>OW284518.1:11807021-13122319 GCA_935413205.1 Polydrusus cervinus
GAAAAGTCCGCATTTCCTAAAACCGTTAATTATATACCTTTCCATATTAAGATTTTCAATACATTCCTTAAAAACTGTACAGAAATTTATTTTTGTGATGGAGCAATTAATATTTTCAGCCCGACTTTGCCAGTTTCTGACGGTGTTTTTCCATTCCGTTTTTACAGGTTTGAATACGCTAACATCCGCTGGTTGGAGGATATGAGTGGTGTTGGGAGGAAGACTATACAAAATAATTCCATTCTGCTCACAAAACTCACTTAAGGCCATGGTCATATGAGATTTATGACCATCTATAAATAGGAGTACTGGTTTTTTGATGTCATTTTCTAGTAAACCATTTATTGAAGTCATTCGCTATATATTCATAGAATATATTTGACTTCATCCAGCCTGTATCAGATCTTCCCAATATCCAATTTTCTGGCATATTTTCGATAAGTTGCTTGGGTGGTCTTAGGTATGGAAAGACTACAACCGGAGGGCATACTTTTCCACTGGCATTAAAAACTATTAGAACTGTAATATTTTCCTTTTCCTGACCTATTTTAACATGATATAGGTTCTTCCATCCCTTTGGCGCTAAAACCTTGCCGCTTTTTGGACACATGGAGAATCCGGATTCGTCGCCGTTAAACATGCGGTTGGGGTCTTCTAATATGTCTAAATAATTGTTTTCAGTCAGGAATGTTTGTAATTCTCTGAACCATAACCTAATAGATTCTTCGGTAACTATGGCTCTTGCTTTATTTATGGATTCTGCTTCACGTAATGATATTTCTGGGTTCCGCTTTAAAAAATTACCATACCATTTTTGCCCTGGCCCTACCATTTTTAAATAAGTGCTGTTTATTTAAATCTTTGAATATCTTTTCTACAGTACTCATAAGATCACTTTTCTTGATAGGAAAACGACATTTTGCCAAATTCATTACCCATTCAACAATTTTCTTTTCGCTAATAGTTTGTAATAGTGGCTCCGGTCCAGTTTTCTCTTGATATTTTAGGCACCTTTCCTTTCATGTAGTCCTGAAGGGTACTTTTTGGAACTCCATAGTTCCTACTGGCCTCCCGAATTTTCATTGAATTTTCTCTTATTTCCTTTAGAGCTTCTTGTAGCTGCGCGTCAGTATATTTAAAGAATTTTTCTCTTTTGTTTTTTTGCAGGACCCTTTTTGACATTATTTCTTTTTTTAATTTTCATCTGCAATTACAAAAAAACATTTTTCAAAAATCAGTGGTTTATAATAATTATAATTATTGGCCTGGACGAAAACACGACACCTTTTACCTGTTTTCGGCCACATTATTTTCGAATTAAACATCTACGTCTGCAAATAAGTTCATAGTGGCCGAAAACTGGATAATGAATTTTAACATAAATTTTTAAAATGATGGTCTTTGCATAGGAGAGATAATACAAATACAAAAGGATAGAAAAGGAAAACAACTCTGTATTAATCTAACCGGTTTTCGGCCAGCCTGGCCGAAAAAAGGGCAAAATCAAAATTAAGGTATCTGGTTACCGGCCACCTAACCTAAATTATAAGTTATGCAAAAAAATACACTTTTTTTTAGTGAAAAAGTTTGTTTTGGTCATCCTTTATCGTAAAACAACCTCCCCTTTAGTTCAATAGGCGATATTTAAATAATACTTACTCTTTTCTAACACCACACACACTACACAATGCTTAAACGAAACAACAAGTGAACATACAGCTATTTGCCGCGCTTTTCAACTGTGTGTGTTAACAAGGTCACAGAAGGGCGGTGAAAATTTGAATTTAGAGGGGGGATATGTGATTGAAAATGAATATATCCTTATATTATATTCAAATATGAAAATACCACTATTCTTAACGCTTTTTTGGAGAATTGGCCGAAAAGTGGCAATGGCCGGCTAACCGGCGAAGTCACCCTAATTAATATGAATATTAAAATAAAAACCTACTATCATCAGAAAATAGCATTTTTTTAATTTTTGGGGGACGAGGTAACTTTCGTTCTTCAAGTTTATCATCATCATCACTAGAAGTCGAACTGGTTTAAAAAAATTTCGTTTTTTTGGAATGGTTAAAATTTCTTCCTGATCAGTTAAATCTGATGTCTCTTCGGCTTTCCTTAATTTAGTTAAAGCATCTTCAAAGTTATCTAAAGTAGATTGTAGAAGGGATTAAATTTAGATTTTATGATCTTAAAAACAGCAATTTAGGTTTTTTTATATACCCATAATATTATACATAATATATAAAGTTCAGAGAACATGTTAAAAAAACACTTCATTAAGCTTTTTAATAAAAAGATATTCCTAATAAATATGTATAGGTGTACAGTGAGTCCCCTCATTTTATCAAGCACAATTTTTTGTAAAAAATAACTTTTCCTCGTAAGGGCAATCATTTTTTTTCCCTCCTGTCAACTCATCCGAGGACATAGTGTATGTTGAATAGTATCAAAAGTGAAAATTTTCCATGAAAATCTTATTTTATTGACCAGAAAAAATTGTAGTCCTAACAGTACTTTATATTCCATTACGTACCTACTTTATATTATTTGTACCTTTACTGAGACCTGTACTAATAATACTTCTTTTCTATGTCATAAAATTCATATTGCCCTACACACAGGTATAGCTTTGCTGCAGATAACAGGTACAATTACATAATACATGTTATAATTTACCCGTTTCGTAAAAGATCCTTTTAACATTATACAGTCTCCCTGTTTCGGTATTGATTTCTTCTGACTTCTTCAAAGACTTATTAAATTGTGCCTGTTCTTTATATGGTGGCCAAAATACTTCTTTTTTTCTTGGTGTAAGCCAGTTTTTGTTTACGAGGCTTAAGCCACCACCCTGCTCAGGGGAAAACTCTATTACAGCAAACATTATTGCTATAAATAAATGAAAATAGGATTATAATTAGCAGGTTTATGCCAAACAAGTGAAATAAAGGAAGATTACCATTAAGACATGTCAGAACCTAACGAAAGTTATGCCCGAGGAAACTGCTCAAAGAATCTATTAAAAAAAGACACTACAGCTTTTGTAAAGTAATAATTTATTAAAAAAAAGTGAGGAATTAAAATAAAATTATCTATCATCACTAAAATGAAGCGAATTAGGTTATGTGTTGGGTTTGTTCGTAAAATTTATTTTAAAAAAACTTTTTGAAAATACATTCCTCAAAAAATAGACCTCAGCTCTTAATAAGCATATTATTTAATGTCTATTTTTAAAAAATTACCCAAGAAACCAGTTCGACACCTAACGCGAAACAATAATAACAGTAGGCTATTATATTCACTTACCGTTCGAATAATTGGTTTTTCAATTTCAGAAGCACTTTTTATGCAGGCCAAAATACTAAACATACAGTCAGAGTCAGACAGAATATATTTTTCAATTTAAAACTACAGTTAAAAAATATGGCAGACACACTACACAGATAACAAACGAAAGAAGGCAACCAAGAGTTCCAAGAGTGTTGTTCACGGTCACGGCAGCATCGGCGGTAAATGACAAATCACGTGCACATACTCATCAAATTCGACCAATCGTAATTGGTGTACTGAACCCAACACAGAAATCCTAACCAATAACGTTAACTTGCGTAATACGCATAAAAAAATAGTACTCCATGAACATATTATTTCTCCAATCTACGTATACCTAAGTAAATAAATAATTGTCATAAAAATATAAACAAAACTTACCGTACTTGCTAGGAAAACACAATTCACTGAATTAGAAATTGTAAAAAAAAAAAAATGGCATATTTAGCGAATAACATTCCAGAAAAAGTTGTCTTGAATGTTTTAAGTCCATAAAATGACGTATTTAAGACGTCACATAAAGTAAGTTATTACAACGTCACAGTTAGAACGTACCAGAAACGTTATTTTTTGGTCGAATGACGTTTAAAGTCACAAATTACCTAGTTTCGACGTCAAAAAAACGTCAGTCTGCTAGCTGGGAAAGCCGACATCAACTGATAACATAATTCAATTCACATCAAACTCACCGTTTTCACATAAATTTTCAGCATTCAGTTCATTCTTTTATAGGTTATTTAAATTACCGTTATCAAAAAACGCTTTTAATAAGGAACTAGAAATAATAAAACAAATAGCTGTAAACAATGGATTTCCATTGAAAATAATTAATAAACTTTATTACAAATTTCTAAACAAATATAAACTTATAATATCTTACACTCTAGTACTAAGGTGGTAAGTAATAACTATAGATCATTAACTTATTTTGGCATAATTTCTGAACAATTGGGTAAAATTTTTAAACCTCACAAAATATCAATAGCATTTAAAACCACAAATACTCTTAAACAAAATATAGTTAAAACAAAAGACAAGGTCGATCCCCTTGCTAACTCCGGTGTTTATTCTTTACATTGCGGTGATTGCTCGGCTGTATATGTGGGACAGTCAGGTAGAAGGATATCAACAAGAGTTCAGGAACACCTTAGTTTTGTGAATAAATACCAAAATACTGATATAACTAACACAAAATCCGCCTTCGCTAACCACTTATTGGAATCCAAACATCGATTCTCAGTACCTGAAAATATAAATGTTATTCACGAATGCCATAAAAGCAAGAAGTTGGATTTGTTAGAAAAACTTGAAATCACTAAGGCAAAAAAGAGTCCGGTCCTTGCCTGTGTTAACGACGTCTTCAATTTTGAACCCTATTTTATTTTTAATAATATAAACTAGTTGGTAAATATACTTAACCTTATATTTTTCTTTTCTTTTTCATGCGTGCGAAATGTTATCCTTGACACTTGTCTCTTCTTCTTAAAGTTTTACGGAGGTTTTAAGAACATGGGCGATTTATTTAAATCAAATGACAACCGAATCCCTTACCCTACTGCTCTTGTTGTTTTGGGTTATTGACCAAATAGTCTGTCACTTTATTTGTAAAGTCATGTATACGATGTGTTAATTTTAATTTTTTATTTTTTGTTGTTTATTCTGAATGTTAGGTAGGAAGAGATTTTATATTTTTAATTGGTTACTGTATTTGTATAGTTTTTAGGTCTGATGATGCCCATGTTTTAGGGCGAAACATGTCACCAATTTATTAAATTTTAATGCAGGATTGAGACTTTTGACTTTGAGTTTCCCCATTTAAAAAAAAAAGATTAAAATGGTTGCAATGGTGTATTGATAGTTTTCAATTAACCAATTACTAGTTAATCATTTAGGAAGGAATCCAAGGAATGGGGGTAATCCTCCTAATGATAAAACATTTAGTATAAATATGAATTTAATTTTTTTATTATAAGAAAATATTGTTATTAGTTGATTAATGAATTGTATTTAAGATAAGTTACAATTCTAAAATTAATGTAAGTAATAAAATAGTAATAAATAAACAGTGGCGGCGCGACATCAGTGTACGCGCCGTTGATTGGCACCTCGATGTTATTTCTGAAAAAAAAGACAGCAATTATTAAAAATCCTTTTCTAATTAAAAATAAAATATAGAACAAAATTTCTAAATTAAAATTTTGTATAATTTTTTTTATATTGTCATTTTCCATGTAACATGATTGTTAGTTTAAAATAAATACATTTTAGGGGAACAGTTCACCATTATTGAACATATGAATGTGCCTTCCATAAATGCGTAAAATAACTATTTGCCCTCCGATATCAATGACTTTCTCCATAGCGTGAAGCAAAAGGGACACTCGTCACCTCTCCCTAGCCAGTATTATTTAATTTTTTTAACATACAAGCTCCCCTATTTCATAATATTATGACTTATTTGTTGAGCCCCCCCCCCCCCCCTTAGTGACGTTCTATGGACACCCTTGTTTCGAAATATACAGTAAAATTTATGCTAGGATGCCATCATAGAAACTAATGGTATTCTAACAACGTGTAAATTCTTTAACTTATCCAGCAGTGATGCACATTTTATATTTGTTTAATTACATTTAGTGATGACACGCGAACCCCTGAAACTTATTTTGAAATTTTTATCTTGGCGCTCGTAACTTCTACACAAATGTCAAATTCTTCTGTTATTTTCAAGAAACAAAAATATATCTTGAATTAAATCTGATAAACTTTGGCAGTTTTTAAATAAAAGTTTATAAATAAATGCACAGCGCGATTGGAAAATATCGAAAAGCGATAATAGACGTTTAAACTTAAAACTGTTTGTTTTGGATGAAACTAATGCCACAAATAACGACCAAAATATGAAATGGCGAACGCGCCAGCGCCAACTCTGAAGGCCATTTTACATTAGGTGCAATTATTGCCTGAAAGCATGCGCTCTGACGACGTTTTAATCGGTTGATGCAAGTTTTCTCATTTAAAACCTTCACCTAATGTAAAAATAAGACCTTTAGAGGGTTTTACTATACTAGAAACACCTAATGATAAAAATAATACAAATTACTTACTGCATTTTGGCAAACGCCGAAGCAACTGCAGGCTGCCGAACATCTATCTTGTCTCTTCCGACAGCCGCAGTGATTATCGCCACAGTCATTTGTACATCTACAATGGTATTCTGAAAGAAATAGAATAGAAAAACTTGAAACGGCTTGCGAGTCAACGCCACTGAATTTAATCTTTAGTGCTTCTTCAATCCAAATGCTCTTATATACCTCTTTTCAATAGTCCGACGCCACTGCCCATGCGACAATGTTCGGTATTTTGGCTGCTAACTTTTTTTTACCAACTTCACACCAGTTTCAAGTTAATTATTTTTTAGTTGCTTGAGTGAAGTTCGTTATGAACTACTATTTTTTCCATAAATTCGTATTTTGTCTGCCCACCCAATCGTACCTACTTGCTTTACTGTACGACAGATTTAAAAAGAAAAATGTCTACAACTTCTACACAAATGTCGCTCGAATTTCGTTCGATAGATACTCAGCTTGACACTAAATTTGATAAATATGTATTCATATTCATTCCCTCTTACCAGCACCCTTTTCACCTTCTTTTTTACTGGGTATATCAAACTAATTTATTGGTCCTCTAAAACGACAATTGAATTTTGTTTTTCAAAACTTCTATTTAGACTTTATATTATATATATAAAATAATTGTTTAATATAATTATTGCTAAGAATAACAAATAATGATACGTTTCTCTTAAAGCATGTTTTCCTAATTTATTAACACCCTGTACACCTGTTCTAAAATTTTTACATGGCATTTTCTTATCAAGCAGACATTTTTATAAATAATTGAATATTTATTTTTCATTTTAAGACCAATCAATAATTAAGATTTTTTTTATTGTCAATTCCATCCAACATTTTTTTCTGAAAAACATTTTATTCTCTCTCACCCTTTTACTTCTAACAAATAGTATTTTTAACCATTTATGATACTTCCTTTAAGTAAAGAATTAAAAATACTTATAATTACTGCTATAAATGTGTTTTACTGCCGTATCAAAATAATTTAAATAAAAATACAAAATAAAAATAAATGACATAAATAACCTACCTATTATGCACGAACAAATCTTTAACTTATTAAAAGGCCTTTTGTTCCTACCAAAGAAATTAAAATCAACTGCCAATGTATCATCCAGGGACGATTTTAAAATTTTGTTGGTTTTTGTAGTTATGCCATCTCCTCCCAAGCCACGAAAATATGTAACCTGAAAAAAAGAGAAGTTCAAGAAGAAAAAAATGCCTATTTAGTAATGTTAATACCAACTGGTCAAACACATTTAAACATTCAGGGTTGAGTTACAAACTCATTTCCATTTAAAAGGAAAGTGTTTCAATTCGGTATAAAACTAATCTAACACTACACTCATACAACATTAATTTATATATGCATACCAGCACATGAGTATGGTTTCTCTCTTCTAAAAAGTGTTCCAAAATATTTAAATTTTCCAAGTTTTGAAGAGGTAATGTAACGGGCAATTGAAGGTCGGTTTTCGGCTCTCCCGCTTCCACTAACTTATTTAATTTTGAAACTATTACTTTGTTCTGGTTTTTTAATTCTAAAATGTTTTCCAGAATAATTTGAAAAGCTGAAAATAAGAACTATTAATAACACTAATACTAATTCTTGTAACGGAACTAAGTGGATTTTACTCGTAGGGATACAATACAATATCCATTATTTTTCCATTTACCAGTTTTCTCGGGTAAAGTTAATATTTCTGAGTGATTACGATTACTATATCCAGATGTTATTGTGGCCGGTGGTGTCTGCTTCAAAGGTAGCACCTCACTTTGAAAGTCTGCTTCCTCGCAATATTTTTTATTAGGGTCTGAAATTTAAAAGAAAAATTTTTTTATACTAAAAACTAATTAACAATACTTTGTATTCCATAACTTTATCCCATAACGTAAGCAAAATTCGATATAGGAATTATTTTTAAAATAAAAAATATTAGTAGGGTTTTTTGGCATAGAAAAATTCAAATAATCAATATTTTTGTGTGTATTACGACCAACCCATGTTATTGATAGGTACTCTATAGACATTTAGTAATTATTTTTCTCGCCCAAAAAGTATTTAACTTTGCCTAAAATTTATAAAGAACAAGAAATGCACAAAATGTGCATTTTTGCCTGTTTTCGGACAACAAGAACAGTTATCGGCCAAAAATTTACCCGTTGTCGGCCACTATTTTAAAAAACATACTCATTTCGGCCGTTTTAATACCTGTTTTCGACCTCCAAATTATATTTGGTAACCTTTACCTATTTTTGATTAACTTAAACGAAATTATAATTTCATTTACAAAAAATTTATTTCTGAATAATAACAAAGTACGGTTTGAGTATTTAAATACTAAATAAATACGTAAATAACAAAAAAAAATCTTAAAACTAAGAGCAAAACTTTGAAATAATGACAAGATTCTAGGTAAGTTCAGTGAAAATCAATGAATATGGACCGCCACATGCAGAAGCGTTGCTAAGAACTTGCTAAGAACAACGATAGCAAACGTAATCTTTAAAAGCTGCTTCCATATAAGGTATCCCAGAAAATTCAGTGCACTTCATGTGAAACCAATTTGTGCATTTATCGCAACCAATATTCTTATCATCTTCTATCTCTGTGTCACTCACCATTTCCCCTTCACATGAAGCACATTTTACTTTCTTTGGTTTTTCGTGTCGCCAACGCACTTTTATTATTCCGTTTCTTTAAGGTTTTTTTAATTTTTACCTGAGCTTGTTTTCTAGCTTTCATTGCCATTCTTATTTGTTTCCTTCTTTCAATTCCTTCTGTTTTCTCTTTCTTGACTCGATCTTTTTCTGCAAAGTGATTCCTCCATGCTTTTGTGGCAATAGCACCTGGTAGTTTGGATTGATTATTTGTCCCATTTTTTATCTTTGGTTGAATTGGTTCTGAATATATTAAATGGCGGTCAAAACAATCTGCAGTAAGCGACTTATTTATTCTAGAACCTTTTGATAGGGGTTGCTCTTCTTTTTTGCCATTCTGTATATTACTTATTTTATTTTCTAAGATGTGCCCTTTCTCTTGGGATAAATTCTCATTCTCGTTATGGAATATTTTGCTCACCGACGGCAGATCACTGGATTCAGATTTGCTATTTTCTTGAAATTGAATTAGTTCATGATTTTCCTTTACCTGATAAGCACTAGGTGTTATTGAAATAGGATTTACTGATTTTAATTCCTTCAATATTCTTTCATTTAGCGTATCAATTCGTACATTACTTATAACTTTAGGTTTGTCATTTTCTTTTATGTTTCTTACATCCTTATTCATAGCTGTACTAACTAATGGCTTTAATGAAAGCTGGGATTTTGTCGCTTCAGATAAAGCCACTGTATCTTCTGGCATAATAATAATTTCATCTAAAGGAATAATAGTTACATCGTCCATTAACACGCATGACCCAATGACATTGTCTTCTTCCTGCTCACTTGGATTGAAAAGACATTTCTCGGACGCAGTATTTTCGGCAGGGAAGATAGTAACCTCTAACTCCTTGATCTCCTCAAGAATTACATCAACATTAATGCCATAGCTAACCAGCTTGCCACGAATCATTTCCAAAACTTTCTTGGAGGCTTTTGTATCATTAACTGTAATTGTACCCGTAGAATCTTCTTCAACATACTGATTATTCTGTCTCTCAAGTGTGTTCTTAACACATTTTGTATAATCTACGTTGTTAGGATTTAGAGGGAAAAGTCCGCATTTCCTAAAACCGTTAATTATATACCTTTCCATATTAAGATTTTCAATACATTCCTTAAAAACTGTACAGAAATTTATTTTTGTGATGGAGCAATTAATATTTTCAGCCCGACTTTGCCAGTTTCTGACGGTGTTTTTCCATTCCGTTTTTACAGGTTTGAATACGCTAACATCCGCTGGTTGGAGGATATGAGTGGTGTTGGGAGGAAGACTATACAAAATAATTCCATTCTGCTCACAAAACTCACTTAAGGCCATGGTCATATGAGATTTATGACCATCTATAAATAGGAGTACTGGTTTTTTGATGTCATTTTCTAGTAACCATTTATTGAAGTCATTCGCTATATATTCATAGAATATATTTGACTTCATCCAGCCTGTATCAGATCTTCCCAATATCCAATTTTCTGGCATATTTTCGATAAGTTGCTTGGGTGGTCTTAGGTATGGAAAGACTACAACCGGAGGGCATACTTTTCCACTGGCATTAAAAACTATTAGAACTGTAATATTTTCCTTTTCCTGACCTATTTTAACATGATATAGGTTCTTCCATCCCTTTGGCGCTAAAACCTTGCCGCTTTTTGGACACATGGAGAATCCGGATTCGTCGCCGTTAAACATGCGGTTGGGGTCTTCTAATATGTCTAAATAATTGTTTTCAGTCAGGAATGTTTGTAATTCTCTGAACCATAACCTAATAGATTCTTCGGTAACTATGGCTCTTGCTTTATTTATGGATTCTGCTTCACGTAATGATATTTCTGGGTTCCGCTTTAAAAAATTACCATACCATTTTTGCCCTGGCCCTACCATTTTTAAATAAGTGCTGTTTATTTAAATCTTTGAATATCTTTTCTACAGTACTCATAAGATCACTTTTCTTGATAGGAAAACGACATTTTGCCAAATTCATTACCCATTCAACAATTTTCTTTTCGCTAATAGTTTGTAATAGTGGCTCCGGTCCAGTTTTTCTTGATATTTTAGGCACCTTTCCTTTCATGTAGTCCTGAAGGGTACTTTTTGGAACTCCATAGTTCCTACTGGCCTCCCGAATTTTCATTGAATTTTCTCTTATTTCCTTTAGAGCTTCTTGTAGCTGCGCGTCAGTATATTTAAAGAATTTTCTCTTTTGTTTTTTTGCAGGACCCTTTTTGACATTATTTCTTTTTTTAATTTTCATCTGCAATTACAAAAAAACATTTTTCAAAAATCAGTGGTTTATAATAATTATAATTATTGGCCTGGACGAAAACACGACACCTTTTACCTGTTTTCGGCCACATATTTCGAATTAAACATCTACGTCTGCAAATAAGTTCATAGTGGCCGAAAACTGGATAATGAATTTTAACATAAATTTTTAAAATGATGGTCTTTGCATAGGAGAGATAATACAAATACAAAAGGATAGAAAAGGAAAACAACTCTGTATTAATCTAACCGGTTTTCGGCCAGCCTGGCCGAAAAAAGGGCAAAATCAAAATTAAGGTATCTGGTTACCGGCCACCTAACCTAAATTATAAGTTATGCAAAAAAATACACTTTTTTTTAGTGAAAAAGTTTGTTTTGGTCATCCTTTATCGTAAAACAACCTCCCCTTTAGTTCAATAGGCGATATTTAAATAATACTTACTCTTTTCTAACACCACACACACTACACAATGCTTAAACGAAACAACAAGTGAACATACAGCTATTTGCCGCGCTTTTCAACTGTGTGTGTTAACAAGGTCACAGAAGGGCGGTGAAAATTTGAATTTAGAGGGGGGATATGTGATTGAAAATGAATATATCCTTATATTATATTCAAATATGAAAATACCACTATTCTTAACGCTTTTTTGGAGAATTGGCCGAAAAGTGGCAATGGCCGGCTAACCGGCGAAGTCACCCTAATTAATATGAATATTAAAATAAAAACCTACTATCATCAGAAAATAGCATTTTTTTAATTTTTGGGGGACGAGGTAACTTTCGTTCTTCAAGTTTATCATCATCATCACTAGAAGTCGAACTGGTTTAAAAAAATTTCGTTTTTTTGGAATGGTTAAAATTTCTTCCTGATCAGTTAAATCTGATGTCTCTTCGGCTTTCCTTAATTTAGTTAAAGCATCTTCAAAGTTATCTAAAGTAGATTGTAGAAGGGATTAAATTTAGATTTTATGATCTTAAAAACAGCAATTTAGGTTTTTTTATATACCCATAATATTATACATAATATATAAAGTTCAGAGAACATGTTAAAAAAACACTTCATTAAGCTTTTTAATAAAAAGATATTCCTAATAAATATGTATAGGTGTACAGTGAGTCCCCTCATTTTATCAAGCACAATTTTTTGTAAAAAATAACTTTTCCTCGTAAGGGCAATCATTTTTTTTCCCTCCTGTCAACTCATCCGAGGACATAGTGTATGTTGAATAGTATCAAAAGTGAAAATTTTCCATGAAAATCTTATTTTATTGACCAGAAAAAATTGTAGTCCTAACAGTACTTTATATTCCATTACGTACCTACTTTATATTATTTGTACCTTTACTGAGACCTGTACTAATAATACTTCTTTTCTATGTCATAAAATTCATATTGCCCTACACACAGGTATAGCTTTGCTGCAGATAACAGGTACAATTACATAATACATGTTATAATTTACCCGTTTCGTAAAAGATCCTTTTAACATTATACAGTCTCCCTGTTTCGGTATTGATTTCTTCTGACTTCTTCAAAGACTTATTAAATTGTGCCTGTTCTTTATATGGTGGCCAAAATACTTCTTTTTTTCTTGGTGTAAGCCAGTTTTTGTTTACGAGGCTTAAGCCACCACCCTGCTCAGGGGAAAACTCTATTACAGCAAACATTATTGCTATAAATAAATGAAAATAGGATTATAATTAGCAGGTTTATGCCAAACAAGTGAAATAAAGGAAGATTACCATTAAGACATGTCAGAACCTAACGAAAGTTATGCCCGAGGAAACTGCTCAAAGAATCTATTAAAAAAAGACACTACAGCTTTTGTAAAGTAATAATTTATTAAAAAAAAGTGAGGAATTAAAATAAAATTATCTATCATCACTAAAATGAAGCGAATTAGGTTATGTGTTGGGTTTGTTCGTAAAATTTATTTTAAAAAAACTTTTTGAAAATACATTCCTCAAAAAATAGACCTCAGCTCTTAATAAGCATATTATTTAATGTCTATTTTTAAAAAATTACCCAAGAAACCAGTTCGACACCTAACGCGAAACAATAATAACAGTAGGCTATTATATTCACTTACCGTTCGAATAATTGGTTTTTCAATTTCAGAAGCACTTTTTATGCAGGCCAAAATACTAAACATACAGTCAGAGTCAGACAGAATATATTTTTCAATTTAAAACTACAGTTAAAAAATATGGCAGACACACTACACAGATAACAAACGAAAGAAGGCAACCAAGAGTTCCAAGAGTGTTGTTCACGGTCACGGCAGCATCGGCGGTAAATGACAAATCACGTGCACATACTCATCAAATTCGACCAATCGTAATTGGTGTACTGAACCCAACACAGAAATCCTAACCAATAACGTTAACTTGCGTAATACGCATAAAAAAATAGTACTCCATGAACATATTATTTCTCCAATCTACGTATACCTAAGTAAATAAATAATTGTCATAAAAATATAAACAAAACTTACCGTACTTGCTAGGAAAACACAATTCACTGAATTAGAAATTGTAAAAAAAAAAAAATGGCATATTTAGCGAATAACATTCCAGAAAAAGTTGTCTTGAATGTTTTAAGTCCATAAAATGACGTATTTAAGACGTCACATAAAGTAAGTTATTACAACGTCACAGTTAGAACGTACCAGAAACGTTATTTTTTGGTCGAATGACGTTTAAAGTCACAAATTACCTAGTTTCGACGTCAAAAAAACGTCAGTCTGCTAGCTGGGAAAGCCGACATCAACTGATAACATAATTCAATTCACATCAAACTCACCGTTTTCACATAAATTTTCAGCATTCAGTTCATTCTTTTATAGGTTATTTAAATTACCGTTATCAAAAAACGCTTTTAATAAGGAACTAGAAATAATAAAACAAATAGCTGTAAACAATGGATTTCCATTGAAAATAATTAATAAACTTTATTACAAATTTCTAAACAAATATAAACTTATAATATCTTACACTCTAGTACTAAGGTGGTAAGTAATAACTATAGATCATTAACTTATTTTGGCATAATTTCTGAACAATTGGGTAAAATTTTTAAACCTCACAAAATATCAATAGCATTTAAAACCACAAATACTCTTAAACAAAATATAGTTAAAACAAAAGACAAGGTCGATCCCCTTGCTAACTCCGGTGTTTATTCTTTACATTGCGGTGATTGCTCGGCTGTATATGTGGGACAGTCAGGTAGAAGGATATCAACAAGAGTTCAGGAACACCTTAGTTTTGTGAATAAATACCAAAATACTGATATAACTAACACAAAATCCGCCTTCGCTAACCACTTATTGGAATCCAAACATCGATTCTCAGTACCTGAAAATATAAATGTTATTCACGAATGCCATAAAAGCAAGAAGTTGGATTTGTTAGAAAAACTTGAAATCACTAAGGCAAAAAAGAGTCCGGTCCTTGCCTGTGTTAACGACGTCTTCAATTTTGAACCCTATTTTATTTTTAATAATATAAACTAGTTGGTAAATATACTTAACCTTATATTTTTCTTTTCTTTTTCATGCGTGCGAAATGTTATCCTCTCGGTTATCCTTGACACTTGTCTCTTCTTCTTAAAGTTTTACGAAGGTTTTAAGAACATGGGCGATTTATTTAAATCAAATGACAACCGAATCCCTTACCCTACTGCTCTTGTTGTTTTGGGTTATTGACCAAATAGTCTGTCACTTTATTTGTAAAGTCATGTATACGATGTGTTAATTTTAATTTTTTATTTTTTGTTGTTTATTCTGAATGTTAGGTAGGAAGAGATTTTATATTTTTAATTGCTTACTGTATTTGTATAGTTTTTAGGTCTGATGATGCCCATGTTTTAGGGCGAAACATGTCACCAATTTATTAAATTTTAATGCAGGATTGAGACTTTTGACTTTGAGTTTCCCCATTTAAAAAAAAAAGATTAAAATGGTTGCAATGGTGTATTGATAGTTTTCAATTAACCAATTACTAGTTAATCATTTAGGAAGGAATCCAAGGAATGGGGGTAATCCTCCTAATGATAAAACATTTAGTATAAATATGAATTTAATTTTTTTATTATAAGAAAATATTGTTATTAGTTGATTAATGAATTGTATTTAAGATAAGTTACAATTCTAAAATTAATGTAAGTAATAAAATAGTAATAAATAAACAGTGGCGGCGCGACATCAGTGTACGCGCCGTTGATTGGCACCTCGATGTTATTTCTGAAAAAAAAGACAGCAATTATTAAAAATCCTTTTCTAATTAAAAATAAAATATAGAACAAAATTTCTAAATTAAAATTTTGTATAATTTTTTTTATATTGTCATTTTCCATGTAACATGATTGTTAGTTTAAAATAAATACATTTTAGGGGAACAGTTCACCATTATTGAACATATGAATGTGCCTTCCATAAATGCGTAAAATAACTATTTGTCCTCCGATATCAATGACTTTCTCCATAGCGTGAAGCAAAAGGGACACTCGTCACCTCTCCCTAGCCAGTATTATTTAATTTTTTTAACATACAAGCTCTCAAGACTTATTTGTTGAGCCCCCCCCCCCCCCCTTAGTGACGTTCTATGGACACCCTTGTTTCGAAATATACAGTAAAATTTATGCTAGGATGCCATCATAGAAACTAATGGTATTCTAACAACGTGTAAATTCTTTAACTTATCCAGCAGTGATGCACATTTTATATTTGTTTAATTACATTTAGTGATGACACGCGAACCCCTGAAACTTATTTTGAAATTTTTATCTTGGCGCTCGTAACTTCTACACAAATGTCAAATTCTTCTGTTATTTTCAAGAAACAAAAATATATCTTGAATTAAATCTGATAAACTTTGGCAGTTTTTAAATAAAAGTTTATAAATAAATGCACAGCGCGATTGGAAAATATCGAAAAGCGATAATAGACGTTTAAACTTAAACTGTTTGTTTTGGATGAAACTAATGCCACAAATAACGACCAAAATATGAAATGGCGAACGCGCCAGCGCCAACTCTGAAGGCCATTTTACATTAGGTGCAATTATTGCCTGAAAGCATGCGCTCTGACGACGTTTTAATCGGTTGATGCAAGTTTTCTCATTTAAAACCTTCACCTAATGTAAAAATAAGACCTTTAGAGGGTTTTACTATACTAGAAACACCTAATGATAAAAATAATACAAATTACTTACTGCATTGTGGCAAACGCCGAAGCAACTGCAGGCTGCCGAACATTTATCATGTCTTTTTCGGCACCCGCAGTGCTTATCGATGCAATTGTTAATGCATCGACAATGGTATTCTGAAGGAAAAATAAAGAGTATATTCAACATTAAAAAGGTGGTGACACAAATTCCTTATTGCTATTCCGCAGAGCTAGGTTTTCGTTTTTTTTTTAGAAAAGCTGTGTATGAATCATCACCGCGGCAGTGTTTTGTGATTATCTCAAGGCGTTTGATTGTGTCAATCACGGAATACTGCTCGCAAAGCTGTGTCTCACTTTGGTTTTAGGAGTGTTGCTCTGAAGTGGTTCGAGTCGTATCTTACGAATAGGAGACAAATTGTAAAATCTGGAACTGGACAGTCCGTGGTGCAACTATGTTCATCT
The DNA here is from genome assembly GCA_935413205.1 of Polydrusus cervinus. Classification (NCBI taxonomy): domain Eukaryota; kingdom Metazoa; phylum Arthropoda; class Insecta; order Coleoptera; family Curculionidae; genus Polydrusus; species Polydrusus cervinus. The sequence goes on from OW284518.1 coordinate 11,824,048, forward strand.
TCCAGGTCGATGTCGATTCGAATTTATCGCCGAACGCACCATGTTCATAGAAATCATCGCTTCTAAGCGATATTTTAAGCGCCACCTGTCGATTTCAAGTCGCTTATGAGAGTGCGATAAAGATAGATATAATTTGAACCGATCACTCACTTGTTTAACCTCTAACCCAACCATTAAAACGTTTTGTATCATAACAAATAAAATTTTATAAATCGCAAATCTCTTCTGCAAAAGTTTAAGAATGAAAATTAAGTTGTCCATTAATAGTTTTAATAAAATATTACTCAGGGAGGAGGAGAGAAGATAAATTGTGAAGGCCATAAGCCAATAAAGGCGAATGGTGCGAACTGGGTGTTTTTCTGACAACCCCAAAATCATCTCGTGATGGTCTGTAATAAGGTTGGTACACAGTCTCATGTCTACAAAATACAAAAAACGTTAAAATCAGCTCAAACGTACTGAAAAATAATAATATATTTGAGGCTATAACATAAAAAAAATGTAGGGCCATCAATAAAAAAAAATCCTAAAATCCCTACCGATTTTTGACAGAATGTCGATTCAACCGATGACACACCAGAGTATTTTAGCGACACTGGAAAATATTATTTTGAGGAGCGGCTAAATGCTTACTCCCGAACCGCGACATTGCCAAATGTACGGGATAGTAAAACGGCGGGAACTTTAAAAATTGAGTTAAAGAACATTATATTTTTAGATCTGTACTAACCTTATTAAACCTTAAAACGCGAACATAAGCTTTATATTTTTGCTCATTCATTCTCTATGTATAGAATTTATACGTTATAAGAAAACAAGATTACAATAAAGCTTACTAGAGCAATTCCACAAGTCAAGTTAAAAAAAATTTTATTTGAAAAATATTAATTTTTATTAACAAAGGTACAACAAATACCTTAATTCAATAAAAATAAATTACTAAAATAATTAACAAGGTAGACAACTTTAGCCATTTAGTCAAAGGCAAGTAAAACCAATAAGCGGTAGGGTAATTTAGTGGAAATGTTAATAAATCAAAGCAGTAGCAGAAGAGGACTAAAATATTAAAAGGTTATAAACGACAATAAAAAAATACAAGTTTAAAATAATTTTAAATTAATTTTTTTTTTATTTGTTAGCCTTCGAAATTCTCTAAAGCATTGCACAGCATTTCTTACATAGAGTGGTAAGTAAATTATTACAATCTTTATGCCATAATAAAACATAACAATTCAGTGTAATTATGGTCCCTATGTATACAATGAAGAAACTGCTTCTGCTTCGCTTCTTGATGATTTTGAAATATCTACGTTTTCCCTTTTTTGTAGAAAAAACGACACTTGTTTTTTATTTTCCCCTAAAAAATATTTTTAAATATATGTATCTTTGAAATTTGATAATAATATTATCTTAGGTTAACAATATGTATGAATATGGCAATCTTTTTCTAAACACTTACTTACAGTCATAATCATAGGATACAATAGTTTGTCCTTTTTTTATGAACAGTTCTCAAGTGAAGATTAACACTGCTCTAAACAGAGAAGATTTTTATGCAAATTTTGCAGGCTACAGGCATTTTAGGTAAATAAGATAAATTCACAAAAATAACAGTATTTAACACAAAAATATTTGGCGGTCTTTATAACAGTTAAATTCAAACCAATAAAATGTAAGGTGATGTTTAAGAATCAGAATACGCGAAACTAACGAAACATAAATCTAGCAACGTCGCGATTTGGGTGTAAACATTTAGCCGCTCCTTTTGTACCATGTTCCAGTGTCGCTAAAATACTCGGGTCCATAACTATCGAAAGCGATGTCGCCATGAACACAGTTGCGCGCCTGAGTGGGGGGGGGGGGGGGGAGAATAATAATATTTCTTAAAATGTATAATTTAAAATAATTTTTATTTGTATTATAAGGCGACAAATGTGTGCTGAAATATTGAATATTTAACGGTAGCTTTGCATACAGTAATAAATAAATCTGTAGATTTGCTTAGGTTCAATAAAATATTTGTTTACAATAAGAATAAAGGTTTAGCAGCATTTCAGTGTTGCTAATGAAGTATATTGTCTTAAATAAGTATAGTGTAGCTTAGGACCAAGCGCGGGGCCCGGGACTACTTTTATTATTGAGATATATTTTTAATAGGTTCTAGAAGGAGCCCATTATTTCCTCTAACGTCGTACAACCCGCTACACTTAATATGAAAGCGATAAATCGCCGATAGTAATTTTCAACCTAAATGGGCAAAGCTCAATACCGCAATGTAAATGCCAACAAGCGAAGTGACTTGAGACGGATAATCATTTTAGCTAAATGTTTATTACATACAACGTCTCGCGAAACCACACATTTTGTACCAGTCGCGTCCCACAACATTTACAAGTTTCTTATGGCTTGGTTTCTCTAAACACTTTATACAAAGGGTGAATCTTTGGGAACATTTATCCACATTGAACAACAATCTCAGCTGAATAGGAACATGATACTTATAGATTCTACAGCCTGACGTAGCATGAACATTCTTATTAGAAAAAAATTATGTTTAGGATGATCGGCAGCGTTGCCACATCTAGTAGATTTTCTACTTTTTGGTAGATTTTCACCCTTCTTCAGAAAATTTTAGTAGGCATATTTTCTTTAGTAGATTTTGGTAGATTTTAATATCAATTTCAATAATGTAAATATGCCATTAACAATAGAACTATTGGAAAAATTATATTAATTAAGTACTTATTTATACATAATATATTATTTATATATATAAATATTTATATATTATATTGTACTTAAAATCACCGAGCCCATTTGTGCCCTCCCATAATTTAGTAGATTTTAGTAGATTCAAGCAAAAATAAAAGTAGATTCACCAAAATAAATGTGGCAACGCTGATGATCGGAATTAAATCTATATGTACCTTTTTTTGGTCGAAAGCATGGTGGCTGTGGTGGTGGCGGCCCTGGTTGGTGGAGCTGCCTGAGCAGCTCCGCCTGCTGTCTTTTTATTAATTTCTTTACTTCAATACGGTGTCGGTTCATCTGTAAACAATATAATTAAGGTTGGAGACAATGATGTTTCTTGAATGATAGAATAGTTTTGGACTTGCATTGTCTAATTTGTTTTACATCACAACGTTTCAACTGGTAAGTATCTCCAGTCCTTCGGCAGTCCTTTAGGGAACTGGGTATCCTGACCCTGCCCTCTCAGTATATCCTGGAGAGTTTACTGTATGCCACGATCAACGAAAATAACTATAGGATGCACGGTGAAGTCCACAGCTATCACACGAGATTTTCAATGAATTATGTTCCGGCTTACTGTCGCTTGAAGAGATGTTTGAGTGGACCTGGATACCTTGCATTAAAATTTTTAAATTGTCTGCCACTTAATTTTAGAAACCTGCCACTGCAGGAATTTAAGGCAAGCATAAAGAAATTGTTAGTTAATGAATTTTTGAATGAATTTTAGCTGTGTTGTCTTATTTTAAAATATTTTAGGAATACTTTATATTAAATATTATGAATCACATTTGACGTATGTAAGTGCTTTTTGCATGTTTAACATGAAATCAATGATTTGATTTGATCAGTCGTCTTCAAGTGAATACTGTATGTCTTTTGCAATATTTTTTAGAAAATAAATTGTATGGGCATATTATTTCGTACATATTTTTCAGCTATTCTATTTACTGGAATATTATATTTTTGTAATATGAAGTCTGTTTGTCTATTAGTCCAATAAAAAAATATGAATAAGAATCGCCGATAAACGCCAATGATTAAGAAAATGTATACTTGAATGTGAAAAGATCGGCGCTGACCTTTACTGCTGCTTTCCACAGGCCTGACATCGTTTTGTCATTTTAGTTTGATAAATAACAGCAACTTAAAATAGCAGGATATGAAAATGCACTTGAAAACTCACTAAAACGGGCTAAAAATTCTCAAAACTGGAATTTTAACACCAGTCGATGTCAAACGGACAATTAAAAAAGTAGTAAAAATAATTCATTTATCGGTTGTTGGGTAAACGGTTTAGATTTTTTTTACTTTTTAGTACATTAGTGAGACAAGGAACCTAATAATCCATTGATTCATCCTTAACCATTTTTTTTCCATTTAATAAATATAATTTTACAATAATTTGATAAAATAATATTAGATAATATTTGATGCCCTTTAATTATAGCTAAATATGATTTATTTCTATTGGGAGAAAATGTATAGTAAATGAAAATGGACATTTTTTCTATAATTTATCTGATGACAAAATGCATGATATGGCAAACCAGGAGGGAATTTTCCCTTTGCCCCCCCCCCCCCCCCCCCCCCATTTATGTTTGAACCAAACAAGTTTCTTTATTTTTATATCTAGTTGTTCAATTATCGAAGTATGGAAGAGAAAAATACTTTATTTTTACGGAATTAGGTAAAATCTCTTACCATTTTCTCGATTATTCTCTCTGCCATCGTCTCAATTGACACATGACAAGATTATTTTCGACATAATATGTTTTTGATTCGTCTATTTCATGTTGTGAACTAACTAAAGCCTTGAATAATGTAGCTATAGCGTCGTCAATTATAAAGGGTAAAGTTATAATTAAATATTTTCTTTTATTTGAAGTTTTGGAATTTAGAATATTTATCTTATCGTCTTCAAAAGTTGGATGCTCTTCAAGAAAGTCTTCTATAATCTTGTAATGTAAATCAGTTAGTTTATCCTTTTGAAAAATAGTGATTATGTTCTTGTGATCTTTATCCAGAAGTTGGTTATTAGTGTATCTGATTTTTGAATAATCAATCAAGGATTTTACTTGATATAGTTCCCAAAATCTTTTGAATTCATTTTCCATAGTTTGGGGCGACATTAGTTGAGTTTCATTTTCATCTATCTCAGTAGAAGAGGATTCTGGTTCTTCCTGAGTTTTCTTATTAAATGCGGTCACTTGTTTAAAATGGTTAATCTTTATTCTGCTTAAGGCATCAGCATTCTTATTTATCCTTCCTGGTTTGTACATAATTTCATAGTCATATTCCTCTAATTTGAGTCTCCATCTGGCAAGTCTTGAACCTGGATCTTTTATTGAAAATAGCCACGTTAATGGTCTATGGTCGGTTACAAGTTTGAATTTTCTTCCATACAGATATGGTCTGAAGTGTTTTACTGCCCATACAATCGCTAATAGTTCTCTTTCGATAACGCTGTATTTAGTTTCAGCTGGGCATAGCGTTCTAGATGCAAAAGCTATTGGTAAGTCTTTTCCAATTGGTTCTTCAAAATTTGGATAGATTAGAATAGGTTCTCTCGTCAAGTAGTCTTTCAATGTGTCAAATGCTTTTTGACAGTATACATCGAATATAAAAGGAATATCTTTCTTTAACAATGTTGTCAATGGTTTTGAGACTTTGGCATAGTCAGGAATAAATCTTCTATAATATCCGGAAAGTCCCAAAAATGATTTAATGTCCTTTGTATTGCTTGGGATTGGAAATTCTTTGATTGCTGCGATTTTATTTGGATTTGGTTTAACTCCGTCTTTTGTTATCAGATGTCCAAGATAAGCTACTTCTTTTCTCAAAAATTCGCATTTGTCTGGCTGTATTTTTAGGTTAGCTTTTCTGAGTCTTGAAAATACTTCTCTAAGTCTATTAACGTGTTCGTGAATTGTACTGCTATAAATTATGATGTCGTCCATGTAGACTGCACATTTTTCGTTCTGTATTTCCATTAAAATGTTATCCATGACTCTCTGGAACGTTGATGGTGCGTTCTTTAGTCCAAATGGCATTCGTAGGAATTCGTATTGTCCATTGTCTACAGAGAATGCTGTTTTTTCTATGTCGTTTGGGTCAATTTCGATTTGGTGAAATCCTGAGGCTAAATCCAATGTTGTGAAGTATTGGCAGTGTCCTAACTGATCTAAAAGGTCGGATATGTTTGGTAACGGATACCTATCATCTATACTGATATCGTTTAATTTCCTGTAGTCTATCACAAGTCTGTATTTTTGTTTTCCAGATGCGTCCATTTTCTTTGATACAGCCCATACTGGACTTGACCATGGTGATATTGAAGGCTGTATAATTCTTTGGTCTAGCATTTTGTTTATCTGTGTCTTCACTTCTTCTTTGTGGACATGTGGATACCTATATGACTTGGTATGAATTGGTCTGGATTCTTTTGTTTTGATTGAGTGTTTGATTTCGCTTGTAAAAGTCAGATCATCTCCTTCTAGGTAGAATATATCAGAAAATTCTAAGCAAATTTGTGAAATCATTTCTTTTTCCTCGTTGTTCATATGCTCCGTTCGTAACTGGTTTATTATTTCTTCTTCCCTATTAATTATTTGTGGATATGAAGATGAAGTGTTTCCCTTATTAAAATTTTGTACTGAAGTACTTCTCTTAATGAGGGGTTCAAAATTTAAATTAGAAAAATTGACTGTTTTTGGAATCATATTTATGTTTAAGATTGACGTCAAAAATTCTCCATTTTCGTTTATTTTGACTATTGCGTTCGGTAATCGAACTTTATCGAGGCATTGGGCTAATAGGATGGCTTCGGTATTTTTCAATTTATTTGTTTTCAATTTACAAATTTTTTCTGTACGTGGTTCCATGTTTATAATATTATTAAACATTTCCTCATTTTCCATTGCAGTGTTTTTCTTAAAATCTTCTACTTTATACATCGGTATTATTTTAAAGTCCGTAATTAGTTGTTTATTTTTAAAGTCAACAATACAATGATAATGCTCTAAGAAATCTGATCCTAGTAGACCGTCGAATTCAATGTCAAGATTATAAATAAAAACTTTATGTGGGTCATTGTTAACAAAGGGTATCAGTGTCGATTGTGTAATTAAAACGTTTTCATTTGTAATACCTTTAACTAATAAATTTTCTGGATTTCTTGTTTTAAAATTTTCACATGTTTTGGGTTTAAAAATGGAAATTCCTGCACCGGTATCTATTAATAATTTAAATGTTTTTGTTCTGTCAAAAATGTAATAAAGGTTTTGAGATGAAACGGTATTTAGAGAAAATTTTGTTCTGAGAAATTGAGATTGGGGTTGAAATCGTCTTGAACTGTCATCGTTTGGAACTGGTCCGTCAGTTCTAACATTCCCGAGGCTTCGTTTTGAAAATTTACATTTGTTTGAGAAAAATTTTCATTGCTGCTACACTGAGAAGAATAATTAGTGTTGTTACACTGAGAAAAATTTTGAGTTTCGGTGTACTTTGTTTCGTTTTCTGAATTGGGACGAAAATTATTGTTATCAGAAAAATCATCATAATATTCTTCGACGTAATCATATTCGTTTTGAGATTCGTAACACTGGTCATTTTCAAAATTTGCATTTTCGAAATGATCAGGGTTGTAGTCGGGGTTATTTGTATTTATATGATGGGGTTTTTGTTGGTTTGAGGTGACATTATTTCTTTGCTGAAAATTTTGAAATCTTGTTTTGTTTTGATTTGATGAAGAGGGTTGAAAATTTGGTCTTGTGTAATTTTGTGGGTTTGCGGACTGCGTCCTTTGTTGATTATTTTGGGGGTATGCAGATTGCGTTCTGAATTGATTGTTTTGAGGATATGCGGACTGCGTCCTTTGTTGATTGTTTTGGGGGTATGTGGACTGCGTCCTGTATTGATTTTGAGGGTATGCGGACTGCGTTCTGAATTGATTTTGGGGCTGTGTGGACTGCGTCCTTTGCGATTGTTTTGTTCTGCATTCATTTACATTATGTCCATTTCTTTTACAAAAAGAGCAAAATTTTGGAATTGGTGTTTGAGGCTTTTGAATTTTTTGAAATTTTTGATTTTCGAAATAAGACAATTGTAATTCCCGTTTTACTCTGTTTATAGCATCTAACATCGTATTGGGGTTTCCTGCCCTAATAAGTTGGCCTAATTTTGGTTCTAAGCCGGTTAAAAGGGTATTTAAACACATATTGTCAATTAATAAAATTTGTGCGTTCTTTTGCGCTTGAGTTAAAATTTGTTTTGCCACGGCTGAATGCATTTTTGCATTATGCGTTTGTATTCGACCTGCAAAAGTTAAAGGACTTTCGTTTGACAATTGATGTACGCGTTGTAAATCTTGTATTAAAAAAGTCAGATCTCTTGGATCTCCAAAATGTACCGTTAAAAGTTGAGAAATGTCATTCCACGTATCTAGATCTCTAGAGTTTATTAATTGAGCAGCTTTACCGCGTAATTGATTTTTAATTCTTATCACTAGCAGTATTTCTTGATTGTTTGCACACATATCGTGAGCTCGGTTACACGCGTTAATAAAAGTATTAAGCGAAATTTGATCTCCGTCATATTCCGGTACGAGAGAGAAAATTTCTGATAATTTATATGGTTCAATTTCTTCGTTTTGGGGAACGTTGTTTTGGGGAACGTCGTTTTGAGCCATTTTTGTTTATTGATTATTTATGTATTCGTTACTAAAATAATCGGTGAGTTTAGACAAGTTTAGAGGGGAAATATAAAATTGTTAAAAGTTACGAGGGTAATTCAAATCAGTTGGTAAATATGATGAACAAATATTTGCGAAATATATAAAAAATAAATCAACAATTGGTAAAATTCAACAATGTTACAATAAATCAACTTACATCAGTTGAAAAAACATCTCGATGAGGTACAGAAGGGGTTAACTGTCCAACGTGTCAGGGGTTCCACTGAGTGCTCCTAATCCACACGTGGTATTGATGCTGCGACATGTCAGGGGTTCCACTACGTGCTCCTAATCCACACGGCGTTGTGAAAGCTGCGACGTGCCAGGGGTTCCACTAGGTACTCCTAATCCACACGACGTTTGGTAGCTTCACGTCATCTTCAATTACAGTTAGAAATTCGATGACCACCAAGTAGTTAGATCTTGCCCGCAGGCCACTTGTTCTACAAAGTACTTCGTCGATCAAGGTGGGTTTTCTTTGTTTAAGTTCTTTGAGAACTTTTCTTCGTAATTCTTCTCTTGTTGTGTCCTTTTTGGACGGTTTAATTTACGTGGGACGTTTTTTGAAAATTCACTTTTTCTTGAGGGTAGATTCTTGTTTTGCTAAGAATTGGAATTCACTCGCGTTTTTTCGCGATCAAAACATCCGAACGACTGCGCCAAATTGTTATATCGTGGCCGATTAAAGACACTTTTTAAAAAGCACTTATTTTTATTCACGACTAACAATTAATGTTACAAAGGTTAACGTTTACTTGATAAAAATACTAGCATCTAGTCTTGTCTAAACTGAAGATTTTGTATTCGGATGGAGGTATTTATGTGTTTTGTTGACGTCATGGAAAAGTTCTAGGACAGTGCTAGAATGGTTCCCATCTTGGTCAGCAAAAGTAAAGATAACATTGAAATTGAATATAAAGAATATAATATTCTATTTTGATAAGCACGTGCATCCTGTTGCAGTGGCGAAATTGAATATGATAAAATATAATTTAATATTGTGATAAACACCTGCATCCTTTACAGATAAGTGACTTAGACTAATTCTTTATAATCTAAGGATATTTGGGATATAACATGTATCTTTGAAATTTGATAATAATATTATCTTAGGTTAACAATATGTATGAATATGGCAATCTTTTTCTAAACACTTACTATTAAAACAGTCATAATCATAGGATACAATAGTTTGTCCTTTTTTTATGAACAGTTCTCAAGTGAAGATTAACACTGCTCTAAACAGAGAAGATTTTTATGCAAATTTTGCAGGCTACAGGCATTTTAGGTAAATAAGATAAATTCACAAAAATAACAGTATTTAACACAAAAATATTTGGCGGTCTTTATAACAGTTAAATTCAAACCAATAAAATGTAAGGTGATGTTTAAGAATCAGAATACGCGAAACTAACGAAACATAAATCTAGCAACGTCGCGATTTGGGAGTAAACATTTAGCCGCTCCTTTTGTACCATGTTCCAGTGTCGCTAAAATACTCGGGTCCATAACTATCGAAAGCGATGTCGCCATGAACACAGTTGCGCGCCTGAGTGGGGGGGGGGGGGGGGGAGAATAATAATATTTCTTAAAATGTATAATTTAAAATAATTTTTATTTGTATTATAAGGCGACAAATGTGTGCTGAAATATTGATTATTTAACGGTAGCTTTGCATACAGTAATAAATAAATCTGTAGATTTGCTTAGGTTCAATAAAATATTTGTTTACAATAAGAATAAAGGTTTAGCAGCATTTCAGTGTTGCTAATAAAGTATATTGTCTTAAATAAGTATAGTGTAGCTTAGGACCAAGCGCGGGGCCCGGGACTACTTTTATTATTGAGATATATTTTTAATAGGTTCTAGAAGGAGCCCATTATTTCCTCTAACGTCGTACAACCCGCTACACTTAATATGAAAGCGATAAATCGCCGATAGTAATTTTCAACCTAAATGGGCAAAGCTCAATACCGCAATGTAAATGCCAACAAGCGAAGTGACTTGAGACGGATAATCATTTTAGCTAAATGTTTATTACATACAACGTCTCGCGAAACCACACAGTTTTGGACCAGTCGCGTCCCTCAACATTTACAAGTTTCTTATGGCTTGGTTTCTCTAAACACTTTATACAAAGGGTGAATCTTTGGGAACATTTATCCACATTGAACAACAATCTCAGCTGAATAGGAACATGATACTTATAGATTCTACAGCCTGACGTAGCATGAACATTCTTATTAGAAAAAAATTATGTTTAGGATGATCGGCAGCGTTGCCACATCTAGTAGATTTTCTACTTTTTGGTAGATTTTCACCCTTCTTCAGAAAATTATAGTAGGCATATTTTCTTTAGTAGATTTTGGTAGATTTTAATATCAATTTCAATAATGTAAATATGCCATTAACAATAGAACTATTGGAAAAATTATATTAATTAAGTACTTATTTATACATAATATATTATTTATATATATAAATATTTATATATTATATTGTACTTAAAATCACCGAGCCCATTTGTGCCCTCCCATAATTTAGTAGATTTTAGTAGATTCAAGCAAAAATAAAAGTAGATTCGCCAAAATAAATGTGGTAACGCTGATGATCGGAATTAAATCTATATGTACCTTTTTTTCGCCAAAAGCAAGGTGGCTGTGGTGGCGGCGGCCCTGGTTGGTGGAGCTGCCTGAGCAGCTCCGCCTGTTGTTTTTTCATCAATTTCTGAAGTTCACTACGGTGCCGCTCCATCTGTAAACAATATAACTAAGGTTAGAAACAATGATGTTTCTTGAATGATAGAATAGTTTTGGACTTGCATTGTCTTTAATTTGTTTTACATCACAACGTTTCAACTGGTAAGTATCTCCAGTCCTTCGGCAGTCCTTTAGGGAACTGGGTATCCTGACCCTGCCCTCTCAGTATATCCTGGAGAGTTTACTGTATGCCACGATCAACGAAAATAACTATAGGATGCACGGTGAAGTCCACAGCTATCACACGAGATTTTCAATGAATTATGTTCCGGCTTACTGTCGCTTGAAGAGATGTTTGAGTGGACCTGGATACCTTGCATTAAAATTTTTAAATTGTCTGCCACTTAATTTTAGAAACCTGCCACTGCAGGAATTTAAGGCAAGCATAAAGAAATTGTTAGTTAATGAATTTTTGAATGAATTTTAGCTGTGTTGTCTTATTTTAAAATATTTTAGGAATACTTTATATTAAATATTATGAATCACATTTGACGTATGTAAGTGCTTTTTGCATGTTTAACATGAAATCAATGATTTGATTTGATCAGTCGTCTTCAAGTGAATACTGTATGTCTTTTGCAATATTTTTTAGAAAATAAATTGTATGGGCATATTATTTAGTACATATTTTTCAGCTATTTTATTTACTGGAATATTATATTTTTGTAATATGAAGTCTGTTTGTCTATTAGTCCAATAAAAAAATATGAATAAGAATCGCCGATAAACGCCAATGATTAAGAAAATGTATACTTGAATGTGAAAAGATCGGCGCTGACCTTTACTGCTGCTTTCCACAGGCCTGACATCGTTTTGTCATTTTAGTTTGATAAATAACAGCAACTTAAAATAGCAGGATATGAAAATGCACTTGAAAACTCACTAAAACGGGCTAAAAATTCTCAAAACTGGAATTTTAACACCAGTCGATGTCAAACGGACAATTAAAAAAGTAGTAAAAATAATTCATTTATCGGTTGTTGGGTAAACGGTTTAGATTTTTTTTAACTTTTTAGTACATTAGTGAGACAAGGAACCTAATAATCCATTGATTCATCCTTAACCATTTTTTTTCCATTTAATAAATATAATTTTACAATAATTTGATAAAATAATATTAGATAATATTTGATGCCCTTTAATTATAGCTAAATATGATTTATTTCTATTAGGAGAAAATGTATAGTAAATGAAAATGGACATTTTTTCTATAATTTATCTGATGACAAAATGCATGATATGGCAAACCAGGAGGGAATTTTCCCTTTGCCATAAGACCTTTAGAGGGTTTTACTATACTAGAAACACCTAATGATAAAAATAATACAAATTTACTTACCTCATTCTGGCAGTCGCCAACGCAACTGCAGGATGCAGAACATTGTTCACCCCGCTTTCTGCATCCGCAGTGATTATCTATACATTGATTGAGGCATCTACAACGGTAGGCTGAAAGAAAAATAAAGCGTATATTCAACATTAAAAAGGTGGTGACACAAATTCCTTATTGCTATTCCGCAGAGCTAGGTTTTCGTTTTTTTTTAGAAAAGCTGTGTATGAATCATCACCGCGGCAGTGTTTTGTGATTATCTCAAGGCGTTTGATTGTGTCAATCACGGAATACTGCTCGCAAAGCTGTGTCTCACTTTGGTTTTAGGAGTGTTGCTCTGAAGTGGTTCGAGTCGTATCTTACGAATAGGAGACAAATTGTAAAATCTGGAACTGGACAGTCCGTGGTGCAACTATGTTCATCTTCCAGGTCGATGTCGATTCGAATTTATCGCCGAACGCACCATGTTCATAGAAATCATCGCTTCTAAGCGATATTTTAAGCGCCACCTGTCGATTTCAAGTCGCTTATGAGAGTGCGATAAAGATAGATATAATTTGAACCGATCACTCACTTGTTTAACCTCTAACCCAACCATTAAAACGTTTTGTATCATAACAAATAAAATTTTATAAATCGCAAATCTCTTCTGCAAAAGTTTAAGAATGAAAATGAAGTTGTCCATTAATAGTTTTAATAAAATATTACTCAGGGAGGAGGAGAGAAGATAAATTGTGAAGGCCATAAGCCAATAAAGGCGAATGGTGCGAACTGGGTGTTTTTCTGACAACCCCAAAATCATCTCGTGATGGTCTGTAATAAGGTTGGTACACAGTCTCATGTCTACAAAATACAAAAAACGTTGAAATCAGCTCAAACGTACTGAAAAATAATAATATATTTGAGGTTATAACATAAAAAAAATCCTAAAATCCCTACCGATTTTTGACAGAATGTCGATTCAACCGATGACACACCAGAGTATTTTAGCGACACTGGAAAATATTATTTTGAGGAGCGGCTAAATGCTTACTCCCGAACCGCGACATTGCCAAATGTACGGGATAGTAAAACGGCGGGAACTTTAAAAATTGAGTTAAAGAACATTATATTTTTAGATCTGTACTAACCTTATTAAACCTTAAAACGCGAACATAAGCTTTATATTTTTGCTCATTCATTCTCAATGTATAGAATTTATACGTTATAAGAAAACAAGATTACAATAAAGCTTATTAGAGCAATTCCACAAGTCAAGTTAAAAAAATTTTTATTTGAAAAATATTAATTTTTATTAACAAAGGTACAACAAATACCTTAATTCAATTTAAAAAATGAAAGTAGTGGTGGATGAAGAAAGTAACAACGTATTTTTTTAAATTTCTTAAGTTCCATTATGGCTTTTTAAAAAAATATTTATAATATTAAATAAATAATTAAAATCTATTGGGTATGTAATTTTGTTTTTTGTTAAAAAAGCTATAATGAAATTTAAGAAATTAGGAAGATAACATATTATGCAACACTCTATATAGGAACCAGGTCCGTAAAATTTCATAAAAAAGCTTGAAACGTAATTAAACGATAATGTCTGGTACATCATTGAATTAAGAATAAATAATGCTCTCAAAATTTTACAATAAAAATCAGGGCCGTAGTAGAAAAAATAAAGTTGATGGTGATAACTTGAAAATGAAACGTCGTATAAAAAAACTGTGATGCAATCTGTAAGTTTGTAACAAGTTGCTGTGAGAAAATTTTGCTCTAACTTTAATAATAATGCTTAAAAAAATTAAATCAAAAATCTAAAATTTTAGTTTTTGTTTAATATCTCAAAACTTAAACATCTTACCAAAACTTCCTTTGATTGCGCAACTTTTTCCCCATTTAATCAAGGTTGTATCTCTTTTACCATAGAGGCCCTCCTTATCTTGGGCACCCTGTATTATGTAAATTTCGTTTTAATATTTTTTTGGAAACAGGTCGGGCCTAAATAAAAAACCATATTATTACCAGTAAATAATCTAAGTTTTTTTTTATTCTGGATACTTCTAATCATAACCTGCAACAGTGCAAAAAAATATCTACACGAAGTATGTTTTCTAATTGTTTTGACTGTTTCAGACCTTAAAAAATGGTGAAAATTTTAAATTAAACTTTGGAGCTGGTACGATTCTGCCATAAGTTTGCCCAAACTACGTGATTTTTTTCCAATTTAAATGTCGGCTATATAATTTATTTGTTTCATTATTTATTTTAGCATTTATTTTTAGAATAGTGATCAATTTTGTACCTTTAGGATTAAATATACTGAGGTTGTAAGGTTTCGACAGAAACTGATGACAATACAATTATGATTATATAATAAAGGATCGAGCAATTAAAACTTTTAAAAAATGTTAATCCTATCTTAATTAATTGGAAATCTGTGATTCATGAAAATGAGCTATTGGTAGTGTTACAAAAAGTTCTTTAAAAGGAAGTACCATCACTTTACAAAAGATATCATTTATTTCAAAGGAACTTGTAAGGGAATCAGAAGAATCTCCAAATAAAACTAAAAAAATTCCCAGATCTTTAGAATCAATAGGTTCTTTAAAAAAACTACCCTGCAGTCTAAGGTACTGACCTGTTACATAAATTGAACTATCTTTTTTCGTAATTGCCAAAAATTTACCATTTTTTAACAAACAGACATTATTTGGTTTTTTATTTGAAAGAGAAAAAGTTTTGCACTTTACTTCTATACAATCCTTAACCGTATTGAGGTCCTCATTATTGTTTGCTTTATTGAGCTTTGCATCTTGTTCACTTAATCTTTTTATTAATTGTTGCAAAGGTTTGCCAGACTGTATCCATATTTTTTGTTTAATTTGAAACATATGGTTTTCCGCGGGAAAAGCACTAAAATTATCTAGGCATCCAAAATTTTTGACATCACTAGGCAAATGTATAAGATTGTGAATATTATAAGTAATAAACTCGTTGCCATATAGTTCACCAAAACTTATAACAAAATCATGTAATAAATTTTGTGCACATTCATTTAATTCAGTGCATAGAGTTGGTGTAATAAGGATTCTTATTGCACTTGAAAGATGTAAAAAGTTTTGGTATTGATCTTCTGATAAAATATCTTTCAAAGCAACAACCCCCGTATAGAGCAAAAGCTGCCTAAATTCAGTGGCCTTAAATCGATCTACTTCAAATAGTGTTCTAGGTTTTCGTGAAAAATCTGAGGTGATATATTGCTTAAAGGTCAAAATAATATCTGAAAGATCTGAGTAAAGAGGTGTGGGTATTCTCAGACCTTGGCGACCCTTATGCCAAAATTGAAATAAACGTTTGGTAACCCCTAAGCAAACAAGGTGCATATAGTCAATTGGTATTTGGGTTACCATTCCGATATTTAATTTCTCTAGTAATGAGTCACCTGTATGATGATACTCATCAGACTTAGTTCGAAAAGAATCATCAGTCCTGAGAGTACTATTAAGTTCAGGAAAAGTCATTCTATTTAGTTTAAATTCCCCTTCCTGTATGCATTTGGAACAACCGTGATACCCTGTGTGACTCTTTGTACATGATATATAGGCTCGAGCAGGTGCATCACAAACAATATGACTGATGTTAACATGTAATGTCTTGTTTCGAAATAAAAAACCATTCTCTTGTAAGTCTGTTATTTCTTGACAAAACATGTTTAAAAAATCATTAGGTGACTTTGGTTTTGTATAGCCATGGTAAACTTCAACAACAAATGTTTCTGTCATAAAAACCCCTTTAAATTCTGAATTGGCAAACCAGGCTATTATAGGCCAAAACTGGCTCCCTGAGCTTTTACTTAATGGTAAACCATCTACATTTATGACAACTTTTATGCATGATGGAATTTGAAAATCTTCAGGTAAAATTTCAAGAAGCTTTAAAATTTGAGTTTTTATTCCAAGATGACTATAATTTCCTGGAGGAACACTAATGGTATTAACATCTCTTTGAGTATTCATTAAAGTTCTTGCATCTTGTGGTACCTTTATGTTATGTTTTCGAAGTACACCTAATAATTTAGTTACATGAGTTTGGGGTAACTTGCATTCGAGAGCCCAATCTTTTAAATCGCATGTTAAGTAAGAGCCATCATTTCCTTGATCTCTTAAATTAAAATCATTTCCATCTAGAGTATCACAGCTGCTTACTTCTGAACTGGTTTCTGATGAAACATCTTCCAAGTCATAATGTTGGCCAGGCTCAAAGATTATATCGCACGCTTAGTGATAAAGTGACATAAAACTAAAAATGATATTTTTGAGAAATCGCAAAAAGGTTTTAATATGCGCGTATTTCCCATGTAGTTTATATTTTATAGCTACTATGTACTGTTTAAACGGGAATTTTGGTTAGATTAGGTTCAGTTTAATATAGGTAAATAATTTTTAAGAAAAATCATGCATCGTTGACTTAATAAATAAGCGCAAAAAATTAATACGCCAATTTGTGCCGCTTTACTACTAAAAGTGAATTTTTCTTGTGACATAAAACTAAAATAAGCCATTTCATTTTTAAAAATATCTTGGCTGTTAATGTAATAAATCAAAAAGGGTCATTTTAATAATTGAAATACTTAATAATTTTGTTGATAACTCAAATAATTGCACTTTTTTTATAAAAATCCTATATATTGTAGGTTAAGTTCAGGTACAGAATGTATTATAAATATTATGGAATATTTTTATATTTACATTTATATTTGCAAAACAAATTTATACTTCATTTAACTACCCTGTAACAGTAAATTGTTCTTAAATTAAGCAAAAATATAATGAATTAGGTATAATATAATAATATAAATAGAAATACACACTGAACTTAAAAAAAACACATTAAGTTAAAATTAACATGAATTTAAAAAATATATTTTGTTAAAGACCAAAATGAGAAAAGAAAAGTTGAGCATAAGGTTTTTATTTTTCATTAGGTCATTCAATAATAGAATTATAAAAGTCGGCATAAAAATTTGGAATTATTTGTTTAAACATCAACTCTTTTAAGTCTTTTTTTTTATTTGCACTAAGCTCTTGCTTATTTGTATACGCTTTTGTTAAGGATATGTCAGTTAAAGCAGGAAGTTTTTTTTCTTATTTCTTACTAGAACCTCTTTGAATTCTTTTTCTTTGTATGAAGTTTTGAAGAAAAACTTGAAGGGATTATCTTTTGTAAATTTCATAATTTTAATATCATTCCATGAAATACTTTGACATTTCTTATCTTGAGTAAAATTATTGCCCCATTGTTCTTGCAAATGTTTTAGATCAAAGAATGACTGAAAGTTGAGTTCGTGTACTAAAAATAAAGGGGGCGTCTTTTTAGCATTTTTAATTAATGCCACATATTGATGAGGTGAATAAATAGGACCAGATCTTAAGTTTCTCTTAACTTCTTTTTCAATAAGACTATGTACATTGTCACCCTCATTTTGAGTATGCCCTTTAATTAAAAATTTGTGTGTAATGCTATTTATTTTTAAGTTAGTAACTGCATACAAATAAAGGGAAACAATATATTTATTTTTATTCTGACCACAACAGTTATCGGAATAAAAAATAACATCACAGCCCTCATTGCCCTGCGAAAGTTTCTCTAAATATTGAAGTAAACAAGAACCGATCTCTACAGCACCCCTTTTTGCATCTGTTTCATTCCAGTAGAAACAATGCACTTGATCATAACCACGGGTTTTTTCTTTAGGGTCTTTCTGAGACAACTCTGCTATGGTAAAATTGTAACTATTGAGTTTTGATTTGTAGTAAAATGCCGACGTGTCTCCACGCGGACATTGAAGCACTGCTTGCAAGTCATATACCACCACTTTTTGTTTTTCGTTCACATTCTGTCGATCCAAGCGCTTTTCCTGTCTGCAAATTTCTTTTTCTTCGTGATGGGTATTATACTGGCCTCTAAGCCGCTCCCTCTCTTCTAAACTAGCATTGTTGAACATGAAGCAAAGATCACACTGATCTTTCTTCGGCTGAAAGAAAGTCAAATTAAACTCTGTCGTAAAAATCTTGTAGAATGTACAGTATTTTCCAAAAGGTTTGCTCCTCTGTATTTGTTTTTCTTGAAAATCTTTATACAAATCTGTTATAGTTTTCCCCCCGTCAATATATTCTCGAGCTGTAGTGGCTCTTACATAATGGGATTCAATTCGTGGGATCGTATTAATATGATCTCGTATGTCTTGTAAGAGTTGAGAATCCACATGGGTATGATTTTCATGTCGACCACGTAAATCGTTTTCTAGAAACCCATTATAATCCTGTTTCTTTACGGCACACACAGGCGAATTTCAGCGAAATCGTGGCCAAAATTATTATATTGGTCATATCAGGCAAAAAATGTTTTTAACTGAAATAAATGTATATAAATATCGTTAATTTGCATTTTTTTATTTTCTGCCCCCTCCCCCCTTATAATTATTAAAATATAGGAAATGGAGTGGAGAGATCATTGTGGTTGTTGGAGAAACATATGTTTGATGTTATTATATTTTTTCTTAAGATATATCGTCGGCCCAATGCCAAAGGCACGAATGTGCATTTTTACAGTTCTCGGGAAAACAACGAATAGTGTTTAAGTAACATTTAAAAATACTTATGATTCATTGCAACTTTTTGTTTGGTGTGAAATATACTATGCCGATGGTCTATTTTAATGATCATATTTAAAAAATCAACTTTGTTACTTAATCTTTAAAAAATAACACATTCGTGATTTTGGCATTGACATTTTTATAAAGATACAAAAAATCTGCGATAAAAGGTAACACGAATGTGCAGGAGAAGACAGTTATTCTATTGCAATAAATTATTTTACTGTTAAAATAAAAGTTTATCCAAATGAAATGTTGGTCTTTACTACAAAATAAAAATAGTAAGTCTTATTCTAAAGGAAAAGCATCGTCATCTAGTTCTTCGTCATGGGGTTCTGGTAAATTATCCCTCCTATTTTTATCTGATTTTAAAATTTCATAAAATCCATGATATGATTTAGGAATAATGAAATCGTTACACATTTTTTTTAAGTCTTTCAATTTAGCATCAGAAATTTCTAGTTGAGCTTTGTATGCCTTTTGAACTTGGAATTCTGAGCATGGGCGTCCTCTATTACGTTTAAGTGGAACCTCCGTAAAAACATCTTGGTCAAAACTTGTTTTGTAGAAAACTTTAGAGGAATTACTCTTAATATAACGAAGCGAACAAACTTTGCGCCAAGGAATATTTTTAGGCATAATTGTTTGTGAGAACGCACTAAAATCATAGAAATCATCAAATAACATTCTCTTAACATTAAAAGGCTTTGGATTTTGTCGAGAATCCCTTATTAGTTGATCCCATCCTTCTGGTGTATAGACAGGAACATGTTTTGCTTTTTTTTCAATTTTTGAGTGAATGGAGTCACACTCCATTTCCGTGTGCCCTGTTTCAAAAAAAGCATGATCTACTGTTTCAAGGGTGTCATGTTTATTTAACAAATATAGGCACATGGCAGCAAATATTGAGTTTTTTTGCTGTCCTCCGCAGCCATCTGACATCATTCTTACTGCAGTAATATCTTTGTGGCTTAAAATAAAATCCGAAATACATGAGGATATTTCATTTGCCCCTCGATTTCCTTGGTTTTCGTTCCAGACGTAGCAGGACACATCTTGATTTTTTGACCCGCGGGCCCTTTTGGAGTATTTAATACTGCTTGCAAATCAAAATTGAAAGACAGCGTTTTCGAATCGTGTTGTGCAGAAAGTTTATCTTCGTCTCGGCGTTCGCGCGCTTCTGTTCTTCTCTTAAGATGTAAATTGTACTCCTCTTCTTTTTGGATTTTTTCAGCATCATCACTTATTGTGTTGTATGCAAGACACTTCTTGCACTGATCCTTTTTGGGCTTATGGAACCCCAAATTGTATTTTGTAAATACCATTCTGTATTTTTCTAAGGATACAGGCTTTCTGTTATTTTCAATGCATAGCTGCTTGTACAACCTGTGCATAATACTTATATTTAGGGAAGCATCTAAATATTTTTTCTTTGAAGATTTTCTACAATAGTGGGATTCCATTGTAGGAAATGAAGTTATGTGGGCTTCCAAAAAGTTTTCATCGTCAGTGTTCAACTTATTATGAGGAACATGCTTGCCTCGTGCATCCTTTTGCGCCACTCCATTGCAGCTTATTTTTTTTAAAGAGGATCGTATCATAGCGTCTGTCACGTTTAAAGTTGCCATAAAAAATTCTCTACAAACAGTTTTTTTCTGTCCTCCTGTAGTTAAGGAATACTGGTTAGTGAAGGTTTTTCTTGAATTTTCTAAATTTCTAGTTGCTCTTTTTTTAAATGTTTGTTGAACGTGGCAGTTTATAAACTGCTTCTGTTCATCCAGATTACTGAGTCTTCTAAATTCTGTGTAAATCTGCTCTCTTTGTTGTTCGTTTACGTTTGTTGAGCAAATATGTTTTTCCTTATTGGTACAGGGTGAAGGTAACATTTGGCGAGCAGGTTTTGGAATGTTACGAAAACCAATATAAGGTTTTCCACTTATCCTTGCACGTTTTCTAATATTCTTCTTCCAGGTTTCTGCATTTTTCTTACGTTTTAATGGTAAAAGGCTTTCATCGTTATTTTCGCTTCCTTCAGAGTCCGAATTTGAACTGAAAGGTAAATATTCATCTGATGATGCTTCATATGGCTCTTCGAAGTCTTTAGATTGCCCAGGAATGTTTCCATCGCTCGTTTTACGGTATTCATGGTCCTGATGAATCAATGGCTGTATGATTTCAGTCTCTTTTGTTGGTGGAAGGAAGCAAATTGTTTGCTCCTCGTTACCTTCTATGTTATTGAGTTGGTTGTCAGCAATAGAATTATGTATGTCGGAAATCTCTACTGGCATAAAATTGCCATCTGTAAAAAAAGTTAATCGTTTTACTTTATATTAACACATAAACATTTACAATTCTGACAAAAGCATTCGTACTTTGCGTTGGTTTTGAAACGATTTGGCCATATAAAACCTAATCAGCCTAGTTGAAAAATGAATTTATACGTTATAAATTTTAGTGCATTTATATTTTTTGCCCTCACCCTTTTCGAATTTCAAACTATAAAAAAAATAATCGAATATACTTCAAAAACCCCTTCAGTCTAATGAAAATAAAGTAGTTGTAATTATACTGAATCCTCGACCGAATCTTTCTGAAGTCAGTTAATTATTAATATTATGAGGACTAGCGACATTAAAATAAGGTTTAACATACCAGTATTTCATTCATTTTCAGTTTCCAATTGATCTGCATCTTCAGTTGAAGGTAGATTGTCACCTAAAAATATTTGATCATGAAAATGTATTCTCTTATTCCATTATTTACTTTTTTACAGCCAAACATTACAGTTATTACCATTTTGTATGTAACAATTTATTTAATTTTCTGATTAAACTAAACTTACCAATATTTTTTCCATTTTTGCACATCAAAACCATCCGTAACGCTCTAGACATATT
This sequence comes from Polydrusus cervinus, assembly GCA_935413205.1. NCBI lineage: Eukaryota > Metazoa > Arthropoda > Insecta > Coleoptera > Curculionidae > Polydrusus > Polydrusus cervinus. The sequence goes on from OW284518.1 coordinate 11,846,162, forward strand.
ATTATCCAATAGATTAAATGAACAAAAAAAGTACACCAGTTTTCACTTTAACAAGTCTATATCCAGAATTGTAATAATACTAATAACTTAATTAACACTGTTTAAACCTGTCACTCCTTCAAGAAAACAACGACTAAAACTTGTGTTTACATCAATCGCACCGAACTTCCAATGCACGAATGTGCGTAGTTACCTCTTTGATTGACATTTTTACCATGCCAAAGACACGAATGTGCCACTTTCGCGAAATCGACTAGGAATTATTTTCAAACATGTGCATTCGTGTTTTAACGATATAACTTTGAGGGTAAAATATAAGGATTTCACTTTCGTGACTTTGGCAGTGTAATATTTAGCGAATTTTGACATTTTTCCCACAAAAAAGTCATTTTCGCGATTTCGGCACATTCGCGCCTTTGGCATTGTACCGACGATATATAACATATTTTAATCCCCCCCCCCCCCCCACCCCACCACCCACCTCCCACCCCACCACCCACCTCCCACCCCCAGGCTAAAATTAGGATTTTAACTCCTGATAATAATTTTAATAATTTATAACATCAAATCTGTTGTGTTAAGTACCTTAAGAGGAAAATTATTTGGAGAAATGATAATAATATGGTAATTAATAAAACCAAAAATACAAGACAAATTTTATAATGTAGTCATAAAAATAATCTTTCAAATGGCCAGTTACAAATACATAATTACAATAAATTCACACTAACTATATGATTAACTTATGCCTTTACGATTTTATTACAAATCCTTTTAAATATTATTCATCCTCAATAATATCAATATCGCTATCACTTATAATTTGAGGTTCCTTAAGAAAACGTAACACTTCTGATGGATATTCCTTTAATTTTTTTATTGATAATTTTTTCATGCCAGAAATAAAGGGATCCGACAAAATAAGGAGACCATGAAAAATGTCTTCTAAATTTTATTTTCTTGAAAACTTTCGAGCATGAAATTCCCTGTATCCATTGGCTGACAGACAGAGATTTTGATGAAGAACCTGAAAAACAAGTATTTATTTTATAATTTTATTGCTTCTTTTCGGAAAAACTGATTTTAAGTTGTTAAAGATTCGTCCTTCTATGAAAGGAATAAAACTAAAGAAAAATAAATTTTCGAGCGTCAGGCTTTATCTGAGAAATGTTTATAAATATACCTACGTAGTTATCTACTTAATCCCTTATTACATGTAAGTATGGTGGGATTTTTTTTTATAATAGCGGTCTAAAATTATTAAAAATTCAGTGTGGTATAAAATCTACTGTTTCTTCAAAAACTAAAAAAAATTCAACATTTAGTTAGACCTATAGCTGCCATATCCTATATCTATAGACGATTTTGGTTGATTTATCACTTGGTTTCTTTTTTAAATGAAGAAAAATTTAATTTAGGCTTACACACGTTAATGCTTATGTGTATAAAATTGTATATCATGACTTTCTTCAAAAATTAATTTCCGCTGAGATCGCAAATTATCGCAGAGTTTTTTTAACTAAATTTTTCTTAGGACTATTTATAATGAATATTTAGAGCCATTTTGGCGTAGAAATATGTGGCAGTCTATTTTGATTCTCTACGCAAAAACAAACAAATATTTTTTTTGGTCGTCTTTATGACTACCCTAATATAAAAAATCGCTATTAAAACACTAAGTATATATGTACAAACTATTAAACATTTTTTAGGTTCTACTTACCACTAGCAATAGGCTCCATAGCACTTTTTCCGAAATCTTAAAAAAAGTCGGCAAAAACACACACTTAAAAATCACCTATATTTAAAAGGCACAATATTCAAATGGAGATCAGTCACTACGAACGTCAACTTCTAACTAGAATATCTTTAAAACAGAGCATGCTAAAAACATAAGAAGGTCTGATTTTAATGATCTGGTTATCAGGTGATAAAATGGTAAAGAGTTTACCCCATAATTCTTAGGTTGTTTTGTTCGCTTTATGGCCACGATTTCGCCGAAATTCGCCTGTGTGCGGCAGTCCTAATCATGCGATCTGTAATGTCGAGGGTATTTTTATAAAAAAGTTTACACACTCGTTCCGGTTTACTGTCATTCAAGAAGTAAAATGCCTTATTAGCATTCCTTGGCGATTCAGCATTCGTATATTTATATCTTGGATGGATATCTCTTATGCACGAATTTATAAATTGGCGTTGATTAAAAATATCGGAAAGCGTCCAAAAAGAATTAAATATTTCGGTTCTTTTTAGGTGATCAATTTTTTTGCTACACTTATGCCTGCATTTTTCGGGGCATGTTGGTTTAATGGCCCGATCTTCATATTTTTTATTGGATTTCGACATTGACTTATAAGCTTGTCCAGAATTTTTTAACTGTTTCGTCTTATTTTGCTTCCATAATTTGGGATCTCTCGACCGTTTGCGGCCTTTTTTAGTTTGTGGTTCATCTTCATCGTCGGATGAAGAATTTAATAAGTTACATTTAGGTGATTCTGTCATAAAAGAATGATAAAATCTTCGTTTTTTTGAGGATTTTTCGATGTTGTCGTCGTATGTTGGGTCCACGTCACTGACATCTATATCACTTTCATTCGAATGCACTGGTGATATGGCATACCTTTTTGTTTTGTTTCGAGTAATGCGTATTTTGGTAGGGACTCTGGAATCCACATCAATACGAAACTGATCAGATGAAGATGAAGCCCCGAAGAATGTAGGTTGTTTATATGCCACAAAAGATTGTGGAAAAATCTTTTCGGGTTTTTCTACATTTGTAGTCGATCTTATGTTAAGCTGTTTAGTTGGAACTGTAGGTTCCGCTAGAACTTCATCAAAAAATGATACCTTGTTTACAATACCATCAATTACTGTAGACTGAATATGAAACATTGATCCTGGTAAAACGTCTTCAGTTGTTAATAATTGATTTAATGCAGATTGTTCAGCAGTTGGTTCTGCCTGATCTTGTTCAGGTATCATCGCATTGGTTTCATCCGTGGGTTCTTCTGTGTATCGTCCAGTATCTGTATTTGGTTTATCAACAGGTTTTTGTTGCAGAGAATTGTCATCTGCCTCAAATGTTGTCAAGGCCTCACTTTTCTTTAATAAATTTTGAATCTAAAAAAAGCGAAATTGTATGCAAAAGTTTTGTTTATGTGAAGCTACAAAGTTTAGGTGCGTTCGCAGATGCAACAAAAGCCCGTTGGGAACACCGCCCCAGACAAACCTATTATAAGAAACCGGTTGTAGTCCATGTTTATTTTGTACTTTTTATAACCATCCTATTCTATTGCATTAAAATTGACATGATGATTGAACATTTAATAACATTTTCTGCTTACGGCGTGGTCTTTGACGAGCAGAAAGACTCCTAATTGATTTGTACATTATGTATATTGATAATACTTACCTAGAAACGATGTTTAAATTTTTTCACCACAATCACCAAAAACAATAAATACCTAACAGGAAAAAGAGCAAAAAGGGGCCTTCTAACAGCTCAACGTGCCAAAAATCGCGGCAAAAATAATGTATGGTTAGGTTTTTCTTCTTTATGTGCTTTTCGGCCTTTTCCTCCTTGAGCAATAATCCAGCAACCTATATGGGCTATTCACATGTAACATTACCGTTCAATAATCCGCAAATCACCTGTCGTTCTACTTACGGGTACGTATATAACGCAACGTGTCTGCAATATTTATTTGTGCGTTTTATTCTTGGGGCTTTATAAAAATAATATTATAATATTCCATAGGTATGTCAACAACGTTTCATTGTAATGTTGTCTCAAATGAAATAATGAAACGTGGGTGGAAAGTTTCTTTATTTAGCTGGAAAAATGTATCTTTGAAACGTTTTTGAAATGTATCAGGTAAGATTCTCGAAAAACAATGCAAAGAAACGTTAAATTGTCGATTTGAAACGCTACAGTGCGGTTGCTACAATATAACCTTGAAATGTCTGTTGAGGCATTAAAACAAACGTTGCCCAACTTCCCCTCAATGTTTGTGCTGGCTGGGTAGTAAGGTAATTGTACCGGCTAAAACTGGTAGGGATAATAATAATAATAATAATAAAATTGCTGTGATTTTAACAGTTCAAACAAATAATGGCATGCGATCATAGGATATTCTTGTTGGGCGTATATTAATAATTGTTGAAATAAAGTTAATAGCTCCTAAAATAGATGAAACTCCAGCTATATGTAAGCTAAAAATTGTTAAATCTACTGAAGATCCTTCATGAGCGATATTTGTTGAGAGAGGGGGGTAAACTGTTAATCCTGTTCCTGCACCTTTGTCTACAATTCCTCTTATTAAAAGAAGTGTTAAAGAGGGGGGGGAGAAGTCAAAATCGTATATTATTAAGTCGAGGGAAAGCTATATCAGGGGCTCCTCGTATAAGGGGGACTAATCAGTTTCCAAATCCCCTAATTATAATAGGTATAACCATAAAGAAAATTATAATAAAGGCATGGGCAGTTACAATAACGTTATAAATTTGATCATTAAGGATCCTGGGTTACCTAGTTCTGTTCTAATAAGTATACTAAGAGAAGTACCTACTATTTCTGATCAAGCTCCGAAAATAAAATATAGTGTTCCAATATCTTTATAATTAGTAGAGTAGAATCATTTATTCGGTAAAATGGCTGAATTTAGGCGATAGATTGTAAATTTATATATGAAATTAAAAATTTCTTTAACTAGGATTAAATAGGCTAAAAAGGATATTAAATTGCAAATTTAAGGGTAACTAAACTGCTGGAACTTTGAAACGCATAAAGAAAATTTTTGGTCTATATTTGAAATGAAATATCTCGGAAAATATTAAACATATTTGAACGCGGTTTAAAGCATATTGAAGCTTATTGTTTGGTCTGAGGGTATATTGATTATTTTTGGTTTGGATAAGTTTTAGTTTCAAGATACAGGGTGGTAAATGAAACAGTGCAAATTTAACAAAATTTCACGAACACCCCATTTCGTTGCAAATATATTTTTGCTTCATTTCTCGGTTTTAAAGGGAACACTGGTTCAATTGAAAAAAACAACTTTCTGGGTTTTTGGATAAATGTGTTACATTTGCCAAAATTAGAGTTTAAGCGAAAAACGACACTTTCGTATTTCATCCACCTGTATCTGTGTCGCAATTGCTTGAAAAAAAAGGGTTTTAACTTATTGTTAGTCCCAAATTCTTGGCTTTTTTACGTTGTAAAAAGATTTTATACAGGGTGAGAAAAAAGTGTACTTCCAATGATACCCTAATAATATTAATGTTTTCATTACCCAGTACCATTTTTTCTCGGTTCAATTTGGTGACACAAGAGATTATTATGGTTCTCAAAATTAAGTGCAAGTGTTTAAAACTATGGATTAAAATGTGAAGACGGTTTTTTAATTTTTTATTTTAATAATATTAACAAACTTTTTTAACTAACTTAACTAAAAATTGATGTTTAAATGATTTAAATGATACAAACTAATACTTGTAAATTAACTTAAGTAGGTACCTAATTAAAAATAAACAACGCTATCTGATATATAAAAGTCAACAATATTTGATTCAATATTTTGTAGGCCCCCCTCTAACGCGTATTACATCTGCGCACCGGCGAGGCATACTATCTACTAACTTGCGAATAAACTCTTGAGAAATATTTTCCCATTCCTCAAATATGGCTTGAGCTAACTCGTCAAAAGTTTGTGGGGTGTTGTCCCGAGATCTCACCAAATATTTTAAACGAGACCAAACATGCTCAATTATGTTAAAGTCAGGAGATTTTGCTGGCCAATCCATTCGATTAATGTTATTGGTACGCAAAACTTCTGTTACAATATGGGCCCTATGAGGTCTAGCATTGTCATCAATATATAAAAAATTCTGACCGTAATTTGTTGCAAACGGGACTACAATTGGAAGAATAATGTCATTCCGGTAGAGTTCAGCATTGACAGTTTGACGCGTAATGTACAATTCGGTTTTCCCGTTGTACATGACACCTGCCCACACTGTGATGCCTCCGCCGCCAAAGGCTTCCTGTGGAGCCATGTTGTCCTCTTCATACCGCTGGTTCGGCTCTCGCCACACTAGAATTCTTCCATCAGAATGAAAAATATTAAACCTAGTCTCATCAGAAAACATACAGTGCATCCAATCTTCATGAACCCAGTGACGATACCGCTGTGCCCACGCAAGCCGGGCAGCTCTATGAGGCTGCAATAACCTGGTACATTTAGCCCTTCTCCTAGCTCTACAACAATTAACATTTCATTAGCAACACTTATTTAAACTCACCGTCACCGACACTGGGTAATTCACATTTTGTGTGATCCGAAATCTAGCGTACCTACCTTAAGTTATTTTTGTTCAAAGTTTTTCGTATAGCTCGGTCACAAACTCGAATAGCCATTTGTCGTCTAAAACTATCATTAAGGAGCCTAGAACATTCCGTTCGATTTTGTCTGGCAATCCGCAATAAAGCCCTTTTCGATCGAATATCAATTTTTCTATTTCCTCCGCCGTACTGGTAATTGTGGTTCCCAGTGGTTTGTAATCGGGTTTTAAGCCTGGATATGCGGCTTTGGTGCACATTATAAATTTCAGCAATTTGTTTCTGGTCCAAACCTTGATTAAGGAGCCTTAAGCAATTTTCTCTTTCCATACTAGTAAATCTACGCATTTTAAATTGAAGTTATTATTTAATAAACATTGAATTCACCACACTCTTATAAAATTAATAACTTACCTGTCATCACAACTTAAATGTCAATAAACAAAATTATCAAGGCAATCTTGATTGTATTATTTGAGGTTCAAAAATATGACGTGTGTCACCAAATTGAACCGAGAAAAAATGGTACTGGGTAATGAAAACATTAATATTATTAGGGTATTATTGGAAGTACACTTTTTTCTCACCCTGTATAAAATCTTTTTACAACGTAAAAAAGCCAAGAATTTGGGACTAACAATAAGTTAAAACCCTTTTTTTTCAAGCAATTGCGACACAGATACAGGTGGATGAAATACGAAAGTGTCGTTTTTCGCTTAAACTCTAATTATGACAAATGTAACACATTTATCCAAAAACCCAGAAAGTTGTTTTTTTCAATTGAACCAGTGTTCCCTTTAAAACCGAGAAATGAAGCAAAAATATATTTGCAACGAAATGGGGTGTTCGTGAAATTTTGTTAAATTTGCACTGTTTCATTTACCACCCTGTATCTTGAAACTAAAACTTATCCAAACCAAAAATAATCAATATACCCTCAGACCAAACAATAAGCTTCAATATGCTTTAAACCGCGTTCAAATATGTTTAATATTTTCCGAGTAATTTCATTTCAAATATAGACCAAAAATTTTCTTTATGCGTTTCAAAGTTCCAGCAGTTTATATGTTTTTAATTTTAGGGCTTAGATTGTATCTATTTTTGACTTTGAAGGTCAATACTTTTATTAACTTAAATCCTTTCTGAGAGTTTTATATAAAGTTTATAGATCTACATAAAATTAATCTTATTATGGATAATGATGAAAATATAATTTGTCAAGTATAAATTTTTTTATAATTTATATAAGATATTCTTTGTGAAAGATTGTTAATGAGGAGCACGTAATTCGTATGTAAAAATATAGTGTAATCAGGGTTAATAAGATTAAAATGATATCAATCATATCCTTCAGACTGCATTGATTTGGTTGAGGGTTTGCTGGTGAGCAAGGGACTTCCTTATTTGTTAATTTCAGATCTCATATTGTTGTTGAAAACAGTTCTGGAACAGAACTTTTTTCAATTTAATAACAAGTATTTTAGACAGAAAACAGGTTTAGCAATGGGTTCTTGCCTTTCTCCATTTCTTAGCGAGGTTTTTATGAATGGTCTGGAAAATGTAATAATGAATAGTAACTTTTCGGGTTTCTTGTTGGCTTACAAACGGTACGTGGACGATATTTGTATTGTGTGGAACGGAAGTGATGATGAATTTAAGCAGTTTCTAAATTTTGTCAATAATTTACATCCTAAAATTACTTTTACACTCGAGGTAGAGAAAGAAGGCAAGTTGCCTTTCCTTGATCTCCTTCTATTTAGAAAGAATAACAAAATCGACTTCGAAGTCTATAGAAACCCAGGTAGCAGAGTGACGACAATTTCACGTCATTTCTTGGTAACATTTATGACCAACATGACCTTTTGAATGACGTACAAAATACGTAATAATGACGTATATAAGTCACAGGTAAAATGACGTTAGTTGAAGACGTCCTTATAACGACGATATTTGACCTTTAATTAACCATAAAATGACCAATAAAGGCGTCTTTGTGACGTTTTCTTTTGGGCTTTGACTGACCCTAATATAACCTAATATCGACCAAACTTTGATCTTATGACAAGCCCCAAATCAGATAACTGCCCTTATTATACATAGATTTTAGTAGAAATTATCCATTCTAACTTTTTGGAACAGATGTTCTTACGGTTATATCGTAAATAGTTTGCTGATAATATGGCAATAACCATGTGCAAGAATTATAGGAACTATAAAAAAATAATAATACAATGGCACATAACTTATTTGCGGCAACGGTAAATATAATAAATTTCTTTCGAAAACCTGATGTGATGGGTAATTTCGCCTATAAACATCTAATTGCTAATTGACCTGATTTAGAGATTAACATAAAAATATTTGAGCTGGTTATAATTTCATCAGTAAATAAACCTATTACTGTTTTTAAAATTATGACAGTGGAAATGGATATGAAATAAAACATTAAAAAAAGGAAGATTAATTTATTATCATTTAAACAAATAGGAACACATAATAAACAAATAAACCTTTACGGAATATTCCTAACAGGTGCACATATTGCTTTTTTGAGCGTCCCTTACTGAGTAAATTAACGTTGCCATATTGATGCACATTAATATGAATATTCAATAATCCATATTGTGAAGAAGTGGGAAACAAACAAACTTATTATGTGCAGAATCAGTATGATAGGGAAATACCATACATTTGGCAAGAATATCTTCTAAACTAAAGGTTTTAAGTTCTGTTAAATTACAAATAATACTAATCTGTAGTAGAAAAGACGATTCAAATGGATACGAGTATATTGATTCATATACTATAAATTCTCTACCAACTAAACAACATTTATTATCATGATTTTTAATTATATTCTCTATCTGGATAACTCTCTTCTTAACCGAGATACAATAGCAATTGGCAATTGAATAAGCTTTAACTAAAAGCTGACCACCTTTAAAATTTTTTTTTTTTATACTGATGACATTTAGTTTGGGATAAAACACCAACAAGAGGGCCGTCAGTATGCTCTAGAGAATATGTTAACTGCTGGGAATTTTTTTCTGATGTATTTTTAAAATTTTGTTCATTTAATCGTCGAAACAGCTGCTGCAGAATATGTTTCGGTGATCTTATTAGTGACTTTAATTTCCCCAGGTAATTTTCATATGGAAATGCTGAAATATTATTAAGGTTCCCAAATAACTTTGCATCTTTAGCAATGTGAGTTAACATGTGTATGTTGTATATAAGAAATTCTGAACCATAAATATGTTTGCAATGAGAAACAAAGTTTTTTAATAAAGTATCTGCTACTTGAAAGCCATATTTTTGCATGTGCCTTTCACTTAACATAATTGATACACTAGAATGTAATAACAAAAAATGCTCATACACTGACTTGTCAATAATACCTTTCAAGATAAGCGGACCAACATACAGTAAAAATGTTCTATATTGCGTAGCTTTCCAATGCGCTATATCGGACAGACTCTCAATTTTTCCGTTAAATTCTACTGTAAAATAGGGAGCCAAAGATGTAAGTCGATCATTAATTTCTGTAATTTGTCTGCTGGTTAAACGTACATCATATGTACGTCCACTTATCCAACAATTTAAAAAATTTTTAACAACGCCAAGACATATGCAATGCATGTAATCGATAGGAAAACATTTTATCATATCAAAATTTAATTTTAGCAACGGAGATGTTCCAGTATGGTGGTCTTCATCTATTTTTTCTCTAAAATTCTGGTCTGTTCTTGCAAGTGCTGTAAGACTACGGAAAATTACCCGACCATTAACATAATCACCAGATTGGGTGCATTTGTCACATGAAGAATAACCACTGTGCGATTTAATACATTTTATGAATGCTTTAGCTGGGGCATCACTAAATTTCAATATTAAACTTTTTGTTATTAAATATTATACCACTGCCTAATAATGCAGCTAACTCGTTAATAAAGTCTCTTAAGTAAAGTTCAATAGGTTTTGGTTTTGACCTTCCATAAAATATTCCTATAGCAAAGGGTTTTGGATTATTTATATTTACTACTAATCCTAAAATTGGCCAAATTTGTTTAACAGAGTTATTAAATAATGGTAAACCATCAATATTGAATGATAATTTTATTTGATCTTCCTGAATTAAATTTAGTGAAAGTATTCTTTTAACATTTTCTGGAAGCCCCAGGTGAATGTATTCCCCATTATCTAAGTGAGAAATAATATCAGGAGAAATTGAGACAGGTGTTTTTAGTAAGGTTCTTGCATCGAGAGGCAAGTCTGGGTGAAAAGGTGAAAGCATATGTAAAAGATCAGATATTGCACAGAGTGGAACGTTAGTATTACGAAAAGCCCAATTCCTCAAATTAGTCTTTAAATCATATTCTTTAATTTCATTTTCGACGTCAGCACTACTATTTTCACTTGATGACTGATCGGAATCATCACTTAATAAATCATGATATAAAATGTTGCTAGAGGATGCATCTGAGAAATTATCAGGCTCATCTAAAATATTATTAACAGAACTGTTTTCGTCTTCAATTTTTTCCAAACTACTTATATATGGTACATTTTGAATTGTAACTTTTATCTCTTCTGCAATTCGTCTATACATCTGTCTCTTTCCTACTACTTCCTTTTTATACTTAAACTTTTTTTCTGACATTTTAAATCAACAACTTAAATACTTAACAAGAGTTTAATATCAAATGATCTTTATCACCTTGCATAAATTAATAGTGCAGGTACTCACGAAGCTCATTTTTTACTTTTGACTTTCAATCTTTGGGGCGCATGTTTTAGCCAAACCTTTACTGCATTTTCCACTTCTGAACTGGTACATCCGCTACTGGCTTTTACAGCATCTGAAATGAAAAAAGAAACCGCCTTAATATACAATCTATACCGTAAAACTGACATTATAATATAGTGTACTACAAAGAATATTTTATTATTCTAATGCAGATGTACCATCTAAAAATAATTTTTTTATTTACCTATACAGGGTGGGGACTTTAAATGGAACGCTGCTTATAGCGGTCCTGGTAATAAGATTTCTTCAAAATCCAAAAACACGTACTCAAATATTTTTTATGGGCCTCACTTTCGTCTCATAAAAAAAATTTGGACCCCAAGTTAAATCACGCCATAAATTTTGGGAAGAGTAAGGAGAGAGTTCTACCATCGGCTGGGTCTGTGCCAACAGGTTCGTGGTGAATATTTTTAACAATTGTTACGCTAAAAAAGTAACATTGCAGTTTTAATCAATTGTTCGTTAAAAATTAGTTTTTATTAAATTTCTGACACATGGTTTGACAGATGTAAAAAAAAACTGATAATCAAACTCCTTTTTCAATAAGCTTTCCAAAAAGGTGCTACAAGTGGTACCTTCTAATTTGAAAAAAAAAAGTTTGTTAGGGCTGCGCCCCCACTTTGGGGTCCAATTTTTTTTTTCGTAACGAAAGTGAGGCCCATAAAAAATCTTTGAGGACATATTTTTGGATTTTGAAGAAATCTTATTACTTGAGCTGCTATAAGCAGCGTTCCATTTAAAGTCCCCACCCTGTATACCAAGGGCGTTAAGTAGATATTTATTTTTTGACGGCGACAAAAATAATAATGTTATATAATCAATTAATATAGAAAAGTAATTTTTAACCATTTATGATACTTCCTTTAAGTAAAGAATTAAAAATACTTATAATTACTGCTATAAATGTGTTTTACTGCCGTATCAAAATAATTTAAATAAAAATACAAAATAAAAATAAATGACATAAATAACCTACCTATTATGCACGAACAAATCTTTAACTTATTAAAAGGCCTTTTGTTCCTACCAAAGAAATTAAAATCAACTGCCAATGTATCATCCAAGGACGATTTTAAAATTTTGTTGGTTTTTGTAGTTATGCCATCTCCTCCCAAGCCACGAAAATATGTAACCTGAAAAAAAGAGAAGTTCAAGAAGAAAAAAATGCCTATTTAGTAATGTTAATACCAACTGGTCAAACACATTTAAACATTCAGGGTTGAGTTACAAACTCATTTCCATTTAAAAGGAAAGTGTTTCAATTCGGTATAAAACTAATCTAACACTACACTCATACAACATTAATTTATATATGCATACCAGCACATGAGTATGGTTTCTCTCTTCTAAAAAGTGTTCCAAAATATTTAAATTTTCCAAGTTTTGAAGAGGTAATGTAACGGGCAATTGAAGGTCGGTTTTCGGCTCTCCCGCTTCCACTAACTTATTTAATTTTGAAACTATTACTTTGTTCTGGTTTTTTAATTCTAAAATGTTTTCCAGAATAATTTGAAAAGCTGAAAATAAGAACTATTAATAACACTAATACTAATTCTTGTAACGGAACTAAGTGGATTTTACTCGTAGGGATACAATACAATATCCATTATTTTTCCACTTACCAGTTTTCTCGGGTAAAGTTAATATTTCTGAGTGATTACGATTACTATATCCAGATGTTATTGTGGCCGGTGGTGTCTGCTTCAAAGGTAGCACCTCACTTTGAAAGTCTGCTTCCTCGCAATATTTTTTATTAGGGTCTGAAATTTAAAAGAAAAATTTTTTTATACTAAAAACTAATTAACAATACTTTGTATTCCATAACTTTATCCCATAACGTAAGCAAAATTCGATATAGGAATTATTTTTAAAATAAAAAATATTAGTAGGGTTTTTTGGCATAGAAAAATTCAAATAATCAATATTTTTGTGTGTATTACGACCAACCCATGTTATTGATAGGTACTCTATAGACATTTAGTAATTATTTTTCTCGCCCAAAAAGTATTTAACTTTGCCTAAAATTTATAAAGAACAAGAAATGCACAAAATGTGCATTTTTGCCTGTTTTCGGACAACAAGAACAGTTATCGGCCAAAAATTTACCCGTTGTCGGCCACTATTTTAAAAAACATCCTCATTTCGGCCGTTTTAATACCTGTTTTCGACCTCCAAATTATATTTGGTAACCTTTACCTATTTTTGATTAACTTAAACGAAATTATAATTTCATTTACAAAAAATTTATTTCTGAATAATAACAAAGTACGGTTTGAGTATTTAAATACTAAATAAATACGTAAATAACAAAAAAAAATCTTAAAACTAAGAGCAAAACTTTGAAATAATGACAAGATTCTAGGTAAGTTCAGTGAAAATCAATGAATATGGACCGCCACATGCAGAAGCGTTGCTAAGAACTTGCTAAGAACAACGATAGCAAACGTAATCTTTAAAAGCTGCTTCCATATAAGGTATCCCAGAAAATTCAGTGCACTTCATGTGAAACCAATTTGTGCATTTATCGCAACCAATATTCTTATCATCTATCTCTGTGTCACTCACCATTTCCCCTTCACATGAAGCACATTTTACTTTCTGTCTTTGTTCGTTGACCCCGTTATCATGTATATCATGCCTGGCTTTGGTTTTTCGTGTCGCCAACGCACTTTTATTATTCCGTTTCTTTAAGGTTTTTTTAATTTTTAACTGAGCTTGTTTTCTAGCTTTCATTGCCATTCTTATTTGTTTCCTTCTTTCAATTCCTTCTGTTTTCTCTTTCTTGACTCGATCTTTTTCTGCAAAGTGATTCCTCCATGCTTTTGTGGCAATAGCACCTGGTAGTTTGGATTGATTATTTGTCCCATTTTTTATCTTTGGTTGAATTGGTTCTGAATATATTAAATGGCGGTCAAAACAATCTGCAGTAAGCGACTTATTTATTCTAGAACCTTTTGATAGGGGTTGCTCTTCTTTTTTGCCATTCTGTATATTACTTATTTTATTTTCTAAGATGTGCTCTTTCTCTTGGGATAAATTCTCATTCTCGTTATGGAATATTTTGCTCACCGACGGCAGATCACTGGATTCAGATTTGCTATTTTCTTGAAATTGAATTAGTTCATGATTTTCCTTTACCTGATAAGCACTAGGTGTTATTGAAATAGGATTTACTGATTTTAATTCCTTCAATATTCTTTCATTTAGCGTATCAATTCGTACATTACTTATAACTTTAGGTTTGTCATTTTCTTTTATGTTTCTTACATCCTTATTCATAGCTGTACTAACTAATGTCTTTAATGAAAGCTGGGATTTTGTCGCTTCATTCGCTTCAGATAAAGCCACTGTATCTTCTGGCATAATAATAATTTCATCTAAAGGAATAATAGTTACATCGTCCATTAACACGCATGACCCAATGACATTGTCTTCTTCCTGCTCACTTGGATTGAAAAGACATTTCTCGGACGCAGTATTTTCGGCAGGGAAGATAGTAACCTCTAACTCCTTGATCTCCTCAAGAATTACATCAACATTAATGCCATAGCTAACCAGCTTGCCACGAATCATTTCCAAAACTTTCTTGGAGGCTTTTGTATCATTAACTGTAATTGTACCCGTAGAATCTTCTTCAACATACTGATTATTCTGTCTCTCAAGTGTGTTCTTAACACATTTTGTATAATCTACGTTGTTAGGATTTAGAGGGAAAAGTCCGCATTTCCTAAAACCGTTAATTATATACCTTTCCATATTAAGATTTTCAATACATTCCTTAAAAACTGTACAGAAATTTATTTTTGTGATGGAGCAATTAATATTTTCAGCCCGACTTTGCCAGTTTCTGACGGTGTTTTTCCATTCCGTTTTTACAGGTTTGAATACGCTAACATCCGCTGGTTGGAGGATATGAGTGGTGTTGGGAGGAAGACTATACAAAATAATTCCATTCTGCTCACAAAACTCACTTAAGGCCATGGTCATATGAGATTTATGACCATCTATAAATAGGAGTACTGGTTTTTTGATGTCATTTTCTAGTAACCATTTATTGAAGTCATTCGCTATATATTCATAGAATATATTTGACTTCATCCAGCCTGTATCAGATCTTCCCAATATCCAATTTTCTGGCATATTTTCGATAAGTTGCTTGGGTGGTCTTAGGTATGGAAAGACTACAACCGGAGGGCATACTTTTCCACTGGCATTAAAAACTATTAGAACTGTAATATTTTCCTTTTCCTGACCTATTTTAACATGATATAGGTTCTTCCATCCCTTTGGCGCTAAAACCTTGCCGCTTTTTGGACACATGGAGAATCCGGATTCGTCGCCGTTAAACATGCGGTTGGGGTCTTCTAATATGTCTAAATAATTGTTTTCAGTCAGGAATGTTTGTAATTCCCTGAACCATAACCTAATAGATTCTTCGGTAACTATGGATCTTGCTTTATTTATGGATTCTGCTTCACGTAATGATATTTCTGGGTTCCGCTTTAAAAAATTACCATACCATTTTTGCCCTGGCCTACCATTTTTAAATAAGTGCTGTTTATTTAAATCTTTGACTATCTTTTCTACAGTACTCATAAGATCACTTTTCTTGATAGGAAAACGACATTTTGCCAAATTCATTACCCATTCAACAATTTTCTTTTCGCTAATAGTTTGTAATAGTGGCTCCGGTCCAGTTTTTCTTGATATTTTAGGCACCTTTCCTTTCATGTAGTCCTGAAGGGTACTTTTTGGAACTCCATAGTTCCTACTGGCCTCCCGAATTTTCATTGAATTTTCTCTTATTTCCTTTAGAGCTTCTTGTAGCTGCGCGTCAGTATATTTAAAGAATTTTCTCTTTTGTTTTTTTGCAGGACCCTTTTTGACATTATTTCTTTTTTTAATTTTCATCTGCAATTACAAAAAAACATTTTTCAAAAATCAGTGGTTTATAATAATTATAATTATTGGCCTGGACGAAAACACGACACCTTTTACCTGTTTTCGGCCACATATTTCGAATTAAACATCTACGTCTGCAAATAAGTTCATAGTGGCCGAAAACTGGATAATGAATTTTAACATAAATTTTTAAAATGATGGTCTTTGCATAGGAGAGATAATACAAATACAAAAGGATAGAAAAGGAAAACAACTCTGTATTAATCTAACCGGTTTTCGGCCAGCCTGGCCGAAAAAAGGGCAAAATCAAAATTAAGGTATCTGGTTACCGGCCACCTAACCTAAATTATAAGTTATGCAAAAAAATACACTTTTTTTTAGTGAAAAAGTTTGTTTTGGTCATCCTTTATCGTAAAACAACCTCCCCTTTAGTTCAATAGGCGATATTTAAATAATACTTACTCTTTTCTAACACCACACACACTACACAATGCTTAAACGAAACAACAAGTGAACATACAGCTATTTGCCGCGCTTTTCAACTGTCACTGATAGTTAACAAGGTCACAGAAGGGCGGTGAAAATTTGAATTTAGAGGGGGGATATGTGATTGAAAATGAATATATCCTTATATTATATTCAAATATGAAAATACCACTATTCTTAACGCTTTTTTGGAGAATTGGCCGAAAAGTGGCAATGGCCGGCTAACCGGCGAAGTCACCCTAATTAATATGAATTTTAAAATAAAAACCTACATCATCAGAAAATAGCATTTTTTTAATTTTTGGGGGACGAGGTAACTTTCGTTCTTCAAGTTTATCATCATCATCACTAGAAGTCGAACTGGTTTAAAAAATTTTCGTTTTTTTGGAATGGTTAAAATTTCTTCCTGATCAGTTAAATCTGATGTCTCTTCGGCTTTCCTTAATTTAGTTAAAGCATCTTCAAAGTTATCTAAAGTAGATTGTAGAAGGGATTAAATTTAGATTTTATGATCTTAAAAACAGCAATTTAGGTTTTTTTATATACCCATAATATTATACATAATATATAAAGTTCAGAGAACATGTTAAAAAAACACTTCATTAAGCTTTTTAATAAAAAGATATTCCTAATAAATATGTATAGGTGTACAGTGAGTCCCCTCATTTTATCAAGCACAATTTTTTGTAAAAAATAACTTTTCCTCGTAAGGGCAATCATTTTTTTTCCCTCCTGTCAACTCATCCGAGGACATAGTGTATGTTGAATAGTATCAAAAGTGAAAATTTTCCATGAAAATCTTATTTTATTGACCAGAAAAAATTGTAGTCCTAACAGTACTTTATATTCCATTACGTACCTACTTTATATTATTTGTACCTTTACTAAGACCTGTACTAATAATACTTCTTTTCTATGTCATAAAATTCATATTGCCCTACACACAGGTATAGCTTTGCTGCAGATAACAGGTACAATTACATAATACATGTTATAATTTACCCGTTTCGTAAAAGATCCTTTTAACATTATACAGTCTCCCTGTTTCGGTATTGATTTCTTCTGACTTCTTCAAAGACTTATTAAATTGTGCCTGTTCTTTATATGGTGGCCAAAATACTTCTTTTTTTCTTGGTGTAAGCCAGTTTTTGTTTACGAGGCTTAAGCCACCACCCTGCTCAGGGGAAAACTCTATTACAGCAAACATTATTGCTATAAATAAATGAAAATAGGATTATAATTAGCAGGTTTATGCCAAACAAGTGAAATAAAGGAAGATTACCATTAAGACATGTCAGAACCTAACGAAAGTTATGCCCAAGGAAACTGCTCAAAGAATCTATTAAAAAAAGACACTACAGCTTTTGTAAAGTAATAATTTATTAAAAAAAAGTGAGGAATTAAAATAAAATTATCTATCATCACTAAAATGAAGCGAATTAGGTTATGTGTTGGGTTTGTTCGTAAAATTTATTTTAAAAAAACTTTTTGAAAATACATTCCTCAAAAAATAGACCTCAGCTCTTAATAAGCATATTATTTAATGTCTATTTTTAAAAAATTACCCAAGAAACCAGTTCGACACCTAACGCGAAACAATAATAACAGTAGGCTATTATATTCACTTACCGTTCGAATAATTGGTTTTTCAATTTCAGAAGCACTTTTTATGCAGGCCAAAATACTAAACATACAGTCAGAGTCAGACAGAATATATTTTTCAATTTAAAACTACAGTTAAAAAATATGGCAGACACACTACACAGATAACAAACGAAAGAAGGCAACCAAGAGTTCCAAGAGTGTTGTTCACGGTCACGGCAGCATCGGCGGTAAATGACAAATCACGTGCACATACTCATCAAATTCGACCAATCGTAATTGGTGTACTGAACCCAACACAGAAATCCTAACCAATAACGTTAACTTGCGTAATACGCATAAAAAAATAGTACTCCATGAACATATTATTTCTCCAATCTACGTATACCTAAGTAAATAAATAATTGTCATAAAAATATAAACAAAACTTACCGTACTTGCTAGGAAAACACAATTCACTGAATTAGAAATTGTAAAAAAAAAATGGCATATTTAGCGAATAACATTCCAGAAAAAGTTGTCTTGAATGTTTTAAGTCCATAAAATGACGTATTTAAGACGTCACATAAAGTAAGTTATTACAACGTCACAGTTAGAACGTACCAGAAACGTTATTTTTTGGTCGAATGACGTTTAAAGTCACAAATTACCTAGTTTCGACGTCAAAAAAACGTCAGTTTGCTAGCTGGGAAAGCCGACATCAACTGATAACATAATTCAATTCACATCAAACTCACCGTTTTCACATAAATTTTCAGCATTCAGTTCATTCTTTTATAGGTTATTTAAATTACCGTTATCAAAAAACGCTTTTAATAAGGAACTAGAAATAATAAAACAAATAGCTGTAAACAATGGATTTCCATTGAAAATAATTAATAAACTTTATTACAAATTTCTAAACAAATATAAACTTATAATATCTTACACTCTAGTACTAAGGTGGTAAGTAATAACTATAGATCATTAACTTATTTTGGCATAATTTCTGAACAATTGGGTAAAATTTTTAAACCTCACAAAATATCAATAGCATTTAAAACCACAAATACTCTTAAACAAAATATAGTTAAAACAAAAGACAAGGTCGATGCCCTTGCTAACTCCGGTGTTTATTCTTTACATTGCGGTGATTGCTCGGCTGTATATGTGGGACAGTCAGGTAGAAGGATATCAACAAGAGTTCAGGAACACCTTAGTTTTGTGAATAAATACCAAAATACTGATATAACTAACACAAAATCCGCCTTCGCTAACCACTTATTGGAATCCAAACATCGATTCTCAGTACCTGAAAATATAAATGTTATTCACGAATGCCATAAAAGCAAGAAGTTGGATTTGTTAGAAAAACTTGAAATCACTAAGGCAAAAAAGAGTCCGGTCCTTGCCTGTGTTAACGACGTCTTCAATTTTGAACCCTATTTTATTTTTAATAATATAAACTAGTTGGTAATATACTTAACCTTATATTTTTCTTTTCTTTTTCATGCGTGCGAAATGTTATCCTCTCGGTTATCCTTGACACTTGTCTCTTCTTCTTAAAGTTTTACGGAGGTTTTAAGAACATGGGCGATTTATTTAAATCAAATGACAACCGAATCCCTTACCCTACTGCTCTTGTTGTTTTGGGTTATTGACCAAATAGTCTGTCACTTTATTTGTAAAGTCATGTATACGATGTGTTAATTTTAATTTTTTATTTTTTGTTGTTTATTCTGAATGTTAGGTAGGAAGAGATTTTATATTTTTAATTGGTTACTGTATTTGTATAGTTTTTAGGTCTGATGATGCCCATGTTTTAGGGCGAAACATGTCACCAATTTATTAAATTTTAATGCAGGATTGAGACTTTTGACTTTGAGTTTCCCCATTTAAAAAAAAAAGATTAAAATGGTTGCAATGGTGTATTGATAGTTTTCAATTAACCAATTACTAGTTAATCATTTAGGAAGGAATCCAAGGAATGGTGGTAATCCTCCTAATGATAAAACATTTAGTATAAATATGAATTTAATTTTTTTATTATAAGAAAATATTGTTATTAGTTGATTAATGAATTGTATTTAAGATAAGTTACAATTCTAAAATTAATGTAAGTAATAAAATAGTAATAAATAAACAGTGGCGGCGCGACATCAGTGTACGCGCCGTTGATTGGCACCTCGATGTTATTTCTGAAAAAAAAGACAGCAATTATTAAAAATCCTTTTCTAATTAAAAATAAAATATAGAACAAAATTTCTAAATTAAAATTTTGTATAATTTTTTTTATATTGTCATTTTCCATGTAACATGATTGTTAGTTTAAAATAAATACATTTTAGGGGAACAGTTCACCATTATTGAACATATGAATGTGCCTTCCATAAATGCGTAAAATAACTATTTGCCCTCCGATATCAATGACTTTCTCCATAGCGTGAAGCAAAAGGGACACTCGTCACCTCTCCCTAGCCAGTATTATTTAATTTTTTTAACATACAAGCTCCCCTATTTCATAATATTATGACTTATTTGTTGAGCCCCCCCCCCCCTTAGTGACGTTCTATGGACACCCTTGTTTCGAAATATACAGTAAAATTTATGCTAGGATGCCATCATAGAAACTAATGGTATTCTAACAACGTGTAAATTCTTTAACTTATCCAGCAGTGATGCACATTTTATATTTGTTTAATTACATTTAGTGATGACACGCGAACCCCTGAAACTTATTTTGAAATTTTTATCTTGGCGCTCGTAACTTCTACACAAATGTCAAATTCTTCTGTTATTTTCAAGAAACAAAAATATATCTTGAATTAAATCTGATAAACTTTGGCAGTTTTTAAATAAAAGTTTACAAATAAATGCACAGCGCGATTGGAAAATATCGAAAAGCGATAATAGACGTTTAAACTTAAAACTGTTTGTTTTGGATGAAACTAATGCCACAAATAACGACCAAAATATGAAATGGCGAACGCGCCAGCGCCAACTCTGAAGGCCATTTTACATTAGGTGTAATTATTGCCTGAAAGCATGCGCTCTGACGACGTTTTAATCGGTTGATGCAAGTTTTCTCATTTAAAACCTTCACCTAATGTAAAAATAAGACCTTTAGAGGGTTTTACTATACTAGAAACACCTAATGATAAAAATAATACAAATTACTTACATTTTGGCAAACGCCGTAGCAGCTGCACGCTGCCGAACATCTATCCAGGCGCTTCCTACAGCCGCAATGATTATCACCGCAGTCGTTAGTGCACCTGCAATGATAATCTGAAAGAAAAATAAAGCGTATATTCAACATTAAAAAGGTGGTGACACAAATTCCTTATTGCTATTCCGCAGAGCTAGGTTTTCGTTTTTTTTTTAGAAAAGCTGTGTATGAATCATCACCGCGGCAGTGTTTTGTGATTATCTCAAGGCGTTTGATTGTGTCAATCACGGAATACTGCTCGCAAAGCTGTGTCTCACTTTGGTTTTAGGAGTGTTGCTCTGAAGTGGTTCGAGTCGTATCTTACGAATAGGAGACAAATTGTAAAATCTGGAACTGGACAGTCCGTGGTGCAACTATGTTCATCTTCCAGGTCGATGTCGATTCGAATTTATCGCCGAACGCACCATGTTCATAGAAATCATCGCTTCTAAGCGATATTTTAAGCGCCACCTGTCGATTTCAAGTCGCTTATGAGAGTGCGATAAAGATAGATATAATTTGAACCGATCACTCACTTGTTTAACCTCTAACCCAACCATTAAAACGTTTTGTATCATAACAAATAAAATTTTATAAATCGCAAATCTCTTCTGCAAAAGTTTAAGAATGAAAATGAAGTTGTCCATTAATAGTTTTAATAAAATATTACTCAGGGAGGAGGAGAGAAGATAAATTGTGAAGGCCATAAGCCAATAAAGGCGAATGGTGCGAACTGGATGTTTTTCTGACAACCCCAAAATCATCTCGTGATGGTCTGTAATAAGGTTGGTACACAGTCTCATGTCTACAAAATACAAAAAACGTTAAAATCAGCTCAAACGTACTGAAAAATAATAATATATTTGAGGTTATAACATAAAAAAATGTAGGGCCATCAATAAAAAAAAATCCTAAAATCCCTACCGATTTTTGACAGAATGTCGATTCAACCGATGACACACCAGAGTATTTTAGCGACACTGGAAAATATTATTTTGAGGAGCGGCTAAATGCTTACTCCCGAACCGCGACATTGCCAAATGTACGGGATAGTACGGCGGGAACTTTAAAAATTGAGTTAAAGAACATTATATTTTTAGATCTGTACTAACCTTATTAAACCTTAAAACGCGAACATAAGCTTTATATTTTTGCTCATTCATTCTCTATGTATAGAATTTATACGTTATAAGAAAACAAGATTACAATAAAGCTTACTAGAGCAATTCCACAAGTCAAGTTAAAAAAAATTTTATTTGAAAAATATTAATTTTTATTAACAAAGGTACAACAAATACCTTAATTCAATAAAAATAAATTACTAAAATAATTAACAAGGTAGACAACTTTAGCCATTTAGTCAAAGGCAAGTAAAACCAATAAGCGGTAGGGTAATTTAGTGGAAATGTTAATAAATCAAAGCAGTAGCAGAAGAGGACTAAAATATTAAAAGGTTATAAACGACAATAAAAAAATACAAGTTTAAAATAATTTTAAATTAATTTTTTTTTTATTTGTTAGCCTTCGAAATTCTCTAAAGCATTGCACAGCATTTCTTACATAGAGTGGTAAGTAAATTATTACAATCTTTATGCCATAATAAAACATAACAATTCAGTGTAATTATGGTCCCTATGTATACAATGAAGAAACTGCTTCTGCTTCGCTTCTTGATGATTTTGAAATATCTACGTTTTCCCTTTTTTGTAGAAAAAACGACACTTGTTTTTTATTTTCCCCTAAAAAATATTTTCAAATATATGTATCTTTGAAATTTGATAATAATATTATCTTAGGTTAACAATATGTATGAATATGGCATTCTTTTTCTAAACACTTACTATTAAAACAGTCATAATCATAGGATACAATAGTTTGTCCTTTTTTTATGAACAGTTCTCAAGTGAAGATTAACACTGCTCTAAACAGAGAAGATTTTTATGCAAATTTTGCAGGCTACAGGCATTTTAGGTAAATAAGATAAATTCACAAAAATAACAGTATTTAACACAAAAATATTTGGCGGTCTTTATAACAGTTAAATTCAAACCAATAAAATGTAAGGTGATGTTTAAGAATCAGAATACGCGAAACTAACGAAACATAAATCTAGCAACGTCGCGATTTGGGAGTAAACATTTAGCCGCTCCTTTTGTACCATGTTCCAGTGTCGCTAAAATACTCGGGTCTATAACTATCGAAAGCGATGTCGCCATGAACACAGTTGCGCGCCTGAGTGGGGGGGGGGGGGGGGAACATTTATCCACATTGAACAACAATCTCAGCTGAATAGGAACATGATACTTATAGATTCTACAGCCTGACGTAGCATGAACATTCTTATTAGAAAAATATTATGTTTAGGATGATATGATCGGAATTAAATCTATATGTACCTTTCCTGGGCCACAAGATTGGTGGTGGCTCCGGTAGTCCATATCGGTTGAGCTGCCTCAGCAGCTCTACATGTTGTTTTTTAATTAGTTTCATTATGTCGTCATGATGTCGGTTCATCTGTAAACAATATAACTAAGGTTGGAGACAATGATGTTTCTTGAATGATAGAATAGTTTTGGACTTGCATTGTCTAATTTGTTTTACATCACAACGTTTCAACTGGTAAGTATCTCCAGTCCTTCGGCAGTCCTTTAGGGAACTGGGTATCCTGACCCTGCCCTCTCAGTATATCCTGGAGAGTTTACTGTATGCCACGATCAACGAAAATAACTATAGGATGCACGGTGAAGTCCACAGCTATCACACGAGATTTTCAATGAATTATATGTTCCGGCTTACTGTCGCTTGAAGAGATGTTTGAGTGGACCAGGATACCTTGCATTAAAATTTTTAAATTGTCTGCCACTTAATTTTAGAAACCTGCCACTGCAGGAATTTAAGGCAAGCATAAAGAAATTGTTAGTTAATGAAGCCTTCTATACATTTGAGGAATTTTATAATTTTGAATTTTAGCTGTGTTGTCTTATTTTAAAATATTTTAGGAATACTTTATATTAAATATTATGAATCACATTTGACGTATGTAAGTGCTTTTTGCATGTTTAACATGAAATCAATGATTTGATTTGATCAGTCGTCTTCAAGTGAATACTGTATGTCTTTTGCAATATTTTCTAGAAAATAAATTGTATGGGCATATTATTTAGTACATATTTTTCAGCTATTCTATTTACTGGAATATTATATTTTTGTAATATGAAGTCTGTTTGTCTATTAGTCCAATAAAAAAATATGAATAAGAATCGCCGATAAACGCCAATGATTAAGAAAATGTATACGGTAGATCGGCGCTGACCTTTACTGCTGCTTTCCA
Organism: Polydrusus cervinus; assembly: GCA_935413205.1. Taxonomy (NCBI): domain Eukaryota; kingdom Metazoa; phylum Arthropoda; class Insecta; order Coleoptera; family Curculionidae; genus Polydrusus; species Polydrusus cervinus. The sequence continues at coordinate 11,870,814 of OW284518.1, forward strand.
CAGGCCTGACATCGTTTTGTCATTTTAGTTTGATAAATAACAGCAACTTAAAATAGCAGGATATGAAAATGCACTTGAAAACTCACTAAAACGGGCTAAAAATTCTCAAAACTGGAATTTTAACACCAGTCGATGTCAAACGGACAATTAAAAAAAACGGGTAAACGGTTTAGATTTTTTTTACTTTTTAGTACATTAGTGAGACAAGGAACCTAATAATCCATTGATTCATCCTTAACCATTTTTTTTTCCATTTAATAAATATAATTTTACAATAATTTGATAAAATAATATTAGATAATATTTGATGCCCTTTAATTATAGCTAAATATGATTTATTTCTATTAGGAGAAAATGTATAGTAAATGAAAATGGACATTTTTTCAATTATCGAAGTATGGAAGAGAAAAATACTTTATTTTTACGAAATTAGGTAAAATCTCTTACCATTTCTTCAATCACCCTTAAATCATCCATCACTTATTGACAATCAATTGACACATGACAAGTAGGACTTACTTGTTAAACACCCAGCAAGATTTCCACAGGTAAAATGTAATATTGTAGTGTAAGAATAAAATAAAAAGAAATATATAAATTGGTTCTTTAATTTGTACACTTAGTATAAGAATAAAATAAAAATAAATATATAAATTGGTTCTTTAATTTGTACACTTAGTATTAAGTATTATGATAATCAATATATAGACGTAAGGTAATTAAGGTAATATTTATAAACATAATTTGGTAGCATAAGCAATTTTGTAAGGGGGACATGGTTATTTACTTTTTATAGAATAGAGATAATTTTAAGTTGAAAGAAGAGAGTTTTATTTAACCAAAGGGGGTAGAAAACCCATTAAAATCCCTTTATCACATGGCGATCCTGCCTGCGAACCACGTTGAGGGCTAAATATCAATAAAATGGGCAAGACGCAGAGCAAAGAAGAAATAATAATAGCACAAGCCGGGAATAGCGGTGGCCAAACTAATAGCCCCAGTACCCATGGTTTTGGCTCTATCCAAGATATCCTAAGTATATGTATTATTGTGTTGTTGGCAATTTTCTTTGGCTGGTGTATATTAAGAAGAGTTAAAAAAACGATGGTACAGAGAGTGCGTGAAGAAATTCGACAAGAAATCGGGAGAAGCCGAGAAACAGTCTAAAGTAAGAAAAGGAACATTTTAGGTTTTAGGATACAATAAAAAGATGTGTTGGAGATTAAAGGAGCATGGTAAATTTAATGGATAAAAAATGGGATGTCGGTGCCTACTGAATTTGTATATTTACTGGATGAAGTCAAAGTATTCAAGAGGAATTTATTGAAGGACAATACGGAAATACGGCAAAAGAAGAAATATAATCTAAGTAAGCTAATTAAATTTAAAGATTATACATTAGAATTAGGGACCATTAGAGAAACTTTTAATGCAAAATCAAATGAGCCTAAGGCGATAAAGTTAGGGAATATATACAGCAGATAGAACAATATCTGAAAGCTAGTCAAGATATTTTACAATCTAGGTTAGGGGATATCACGATAGCGGGGATAGAAAGCGAAAGTTTGATTTCCTCTGACTCAGATTCAGAAAATTTTGACAGAGTTACAGCAAAGATGACTCAAAAATTCGATCCCAAAACTGCATCAAGCCTTCTACCAGTTATGGATGGTTCTGAAACTGTAACTTTACAATTAATTAAGGGCATTGAATGGTATGATGCACTTTTGGATGACGCGGGTAAAGCATTGTTAACCACATATGTACTAAAAACGCGTTTATCGGGAAATGCAGATATTAGGTTAAAATCAGCCTATGCTTCAAATCAATTGTTAGTTACGGATCTTAGGCGGCATTTTATTACAAAAAAATCCGCGACCGCTTTATCATCTCAGCTAAATAACATAAGACAAGGGTCAAAGTCGGTAGAAGAGTTTGGGAAAGCGATTGAAGAATTAATGGTCGACCTAACTATATCGCAGTCTGGGGGAGACTCTGGAGTGATGGATATTTTAAGGCCGGTCAATGAGAAAATCGCTATAAGCTCTTTTGCTAACGGTCTTCAAAATTTCAGCTTGCGAACCATAGTAAAAGCGCGAAATTACGATACTCTTAGCGAGGCAATTGGTGGTGCAAAAGATGAACACCTAGGCGAAACAAATACAAAACTCTTATTCCATATGCGAGGTAAAGGGAATAATTGCTCACACCATTATAATAATAGGCGCGGACAAAATACAAACTTCCGGAGTAATAGGGTTGCAAATAATTTTGGTGCTACCACTAACAATTTTAGGGGGTATTTTTCGCGTGGTCAGCAAGGTAATAATACTTTTAGAGGGAAAGGTTCTCGCTCTAATAATAATTATTTACCACGAGGACAGTATGGTACTAGAGGACGTTTCTTTGGTAATAGTTCAAATCAAAGAGGATATTATATGAATTCCGACGATTTTAATAATGATACCAATTGTAATACTAATAGCGACACATTTTTTCGAGGCCCACCTAAATAAAAATACAAATTTACCTGACCCATTTATATTTAATACTAACGGACTTAATTTTATTTATGTGAAATATAAAAATAAAAATTTAAAAATTTTACTTGATACCGGGGCTTCAATAAGTGTCATTTTTAAAAACGTCATAGACAAAACAGAAAAAATTAATTATTTAAAGAAAATAAAAATTAACGGGGTCTCTGGGACAATAATTTCGCAAGGTTCGACAAATTTATGGTTAGACATAAATGGTGCAAAAGTGTGTCACGAGTTTTTGCTGATCGACAGTTTTGAGGACAATGTGCATGGTTTAATTGGAACAGATTTTTTTACGCGATACTTGGCTAAACTAGACTACGAAAACTTCCGTTTATCATTTAATGTAAACAATAAAAAATTATTAACGTCTATTCACTCGAAATATGAGAATTATACGTGCATACCGGCTAGACATGAAGTAATAAAATATTTTCATACCAACACAAATGAAGAATGCGTTGTAATGCCAGACGAAATTTGTGAAGGTGTATTTGTTGCGTCAATTTTGGTAAAATCAATTTCTAATCGTATTCCGGTACGAATTCTCAATACACGCAATCATGATGTTAACATAAAAAATTTTGCTCCAAAAATTGTGCCATTATACTTTTATGATATATGTCAGTATAACCCAGTCAACACAACTGTAAGCAGAATAGATAAATTGTTAAGAACCGTAAAATTAGATCATCTTGAAAAATCACAAAAATTTTCTTTACAAAAAATTTGCTCTAAATATTCGGATGTTTTTCACTTAAAAGGGGAAACTTTAACTACGACCAAAATTTACAAACAAAAAATTCACCTGCAACCTAACACAAGTCCTGTTTATGTCAAACCTTATCGTTTACCTTATTCTCAGAAAACCGAACTTAACAAACAAATTGGTAAAATGCTCCACGAAAAAATAATTGAAGAAACCTCTTCTCCCTGGTCAGCCCCTATTTTACTAGTACCTAAAAAAGCCGATGAGCAAGGAAATAAAACGTGGAGAATGGTAATAGATTATAGAAAAACTTTAAATTCAAATATACAGGATGATAAATTTCCGTTACCGTGTATATCCGAAATTTTAGATTCTTTGTCCGGGGCGGTATATTTTTCACATTTAGATTTATCGCAAGGATATTATCAGATTGAGCTAGAGAAAGAAAGTAGGCCTTGTACAGCATTTGTAACTGACCAAGGACAGTTTCAAATGACTAGACTGCCGATGGGACTTAAAATAAGTCCTAGTTCTTTCTCTAGAGCCATGTCGATTGCTTTATCTGGACTAACTTATTCGTCTTGTTTTGTTTACTTGGACGATTTAATTATTTTCGGTAATAATCTAGAAACTCATAACAGTAACTTAATAAAAGTACTACAAAGATTACGCGACGTTAATCTCAAGCTAAATCCTGAAAAATGTGACTTTTTGAAAAAAGAACTTTTGTATCTCGGACACGTCATTTCAGCAGACGGTGTTTGTCCCGATCCTCAAAAAGTGCAGGCTATACAAAACTATCCTGTACCAAAAGACGAAAAGGAAGTCAAGAGGTTTGTGGCATCAGCAAATTTTTATAGAAAAAGCATAAAACATTTTGCCCAAATAGTTGCTCCATTAAATTATTTGACACGTAAGGGTGTACACTTTCAATGGACACCAGAATGTCAAAAAGCTTTTGAAACCCTGAAGCAAGCACTAGTGAGTCCACCAGTGTTACAGTTTCCAAATTTTTCCGAAGCTAATACTTTTATAGTGACATCAGATGCTTCCAATAAAGCTTTAGGAGCTACTCTCTCGAACGGAGATGGTTCGCCAGTGTCATATATTTCTAGACAGTTAAATAAGGCAGAGGTGAACTATCCCGTTATTGAAAAAGAACTTTTGGGAATTGTTTTTGCAGTAAAAAGTTTCAGAAATTACCTATTTGGGAGAAAATTTATTATTTATACTGATCATAGGCCACTTGTTTACCTTTTTGGAATGAATAATCCGTCTAGCAGGCTTACCAAATTTCGATTATTGCTAGAAGAGTATGATTTTGACGTAAGATATATAAAAGGTAGTAAAAATGTAGTAGCAGACGCACTATCTAGAATTGAAACTACATCGGAAGAACTCAAACAAATGTCAAACAGCGTGTGCAACACAATGTTTGTTATGACAAGGCAACAAGCTAAAAAAGAATTAAATAAGCAAAGTTTTGATAGTTCCTTACACGAAAGGCTTGATCACCCAGGAATGGTGGAACTTTTAAAACCGCAGAAAAATTCTTGTGAAGCACGTTGCATTTCAGAATTTGAGTTTAATAATTTATCAAAAAATAAAAAATATGATTATTGTACACGCCATATAATTTTTTCAGAAAAAGAAAAAGTATTAAAAATTAAGAATTCTCGATCGACGTTCGTATGCCATAATACATCGTTGAGAGAACTTAAGAATATTTGCATAAAATATAAGGTACCAGAAATATATATATTAAAAAATAAAAATAATGCGCAATTAATAAATATTATCGGTAGGGATCCCTCAGAATTAAAAATGGCTAATATAAAAATTTCAATTATAAAAGATGTACTATTGTGCCGATAAAAAACTGGGACAAGAGATTTACAAAAACAATGTAAGAAATACATATCCCCTAGACTATAAAAGGTGTCTAGAGCTAAAAAGGAAAAACATTCAAAATTTAAAAAGTAACCTAGGTTACATAATGGAATGTTTTGTATTTTTCGATACGGGGTGGTTAAATTTGAGAGACATCATATAATATGGATAAAGTAAATTTATTAGATTTTTTTAAAGTCAAATATTTTATAAATTATTATATTTACCATTACCACAAAATAATAAATAAAGCTAATACAGGTAATAAAATACATTTAATAAAAAGAAAAAAATTGCGAACACAAAGTTTGTCAAAACAACACAAAATTAATATTTGGTCATAGAACCATTTCTGTTTATTACTTTTTGGAGCCTTTGTGGCATACTTAAAACTAAGTTTCTACATAATTCGACAGTTATTTCATCCCAAGCTTGATTTATCCTATGACGTAATTCATCCCTGTTTCTAGGTTGAAAATCATGTTTATACATAGATTTGACCATGGCACCCCAAATGTTTTCTATCGGGTTCAAATCGGGACTCTTCGAAGCCCAGGGAAGAACTGCTATGTTATTTTCTTCGAGAAAATTTTGTACAATGCGCGCTGTGTGTATTGGAGCATTATCATGCTGAAATGTGTAATTTTGACCGTATACAGCGTTTACCGATGGTATCATCACTTCGTTTAGTATATTAACGTATACTGCTGCAGTTAGTCTTCCTTCGACGATTTGGCAAAGTCCTGGTCCTCTAGCGCTAATCCAGCCCCAAACATTTATGGAGAAACGCCCACTTTGGTTGGTTTTGTGGGTGTATCTCTCATCATACCGCATGCCGGAAGGCCTATACACCCGAATTCTTCCATTATTGCATGACTGAAAAGTTTTCTCGTCAGAAAATATAACTGTTTCCCATAAATTTATTTGATTAATATATTCATGTGCAAATTCTAACCTGCCCTGTTTATTTATTTCCGTTAAAAAATTTTTATTGGCAGTACAACGGCTTCGTATATCGGAATTTCGAACCCTGTCTCTTGCGGTATTTGCAGAACCTGGAAAATTCGTCTCTTCTTTTGCCTTGATTGCAGTTTCGAAGGGATGATCCCTTAGATAATTAACCAGTCTTCTATCATGATCATCAGTAGAAATTTTAGGGGGACCAGAACCTGCATTCCTAATAATAGTCCCTTGTCTTGCTATTTTTTGTTTTGCCAATAGCACGGTATTCTTGCTTACTCCCAGTTCATCTGCAATATCCCTAATAGCAACACTATCTCGCAACCGACTATAAATAATTGCCTTTTGCTGGGGGGTTAATTGTGGCATATTTACAAATAATATATGATTGTATGTTTGACGAGTCAATCATAAAGTGACAATCTTTATTGACATGCAAATTTTCATGACATTTTACTGGTACCAGGCTTGATGTAAAATTATTCTTAATAGTCTAGGAGAAAATAGAAAAAAAATATTTTTGATTATACAGGGTGTCCCAAAAAGTGCGACGTCATATTATATTTTTTAAAATAACATGTCACATATATGTATTTTCCTGCTAATTTGGATACTTTATTTATTATTATATATTTACCCACATAATATAGTATTTTAAGAAAGAGAAGAATAAGTATTTTATAGAAATCGGTTCAGTGATCAGCGAAAAGAAAAAAAAAGGTCAGAACCTCCAGGTTTTAAAATTATTAAAAAATAAAAATAGAGCTCCATTAGGAAAATCCTACAAACTTAATAAATAATAAGGTCTAACTGCCTTGTCAACAAAGTTTGATTAATACAAATTATACAGAATGTTCAAAATTAAGTGTCAAACTTTTAAATCAATTTTTTTTTTGAATTTTCATTTGGGGCACTGAGTATATTTTATGTCATTCGATGCGGAATAACAAAAGTACCCTTGCGCGGTCAAGATTTTCTAATACCCGAGTTTGACTTTATTATAGTTTTACGTTATTAACCAACCAACCAACCAAGAGCGTTCATAGGACGTTGTTATAACGTTCTGTTTTTGTCCCTCCATAAAAAACGTTCCACAGACGTAACTTTCACTGTTTTTAATTATTTTTCTTATTATTTATTTCTATATATATTCTATTTTTATATTAAGAATCTATGTTTAAAAGGATTTATGCTGGCTATATCAACTGAACATGTCTTTTATTTTTTTTTATGCATGGCTTAATATTTCCTTTTTAAAGTTATTTTTCGGGCGACCATGTGCATAAATAATTTTCCTTTTATTCTAATAACGCGCGAAAACAGCATTTAAAAAATTTATATTCTCTTTTAGGTACCCATTTTAATTTTTAAGACATCAATAAATAAAATGTTTTTACCTTTAGAGGTAAGGTTAGCCTCAAAAACAACATATTTAACTATGATATTTTAACTAGGTACCCATGAAAAATAGACGGGCGAAGCAATATATATTTATTTATGACTAAAAGGATCAAGTTAAGTGAAGTAGGCAGAAAAAGTTAGCAGCCATAATAACGAACATTGTCGATTATTCCATTCCATTTTCGGCTTATAACTGACACTGATGGAAAACTGTAGCACTAGTAGCACCTTACTTTACCTGTAAATATAAATAAGTTGCTATAAGTATATGTTTAGATTTCGAATAATTAATTATAATAAGGCAGCAGTCAAAAATAGAAAAACTTGAAACGGCTTGCGAGTCAACGCCACTGAATTTAATCTTTAGTGCTTCTTCAATCCAAATGCTCTTATATACCTCTTTTCAATAGTCCGACGCCACTGCCCATGCGACAATGTTCGGTATTTTGGCTGCTAACTTTTTTTTACCAACTTCACACCAGTTTCAAGTTAATTATTTTTTAGTTGCTTGAGTGAAGTTCGTTATGAACTACTATTTTTTCCATAAATTCGTATTTTGTCTGCCCACCCAATCGTACCTACTTGCTTTACTGTACGACAGATTTAAAAAGAAAAATGTCTACAACTTCTACACAAATGTCGCTCGAATTTCGTTCGATAGATACTCAGCTTGACACTAAATTTGATAAATATGTATTCATATTCATTCCCTCTTACCAGCACCCTTTTCACCTTCTTTTTTACTGGGTATATCAAACTAATTTATTGGTCCTCTAAAACGACAATTGAATTTTGTTTTTCAAAACTTCTATTTAGACTTTATATTATATATATAAAATAATTGTTTAATATAATTATTGCTAAGAATAACAAATAATGATACGTTTCTCTTAAAGCATGTTTTCCTAATTTATTAACACCCTGTACACCTGTTCTAAAATTTTTACATGGCATTTTCTTATCAAGCAGACATTTTTATAAATAATTGAATATTTATTTTTCATTTTAAGACCAATCAATAATTAAGATTTTTTTTATTGTCAATTCCATCCAACATTTTGACATTTTTTTCTGAAAAACATTTTATTCTCTCTCACCCTTTTACTTCTAACAAATAGTAGCCCCTAGCCTCTATATGTACATACCATATTATAAACAAACACTAGAACGGCGGCATAGTTTTGGACATGAATTGTCTTTGTTTTATTTATTAAATAAAGACAATGCAAGTCCAAAACTCTACTGCCATTCAAGAAAAGTCATTGTCTCCAACCTTTAAAGTTTAAACAAACGAACACTACTTATTCATAATCTATTTTAAAAGTTCTCCCTTATGATAAAAACATTTTATACTATTATGATGAAATTAGCAATCAATGTAATCAATCATACATTGTCATCGTAATACTCACAATAAACCTCATAAAAATAATGAAATACAACAAATTATATGATATTATAAAACGAGAAATGTTCAAATCCTTCTAAAAAACCTATTCAACTCGGCTTGACGTATTTAAATTGCCACGTTGCCAAGCTTTTCAGTATGAAAATGGCGCTAACAGAAACACAATAAGCTCTTTTTTCATTTTATTGAAAAAATAATGGATTATTAGTAGAATAGAAGGCACAGAAGTAATAGTTATATATAAAAATATGTTTCTATTTCCAGTTCTTAATTTTTTTGCCTATACCATATCCTAAATCGACTATTAAATAAAAAAATACGATAACTAACACACGGTTTTGAATCTCGTAATTTGAAGCAAATACCACGAAGAAATATACAATTTTACAACTTTTAGCCAAAAAAAAAATAACAAATAATTTAACATAATTCTAATAAATGAAAAAGTCTATCTGCCATAAGCTTTACACGGAAAATTGTTTAGCTGATATAATGGCGAAGGTAAATTAATTATTTTGTCTAGCCACTCTAGCCTTTGGCCTTAAGAGTATTGTTTAATTTTCTGTACAAGTGAAGTTTGGCCGGTAGCTCTTTTAAGTTGTAAAAAAAGTTTTTCATATTAAAGCATAAACTGTTTTTTGTACTCGCAGATGTAATAATTTTCCGATACTGGTCTGGAATGTATATTGTCTGATGTTTTCTCAATACTTTTTCTATCCTACCAAAGTCACGGTCGGAATCCAAGTAGCTGTGACCGACTTCGGGAAATTTATGATCTACTACTTTAAAATAATTTTTCAGTATTAGGTACTGGTACAGACACAATATAAAAAATTTTTTGTTCTGGCCAGCACATGAATCTGACCAAATAATTAGATGTTTAATTTCAGGATGCTCCTCTTTTAGCAACTTACAAAATCTCAGCAAACAACTGCCAATTTCGTTACTTCCCCTGTTAGCTGTGTTTTCAGTCCACGTAAAAAAAAACGACTTAGATCCAGAATAGGTGATGCAATGAATTCCAAAGTTGTAGAGCCACATTTGTCGCAAATAGAACGCTTTGGATGTAGCAACGGCATAGTTTGCTACAGATCCATAGTTATATAGCATTTTGTTTTGTCAATAGCTGGTATGCCGCGGTCTAATTTTTGTGCATTAAAAGCAAATTCATAATTTTCTTTGTGATCTATCGAATTTGCCCCAGCATCACAAACACTGCAGGTGTCGCTCTTGGGGTGCCCAAAAGACAAATTAAACTTTGTTGCAAATATATGTCTGTAAAAGGAAACCTTAACCATATATTTATTGTCCATTTTCTTTTCTTTGCATTGTTCAACATAAAGTTGATATAGTTGAGATACATTAAGTAAAGGAGAAAGGTATTTCTTGCAATGATTTTTATTTCTAGAGTAATGTGATTCTTCTGCCGGAAACTGCTTAATATGACTCACAATGTTGTTTATTACGTCATCATCTATTTTGTGAGAATGATTTTTATGATGTCCCCTTTTATCTGGTGATGGGGCGGAGTATCCAAGTTTTAATAAATTTTGTGTTAGTTCTACTTTCTTTCTGCCAATTCCATGTAGGGAACAAAATGCATCTCTACACACTGGTATAAGTTGCTTATTATATGTCACAGAATATTTAAACGTGTATTTCTTTGATGATTTTCTGTTGGATCGATGACGAGCAATTGGTCGAATTGTAATGCTTTTGAAGACTAACGTATTTTTAGCATTCACATCTAGGCCGTAAAATTTTAGAAAAATTAATTCTCGATCTTCGTTACTAAATTTCTCGCTGCAGTTCATGCGACAGTGTTCCTTGCAGAGCGTTCCTTCCTTTATGACTTTTTTTAAAATAATTTTCCCTTTTTGTGAAACGTATTCTTCGCCTTTTTGCCGCAATAATGCTGCTTTTTTTGCTTTCCATGTTTCGGGATTGCGAATTCTTTTCTTCGAAATTTTCGGTAATAAATTAAATTGTTTCCCTTTCTTGATATTAGTCATGATGCCATCAGCTGTACAATGCACACTTACATCATTTTCGTTAGCCTCCCTCTCCTCTGTCATGTTATTATTTTATAGCGCCCACCCCGTTTCCTCTTTCATTAATCTCTTAATCGGTTGGCCTAGCTACGAGGTGGTGGCTACAAGTTCTACTCTAGTGTGGATTCGGGAAGAATACGGTGCGTCACAGTCCAAATGTGTATTTATAGTAAGCCATAAGTAACAAAGTAAACACAGGATCACTTATTTTCCATGAGTTTATTCAGTAAAGTTGTAAAATTTGAAAATTTCGAAAAGGGAGCAAAATTGACACTTTTTCACAATCCTGTATAATTTTCCAATAAATATTACTTTTGGCTCACAACACATATTTTTGCTACTACATAATTCATGTCTTTATAGGAAAGCGATAATACTTTCCGCGCGCACCTCGTATTCGAGAGTTTCGAGCGGCTGAAACCCGCGAATTCTGACTGAAGTGTCTTTCACGCCCGAAAGGTATACTGTTAACCTCAGCTGCGAGCTGGCACATATGTACGGTTCATTGTCACTGGGAACTGATAATTGTTTCCTAAATTTGTCTATTACTTTTGTCCATAAATACTCGATTTTAATTACTAATAAAATATTAATTTTTGTTCCGCATTAAAATTACAAATACGCATTTCGTTCGTCTCCAAAACTTCCGTTTTTCCGATTAAAAACACGATTTAAAATTTAGACTACTTTTATGTGAAATTCTGAACTATTTCAAACTCATTTTTATTTAAAAAAACTTATAAAACTTCCGGCTGGAAGGTGGGCCGAGGTCCCACCCTCAGATTTCACTAACAGAACTAACTTTTTAACTTGGACTCCGAACTGACGTAATTTCACTTTAACACGTACAACACTTTTTATAGACTTCTTGACTCAAGGCGTTGTTCAGCCTTTTATATCCAAAAATCACCCCTCTAAAAAGAAAATGCAGGTGTATTATTAAGGGTGTCACCCCTCCGTGATTCACGTTTTTTTTTTAGGGCACGATCAACCCTCTTTATTCTGTCAATCTGATAATTTATTGGTCTTTAAGGTTCAAAATCGCATGTGAAACCGTATTCAAAGGAAGGGTCCACTACAGGTGCAAGGAATTAACCGGATAATTTTTGGTAATCTGGTAAAGGAACAGAATTACACCCCGATTGTTTTGACCTAAAAGGGGGACTATTTCTATTTTTAGATGCACGTGTCCGCGAAGAGTATAGGGGGTGTTTTTGGAGCGGACTCTGCATGATACTAGTTAAATTAATTAATACTTTAAAATATTATCTGTATTTTTCTTAACTTTAAAATATTTTTAAAATTTATTTATTTTATAAATAAATATTTTTTTCCAATTTTTATAAAATTTTACTTAGATTCTTAGACTCATTTTAAAATACCTTTAAAATTTATTTATTCAATAATAAATATTTTTCCAAATTTTATATACTTAATTTTATTTAGACTTGGAGTTTAAATTATTGTTAAAATTTGTTTATTTCATAAATAAATATTTTCAAATTCCTTGATTGCTGTTTAATTTAATTCTCAATTATTTTTAAACCTCTTTTTGAATAAATTTAATTATTTTTTTAAATTTCTTTTTAAATATTTTGATTATTTTTCAATTTTCTTAACATTTTTCAAAACTTGTTAATCAATTCTCCAAAATTTTAATTTTGTATTTTAAAATTTCTAATTGTTTTCAAATGATTTTATTTTACATTTTATTTTAAATTTAATTAGAAACACTTAGTTTCTACACTAAAATAAATAATTTCTTTTGGTTGATTTATTTTTTTTGTTTGAGAATTAAATTGAGTAAATGTTTTTTTTTATTATTTTTTCTAAAAATTCTTGATGTCTAATTTCTTGAATAATACTTAGTATTTGCATCTACTGGTTTAAATTTTTACTTTTAAAGTAAGCAAATGTCGTGGTCACTACACCACTCCATCCCTATCAAATCGAAACATATTTTTAATAAATGTGTTTCGATGTTACACTTCCATCCCTTATGCTCAAACAGTCCGGTATTAAGTTACTTTTTAAATATTTCAACCGCAATTTATATGTCACCATAAGCTTGTGTAAAATAACGGCATTGTTTCCCTAGTTTCGATCTTTTTATTTTTATACTTAATTTTCGTTTTAATTTTCTATCGCCTATTCCCCATATTTTATTACGCAAATAACGATCAGTTCTTGTCCCAATGAACTCATGATAAAATATGTTTAAACGATTAATTTTTAGCAAAAATATTGTTTGTGGCCTTTTTCTTATATTATCTCTTCCAAGTAACATTTTGCAATATTTTTATAAATAGTTCTAACTTAATTTTTCCACACCATTACAGGTTTCTAATTTTCCATTTTGCAAAATCTTACCTTTTTTTTTCAATATGGTTCTTAACATATGAACCCTTAATAAATACCTTAAACTTAGTTTAAAACTACTAACATAGGGAGCATACACAGCTCTTGATGAAATAACAAATATTTGTGTACATCAATCTTAATAAGTATAATAACATTATACGTTATTTATAACGGAATAATAAATCGTTCCGGTTTATTATTCCCTTATTTCTTTTAATAAAAATGTGTTCTAAATTGCCAGTAATTCATTTTAAAAACCATCCAAATTTAGATAATAGTTATTATTAAATTAATATTATGTATTTACTAGTCTCGCTTTTGACAGACTCCATATTTTTTTTTTAATTTATTGTTTATTATCAAAAATTTTAATTCCTTTAACTACATTTTAGTTGCATCAAAATATCTTTTTCTAATTTTAATTTTACATTTACTTTATTGCAACGCAATTTTCGTGATTCAAAAATTTCATACTTTTCTTATTTTTCTTTTTTACCTGGCAATCTAGACTTTGGAATATAAAATCGGTCAATAGAACAATCTACCTTAAAACTTACAATTTTCCTTTAAACACAATTTTCACTTTCACAAACTTTATACCAGATTACACAACACTTGGTATAACTGCTTATGTCTCCAAAGTCACATGGCCTTCCATCCTTTACCATCACGTTGTTCACTTCCAATCAACATCAGAAAGTCCGGTTTTCTTCACTCTTTCCTCCTTCCATCATACAAAATTCTTGGAAAAACCTTTAAAAATTCGTAGGTCTGTCACTGTCTCACTTTGTTATTATTAAAAATTCCGAATCAAAATCTTTTTACTGATTTTTTTGTCACTTTTTGTTTTATTATTGTTTTTCCCGTGTATACTTAGTGCTTACATAACCACAAAAGTCTATACGTCACGATTCTCTTCGTCGATAAATTCTTCTAGCATATTCATTCATAACTTTCTAAGCAACGATCATATGTTTCGCTGTGACGTCACTATTCTGCTCGGTATTGATTTTCTCTTCTACTTCGCCTTTTCGACGCTGAAAGCAGCGGAGCGTCACAAGCGTCCATCTCGCGCATCTCTCCAGATATTGATTTTTCCGCTTTATTCGGCTGTCGCATCTCTCGCGTGTTATTGATTTTCTGACGCGTAGTTTGGAAGTATTTTTATCAGTTAGGGCGTTAGGTGTCGCCCTCAGTATTAACACTTGAAGATGAGGCATTTTCTTTTAATAAAACCATTTTATTTTCTCTGTTACATTACTGTAAAATGTATTTCTATCAACAGAATTCCATTTTTTAAACTCTTCAATTCTCTTCTAAATAACTTTGCATATTATCTTGTGACATTCATTATTGTAGATTTGTCTTCAATCATTTTAAAATGATACTTTTGAACTTGACAATTAAGTAGCTTTCTCTTACTTTTCAATCCATTTCCACAACAGCTTAAGTATCTTCCATGATTTCAATTTATTCACTGAAGAACCATGTTGAGTCGTAACTCTGAATACTTAATTGCTATTGGACACAATTTCGTTTCGTGAGGAAATGACTATCTACCACGTCGTGTTCCCTGAACACTTTAGCTTTTCATCTAAGCATTTTCTTTCTTCTTCTACAAATTCTTCACACTGCAGTACTCCATAAAATTTTATGCAAGTTACACTTTCTTGCATCACTAAAAATTTTTTTTTTTTGGGCAAGTCGAGAACACATGGACTTCCATCAACTACCTTTTATGGAAATAATAACAGACTCTAGACGACCGCCATCGTTTCAAATCTATTTTCCATCGTCTTTGGCGGAGACGATAAAGTTTCCATAACCAAAAATCCATGTCACCATGTTTCTCACTAACTTCCACTAAATTTCAAACCATAACCTCCTCTTGTTATGCTTTTTCCTCGGAATTCCATTCTCTTTACTTGCCATAACTTTTCTTTAGTTATTGGACTTCAAAATCACAAGCTTTCCACACATAAGCTTTCTACTGACCTAACCTTCGTAAAGTGATCGGCCATAAAAGCACAAAAATTGCTTCCTGACAATTTTCCTCTTTCCAATTTTCTAATTCCTCACCTCCTTGAAACGAAAAACAACATTTTTCCAATATGCTTTACAGCATAACACAAGTAACCTTAAAACAACTACTCCCCTGGCAATATACCTCGCCGGATATTGAATTACATAAGTGTTTACTTGTCCAACTCATCTCATCTCTGTCTCACTCATCATTTGTCAAATTCTTTTATTTAGCTAATCTGTCACCATCAATATTTTCGTTCTTACTTGCAAAAGTTATTAGCACAATTTGTCTTCATCTTCCAAATTTTTAATTTCTTCTCCTAGATAACTTTCTTTCTTCCAAATCTTTATCTGGTATCTTTTTGTCATGGTCTTTTCCTTTGTGGAACTAGTTTCTTTTCTAAATCATCAGTAAAAAAAAATATTTAGTCTTGTTAAAAATTGTTCACAAAACTCATCATCAGTTCTATCATACAATCGCAAACTTGTTTCTTCAAATTTTTCTTTTAAAATATTCCAGTTATTTGTCAGTATTCATTACAGTTCTGAGTCAATAAATTCTTTTGCTGTAGTTTGCTTTTGTTTTAGCTTTAAATAATTTGGCTTTTTAAAAATTTTCATAAACAATTGACTCTTGGTAAGTCCAGCTCTCCAGTGCGCGTACCTTCTCTATCTTCAATAAAAATTTCCTTTTGACAATATTTCTATGTACTGACGTCATCTTGTAGCAAAAGCGATGTTGCTTGACTGCTGGCACTTTCGTAGGGGTGACCCACGAGTCGAATTCTCCTCTGTTAGCACTTAATTTAATCACATTACTTGATATCAGGTATTTGCTGGAAATTACTGACTCCACAGCTTGCTGACCCCACAAAATTGCTGACCCCACACCTGACACCAATTATAGCGCCCACCCCGTTTCCTCTTTCATTAATCTCTTAATCGGTTGGCCTAGCTACGAGGTGGTGGCTACAAGTTCTACTCTAGTGTGGATTCGGGAAGAATACGGTGCGTCACAGTCCAAATGTGTATTTATAGTAAGCCATAAGTAACAAAGTAAACACAGGATCACTTATTTTCCATGAGTTTATTCAGTAAAGTTGTAAAATTTGAAAATTTCGAAAAGGGAGCAAAATTGACACTTTTTCACAATCCTGTATAATTTTCCAATAAATATTACTTTTGGCTCACAACACATATTTTTGCTACTACATAATTCATGTCTTTATAGGAAAGCGATAATACTTTCCGCGCGCACCTCGTATTCGAGAGTTTCGAGCGGCTGAAACCCGCGAATTCTGACTGAAGTGTCTTTCACGCCCGAAAGGTATACTGTTAACCTCAGCTGCGAGCTGGCACATATGTACGGTTCATTGTCACTGGGAACTGATAATTGTTTCCTAAATTTGTCTATTACTTTTGTCCATAAATACTCGATTTTAATTACTAATAAAATATTAATTTTTGTTCCGCATTAAAATTACAAATACGCATTTCGTTCGTCTCCAAAACTTCCGTTTTTCCGATTAAAAACACGATTTAAAATTTAGACTACTTTTATGTGAAATTCTGAACTATTTCAAACTCATTTTTATTTAAAAAAACTTATAAAACTTCCGGCTGGAAGGTGGGCCGAGGTCCCACCCTCAGATTTCACTAACAGAACTAACTTTTTAACTTGGACTCCGAACTGACGTAATTTCACTTTAACACGTACAACACTTTTTATAGACTTCTTGACTCAAGGCGTTGTTCAGCCTTTTATATCCAAAAATCACCCCTCTAAAAAGAAAATGCAGGTGTATTATTAAGGGTGTCACCCCTCCGTGATTCACGTTTTTTTTTTAGGGCACGATCAACCCTCTTTATTCTGTCAATCTGATAATTTATTGGTCTTTAAGGTTCAAAATCGCATGTGAAACCGTATTCAAAGGAAGGGTCCACTACAGGTGCAAGGAATTAACCGGATAATTTTTGGTAATCTGGTAAAGGAACAGAATTACACCCCGATTGTTTTGACCTAAAAGGGGGACTATTTCTATTTTTAGATGCACGTGTCCGCGAAGAGTATAGGGGGTGTTTTTGGAGCGGACTCTGCATGATACTAGTTAAATTAATTAATACTTTAAAATATTATCTGTATTTTTCTTAACTTTAAAATATTTTTAAAATTTATTTATTTTATAAATAAATATTTTTTTCCAATTTTTATAAAATTTTACTTAGATTCTTAGACTCATTTTAAAATACCTTTAAAATTTATTTATTCAATAATAAATATTTTTCCAAATTTTATATACTTAATTTTATTTAGACTTGGAGTTTAAATTATTGTTAAAATTTGTTTATTTCATAAATAAATATTTTCAAATTCCTTGATTGCTGTTTAATTTAATTCTCAATTATTTTTAAACCTCTTTTTGAATAAATTTAATTATTTTTTTAAATTTCTTTTTAAATATTTTGATTATTTTTCAATTTTCTTAACATTTTTCAAAACTTGTTAATCAATTCTCCAAAATTTTAATTTTGTATTTTAAAATTTCTAATTGTTTTCAAATGATTTTATTTTACATTTTATTTTAAATTTAATTAGAAACACTTAGTTTCTACACTAAAATAAATAATTTCTTTTGGTTGATTTATTTTTTTTGTTTGAGAATTAAATTGAGTAAATGTTTTTTTTATTATTTTTTCTAAAAATTCTTGATGTCTAATTTCTTGAATAATACTTAGTATTTGCATCTACTGGTTTAAATTTTTACTTTTAAAGTAAGCAAATGTCGTGGTCACTACAATTTATTATATTCTCCATTTGCTTACAAGTCTCTATTGGGTTATGATTTATAAATTTTTTTGTATCATTATGATTTTCTAAGACATTTTGCGGTTCGTTCGAATTGTCAGAAAAAATGTTACGCTTAGCCTTTAGGATATTTTGCAAATTATTGTATGGTAATGGAACATTATGCTGTTCACTCTCTGACTCCAGCTCTGACTCATCCAAATCACCATTATCGTTAGAAGGACAATATTCACTACCTGACGTAACACTTTCTTCGTCGCTGCTTTCGATGAAATCTAAAACAAAATGCTTCTTATAATCACATTTAGATATTGCTTATACCATAATATGTAGCTGATGGTAATCTCCATAATGCAATAATAATAACGACAACCCAACTAGTCTAACGTATCAATATTATTCTTAAAGAAAGCATAAGTTTTCCTTAGTATACTGGGTCTCAAGATACTTAAGTAATACGTTGTTTACTAATTTTTACATCTATTTTATTGCCTCATCTAGGTGTACTTACTTTTCGATTTGTCCTTTTGAGTGCCACTAGTACTTGGTTGTTGTTTAATGTCTTTAAGGTTATCACCTGGTTTAATGTCATCACTTTGTGATTTTGCAGCTTTGATTACATCTTGCGTTTTAAAATTGCTGGACACTGCCTCTAAAAAGAAAATAATAAAATTAGGTTAGGTTAGTCCTTAGTGTCGTCCGTTTATGTTTAATAAGCTATTTTTATTCGAATTTTTATTATCATTTAATTTCTGTATCTTTAAATAAGAAGGCTGCTGTTGCGCAGCCGGGCCAAATACTGGTACTTGAGATTGATTTTGCAAATACGGTTCGCCATGGCTTTCCATTTGATTATTTACAAGAAATGAAAAATTACTATTAGAATTTAAACTCAACTGTTCTAGTACTTGTAGGTTAGAGACAGTATTATTTTGGGCCTGTACCGAATAATCATTTATCTGTCTCGGCTCAGAGACTCCTAGGTCAACCTTATACTGATCGCAATTATGCAAATATCGAATATCATTATTAGGATTATTTTGATCTTGAATTGAATTTTCAACATTCAAACGAACGGGTACATGAGTTTGAAAAACTACGCTTTCGAAAGTGTTATTTAAATAAAGATCAGGATCGCCATCAATCAAAGATTGAGAAATGTCCATAAAATTGGACAAAGTTACATTAGAATTTAAAGTTTCGGTACTATCGTTACTATCTATATCCATTTCGATATTATTTATATTATTGTCGGTTAAGTCGATTAAATCGTGAACTACCTCAGGGGGGGAGAAGTGAGGACCCACCACCACCCGGGACTCCAGTCCCGCCTCATTTGAAAGGGGACTAGAAATTAAATTTTTAAAAGGGTTGGAATTTGAGAATGCCATTTTTCAGGCTGAATGGACTTTGGGCTAATGGATTAATTAAAATCTCTTTTTACACTGAATTTTTGAAAAATGAAAAGTAAATTATTTCTGAAGATTTGCAAATTTGTTTATAGTCGACTTTTCCTAACTATACTCTAAATTAAACACTAATAAGATGCCTAACGCAAGTTCTTGTTAGAAATTGTTGACTTGAAAGAAAAAATGTCCTCACTTATTTTTTTATTTAAATTTTGAACAAAGAAAATTTTTTGAATTTTATTTGAGAAATGAATATTTATTTATAAAATTTGAAAGACTGATAAAGAACAGTCAACTGAAAACTTATTAATATATTATTAATAAGTGAAAATCAAAATTTTAATATTTTTGAAAAATATAAATTTTTTCTAAAAAGAACTTTTTAATAATTTTTATATCAGATATAAATATACCCACTTCATTTATTTGGGAAATAAAAATTTTATTTATATTTGAAAAGATTTATTAAAATCGGTGATATTTTAGAAGAGCAAGAGAGCTCGAGAAGATACGTAATCTAAGCAAATCGCCGGTCGGTTAAGACGCCTTGAATTTAAGCTTTTGGTGAAGGGATCGTTTTTATAGCGAAACGTCAAAAACTAAAATTGTCTTGGTTATATCAAATAAGTTTTAAGTTTTTATTTGAAAAATTAAAGTAGAGCAAGAGAGCTCTGGAAGAGATGTAGTGTAGGTAAATCGCAGGTCTATTACGACAACAAGATTTAAACCTATAATGAAGGGAGTATTTTTATAGAAAAACCTCAAAAAACTAAAATCGTAACACTGAATCAGAATAATATCTATATATAAAATATTTTTGTGTTAAACACTCTGCATTTAACACACACCACGAAAGTCTTTCTTTTCTATTATTAATATTAAACTCTGTTTAATATTTAATGAGAAAGTTCCTATTCTTTTTCCACACTAACTTCTACGCAATATCATTATAAAATACCTGATGAAGGTTTCAGGATTTAGTCATTTAAATCGAAACGTTGTCACAAGACAACTTACATCTTAAAATTAAGGGAAAATTACCCTTTACAGAAATATCATAATTATAGTCTTATACAAAAGACTTTTACAAAATTATATTTTTGATAATCCTTCAAACTCAAAATTGAAAAATATATTTTATTAGTGATCACGAAAGAGATTTATTTAAAAGATTATATCTTAAATATTTAGACACAATGAAATTTTAAATATTAATTACGCGATTTTTAGGATTATGAATTTTAAATTTTAAGAATGAAAATTTGATTTTTACAAGGTTCCTAACCCTATGCTCATCTGTTCATCCACACAAACAGGGCTGCCTGAAATGTGTGAACTTAGTAGAGCCTACGAATTTTTATAAACTAATCTAGAAACTGTTACCTCAGTTTCACATTTAAACTATCCTATCTACCCGCGGAAATAATATCGTTGCAGGTGCATCAGCCGACTGAATCACCTGTTTCTTCAGTATTTGGTTAAGACAATGAACGTGCTCTGGTTCGTAAACCTGCCAATGTTTTAACCCAGTGACCCACGAAACGATTAAAAGAACGCGAGACCGTTAGACACTTTTCCAAAGTAGAATCTCAGGCTGAAGACATCGAATAGTGCTCGTCTCGAGAACAGGAACAAGTTGTCAGGAACAAAGTTAAACTGTTATGATAATAACAGGTGAATGAAAAGTTTTATTTTAACTTTCTGGAAAATCTGCTAAAATCTGTAGATCACGTAATTTTCGTCGGATTTCTGAGCTTCGAAGTTCTCTGTAAGTTACTGATGAATATTCTCCTGTTTTTCAGACAAAAGTTGAAAGTTTGCTTCAATCTGTAACTGCGAATTAGATTTATCCACGGCGCCGGCTGGAAAAAATTATCACACACACACAAGTACAAATCGTCCTGGAAATGATTTGACGCTAGGGTCTTCCCAGTGGTTCGACGTTTGCAGCTACCGATACATATCTATGGACTCCAACTACAGTTTTTTCTTTCGGCTGAGATCTTCAACTTCTGTTATCGGAAAAGAGAATACTACTTTTTAGGTTACTTTTACCGTTACATTCGAAGACTGAAACGTTGAGTGTTGACTTCTTGAATGTTGTACAATCACTGTCTGTCTGCCGTTTCGGCGTGTGGTTTTATAAGAATCTCGAGTGGGCGTGTCTAAAGTCGATTTCTACCAATCAGGTGGATTTTGCAATTAACATGGGAAAATCGTTTTTCTTGAATATTGTTTTTTCTAGAAATCGTATCGAAATGATTTTTATATCAAAATGTCCATTTTTGAAATGCGCTTCTTTTAGTACTATTGTGATTGCTGTATGTTTTATTGTTCTTGAGAATATTGAGAAAAACCGGGAGCCAAAAAATTTCAAGTCGAGGCGATATCCAGCCGGACGTAGCGGCGACTGAACGCTCGAGTAAATCTTGCGTGATTTTTTCCTCGGGCCTTTTTCTTATGGAGATTTAACATGGGGGGATTTTACACCTTTTGAACGTCTATAACTTTTTTATTTATGAACGGATTTTGATGATTCTTTTACCAAAAATTTTCTAATTTTGTATTCTTTCGTGACACATCACGACATTAGACCAATCGAATCTTTAGTAATTTAATAATGCTCAAAAATATATTATATACCTTATATCTAGGTAGTATTAACAAAATATTACACTGTTCAGCCTATCCTATGGTAGAAATATTAAAATATTAATAAAATAATAAAAAATCAAGCTTACCTCGATTATCATTACTCAACTTTCTACTTTCTAATAACTGTAGAAACTTTTTACCTCTACTTCCCATTTTTTACGTAGAAACCGTAAATTTTAATAAAATAGTTTAGATACAAAGCTTCAAATAACAGGCTGTTGTGGTCTGATCGTAAATGGTGCATTTGAAGTTCCTGGGTTACTTGTGTTGTCGTATGTGGATGTTTGTGATGTGGTTTTGCTAGGTCTGGAGTTTGGGTAATACAGGGCTTCATTGTGGAGCGCCCTATCGTAGCCCTTTACTATCATCCTTTTTTTATTTGGATCATCTGATGCCGTTTGCTGGAATGTTCGTTTGGTTTTGTTTGTGTTAAAGTCTGCTGTACGTCTCATTAATGGGGTTATAATGTCAGTTCTCGAATTTTCCTGGACATAGTTCTTCTTGAGGGCTGGAAAGTCATTTGTATTGTAGTTAAATTCGTTACGTTCGTTCGTGTACGTCATTCTACGTTTTTTCTCTGCGTCATAGTATGTAAGGTTTTCATATACCATAAGTTTTTTAATATTTGTTTGTCTTTCATACTCTGGACATATTTTTGCTGTTGATTTATGGTTACCCTTGCAGAAGTGGCACCTTATATTTTCACATGGATTAACGTCTGTGTCTTAGTGTTTTTTTCCCCGCAATAAAACATTTTTCTTCCCTTTGCAATTTTTTTTAGTATGTCCATATAGTAGGCATGAAAAACACTGTGTTACTGGGGGTATATATACTGTAACTGGCATGGGTAGGCCGTAGAATTGTACATATGTAGGGAGGCAGGTGCCTCTAAAAGTGAATAGTATCGTCCCGGTTGGAATGTATTCCGCTTTATTTTCCTTCATGACCTTCCGGTTTAGTCTTTTAGCGCTCAGAATTTCTACATTACTGGTACATATATTTTGGAAATTGTCCATGTCCTCGTCCGTGTCTATGTGTCTTACTAGCCCTTTACTTGTGACAAAGTTATAGGGGATAAAAATTTTGTATCCTTTCTCTAATAATTTGACATTGTTTAAAAAAGTGTTTGCCGCTTGGAAGATAATAAAATCAATTGAAATGCGGTTTGTTCCTTTGTTATTAATTTTTTTTACGTCTGTCAGATAAAGGTCGAATATTTCTTTAGCTATTTTTAAGTTACTGAATCTTCCAACATTGTTTTGTGTTTTTTCCGTGGATTCCACTTATACTGTAAATGGACCTACATCATTCTTATTGTAATATATAGGATTTTTTATTTCCTTTACTTGTTCATTATTTTGAGAAGTTTGTGGATTGCTTAGGGGATTGTTGCCTACGATGATGTCTGTAATATCTTGGGGGGAGTAGCTCCCCCCGGGCTTATCCATATTAGGTTACCGAAATCCCTACGTTATTGATTAGTAATTATTTGATAGATAATACCTTAGCTATTAATGTCAAATATAAAATACCCAACTCACCAAGGAGGGAACACAAAGTTAGTAATTGGAGATTATAACCTCAAACACTGCTGCTCGTACCACCGTATTCACAGCACTGTATTCTGTCTTTAAATATTCGAATTTGTATTTAGACTTTATGTTACAATATAAAGAACTGCTTAAAATAAATCGACTTAAAATCCTTGAATCGCACCTACTTTTCTCTTGAAGCATTTTCCTATTTAACATCTGTACACACTACATCTGATCAAAAAATTTTATATTGCAAATTAATTTTCTCTAAACGCAAAAGTTTTTATAAAAAATTACTTTTTGTCGTAAAATCAATAATATATTTTTTCCTATTGTACTCCATCCGCCAACACACTATATATCGATAGCCTAGTTCGAATACGACGTAACCCACAAAATTTATTTTTTGATTAATATCAATAAATACCTTCATTTTCTACATTGTGAAAATATGTCGTAGACCATTTTATTAACCAATTATTTAATTGTGGTCTACGATATATTTTCACAACGTAGAAAATGAAGGTATTTATTGATACTAATCAAAAAATAAATTTTGTGGGTTATGTCGTATTCGAACTAGGCTATCGATATTTGAAAATAACCAGTAATAATTTAAATAAGAGGATTTTAAAAAGCCCGCCACGAAAAATTCCGACGGTGGCGCCAAGTGGTTGGATGCGTAACTTATTCTCGAAATAACCCTTTTTTTCTTTTGTGGAAAACCCACAAACCCTTTGTTCTTTTGTGAAAAACCCTTGTTTCTCTGTTTTTCTACGGTACGGACTTTTCATTTCATAATTATGTATTGTTATATATTTTTTGCATCATACGCTTGGTATTTTTCCCTTTTTTCTATTAAAAACGATAGAAATATTTATATATTTAAGTGATAATTAATTACAGAAGCATTATTTCGGGCTTCCGCAACTAAATTAGTGTTAATTACAACCATTGTCAGGTTTGTAAAGACAAAATGTTAAAAATCGCAAAAATGGCTGAAAACCGTTTGCTAAATAATTACCCAATAATATTACATTTTACCTGTGGAAACCTTGCTTAGTGTTTAACAAGTAAGTCCTACTTGTCATGTGTCAATTGATTGTCAAGTGATGGCTGATCTAAGAATGATCGAGGAAATGGTAAGAGATTTTACCTAATTCCGTAAAAATAAAGTATTTTTCTCTTCCATACTTCGATAATTGAACAACTAGATATAAAAATAAAGAAACTTGTTTGGTTCAAACATAAATGGGGGGGGGGGGGGGGGGGGCAAAGGGAAAATTCCCTCCTGGTTTGCCATATCATGCATTTTGTCATCAGATAAATTATAGAAAAAATGTCCATTTTCATTTACTATACATTTTCTCCTAATAGAAATAAATCATATTTAGCTATAATTAAAGGGCATCAAATATTATCTAATATTATTTTATCAAATTATTGTAAAATTATATTTATTAAATGGAAAAAAAAATGGTTAAGGATGAATCAATGGATTATTAGGTTCCTTGTCTCACTAATGTACTAAAAACGCACATCTTCGCAGGCAGCATGAAGTATTGCGCCTCAACAAAGACCTGGAAGAAATTTTGGCTTGGGGCGACAGTAACCAAGTCGAATTTAATGCTAAGAAATCCCAGGCAGCAGTCTTCTCCAAAAAGGTTAACATTGCAGAACCGGATATAGTCATGGCAGGACACGCAATTCCCCTGGCACCGTCTATTAATTTGCTGGGGGTCAATCTGGGAGGTAATATGTCTTGGCATGATCACGTTGCCGCAATTGCCAAGGCAGCTGCACAGAAACTTGGTGTACTTTTCCGCACCTAAAGGTTGTACACACCTCATCAACTTTTGACACTCTACAAAGCCCAGATTCGACCATCATTAGAATATTGCTCTCATGTCTGGAGCTCTGCACCCAAGCACACCCTTCGGCTACTGGATTCCATTCAAAGGAGAGCCATTCGTCTGATCGGCGACCCCGAGCTGACCAAGACCCTCGATAGCCTGGAGCATCGAAGACAGGTTGGTGATTTGGCTCTCTTTTACAGATATTTCCATGGCAGGTGTTCGACTGACATTGCCCACTTGATTCCAACTAGAGCAATTCAAAACAGAAATACACGGCAAACCACTGCCGCTCATCCATATGTTGTTCAGCTTAGTACTCCTCGAACTTCATTGTTTAAGAATTCTTTCATCTGGAGAGCGTCATCTTTGTGGAATGATCTTCCTGAGGTCGTGTTTCCCAATGAATACAATCTTCAACGTTTCAAGACCAACGTTAATCGCTTTTTTCGCACTCGCACCGCTCCCAGAGCGCCTTAAAGGATTTTTCCTACAGTGCAGGTGTTTTATCATAAAAAAAAAAAAAAAAAAAAAATCTAAACCGTTTACCCAACAACCGATAAATGAATTATTTTTACTACTTTTATAATAATGAAAAATAAACTTGAAAACGTTTTTTTTAATTGTCCGTTTGACATCGACTGGTGTTAAAATTCCAGTTTTGAGAATTTTTAGCCCGTTTTAGTGAGTTTTCAAGTGCATTTTCATATCCTGCTATTTTAAGTTGCTGTTATTTATCAAACTAAAATGACAAAACGATGTCAGGCCTGTGGAAAGCAGCAGTAAAGGTCAGCGCCGATCTACCGTATACATTTTCTTAATCATTGGCGTTTATCGGCGATTCTTATTCATATTTTTTTATTGGACTAATAGACAAACAGACTTCATATTAAAAAAATATAATATTCCAGTAAATAGAATAGCTGAAAAATATGTACGAAATAATATGCCCATACAATTTATTTTCTAAAAAATATTGCAAAAGACATACAGTATTCACTTGAAGACGACTGATCAAATCAAATCATTGATTTCATGTTAAACATGCAAAAAGCACTTACATACGTCAAATGTGATTCATAATATTTAATATAAAGTATTCCTAAAATATTTTAAAATAAGACAACACAGCTAAAATTCAAAATTATAAAATTCCTCAAATGTATAGAAGGCTTCATTAACTAACAATTTCTTTATGCTTGCCTTAAATTCCTGCAGTGGCAGGTTTCTAAAATTAAGTGGCAGACAATTTAAAAATGTTAATGCAAGGTATCCAGGTCCACTCAAACATCTCTTCAAGCGACAGTAAGCCGGAACATAATTCATTGAAAATCTCGTGTGATAGCTGTGGACTTCACCGTGCATCCTATAGTTATTTTCGTTGATCGTGGCATACAGTAAACTCTCCAGGATATACTGAGAGGGCAGGGTCAGGATACCCAGTTCCCTAAAGAACTGCCGAAGGACTGGAGATACTTACCAGTTGAAACGTTGTGATGTAAAACAAATTAAAGACAATGCAAGTCCAAAACTATTCTATCATTCAAGAAACATCATTGTCTCCAACCTTAGTTATATTGTTTACAGATGGAGCGACACCTTATTGAACTTAAGAAACTGATAAAAAAACAGCAGTTGGAGCTGCTCAAGCAGCTCCACCAACCAGGGCCACCACCACAGCCACCATTCTTTTGGGCAAAAAAAGGTACATATAGATTTAATCCCGATCATCCTAAACATAATTTTTTTCTAATAATAATGTTCATGCTACGTCAGGCTGTAGAATCTATAAGTATCATGTTCCTATTCAGCTGAGAATTTTATTTGTTATGATACAAAACGTTTTAATGGTTGGGTTAGAGGTTAAACAAGTGAGTGATCGGTTCAAATTATATCTATCTTTATCGCACTTTCATAAGCGACTTGAAATCGACAGGTGGCGCTTAAAATATCGCTTAGAAGCGATGATTTCCATGAACATGGTGCGTTCGGCGATAAATTCGAATCGACATCGACCTGGAAGATGAACATAGTTGCACCACGGACTGTCCAGTTCCAGATTTTACAATTTGTCTCCTATTCGTAAGATACGACTCGAACCACTTCAGAGCAACACTCCTAAAACCAAAGTGAGACACAGCTTTGCGAGCAGTATTCCGTGATTGACACAATCAAACGCCTTGAGATAATCACAAAACGCTACCGCGATGATGATTCATACACAGCTTTTCTAAAAAAAACGAAAACCTAGCTCTGCGGAATAGCAATAAGGAATTTGTGTCACCACCTTTTTAATGTTGAATATACGCTTTATTTTTCTTTCAGCATACCAATGTAGATGTTTAAATCGTTGTACCGACAATCACTGCGGATGCCGAAGGCGGGGAGAAAAATGTTCGGAATCGTGCAGTTGCGTTGGCTATCGGTCTCGTGGTCATATTTAGCCTTAGATGGAGTTTACCACCCACTTAGGGCTGCACTCTCAAGCAACCCGACTCTGAGGAGAGATCCTCCCGCGATCAGCAGCGGTCACTACGGGCCTGGCACCCTCTATGGGCTGTGGCCCCGTTCAAGAAGGACTTGGACGCACCGCATGATCTCGGGATAATGGACCCTCCCTAACACCACATTTCCCGGCGCCCGGTATCGGCCGCGGGATTCGGTGCTGGGCTCATCCCTGTTCGCTCGCAGCTACCGAGGGAATTCTAGTTAGTTTCTTTTCCTCCGCTTAGTAATATGCTTAAATTCAGCGGGTGGTCTCACCTGCTCTGAGGTCGATAAAACAAAAAATGTTTTAAAACAATTGTCGCGTCGTTTTCCAGTTTTAAGAGGTGTTTACGGTTGGGTGCGATTTTTTTATCATATCCGCCTCTGTCGCTATGCAGAGCAAACAATCTAACGTCTTTTTCCGTGTTTTTCAGTCGAAAATATCGGACACGACGATCGTTTATCAACGGCACACGATAGCGTTTTTTTTTCACTCCATCGTGTTTTTTCTATACACGGCGGTTAATAGTGAAGTAAACGGAATCGATTATGATTTCGCACCACATACACGTCGAAAACAACGACGACGACGCTTGTTGAATACCGGACAGCCGACGAAAATAATTTCGTCAGCTATCCGGTCACTTTCGTGTTTTAAGATGTCGCATCTTTTATTGTCATCGTCAGTTCTAATTACAATAACGACGAAATTACAATTTCGATGCGTATAACATCCAACTCGCTCTGACGTATTATTAGCAGTCCGACATCGTCGTCAATTAAGACGAGAGTCTAACTAATACCGAGCAGTCTTTAAAATAGATACGACCCTCAGCCAGAAGTGGTCTGGGAACAAAATCCGAGGACCGCAATGTGCGTTCGAAATGTCGATGTTCATGTGTCCTGCAGTTCACAAGTTGACGCGCAATTAGCTGCGTTCTTCATCGACCCACGAGCCAAGTGATCCACCGTTTAGGGTAATCTTTTTAAATCGTTTAACGCGTCTCGAAAGACTAACGTCAACTCTCATGTTAAATGGCAAGTGTTTTAAAAGCGTTACTTTCCGTTTGTTAATCTGTCAACAAAAAAATAACGAACCTTCGTAATATTATCAAACGGCGGTAGGTGTATTTTTGTTTAACAAGGCCGGATAAACGTCTTTATTTATATAAAAAAAATGTTTTCGCAGAGGTCGTTCTTTTTAATTTGAACGTCTACTACGAACGGCGGGCGAAAATCATTAAAATACCTTTGAGAAACTGAAAATAATTCTATTTCTCTCAGATTTTTGTGCGTGTATTGTTTAGGAACAAAATGTTTGATTCATTTCGTTCAACCACACGACTGCGATAATCTAGGTACCCGCTATGACCGTTTACCACATTTCTTTATAAAAGAACAGGCCGATCCGAACGAAGCACCGCGTCCGTCGTCGTTAGAATCGACGACTGCCGACGCAGTTACTCATACGAAAACATTATTGGTAAAAACGACCACGACGGCTTACAACTATCGATCGTTATATTTTCAATATATAACCTATCGAAACGGTATACCATCGTGTTGCGTTATCTTAAATATCGCGTCGAAATTTAGTTGGTTACATGCTATTCGCAAGATATCGATTAACGACATTTGGGAGACGTCAGCTAAAATTGCATCGAAATTTATTATCAACGTCAATTCGCTAAATGCAAAGACGTTACGGATAATTTTAATCGAAACGCAACCAGCTGTCGTTAAATTCTCCTCGCCTTTGTTAACTTAACTTAGAAAGCATATTTTTAACAACCATTATCGACAGAGATATTAAAGACTGCTTAGTTCAATTAGTCAAAAAAACACACAGACGTGTACTTGTGGTACGACGTTAATCGCACACGACACACTGTAATGATCCTTCCACAGGTTCACCTACGGAAACCTTGTTACGACTTTTACTTCCTCTAAATGATCAAGTTTGGTCATCTTCCCAGACACATCGACGACGCCGAAACGCCATCGCGCATCGGTCCGAAGACCTCACTAAATCATTCAATCGGTAGTAGCGACGGGCGGTGTGTACAAAGGGCAGGGACGTAATCAACGCGAGCTTATGACTCGCGCTTACTGGGAATTCCTCGTTCATGGGGAACAATTGCAAGCCCCAATCCCTAGCACGAAGGAGGTTCAGCGGGTTACCCGGGCCACTCGGCCAGGGAGGACACGCTGATTCCTTCAGTGTAGCGCGCGTGCGGCCCAGAACATCTAAGGGCATTACAGACCTGTTATTGCTCAATCTCGTGCGGCTAGAAGCCGCCTGTCCCTCTAAGAAGAATTGTTTGTACGCCGACAGTAAAAACCGCGCGCGACAAGGAGCGAACCCCGAGCCGGCGGGCCTTTAGGATGTCAAAATACGCCTAGTTAGCAGGCTAGAGTCTCGTTCGTTATCGGAATTAACCAGACAAATCGCTCCACCAACTAAGAACGGCCATGCACCACCACCCACCGAATCAAGAAAGAGCTCTCAATCTGTCAATCCTTCCAGTGTCCGGGCCTGGTGAGGTTTCCCGTGTTGAGTCAAATTAAGCCGCAGGCTCCACTCCTGGTGGTGCCCTTCCGTCAATTCCTTTAAGTTTCAGCTTTGCAACCATACTTCCCCCGGAACCCAAAAGCTTTGGTTTCCCGGAAGCTGCCCGTCGAGTCATCGGAGGAACGTCGACGGATCGCTAGCTGGCATCGTTTATGGTTAGAACTTGAATGCGCGTTTGGCATACGCCAAACATTTTCCATCTTCTGGCGCATGAATTCGTGACGATGTCGGGGATTGGTGACGATGTCGGGGATTGGTGACGATGTCGGGGATTGGTGACGATGTCGGGAATTCGTGACGATGTCGGGGATTGGTGACGATGTCGGGGATTGGTGACGATGTCGGGGCTTCGTGACGATGTCGGGAATTCGTGACGATATATTACCATTTACTCATTAATGTTGTGTTAATCCACAATACACAACATTAAATTTAGTCGTGCCAATTTCTCATCATGTTCCATAATATACGAATCAAATATATTTTTCATATTGATCCTTAATAAGTTAACGTATACGAAACGCCCACCACTCAAATTCTAAAAATACAAATATACAATCTCTATTTCTTTTCTTCTACACTATTATTAACATAATATCTATAACAAAAATATTTTCAATATGTATATATATCCTCTTGTTTCGTTCTTTTTAGAACTCATCAGCGTTATACAGTTTTCGACCTTCAAAGAAAAAAACACAAATATTTACTTAATATTTGCAACAACTCAAAGAAAAAACACACACTCTATCGAAAACAATAACGGACAATCGATTATATATACATTTACACACTAACCTACATTATAATCTACAACCTAATCTTAAATAATCGATTGCCAAAAAGAATAACGCAACCACATCTCATTCTTTTTACCTTACTATACATATATTGTCTTTTTTTTTTGTATTTTTTTGTATTTATTTTTTTGTTTTTTTTTATATATTTTTTTTAAATTTCCTACTATAAACTTATTCATCATAATACTCTTACATACTAATAATACTAATATCCTTAAAATATTTTAAACACATATACACATATTACCTAATATATTTGAAGGAAGAAACGCCAACTCTACTAACATGAAACAGAAACAACACAATAATCAAAACATATTTAGTATACTTAACCATAAAAATACTTAACATACCCTGGACATAATAATTCAGTAAAAGCCATTTTCATTAATGTTATCACTTTTTAGAGATTACCCAACAACCATCTATACTTTTCTACCCAATTTTTCGGATTTAGATCGATTTTCAATTTTCCTACATTTTTGCATACATATGGTCAGGAAATTTTTCGAAAAATCACTTTTTTGCTTATTATTCTGCAACCATGCATGATACGACCAAAGCGCATAGAACACAAAAGTTGTATCTAATCAAAATGTACCTTTTTCATTTGAAGATATTTTTCATATCTCTTACCATTTCTACAATAAACAACAATTTATAGATTTCACAATACCTCAAATATCTCAGAAACGCTAGACTTTGGAAAAAAAAGTTTCAAATAAACATGATTCCTCTAATCGAGCCACTACTAAAAGGTTTAAAAATTAATATTCTTTGTAGGTACTTACTGTGTGTGTTTTGATTGGAATTCTTTTTTTTTATCTTTGTATAATGGGCTTTTGGTATTTCCAAGGGTATTTTTAGTAATTTTTATTTAAAAACACACCGTTTTAATCCATTCTACACCTTTTTCTGAAAAAATTCGGATTTCTTTATCGCTTTCGTTATTTTGACATTTGACAGCTCCCATTGATCCCAATATTTTAGGCGGTTTCACGTGAAAACGTAGTAGGCTTTTCCAGCCTCCAATTAAATTTTGTTATATTTAGCGCCCGGTTAAGCCAAATTCTTTATGAAACCCGCTGTATATACATCAAAAACACACCGGTACCGTCACAAAAATAAATTCTTTAACGTACAGTCAAACGATCATCGATCATTTTAATTTATTGTCACATCTAATAAACGAATTAAACGAAGAATTTGACGTTATCATATCTTCTATCCTATTTTCAAAACAAAATATTTTACATCCATCAGTAATAACACCAAGACATTTATTAAATGAATTATCAAAAGTAAAAATTAATGCTAATTTTGAATTTCCAATAAGTAATAACAATATCGAAAATGCTTATAAATATTTCGAAATATGTGAACTATCCGTAATTTATGTAAACAACATTTTAATTTACGCTATAAAAATACCTTTAGTTACAAATGAGCTTTATCAACTCTATAATCTTATCCCTCTTCCCATTCAAACCTTTAATAAATCAATCTATTCATACATAATAAGAATAATCGAGGAAATGATGGAGCGACACCTTATAGAACAAAATAAACTGATCAAAAAACAGCAGTCCAACCAGGGCCACCACCACAGCCACCATTCTTTTGGGCAAAAAAAGCATACCAATGTAGATGCCAAAATAATTGTATAGATAATCATTGCGGATGCCGAAGGCGGGGAGAAAAATGTTCGGAATCGTGCACTAGTAGGTCCACTCGACTTAACTGAAAAAGGGAATAAATTTATACTAACGATGCAAGATGACCTCACTAAATATTCTTATGCTATACCTCTTGAAAATCATGACGCTAGAACAATTGCTGATGAATTTCTAAAATTTATTACCATTTTTGGAATTCCTGAATACATATTAACCGATCAAGGAGCAGACTTTACTTCTAATATTATTAAGGAATTAAATAAACTGAAACGCCCCAGACCCAGGGCTATTTTTTTCTAAAAAAATTTCCACATATTTCTTTAGGGCAAAAACCAAGAAGCTAATATTTTTAGATCCAATAATATGTACAGAGAAATCCTCGTTTTAAAAGAGCTTAAAAGCCACCAAAAGTGTAAAACTTTACCATATATTTAGGGAAACGGATAAGTCAGGTCAAATTCTTTAGTTTTATCAAAAACATATGACCCAAGCGACGCTACCACACGTCGAATCGAAGGGCGGAGGGGTCGTGAGTATAAAAACAAGAGACGCTACGCTCTTAGGGATTATTCAAAATTTTGTCGTACTAAAATCAAGCGGTTACGCTGCCAGTCAAATATTTAAATTTTTAAGTAAAACTTAGTGCTGCATCCATAAAATTCTTAAATTTAAAATAACTTTAGTTCAATACAATGCAAACAAGAAGAAGTGGTAAAGTGGTAGAACGCGCAGTGCAAAAGAAGTTCTTATCAGGTAAAATAAATTGTTTTTCTTTTTACGGTAAAATGTCATAAATAATTCAATATTCTTTAATTTAAACTCATAACCTTAATGTTTTTTTTTATGTTCGGTAATATATTCCATTTCAATTATCATTCAAATTGTTGGATTTTTTTCTACTTATCGAGATGACTTTCTGCGCCGATCGACCCTACGGCCCCGGACGTCGAGACGGTGCGCTAGAAATCTTTGATAACGGAATTAAATCCAAACGCTATATTGATGTATTGACAATAATTAGTTGGGTAAACTGCAACTTGACCAGACGGGATCAACGCCGAGTTAGCCCTACGGTTCCGGAAGCTAATGCCGGTGTTTCCCGTTGAAGAAGGCGCAGAAAAAAAAATCCAACTAATACGGTTAATAGACAATACAGCTATTATTCTAAATTATTAATTCTTTAAATGCCGAGCCTGTAAGAAAAAAACTAAATATTCTCTTAATTAATTTCATTGGTGCAAATATTACTATAAATAAATCAAATCATCAATTTTTCAAGGGATAAATAAATTGAGGGGAGGACCGCAGGTCAATAGATGTCTACTAAATTCCGACTAAAACGTCCGCAGGACCAAAGTCGCTTTTATTCATTTACAAATTAAAAGGGTAACCCAGTATTTGCGGTTCAATCATGTAATTTCAGTAAAACTAAATATTCTTTTTATCTTAACTCCCGTACTTCAAATTTTACTACTAAATTGAAATCAAAAAAATTTGCAAGGGTTATAAATGGCAACTGATCACAGGTCAATAAAGTTGTCGTCAGACAAAATTGATTATTAAAGGTTAAATTAAAGAGTGAAAATAGTATAACGGGACCATGTAACAAAAATCAATACACTTTTGCTTTCTTATATAGGGTCATAAAAATGGGTCAAGGAACCTTTAACTGTAACAGATGTTAGTTTGTCTTCCATGGGATTTATTACGGGGTACTTCAGAACAAAGGTAGACATTATTATGCAGTAATAATGCTACTTGTAAAATTATTAATCTGCAATGTTAGATAAAGACTTGGGGGAGGAAGGTATATATAATAAAGTAATACTCTATTTTATAATATTATGACAAATATAGTTATCGGAAGGGTTATAATTATTTGGTATGATGTTGCCTGTAGAACATTAATTTATAATAGGTGTACTGAAATGGTGTGACGGGTTTTTCATAGTAATGAATGTTCAACAGTGGGACACCACCACTGGACAGTTGTCTTTTGACTTTCTAGTAATTTGAAAAACAATGCTCACTTGAGAAGAAAAGTGACACATGCGGAAAGTGGGCAAGCTCCTAAATTTTATTGCACTTTTATAAGTTATATGTTGAATCGTTCGGCAGTGGGACACCACCACTGGACAGTTGTCTCCCGACTTTTCACTATACTACGTAGTACCATTATACCAAACGTGTACGTTAATTTAGGGTCATATGATATACGCAAATTGATAAACAATATTAGTTATACGTACACGAGAATTGGGCGACAGGTAACACAAATAAATTGCAGATTAACAGGGGATCAATCTAAAACAGCGTATGGTTGCAGACCAATCAAATAATCGGAAATGGGTTTTAAGAGGGAGCAGTGTTGCCATTAGAAATCGCAGACATACTTGGCAACAAAAGGTAAAGTAGCATCACTTCTTAGTGTCGCAGACATGTGTTGGTGCAAACGGGCTAAATTATGGGAGACAGACTAGCTTAAATTAAGTTTATATAATGTAATAATTAAGTCAATCGATATTTATTGTACTTTTATAAATTGTTTGAATATGTACATTGCTGATATATCGATTTCTAATAAATAAGTGTTTTTATAAAACTTCTTTGATTTTCATTATCTGGCTTTGGAATGCCGAGGAATGAGTAGGGAAAACCAGAAGGATTAGAATAAGGCTAGGGTATCTTAAAATCTGAAATAATTTTACCGTTGTACCAAACTTTAAAAGAACCTAAAAAAAATAAACACAACGTAGGCGGGGTCGTACCACAATATTTGACGATTACAGCTAGAGTGACAGATTTCAGCAGGTGAATAACACACCTGGGGTAGGTCCGTTTCACTGGTGCCGTGACCAGGATAAAAGTCATTAAATTGGTACAACTTAAAATTGCGAAATTTGATACTGCTCTTACCACTTACAGAACCACCAATGACTGAGACCACAGAAAGTTCCAGTGGCAGTTCCACCAGTAATACCAGTGGCAGCCCAGCCATGAGCCAATGGACACAGTCGATGAGGAGGACTATGATGGCCGTAGCAAAATTAGCCAGCGAGCAGAGACGATTGTTGCGACGTGTCAATATGAACAGCAAACTAATCAGCAGGAAGACTGTAAACGTGCGTCGAAGAAAAATTGTACACTCCTTAACCAGATCTATGACTGCACTACAGGCTACAAAGGAAAATCCACACAGGGAAATGATGGAGGCGCCCTTACAGCCCGCCATGCAAGCACGCCCCTGGATGTTCACGCCTGCGCCCTCAATACCCAACTTTAAAGGACAGTATATGGGCAAACACCCAGTAAAATTTTTAGAGGAACTCGATATGTATATAAATAAAATGAACATCACCGAGGATCAAAAACTTCCCGTAGTACAAGAAGCACTGACCGAGGCAGCACAAGATTGGGCCGCTATCTTTAGTGATATGTGGAAGACGTACGACGATTTTAAAGCGGCTTTTCTGGACACCTTCTGGTCCGAACAGGAACAAAGTAAATTGCGCCAAACCATCGTCGGTCACAAATGGTCACCACTGACGAAAAGGACTATGGAAGCCCATTTTGCACATTATGTAGGGCTGGCACGCATGTTGACCAATCCAATGCCCGAGGTCACACTAGTGGCGTATTTAATGAAACATTACCCCACCAATATACAAGCATTATGGTCGCTGATACCCGGGAAAACCATGGCTTCAGCAGCAGCATTTCTAAGACAACAAGAAGCAATTATCCTGGATAGTACTTCGATTGAAGAGATGCCACAGCCGAGGCGCTTGAGATAAATCATAAGTACCCACTGCCATTCAGTCCCGAAAAGTTTAACAGAAGAGTCGTGATACGCCACTGAAGAAAATGCGACCTTTGGGTGAAAATTGGTAAACAGGTAGCCGACAAAATCTTCATGGTCCATGGCAATTACAAGGAGGGACAGACGCAATACCACCCCAATAATAATAGATAAAAGGAATCTCAGTCAATGGTACATCTGGCATGGTTTTAAGCAGCCTGCACCAATCTATCGGAAATGAATATGGAACGATAGTAGACACTTTCCGTAACCAAAAAGGAAGTCAAATTAGTCAAACAATAACAAGCTAGTAGAAGGAGGTTCCATCGACATGGCAGAGAGCGAGGAGCCAGCAAAGAGGGTCCAGTTGGTGTCAACGCTAGGGACAATGTACAGAGTGAACTATGGAATGGCGGTCTTAGTAAGAAAAGCTAATCTTTTTTTTTCAGCATTATTAATTTTAGTATTGTAAGGTTAATACCGTAATAATTAAATGTAACAAGAGATAGCAAAAGTGTATTAGATAACGGTAAATTTTAAACTATTACTTTTTAAATAAAAGTCATATTTTAAAATTGGGGGAGAGTGAAACGCCCCAGACCCAGGGCTATTTTTTTCTAAAAAAATTTCCACATATTTCTTTAGGGCAAAAACCAAGAAGCTAATATTTTTAGATCCAATAATATGTACAGAGAAATCCTCGTTTTAAAAGAGCTTAAAAGCCACCAAAAGTGTAAAACTTTACCATATATTTAGGGAAACGGATAAGTCAGGTCAAATTCTTTAGTTTTATCAAAAACATATGACCCAAGCGACGCTACCACACGTCGAATCGAAGGGCGGAGGGGTCGTGAGTATAAAAACGAGAGACGCTACGCTCTTGGGGATTATTCAAAATTTTGTCGTACTAAAATCAAGCGGTTACGCTGCCAGTCAAATATTTAAATTTTTAAGTAAAACTTAGTGCCGCATCCATAAAATTCTTAAATTTAAAATAACTTTAGTTCAATACAATGCAAACAAGAAGAAGTGGTAAAGTGGTAGAACGCGCAGTGCAAAAGAAGTTCTTATCAGGTAAAATAAATTGTTTTTCTTTTTACGGTAAAATGTCATAAATAATTCAATATTCTTTAATTTAAACTCATAACCTTAATGTTTTTTTTTATGTTCGGTAATATATTCCATTTCAATTATCATTCAAATTGTTGGATTTTTTTCTACTTATCGAGATGACTTTCTGCGCCGATCGACCCTACGGCCCCGGACGTCGAGACGGTGCGCTAGAAATCTTTGATAACGGAATTAAATCCAAACGCTATATTGATGTATTGACAATAATTAGTTGGGTAAACTGCAACTTGACCAGACGGGATCAACGCCGAGTTAGCCCTACGGTTCCGGAAGCTAATGCCGGTGTTTCCCGTTGAAGAAGGCGCAGAAAAAAAAATCCAACTAATACGGTTAATAGACAATACTGCTATTATTCTAAATTATTAATTCTTTAAATGCCGAACCTATAAAAAAAAACTAAATATTCTCTTAATTAATTTCATTGTTGCACATATTACTATAAATAAATCAAATCATCAATTTTTCAAGGGATAAATAAATTGAGGGGAGGACCGCAGGTCAATAGATGTCTACTAAATTCCGACTAAAACGTCCGCAGGACCAAAGTCGCTTTTATTCATTTACAAATTAAAAGGGTAACCCAGTATTTGCGGTTCAATCATGTAATTTCAGTAAAACTAAATATTCTTTTTATCTTAACTCCCGTACTTCAAATTTTACTACTAAATTGAAATCAAAAAAATTTGCAAGGGTTATAAATGGCAACTGATCACAGGTCAATAAAGTTGTCGTCAGACAAAATTGATTATTAAAGGTTAAATTAAAGAGTGAAAATAGTATAACGGGACCATGTAACAAAAATCAATACACTTTTGCTTTCTTATATAGGTAGGGTCATAAAAATGGGTCAAGGAACCTTTAACTGTAACAGATGTTAGTTTGTCTTCCATGGGATTTATTACGGGGTACTTCAGAACAAAGGTAGACATTATTATGCAGTAATAATGCTACTTGTAAAATTATTAATCTGCAATGTTAGATAAAGACTTGGGGGAGGAAGGTATATATAATAAAGTAATACTCTATTTTATAATATTATGACAAATATAGTTATCGGAAGGGTTATAATTATTTGGTATGATGTTGCCTGTAGAACATTAATTTATAATAGGTGTACTGAAATGGTGTGACGGGTTTTTCATAGGAATGAATGTTCAACAGTGGGACACCACCACTGGACAGTTGTCTTTTGACTTTCTAGTAATTTGAAAAACAATTCTCACTTGAGAAGAAAAGTGACACATGCGGAAAGTGGGCAAGCTCCTAAATTTTATTGCACTTTTATAAGTTATATGTTGAATCGTTCGGCAGTGGGACACCACTACTGGACAGTTGTCTCCCGACTTTTCACTATACTACGTAGTACCATTATACCAAACGTGTACGTTAATTTAGGGTCATATGATATACGCAAATTGATAAACAATATTAATTATACGTACACGAGAATTGGGCGACAGGTAACACAAATAAATTGCAGATTAACAGGGGATTAATCTAAAACAGCGTATGGTTGCAGACCAATCAAATAATCGGAAATGGGTTTTAAGAGGGAGCAGTGTTGCCATTAGAGTCGCAGACATACTTGGCAACAAAAGGTAAAGTAGCATCACTTCTTAGTGTCGCAGACATGTGTTGGTGCAAACGGGCTAAATTATGGGAGACAGACTAGCTTAAATTAAGTTTATATAATGTAATAATTAGGTCAATCGATATTTATTGTACTTTTATAAATTGTTTGAATATGTACATTGCTGATATATCGATTTCTAATAAATAAGTGTTTTTATAAAACTTCTTTGATTTTCATTATCTGGCTTTGGAATGCCGAGGAATGAGTAGGGAAAACCAAAAGGATTAGAATAAGGCTAGGGTATCTTAAAATCTGAAATAATTTTACCGTTGTACCAAACTTTGAAAGAACCTAAAAAAAATAAACACAACGTAGGCAGGGTCGTACCACAATATTTGACGATTACAGCTAGAGTGACATATTTCAGCAGGTGAATAACACACCTGGGGTAGGTCCGTTTCAAAACTATTTAAAATAAAACACATTTTATCAAGCCCCTATCATCCTCAAACTAACGGAGCGCTAGAACGCAGCCATTTAACTCTTAAAGAATATTTAAAACACTTACAGCCGGTTTCATAAAGCTTTTTTAGATTTAGCGGACCGTTAAAGCCGTAGCAACCGCTAAATATCTTGACAACTGGTTAAATTTTATGTTCTTAGCCTACTAATAAAATAATATTTATGACAAATATTGGCAGAAGTCTCCAGAAATACACACATTTCAAATTTTACTTTTGTTTTTTTAAATAGGTTTGTGTTAACGGAGCGCTAAATTTTAAACGGTCCAGCAGGACTGGTTAAATAAATATATTTTAATATTTTCTACTATAACTTGAATTTTTTTAGGAATAATTAGAACTTTTGCCCATAATATAGGATAAATATGATTATATTATGTTTGTTTGGTTAGTCAACTATGAAATTAACCACCTTTCTATAATTAAACTATGCTATATACCCACCTCATTATAAATTCTTCTATCATCATTATGAAACCAATAATTTTTACAGATTTAAAAAAATCTATTTTCAATTTTAAGTAAAAATGTTGATTTTGTACTTATTTACCAACAATATTTTTTATCTTTATTAAACAGCAGACAACCTATTTCGGGACTGCGATATTACTCTTCTGCCAAATATTTTTACCTTTGGGTCATAATCTCTTTCAAATTATATCCAAACCCATTTTTTAAATACCTAAAAATATCCTGTATTGGCCCATGAACTTTATTGTCTAATATAAAACACTGACTTTGAATGGCTTGCACTAATATTTTACTAAAAAGGTAAAATCGATAAATAACTCGTATCCAATTGTTTTGTTCTATTCAAATGATAAAAAGTAAATATCTTTGTTTTATTTAAATTTAAACCCAAGATCTAAGAACCTTGATTTATACCTGATTATTATAACCTAAGAATCTAAGAAAAACATACCGGCAGTGTTGCCAGATTTGTGGGAAAAACAAATGGTGCAATCCAATAAGTTTCATGGTATTTTTCAAGAAATAATAATTACTGTTGTATTTTTATTCTTACAAAAGAAAATTACATAATAAAAATATCAACACAAAATAAACATAAAAAAACATAATAAAAAACCTACAAATAAGAGTTAATCGGAAATTATATTCATAAATCATACTGTAACGAATAAACTGGTCATTCGTTACAGTTTAGTTTTAATCATTTAAAATTTATATTGAATTTAAGTATTCATATCGCCATCTGTAGTTAATCTACAGAATGTGAATTATTATAATGTACATTTGGTGTAAATAAACTAACACTGTCTTCACTTTATGTATCTAGTACCTTTATGTATTCACCTGTGTGAATTTATAAATATCTATTACGCCATCTATGAACCAATCATAGTAGTTGGCACATTTAGCATATCGTTCGGTTTCATGATTGTAGGAAATCGTATTTAGTACTGGATTACAGTCATCTATGGTTTAGTTTTCTCCAAGTCCGCGTTTGAGATTGTGCGCTGATCGTCTACCGGGTTGAAGGAGGGAAGTAATGCTGAAAAGGGACTTCGACTTGGTGACCGGGGTATGAAACTTGGATAGGAAAAGGCGCATCAAGTGTCACTTGTCTTCCACTACTATTGCTGTCATCTTTCGACCAATCACGTTGCTCCATTTTTTAAAACCAACCGTTGATGTTTTTCCTTGTGTTCGGCTTTGAAGGTGTTTTTCATGACATGGCTCTTTGTTTAGAAATTATTTATGTTTTTATCGCAAATATCTCAAGATCGTGATTTTAAAATGCAAAAGAAAGTCTTATTGCATGTCTGGGTAAGATGTTATATTAATATATTTAAGAAAAAAATCTGAAAACAGAGTTCAAACTATTTTATAGCGGCAAAGGTCGATGACCTTAAATTTTTAAACAATTTTTTACTTTTCTGCCAGAAATAATTTAAGTATCTTGGTATGTATTTGTTGATTAAGCGATTTAAAAAACGTCTCTATTTTCACAAAATAATATTTTTTAATAAAAACCTCAAGTCAGTTTTCTTATCGAGGTTGTTTAAAAATAAAGGCTCGATGTTATTGAACATATTCCGGGTAGGTAGTACATTACCTAATTTTTGCTTTGCAACATGATATAAGATATAACTACTGATATTATCAAGTTGACTGTCTATTTAAGGGTTTACAAGAATTTAAGTGAATTAACCAAGTTAATTAAGTTCTGGTCACTTTAACTTTAAATATACAAAAGTTTTAGTAAAAGCAAAATAAACAATAAAATCTTAAAGTTACTTAAATTGTTCTTTCTTTGCCCCTTTTTTGTCTTTGTATTTGATATGTGTGATAACTAAGTAGTCGTAAGAGAAATAATTTGCCAATATAAGATTTTTGTCGCTGTTCTCTTGTTTCATGATAAATCCTTCAGAATTTTGATGAACATGATGTTAACCAACTGCCACTGGATTTAGACCTGAACTTGATGATGCCCTTCACCAATACTGACCTTCACTGTAATAAGACCTCGACCTGATTTATTGATCTCTACTCGTACTGGATCTCGAT
The DNA here is from genome assembly GCA_935413205.1 of Polydrusus cervinus. Classification (NCBI taxonomy): domain Eukaryota; kingdom Metazoa; phylum Arthropoda; class Insecta; order Coleoptera; family Curculionidae; genus Polydrusus; species Polydrusus cervinus. Next base: position 11,913,505 of record OW284518.1, read on the forward strand.
ATATGATTATGACCCTAAACTTATTTGTGTACATAGAAGATGTGTGATCTCAGTTATTTATTTTCTTAATAAGATTATTTATGCTGCCGGTGTTTGTAGAGGGTGGTATGTAGTAGTTTGAGAACACTTTTAAGGAGGGTTAAGCCTTGGCCTCTGCTTTTGTATGGGTTAAGGAATCCTTCAAGACTTTATTTTATATAAATTAAATGATTTTATGCAATAAAAAAGTTGTATTATTGATTGTTTTACTAAAGATAAACCAAATATATTTGTCATCAAGGTAAATTAATATTTTGAAATTTAAATTTGTAGTAAATATTTTTATTAAAAATGCGTTGTTGTTACAAATCGTGCAGTGGAAATTGTATTTATTAGTAACAAAAACGTAATTAATAAAAATATTTACTACAAATTTTAAATTTCAAAATATTAATTTTGACCTTCAAAAAAATAAAAACATATGGTGGCTTCCCCTACCCCCCTTCCGCCTACGTTAGTTCAAATCCACTACACTTTGGCGTTAGCAACGTCATTTAAAAGTCACAGCGGCATCTATCATTTAACACGTTAATAACTTTTCTCTTTGTTCGAGTTCTGTGTTGGTGACCAGCGATGGGTGGGTAAGCATCTTCTGTGCTAATCTCCATTTTCTCTTTTAAAATGTAAATTCCGGTTGTAGTTTTCTAACATTTCATTAATTCTACAAAAATGTTCACTCACTTATAAATTTATAATCTGCATTAACTTTTCTTTTTCTCTTTTAAATAATCTTATAAAAAGATGCTATCGTTTTCTCTTCAAGTTTTTCTGAGACACATGACCATTTCCTGCAAACCTCATTTTCTCTTTTTTAGATACAAGTACATGCTATAATTTCTAAACTTAAATCTTTCTCTCAGACATATTATCTAATTTAAAGGACTAAATTTTACTATTTTGGCAATAAATTTACCTAACCTAAAAATCACACTTTTGATCATGTCGTCGGGGTTTTAAATAATAATAATAAACATTCTTTATTTCAAAGGTATGTTACAACAAGGTTACAACATAAAGTGAAATAACGTCAATAAACAAAATACCTATAAATTTTTAACAAATTCAAAATACTCACTTACATTATAGGGTTCTATATTAACTAACAAAGTGAATACTTCCTTCTTCAATTTTTTAACATTGTTAATCCCTTTTATATTTGCAGGCAAATGGTTAAAGAACTTTATACAGTTATAATATGCTCCTCTTTCAGTGACCGTTAATCTGTGTTTGGGATAATTATAGTTTATATGTCTAGATGGATATGCACTTTGAGGAAAGCTGTCACTAAACATATGTTTATTTTTATAAAAAAACACTAGACACTCCTGAATATATATAGCTGTTAGCGTTAACATTTTATTTTCCCTAAATTTACCTCTACATGACTCTCTAAAATTTAGTTCTAACATGATTCTTAAAACTCTTTTTTGACAAATAAATAGTTTATCAATCTTCTCTTATTTTAGTCATCCTATGATATTAACTAATTATTTGCGGTAAATTAAGTCTAGTTTGTCTTTATGTAGTTCATGGAAAGTATATTTTTCTGAAAATCTTATTTCGTAATAAGTTCAGGGAATTTAATTAATGGAGGTTTGCTTTGGACATTTATCTTTGGTTATCAATATATTCAATTACAATAATGATTTGTGAAGTAAAGTTTTTCTCTCATTAAATATCGTGATACAACGTTTCTTTCAAACTTAGAAGTCATATATTCTTATTTTGCCTGATTTATCTTATTATCTTAACTAAAATCTCTCTTTCTCTCTTTGTATCTATTTGTAAATTTTAAACTGCTTTTCCGACGCTTTTCTGGCTGTTTCTTTACGTTTTAGGATTTGTAGATGGGTGATTCTAGTTTTCTATCGTCCATTTAAGACAGTGGTAGCTTCCAGATTTCAGGAAAACAACAATCACTCATTTCATATGTAGAAGCGTGGACAGAGAGTGTTGGAATTGGCCTGCTCTAGTACATGATACAGTTGGCTGTCAGATCTAAGGAAATATCAGGTAAGTCTTTCTTTGTTTCTATTTAATAGATATCAGATTGAATTTTTCTGAAAGACTTACCTTGATTTTCTCTCGTATCATGTCTAGAGCCTGCCAATTTTAATATTATCTTATTTTCTATCTTTTTCTCTTAAACGGAGATGGGCACAGGGGTGTAGCCTTACCCATTGCATAATGGTTACTTTGCATGGTTGTTCCTTCAGAGCTAACTTATGTCTTTATCTTATCTATAGGAAATAGGCTATGGAAAATCAAAGTACGTATTGAAGTTTTAAAACATCTATTTGTCTTCAAAAATAAGACCACTCGGAAAGCACGTCAGTATAACACTACTATGTCTTTCTAAACACAAACCTAACAACCCCCTATACATATACGTAAAATAATAATCCTTAAAGACATATTTATGATGTGGATATATTAGGTTACACTGTGCCTCTTAAAAAATTCCAGACAACAAGAACCCATTGATTAAGTTGTTTTTGCCTATCGCTTCGTTATATTCTAACACGCCCCCTCAAAAAAAATTAATCAAAAAAACATATCTAAACTTATATATCCTATAATATACAAAATTAAAGTAATCTCATCTAAACTATATTCTTGATATAGCAGTATCTCAATAATCGTGCTTTCCTTGTGTTTTCTGGGAGTAATGACAATAATGGTCCAACATTTGTTGTTAAGATTGGGGAAAACCCAGAAAAACCCAATCAGACCATTTAGTTACTTATATCTACAAGACCTAGTCCTGCTCTAAATTCTTGAAATTTAGGGGCTGGTAGTGGCTTTGTCAATACATCAGCTATCTGCTTATCTGTGAAAATATATTTTAATTTTAAAATCCCTTTCATTATCTGCTCTCTAGAGAAATGGTATTTAATACTAATATGCTTCGATCTTTTGTGATATGTTGGATTATTGGCTATACTTATGCAACCGTTATTATTCTCATAAATTATAATTGGCTCAGTAATATTTATATTAATACTAATTGCCAGTGATTTTAACCAAAGTACCTCCCTGACAGCTTCAAATAGAGCCATATACTCAGCTTCTGTCGATGAAGCCGCTACGGATGTTTGCCTTTTTGCATTCCAACTTATAACACAAGTATCGAATAATTTAAACAAATATCCTGTTGTACTTTTTCTATTACTTTCATCATCACCTCTCCAACCCAAATCAACATAACCACTTAAAATATTTTTGTAATCACCTCGTATATAAGTCAGTTTAAAATTAATTGAACCCTTAAGATATCTAAGTACTCTTTTTAGACATTTTCAAAGTTCTTTGTTATTATTATTATTAAGATATCGACTTAAATATTAATAGAGGTATTTAAATTGGGTCGTGTACACATCAGGTACATTAAACAACCCAAAAGGATCCAAAAAGGGTATCATATTTCTATTAAGAATTTAAGCTTGTATAATCTAACTTATTTGGAAGAGGAGGGCTGACAGATTTACAATTTTTAAACTTATTTAAAATAGTTTTTATATAGGCTAGTTGATCTAAAGTTATTGAATTATCGGTTCTTTCAATTTTTTTTTTATGCCCAAAAACAATTTGATATCTTTTAAATCTACCATAGAAAATTTATTTGCCAAATAATTTTTGTAATTTGTCATTGTGTGATTATTAGCCGTGACGATGACGAGATCATCCACATAAAGTACTACATAGATATTTTAGTAATATCTTTTCTATGTAAAATATAAATACAATGATCTACTGAGGAATTTCGAAAACCTTTTTTTTTTTTTAAGAGCCTTTTCAAAAATTTGAAACCAACATCTTGCTGAATGTTTTAAGCCATAAAATGCTTTATGTAATCTACATACTTGATTAGGCTTGCTTTTTACACCTTTAGGTATTTTCATAAAAATTTCCTCTTTTGATATTCAGTTCAGAAAAGCCGTTTTAATATCCATGTGGTGAACTAGAAGATTAAACTGATTAGCAAAAGCAATTGCAAATCTAAAACTTGAAATTCTTGCAACTTGTGCAAAAGTTTCGTTATAATCTTTTAAATATTCTTGACTAAAACCACGAGCAACAAGACGAGCTTTATTATTTTGATGGGTTTCCAAATTCATCATTTTTAATAGCAAATACCCATTTACAATCAACAATATTTTAATTTTCAGGTTTTGATACCAAAGACCATGTATTGTTTATTTCCAAAGAATTAATTTCATCCTGAATTGCTTCTTCCTACTTAATTCTATGATCTCTAATTCTAATTTGTAGGAATTTTACTTACTATTGATTGAGCACACATAAGATAATCATTTAAGAGATCATCTTCATTATAAGAAATAAAAGGTTGATCCTTGATCCTGTCACTCCTCCTTAATTCAGAATTTTTATCAGATTTTATTCAGAAATTTATTGTGACTGTTCAGGTAAAGACTCGGTTTCAGAGGGCTTATCTGTTTCAGTTACAGATTTATCAAACTTTACTACTGATTTTGACAAAACGTCAGATGCATCAGTTTCCACACTTATATGTAGGTACTCTCATCTGTTTCAGTTACAGATTTATCAAATTTTACCACTGATTTTGACGAAAAGTCAGATGCATCAGTTTCCAAATTTATACGGGAGTTTTTCAAATTAACCCCTTTAGACTCAACTGCTGGTCCAGTCATCAAAAATTTGTCTCGTCTACCATACCATTCCACACGTTATAGTCGTTCGGTTCATACCCAACTAAAATCGCTTTCCAGGATTTTTCATAAAATTTTGTTTTCCTGGTTTTATTATGTACGTATACAGTAGAACCAAAACCTTTAATATTTGTGGCTTTTTATTATGCCACAATTCATATGGTGTTTTAGAATGACTTAACAAGGCCTTAATGGGTGTCAAATTAATTAGAAATGTAGCAATAAGAATTTCCTCACCCCAAAAGAAAACTTTTTCTTACTTAGCGCCAGATATCATTGCGCGACCTTTTTCAGTACATACACATACACCATTTAACTGTGGAGTGCTGGTGTGGTCAAATGATAATAATTAATGCCCCTTTCTACACAAAAACTTTTCATTTCCCTGAACATTAAAAATACATCTGATTTATGTTTTATTAAATATGTAACACAGTAGTGCGTATACTCGTCAACAAAAATACAAAAATTACAAAATAATTTTTGTCATCAACAGTTGAAGGAGTGATAGAACCACAGACATCGGTATGAATAATAAATAATGGTCGTTTTACATGATTTTTATTTTAAACCTTTTGAAAAAGGGACACGTGTTTGTTTACCATTTATACACGCTTCACAAAAATCATTTATGGGTGTAACCTGATCTCTTTGACCCATATCTTCGACCATATGTTTATTTTTCATCTCTAAAAATTTAAGTTTACCAATGTGCCCTAAAGGTTCATGCCATAATTTATAATTGGGTAATTTTTCAGTATTATGTAATTTAAGAATAGAATTTATTACATTAATATTGACCAAAAAAAAATCAATACCTATCAAATTACTGTCAGTCAAAGACTTACCCTTCATTATGGTTTTACTACCTTTATTTACAGTTACTCCATTTTGACCAAAGGTAATTTTCATCCCAGTCTGTTGCATTTTTCTTACAGATAGTAAGCTATACGGGACATCTGGACAGTACAGGACATCTTTAAGTAGCCCTTGAATGCTCATATTACTGGTCACACATAGTTCCCTTCTTAATTTCAGTTATGTATGTTCCACTTTTCGCCTTCATCGGTGTCTGTAATTCGACGAAATTATGGAATAAATCATCTCTGTTGACAAGGTGATCGGATGCGCCAGAATCCAGTAGAAAAGTAATTTTATTACTGTCATTCTCGTGTTTAAAATTTCCTGCCATTAAAACAAAACTATGTGGATTGTTATTAGTTGATGAAGCAGGTTACTGTACTTTGAAGAGTTCGGTTTCTGTCAATATTTTGGTATTTTATTGTTTTCTTTAAAATATAAACAATTTTTCTTTAGGTGACCCTTCCAGCCACAATAGTGACATTTAGTATTGGCTAATCTATTTGGTTTAAACTGGCGACTCTTATATTTCCCTTGATAATTTTTGGTTTCTTTGGCGTGTCTCTAAAGTCTGCGTGCAGAACTTTTAAACTTGTGTCTCGAATTTCTTGTGTCAATTTGACTTCGTGGTCCAAAAGTCTTGTTTTGACGAACTTTAAATTATCTTCAGATAACGTTTCTATTGCTGTTATAACGCCATCATAGGATTTTGGAAGAGTCAGCAGTAAATGAGATACTCGATCGGTTTCCTCCAATTCAGCCGGTGTATTAATTCCATAATTAGGTCATCAAAGACTGTAAAATGTTTTATTAAGGGTGTAAGGTTATCTAACTTCAAACTGAGTAATCTCTTTCGTAAAGCCAATTGCGTGGCAAGACTTTTGCGTTCATAGATAGCGTCTAAATTACGTAAAACATCTCTTGCAGTATTGTCTGACTTTACAAAACTTAGAAAAGAGTCTGATAAATATTCCACAAGAACATTTTTAGCTGTGCGTTCTAATTTAATCCATTCATCAGTGAGCGGATCGGGAATCTCCATATCAATAACTTTAATAATGTCAAGTTCAGTTAACAAAGCCCGAATTCTGAACTTCCACACACCGTATTTATCACCATCAAAAGATTTAATGTTTCTTTAAACTTTTAAGTTTTCCATAGTCACTGCACAAATAAACACCCTGTAGTAAATGCACAAAATGCAAAATAAAACGCGGCGTACACTGGGCCCATAACCTATAGGAAATAGGCTATGGAAAATCAAAGTACGTATTGAAGTTTTAAAACATCTATTTGTCTTCAAAAATAAGACCACTCGGAAAGCACGTCAGTATAACACTACTATGTCTTTCTAAACACAAACCTAACAACCCCCTATACATATACGTAAAATAATAATCCTTAAAGACATATTTATGATGTGGATATATTAGGTTACACTGTGCCTCTTAAAAAATTCCAGACAACAAGAACCCATTGATTAAGTTGTTTTTGCCTATCGCTTCGTTATATTCTAACATTATCTTTTGTATCTTATCTTGGCTTAGACCAATTTATGCTTTTCGAACAACAAGGTTGTCGAAGAAGCTTTAATTTGCATTGAGCAAATTTTATATTGTCTAAAATATCTTTAGACAATTTATCTTATCTTATCTTATCTTTGGCGTCTCAACAACAGAGTTGTTGGAGAAGCGCTAGCTTGTTTTCAGCAAGCCAAATGAATCTATCTTAAAAGTCGAGCGGTATATTGTAGATACTTTGCTTTGTACGTTAGGTAGATTCATAATGTTTTCTTTCTATTATTTTATTCATAGAGCCTATAATTTAAAAGGCTTATCTTATTCAGCAATATATAGTGCTATACTTAAGTAATTTATTTTTGTTTATCTAGCTATCTAGCAAATTCATTATCTTTTCCTCTAAAGTATCTTTAATAATGCATATAATTTAACTACCTGTTTTTCTGGCAAGTTATACATTACTTTTGAAATTATATTAAATTTTATCTTATGAAATTCATTCATTGAGAATTTTCATTTTACCTATTTTGTCTACAATTTCTAGCTATCAGCCAATGAGTGCATAAGACTGCTAGAAATTGCATTTCGGCATTTTAATTTATTAATATAATTAATTTGCTATTCTCCATTTAAGATTTTACTACTATAAATATTTTGGTGATATCCACTGGTGAAAGACTTTCATGTCTTAGTTATCTATTTTTATATTAGTCTTTAGAACTTTAGAATTAATTACTTCTTAATTAATACCAATTTTTGGTGTCACTTTTTACTGAGTATCAGTTCTGCTTCACGGCACTGACTTTTGTATAATAATATCAATTTTTAATTAGCTTGATTTGAATATGATTTCTTCCTTGTAAAGAAATATTAACTCTAGTGGTCTAATTCCTTTTTTTTCCTCCTGTTTCAAATACTTGAAAAACTGGGATCAAGATTCACTCAAAGCAGGATGTCATCCCTCTATAGGACTGTCACAAGGCCTTCAGTCTAAACCTAAGACCTGGATTGCAGAGATTCACTGTCCATCACGTAACTTGGATACACAAGTTCCATTGGAATCTACTCAGGTGAAGAGGACTGAAACCTTGGACTCAACATGAGGATGAACATCAGTTGAGTATCCCAACAATACAGGAGAATTTGTAAAGACCAGAGTAATATTTATATATCAACTTTTCAATTCTATGTTAAAATTCTCAAGCTTTTGACAACATCAACCTTAATTCAGTGTTTTACACTGATATACTTACCATTGTAAATTCACATATTCTCAAATTTACTTCAATAAATTTTAGATTGTTTTTAATATTAGATTTTTCATTTCTGCAGGAGACGAGAGTGTAGAATGACTTATTTGTTTGTCATGATATACTCTCTGGCGCCCTTAAATAAATATTAGCTAAAGGAAAGAACAGAAATCGAACTCACTTCAAAGTCTCAAATTTAGCTCGGCAAGTTAAACAAAATATCACTGTTTATTGTTACAAATTGGCGCACCAACGTGGTTTTTATGTGGTGTACATAAAATAAAGTGCTTTCAGTTTTTTCCTAAGCTATACTCCTGCTAGAAATTTTTTGTAAAAAACTGATGCTCAGGTTTTCTTAGTCTTTGGTCTCTACAGAATTTCTTTCACTACTATTATCTTAAATTTTGTCAATTTTTCTATATCTTTATTATCGATCATCATTGAGAGATACCTCATTATTACTATATCTTATATCTACTTCTCTAAAACTTTATTATTGATTTATCTCATTATCTTATGGTATATTTTTATTAATTTTAAAGTTTGTTTATGACCTTTCCTTCTACCTCGGGTAATAACGCGACAGTACATCTCAAGTAACGGATGGAGAAAATTACATTTGTTCTAAAATATCTAATTACCTATAATATCTTATCATTCATACTTATATATATCTAATATAACCGGGTTGTTCTGATATAGACCTGTCTTAAAAAGTTAATTAGACAAAATTAACTCATTATTTTGGTGGTATCGTTATCTTGCACCCTACACCTTTTTTTGGTATTTAACGATACTATGGGTTAGTGGTGGGCTCTCTCTCTCTCTCTCTCTCTCTCTTAAAGTAAAGAGAATGTCTTTATATATCTCTCTCTCTTGTTGTCTCTCTCAAGTTGTTTGTAACTTAAAGAAAAATATCTATATTTCTCCTGTGCATTATCTATATATAAAAAAAATATACTATTTTTAATTTCTTGACATAAATATTATCTCGCTCTATCTTTCGCCATATCTATAATAGATATCTATCTCTTTTCCTGAGATTTTTTCATGTTAAAATTAAAACTTTTCTTTTGGAATGTTGATCAACACTTTAGTTTTTAAGTTTTTCTCAAAACTCAGTCAATAGGAGAGAGGGGTACTTTGATGTTTTTCTTTTCAATCATTCTGTGTAACATTCAATCCAGAGTGCTTTTACACACAACATCTGTGTAAATTTTCCGCAAAATTAGGTAGTTGTATTTAATTTTCCTAATTTATGCAAATTTTCTTTCTTGATTTCTAATCAACACTAAACAATTGTCTTTATATAACTTTAGTCTTGGTTATCAATAAGTTTATTGATTTATCTTTCCTTCCTGGATTAGATTGGGCTTGGGAGTGCACTCTTTGAGTGACCTAATGATTCACAGGATGTAAAGATTAGAAATCAATAAAATTTTATCTTTTATTTTTTTAAATTTTTGATTTCTTCATAGGCAATGAAACCTTAGCTTTAATGGTTCTGCTTATTTGCAATAGACTTAGAACAGCACATTTCCTTTTGTGATCTATTGAAATAAGCCTATTTTACTTTTTACCTCATTGCTTCTCTGTATAGTAATTTTTACTCACTTATTTGCAATAGACTTAGATCAGCACATTTCTTTTTGTGATCTATTGAAATAAGCCTCTCCTTATCTCATAGCTTCTCTGTATATAGGGATTTTATTTAAACTAACATTTAATATTGGAATCACTAATAATTGGTGTTAGAATCTCTAAATTTATATTTTTTCTCTAAATTTTGGTAGATAACTTTTTTTGCTGGGTTGTCAGCACACCAACCTTACCGGGTTGCTTTAAAAAGTTTGTTTTTTTGGAAAAGTTTTTCAACTTCGGTTTTCAAAACTTTTCTTACCGGGTTCGTGGGGTTTGTAACGAATAAACTGGTCATTCGTTACAGTTTAGTTTTAATCATTTAAAATTTATATTGAATTTAAGTATTCATATCGCCATCTGTAGTTAATCTACAGAATGTGAATTATTATAATGTACATTTGGTGTAAATAAACTAACACTGTCTTCACTTTATGTATCTAGTACCTTTATGTATTCACCTGTGTGAATTTATAAATATCTATTACGCCATCTATGAACCAATCATAGTAGTTGGCACATTTAGCATATCGTTCGGTTTCATGATTGTAGGAAATCGTATTTAGTACTGGATTACAGTCATCTATGGTTTAGTTTTCTCCAAGTCCGCGTTTGAGATTGTGCGCTGATCGTCTACCGGGTTGAAGGAGGGAAGTAATGCTGAAAAGGGACTTGGTGACCACACGGGGGTGTCATTACTATACAAGCCAAGGACAACGACAAATTTGCCGGACGGTGAAGTCAGTGGGGCATTTACTAGGAATTTTTGTTTTTACACTAAAAGTTTGGTTTTATTAATAATACTCGTTAATTATACAACTTTTTGGAAAATTGTATTTTTTAAAGTTATTAAAAATTAGAATGTAGTTAATCTTCAAGATTTCAGTTGCAAATTTTGAAATAATTTGAATTGTGACTGCTGTTGGTCATCCTGGTTCTCGCCGGCCATCACAGAATTCTACGGTCGCGTCGGTCGCCATTATTTAGTTGGCATTTTTCTAAAGTTTTGTGTGGTTTTAGTTATTTCCCGTAATAATTTTGGTGGATAATCCTTTTTAAATTGAAAGAAGTGATCGTTTTTGGTAGGTCTATTGTAATTATCATTTTTTTAAATTAAATTTTGTAATTGAAACTAATCTGTTGTAGCTCTGGGTCAGTGAACTTTTATTGGATAACAGAAAGAGGCCAGGCCGCGCCGCGCTTATACGCTGAATTTTGAAAATTTAGAATTTTCTTGGACAGGTAATGTAAGTACTATACCTTATGTTTATTAATTTTTATGTGAAATAACTACACTACCCCCTGACTTTAAAGTATTGTGAGAGCTGACCCCCCAGTAGGGTGAAAAAGAAACAGAAATAGTTTCTCTTTAATTTCTTTAATGTTACATGATTGTTTCTACTGTTCCACCGTAGACTTATTTTATAATACCTTTAAGATTAGAGGGCCAAAATCCATTGTATGTAAACCACAATCTAATTAATTAATTTTGAGGAGAGGGATGCTCGCTTGTGGGGTACTATGGATAACATTGTCCTTATAAGAATAGTAACTTCAGTATACATCATAGTTCTCATTATTCTAATAATTTATAATCATACACATCAGTTCATATGCAAAATAATGCAATAATTTGAAATTATTTTAATTAGTATTTTCATAACTTTTCAGTCATGCAATAATGGGAGAATTCGGGTGTATAGGCCTTCCGGCATGCGGTATGATGAGAGATACACCCACAAAACCAACCAAAGTGGGCGTTTCTCCATAAATGTTTGGGGCTGGATTAGCGCTAGAGGACCAGGACTTTGCCAAATCGTCGAAGGAAGACTAACTGCAGCAGTATACGTTGATATACTAAACGAAGTAATGATACCATCGGTAAACGCTGTATACGGTCAAAATTACACATTTCAGCATGATAATGCTCCAATACACACAGCGCGCATTGTACAAAATTTTCTCCAAGAAAATAACATAGCAGTTCTTCCCTGGGCTTCGAAGAGTCCCGATTTGAACCCGATAGAAAACATTTGGGGTGCCATGGTCAAATCTATGTATAAACATGATTTTCAACCTAGAAACAGGGATGAATTACGTCATAGGATAAATCAAGCTTGGGATGAAATAACTGTCGAATTATGTAGAAACTTAGTTTTAAGTATGCCACAAAGGCTCCAAAAAGTAATAAACAGAAATGGTTCTATGACCAAATATTAATTTTGTGTTGTTTTGACAAACTTTGTGTTCGCAATTTTTTTCTTTTTATTAAATGTATTTTATTACCTGTATTAGCTTTATTTATTATTTTGTGGTAATGGTAAATATAATAATTTATAAAATATTTGACTTTAAAAAAAATCTAATAAATTTACTTTATCCATATTATATGATGTCTCTCAAATTTAACCACCCCGTATCGAAAAATACAAAACATTCCATTATGTAACCTAGGTTACTTTTTAAATTTTGAATGTTTTTCCTTTTTAGCTCTAGACACCTTTTATAGTCTAGGGGATATGTATTTCTTATATTGTTTTTGTAAATCTCTTGTCCCAGTTTTTTATCGGCACAATAGTCACTACAGTCAATGTAAAAAAAATTAGGTATCACAAAACCTATTATGTAGATATTCCGAACAATTAAAATAGGAAAGTGATAAATAATTAGGTTTTTCCGAGGGTTTTTCCTATGTACATAGTTTATTTTTTAAATGATTCATCATTGCCACCATAACCTGTTATCTGTGTTACTTACTTATTTTTTGTTTCAGGTTCACGCAAAAAAAAGAATGGAAAATGAACAGTTTGAAATTTATAATTTGTCGAATTTATAATACAAAATGAAATGTTAAAAAAAGTGTTTGTTAATGACTTAAAAACAATAATAAAGGTAGTTTTTTAAGTTATAATAAGAATATTGTGTTTTCTAAGTAATATATTTCGCTTTAAGGGTGGGTTTTTTGTTTTTATAATGTAAAATTTAGATTGTTACATTTACATTTTAGTTTTAAAAGTAAGAGCACATTATTTGCCTCTATATTTAAACGAAAGGGATGAATTGCACAGATACATATCTGATCTGATCTTTAAATCCCATATGTTGTAGTTCTCTGTCCCAGACAGTAGAATTATCGATATTTGTAAAACAACTATATCGATTATTGTTTAATTATCGATAGTGTGTTGCTAAAGGTATTGATATAATAATATGACTTTCTACGCGTGTTAGAAGGCCATGATTTTTTTTTATATTTTGAACTATTTTTTAGGTATAATTTTGCATAAAAGAGTTAGAAAAACTATTTTTTTTAATATAGAATTTGAGAGTGTTCTAGAGGGAAAGTTTTGGTGAATTGATTTTTTTGTGTTAGAAACTGTTCGTCACTATCGATATATCAAACTCCACTACTATCGATAGTTTGACATCTCCATATCCCAGCTGTTACGACCGCAAATGTTTTAGCAACAGATTTCGTTCCTTTCATGGCCTTCTAGATGCTTAAAGAGTAGAAAGAGATAATAAAATTGCTTTTATGGTTTTTATGTATATCGTGGAAGAACGACTATCAAATTTTCCAGAGAGTGTGGAAGGTATTCCGTATCTTTAAAAATCATCTCTATTTATAAATAGGACACTTGCCACCATCTACTAACCTTCAGTATTTATTGCGTAGCGGATCCAGGATATTGCTGAGGGGGAAGGGGGGCGACAAAAAAAAAAGAGCTTCTTCTTCCTAAAATCTTACTCTCAAAAATGACTTCTAAAAAAAATTCTGACCCTTGACACGCCCTACAACTTTCAAGCCTCACAGTAAAAAACACCCATTTGGGGAGGCTCAGGGGGGGGGGGGGGGGGGAGAAACTGCCTTCGCCCCCTCTCTGGATCCGCGCCTGGAACGCCCTTGAATGTTACCATATGAGACGGTTTTATCTTTATTATCTCAAATTCGCACGGACCCAATTCTCTTCTGTGTTCGGGCGATTGTCTTTTGTCCATATGCAGTGTTGCCAGATGTACCATTTGTTCCTCATTATCTACCCGTACCTTTAAAAGTGACAAAAATACCATTATATGGTAGTTTATTAATTGTATAAAATGTGTATCTATCTAGTCCCTCCTGACCTAGCCCGACTTCTAGTGTACTGTATCCAAAGAGTCCAAAGACAGATATACTTCATCTGTTGATTCTGACGAAGATTGTTGTATTGTAACAATAAACAGTGATATTTTGTTTAACTTGCCGAGCTAAATTTGAGACTTTGAAGTGAGTTCGATTTCTGTTCTTTCCTTTAGCTAATATTTATTTAAGGGCGCCAGAGAGTATATCATGACAAACAAATAAGTCATTCTACACTCTCGTCTCCTGCAGAAATGAAAAATCTAATATTAAAAACAATCTAAAATTTATTGAAGTAAATTTGAGAATATGTGAATTTACAATGGTAAGTATATCAGTGTAAAACACTGAATTAAGGTTGATGTTGTCAAAAGCTTGAGAATTTTAACATAGAATTGAAAAGTTGATATATAAATATTACTCTGGTCTTTACAAATTCTCCTGTATTGTTGGGATACTCAACTGATGTTCATCCTCATGTTGAGTCCAAGGTTTCAGTCCTCTTCACCTGAGTAGATTCCAATGGAACTTGTGTATCCAAGTTACGTGATGGACAGTGAATCTCTGCAATCCAGGTCTTAGGTTTAGACTGAAGGCCTTGTGACAGTCCTATAGAGGGATGACATCCTGCTTTGAGTGAATCTTGATCCCAGTTTTTCAAGTATTTGAAACAGGAGGAAAAAAAAGGAATTAGACCACTAGAGTTAATATTTCTTTACAAGGAAGAAATCATATTCAAATCAAGCTAATTAAAAATTGATATTATTATACAAAAGTCAGTGCCGTGAAGCAGAACTGATACTCAGTAAAAAGTGACACCAAAAATTGGTATTAATTAAGAAGTAATTAATTCTAAAGTTCTAAAGACTAATATAAAAATAGATAACTAAGACATGAAAGTCTTTCACCAGTGGATATCACCAAAATATTTATAGTAGTAAAATCTTAAATGGAGAATAGCAAATTAATTATATTAATAAATTAAAATGCCGAAATGCAATTTCTAGCAGTCTTATGCACTCATTGGCTGATAGCTAGAAATTGTAGACAAAATAGGTAAAATGAAAATTCTCAATGAATGAATTTCATAAGATAAAATTTAATATAATTTCAAAAGTAATGTATAACTTGCCAGAAAAACAGGTAGTTAAATTATATGCATTATTAAAGATACTTTAGAGGAAAAGATAATGAATTTGCTAGATAGCTAGATAAACAAAAATAAATTACTTAAGTATAGCACTATATATTGCTGAATAAGATAAGCCTTTTAAATTATAGGCTCTATGAATAAAATAATAGAAAGAAAACATTATGAATCTACCTAACGTACAAAGCAAAGTATCTACAATATACCGCTCGACTTTTAAGATAGATTCATTTGGCTTGCTGAAAACAAGCTAGCGCTTCTCCAACAACTCTGTTGTTGAGACGCCAAAGATAAGATAAGATAAATTGTCTAAAGATATTTTAGACAATATAAAATTTGCTCAATGCAAATTAAAGCTTCTTCGACAACCTTGTTGTTCGAAAAGCATAAATTGGTCTAAGCCAAGATAAGATACAAAAGATAAGATAAAGACATAAGTTAGCTCTGAAGGAACAACCATGCAAAGTAACCATTATGCAATGGGTAAGGCTACACCCCTGTGCCCATCTCCGTTTAAGAGAAAAAGATAGAAAATAAGATAATATTAAAATTGGCAGGCTCTAGACATGATACGAGAGAAAATCAAGGTAAGTCTTTCAGAAAAATTCAATCTGATATCTATTAAATAGAAACAAAGAAAGACTTACCTGATATTTCCTTAGATCTGACAGCCAACTGTATCATGTACTAGAGCAGGCCAATTCCAACACTCTCTGTCCACGCTTCTACATATGAAATGAGTGATTGTCGTTTTCCTGAAATCTGGAAGCTACCACTGTCTTAAATGGACGATAGAAAACTAGAATCACCCATCTACAAATCCTAAAACGTAAAGAAACAGCCACAAAAGCGTCGGAAAAGCAGTTTAAAATTTACAAATAGATACAAAGAGAGATTTTATTTAAGATAATAAGATAAATCAGGCAAAATAAGAATATATGACTTCTAAGTTTGAAAGAAACGTTGTATCACGATATTTAATGAGAGAAAAACTTTACTTCACAAATCATTATTGTAATTGAATATATTGATAACCAAAGATAAATGTCCAAAGCAAACCTCCATTAATTAAATTCCCTGAACTTATTACGAAATAAGATTTTCAGAAAAATATACTTTCCATGAACTACATAAAGACAAACTAGACTTAATTTACCGCAAATAATTAGTTAATATCATAGGATGACCAAAATAAGAGAAGATTTAAAACCCCGACGACATGATCAAAAGTGTGATTTTTAGGTTAGGTAAATTTATTGCCAAAATAGTAAAATTTAGTCCTTTAAATTAGATAATATGTCTGAGAGAAAGATTTAAGTTTAGAAATTATAGCATGTACTTGTATCTAAAAAAGAGAAAATGAGGTTTGCAGGAAATGGTCATGTGTTTCAGAAAAACTTGAAGAGAAAACGATAGCATCTTTTTATAAGATTATTTAAAAGAGAAAAAGAAAAGTTAATGCAGATTATAAATTTATAAGTGAGTGAACATTTTTGTAGAATTAATGAAATGTTAGAAAACTACAACCGGAATTTACATTTTAAAAGAGAAAATGGAGATTAGCACAGAAGATGCTTAACCACCCATCGCTGGTCACCCACAGAAGAAAAAAGGGTTTGAGAAAAGTCACGGCCATGTTATTTCGACGCAACATGTGCCATCTATGAGCCACCTGGCCAAGTAAATCGGTCGGTTTCCAAAAAAAATAGTATGTAGCTTTACCGACTGAGCAGGTGACAATATCGGTAATACAGATAACGTATTTACCGATTGATAGTGGCGGGAGTATTTGAAAAGATTGATTAGTAATATAATAACTATTGCCTATCTTAAAAAATAATTTTTTGACATAATTGCTCAAAAATAAGAAATAGCCAGGCACATGCATATTTTAACGTTAAGTTAAAGCACATGTTGCCTAGTTATTTCTTATTTTTGAGCAATTATGTCAAAAAATATATTTTTTAAGATAGGCAATAGTTATTATATTACTAATACAACCTAGTCTATTAATACCATGAGTTATATTTTTGATGATCTCAATCTTATTTCTTATATCAACGTCCTAAACAAAACAACAATGATATACCTACAAAATATTTATTAAAATTTAAAAAACCTAAACTACAAAGAACAAGACAATCCATTACAAAAGTTTAAACTGCGATCATGAGTATTTAGCACCAAATAGTTCCTGTTGACTGCAGCAACGATTCAACACTCAAATATATTCTCGATAGCAGCTGATAGAGCTGTAGGGGTATACTGAAAAAAAAAGAAAAACAAAAGCAGTATCTTTAATTCGTAAAAGTAAAATGTCTTATTATAAAAAAGCATGTAAGCTCTAGGTTAGGTTCATATTGTTGTAATTTTATACTAGGAGTGGTATGCAGAGTCGTTGCAGGATACCTCAAAGGTTTCTGCATAGACTAAGGAAGCCTTCAAGGTGTGCTCGAGTAACTTTTATACCGCCCTAGAAATAACCCTATAATAGGTTATAGGTAGCTATAATCATATGACCTAAAGCAACATGTAGAGATTATTATTACTGTCAAAGCAGTAGGCAGAAGTCCGATGAAACTGCTTTTTGCAAAGTATAGGTATGTATTTTATTAAAACTTGTTACGTGAACCAAAAAAGAATGTATTAGAACTAAGCAAAGTGTTTAAAAGCGACCCTGTATTTTCCTGGAGTGTTCATTAAGCGAGTTATATAGTATACTTTTAGGAAAAAGCTTAGAAATCACGCGGTTTTTCATAATTAGGTAGGTATTATTAAAATATAACTTTAGTATTAAGGCATCGAAATCTGTACACCTATTGTAATTCGTGGGTGCCGAATTTGGGCCAGAGGCCTGTTGGCATCCTATTTGTGCAAATAAACAAATAAACTAGAACCTTTGTTACATTTTTCTGCAACTAATGGAAAACAAACCTTTTAAAGTTTTGACCCCTGATCTTGAAGGAGTTGTACCAGCTATTTTGTGGAAAACTGACCACTTAATAGGGTAGCGATGAAATAGGAATTTTCCCATTAATCTCAGCTTGTTTTACTTTTTTGTAACAGACTTTACAATATTTTAAAGTTAGGGGTCAAAACTTTAGAAATATATGTACAACAAAACAAACATTTACAACTAATTACCTAAAATAATATATTGGTGACGAGGGAGAGAAAGGAGGACAAAGTAACGGGTTAAAGCATTGTGCCGAAAGCAAACATTCTTTGAAATATTAGAGAAAAATTAAATGTATTTTAAAAGTTTTGTAAGTAGGTATAGTTGAGCATGCTCAATAAAAATGCGGAAAGTAATGTGGTGTGAGAAGTGTACCTAATATTTTTTAATTCAATTCTGAAATGTTAAAAAATACAGTGTTTCTTATTATAGAGGTAACTTTAATTTAACTTTTACCCACTTCTCAGTCCCATCCTAGATGAGCTAATTTATCAACATTTTCTTATATACAAAATAGAGGCACAACAAGAGAATATAAAAGAATAAAAAATAGATACACGTCAGGAATACTGACAACGTAAGGGATACTGCTAGATTATAGACAACGTACAGTAAAGTAATGGCATAAATACACTTAAAGGAGTTTCAGGTGAATACTGTAGTATTCAACTGAAGACGACTGGAGATGCTTACCAGTTGAAACATGGTGATTCTAAACAAATAAAGACAATGCAAGTCCAAAACTCTACTGCCGTTCATTTTATGTTTTTAAATGAAAAATAGGCCACCATCAACTCAACAACTATGGAGTTGTCAATTTATGGAAAATATTTTTTTTTAAATCACCTAAAAGAATAACGGGTCCAAAGAAAAATTTCATAATTACAATCGTTTTTGTAGAAACTTTAGAAAAAAGTCCTATCTGCAAAGATGAACAACCAGTAGCCACAGAGGTTGACGGTGGTCAAATATTAAATAAACTATGACTAGACATTAAATATCAAAAACTCAATATTTTTGCCATACAGCCTTAAAATCATAACAAATGCAATATAACATAGCATAAACTTTATAAAAACTTAAACAATATTTATAATTTAAAAAACAAAACACTCTCTGTAGTAGTAACTAAAAAGAAAATGCCACTAGATTATAAATAAATAAAACGATTATAAGTATTATCACAAACAAAAAATCACATAATTTAGGAACAGATGTAATTATTTATATACAAGTAGTAGGTAATGTATATACGTCTATATTGTCATATATGATTAAAAATAGACTACATTACAAGTCATTGTTGGGTACTGGGCCATCATTCCTAGCCATGTCATAATCTAACAAAGTAGTCTCAAAATTGTTTACTGTACTTAATAGACTCATATTAAAGGTATCTCATGAAAATTGGGTGTTATGTCAAAATCAGTAATATCATATCGGTACATGATTAGAATCGGATGTACGGTCATAATCGGGTGTATGGTCAAAAATATTGTCAAAATCGGGTATGATGTCAGAATCAGGTATGTTGTCAAAATCTGGTAAATTGTCAAGCTCTGGTATATTCTCAGTATTGGGTAAATTGTTAAATTCTTCACATTCCAAATTGTTCGAGGTTCTTCTATCCATGCTTGGTGTTATTTCAGAATGAAGCACTGTCTCATAATCAGTGGGTTTAGTTAAATCATTACATAATTTTTGCTTCTTGAACTTATTCATTTTTTGAATATGACCTTTCGAGTAAGTTGGTGCTTGTTTTTTGTCTTTGCAATATTTAAATATTGACAATCGAATGCATTTATTAATTATACTGTCATAAATTTGTGCATGTTCTTCACAAAATACAAACGATTGGAAAATGGACTTGAAACAGGATTTAATCTTTGTTTCCAAATGGCTTTCATGTCCTCGAGTTTTAAGAAACGATTCAACCATTTGAAAAATTTTGTCACTCATCTCAATTAAATTTGCACTAGCGTACTTTAAACGATTTGTCTCATCATATTCCTTAAATTGGACATATAAATGTTCAGGTCCGACCTGAGAAGCAAAAATGTTATTGTTACAGTTTGAACAAACAGGTATTACAACTTTGGAAATCAAATAGCCAGCTGTGTAAGCTGTTCCAAAATTGTCTTCGACTTTTTCAAAGTCAAAGTCCTTTTCTTGTTCTTCAGACTCTTCATCTGAGGTGTTATTTCCAGGTTCATCGTTAGCCTGAGACTCAGTTGGTGTAGCGAGAAGTGATGATAAATTAGAGATGTTTTCACAATAATCTTCCTCTACATTTCCACCAGTGATTGGTACAGTTAGGCCGTTGAGCACAGTTATTTTTAGTGCAGCGGTGAATTGTTTACAGGTAGGATTTGATATAGACCTGTCTTAAAAAGTTAATTAGACAAAATTAACTCATTATTTTGGTGGTATCGTTATCTTGCACCCTACACCTTTTTTTGGTATTTAACGATACTATGGGTTAGTGGTGGGCTCTCTCTCTCTCTCTCTCTCTCTCTTAAAGTAAAGAGAATGTCTTTATATATCTCTCTCTCTTGTTGTCTCTCTCAAGTTGTTTGTAACTTAAAGAAAAATATCTATATTTCTCCTGTGCATTATCTATATATAAAAAAAATATACTATTTTTAATTTCTTGACATAAATATTATCTCGCTCTATCTTTCGCCATATCTATAATAGATATCTATCTCTTTTCCTGAGATTTTTTCATGTTAAAATTAAAACTTTTCTTTTGGAATGTTGATCAACACTTTAGTTTTTAAGTTTTTCTCAAAACTCAGTCAATAGGAGAGAGGGATACTTTGATGTTTTTCTTTTCAATCATTCTGTGTAACATTCAATCCAGAGTGCTTTTACACACAACATCTGTGTAAATTTTCCGCAAAATTAGGTAGTTGTATTTAATTTTCCTAATTTATGCAAATTTTCTTTCTTGATTTCTAATCAACACTAAACAATTGTCTTTATATAACTTTAGTCTTGGTTATCAATAAGTTTATTGATTTATCTTTCCTTCCTGGATTAGATTGGGCTTGGGAGTGCACTCTTTGAGTGACCTAATGATTCACAGGATGTAAAGATTAGAAATCAATAAAATTTTATCTTTTATTTTTTTAAATTTTTGATTTCTTCATAGGCAATGAAACCTTAGCTTTAATGGTTCTGCTTATTTGCAATAGACTTAGAACAGCACATTTCCTTTTGTGATCTATTGAAATAAGCCTATTTTACTTTTTACCTCATTGCTTCTCTGTATAGTAATTTTTACTCACTTATTTGCAATAGACTTAGATCAGCACATTTCTTTTTGTGATCTATTGAAATAAGCCTCTCCTTATCTCATAGCTTCTCTGTATATAGGGATTTTATTTAAACTAACATTTAATATTGGAATCACTAATAATTGGTGTTAGAATCTCTAAATTTATATTTTTTCTCTAAATTTTGGTAGATAACTTTTTTTGCTGGGTTGTCAGCACACCAACCTTACCGGGTTGCTTTAAAAAGTTTGTTTTTTTGGAAAAGTTTTTCAACTTCGGTTTTCAAAACTTTTCTTACCGGGTTCGTGGGGTTTGTAACGAATAAACTGGTCATTCGTTACAGTTTAGTTTTAATCATTTAAAATTTATATTGAATTTAAGTATTCATATCGCCATCTGTAGTTAATCTACAGAATGTGAATTATTATAATGTACATTTGGTGTAAATAAACTAACACTGTCTTCACTTTATGTATCTAGTACCTTTATGTATTCACCTGTGTGAATTTATAAATATCTATTACGCCATCTATGAACCAATCATAGTAGTTGGCACATTTAGCATATCGTTCGGTTTCATGATTGTAGGAAATCGTATTTAGTACTGGATTACAGTCATCTATGGTTTAGTTTTCTCCAAGTCCGCGTTTGAGATTGTGCGCTGATCGTCTACCGGGTTGAAGGAGGGAAGTAATGCTGAAAAGGGACTTGGTGACCACACGGGGGTGTCATTACTATACAAGCCAAGGACAACGACAAATTTGCCGGACGGTGAAGTCAGTGGGGCATTTACTAGGAATTTTTGTTTTTACACTAAAAGTTTGGTTTTATTAATAATACTCGTTAATTATACAACTTTTTGGAAAATTGTATTTTTTAAAGTTATTAAAAATTAGAATGTAGTTAATCTTCAAGATTTCAGTTGCAAATTTTGAAATAATTTGAATTGTGACTGCTGTTGGTCATCCTGGTTCTCGCCGGCCATCACAGAATTCTACGGTCGCGTCGGTCGCCATTATTTAGTTGGCATTTTTCTAAAGTTTTGTGTGGTTTTAGTTATTTCCCGTAATAATTTTGGTGGATAATCCTTTTTAAATTGAAAGAAGTGATCGTTTTTGGTAGGTCTATTGTAATTATCATTTTTTTAAATTAAATTTTGTAATTGAAACTAATCTGTTGTAGCTCTGGGTCAGTGAACTTTTATTGGATAACAGAAAGAGGCCAGGCCGCGCCGCGCTTATACGCTGAATTTTGAAAATTTAGAATTTTCTTGGACAGGTAATGTAAGTACTATACCTTATGTTTATTAATTTTTATGTGAAATAACTACACTACCCCCTGACTTTAAAGTATTGTGAGAGCTGACCCCCCAGTAGGGTGAAAAAGAAACAGAAATAGTTTCTCTTTAATTTCTTTAATGTTACATGATTGTTTCTACTGTTCCACCGTAGACTTATTTTATAATACCTTTAAGATTAGAGGGCCAAAATCCATTGTATGTAAACCACAATCTAATTAATTAATTTTGAGGAGAGGGATGCTCGCTTGTGGGGTACTATGGATAACATTGTCCTTATAAGAATAGTAACTTCAGTATACATCATAGTTCTCATTATTCTAATAATTTATAATCATACACATCAGTTCATATGCAAAATAATGCAATAATTTGAAATTATTTTAATTAGTATTTTCATAACTCGTCAGTGGACACCAGAAACTTCGGTACAATCTATAAAAACTGGTGCAAGCCATAGAAATCTTGGCAGTAACCTATTTTACGATTTTTCTGTGAAAACCTTACTTGAAGACTATTGTTAGAGCTCTTGCTTTGTAATGGCACTAGTGCAACCATTTCACACTTATTATGGCATTATTTTGCAATAGTTGGCACTAAATAGATAAACTTAATTCCTTGATAATTCATTTCTGTCACAAAAAAAATATTTTTCTTTATATATGTTAAGTACAGCACTGTATAGCTTGTATATATTAAAAGTCTTGACTATAATTTTTTAAATTTTAAATTGGTGCCTTGTAACATTATTTATTTATTTTTTAAAAATTATTAAACATGTTTAGCAAATCAATACTTTACATTACAGCTGCATTAAACTGTTACACTTATAATAATCGTTTCATCACTGACTTTATAGGTATGGTTAAGTATGAGGATCATGCATGGGTTGAAGCGGGAGATTAGTTTTAAGAGATAAGGTTGTATTATCTGATTTCTTGTGTACCTTTTAAGCAGAATCTTAGATGATGTAAATTAACTTTCATTTTGTATCATTCTGAATTTCATCAAACTCATTACATTTTCTTTTTGGCTAGGTTAGCTAATATTTTGCATAAAAGGTGCACAAAAATTACAAATTTTAAAATAATTATGGAGATTGGGAGAGCCAGGTATTCATGTAAATTCCCAAATTGTCTAAATACGTACTATTCTCCAGTTTACATTGAAAATTTCACCAATAAACATTTTTTTTCTTTCCCTAAAAAAAATGAGGACTTGTGTAAAGTGTGGAAAGACATCTGTAAAATCAGCTATGATGTCAATTGTACAAAGGCTTATGTTTGTGAAGACCACTTTTTGCCATCTGATTTTTACAACACTGCTCAACAAAGATTAATGTATGGTTCAATTCCTAAATACATAGAGTCCCAACCAGTTGAGGACCACAATTGTAGTGCTCCCCAAATTCAGACTATCACTAATGACCTTTAGGAAATTCCAGACCTGCTACCCTCGATTGACACTTCTTCTTTAAAAACTTTGGGTTCTTTAACATCTCCTGATAGTTCAGATTTATCTTTTTTGCCTTCAGCAAGTTCTACAAATTGCCCAAGGTTTAATTTTCTTCAAGAAAGTCATGATAAGCAGGGTATCATGGGACAGTCAGACATAACATCTAAAAATATGACCGATAGAGAACAGCGTATGTATAGAGTACATCGCAATGTGTGTTCTAAACTTTCAAAATTAAAATCTTGCATAAGTAAAGAACGAAATAAGAATAGCCTTCTGAATAATTTGTATAATGAGGGAAAATTTTTGTTTATTGAAGAGAACCTAAATGAAGTCACTAAAAAGTTTTTAAATTCTCAATTACGTAATGTAGGTAAAGTACCTACTGGCAAAAGGTGGTCAACAGAAGATAAAGTCTTTGCTTTATCAATGTACAAAAGAAGTCCACGACTGTATAGATACCTACTACACTTCTTTGAGTTACCATCCATCAGAACCTTAAAGCGAGTTTTGTCAAAGTTACCATTCAATCCTGGATTTAATGATAAAATACTTGAACATTTAAAAGTAGAAATTAATAAAATGGATGACAATGATAAGTATTGTGCACTCCTCTTTGATGAAATCTCTTTAGACTCAGGTTTGCATTATGATCCCCATAACCAGTCAATTGTCGGTTATCAAGATTTAGGCCATCTTGGAAAATCCATTAAACCAGCAAATCATGCACTTGCTTTCATGATCCGTGGCGTTCGTAAGCAGTGGAAGCAGGTGATTGCATATTATTTTACCGCATCAACTATTTCCACTGATTCTTTAAGTGTTTTAATACCTTACATAATAAGTAAATTGCAAGAAACTGGATTACGCGTTGTCGCCACAGTTTGTGACCAAGGTGCCACTAACCAGGCTGCCCTGAGAAAACTTAGTTCCCTGAACGACAGTAATCCTACACCTTATACTTTCAATGTTAATGGTGAAGAAATATGCATAATCTTTGATGTTCCCCATTTACTCAAAAACACTAGAAATGCTCTCTTACGAGGAGTTCTGGAGTTTGAGAAAGGGAAGTATGCAAAATTTGAGCATATTGAATCAACTTTTAATATTGATAAGCAAACGCGCAGTTTTACTCAGTTGCCCTATTTAAGGGAAGATCATTTTAATTTCAAAGACTCGTATGTGAAAATGAAAGTCAAAACCGCAGCAAGGCAACTAAGTCACTCAGTGGCAGCTTCTATTGAGACAAATGTGTCAGTGGGTAAGCTAGATGCAGAGGCCATCTATACTGCAGAGTTTGCTGAACTCATTGACCAGTTATTTGACCTTTTAAATTCTAATAGTCAATTTCCTATGAATGGTAAAAAACATAGATGTGCCTTTTCAGCCGATTCTCCTCATTTAACATTTTTTTCTAATTTGCTTCCAAAACTTGCTAATTGGAAGTTGTATGAACCGGATACCAATGATCCGAAAAATCCAAAAAAGTTCAAAGACATAACAAATAAGCAACAATTTATTACCGGGTGGCAAATAACTTTAAGATCGATAATTCACTTATGGAATAAGTTGAAAGGCAAATTTATATATTTACCCATGAGATCCTTTAATCAAGATCCATTAGAGAATACCTTTGGCCAAGTTCTTCAACATGGAGTATGTAATACAAATCCTACCTGTAAACAATTCACCGCTGCACTAAAAACAACTGTGCTCAACGGCCTAACTGTACCAATCACTGGTGGAAATGTAGAGGAAGATTATTGTGAAAACATCTCTAATTTATCATTACTTCTCGCTACACCAACTGAGTCTCAGGCTAACGATGAACCTGGAAATAACACCTCAGATGAAGAGTCTGAAGAACAAGAAAAGGACTTTGACTTTGAAAAAGTCGAAGACAATTTTGGAACAGCTTACACAGCTGGCTATTTGATTTCCAAAGTTGTAATACCTGATTGTTTAAACTGTAACAATAACATTTTTGCTTCTCAGGTCGGACCTGAACATTTATATGTCCAATTTAAGGAATATGATGAGACAAATCGTTTAAAGTACGCTAGTGCAAATTTAATTGAGATGAGTGACAAAATTTTTCAAATGGTTGAATCGTTTCTTAAAACTCGAGGACATGAAAGCCATTTGTAAACAAAGATTAAATCCTGTTTCAAGTCCATTTTCCAATCGTTTGTATTTTGTGAAGAACATGCACAAATTTATGACAGTATAATTAATAAATGCATTCGATTGTCAATATTTAAATATTGCAAAGACAAAAAACAAGCACCAACTTACTCGAAAGGTCATATTCAAAAAATGAATAAGTTCAAGAAGCAAAAATTATGTAATGATTTAACTAAACCCACTGATTATGAGACAGTGCTTCATTCTGAAATAACACCAAGCATGGATAGAAGAACCTCGAACAATTTGGAATGTGAAGAATTTAACAATTTACCCAATACTGAGAATATACCAGAGCTTGACAATTTACCAGATTTTGACAACATACCTGATTCTGACATCATACCCGATTTTGACAATATTTTTGACCATACACCCGATTATGACCGTACATCCGATTCTAATCATGTACCGATATGATATTACTGATTTTGACATAACACCCAATTTTCATGAGATACCTTTAATATGAGTCTATTAAGTACAGTAAACAATTTTGAGACTATTTTGTTAGATTATGACATGGCTAGGAATGATGGCCCAGTACCCAACAATGACTTGTAATGTAGTCTATTTTTAATCATATTGTCATATATAGACATATATGAATATTCTATTTTATACAAAATTCCCTTTTTCTTATTATTTAAAGTTAATATTAAATATACCTACTGACCCAATTATTTGTTATTAAAACAAGCACACTACAAGAATGCTATCTAAGCATATTGCCGAGCTTGCATTTTGTTACCAATCAATAACTGGGTTAGTTTATTAATACTGATTGGTATAAATAGCAGGCCGGTACTATGCAAAAGGATACCATTCGGGGTCGGGACCATTCGGGTCTCGGCCAGTTTGGTCAAGATCATTCAAGCCGATCATTTGGGTAGAAACCACTCAGTCGACATCATTTTGGGCAGATACGACTCGGTCCAGATAAGTAATATTGGGTCAGTAGCAGCGCAGAGTCCTGTTCCAATTATCAGCCCTTTGCCCTAGAGAGCTCGTCCCTAGTTAATAATGTTGTAAGTAAAACTTAATTTTATGTAACCGTTTTAACTGCCGTTCTCTTATATAATAAAGTAGGTGTTTTGGAGACTTGTCGCCTTTAATTCTTCCCCACGTGACATTTGGTGGAGGCGCCGTGTTTGTTCTCGTTGGTAAGTTCTTCCTAACTTACCAAGTGTTTTAATATTATTTCATTTTTTTTTTAGCTTTTACCTTCATAGTGCCTATATTTCTAATTTTTTCTATATAATGACATTATTTTATTTTTTATAATAATAGTATTTTTTTTTGTGTCCGAGAGGTTGACTATAATTCTATCCTGTGCCAGTTCGCGCTGGCGGGCTAGCGTTATATAAACCGAAAATTACTGATAATTCCGCCTTGTGCCCGTTAACGCTGGCGAGGTTAGAATTATTGTAATAGGTATTCTCTTTTTTCGTTAATTTGTGTGTTTTTTAAACAATATTTTATTTTCTAACCCCTGAGTTCTGACATAACCCCGTCTTGTGCCCGTTAACGCTGGCGAGATTAGGGTTATCCAGATCAAAAATACAAATAATCCCGTCTTGTGCCAGTTAGCGCTGGCGAGCTAGGATTACTGTAACCAGTACGGATGATAATAATTCTACCCTGTGCCCGTTCACGCTGGCGGGGCTTTAGAGTTGTTGTCAACAGTACAAGTTAGTTTTTTATTCTTGTGCCCGTTCACGCTGGCGGGAATAACTATACTGACTATTTCCCAAAAATAACCATTTAAAAAGAAAACAAATATTTTGGAATTCCGTATATTAGCATTACTGTTTAAATTTTTATGGCGCAAAGAGAACAAAAAAGGTGCGAAAAATTAAATTTAATAATCACGGGGGAAACCGTACAAAGTCACAAGGAAACAAGTCTGCCAGTAACTCCAAATGCAGAGGAAAAAAGGTCTTTTGAAAATCGCGAAATCTATTTAAAAAAGAAATTTTTGGAATTATTTAGCGACAATGAAATTTAATATATCGCGTCCTCGACAAATTGCCAATATAACAAAACCAAGTTTAATGTTAACAGCTGGCTTAGTCAGCAAATAATTAAACAATTATTTATTTACGTTTATTTTTTTAGGTTGCACTACGAAAGTAATTTAAACTTGACATTGAGTATATTTTATTTACAAGCTAAAAATTACCGGACGTTTTTTTTTTTAATTTCAAAAATCTTTATTATCATAAAATACATTCTATCTCATCCTAATATCTATTACTTACAAAGTCATATGATTTTATCTTAAATTGATATTTATATTAAACAGTCAATTCTTAGTAATTTAATTTTTAGAAACACTACACTAATATAGTGTACTATATTATTTTTTACCAATTGAGAATATTAATCAAATAATTTATGTTTTTAAATTCAAAAATATAGCAATTACAACAAACAATTCATCTAAGGAATTTCGCTAGCACTGAGGGTGCAATGGTACTAAGGGCAGTCAAAAAAGTACCCGCTAACTACTAGCAAAATAATTATCAAGTATTTTCAAAAACGTGTAAGGGGGTGTGTGTGTGTATGTATGTCTGTTTTATGGTATGATTAAAACCAAATGGCCACCATCATATTATAAAAATATAAATTATTTTAATATAAATTTGTAACTTTTGTGGTCACTTGGTATAGAAATATATCAAATATTAAATAAATAATTTGTTATTGTATCTAATAATATAAACATAATATTTTTTAAAACATGACCGATTAATCTTAAAAATGTATAATAATAAGTAAATTACCGGATTACAAATACCGGATAATGCATCTCCTGTTCTCTAAAGAAATTTGAAAAATAAAAAAGTTATAATATGTAAGAATAAATATTTCATATACATTTAAAACGTTAAAATCAAAATCGATTTATAATAACAAGCTATAAGGATGAATAATTTTTAAAAAACTTTCACCCAGGTTAAACTTAGTTGTTTTATATATACGATACGTATAAAGGATTTCGATTAGTCTTTTATCTTGTTGAGCTATAAAATTATTACAGATACAGGGCGATAGGACTAGCAAAATCCCATATTATCCAATACCTGACGAGGCATATAGCCAGGGGAGTAGTTGTTTTGGGATTTTGATTTGGTTCCTACGAGGAGTGACTTATGTAGCAGTAATTCTACTACTCAAATAATTTCAGTGTAGGGGAGCATGGAAGATGACTTACAAATGCTTGAATGCTTAAAAGTTGAATGCTTGCCTAAACATAAGAATTATATTTTAAATAAATGAGTAGGGGGGCATGGAAGATGACTTTCAAATGCTTGAATGCGTAAAAGTTGAATGCTTGCCTAACCATAAGAATTATATTTTGAATAAGTAGGGGAACATGGAAGATGGCTAGATGTTAAAAAAGCTGAATGTTCGCCTATAAAATGTATCAGAGGTATTATACTATATGAGGTAGTATGTGAGAGACATAAAAAAAGAGTTTATTACTGAGTTGAATGTTCGTCGAGGCAAAATAGGGATTTGCCATTGTTAGTGAAAAAAGAAATATAAAAGAGGTTATAAAGAGTAAAGAGTAGAATTAACAAGTCACAAAAAAGAGATTGTCTTTAATAATTGTGTAGTAAAGTAAAAGAAATCTAAGGAGATTGTAATAACAGGGTGAAAGTTAAAACAAAGTAAAATACATTTTTTAATCTGGGAGAACATTAGATACTTTTTAAACACTTGTTAAATTAAATGAAAGTTTGTCGCACACCACTATATATTTAATAACTTGTGTTTGGGGACATGTTTCGACACTATTGGAGTGTCATCATCAGCAGTAATTTTATGGGGACCTGGTTCATGTATCAAATCTGTTAGATAATCGAAAAGGAGGTGTAAAAATCGTTTGGTATAAAATTTCTTTCATTTCTGAAACTTAATTGGGTTAAAATCCGTCTTAAATTAAGGTTTTTGTGTAATATTCTTTATTATATTATATACTTGTCATTGACTATGAATATACTGCTGGTCATTCTCTTTATTTCATGTAACCTATGGAGTCCACACGCTTCCACCTTCCAACCCAGAGCAAGGAAAACACCCACAGATTGGCAGCCAGCATGTTATGCCAAACATGCTCCCACCAAGCCTCGCACAGTACGGTACGTTGATGGTACTAATGCTTAACCCTGCAATCAACCAGTACAAGTTGGGTCCAATCCAAGGGTTCGGTGGCCGAACTCATAAGAGGAGGGAGATCCATAGCTACACCCACCAGCCACCGATATCAATCTTCTCGGTGCTGGTATTATTAAAACACAGGGGTGATTAAGCCAACAATCCCCTGAGCATGGAACCAACCCTTAGCACGAAATAGCCAACTGTATCATGGAAACAATGAACTGTTATGTGGTTAGACTCAGCATTGCATTCTCCTTCAACAACCTGCATGGGAAATCGAAGGACGAATTACCGGAAACCGTGTGCGGGAGTGTGAAAGACAAAACTGTGTTAGGTGTGCGCTCGAAGAATCTGGTAGCGTGTTGGAACTCTATCGTAGCGTGTTGCAGAACGGCTGCAACCTGTTCTCATTATTTATTAAAAGTAAAATAATAATCAAATCGGCCACGCGGGATTTTACGGGTGGCGCGATTGTCATTACAATTTGAAGATAGACAGCAGATCTGTCATCGCGAAAAATGCGAATTGAGTGTATCAATTTTAAATTGGAATAAAACCGTTGTTTACGGTGCCAATATACTGTGTGTTTTTAAGAAAAGGCATTTTGTCGACGCTCTTATCATTATTGTGAAAATTCACTGATGGAAAATTGGTTTAATCAATCCTAATTTGTGGACCTAAGGTATAACTTACCCCTTTATTTGTCACGGATACTTTGCTAGACACCAGTTAAGCACTATGTTTTTTTAATGCATACATTTCACTTATAGTAGTGGTGTGTGACTATTAACAGCTAATTGGCTTATTCGTTTTTTAATTATAAATATAGTCATTTTTTACTGACGTAGAATCTAAATTGTTCCATGTGTCTGGACTCATTTTAGTTGTAAAAACCATTGTTAATGTTCGGTAATGTACTAAATTTCCTCTCAGGTACTAGGTACAAACGGGATTTATTCAGATCGCATTATTAGATAGCCTGTGACAGATTAGAGTTAGCGAACCTACGTTGAGTCAATGCAACAGATCCAGGCTATCTTGTAATTATCGGATGAATCGCGTGTAGCTAGTCTCCTGAATTATCTTGTGTGGTAAATCTAAATTTAAGTAACTATTTTATTGAGTAACATTTATGTCAAACACCTGTGTTGTGTCTATCTGTACCTGTTAAGTATTAATTAAATAAAAACATTCCATTTTTTGTAGTTACTCAAACTTGCGTATTTTTTATTAACCCCATGAACCATCACCTAGGGAAATACAGTAACGTAACTTTTGCTAGCCTTCGATAAAACACGAAGGCTACCCTATAGATGTGTGTCAAGGACTAAATAGTCTCTGAACATATTTATTGGTCCTTCGAAACGCGGATTTCGTAAGTTTGAGTTTGCATAAATGTGATTAGTATAGTAAAATCAATATAAACATTGTTGGAAAAAACATAAAAGTTTTCTCTTGAAATTTAAAATTTATTTCTCTCTCTCTCACACTCATTCGGAGTGATAAATCTCTAGCTATTATAGTAAAATATAAATTGTGTTATACGTAAACATTTTTGCAGGTGTTTAGTTGTATTAATATTTTAATTTGTAGTTACACTTAAGAGTGTTACCTATATCTTTCCTATTTAAAATATCGCAAATCAATTCTGCACAATAGGTGTATTTCTAAAAAGTTTTTTAACTTTTAATTTATTTTATACTAATTTTCTATCGCTCGCATAGAAAAATTGTATCTCTAAAAGTTTGACGTCATCAGTGCGTAACTTTTAATTTATTTTGTACTAATTTTCTATCGCTCGCATAGAAAAATTGTATCTCTAAAAGTTTGACGTCATCAGTGCGTAACTTTTAATTTATTTTATACTAATTTTCTTTCGCTCGCATAGAAAAATTGTACCTCTAAAAGTTTGACGTCATCAGTGCGTAACTTTTAATTTATTTAGTACTAATTTTCTATCACTCGAATAGAAAAAGTGTATTTCTAAAAGGTTTGACGTCATCAGTACGTACCTTTTAATTTATTTTGTATTAATGTTTTAACGCTCGAATAGAAAACGTGTATTTGTAAAAAGTTTGACGTCATCAGTACCTGCGTAACTTTCTAATTTATTTTGAATTATCTGTCTATCAATCGGATAGAAACGTGTTGTTAAAGGTTAAAGTCGTCAGTACTCAACGTTTACTCGAGTTTTTTTGAATTGCGGTTATTACTCGACTAAAGAAAAATTTAGATTAAAGTTTGTGTCGTGAGTACACAATTCTATTTTTATCTAATTTCTATTTTTATCGTGCGAATTTTGTCTATCGGTCGTATGGAAATTTCGCACCAAGGGCTATCGTCTTTGTATTTAGCTCCAGTTAATTGTCTGATATTATTGAAGAATTTATTTAGTTCGCTCTCTTGCTACGAGTAATTTTAACGTATAGGTTACAAGTCAGTATTTGTACAAGCGTGTGCAAATATTGAAGCCATTTATATTGCTAAAATTTGACTAAATATTAAATAAATAATACAATTTTTGGTACCTGAGAAAAGTTGATACAAATTATAAATTGTATTATACTGAAAAAAGGTGCCACAAATTTTGACTACCTGTCTATTGGCTTAATTTTTTATTTTTGAATAAAAATATCGCTATATCCTTGTGAGCTCTCTGTCTTAAGGGACATAGACTTAATTTTAAAAAAAAAAAAATATTTTTATTTTCTCCTGTTTAATATTTTTGAAAATTTTTATTTTTGTTTCGCACTCTCGGTGCGCTCTCTAAGAAACTCAAAACAAAGATTTTCCTTTAATTTTATTGATTTTCAAAGTTATAGAAATTTTTCACAATGACGTCAAAGAAAGACTTGTGTAAAAAGCGTGCAGGTTACAAAGGATTTATTACTCGCGTAGCCAATTGGTATGATTGTTCGCAGGATGTTGAAAATAATCATCTTGCCTATAAAATCCGACTTGAAAGCTTAACTAAAGTTTTTTCTAACTATTCTGATGTTCAAGAAGAAATTGAACAAATTGACCCCGACGATATAGATCGTGTTGACATTGAAAATACATTTTTTGATTTACATGCCAAATTTGAAGGAAAAATTTCTTCTCTTTTAGAATCACAAACTCGGAGTATTTCTCCATCCCCTCTTAATGTATCAGCAACTGCTGCCACGCCAATTATTCCGCAAGTAAGATTGCCTGAAATTCATATCCAAACATTTACTGGTGAAATTTCAGAATGGACTTCATTCT
Source organism: Polydrusus cervinus (assembly GCA_935413205.1). Taxonomy (NCBI): domain Eukaryota; kingdom Metazoa; phylum Arthropoda; class Insecta; order Coleoptera; family Curculionidae; genus Polydrusus; species Polydrusus cervinus. Next base: position 11,947,357 of record OW284518.1, read on the forward strand.
TTCAACTCTTTTCTGCATTAATTCATGACAATCCCTCTCTAGGTGATGTACAAAAATTTATGTACCTCAAATCTTTATTGAAAGATGAACCGTTAAAACTTATTGACACGCTCGCTGTCACAAATCAGAATTATGGTTCTGCTCTCACGATACTTAAAAATCGTTACGAAAATAAAACAATCATTATAAATACCCATTTAATGAATTTATTGGACATTCCCTCTATTTCTAAAGGTAGTTCTCAAGCTCTTAGAGATTTTGTTACTAATTGCAAGCGCAATGTTGAATCTTTAAAAAATTTAAATTTATCTTTTGAAGAACTTTGGAACCTTCTAATGGTTCATTTACTTGAACGAAAAATAGATTATGTATCAAAAAAGGCGTTCGAAACTGAAAAGGGAGTAAATACAATCCCAACGGTCGACGCATTTTTTAAATTTCTTGATCATAGATGCACTGTCCTTGAAAATCTAGCCAGTCTAGATGGCACTGCAAATAAAAAATCTAATTTATCTTTACATGTTAATCAATCAACTCCCAGTTCTGAAAATTGTACATTTTGTAATGAAACTCATAAAATTTATACATGTATGAAATTTAAAGGTTTACAAGTAGCCGAAAGGCACAAGTTTATAAAGTCAAAAAGTTATTGTTTTAATTGCTTGGGTGATAGTCATAGGAGTCCCCAATGTCAATCCACACGGGTGTGTAATATATGTTCACAGAAACATCACACACTGTTACATTTCCCTAATTCTCAAATTGCAACCACATCATCGTATCAACAATCAACCCCCACAACTTATCAACAAAGTGTATCACCACTACAACCAGTTATGATTCCCCTGAATAATTACAGTGTCCCTTCACCAAATTGTCAGAATAATAATTCCCCAGTTACAAATGAAGCAAATCTTTCTCAACCTTCATTGCCTCCTCAGCAATCTTCGCGTTATGCAAGAGCTGAAACCTCGCATGAAAATAATACAAAAACTTCTCACTCCAAAAACTCTGGACACTCTAATTCCCCTGTAGATTCTCACGATTCAAAGAATGAATCACTCGCATCACAATCGTTGTCTGCCATGGCAACTTACCCTTCTCATGTGCTATTAGCTACAGCCTCTGTGTATATTTATAATGCAAATGGCATTCGTATCTCAGTCAGATGTTTGCTTGACAGTGGCTCACAAACGTCATTTATTACTAAACCAATGATTGATAAATTACAGTTAAAAACCTACAAGAAGCAACTTAGTATTTCTGGAATTTCTCAGACGAATTCCACGTCTAATGAAATGATAGACTTGACGTTACACTCCAAAGTCAACTATCGAAGCAAATTTAGACTTTCTTGCGCAGTGTTGCCAAATATTTCCTGTCAACTCCCACAAGTAAATATTAACGCTTTTAGGCTTAATATCCCCAAAAATATTTATCTAGCTGATCCAGATTTTGGACTTTCTAATGATATTGACGTATTAATAGGAGCAGAGCTCTATTATACTTTATTGCTGCAAGGTATTATAAAACTTGGCAATAACCTTCCCATACTCCAGGAAACTTATCTAGGATGGATAGTTGCTGGAAGCATTCCCCAGAACTTGTTGAATCATAATAAAAATGTCTCCCGCTTTACTTCTTGTTCGACTGTGCAAGGCAGTGAACACTCGAAAGTTTCGTTGTTTCTTCAAACTACTGCAGAACAACAAATATTGAATGACACTATTGAAAGGTTTTGGAATATTGAGGAACTTCCTCAAAAAATTTCTCTTTCTCCTGTTGATGAACAGGCAGAATGTATCTTTTCTCAAACAACCCAAATATTACCTGACGGTCGTTATCAAGTCGACCTTCCCCTCAAAACTCCTGAGGAAACTAAAACCCTAGGAGCATCCTTTTATATCGCAAAGAAAAGATTTTTGAATCTTGAAAATAAGTTAAAGAATAACCCGTCACTTCGACTAGATTATACTAAATTTATCGATGATTATGTTGACCTAGGTCACGCCAAATATGTCCCCTTATCTCTCGAAATGACAGATGGTAGTAGTCCACCTGTCAATAAATATTTTATCCCTCACCATGCGGTATTCCGCGAAAATAGTGCAACGTCAAAAATCCGAGTGGTTTTTGACGGTAGCTGCAAAACAAGCAGCAATATTTCCTTAAATGACATTGTTTTGAAAGGCTTTCAGGTGCAACCTAACCTGTACGACATTTTATGTCGCTTTCGCTATTTTAATTTTGTTCTAACAGCGGACATTGAGAAAATGTACCGCCAAATTAAAATTAACCCTGATCAGTGTTTTTTATTAAACATTCTTTGGAGACCTACTCCACATGAAGATATTAAATGTATCGAACTTTCCACAGTTACGTACGGTACGAACTGTGCCCCGTATTTAGCAACTCGTGTTTTAACCGAGATTGCTAACCAAAATGTTGAAACTTTTCCTTTGGCCTCTGATGCCTTATTAAACCATACTTATGTTGATGACATAATATATGGATGTGAATCGTCTAATGACTTACAAAAAATTCATGATGAATTAACGCATTTATTAAAAACACATGGTTTTACTTTGCACAAATGGTGCTCAAACTTTCCCATTTTCGTTGACCAATTGTCAACAAACCGACCTCATAAAGTTGATGTGCCTATTGGCGATGCTTCTAGTTCCATTTTAGGTTTAAAATGGAATCCCATGACTGACATATTTACTTTCTCTCCTCCTCACATGTTGAATACAATTCGTCTCACTAAAAGGGTGATTCTGTCTATCATTGCTCAAATGTATGACCCCCTCGGATTAGTGTCTTGTGTCGTAGTACTCGGCAAACTAATAATGCAGAAACTATGGCTCCTAAAAATAAATTGGGACATAGAAATTATTGATCCTTATGTTTGTTCCCTTTGGAATACTTTCACTTCTAATCTTGTGAATTTAAAGCAAATTAAAATCCCTCGCAATTTATTTCTTGATAAACCAAAACGAAAAACTCAGTTACATGGCTTTGCAGATGCAAGCATGTCCGCTTATGCTGCTTGTGTGTATTTTAGGACTCTATATGAAGATGGAACAGTTTCATCAAATCTAGTTACTTCAAAGTCTAGAGTTGCCCCGTTAAAAACGATTTCTCTCCCACGATTGGAATTAAGCGCAATGCTTCTTTTATCTCAACTTGTCAAACATGTACAAGAAATTTATGAAAATAATCTTCAAATAGATTCTACTCACTTATGGACTGATTCCATGATAGCTCTTTGCTGGATACAATCTCATGCATCCAGATGGTCAGTGTTTGTTTCAAACAGAGTGTCACAAATTCAAGATCTTACCTCAAAATGTACTTGGAGACACATTGACTCAAAAAATAATCCCGCTGATTTACCCTCCCGTGGTTGCCTGCCGCAACATTTAATTGATTGCCCCCTTTGGTTCAATGGACCAGAAATGTTATCTCAAGGTGAAAATTTTGATCTCATATTCATTGAGCATAATATCGAACCCTCTACCTCAAATGAAAACGTCAACAAAGCAATTCTTGTTGAAGAAAGAAAAATTGCCCCCATTTCACTTCATATTTCCTCTGACGAAACTGAATTTTGTAATGAGCTATTCGGAAAATTTTCAAAATTCTCCAAGCTACAAAGAGTTATTGCATACTGTCTTCGGTTTGCAAATAACGCAAAATCCAATGTTATTAAAAATGCTGGACCTTTGTCCACACATGAATTACATATATCATTCCATATCATTGTAAAGGCCTTACAAGCCACACATTTTGCTAAAGACATTTCTGAATTGAAAAACAATAAATGTTTGTCCAATAAGAATCTGTTGTCATTTAGACCATTTTATTGTAAAGCTGACGGTCTCCTACGCGTAGGAGGACGCTTAGAAAACGCAGATATTCCTTTTGATCAGAAACACCCCATTTTATTACCAGCTCATAATAATGTAGTTACAATGATGTTACTACAAGAGCATCAACGGTTGGGCCATGCTGGAGCTCAAACTGTTCTATCAAATTTCCGCTTACGTTGTTGGCCGCTCAATGGCCTAAAAGAAATTAAAAAGATTATTCGTAATTGTCTCAAATGTTATCGCTTTCGCGCTGAACCTGCTCAGCAAATTATGGCCGATCTTCCTAAAGATCGTGTCCGAGAGTCTCGCCCCTTCCAAAAGGTCGGAGTCGATTTCGGTGGACCTTTTCTTATCAAAGCATCTCGTCTTAGAAAGGCTCCCCTAACTAAATGTTATATTTCAGTATTTGTGTGTATGGTTACAAAGGCAGTTCACATAGAACTTGTCTCAAGTCTTTCGACTGAAGCATTCCTTGCTTGTCTTAAACGTTTTATTGCCCGACGAGGCAATCCGTCTGTAATTTACTCAGATAATGGCACAAACTTCCAAGGTGCAAAAAATCAATTATATGAACTTTATCAATTTTTTCAAAAACAAACTAACCTTGACTCTATTCATGATTTTTTAACTATTAACCAAACTATTTGGAAATTCATTCCACCTAAATCTCCTCATTGGGGAGGAATTTGGGAAGCCGCAATTAAAAGCGCAAAATTTCACATGTTACGACTTATTGGTAACGCCCACTTTACGTATGAAGAGCTTAGTACTGTACTGACTCAAATTGAAGCTATTCTAAATTCTCGCCCATTATGTCCGTTGTCTAATGACCCCACAGACTTACAGAGTCTAACCCCTGGGCATTTTCTAATTGGTACTAGCCTCATGGCATTCCCCGAACGGGATCTTACTGAACGAAATGAAAATCGTCTTTCCTTTTGGAGTAGATGTACTCAAATACAACAATTATTCTGGACACGTTGGTCTACAGAATACTTAAATCAACTACAAAATCGGCCTAAATGGCTTCTTCCCGTTGATAACATAAAAACTAATGACATTGTATTATTAAAAGAAAATAATACTACTCACCCGCTAAAGTGGCCCTTGGCAAGAGTTATAAATACTGTTTGTGGACCTGATGGAAAGGTCAGAGTAGTCATGTTAAAAACAACAGAGGGTATATATACTCGATCAATAGCGAAGATTTGTCCTCTACCAGTGGAGTCAGTTGCAGGTGAAAAATCCTGCAGCAACCACTAGAGTTTTTGTTTATCTTCCTTGACCGCCATTTTTTGCTCTTGCGCCCCAACACTGTTTGCACCACGATGTATAAATAACAAGTGTCTTCTCTTCCGGTATTATCGCACTATCCCTTCGGCTGCGGTTCAAGTAGAACCGCCCCGTTTTCGTTGTTCTATGTGTGACTGTCTCGCAACTGACTTCACTGTGGAGACGTTACTTTCAATTTATTTCATATTTATAGTTCCTTTTGAAGCTATGACGCTTCAATGCCGGGCAGTATGTTGCAGAACGGCTGCAACCTGTTCTCATTATTTATTAAAAGTAAAATAATAATCAAATCGGCCACGCGGGATTTTACGGGTGGCGCGATTGTCATTACAATTTGAAGATAGACAGCAGATCTGTCATCGCGAAAAATGCGAATTGAGTGTATCAATTTTAAATTGGAATAAAACCGTTGTTTACGGTGCCAATATACTGTGTGTTTTTAAGAAAAGGCATTTTGTCGACGCTCTTATCATTATTGTGAAAATTCACTGATGGAAAATTGGTTTAATCAATCCTAATTTGTGGACCTAAGGTATAACTTACCCCTTTATTTGTCACGGATACTTTGCTAGACACCAGTTAAGCACTATGTTTTTTTAATGCATACATTTCACTTATAGTAGTGGTGTGTGACTATTAACAGCTAATTGGCTTATTCGTTTTTTAATTATAAATATAGTCATTTTTTACTGACGTAGAATCTAAATTGTTCCATGTGTCTGGACTCATTTTAGTTGTAAAAACCATTGTTAATGTTCGGTAATGTACTAAATTTCCTCTCAGGTACTAGGTACAAACGGGATTTATTCAGATCGCATTATTAGATAGCCTGTGACAGATTAGAGTTAGCGAACCTACGTTGAGTCAATGCAACAGATCCAGGCTATCTTGTAATTATCGGATGAATCGCGTGTAGCTAGTCTCCTGAATTATCTTGTGTGGTAAATCTAAATTTAAGTAACTATTTTATTGAGTAACATTTATGTCAAACACCTGTGTTGTGTCTATCTGTACCTGTTAAGTATTAATTAAATAAAAACATTCCATTTTTTGTAGTAACTCAAACTTGCGTATTTTTTATTAATCCCATGAACCATCACCTAGGGAAACACAGTAACGTAACTTTTGCTAGCCTTCGATAAAACACGAAGGCTACCCTATAGATGTGTGTCATGGACTAAATAGTCTCTGAACAGTAGCGATAAGACTATTTCCTAAAAAGAAAGCCAGCAGTGTATTTTTTTTTGTATTATAAAGGATATATTTTTTTTTGGTACTAAGTGTACATTTTTTTTTTGTATTATAAAGTGTATATTTCTGTTCGTATTATAAAGTGTATATATTTTTTTGTATTATAAAGTGTATATATTTTTTTGTATTATTAAGTGTATATGTCTATTTAGTTTAAAAATTTAAAGCTAGGGGCTAGCTTTTTTTGGCCCGGGGAATATGTCATATATAGACATATATGAATATTCTATTTTATACAAAATTCCCTTTTTCTTATTATTTAAAGTTAATATTAAATATACCTACTGACCCAATTATTTGTTATTAAAACAAGCACACTAAAAGAATGCTATCTAAGCATATTGCCGAGCTTGCATTTTGTTACCAATCAATAACTGGGTTAGTTTATTAATACTGATTGGTATAAATAGCAGGCCGGTACTATGCAAAAGGATACCATTCGGGGTCGGGACCATTCGGGTCTCGGCCAGTTTGGTCAAGATCATTCAAGCCGATCATTTGGGTAGAAACCACTCAGTCGACATCATTTTGGGCAGATACGACTCGGTCCAGATAAGTAATATTGGGTCAGTAGCAGCGCAGAGTCCTGTTCCAATTATCAGCCCTTTGCCCTAGAGAGCTCGTCCCTAGTTAATAATGTTGTAAGTAAAACTTAATTTTATGTAACCGTTTTAACTGCCGTTCTCTTATATAATAAAGTAGGTGTTTTGGAGACTTGTCGCCTTTAATTCTTCCCCACGTGACAATATAGACGTATATACATTACCTACTACTTGTATATAAATAATTACATCTGTTCCTAAATTATGTGATTTTTTGTTTGTGATAATACTTATAATCGTTTTATTTATTTATAATCTAGTGGCATTTTCTTTTTAGTTACTACTACAGAGAGTGTTTTGTTTTTTAAATTATAAATATTGTTTAAGTTTTTATAAAGTTTATGCTATGTTATATTGCATTTGTTATGATTTTAAGGCTGTATGGCAAAAATATTGAGTTTTTGATATTTAATGTCTAGTCATAGTTTATTTAATATTTGACCACCGTCAACCTCTGTGGCTACTGGTTGTTCATCTTTGCAGATAGGACTTTTTTCTAAAGTTTCTACAAAAACGATTGTAATTATGAAATTTTTCTTTGGACCCGTTATTCTTTTAGGTGATTTAAAAAAAAATATTTTCCATAAATTGACAACTCCATAGTTGTTGAGTTGATGGTGGCCTATTTTTCATTTAAAAACATAAAATGAACGGCAGTAGAGTTTTGGACTTGCATTGTCTTTATTTGTTTAGAATCACCATGTTTCAACTGGTAAGCATCTCCAGTCGTCTTCAGTTGAATACTACAGTATTCACCTGAAACTCCTTTAAGTGTATTTATGCCATTACTTTACTGTACGTTGTCTATAATCTAGCAGTATCCCTTACGTTGTCAGTATTCCTGACGTGTATCTATTTTTTATTCTTTTATATTCTCTTGTTGTGCCTCTATTTTGTATATAAGAAAATGTTGATAAATTAGCTCATCTAGGATGGGACTAAGAAGTGGGTAAAAGTTAAATTAAAGTTACCTCTATAATAAGAAACACTGTATTTTTTAACATTTCAGAATTGAATTAAAAAATATTAGGTACACTTCTCACACCACATTACTTACTTACTTACTCTCAATAATAAAAGTAGTCCCGGGCCCCGCGCTTGGTCCTAAGCTACACTATACTTATTTAAGACAATATACTTCATTAGCAACACTGAAATGCTGCTAAACCTTTATTCTTATTGTAAACAAATATTTTATTGAACCTAAGCAAATCTACAGATTTATTTATTACTGTATGCAAAGCTACCGTTAAATAATCAATATTTCAGCACACATTTGTCGCCTTATAATACAAATAAAAATTATTTTAAATTATACATTTTAAGAAATATTATTATTCTCCCCCCCCCCCCCCCCCCCCCCCCCCACTCAGGCGCGCAACTGTGTTCATGGCGACATCGCTTTCGATAGTTATGGACCCGAGTATTTTAGCGACACTGGAACATGGTACAAAAGGAGCGGCTAAATGTTTACCTACTCCCAAATCGCGACGTTGCTAGATTTATGTTTCGTTAGTTTCGCGTATTCTGATTCTTAAACATCACCTTACATTTTATTGGTTTGAATTTAACTGTTATAAAGACCGCCAAATATTTTTGTGTTAAATACTGTTATTTTTGTGAATTTATCTTATTTACCTAAAATGCCTGTAGCCTGCAAAATTTGCATAAAAATCTTCTCTGTTTAGAGCAGTGTTAATCTTCACTTGAGAACTGTTCATAAAAAAAGGACAAACTATTGTATCCTATGATTATGACTGTTTTAATAGTAAGTGTTTAGAAAAAGATTGCCATATTCATACATATTGTTAACCTAAGATAATATTATTATCAAATTTCAAAGATACATATATTTGAAAATATTTTTTAGGGGAAAATAAAAAACAAGTGTCGTTTTTTCTACAAAAAAGGGAAAACGTAGATATTTCAAAATCATCAAGAAGCGAAGCAGAAGCAGTTTCTTCATTGTATACATAGGGACCATAATTACACTGAATTGTTATGTTTTATTATGGCATAAAGATTGTAATAATTTACTTACCACTCTATGTAAGAAATGCTGTGCACTGCTTTAGAGAATTTCGAAGGCTAACAAATAAAAAAAAAATTAATTTAAAATTATTTTAAACTTGTATTTTTTTATTGTCGTTTATAACCTTTTAATATTTTAGTCCTCTTCTGCTACTGCTTTGATTTATTAACATTTCCACTAAATTACCCTACCGCTTATTGGTTTTACTTGCCTTTGACTAAATGGCTAAAGTTGTCTACCTTGTTAATTATTTTAGTAATTTATTTTTATTGAATTAAGGTATTTGTTGTACCTTTGTTAATAAAAATTAATATTTTTCAAATAAAATTTTTTTTAACTTGACTTGTGGAATTGCTCTAGTAAGCTTTATTGTAATCTTGTTTTCTTATAACGTATAAATTCTATACATAGAGAATGAATGAGCAAAAATATAAAGCTTATGTTCGCGTTTTAAGGTTTAATAAGGTTAGTACAGATCTAAAAATATAATGTTCTTTAACTCAATTTTTAAAGTTCCCGCCGTTTTACTATCCCGTACATTTGGCAATGTCGCGGTTCGGGAGTAAGCATTTAGCCGCTCCTCAAAATAATATTTTCCAGTGTCGCTAAAATACTCTGGTGTGTCATCGGTTGAATCGACATTCTGTCAAAAATCGGTAGGGATTTTAGGATTTTTTTTTATTGATGGCCCTACATTTTTTTTATGTTATAACCTCAAATATATTATTATTTTTCAGTACGTTTGAGCTGATTTTAACGTTTTTTGTATTTTGTAGACATGAGACTGTGTACCAACCTTATTACAGACCATCACGAGATGATTTTGGGGTTGTCAGAAAAACATCCAGTTCGCACCATTCGCCTTTATTGGCTTATGGCCTTCACAATTTATCTTCTCTCCTCCTCCCTGAGTAATATTTTATTAAAACTATTAATGGACAACTTCATTTTCATTCTTAAACTTTTGCAGAAGAGATTTGCGATTTATAAAATTTTATTTGTTATGATACAAAACATTTTAATGGTTGGGTTAGAGGTTAAACAAGTGAGTGATCATGGAGTGATCGGTTCAAATTATATCTATCTTTATCGCACTCTCATAAGCGACTTGAAATCGACAGGTGGCGCTTAAAATATCGCTTAGAAGCGATGATTTCTATGAACATGGTGCGTTCGGCGATAAATTCGAATCGACATCGACCTGGAAGATGAACATAGTTGCACCACGGACTGTCCAGTTCCAGATTTTACAATTTGTCTCCTATTCGTAAGATACGACTCGAACCACTTCAGAGCAACACTCCTAAAACCAAAGTGAGACACAGCTTTGCGAGCAGTATTCCGTGATTGACACAATCAAACGCCTTGAGATAATCACAAAACACTGCCGCGGTGATGATTCATACACAGCTTTTCTAAAAAAAAAACGAAAACCTAGCTCTGCGGAATAGCAATAAGGAATTTGTGTCACCACCTTTTTAATGTTGAATATACGCTTTATTTTTCTTTCAGAATACCATTGTCGCTGTATCAACAACTGCAGCGATAAGCACTGCGGGTGCAAAAAAAGGAAAGAGAAATGTTCGGCAGCCTGTAGCTGTTTTGGCATTTGCCACAATGTAGTAAGTAATTTGTATTATTTTTATCATTAGGTGTTTCTAGTATAGTAAAACCCTCTAAAGGTCTTATTTTTACATTAGGTGAAGGTTTTAAATGAGAAAACTTGCATCAACCGATTAAAACGTCGTCAGAGCGCATGCTTTCAGGCAATAATTGCACCTAATGTAAAATGGCCTTCAGAGTTGGCGCTGGCGCGTTCGCCATTTCATATTTTGGTCGTTATTTGTGGCATTAGTTTCATCCAAAACAAACAGTTTTAAGTTTAAACGTCTATTATCGCTTTTCGATATTTTCCAATCGCGCTGTGCATTTATTTATAAACTTTTATTTAAAAACTGCCAAAGTTTATCAGATTTAATTCAAGATATATTTTTGTTTCTTGAAAATAACAGAAGAATTTGACATTTGTGTAGAAGTTACGAGCGCCAAGATAAAAATTTCAAAATAAGTTTCAGGGGTTCGCGTGTCATCACTAAATGTAATTAAACAAATATAAAATGTGCATCACTGCTGGATAAGTTAAAGAATTTACACGTTGTTAGAATACCATTAGTTTCTATGATGGCATCCTAGCATAAATTTTACTGTATATTTCGAAACAAGGGTGTCCATAGAACGTCACTAAGGGGGGGGGGGGGGGGGGCTCAACAAATAAGTCATAATATTATGAAATAGGGGAGCTTGTATGTTAAAAAAATTAAATAATACTGGCTAGGGAGAGGTGACGAGTGTCCCTTTTGCTTCACGCTATGGAGAAAGTCATTGATATCGGAGGGCAAATAGTTATTTTACGCATTTATGGAAGGCACATTCATATGTTCAATAATGGTGAACTGTTCCCCTAAAATGTATTTATTTTAAACTAACAATCATGTTACATGGAAAATGACAATATAAAAAAAATTATACAAAATTTTAATTTAGAAATTTTGTTCTATATTTTATTTTTAATTAGAAAAGGATTTTTAATAATTGCTGTCTTTTTTTTTCAGAAATAACATCAAGGTGTGGCCAAGCATGAGGTGTCATTTTTTTACTAAAAATATTCCCATTAGTCTCTCGTTGAATAGAATGTACCTTACTATGCCTGTTGTTGTCATGAAGAACTATTTTTGAGTAATAAAAATTGTTGCGTGGAGCAATATTTATAATGTATTTTTTAACTTTCTCTTGTGAAGTTACGTGTAAATAAAGTTGGAAAATCCATAAAATATATCGGACCTTCTTTTATTTAACTAAAAGCCTTATCAACCAGTAATACAAAAAATATATAAACTAGGTATTTGGTCAGTTACTTGATAAAAATTAATTCCACATTCTATGAACAGGCAGAAAGCTTGTCACAAAGGATTAATTGGTCGTCGTATAAATTGTAGGCGATTTCCGACGTCCGCTGGTAGGTTGAATAAGGATAGCATAAATTGCTTCTTAAGCTTCCTATTGGTGGAAAATTATTTGATAATGGTTGTAATTAATTTTAACTAATTACAAAAATCAGGAATTTTGACATAGTTGAAAAAGGAAGCATTAGGCAAACTAAATTATCAGGGAAATATCCTATTAAATGGTAATAAAACTGATTAGAATCTAGCTTAATTTATAGTCATACAGGTACAAAAATTCAAAAAACAATATTTTTAACAAAATTTATTAAAAAAGTTCACAAATACTACTCTTTTTTTCCCAGAGATTATTTCACCTTGTGTTCTATAATTAGTTTTAAGTTATGTTTATAGTTAAGACGTTGGTAGAAGTGATTATTATTTTATGTTAGATGCCTGAGGTTGGTAGTGATGTTTGACATTAGGAGATAGAAAATGACAGCTTGTGAGTCACAATATAATTCGTAATCAGTTTTTATTAATAAACTATAATATAAAAACACTTAAAAAGTATTATTTAGTACTTATAAAAAGTACATAAATAGAGGAACCAAAGAAACAACAAAACATGGTGTCAGATGTGTTGCCAACATCAACTAGAAGAGAATAGGGGTTAGGTTGGTTAAACCACATGGTAAAATAAGTTTCCCTACAAAAATAAAAAGTATTAAAACAAAAGAATAGTGGCAAAATGGAATGTTTTAAACCACCAGAAGCATTTGATGTCCAACAACCAAATGGATGGCCTAAATGGAAGCAAAGATTCGAGATTTTCTTACTTGCTTCAGGAAAAAATACTGCTGAAGAGAAGGTACAAGTAGCCCTATTACTAAATATATTAGGTGAAGCATGCTTAGATATATACAATACATTTGAGAAAACTAAAATAAAAAAGCTGGAAGATGTCTTATCTTGTTTTGATGATCATTTTTTGCCTAAAAGAAACATCAGCATGGAAACATTTAAATTTAATAATATTCAGCAGAAAGAAGGTCAAAATATAGATTCATTTTTAACAGATCTAAAGAAACAAGCTACAAACTGTGCATTTATCTGTGAAAATGATCAATGCAAGGCAAGCTATGCTGCAAGAATGCTAAAAGATCGTATAGTACTGGGTGTAAGAGACAGAAGGTTAAGCAGAGACTATTTTACTGTGTAGTATCGCATTTGTGAGCTCCGTAAATTTTATTAAATTGTTGTTAAACTAGTGCGAAATATTTTGTGAAATTGACATGGACGCTTCAAGTGATGGTGGTCAATTGAAAAATATTGAGAAAAGGGAAAGAAAATGTCATACAGCTAAGGGAACAAGAAGTTTTTCCGCCGGTGCATTGAATGTAAGTTTAGAAGAAATAAATAAAATTATCGGTATAGAACCAAGGTCGTCAAGAACCGATGTTGATAAACACCAGAAAAAAAACACTACTGATAAGCAGGACAACAATAAATTACCAGGGGAATTCAATAAGTGTGAACTTAATTTAGATCAGGATGAGGTTTTTAATGACCCAAACGCCATTTTCAAGCCAAGATCGTCGATACAACATTCTCCCCCGATTTCAACCCCAAAAGACCCTTTAAGCTATACAAACGACAAAGAACTTGAAACAATGGATGATAGTACTAATAAGAGACCAAGATCAGAAACAAGCCCTGAGAACACAAATATGCACAAAAGACAATGTTATAGGGATAAAAAAAACATGGATAATAGTGAAATAGACCAACAAGAAACAGTTTCTATGAACAAAATAATTTTCGATGTTTTTTCATCATTAGAAAAAATACAAGAATTGACAAATAAAGATGAAGACTGCTCTATTTTCTCGAAAGATGACCAAAAAGGTGTCAGGATAGCCAGTACTTCCATATACAAATGTCTTACAATATTAGTTCATAAGCTTGGCAACTTAGAAAATATTAACACTTCTTTGCATTACCAACTGGCAGCTGTAAAACACCATGAGAAAAGTAACGAAATGATAGAACTACCCTTGACTAAAACAAAAACATATGCTACTACAACAGCGATAAAAAACTTTCCTCTAGTTACCCCAACCCCAGGAAAAAAAGGGCCCATAAGCGACTCCGAAAAATGGACTACACCACCGACAAGCCGAAAACTTGAGACAGTAATAAGAATGCAGGACATAAATGACGCCAAAGAGGTGACACAACAGCTAAAAAAGACAATTAACCCAAAAGACATAGATGGAGGGTTTAAAAGTATCAGGCATTTAAAAAACGGTGCAATAGTAGTAGAATCCCACAATAAATCACAACAAGATAAGCTGAAACTGGCCCTAAAGGACAAAGAAAATGTACAACTTAAGGAAACACAACAATCTGATCCTATGTTTTTAATTACCGGCATTGAAAAAGGTTTCTCTGATAATGACTTTGTTAAAGAACTTATTCATCTAAATAACGAAGTTGAACTTGAATTAGGCTACAAAGTACTGGATAAGATTAAAGTTATAGCAAAACGCCAATGCCGCAACCCAAACAAAGAAAATTGGATATTGCAAGCACCATCGAATATCGCAAAATGGTTTCTCAAGAAAGAAAAAATCAATTTTGATTTGGTAAAAGTATTTGTACAGGAACATCTAAATTTAGCTATTTGCTTCCGATGTTGTAGTTTTGGGCACGTATCTAAGTACTGCAATGAAAAGCAATGCTGTCATAAATGTAGTGAGAAACATGCAGCCAAGGATTGTACTAGAACCAATTTTAAATGCCCAAATTGTATTAAAATGAAATATAATGAGAATGATTGTCAACATTCTGCGCGAGACACAAATTGCCCTGTGTATAAAAGAAAACTGGATAGATATAGAAACCAGATAAATTACACGGATGATTTTTTACAAGTGTAAAAGAAGACAACATCGAGAAAAAGCAACTAACCAAAAACATTAAACAGAAAATGAGCATAATACATCAAAATGTGCAATCAATTGGAAATTCAATTGATAAGCTGAATGATATGCTACAAGACCATCCCGAGTGTAAAATAATGTGTGTGACTGAACATTGGAAGACAGAAATACAATTACCAAAATTAGCAATCAGAAACTTTAAACTATGCTCGATGTTTTGCCGAGAAGAAGGACAGCATGGTGGAACCGCAATATATGTTAAACAAAATATAAAGTGTAAAGCAAGAACCAAATTAAACAGGCTATCTGTCAGTGGCGCATTTGAATGTGCTGCAGTCGAGTGTCAGTTGGGAAAAATAAGTGCGTTGGTTATAACTATTTATAGGCCCCCCAATGGGAACATAAAATTGTTTTTAGATAAGCTTGAAAATATTTTATTTACCACTTTTAATGAAACGGGACTGATTTTTATATTAGGTGATTTTAACATAGAAATGATAAAAGAAAACAAATCTAGAACGGATTTCTTATCATTAATGTCTTCCTTTAACTTTCAACCAAAAATATTAGAAAATACTAGAATAACGAGTAATACTTCCAGTTGTATAGATAATATATTTACAAATTTTGAGCAGATGGAAACTTTAGTGTTTGAGAATTTTATATCAGACCATACAGCGCAGAAGCTCATTTTTGAAACGGAATATCATAACGGAGATGCCCAAATATACCGACGTTTTTTTAGAAATGAAAACAAGAATGAATTTCTGCGCTGTCTGAGTGAGCAGGACTGGTTGAATGTATATGAGGTTGAAAGAAATGATGTAAATGGACAGTGGCGTGCATTTATGAATAATTTTATTAATATATTTCAACAGTATTTCCCTCTAAAGCTATGTTCGAGAACAAAAGTTTCAAAAATGTTTGAGGATAGGGAAATTATTAATTGTAAACGCGAATTAGATTTATTATTAACACTATCAAGACAGCATCAAAATTATAAAGACCAATATAAGGAAAAGAAAAAAGATTATGATAAATTGTTAAAAGAGTCTCGAACAAAACAATATGCCAATAGAGTAAACAGTACAGATAATAAAATGAAATGTATGTGGACGATTTGTAATGAAATTATAGGAAAAACTAACCAAAGCTCGGACATTGGGATAGAGGGAGAACCGGAGGTAATAGCAAATAACTTTAACGAGTATCTAATATCAGTCATACCTGATCTCATGAAAAATGTATCAAGTGTTCCGTTTAACTGTAATATTGTCAATAATGATAAATCAATGTTTTTAAATCCAGTAACAACAAGTGAAATATGTGAAATAGCGAAGAAAATAAAAAATAAACATAGTTCCGGTTTTGATGAAATTCCTACCAGCATCGTAAAGCTTTCTATTAGTGTATGTAAGAATACTATTTGTTATATAATGAATAACTCTTTTAAGTATGGTATATTCCCTGAAAATTTAAAAGTTGCACTAATAAAACCAGTCTTTAAAAAGGGTGATACAGAACAAATGGATAATTATAGGCCAATAAGTTTATTGACAGGGTTTTCAAAATTATTTGAAATGGCAATGTGTTCAAGATTAATAAATTTTCTAACGAGCAGTAATATATTTAGTAAAAATCAACATGGTTTTTTAAAGGGACGATCGACTCAAACTGCAATTTTTCAGTTTATTCAAACAGTTCTGAATCACCTTGAAGATGGTAACATAGCTGTGGGTATGTTTTTGGATTTATCAAAGGCATATGACTGCTTGGATAGGGATATACTAGTGAGGAAGCTTGAAATGTATGGGATCAGAGGAAACGCTCATAGGTGGATATCAGGATATCTTAACCACAGAAAACAAAAAGTCTGTATAATGAAAAATGGGAAATCTTATAAGTCCAAAATATTATCAAATGATGTCGGAATAGCCCAGGGAAGTGTCTTGGGGCCTATTCTATTTATTGTTTTCATAAATGATTTAAACAATTTAATTCAAGCTAATCAGGATATCGTTAATTACGCCGACGACACTAACTTACTTTTAGGGGGCAAAAGTATTGATGAACTTATCAATGAATGCAGACTTTTTCTTAACAGAGTTACACAGTGGTTTACAGAAAATAAACTTATCTTGAATAAAAATAAAACTAATATAATACTTTTTAGAACCAAGGCGTCTAGGGTGGAGAAGCCAGCCAATTTTAATAATGATATTGATAGTGATAAAATTATTTTTTCCGAAAGTACAAAATTTTTAGGGGTACAAATTAATGAATATTTAGACTGGGCTCTCCATATCAAAGGCCTTTCACAAAAGCTAAATGCTATTTGCTACGGTATTCGTGTAACAGGTAAATACATGAATGAAAAAACTCTAAAAATATTGTATTTTGCTAACTTTGAATCCGTTTTGAAGTATGGAATCATTTTTTGGGGAAGGGATAGTCAAATTCAAAATATTTTTGTAATTCAAAAGCGAGTAGTTAGAATAATTAAAAAATTAGGGTATAATGAAACATGCAGATCTGTTTTTAAAAGTACAGGGATGCTGACTGTATATGCAATATATATTTATGAGTGTTTAGTGTTTTTCTTTAAGAATAGAAACTGTTTTGAAGCCCCAGTTAGTCATCAACATAATACAAGAACTTGTAATATCAATTATCCCATACATAGGCTGACTCTGACAGAAAAATCACCGAATTATATGTGCTTGAGATTATTTAATAAATTGCCCAAGAAAATAAAAAGAATTAACAGCGAGAAACAATTTAAAATCGAAATCAAAACCATGCTATTGGAATTAGAGCCCTATAAAATCGATGATTTTTTGAGTATTTAAATTTTGTTGAAATCTAAGTAATATTGTCGTTTTTGTCCTTTCTTTTGTTTTGTTTTGACGGCATTTCACTTTGTGTTTGTAATTTAAATTAAATTATGTAACATAATTTTGAAATAAAGAAATTAAGTAAGTAAGTAAGTAAAGAAACAAGCTACAAACTGTGCATTTATCTGTGAAAATGATCAATGCAAGGCAAGCTATGCTGCAAGAATGCTAAAAGATCGTATAGTACTGGGTGTAAGAGACAAGCAAATACAAAGACACTTACTAAGAGAACCTACAATGGCACTAGATAAAATGCAAGAATATTGTCGTAGTATAGAAGTTACAGTAAAGCATGTGGAATTATTGAATGGAAATGACGAGTCTCGAGAAGTGGATGCATTGAAGTACACAAATAATATAAACAAAAATCTACGTAAATGTACAAGGTGTGTGATTATTCACATGAACCAAGACAGTGTCCTGCATATAACAAGACATGTGCAATATGTCAACGCAGAGGTCATTTTGCTAAACTATGCTTTTTTAAAGATAAGATGCAAGAACAAGGTACTCATAATATAGGCCAAAGTCGTACACAAAGTAGAACAGCAAATATTTCAAAAAGTGTGGAAACCCAGAAGAAAACATTAACATCAGAAGAACAACTAGAACAAAGTCTGGACAATATTGCTATTGATGTAAATCAAGATGTAAATATGGAATCAAGAACCCAAGATTTTGAAGATAACGAAAACCCTATCTTTATTTGTGAGCAAAAGCAAACTTTTTATACTAATAGTGATTATTGTTGGTATGAAAACATAAAAATTAATGATATTTGTGTTAAATTTAAACTTGACACTGGAGCTGAGGCTAGTGTATTACCTTTAAAATATTTAAAAAATCTTAATATTGATCAGTCACAAATTATTCCCAGCTCAGTGACAATAATTTCTTATGGAAACTTTAAATCTAAGCCTCTTGGTCACATTTCGCTAGTATGTAAATATAAAGATCAAACAAAGAACATAAAATTTTTAATTGTTAACTTGGAAAATTGTGAACCTTTGCTTGGACTTAACGATTGTTTAAATTTCAGTATGATTTGTAGGCTTAATACTATTCAAAATGAGCTTCTTTTAGAAAATAAGCAGTTACCAAAAACTAGAGAAGAATTGTATGATAACTTTAAGGATGTTTTTATAGGACTTGGATGTGTTACGGAATCCCATATTCTCTCAAGTATAAAGTTAGATTTTTTGTCAATAGAGGCCGCCACGTATAGTAAGTCGCCATCTAAATATTATAATGTTGAATCTTAAGAACGCGTTTTAAATGTATCTGCGAGTCGGCCAGCATACGGCCGATGAGATGAGAGCCGAGAGATACTAGCTCCTAAATCCGACCCCGTCAATTCTTGACCATAGGTTGATGGTAACTTATTAAGCGGATGAGTTAGATATCTGATAAATAATATTGAGATCCAAACTAGCAAGATCTCGCCGACTCCGAAAGAAATTCGTCCTTATAAAAGAAATTCGTTTTTAGAAAAGAAATTTGTTAACATTGGAAACCTGCAGCACCCAATCAAGATAGTATCATTGTTTCATTTTAAAGCTTGCCTACATTTCAGGACGCCGAGTAACCGGCCGCTGCTTAACCGCAGGCAGCCGGTTTACTCTTAAATACCCATATAAGAAGACAGTAGATATTCGTCAATAATCAACATTTGTGGACTTGGGATTTTTTTCCAAATAACTTTGAAAGGAGAGGTCGGCCCTCGAAACCACAAGAGGACAAAGTTGAAGGGAATAATATTCCTTAACTCTGGGCACAGGAATCAAGTCCCTAAGTGGTCGGCCAAGGAAGTTAGCCTGATACAACAAAATATAAGTTTTGGTGTTTTTCGACTCTAAAAAACTCCTGGCGCCTAAAACACGACAAGAGACGTCCGTCCCGAGGAAGAGGTCAAGGGATATTACGAAATGCCGTTAATTAAGCATTCGCCGGAAAAACCCGTGCAGCCAATAATATCAGGGACAGTTGAATACATAAATCCTGAAGAAATGATGGATGCAAGTTTACACACAGACACGACCGGCCCGGCTAATAATAACACAAATCAGTTTAGACGGGAAAAACCTTTACTGCATCGAGACGCGGAGTCTAATCTGCTCCCTGAGTACAACAGCCGAGGCATAGATGGGCTAGAGCCCGAGAATGCAGATAAAGGGCCCAAAAAGGGAACCCAGTCTAACAGATGTATGCCAGGTATGGTAGATATTAAATTAAAAGATAATGCTATACCAGTAATACAAACACAGCGGAAGGTACCATTGGCATTACATAATAAGCTTAAAGAATCTTTAAATGATCTTGAACAAAAATCTATCATTTCTAAGGTGGATTACCCAACCGACTGGGTAAATTCACTCATGATTGTAGAAAAACCCAATGGTTCGCTTCGCTTATGCCTTGATCCCAAGCCTTTAAATAAATATATTTGTAGAGAGTATTATAGTATTCCAAAATGTGACACAATTTTCAGTAATTTGGAAGGAAAAATAATGTTTTCAGTTATTGATATGAAAGATGGTTTTTGGCAAGTGCAACTAACAAACAACGCCTCTGATTTATGCACATTTAATACTCCTTTTGGTAGATATAAATTTAACAGAGTCCCCTTTGGTTTGAGTAGCATTCCAGAAATCTTTCAAAGAAAAAATATGGAAATTTTTGGTGATATTCCAAATGTCAGTATTTATTTTGACGATTTAATTATATCAGGTGTTAATGAACAAGACCATGATAAAGCTTTTAAAAAAGTTCTCGAAAAAGCTTTTAAGTATAAAATAAAGTTTAATTTTGAAAAATTACAGTATAAGTTAGGTGAAGTTAACTTTCTAGGCCAAGTTATTTCAAAAAATGGTATTAAACCATCTCAAAAAAACATTGAAGCAGTCTTAGCTATTGAAAATCCTTCAAATAAAAAAGAGTTGCTGAGAATTCTTGGACTTTTCAAATTTTTTTCAAAATTTATACCAAACTTGTCCCAATTAACCTATAATATGCGTAATCTTACTAGAAATAATACCAAATTTGAATGGCATAATAAACATCAAGATGAATTAGACTCTTTAAAAACTTTAATTACAAATAAACCTATTTTGAAAATGTTTGATGAAAAAAAGTTAATAGTTATTCAAACTGATTCTTCGAGTAAAGGACTAGGTACATGTATGATGCAAGATGATCATCCAATTTTATTTGCATCTAGATCTCTTAATAAAGCAGAAGTTAAATATGCCCAGATCGAGAAAGAATTGCTAAGTATAGTCTTTTCCTGTGAAAAATTTCATTTTTGAATTTATGGTCGTGAAGTTGTGATAAAAACAGATCATAAGCCACTAATATCAATTTTTAATAAAAATCTAGATGATGTCAGTGCCAGACTACAACGAATGCTTTTGAAATTACAAAAATATCATTTAAAAATTGAATATTTACCAGGTTCTAAAATGTTTGTTGCTGACACATTAAGCAGATCTTATATTAAAGCTGAAAGTCCCATTGATATTGAATTGGAATACACAGTTCATGCTCTATCTTTGACAGTCCCTATGACTAAAGAAAAGAAAGTAGTTTTTCAAAATGCAGTTAATAATGATAAGGTTTTAGCACAAGTTAAAAATTTCTGTTCCTCTAAATGGCCACATACTAATAAAAAATTAACTTCAGAGCTAAAATACTATTACAATTTAAGAGAAAACATTCATCTTTCTGATCATTTGCTCTTTTACAATAAAAAGATTATTGTTCCTTCTGCATTAAGAAATGATATGCTTGAATTAATTCATTCTGCTCATTTTGGTATACAAAAATGTAAATTAAGAGCACGTGAAATTATGATATGGCAAAAAATGTCCAAAGATATTGAAAACTTTGTTTCAAACTGTGAAATTTGTCAGCTGAATAGGCCAGCTAATCAAAAAGAAACCCTTATTGCTCACACTACTCCAGAAAGACCTTGGCAAATTTTATTTTCAGACTTTTTTGATTATAAATCTAAAAGTTACTTATTAATAGTTGACACATTTTCCCACTGGCTTGAAGTATTTCCTACTAATGATAAGACCGCAAAAATAGTTATCAAACATTGTAAAGAAATATTTTCTAAGTTCGGTGTACCCGATATTTTTTATTCTGACAACGTACCATATAATAGTGTCGAATTTAAAAATTTTGCCAAATCTTGGAATTTTGAATCTTAATATTCTAGCCCCCACTATCATCAGTCAAATGGTTTTGCTGAAAAGTATGTCGATATTTCTAAAAATATGCTTAAAAAAATGAGAAATCCAGATGAACTTCCATATTATTTACTTGAATATCGAAATACTCCTCTTCCTAGTATAGGATATGCTCCCTCTCAATTGCTTTTAAATCGGCTAGTAATGATTTGTTGTATGAAATTACCGATTTTGATTATAGTAGAACTTCCTCATTCACTTTAAGTGCGTTAATTGTTGAAAATGTAGAAAATATTCCTGAGGAAACATTGTCTGAAATAGATTCAATTGAATATTTTAGTACTTCAGATCAAGAAGACACTTTAATTAACAGCCCAGTTTATACAAAAACTTTAACAAATAATGATTATTGTGATTCTGACTCAGACAATGATCATAATCAGGTTACTAATGATATAGAATATGTTTTTCTTAGTGATAGTTCATCTTTTGTAAG
Source organism: Polydrusus cervinus (assembly GCA_935413205.1). Lineage (NCBI taxonomy): Eukaryota > Metazoa > Arthropoda > Insecta > Coleoptera > Curculionidae > Polydrusus > Polydrusus cervinus. Next base: position 11,969,874 of record OW284518.1, read on the forward strand.
TGATAATGTTGTAAATGAACATTTTAGTGATTGCGATGATGAAAATACCAAAAATGACTTTCCCGAATGTGACGAAACTAAAACTCAATCTTTAATCAAAAAAAGATCACGTAAGATTAAACAGCCAAAATATTTGGATGACTATGATTTATCATAATAAAAAAAAAAAAAAAAAAGCGTGTTCTATAATTAGTTTTAAGTTATGTTTATAGTTAAGACGTTGGTAGAAGTGATTATTATTTTATGTTAGATGCCTGAGGTTGGTAGTGATGTTTGACATTAGGAGATAGAAAATGACAGCTTGTGAGTCACATTATAATTTGTAATCAGTTTTTATTAATAAACTATAATATAAAAACACTTAAAAAGTATTATTTAGTACTTATAAAAAGTACATAAATAGAAAAAACAAAGAAATGTGATGTCCCGCCAAATAAATAAGCAATTCTTAACTAATAAAAGGGTAAATAAATTATTCAAGGGAAGGCCTTTATTCAAAGAAAAATCGGGAAATAGTAATTAAATATTTTCATTAAACAAAAGAAAAGAATAAAAATCTCGCAAGGCTTAGAAAAAAATAAATCTCAGAAAATTAAGGGTTTTCAAAAATTATAATAAAATAAAATTTAATAGAAAACCGTAGGAATAAATAATTACTAATAACCAAGTATTTCACAAATCAGTTGTTAACATTCAAAATTAAAGGAAAGAAAATTTTTAATATTTTACAAAAGTTCAGCAAAATACTGTAACAATTGCAAATTGATCAAAAATAAATTTAAAAATTATTAACGAAACTAATTTAACTAGCATCATACAGAGTCCACCCCAAAAACACCCCATATTCTCTTCGCGGACACGTGCATCTAAAAATAGACATAGTCCCCCTTTTAGGTCAAAACTAATCGCGGTATAATTCTGTTCTTTACCAGATTAACCAAAATTATCCGGTTATTTCCTTGCACCTGTAGTGGACCCTTCCTTTGAATACGGCTTAACATGCGATTTTCAACCTTAAAGACCAATAAATTATCAGATTGACAGAATAAAGAGGGTTGATCGTGCCCTAAAAAGCGTGAATCACGGGGGGTGACACCATTATTAAACACCTGCAATTGCTTCTCAAAGGGGAAAATTGCTATAAAAGGCCGGTCGGCGCTTGGAACAGTCAGTCTATAAAGAAAAAGGGTTACGCGCTCGTGAAAAAGTGAAAATACGTTAGTTCGGAGTCCAAGTTAAAAGTTAGTGACCGTCGTTTGCTTATTAATCCGGTCGAAGATTAATTAAGTTGAATTTACTGATAAATTCAGTCCGGTTACAGTTAGAATTAAATTCGGTAAAGTCTTGATTTTTTTTTAAAGAAATAACTTGGAGAAATTTTTGAAATAATTTCTTAATAAAGAAGTAAGTGTTCTATGGTCATAAATAGTGCATAATGAAAAATGTATGAGTAATTAAGTGAAAATTTGAATCATATAAGGTGGCTCCTAAAATTAAAGTAATAAGTGTACTCTGTGAAACGTAACATAATATTGAAAATAAAACACGTGTATGTTAAAACCTGTTTAAGTGTATAATTTCAGATCTAAATCACACTAAGTACCACTTATACTTATAGAATTTCCATAAAATAGTTATTCACCTAAAAACTTCCAGGCAACAAAAAAATTAGGTATTCCTTATCAGTGAATAAACTTCATAATAAAAAAAGGTTGTCAGCAGCTAGCACAGGAATCTTCCGAACCCAGCTAAATTTTATCATCTTATTCGCCGCCAATTATTAAATTATATCTAGCCGCTCGGATAATACACTGAGAGAAGATTCTTGCTGTCCTTATAAAAATCTTTTTACCGCTTATAAAGTAAAATGCTAACATAGGGGACAAAAGAAAAACTACCTGAGACAGCAAAATCCATTTGGCTGTAATTTCTTTGCTGGTGTAGCAAAGTCACTTTATAAAAATGACCACGTGTAACCCAAACAAACAGAATCCTGCGGTAGCAAAGTCACTTACTATCGGTTAAAAAGATACTTTGCTGGAACAACAAAGATACTTTTCTCCGCCTTCCGCGTCGTTTTTATTTAAAAGAAATTACTTTTCTGTATCAGTATAACACATTGCTGCAATAACAAATTTAATTGCTGTCCTGTATAGCGTTTAGGTTCTTATAGCAAAGGCCTTTGCTGGTACAGCATTTATTCTCTCTACTTACAGGTACCTTTTTTAGCTAAGCTAGCAAATAAGCATTGCTGTCGTAGTAAAGTGGTCTATACTGTGGCAGCACCACATATTTGCTAAAATATATGGGTGGGTGGCCCAAAAAAGAAACCGTATATTTTGTTGGCGTTTTGATATATAATGTAGGAAACATTATTCTATAACACATTTCTATATAGACAATCTTGTTTTATTAACTTTTTAAATAATTTACTAAAAATTGTGATTCATTAAAAGGGTGTTATTAAAAATAATGTTTTCTATACTATATTCAAAATATAAAGTTCATTTTTCGGATAACTAAATTTAGGGTTAAGGAAAACAAAAAATTAAATTTTTAAATATATGTATTTTTTTTATATTGTTATAACAAAACTTAAACTTAACATTTAAAAGATATCCTATATACGTATAAGGTATATAAACAGTTATATATTATACAGGGTGTTCGAAAAATATGTTTAGAAAATAAAGGTTATAGTAAGCCAAATCTCAATATTTTCAGAGTTACCCATTAAAGTTCAATTTTTTTTCTTTTTAACATGCGACAACTATTTCACTATCAATCAAATTGAGAAACGCAGAATCTTAACTGCTATGTCATCTATTTTATTTTTCGCATCTTAAAATAAATGTGTCCTCTATAGGATTATAAATGCTAAATAAAAAAGTAAGTCGTTATGAGTTCCTAAATCTCACCGTTTAGTCACAAATTAGAGTTATATTGATATAAATATAAAATTTTTGAAAAATGTAACTAGAAATAAATAAATACAAAGAAACTATTTTAGTTCATATCTAATGGTCCTATAATAGATATATTAAAGCATGGTAACATTATTTTCAGCTTCCATAGGAAAAATTGATTTATTAATAAAATTTTTAAGTTGTGACTAAACGGTAAGATTTATAGAGTCTGATAAGGTGTAACTTTTTATAGTTGTTTTTGTAATATTGGCCAAAACAAAACAGAATGATAGAAATCATCAATTTAAGTCTCTGTGCCAAACATTAATTTATTTGGTAAAGAAATAATTGCCAAAAAAATAAGAAAAAAAAATTAACGCGGATGAGGTCTGAAAATATTGAAATTTAGATTTTTTTGTTACATAACTACCTTTATGTTGTCAAGTATAATAACCTATCCAAGTTTCCAAACACACTGTATATTGTTATAGCGACTGGCACAATATCCGTTCGATATATAAATATTTTATTACTAATTTTTCAGAAAACGTTATTCATGACAAAAAGCTATGCATATCTAAAACACGAAAAATACAAAGTCTGGAAAATAACGCAAGACTAAAGTACCTTAATTCTTCGATTTACTTATCTTATTATCTTACCCTTATAGAAATTGGATCAAAAAAACATTCTTTTAAAAGCTTTATTTGGATATGAATAAAATATTTTAAAACAAACTCTTTAGTTATATATATATTAGTACTATATATCCGAAACAAAAATTATGTTTATTGTTTCTTTAAACAATAAACATAATTTTTGTTTCGGAAATTGAATTATAATCGGATTTATAGTATTCGTCGGATTTGTTTCAGTTTTATTCAAACCTTCTTCAAAGCTATAAAATCATTTTTAGTAAAAAATGCTTTATGGTGAAATAATCCCTTAGTAAAAAATATTTACTAAAATGATTTTATAGCTCAGAAGGTTTACATAAAACCGAAACGAAAAAATATGAAATACCGATTTCAAGTAAATCGCCTATAAGTCCTATGAATACCATAAAGCCAATAAACATAACCTAAAAATAATTGTCTTTTTCGTTGAGCGATTGGAACAAATTTAAAAACGTTTAGCACTTAAAATTTTCCAGAAGTAAACGTCTAAAGAAACCTTTTAAAGGAATGTGTTTCCTGGATCATCCAGTCTCCATACTGGGCGAAATAAAAGTTTAATTTTAGTTTACTGAAGAACACCATGACATTGGGATATAACTTTTAATTTTAAGGAAGCTTTACAAATAAAAATGGCAAGTCTAAGTGGCAAAAAAAAATTAAAATGCATCTCCCTTGTTTATATACTCTTTAAAACTTTTGGTTGCGGTCTTTCAGTTATGAATATGCTTTCATCAAGAATAGCATTAATAATATCAAAGTTCCTGTTACTGTATAAAAAAGTAACTTATTTTGAAACAATACACATACAAAATATATTAACAAACGGTAACAATAAAGCTAAATACAGTTCAAACTGAGATCAATGGCATTTACCATAAGGTAACATATTATAGTGATAAACAATAAAACTGAACGTCAGTTCATAGAAAAGTGTTTTGCAACAGGTATACCAACAAAAGAAAATTGGTGGGTGCGATAGTGTGACAGGCAGAGATCTTACTAAAGTTTTCTTAAATATTTTATTTCGTTTAATCGAATGAAGTCTATTTAATTTTATTAGGAAAACCACGGAGATCCATTCCGAATCAAATCTTTATCAAAATAAGCATAGAAAGAGACAGAATTTAAGGTATCGTTCTTCTCACTCATACAAGCTGGCAGTGTTCTTAATAATTTCGTACAATTCTTCTTGCCGATCATTGGTCAAACAAAGTCAAAACCATATATGGGTTCAGACGTACTAAGCTCGCATTACCTCATCGCCGTAAACAATCAAAAGAAAAAACCTTGGGACTTTGTTTACTTAACATTTTCTTAATCACCTAAAACCATTAAGTTAATCGTTTTTGACGAAATTTAATTACTTTTTACTTCCTTAATTGCTTTTATTAGTTTTTTAATCGCTCTAAATGTTTATTTTAAAAAAAATATTCAAGGAAAAAATTTTAAAACAAAAGAAGCTAATGACCTATAGGCGGGACTATAATCCTCTGGATACCGCCTTAAAAATTCTAGTTCTGCGCTTTGAGGAAATTATTGAGTACAATAAAAAATATAAAAACGCTGGACCGCGACAAACGAAGGATTATTATATCAGAATCTCTTGACAAAAGTATTTCCTTAGACTCATGTCAAACTCTAAATTTCTAAAAGGGTAAAAACCCTTAGTGCCTCGATTTTCAATGGCCAGTTAAACTTAAGACTATTTAATACAAGAATTGTTTATTATTTTTATCTATTTTTAAAGTCGTGAGAAAATCACCGAAAAAGTTATAATCACTTTTAAGGGTTCAGCCATTATTTTAACCCGAAAGTTTACATTACTAGATCGTGAGTGTGTTTATGTAACAGAGTGCAACGCTCGAAGCCGGCCCAGCTGTACGAAAGTTAAGAACGATGCTGACAATAGCTTTGTACCTTATTTGCAGTAAGTTAATTGACTTTTTATAAACATTGACGATATGCGGTACTATAGCCAAGAGACTTATGACAAAGTGCAACCTAACCGGCTATAATTAATGACTTTAGGAACTCAGTGATGAAAAGAACCTATACAATTATCTTGCAAATGTACGCAGTACTACTATTAAATATTGTTACCGAATAGGTGTTTTCAGCTATAATTTTAATAAAACGCATGAATCTGACAAATTTAACCGGATGTAATATTTCGCATAGCTAAGAACAATTATTCTTAATATTAGTAATTTGATCCCGCAGGGATGTATGTATTTGTTTTATAACCAATTGCACGCAGTGCCAAAATCGTATGTACTTATTGACGTTAAAATCCCACAGGGAAGTATGTATTAGAACCACTTGCACGCAGTGCTAAGGCTATGTGCCTATTAACTCTGACATCCCGCAGGGCATAGATTAGATGTGTACACAGTACAAAGTTTAATCGTTGTTTATGATATTAGAATATAGGAATTATTGGGCACGTATAATTTTTTGTTGTTGTTATGAATATGTAAATTGTAACTAAATGTACGCAGTGCCATAAGTGTATGTTTTAATTAGGCCGATATCCCGCAGAGACCTAGCCTAGGCGGCTACGCTGTAATACTTATTTAATAGGATTTTTATGTTAATAGAAGTAGAAACATAGTGCATGTATAATTGAAATTCAATGGATTTATATACTATAAATATTGTAATGTCCGACACCCAAATAATTACATTAAATATATACTCAACACTCCAGTGGGTTATTATTTTCGCTGACCAGCTTATAGAATAGTTATAGAGTTAAACCCTATTCCAGAAAAATCACTAATAGTTGTTAAAACTAAAAGAACCCAACCATATTTTAAAATATCTGTTCGCCAGCCACTAAAGCTCCCTTTCAAATAGCCAAGAAAATATAATACAATTTGATTAATTATTTTATTTAACTATTATTGGCAATAACCAGTGGCGGGGCGTAACAATAGAAACAACAACCTTGGCCACACCTTGATGTTATTTCTGAAAAAAAGACAGCAATTATTAAAAATCCTTTTCTAATTAAAAATAAAATATAGAACAACCATTATTGAACATATGAATGTGCCTTCCATAAATGCGTAAAATAACTATTTGCCCTCCGATATCAATGACTTTCTCCATAGCGTGAAGCAAAAGGGACACTCGTCACCTCTCCCTAGCCAGTATTATTTAATTTTTTTAACATACAAGCTCCCCTATTTCATAATATTATGACTTATTTGTTGAGCCCCCCCCCCCCCCCTTAGTGACGTTCTATGGACACCCTTGTTTCGAAATATACAGTAAAATTTATGCTAGGATGCCATCATAGAAACTAATGGTATTCTAACAACGTGTAAATTCTTTAACTTATCCAGCAGTGATGCACATTTTATATTTGTTTAATTACATTTAGTGATGACACGCGAACCCCTGAAACTAATTTTGAAATTTTTATCTTGGCGCTCGTAACTTCTACACAAATGTCAAATTCTTCTGTTATTTTCAAGAAACAAAAATATATCTTGAATTAAATCTGATAAACTTTGGCAGTTTTTAAATAAAAGTTTATAAATAAATGCACAGCGCGATTGGAAAATATCGAAAAGCGATAATAGACGTTTAAACTTAAAACTGTTTGTTTTGGATGAAACTAATGCCACGAATAACGACCAAAATATGAAAAATTTTAGAGTAGGATCTTTATTTAAAATATAATTATCTGAACTAAGAAAATTATGTGTTTTATCGATGTAATCTTCTTTTTGGATACAAATAATAGATTTACCTTTATCGGCCCTTGTAAAAACTAGTTCATTAGTTACGGATTTTTCTTTTATTTTATTCGCTATGGATAAATCTGTATTGTATTTGTTAGATATGACTTGATTTTGTATAATATTGGCGGCTGAATGTTTTACAAAACTAGAATTATTAACATTATTTTTAAGGGCGATTTCTGTTTCTACACCCAGTAATTCTAAACTATTTTTGGTAACTTTTTTAATATTAAAATTAAGACCCTTATTAAGTAAATTGAGTTCTTCACTGGAAAATTCTGTATTCGTAAGATTTATTAAACGTTCATAAAATTGATGATTAGAAAATATTTCTTTGGAAATGATGACATTTTTATTGCATTTATTAGAGGATTGAGATATTAAAAAATTAAGTTTTTTAATTTGTGTTTGATATTTGTTATAAATTATAGTATCAACTTGATCTCTTACATCTATATCAAAAGTTTCAAATTCTAAATTATGTAATCTACAAGAGAGTTCAGTATGAATTACCTTAAGGTATATATTGTAGACGTCTCGTTGGCAGTATTGTTTATTTCTGTCTTCTTTTATCCATTTGATATGTCCGGCAGTAATCCCTTTTCTCGCAGAACTTGACATGTTGTTAGTGGATAGCTTGATATATCTTGGAGACACTTTATTTTTAAGACATTCGTTAAGAAACCAAATGTTTTGGGTAGTAGTTCTACTACGTAGTAGAAGTTTGAAGTACCAAAGGCCGAGTATGCTAATGTCAGCTTCTTTAAAAAATTTAATAGTTTCGACCTTAACTTGATGAAAATCCATAGTAAAATTATGAAAGAAAACAACACTGTTTTTTTGATTTTCACTTATATTTGTCAACATGACACGTGTTTCACCGTCACAGCGGCATCTTCAGATGTGAGGTATTCAAACAAAATTTCTTAAGCTCTAAAGGTTTCATTATAGACACTAACAATATTTGGAAAATACCATAATTAACAATCAGGTAAATTATTTTAAATTTACTAACATTATACATAAGATTAGGTGATTTTAAATATGTTTAACAAAGGGGAGGTACAATTATCTATTTGGTCATTTAATAAATTAGGGGAATTTTTCATTTTGTTAATCTCTAAAGCCTCCAATAAATCAAGTCGTATTCCTTTTTGTTCTACGTGTAAAACATCGAAATTATTATTAAAAATATGATTTTCAGATTTTAAATGGTCTGCATATGTAGAATGTTTAATATTTTTAAGGAATGAATCTTGATGATCTTTAATTCTAGTTTGGAACGAACGTCCAGTTTGACCAATATAAGATTTAGGACAAGAGCCACAATTTAATTTATAGACACCGCTATTTTTATATTTACTATTTTGATCTTTGTTGTTTTTAATAATTTTTCCAAGACTATTATTTGTTTTATATGCTATTTTAATATCATATTTGCCTAAAAAGTTCTTTATGTTTTCAGCGGGTTTGCCTATAAATGTCAGCGTTTTAAAATTAAATTTTTCTCTTATTGTAGGGAGTATTTCTCTAATTGCTTTCCTGTACATCATTTTTGAATAAATATTGTCTATTAATTTATGGTTATAACCGTTATTAATTGCTATTTGTTTTATTAAATTTAATTCATTATTGAAATTTTCTATTGACATAGGTACATTGATTAGGCGATAGACCATGCTATTATATGCTGATATTTTGTGTTGAAAAGGGTGATGTGATTTGTTGTTAATTGTTGTATCGGTATGAGAGGGTTTATGATATATCGAGAAATCTAGTGTGTTGTTAATTTTTGTAATAGTAAGATCTAAGAAATTGATTGAATTATTAATTTCGGTTTTTAAAGTAAATTTTATGTTTGGATGAATAGAATTTATATATTCGAAAAATAATGTAAGTTGTCTGTTAGTACCGGAAAAAGCAACAAAAATGTCATCAACATATCTATACCAAAACTGACAATATTTAGACAAACCATGTGTATGAATTATATTCTCTATATTTTCCATAAAAATCTCAGCTAAAAGTGGGCTTAATGGGTTGCCCATAATTAATCCATTATTAGCAGTATAGATGTTATTATTGAACTGAAAATAATTTTGTCGCAGACAGATTTCCAGTAAATCTATTATTTCATCTATAATAATTAAATTAACATTATTGGAATAAAGAAGTTTTTTGACTAAATCAAGGGTTTCTAGGGGTGGTATACTAGGAAATAAATTTGTAACATCGAACGATAATAATTTAGAATTATTGGGGATGTTAAGATTTTTTACTTTATCTATTAATTCGTAAGAGTTTTTAATGCTATATTTAGGTTGAAAGTTGCAATGTTTATTGATTAAAGTGATTAAACGACTCGATATTTTAGTTGTAGGTGCTGTTGTAAATGATACTACTGGTCTAATCGGGTTGCCTGGTTTATGAAGTTTAATTAAAGAATATAATTTTGGTGGTGAAGGATTCATGATTTTTAGTTTATATTTTTCAATGTCGGTAAAAAGAGCATTAGCTTGATCTATGGCTTTATTAATTTCAATTTTATATTTTAGAGTAGGATCTTTATTTAAAATATTATAATTATCTGAACTAAGAAAATTATGTGTTTTATCGATGTAATCTTCTTTTTGGATACAAATAATAGATTTACCTTTATCGGCCCTTGTAAAAACTAGTTCATTAGTTACGGATTTTTCTTTTATTTTATTCGCTATGGATAAATCTGTATTGTATTTGTTAGATATGACTTGATTTTGTATAATATTGGCGGCTGAATGTTTTACAAAACTAGAATTATTAACATTATTTTTAAGGGCGATTTCTGTTTCTACACCCAGTAATTCTAAACTATTTTTGGTAACTTTTTTAATATTAAAATTAAGACCTTTATTAAGTAAATTGAGTTCTTCACTGGAAAATTCTGTATTCGTAAGATTTATAAAACGTTCATAAAATTGATGATTAGAAAATATTTCTTTGGAAAATATGACATTTTTATTGCATTTATTAGAAGATTGAGATATTAAAAAATTAAGTTTTTTAATTTGTGTTTGATATTTTTTATAAATTATAGTATCAACTTGATCTCTTACATCTATATCAAAAGTTTCAAATTCTAAATTATGTAATCTACAAGAGAGTTCAGTATGAATTACCTTAAGGTATATATTGTAGACGTCTCGTTGGCAGTATTGTTTATTTCTGTCTTCTTTTATCCATTTGATATGTCCGGCAGTAATCCCTTTTCTCGCAGAACTTGACATGTTGTTAGTGGATAGCTTGATATATCTTGGAGACACTTTATTTTTAAATAATAAAAATAATACAAATTTACTTACCTCATTCTGGCAGTCGCCAACGCAACTGCAGGATGCCGAACATTTCTCATTTCTCTTCCTGCATCCGCAGTGGTTATCGATGCATTCATTCAGGCATCGACAATGGTATGCTGAAAGAAAAATAATTTTAAATTTAAAATAAAATTTTATAAATCGCAAATCTCTTCTTCAAAAGTTTAAGAATGAAAATGAAGTTTAATAGTTTCGACCTTAACTTGATGAAAATCCATAGTAAAATTATGAAAGAAAACAACACTGTTTTTTTGATTTTCACTTATATTTGTCAACATGACACGTGTTTCACCGTCACAGCGGCATCTTCAGATGTGAGGTATTCAAACAAAATTTCTTAAGCTCTAAAGGTTTCATTATAGACACTAACAATATTTGGAAAATACCATAATTAACAATCAGGTAAATTATTTTAAATTTACTAACATTATACATAAGATTAGGTGATTTTAAATATGTTTAACAAAGGGGAGGTACTAGATAGGAATTAATACGGATCCCGCACAAAACGCCTTCTTTACAAAATTTGGCGCCCGAGCAGGGACGTACTGCGCATGCGCGAAATAAATTTTCTGTAAAATACCGTCGCACCGAGTTTAAAAATTAAACCAAAGGTAGGGAATCCATTTTTCGACATCTGTATACTGTATTTTTAGGTTTAAGTCTGTTATTTCCGTAATATACCGCGGGCTTGGTAAAGAGTCGCGGTCCGGTTAGGGTATTACCGTGGTTCAGAGAGGAACCCAGGTGGTAAGAAGTTTTAGGTTTAGGTTAGGTCGTGTCGAAAAATGATCCGTTGACGTACATTTTGCCGAATACCGTTTAGCGCATGTGCCAAAACATTTTTAATCCGTAAAATTTAGCTCACTAAGTTGTTGCCGTTCGAAAAATCGCGCACCGCTGAAAGAAAAGAGAGAAAAGTATGCGTTCTTTGAAGGTGCTTACTACTCGCACCAATCCGTATCTGACCGATAGTTAGTCGTCAAGAAATATCGAGGGAGTTCCCATCGAACCACCGACCGAGACGGACCGTTCTCCAGAGACCGCAGAGCTCCTAAAAAGCCAACTGCAATGAATACTGATGAGCCGAACAACGCCGCCGCCGCCGCCACCACGACGCCGCTGCACTCCGAAGATGACACCACGAAAACAACGCAGACCGATCCGAGCGATACACAAGTAAGCTGGGTATACCAATTAAAGAAAGATAGTCTGATTGTCGAGCTAACTAAGTTTGGTCTTGATACTACTGGAAACACCGACATCCTCAAGAAGCGTCTAATAAATTTTATACGCAGTGGCCGTGCGACGCCATCATTAAAAACAACACCGTTTTGCTTCCCACCTGGTAACGTTTCCACTACCGCTACCCAACCGACCTGCGCAGCAGCCACGTCACCGAAGCCTTCCTTGACCACAACCCAACCTGCTGCAGGAAACACAGTAACACCGGCAGTCACGATAACGACACCGTCCGCATCACAGGTCGCGATGACCACGAACATTGTGCCCAATACATCTGGAACCATACGGTCTTTAAAAGTATATAAATGGAACACACATTTCAATGGCCGAGATGACCCAGTGACTTTTATCGAACGCCTTGAAGAAATTTGCGCCGCTCAAGCTATCGCGATGGACGCACTGCTACCGCACATGCCCGAACTTCTACAAGGAGAAGCTGCGTTATGGTACCGCAATAACAATAGGAAGTGGAAAACATGGGCTGAATTTGAAGTGGACTTTAGAAGCTTTTACTTTCCGTTAAACCATGCCGATGACTTGGAACTGGAAATAAGTCACCGCCGACAGAGAACAACCGAACCGCCCAGCCGGTATATCACCGATCTGCAGACGCTTGTTCGCAGACACGGAAACATAAATCCGGATCAAGAATTAAAATGGCTATACCGTAATCTACTTCCACAATACCGACAACAAATACGAAGGTCGGATTTCACCGATATTGTGTCATTTTCCCGAGTAGTACGGGAAACCGAGCTATTATTGGAGCAACTAAGCCGCACCAATTATAGGCCACCAGAACCAACCAGCAGTATGCCTACAAATCGGCCAAGAAACGCCCCACCACCAGAAAGACGCTCGTCGAACCAACGTTTGCCAATGTGCTGGAGATGTGGAGGAAGCAGACATTTTCGTACCGAATGCAGAAATCCGCCCCGCTTATTTTGTTCAAGATGTGGTAGGGATAACATCATGTCTCGCAACTGTTCGTGCCCCACAATCCGACAGGAAAACTAAGCCGGCGCTGTACCGCTTCGAGGTCAGTTCAGTACCGAAACCATTTAACCTCGACTCCATTACACCGTTCGATAAACAATAATACCGATAACCGTCCGCATGTTATCGTATACATTTGCAATACACCGTTTTCAGCCTTAATAGACACCGGCGCTGCAAGTTCATATATAGGGGATCTAGCCGTCGAAAACTGCCGAAGACACCGTTGCGAAAAAGTAATATCACCTGTTAAAAGTGCCCAAGTAGCCAACGGCGGAGTGATACGTATATCAGAAGCTTACCGCTTATCATTGAAATTTGGAAACACAGCTTTGATCGCCGACATCAGTTACTTTCCGCATCTGACGTCCGATATTGTATTAGGAATGGACATATTGGGGCGTCACCAGTTTCAGCTAGATTTAAGCTCTGGCCAAGTATACCTTAATGACGAAGCCCTTTCTTTCTCCGATATGTGTAGTCCCATAGGCTTAAATCAAAACGCTCCTAGTCTAGTTCTAACGCAGGAAGAAGAACGCCAACTACAACGATTTCTAGACCGAGAGCTTCCGAAATTCAACGATATACACGGCACTACTCCGCTCATGCAGCATACAATACATTTGTTAAATGCCGAACCGATTAAGCAACGATATAGGCCGCAGAACCCTAAGATGCAGGAAATAATCAATACAGAAGTCCGAGAGATGTTGGAAAACGACAGAATTGAACCTGCCGATAGCCCATGGAGTTCTCCCGTCGTAATAGTCCGCAAGAAGGATGGTAAATACCGATTCTGTATCGATTTTCAAAAGATTAACACCATTTCCCGTAAAGACGCCTACCCTCTGCCCTACATCAATGCAATATTGGATAAGCTGAGACGAGCCCGGTATATTTCTAGCATCGACTTAAAACAAGGCTACTGGCAGATACCGCTATCTGAAGAAAGTAAACCGATTACTGCTTTTACTGTACCAGGCATGGGCCTATTTCAATTTAAAGTAATGCCTTTTGGATTACATTCAGCACCCGCCACGTTCCAGAGATTAATGGACCGCATTATTGGGCCGGAGCTTGACCAGTTCTGTTTTGCGTACCTAGACGACATAATTATTTTAGGAGAAACCTTCGAGGAACACCTTAATAATCTACAAGAAGTATTTTGCCGTCTCCGTACCGCTAACCTGAAATTAAACCCAGAAAAGTGTCAATTTGGCCGTCCATCGCTCCGATATTTAGGTCACCTGGTTACCTCTGAAGGCATACGTACCGATCCTGAGAAAGTCTGCGCCATTCTCCAATTAGCTGCACCGACTAGCATACGTTCCCTACGACGATTTCTGGGTATTGCGTCGTGGTACCGACGCTTCGTACCTAATTTCTCACAGATAGCCGCACCGCTCAATCAACTCTTAAAAAAGGGAATTCGTTGGAAATGGACTGAAGAACAACAAACCGCATTCGACCAGCTAAAAACTAGCTTAACCAATTCACCTGTCTTGACGTGCCCGGATTTTTCGAGACCATTCACATTGCAAACAGATGCATCCGACAATGGGCTTGGTGTTGCACTAATTCAGCATGGATCCGACGGCGACCACGTGATTGCATATGCAAGTCGAAGCTTAAGTCCAAACGAAAAGAAGTTCTCAGTCACTGAGAAAGAATGCTTGGCAATTGTATGGGGAGTAGAAAAGATGCGACCATACCTAGAAGGCTATCACTTTACAGTCGTGACCGATCATCAATCCCTCCGCTGGTTACATTCGATTAAAAGTCCGTCCGGCAGATTAGCTCGGTGGAGCATGTACCTTCAACAGTTTGACTTTGACATAAAATACCGAAAGGGGGTTCTAAACAAAGTAGCCGATGCACTATCCCGTGCCCCTATCGCTACCAATGACGAGGAAGAGGAAGCCAACCCGATATTTTCCTTAGAAGAGTTTACGCCCTGTTCTTGGTACACCGCCAAGAAAACTGCTGTTGGGAATAACCCCACTGCTTTCCCGGACTATAGCATAAAAGATGGCCGCCTATACCGTCACTTCTGGGATATGTCCGACCCTACCGATGATGACATGACCGATCCATGGAAAGTTTGCGTTCCTAAGGCCGCTCGAAAAGCAGTACTGGAAGAAAACCACGACCGACCAACCGCCGGACACCTCGGTATTGCAAAAACTACCGCACGAATAGCCCGTCGTTATTACTGGCCAGGTATGTTCAGAGATATTGCCGTTTATGTGAGACGCTGTGCATCTTGCCAAAGGTATAAAACTTCTCAACAACAAACTGCTGGTAAAATGCGACCATCAAGGAATGACCAACCATGGGAAACCGTCAGTACCGACTTAGTAGGACCATTACCCCGATCGGCGAAAGGAAATAACTACCTGGTTATGTTTCAAGACCGCTTTACTAAATGGGTGCAGTGTCGTGCTATTCGAAAAGCTACCGCTAAGGCGGTTAGCCAGGCGCTCTATGAAGAGGTTATTGCCCGATTCGGATGCCCACACACTGTTATTTCCGACAATGGAACCCAATACACCGGACAAACCTTCAGGGACCTACTAAATGAAATGGGAATCACGCACCGCCTTACACCTCCGTATACACCGCAAGCCAACCCAGTAGAACGCACCAATAAAACTATGAAGACCATGGGAGCCCAATTCTGCGAATCAGACCACAGAAAATGAGATGTGCATCTACCCGAGTTAGTGTTTGCACTCAATAGTTCCCGACATGATTTTCTCCAGCTTTTCTTAATTTTGGCCGTGAACTGGACCCTCCTAAACCGTTATACCGCAACCTTCCGGACACTGAACCACAGCCAGACGACGCCGGCCCCTCTACAGAAGCAAATACCGCCCAATTGGAGAACCTGACGGACAGGCTAAAAAGGCTGAAAGATGTATATGCGCTCGTCCGCATCAATCTCGGAAAAGCCTTTACTGTTCAAAGTCACCACTATAACCTTCGTCGCCGTGAATGGAGATGTCACATTGGTGATAAAGTCATGCGACGAGAAAACCCACTATCTTCTGCTATTAAAGGATTCGCCGCCAAGCTTGCACCGAAATATTCTGGGCCTTATACTGTAATTAAAGTGGTATCACCGGTTGTATATGACCTTAAGGATCAGTCTGGGAAAAAGTACCGGAATATACATATTAAAGACTTGAAGCACGCACACGATGATCTAAAGTAATTTTCGTCCCAACCGACACCCCTAACCTAGTGAAGCCCTATGTGATGTTCCAGTCCCAGGAAGCAGAGACGGTGAGGCATCGTGTTTTGCACGGTTTTCCACCGCTACGTGTACGAAAACTTGTTGCAGTACCCGGACCACTGGACCAGTCCAAAGAAGGAATGATATATTATTCTGATTTTATTTAGATTCGCGATAGTTTTCTGAATTGTAATTTTAATTATTAGGGACCTTCCGCAGTAGGGCTAGATTAAGAAAATATTTTCCTTTTGTAAATAAAAATATTTTTTTCAAAGAAGGGGGGGGGGGGTGTGTAACGAAGTTACATTATTTTTACAGGGTTGTATACGTATCCGTTTTTAACTTTCTTATTTTTCGTCGCACAAAGTTCATTCTTGTTCGTAAATTATTCATATTAATTGTACTGATTAATTTTCTAAAGTTTTCCGTCGCGAAATACCGGGAAATAGCTTTTCTTAGTTTTCCTTCATTCCCCACTGTTCATAGTACGGGTCGGCGCGGAACCGCCGTCGCCATCGGTACCTCTCGATGTCGCGCGCCGAGTGGAAGGGGATCCGCCGGTCTGAGAGCCTTCCTCAGCGAGATCGTGCCGTCTTATAATCAGAGTACCGCACTCTCATCTCGCGTCCGGTTGACTACTCCGACTAGCTCCCGACCATCACCGAGACCGACCGACGATTAATCAACGGTAAGAAATATCATGTAGACTGTTAAAATTGTATACGCGCCGTCATTACACTTTCTGGTTCACCGACACATACATACAAGACACTGTTCTCTCTCTGACACATATACCGGGATATAGTAAGTTACATTCTTTATGATTCTAATACATGAGACCAGGTTGCTTGGAAAACCATCGATCAGGTAGCTTTGTCTCGTTCTATTTCTGCACCGACTTTGTTTAAATATTATCCTATATGTATACGATACCGGACTGCTTGGAAAACCATCGATCAGGTAGTTCTGTTTCGTTCTAACCTATACGACATATACATATTACACTGACACCGTTATACCTTTCTCTCTTCAACACACACAAAGACCGGTAAATAATTATCCCATATACGATACCGGGCTGCTTGGAAAACCATCGATCAGGTAGCTCTGTCTCGTTCTAAATAATATACACCGTTCTATCTTTCTCTTTTCAAACGATCGGTATATTAATTGTTCCATATATATACGATTCCGGGCTGCTTGGAAAACCATCGATCAGGTAGCTCTGTCTCGTTCTATCCGACACATACATATTACACGGACACCGTTATACCTTTCTCTCCTTAACACACATAAAGACCGGTAAATAATTATCCCATATACGATTCCGGGCTGCTTGGAAAACCATCGATTAGGTAGCTCTGTCTCGTTCTATCCGACACATACATATTACACTGACACCGTTATACCTTTCTCTCTTCAACACATACAATGACCGGTATAATAATTATCCCATTTACGATACCGGGCTGCTTGGAAAACCATCGATCAGGTAGCTCTGTCTCGTTCTAAATAATATACACCGTTCTATCTTTCTCTTTTCAAACGACCGATATATTAATTATTCTATATATATACGATACCGGGCTGCTGGGAAAACCATCGATCAGGTAGCTCTGTCTCGTTTCATTTGTTTGATACACCGGGCTAAATCCATTAATGTATTATCTCCGTTCTCTCTCTCTCACACACACACACGCATACCGACATACCTATCTCTGTCCGGCACATACAACACTCACATTTACAATTTGCCTGCAAACACTGTTGAACCGCCAGAACGTGTAATTCCGCGAAATTCATATATAAATACATAAGTACCGCAAAGCCGGCCTACTATTTTTACCGCTATTAAACCACTAGTCGTTTCTATTCTCTCCTGGAACTTTTTACCGATACCACTCAACGTATTTCCGGCCGCATCTATTTTTGTAAGCAATTTAACCACGGGTTTCTTTTCCGATAGCTCAAGTAGGTCGCGTTCCGTTACTGATATCTGCAAGTCCGTTACTGTTCCGACCTTTACACTGATACCTGCCGATCATGTTTCCGTTTGCGCCTACGTACCGCTGCCGTAAAGCCAACCGCCGGACCGCTTACAAATATAGAATCGCGAAACCATCTAATCACGCCGAAGCCGGAGTCATTCATTTTAGCCGCGAATAATTAATAAATAAAAGATACATTGTCGCGTACCGATGAACGTATACAATCCTCCTCTCTCTTTAACTGGTAGATTCATTCCATTTTAACACCGCTAATAAATGGGGCATATTTTCATGTACAGTACTTTAAATACAAAATGTTTTAAAACCGATTGTTTTATTATTCCTTCGCACCATGCATATGCAGTTGAACGCCTGGATTATTTTCTCCACTGTCTAAAAGCTACTCGAAGGTAACTGTGGGCCTCTTACCACATTAATCCAAGAGGTGGCGCCCGAGACTCCGTTGGAAAAGTACTTTTCGTCCTATAGTCGCATGCAGCAAATCACGCATAAGCGACGTGAGCAATAGATTAGCTAGATAGATAGATAGGAATTAATACGGATCCCGCACAAAACGCCTTCTTTACAATATAAGTGATCTGTATTTTGAGTACAATTGATGGAAATCAGATGGTGCTTGAGTTTTAAGTTTGAGGACATAAAACTAAAATATCAGGGTGGTTACATGGTTATCGTACATATACTTTTTAGGTTAAAACTTTGAGAAATACTCTTCAAGAAAAGAACACCTAAAGTAAGAACTTTCGCACTTTCAATGTTTACCATTTGAATGATGTCTGACATAATTTTTATATATTTGTAGCTGTTATATATTTAGATGAATTTGTTATAGGCCGAAGTCTACTTCATTGTTTAAGAAGAAATATTTAAGCTGTTAAAATTTCTCAAACCTTTAGTTTCTCTAATTAACACCGAAAAGATTAATTAGTTGCCCTCTAAAGAAAACAGTTTTAATAAATTCAGGAATAAAATCCATTACATGATTAGCAAGTTTACAAGAGAGATTAGATTCTTAGCTTCACTAATTTTAAACAGATAGTATAAGAAAAGTTAGGTATTATAGCATTTGCCAAAAATCGAGTACTCAAGCTTGGTATCCACTTTTTACTAAATGGATAGTATATAGAAAAACACATTCATTTTACAAAAGGATTTCCTTTCGTTTCGTCAGATCCATCCTTGTACGCGTTTCGCCATATCATGGCTCATCAGTAGAGCTAGGATCCGACGAAAGAAAGGAGAACCCAAAGCTGCTTATGCAGCACTTGGTGGGACACACCGGTAAGATGTGGCACGGAACGCCATCTGTGTCGTTGTTAGACACTCTTGAGCATACCAGCACCTCTAACAAACTTATAGAAATAAGTAAAAAATGCATTCATTTTATTTGCGTTAATTGAGTATTGATATGGGAAAGTAAAAAATTATGATATAATAAAAAAGATAGGTACTTACCTACTTAAAGGGTTGTTTTTTAAAAACAAGCATAATTCTATAATGAACAAAAATATGGGACTGGGACCCTCATTTGTTCAAATCTCTCATTTTCAAAAAAGAGGCTATTTTTAATTCTATATCGCCAGAAACAATTTTGAAAACATTGATTACACTATTGGCTCTGGCAACAGCTCATAGAATTCGGACACTATCCAAGATAAGTTTCGCTAAGATTTACTGAGTGTGGCAATCCATATCGTGGATGGCATTAGGACCTCTAGGATAGGTTTGTTCTCAGCTGGTTCTTCCTACCGATGAAACTATTACATGAAACTATTACATCTATTCAAGTATCACATGCAGATATCACAGCATGTAATGGACA
Source organism: Polydrusus cervinus (assembly GCA_935413205.1). NCBI lineage: Eukaryota > Metazoa > Arthropoda > Insecta > Coleoptera > Curculionidae > Polydrusus > Polydrusus cervinus. Next base: position 11,989,866 of record OW284518.1, read on the forward strand.
AATGAGTGTTTCCATTGTTGTTGTAGCCTTATTAACCAGTAAATCTTCTAGTAAATGGATACAGTAAAACTTTACTGTATTGAAGTAAGTGAATATAAAATTCACAACAACAGGTACATTGATACTTCCTCTGGCTGTCAATCAGGTTTGGATATAAACAATATTAAACATATTGCGGGATGGTCAGAAAAATACAACTGTATTTCAAACTTTTACAATATACCAATCATTGGTGATAAAAAACTGAGTTGCATTAAAGATACTTAGATTCTAAGGGTTTTTTAATGTATGGATGATAATGTCGTTAATATAATAGGACCACCGAATGGGACATTTTAATATTAAATTAAGAAGGTTAGTACTGAAAAGTTTTTGTTACTCGCTAGTTGTGTTGAATATATTTTTTATAATATTTTATAGACAGTGCTCATTTGAGAGTTCGATCTTGCTCTAAATATCTACATGTGTGATCTACGAAGGATGGAATTGTGAAATACAATTAATGGATTAAACGACTTACCTGTAAGGAAGTTCAATCCATATTGTATGAACAATTCCATCCGAGTAGATCACCCCCACCCTTCCCAAACTCAATGTGACCCTGTTAAACGATCTCACTCTCCATTAGGGGAAAAATTTGTAATGACGTTAACGGGTGGTAGTGGCAGAGGGGTTGGATATGCTACGGGTACATAACCTGACTAGGTAGGACATAACCTGGTTAGGGAGGATAACAATGGACCAGGGGACCAAGGAATTAAAATTCTCTAAAAGACGTGATTTTAAACGAAAGTTTGTATACTACATGTGTGATCTACTCGGATGGAATTGTTCATACAATATGGATTGAACTTCCTTACAGGTAAGTCGTTTAATCCATTAATTATGAATCTGTGTGTGCATATACCTATATGTCAGTTTTTATGAAATTGATAATATTCGCTTTAACAGTTTAAACTTTTAAATAGTTAATAAGTGACATAAACATTTTTTTGTTTTTGTAAAATGGGGTTTAGATAATACTAGGGGCTTCGACATTTTGCCCTCACAAAATTTACATTTTTTTATTAGTACATTGGCATATTTATCTCAAAAACGCAAAATAGTGACATATAATATGCACTTCTTGTACCAAGCCACAGATAGGTACAGGGTGGAATTTTTAACTGGAATAAATTCAGTATAGAAAGTCTCTTTATTTGCGGAGAAAATACGGAAATACGGGTGCCTTTATTTTTAGTTTGTTACACTTTTTTCGTCCCGTCATGAAATTTACCCCTCTTCTGGGGGTAGAAACCCGGCCCCCTAACATTTCCAACAATTTTTACAATAAAAAAAATTGCGTCTAGATTATCGAAATGCAAAAGTAAATAGTGGGTCGTATTCCTTTTTTTGTGCCCTTTCCAACGAGCTACCGCAATACATTTGAGAAAAAAAAAGTTAGGGGCGGTTTCTACCCCCCAGAAGGGGTAAATTTCATGACGGGACGAGAAAAGTGTACCAAACTAAAAATAAAGGCACCCGTATTCTCCGCAAATAAAGAGGCTTTCTATTACTGAATTTATTCCAGTTAAATATTCCGCCTTGAATATTCTGACATAATGGATGCCTTTTATAGTTGCCTTCAAATTTTAATGAAAACGGTTTAGTATTATATACAAAAAAAAATAAAAACAAAGAAAAATCAGTTTTGCACCACTGGTTTTAAAAATGAATAAAAAATAAAAATAATGCCTCGTTAATAAAATTATACAATTTGTATTTAATAAATATAAGGTCGAACAGTCTCGTTAACCAAGTTTGATTAATACGAATTGTACAGGGTGTCCAAAGTTTAGTGACAAACTTTGCAAACTTTTAAGTAATTATATTTTTCTTATTTCAAATTGGAACCTCTGTATATTATTATGTCATTGTATGGTATCTACCTAAGTATGTATTTCTAATTAAATATTATCCTTATTTTTCCTTACATGACGTTTTTTCCAATTATTGTAGTACTTTGTATTGCTTTTTAATTGGGGAAATAAATGATATTATTATTATCAAGTTCACCATTCCATCAAGAAATCTATTACACTCTTATTAGTTTTATACGTTTGTGTTCGTAAAAAATTGGCATTTAGCTTCACCGTTTTGTCAACAAATCTATTACATTTTTTTAAATTAATACTATTCAGTATTTGTAAAATAATTAAAGTTCACCACCGTACCTACGGAATTACTAAATTATTATTAACGGCAGAATGTGCCCAGATATTTAATGATTTTTTATTGCTTGTAAAGTTTATTGTATAAAGTCATGTAATACTTATATACCAACTTGACAAATGTCTAAAAGCCTTTTTAGGTGCAAGTTCATTTGATTTACTTTTTTAATTACTTAAATTTGTATTACTACCATAATAATTAACAATAAAAATAAACTTGTAAATACGCCTACATCTTATTATTGTTTCGGACGACATGAAAACGCACATAACCTAGATTGACACCGCGGCGTTCGGTTCCTCTTACATTTAGCTTATTTCTATAAGTGTCTAACAACGACACAGATGGCGCTCCATGCCACATCCTACTGGCGTGTCCCACCAAATGCTGCATAAGCACCTTTGAGGTGCTCCTTTCTTTCGTATTCGTCGGATCCTAGCCTAGCTCTACTGATGAGCCATGATATGGCGAAACGAAAGGAAATTCTTCTTCTGTCTGAAAAATTGGCCTGATAAAACTGGTAAAAAGTAGACTAACATCTTCTAATCAAGCACGCGACGCGTTGTGGTAATTTTTTCGCTCACTGAGAGTTTTCGATTCTGAGGGTGGAACGTATAACTTTCTTTTGCAATTTTGGTAATCGTTTTGAGTTTATCTACGTCTTGAAGCTGACCTCTATGCAGAAGCTAAACATTGTAATTTCAAATTATATTACTGCAAAGTATTCCAAAAGAATATAATATCAACGTGTATAAAACAGATACCAAAGAAATTGAAATAGTCCCTGTAAGATAAAGAAATATCCGTTCTATTTTGAAAATATTTATTTTATCTTTGTTTTACCAAAAAAATACACGATCTTCAGTTTAACATACCAAATATCGTGTCATGCGATTAAAAACTCCAATGTGGTGAAACAACTATAATTTTTATAAAATTGTGAATATTAGAAAACCTGCTTACTTCGTGTAAATACAAATTGCATATTATACACAATATCTTTCATATGGCGTGTTGGTAAAGCCATTTGATACAAAGTAATATTAACTTTTAAAGATCTTTTTATAACAAAAGTGCTTCTTTCTCCATAAATATTCGACCAAAAATGTGTTCTTTTTGATATGGTGCTCTTTAATGAAATTGCCTACGCCCGAGTTTGGTATACTTTTTTTTATTCTGGTAACAAGTCATCACCCAATTCTTCATTTCCGAAATCTTCAAAGTCAAACGGTTTTCCGGCTCCAGTCCTCGGTCTTAGGGGCAAAGGTCCTAGCGGGTCAGAATAGTTTATATTATCTACAAATAGAAAAATTACAATTATTTTTATCACAAGGAAATATTTGATAAAAATACAACCAAAATCAACATCGCTCTAAAAGTTACGAAATAATATTTTAAGGATGTTATAATAAATTGTCGACAATACTAATAGGCGGAGAAGTGACCTTTAACAATCTATTCTGAAAAAATGCAACCATTGAAATATGAGGATAGAGATATTTACATTGAGTTCGACGCGCCGTGCTTCGCTTGTGTGCGCGGATCTACATTGTACCATATGCAATAAATCCAAAGCACCGTTATTCGGCGCGCTTTACCGCGTATCATTGCGATTCAAGTTTTACCCTGCACGGACGGCAGCTTTCCTACCTCATCGCTGACAAACATGCAAAGTTATAGTTCTTTACATCCTATAACAGCAAAAATTGGTTTGTCGCGTCTTAACCTGAGCTAAAGAGTTGGCAACCATAATCGAAATTTAAGGGATAATTGAATATTTAAAAATGTATCTACCCTCTGATTCGAGATACAGGAAAATTTGAAGAAAAATTGATAAGATGTTCACAGAACAAGAATTTAAGCACTATGGTAATAAAAAGGTTGTGATCGCAACAATGTTGCCGACCTGCAGTAGGTAAACGAGAACGCACCATTTAATATTTTTTTTTCCCATTTTAATATTTTGAAAGTAATACGGTCATCTTTATGGAAAAAACTATTATTTTCCAAGTTTGTTAACGTAACTTCTCGTCCTGGACGGTAGAGTTCTGGACGTGCACTGTCTTTATTTCTTTTGAATCACTACGTTTCAACTTGTAAGCATCTCCAGTCATCTTCAGGTGAATACTGTTGTATTAAATACGACTGGAGATGCTTACCAGTTGAAACGTAGTGATTCAAAAGAAATAAATACAATGCAAGTCCAAAACTCTACTGCCGTTCAAGAAACGTCATTGTCTCCAACCTTTAAACAAATTTCTCGTCTGTTATATTTGCGCTTTGATCGTTGCCTACCTTTTCTAGTAACCTTCGTTTAGTAATAATTTGTAACGTCTAGCTCGCAGATGCGTTAGATTATTTTCAGCATGCATTATTAAAGTGAGATTTATATATTTTGTAACATTATTGGAAGTGTTTTTTATTAAATATACTGTATACATATTGTGTTTAAATGGCACGTCAGTTTGAAGTATGCAAGAAATTATGCCATTTAAGCCCGGAAATAATATTTCAAAGGGGAGAAGAAAATCGGTCATCTTCGTGACCATGCAAAAAAGTGCCAAAGCACTTTACAAATAGTATCCCCTCGATTCCATACACTTCCCCTCTCGTCCTTATTAATCCCCCTTTTTAAGGGTGGGAGACTTACTTGTATCGCAAATGTGACTTTAACCGTGTTCGACCAACAATAGCTATTTGATGAATAAAATACTTTGTCTATTGTCTAAGAAAATTACCAATATTATTTTGTCCGATCCCAGAATCTGAACTTCCTGCACTGTTCTGCGCTCGTATCGCTCTCGTACTCCTCAGATTTCTGTTCATCGAGGCTGACAATGACGGTGGGCTTTTTGTAGTTTCGTGCTCTGGCACGGGACTAAAGCCGGAGCCGGCCCTGGAAGAGAGGCCACTATTGCTACGTCTTGATCCTATAAAAGAAAAGGTAGCTAATAACTGACATTTGCACAAAAGAAGTTGTTTGTTGACATGGATCCTTAGAATGTCAAAATAAAACGCCATCTCGAAATATTTTTTATAAGCACGTTATGACAATATACAAACATACAGGGTGGTAACTATTTAATTGACTGACTAATATCTTCTTAAAGGCAATTTCTACGAAGTTGATTAGATTAGAGAAGTTGTGCCATTTTTAAAGCTTTTAAGATCCAGTGTAACTGTGTTGCCAAATTGTTTTTGATTATTGAGATACAGGGTGATTTCTTAAAATGTATTTCTTTTAACAACTCAAAATGCTTTCACATAAAAAATAAATGATTTCAGAATATTAATTTTTTAATGGGTATAATTTATAACAATTTTTGGCATTATAAAAATGTACAAAGGCTTCTTGTTTATAATAACTGTAAAACCTTGTTCTATCCTTAACCTTAACATTGATTGTGTGCCAGCGGAAAAATCTACATTATAATATAAAAAAAATTAATAATGAAATTTAAAAAAAAAATATTTTTCTAGTTTGTCTAAAATATTTGCCATATCCCATTTGCTTCAATCTGTATATGTCATTTAGAATTTTCAAACGTGGAAAAATGACATTATTTGCCCAAATATCATAAGAAAAAGTTACTTTCATTTACATAGACATTCTAAATAAAAAGTTTGGTGCAAAATTAAATATATATATTTTGCCCAATAAAAACGCTATTATCTTTTTTCGATGTACCGGGTGTCCCACTAAGAATGTATCTCGGAAACTACTGGGCATAGAAACTCAGGAAAAAAAAAATTATAACTAAAGTGGTCATGAGAAAATCCTGGAAATAATTTTTAAGTTCCGTATATTGCCGCAAGAGGACGTAATTAAAAAGTAAATTTAAAAAGTTTACATATCTCCGAAAATTCCACATTAAGGTATATCTTTGATAACACCATTGAAAAGCTTGGACAATTATGCATCATTTTGGTCTTATGCTCATTGGCGTACCGACTTTAATAAAAGGGGGGGAAGCGGTTGAATGTGTAATCAGTTAAATCGCTGTAGCTTATAAACGACTTATCCGATTTTAGCAAACTAAAGACTGTTTGGAAGAGAAATGTATGCACTCTCACCAATCGTATTTAGTTGTCCATAATAGTTCTCAAAAAAAAATGCTAGAGGGCGCAATTTGTAATAATAACACATTTTTTGATTTTACTCCGAAAAAATAAATCATACGGTGTAATTATGATACCATAATCAAAAAGTAGATTAAATTTGCTAGAACAAATATTAAAACCGCAGCTCGATATCTCCGTTCGTTTCAGCGTTATCGCCAATAGAATAATTTTTAAAAGTAAGCGATTATATATTTTTTAGAAAAAAAGTGGGACGCCACTGATATTTTTTCATGTGGATATTATTTCTGATTAGCCTGGTCAATTCTGCATAAAAATGGTCTCTTGCGTTTTTCTCCTCAGGCACACCGTTCTTAATTAAAATAATTAAATTAAATTAGACACGCGGAAGTGAAGGTGGTCATTTCCAACAATTTTTATAAAACTAAATTTTTCATTATCAATGTTAATAATGATAATAATAAATAGTAGAGCTAATTTATTTGTTATTGTTCTGGCAAATTTAATCTACTTTTCGATTATGGCATCATAATTATACCGTATGATTTATTTTTTCGGAGTAAAATCAAAAAATGTGTTATTATTACAAATTGCGCCCTCTAGCATTTTTTTTGAGAACTATTATGTACAACTAAATACGATTGGTGAAAGTGCATACATTTCTCTTCCAAACAGTCTTTAGTTTGCTAAAATCGGATAAGTCGTTTATAAGTTACAGCGATTTAACTGATTACACTTTCAGCAGCTTCCCCCCCTTTTATTAAAGTCGGTACGCCAATGAGCATAAGACCAAAATGATGCATAATTGTCCAAGCTTTTCAATGGTGTTATCAAAGATATACCTTAATGTAGAATTTTCGGAGATATGTAAACTTTTTAAATTTACTTTTTAATTACGCCCTCTTGCGGCAAATTGCGGAACTTAAAAATTATTTCCAGGATTTTCTCATGACCACTTTAATTATAATTTTTTTTCCTGAGTTTCTATGCCCAGTAGTTTCCGAGATACGGCCGAGAGCCATTCTTAGTGTGACACCCGGTACAGTTCTCCCGAATTTTGGATAAAAGCCGAAAACATTATGTTAAATTAAATTTCTATTTTTCCTCTACTGTTAACATTTTTAAACAATTTAAAAAAAATTACACAAACTGACCTTTATTCATAATTTATATCGTAGAAAGCCGTGTTCCAAGCCGACTTGTGCCATTATTAAAGTTTAAAAATAAGCCTTAAATTGTTATTGTTGTCCAAGCCTACTTATAAAATTATTAAAGTTTGCTTGCCGTTCTGCCCTTCTTTCGAATTAGGCTTTTTTCCTCTTCGTTCGCTGCCAGGGCCATTCCCGAGAGGACCTACAGTTTAACGTGGGTTCCGAACCACGATCCTCAGTCATGCGACACCCCCAAGGGCTATCAACCCTTGGTTTATTGCCGTTGCATGACCTACCGATGGGGGAGTGTGTACCTTCTTCCGCACCCCACGAGATGTCCGATCTCATCCGGCCTGGTTACCGGCGTGAATGGGGTGGGTTGGGAGATAATACCTTTTATACTCTTCCCTGCATTCTTAAATCCACTAAATTTCGGACATACTTTTTTTTTTATTGTACGTATGCCCACTCCGGGAATCGAACCCGGGTCGCCGCGGTCGAATGCCAGTAGCTCTACCTCTGAGCCACAACCGCGGTTTTATTAAAGTTTAAGAATAATATACGCATAAAATTTTATGACTTTTGGAAATTTTTAGGAAACCCTTGGTGAAAAAAGAAATTTAGGTACATAGCTTGTACTTAACTTAAAATGTATGATATTTTTTAGCTTTCTCGCTCAATATAGCTGAGGAATATACATTTTTAGTAAACGAAAATAATCCAAGAAATGCCTTTCAGTTTCCTTACCAACACCTTTTATTTTTAAAAATATACCTTATTTTAATTAAGCAAACGTTTTTTTTACATAATGTTTTTGGTTTTTACCCAAAATATATAGTGTTTTTTTATTGGATAAAATATTTAAAAAAAAATGATTTTTTTTAGAATTTGGCACCAAACTTTGGATTTAGAATATGCATGTAAATGAAAATAGCTTTTTCTTATGGAATTTGTTGATATTTAGGCAAATAATGTCATTTTCCGACGTTTTAAAATGTTAAATGACATTTACGGATTGCAGCAAATACGATATGTCAAATATTTTAAACTATTTGATTTATAGTTAAGCAAAAACAAACTAAAAAATTATTTTTCTAAAAACTTTAACAATAAAAATGTTTTCCATATGGTGCAGACTTTTCTGCGGGCACTCGCTATCAAAACATCGATAAATTTTTCCAAAAATACCATATATACAGGGTGTCCGGTAACTTATGGGCCATAGAGCAACTGGAGATAGTAGATATAAAAATATGTCTTTTGAGCCAAATTGAATTCGATATCTTAAACCGTTTTAAAATTATCATCATTTTTCGAAAATTAATTTTCACTTTCAACACCCTGTATCTCTTTAACCTCTAACATTTTACTTGGACAAATTTGGCTCAAAAGACATATTTTTATATCTACTATCTCCAGTTGCTCTATGGCCCATAAGTTACCGGACACCGTGTATATATCACGTCCTACTCTGAAACAAAGTGTTTCTAAAAAAATATAAACGTATCTACATTTTAATTTTTAAATACAGTAAGGTCCGCTGCTGAAAAAATGTGCCCATTGTATGCGAACTCTCGCTCTAATCGATATTTAATGTCCCTTTAATTTTGTCTCTGTTTTTCCAAATAGTAGAAATAGTCGAAGTCCTTACCATACATCAGCACTAGATGTTCCACTGTTGATTTTATCAATAATTTTAATTTTTTGTTCTAACGTAAGGGAATTCCCATATTTCCACATGATTATACTGGCGCAAACGATCGAATAAATGGATTACTACTAAATAAAAGTAGGAACGTATGGCCACAGAATATAGCTACGCGTAGCTATATACAGGGTGTGTCAGTAAGGTGTCGGGCTTTAATAGCACCTAAACTATCAAAGATAGGGAAAAAAGTGTAATACAAAAGTTAAATGGTTTGTTAGGATGCATAACCTAAAAATATTTTAAAATCTACAGGGTGGTCCTAAAAAGTGGTACTGATTAATAAAAAAGAAAATTAAATGGGACACCCAGTATAATTTTCCAGAATATGATTTAATAGAATAAGGACTTTGCAACCATCTTAAAATTTTTAAACTAAAATGCAACGTTGCCAAGTAATTAATTTTTTTCCGAAATTTTAGTAATTTTAAGGGTATCGTAAAAAAATCATAGTAACCTGTGGATTACCCCTAGGCAAATATAATTTACATTGTGGGTACTTTAAGGTACAATATATTGATCGATAATAATGTTTTTTAAATCTCTTATACAGAGCGTTCGGTATAAGTTGGACAATTCGATAGTTTTAAAAATGCTTTATTTCAATTTTTTTAAATGGGACCCCACTAATTTTTTTAGGCAAAAGGATGTATCTTTCGAAAACCTTACTTTTTTGTTAAACATGTCATATATCTAAATATCATAGTTTTTGAAATATTTTAGGATTTGTCTTAACTTAGGGTAAAAAAGGAAAGTTCTAATTGAACAATTTGGTCAAGATTGCTTTGAAACAAAAAATAAATAATTTTCTTTGTCACAGCTGTCATTGTAAAATTATTTCGCCAACATTTTGTGCTTTATAACTGTTTAAATTTTAGTTTCCTGAACTAACTTTATCATAACTCATATTTTTCTATTTCGATAAAGTTAGTTCGGGACACTAAATTTTAAACAAAAATGTTAGCGAAATAATTTCGCAATGACAGCTGTGATAAAGAAAATTATTTATTTTTTGTTCCAAAGCAATTATGACTAAATAGTTTAATTAGAACTTTCCTTTTTTATCCTGATTTAAGACAAATCCTAAATATTTCAAAAACTATAATATTTAGATATATGACATGTTTAATAAAAAAGTAAGGTTTTCGAAAGATAAATTCTTTTGCCTAAAAAAATTAGGGGTGTCCCATTTAAAAAAATTGAAATAAAGCATTTTTAAAACTGTCGAGTTGTCCAACTTATACCGAACGCTCTGTGTAAGAGATTTAAAAAACATTATTATCGATCAATATATTGTACCTTAAAGTACCCACAATGTAAATTATATTTGCCTAGGGGTAATCCACAGGTTACTATGATTTTTTTACGATACCCTTAAAATTACTAAAATTTCGGAAAAAAATTAATTACTTGGCAACGTTGCCTTTTAGTTCAAAAATTTTAAGATGGTTGCAAAGTCCTTATTCTATTGAATCATATTCTGGAAAATTATACTGGGTGTCCCATTTAATTTTCTTTTTTATTATTCAGTACCACTTTTTAGGACCACCCTGTAGATTTTAAAATATTTTTAGGTTATGCATCCTAACAAACCATTTAACTTTTATATTACACTTTTTTTCCTATCTTTGATAGTTTAGGTGCTATCAAAGCCCGACACCTTATTGACACACCCTGTATTCTGTGGTATGGCATATTCGTATGCAGGAAAATATTATATGAGTTTTATGACAAGTTTGTTTCATCAGTCGCGCGTGATAGATAAAGCTAACCATCTTACACTCTGTCGACTGGTCGTTATAATTGCAGCAAAAAATATTGTTCGAGAAAAAAAAATTGCTGGTATTTAAAGTGATGTAGTACTTTGGCAGTTATATCCGAGCTCGTTGTATCGGAACTCAAATTGTATTAAATTTAATTCGCAACACTGAAAATGACTCGTTAAAACTGGACGCTCATTATAAACGGACCCCACTGTATAGTTATTCGATATACCCAGTGGCGTGCATACAATATAGGCAAAGATCACCCTGGGAACAATAAAACAAACAATCAATTTTTTTTATATATATTAGTTTTTATCCGTGTAATCCAACTTTGGCAATTTATCTTTACATTAATATAATAAATAATAACATAGGGCCGAAAAGGTATCCTATATCATTTCCACGAACGCATTCCTTGCTTATTTATATCATAAACTAGATCCCTGTATAAGCATTCCGTAAGATCATTCTAAAAGTAAAGATCTCGCTGTACATTAGCGTCTTATGCAAAAGCAAAAGCATTGCTTTTGTACGAGTGGAAGAAAGCGAGAGAGCCGGTAGGTAGTAGGGTAGAAACAGATGTAACAAATAAACCCGTAGCAACCTTCGACCTCGAAGAAAGCCCGCGCTTGGTGTGTGAATTGGTGCCAATCTTCAAGCGTAGTTTGGAAAATACATCTTTTTAAATATTGAATATGAAACACGCCTCTATAAGTTTTATTATCAATTAGTTTAGTTAGTAGTAGGATATTTTTAAAGGGATAACGGATACGGTATTGTAAAATAAGAAGCACTTTTGTGACAAATAAAATAATTTTTCCCGATAGATTCACAATATTTAATAATCAGTAAGCTTATCATCACATTTCACATAATAATTTTGGCAACATTGGTTCAATTAAGTGGATGATAGATTTTTAATTTATAATTAGTGTTTTCGCCCTTTTGCTAGACTTCGCGCCGTCGGGTTTCGGAAAAAAAAAGAAATATGGAGGCGTTAATTGTTACTATTCCGGCTAGCAGCGCGTCTGCAGAACGATCTTTTTCTGGATTAAAAAGAATTCATACCTATTTACGAAACATGCAGGGAGAGAAACGCTTATTAACAATAATCTCTCTGGAGATCGACCTTTTGCAGGATTTAAAATGCTGTTTTAAAAGAATTTTTACGTAAAGACCGCCGTATTGTACTAATTTACAAGTAATGTCGTTTTATTCTTCTTCTGCCAGTGTCCTTTCCACAAACTCAAAAACAAGACATTTTGTAACTAAATTTGAAATTTAGATGCTTGAACGCTACGGAAAGTAAATTTTTGTCTTAAATGCAATTTTTTGCACGCCACTGAATATACCCCACCCATAAGAGATGCCATATACATAAAAATATCAGAAACTAGACACTCCGTGAAGACAATGAATAAATACAAAAAATACTTCACAAATATATTAATTGATTGCCTCAACGAGTTTCGGTCAAAACGACTATCATCAGGAGGTAAGAATATTTCAAATCTGACAATTACATACATTTCCATACACAACAAAAGACTTTTCTTGTGAAGTATTTTTTCTTTGTCTCCCTGGATACAAACAAATCTTCACCCTGGAGACATCTACAATTCATTGACATTTCGTATTTAAAAGATTATTTTATTTTACCTGGTCTACTACTGTTTACCCGTTCTCTCACTTCTTTAGCTTTCTCAAGCTTTTTTAATTCCATTAAATAATCTTGAGCTTCTCTCATGCCGAGATCGCTACATAATCTAACCAAAAATCGTAAGCATTCGGCATTTTCTGGAAATTGCCTGAAATAGAAATATATAGTTTAATAACTGAATGGCTAATTGCAGAAAGGGGACATGTCACATTTGTAAAATTGTTCAGGAAACGAAGAAAACCTTATATTTTTTTAAAGAAAGAGTATTTCAAATCCATTTTTTTCTTGATATATTATTTAGAATACCTTTTAATTAACTAACGAGAAAATTGTTTGTTGTTGTTTATTACCTCTGAAAGACTGTCAAATTTGACGCATGGACATATCCCCTTTCTGCAGTAAAAGAAAACTAAAAGTGATAATTTTGACATTTCGATCGAAATTTTTCCGCAAAAACAAAAATAACTTAACATAAAAGAGCCTATTCGATGTCGCCTTCCTTTTCATCGGTTGGCCACATTGTAATTTCCCTCCAAAAGTCCAGATATTCCTCGGGTATGAATTTTATTGTGTTTAATATGTCATTTTTTTTTTGTTAATAGGCAGCTTGTCGGTGTAAGCTCTTTTTGTGCAGTAAGTTATTTGTTTCTCTGTATTCCTTAGTCGGTAAGCGTCAACTACAGGGCAATTTATAAATTCTCTGCAAACTATTTCGTTACCCGAAGAAATAGAGAAATGGTGAAAGGAAGCAATAGCAAAAGATTTCTTTTGAAGGCGTGGCACATTTTTCCCGTAAGATTCATTTGACAGGCATGTTTTCTTGTAAAATCCTAGCCACCAGTTTTTATAGTCAAAAACTAAATCGGTAGAAACCCGAACAACTGAGAATTTCTGCTTATTTTTGGACGCTTTGGAGATTATTCCGCTATACTCCTCGATAGTGTAAAATCTTTCAGTTTTATTAAGCTGCCGTTTAATAAGTCGCGGTCACAGGGCATAAATGAATGTCCTCTCATGGGAAAGTATATTTGAATCTCTTCAAATCTCTTAAGCTCATTAAAAACCGGATCATGGTGTTGGTTTTGTTTTGTCCACAACAGTTATCGCAGAAAATATGCAGTTTTTTATACTTCTGTAGGCTTTCTTGATCCAGATAATGTTTGACAAAGGAGCACACGTCATTGGCTCCTTTACCCGCTTCTCCATAAAACTATAACTTCGGTGTGTTATAGTGACCAACGAACTGTTCGACTGAATTGGCGTCCTTGGCTGCATATCGGATGTCGATGTCGGTACTTTACCGCAGAAAGGGGACATCTCCCGGATATGTCTCCTTTCTGCTGTAAACGAGAATTTAATCGCTTAACAGTAACAAGGGTGGGTATGCAAAATATCCCGTTTTTGCAGTAAACGATGTATTTAAGATTCTAGAAGCGAAATATACAAAAATGTTAATTTACCAAAAAAATGAAGATGTCCCCTTTCTGCAATTAGCAATTCAACTATAGGAACAGAAAATCCGTTAATAAGTTATCTAGCCTTGTTGTGAGTACGTACTGCTGGGGGAGGGGTTTGGGTTTAAATTCCCAAAATCAATTAAAAATGTACGTAATGTGCACCACACACGGGTGGTCAAGAATAAGGGCGCTAAAAATGTTCACCAATCAGAAAAATGCAAGATAAAAATTAAAATTGATATTGAGCCGTCAATCAACTTCAATGGCAGTTTTCATGCAATTTTCAATTTGCAAAGTAAATTTAGATCGATTTGAATACCTTACGAACTGTTCCTACATCCCTAGCAGCGGCGACGCCAGGGGGAGGGGGGGGGGGGGCAGAAACATGAGTGCCCACCCAAAATTGATGGATTCGGTTTTGTAATGGAATGGGGGGAGGGGGAGAGGATTTGGCTATGAAAGTTTTGATGAGAAAGGAGTGGGATTGTATGTTTATTTTCAAGAGAACGATGACCTTTTTTATTTAGACGTCACTTGGACAAGAGGGCAGTTTTGTTTGCTTATGGCGTGCGGGAAGCGGCGCCCTTTTTTTTTCTAAGTCATTTTTGATTTGGGTAGTGCCCTCTCAAAAATTATCGGGCCCACTTGTGCCCACCCATACCAAAAATCCTGGCGCCGCCACTGATCCCTAGTATATGAATGAACAAACAAATTGCCAATTATTCCTAGAAATAGTGATGATTCCCTAGATCTGCCATCACTGATTACAACAAAAACAAGACCATGGCTGACGTTTTCAAGAATTTCTCTGGAGTTGTCAAATGATTGCTTTATGGAAACTGGGGTAAATGAACATGACCAGCTTAAATTTCTTTCGATTTAAATAATAATGGATTATTTATTATTAAAATTACAGGAGCAGAAGAAATTAAAATACACACAGAAATATGAGAGTTTGCTCAGTTTTTTATTTGTTTTCCAATAAAATGGTCTAAAGCGACAATTAAATTTAAAAAAAAAACGATAACTAACACACGATTTTAATATTGTAATCTGGAGCAAATTACACGAAGAACCATACAATTTTACAACCGAAATTTTACAACACGAAATTTTCGATTTACCCTAGGACAACACGGGAGTTTACTTGGCTGATAGCAAGGGCGAAGGTTAACTAAGTATTGGTAAAACGTTGCGTGGATACGCTCTGAAAATCTGAAGTATATTTATTGGACAATCAATTAAATTCCTCCAATAAATCAAGGTCTTGGTGAATAACGGTAGAGGTCGCTGCGTATCACTGGACGCCTAACTTACTCGATATAGAGTGAGTTGCTTGAAGCAGAATCTCCTTGATCAGGGGCCTATACAGGGTGATTCCTAAGTTGATACTTCTTTTTTAGCTGTGTATAGAAGGCATTAAAATAAACAACATTTTCAAATAGCTTTTTTTAAAAAACTTAAAAATAGGCTAGATACAGAAGTAAAAAATCTAAGTGCGGGCCTGGTCATCAAGACGTAGCCCGCTATACTTTATGTTGTTTTTCTTATCTCTTATTAGTCATGCAATTTACGGGTGGTGTTGAGCAATCCGCTGCGGTGTGTTTTTCTGAAGCAAGTTAATTTTAAATTGGTGACACGTGAAAATGGTAAAATTTGCAAACAATTAACTGGTTGATATGGTGTTAATTTATGGTGAGTGTCGTCAAAGTGCGGCTGCTGCTTCGAGATTATATGCAGAACGCTTGCGGGCTCATCCTACACCCAGAAGTTTTCCTAATGTTATTCAACGGGCAAGTTAGGCAGAACCGTATTTGATCCAGAGTGTAATAAATGAAAGTAAGTAAGTCCCTTATTTTTGAGTTTTTTGAAAAAAGATATTTAAAAATGTTTACTTTAATGCCTCAATACACAGCAAAAAAAAAAGTATTAACTTAGGAATCACCCTGTATATATCGATTTTTGTTCGATAATTTGCCTGTCCCAATACGAGCCTGATGCGCATAGTAACAAGTCACATACCGCCCATACAGGTAAGGTAAATAACTATTACCTGTGGATTTCTTGGTACAAAGTCAAAGCTTTGTGCATGTTCCCGCTCCTGCGATGACAACCGGCCACCATCATGTTCCACTTGGGTTCGCCCGGTTGCATCAGCGCCGCCTTTTCGAAATAGGTTAGGGCCTTTTCGACCACCTGCATCTCGATATAGTAGGAGCCCAACCAATCGATCACAGATAGATTTCCTGGGTAGTATCTGAAAGACTAAAATTCTAGCTTAAATTTAGAGCATTGTTGCCGCTACCTTTATACAATTTTAATGTTTTGGTCATTGTTTCGTTTACTACGATTTTCCATTAAAATTGAGGTTTATTAGTAATGATAAGTACACCAAGAAAGTGTTATTAACTTGTGTACCGTTATGAGTGTAAAATTTGAAGTACTTCTTAAAGTTGCTCCAATTTTCTAAAGTAATGGCACAGAATATATTCTGTGGTAATGGAATAAAAATTTCGCATCTCTTGCATTGTCATATGATGTACTTTTCATTTGCTAAAATAGAATTTCTTCAGATTAATACATACAATTAACTTTAATCAAAAAATATTAAAACGCCCAAAAACAGAAAATTATAGGGTATCTACTTATACACTGGAGCCAGTGGGGTAGCCAGAAATTTAGTTTGGGGGGGGCCTAAAAGGATCTGAAATGAAGTAAATAGCGCCACAGGCGAAAAAAATTTCGGGTGCGACGCCCAAACACCCTTTTTTGGACTATAAAAAAAAATTTAAATTATAAAAAATATATAATATTTTTATAGAAACTTGTAGGGAGTTATAGTAATACACTAATATAAATAATTTAAAACTTATAAAAAACTTTATGAAATAAGCATACCTGAGCATAAAATATATATACAGGGTGTTACAAATTCGATGTTCACCATTGGGATCTCATAAACGGTAAGAGATACGAGGAAGTTTAAATTAGGGCAAAGTTTCGCAATTCATAGCCGACCAATATGCCAAGAAGAATTTAGGAAAATTCGGAGTACTTCCGAAGATATACGTAAAAAACCGAAAATCGCCGTTTTGGTTTTTAATTTTTCCTGACGTTATTTAAAAAGATAATGGAAAACAAATTTGACACTTTCATTGCCACTTTTCATCTTCTATAAAGCAGTGTCCTTAGATTTCATGTCCGACGTTTTGTTTTTCGGATGCCATCGTCAGGTTTGTTTTTTTAAATACGGACCTGTATTTTTTATTGCATTTATCTAAACTTTACATGCGATGTAATCTTAATACAAAATTACTTTGATTGAATATCAACGTTTCTACCCTCTAAAAACATTTTCAGGAATATTTTTTTTTAACTTTTGGATTAGGTATTAAAGATCATTTTTTTAACAGTATTTTCGGAAACACAAGAAAATCTATAACTAAAACGATAACAAATATCACAAAACGATAATTTCAGTACGTTTAGGTACTAAAATATTCAAAATAATCTATTATTTACATTTTTTATAAATTAAAATTATTTAAACCCAGAAGAGGTAGAAACTAATGACAAATGTTTATCTCAGATGCTCAAAAAGATTTCCATTTTGATTTATACATTTTTCAATTTTGGCGCGAACTTTTTGAGTAGCTCTGTGTACCGACCTTCTTCGAATTGATACAAACGCATTTATGCAACGAACTCTAAGCTCTTCTATTACGTTAATGGGCTGCTTATACACTTTGTTTTTTATGGCTTCCCAAAAAGAGAAATCGTAAGGTCTGGGACCTTGCCGGCCCCTCAATAAAACCACGATTTCCAATCCATCTGCCTGGAAATTCAGCATGTAAGAAGGTTGTAACATCTCTCGTGCTCCATCTTGCTGAAACCAAATTTGTTGCAGCCGTGCAAGCGGGATTTCAGATAAAACATCTTGGAAAGTATTATTTAAAAATACTAGATAATACTCCCCTGTTAGTCGTTGTGGTAAAAAAACAGGACCAAAAATTCTATCGCCTAATATCCCTGCCCAAAGATTCAGAGAAAAGCGTACTTGCTTGCGTACTTCTCTATTTTCTCTCTGTGATTTTCTCTTGCCCAAATATGTTCATTGTTTCTATTAAAAACACCACAATTTGTAAATGTAGCCTCATCACTCCAAAGAATATTGCTTAAAAAATTGCGATTTTGGTTATCTTGATCTAGTAGCCAATTACAAAAGTTAGCCTTCTCTCAGCGTCTCCTTCTCGCAATGCATGTGATATATAAATTTTGTAGGGTCTCAAACCGGCATTTTTTAGAACTTTCCATGCCTTAACATGGTTTAAGGATGGCAAATTGGATTCCGCTTCAATTTGCCTACTGGATACAGTTGCATCATTGTCCACCTACAATAACGTGAAACATCATAAGATTTCAGGATATTGTATGTATACAATGTTAACTTATTTTGTAAAAAAACAATTTTTGAAAAATATTTTGTGCTGGCTGCTCCCTTTCCGGATACTCCTCAAAATATCTTTGTAAAGCTGTCATAGAATTTCTATTGCTACTGTAATAAATTCTTAACATCCTTTTTTTCTTCAGAAGAAAATTTCATTTTTAGATAAGACCGAATTTATCACCGCGTAATTGAAATTTAGATTACTTATGTCAAACTTTTTATTGTTTCTACATTCCATGGCAAACTATGATACTTTAAACAACGAATCCTCTAATTGTAACAAACTCGAAAGCTTTTTCAAAATTATCTGCAATAGCCTTCTCGATTAGGGTTTTTAGAAAGAGAAAAATCGTTCTGTCTCTGTTATACATTATCAGATACGGCTTTGATCTGCAATAATCCAAAAGTTTTTAAAATAAAATATTCCTGAAAATGTTTTTATAGGGTAGAAACGTTGATATTCAGTTAAAGTAATTTTGTATTAAGGTTACATCCCATATAAAGTTTAGATAAATGCAATAAAAAATACAGGTCCGTATTTAAAAAAACAAACCTGACGATGGCATCCGAAAAACAAAACGTCGGACATGAAATCTAAGAACACTGCTTTATAGAAGATGAAAAATGGCAATGAAAGTGTGAAATTTATTTTCCATTATCTCTTTAAATAAAGCCAGGAAAAATTAAAAACCAAAACGGCAATTTTCGGTTTCTTACGTATATCTTCGGAAGTACTCGGAATTTTCCTAATTTCTTCTTGGCATATTCGTCGGCTATGAATTGTGCAACTTTGCCCTAATTTAAACTTCCTCGTATCTCTTACCGTTTATGAGATCCCAATGGTGAACATCGAATTTGTAACACCCTGTATAATAAAAGGGTTATTTTTTATTTATTGAAAACCAAAAAAATATATTAACTATAATCGATAATTATTAGAAGTCATAGTCATGTAAAGATGATGCATGCAAACACCAATAGAACTTTTTAAATTAATAAATAAAATAAAATCCGAAGTGTCGCGCGCCGCGTTTGTATTTAAAAGTTTTAAGATTTGCGTGGATGTCAGTTTGTCTTGCAAGCATTTTGTATATATGTGAGATGATGTGTTATTTCATTTGGTGCGTTATTGATAGGGTTGCCCGGGCCCCCTCCCCTGGCTACACCCTGACTGGGGCAAACAATATAAAGAATTATTTATTATGATGAAGAATCATTAAGTGACAATCAAGAGTAAAAGTACCAGCAGTTATTCCCTACCTGACCAAACTTACATCAACATGGTAATGATGTGCCTGTTGTTTGTCCCCTTCGTGATCAAACAACTCCCCCAGTTTCTGCAACGCTTTCGCATCGGTCGGAGTCAACCCCAAGAGCTGCTGATACGTATCAGCCGCGGCCTCCGTGTCCCCGATCAGCTCCAGAAGGTTAGCCACCTGATACACAACTGCTGGTAACAAAGTTAGCGAACCCGTAAATCGCTGAAAACAGGAAAGAGCTTCGATGTAGTGCCCTTGGCGCTTGAGACACAAGCCTATAATAACAATAAACAGAATTTTTATAAAAAGTAAGTAAGATTTGAATTATTTATACCTAACTAATATTATTATATTTATGGAGAATCAAATCTCACAGTAAATCACGTATCGTTTTTACGTGATTTACTGTGTGAATAAAAAGTTTTGTTTTTATTTTTCAGTTAATTCAGTAAGTAGTGTTTAGTGTAAGTTTACTTAGTTGTGTGTTTTAAAAATGAACCCAATTAATGACATAGTTTATAATTTGTTGGAAACTCCATTCAGTCGTTGGAAAGATGAGGATAAGAGAGACGTTTTTTTAGTCGATGTTTGTTCGAAACTTACGGTTGTAAGTTGTTACATGCTGTTTGCGTGACTGACGTCACGTAACCACAGCAACGTTGCAAATCAAAGCCATGTTGGGCGTTGAGTATTCACTTGCTTTGAGCTTACGGACACAGTCAGCTGGGGCGCGCTAGAATGCACGAGTGTTTATAATTATTGTCTACCGGAGTTAACCGTGGCCCTATTTTGCAGCTACATTCGGATTAAATTAATATTTTTAATTCGAACATAATTATTTTTTAAGGATTAAAATGGTAGCTGTATTGGTACATTAATATTTAATATTGTCGAAAAACTTTTCTCCTGGTTTTTTTATTTTTTTGGTGAAGAGCCCCTTCACCTCCTTCACCAGCCGCCACTGCTTACGTTTAAGCAATCGCTTACCTAGATTAAAAATTGCCTCAAAGTGACTTCCGTCCAACTCGAGCGCCTGTTGAAAACATTCAATAGCCTTGTCCAGTTGACCCTTGGCCATCAGACAGGCCCCGTGGTTTACAAAACCGTTCGCATTGGGTAACTTGCACGAGTCCACTGTCTCACTGTATCGGAGGGCTGTGTCGTAGTCGCCTTGCTAAAAAATATTTATCGAATTTAACACCTGTTTACAATAGTATTTGTACAAAAAGAGTGGATATAATGTCCATATCGCACGAGGAAGAAAACTGAGCACGAAGCCGAACATATTTCCGAGCGCAATATGGAAAATTCACTCGAGTTGTACAATATACTTTTTTTACAAACCAACTAACCTTATACTAAAAATATTTAAATCAGGTATTATCTTGTGAGAAAGACAATTGAAGAAAAATTAATTTCGTTGGCATCATTGGTTCATAGACCAAATTACAGTGTTACAAGCTTGTAGACAGTTATAGGCATTTTTGGTGGTGATCCTTGATGAAGATGTACTATATGATATAACTGCCAGAGCCAAACGTTTACCAAAAACTCTTATTATAAAAGATAATATAAGATAAATGAGGAAGATAAGACACTTTAGGTCTTCCTCCGCTGGATACCAGTGAAAAGTGTCTTACTTTCCTCATTTACATTCCCACTCCAAGCATGGACTATACTTCTTCAAGTTAATATAAGATAGTTGCAGACAGTTAATTGCGGTTTTCTCAAAACTAAGAAAATGTCGCTTGTCCCCTTTCAACAATACGCGATTCCTTTACACAACAGCACTTCTATAACTATCTTTTTCACATTCGGTCTTTTGCAGATTAACAGACAAAAAGCGATAGTTAATAATAAAAATTACCAATTTTTATTTAAACCATAGCCAATTTGATTAATAATTGGTCTTCTGTAGTGTATTTTTGGTTGCCTGTTTGCGTAAGAATAATAACCAAAAGCAAATTAGCTGTAAAAATGGTTTTAAAAAATTATTGTAGTTTTTTAAAATAATCCCCGATTTACATACTAGACACACCGTAAATGTGGACAAAGAAGTGTCAATACTGTGGTGATACGGCCACAAAATTGACAAAACAAAATAACATGACCTTAAAAAATGGATTTATTTTTTCTAAAAATCTTGTTATTTCGTCTGGTTTGATCAGCTCTAGTTTTAATGTATTTATTGTCAATTTCCACCATTTAAGGAAAGTTTTTTTTTTATGATAAAACACCTGCACTGTAGGAAAAATCCTTTAAGGCGCTTTGGGAGCGGTGCGTGTGCGAAGAAAGCGATTAACGTTGGTCTTGAAACGTTGAAGATTGTATTAATTGGGAAACACGACCTCAGGAAGATCATTCCACAAAGATGACGTTCTCCAGATGAAAGAATTCTTGAACAATGAAGTTCGAGGAGTACTAAGCTGAACAACATATGGATGAGCAGCAGTGGTTCGCCGTGTATTTCTGTTTTGCATTGCTCTAGGTGGAATCAAGTGGGCAATGTCAGTCGAACACCTGCCATGGAAATATCTAGCTCGGGGTCGCCGATCAGACGAACGGCTCTCCTTTGAATGGAATCCAGTAGCCGAAGGGTGTGCTTGGGTGCAGAGCTCCAGACATGAGAGCAATATTCTAATGATGGTCGAATCTGGGCTTTGTAGAGTGTCAAAAGTTGATGAGGTGTGTACAACCTTTTGGTGCGGATAAGTACACCAAGTTTCTGTGCAGCTGCCTTGGCAATTGCGGCAACGTGATCATGCCAAGACATATTACCTCCCAGATTGACCCCCAGCAAATTAATAGACGGTGCCAGGGGAATTGCGTGTCCTGCCATGACTATATCCGGTTCTGCAATGTTAACCTTTTTGGAGAAGACTGCTGCCTGGGTTTTCTTAGCATTACATTCGACTTGGTTACTGTCACCCCAAGCCAAGATTTCTTCCAGGTCATTGTTGAGGCGCAATACTTCATGCTGCCTGCGAAGATGTGTGTCGGCAGCGGATATTTGGGGAGTCAAGGTACAAGTTATTTTTCTATATCTGTTGCGTATAATATAAGT
Organism: Polydrusus cervinus; assembly: GCA_935413205.1. Taxonomy (NCBI): domain Eukaryota; kingdom Metazoa; phylum Arthropoda; class Insecta; order Coleoptera; family Curculionidae; genus Polydrusus; species Polydrusus cervinus. The sequence goes on from OW284518.1 coordinate 12,012,666, forward strand.
TTGATCGACTGGGGTTGGAAATATATCAGAAAATAGTAGAACAATCGCGATGGAAAATGATTTGTATCGCAAAAAAACAACAAAAAGTGCAAACGTTAATTTTTTATATACATACATGCGTTAAATCGTGTAGCAATTGTTTAGAAATGAGTGGAAAACTGTAGATTTTGGAAATAAGATAGTGAACATGTGTGCACAAATCTTTAGTACCTACGGTCAAAAAATATTTAACAATAAATTTTGCTTATAAATCTTCAATTTTCGCACCATTTCGTGGACTCCTCAGGAAAAATCGGAGTCTGCATAATATAATTTGGGATAAATGTTTTGATTTAAATAAAAAAAGAACAAATTTGATATCTGACAAATTTGCATCTTCGTGAAGTATATTCTTCAGTAGGTATTTTGCTAATTCTATGATCAGATAATCTTATTTACGTTACAAGGCCGAAAAGTAATAATTTATAGGACAAAGCAGATAATTTACAGGGCGAGCGGCCAGACGCGTCTTGTATGTCTGGGTTCTTCCCGGAAGTGTAACATTCAATATTTTTTTAATGCAATAAAATTATTTAGGTAATTTATAGAAAAAAGTTTTTTGAACAAAAAAACTTCGAATTTAGTTAGAGAAATTAGTTTTTCACAGATCACCCTGTATCTCTTAGATCAAAAACAACTTACAACGTAGTCAGTCGATCGTAAAAAAACAAATTTTCTCTAATCCAATCAACTTCGTAGAAATTACAGTTATAAAATATCGACCAATAGTGGTAAATGAAATATTTACCACCCTGTATATCAATTGTGTGCTTAAAGTTTCATCCTGTTAGAAATTAACAGGGTCGCTTCTCCGCTTATTAATTGATGATAGTTTTTAAAACATAATTAAGGGTTTTTAAACCTACCAAATAATAAATAAAACTAAGGTTGGTAGCAGCATTTAAAGCAATATCAGAGTCTTTTTCGAAAGCCTTCAACGTTTCGATGGCTTCGGATAATTGATTCTGCTTCAAGAACATCACAGCCTTATTAATTTCTAAATCTGAAGCCAGCGGGGCATATTCGGAACTTTTGATGGCTGAAACGCACCAATCATAGCCTAAAAAATAAATTAAACATTTTTTTTTGAAGGAATAAACTAAACTATCGAATCCTTATGTCAAAAAAGGAGAAAAACACCCTTCATCCCTTAATTTTAAGGATTCGGAGTGAGGACCCTTTCGCCCCTGAATCCGCGCCTGCACACAGGTATAAATCTGATTTATCAATTTATTTCAAGTTTTTTAATTCACAGTGTAACAATTACCTTCGCTAAAACTATCCTCAACAAACGGAGCGATGAGTTTGGCAGCTGTCAAAATACAGTATTCGGCGTCTTTACGTTTCTGAATCTCGTACTTGTGCAGATCGTCATTTTGAATTGTCAACGCTAGCAGAGTGTCTTCAGGACTGTCCTATAAATAAATGCAATATTTTATCACCTTAGGGAAATCTTAAGACCTGTCATTCGTGAAAAAATGTAGAACTTGTATCTAGTACCAAAAATTTAAATTAAAAAAAAAATAATACAAAGCTTTTATTTGAATGCGGTAAAAATAAGAAGATAAACTTTAAAGTAAATCAAATCCATCTTAAACCGCGGCAGTGGCTCAGTGGTGAGTTACTGGCATTCGACCCTGGCGGTCCGAGTTTAATAGGTTTAAGAATGCAGGGAAGAGTGTTAAATGTATCATCTCTAAATTCACGCCGGTAACCAGGCCGGATGAGATCGGACATCTCGTGGGGTGCGGAAGGAGGTACACACTCCCCAATCGGTAGGTTATGCAATGGCAATGAACTGAGGATTGTTAACCTTCGGGGGGTGTCGCATGACTGAGGATCGTGGTTCGGAACCCAAGTTAAGCTGTAGGTCCAAAGAATAAGCCGACTGAATGTTGGAAACGACAAGTGGCCAACCCAGAAAACACACACAAACCCATTTTTTGTTACATTATAATATTTTATATGATAAAAAAGCTTGTCGTGAGACTAAATCTATGTATTGCTTATAAATTAAATTTAAAATTACCTGTGTCAAGATTTATTTTCGCGACAAGCTTTTATATTCTATAAAATTTTATAATGTAACAAAAAATATAGGTTTGATTAACTTCAAAGTTTATATTCTCTCGTTTTATTTAGATTTTTTTTGCATATTTGCCCCCCTGAGAAGACTTTTTTTAGAAAATACTTTGGGAAGGAGGAGAGGGTTGAGTACGCCAGGAACCTTTTTTTTTCAGAAGCCTGCTGGAGAATGGAAAGGGGAGTTCACTAGAAGACCAGGAACTTTTTTATCTTTGCCTCCCCCCCCCCCTGACTAAAAAGTGCTATTTTTAGACTTATCCACTTATTCACGGATGGTACAGAAATAAAATGTTGATTTACCTGTTCCAAATTATATTTGTCGTCATCTTCAACGTCCAGTGGAACAGAGAGCAACATAGAAAAAGCTGTCCGCATTCTATCCCTGTCTTCAAGAGCTCTATGAAAATAATATATTAACTTTAAAAGCATTTAATTAAGTAAAAAGTTTTGTAAAATTGAATTTAACAACTTTCTCCTTTCTTAGTAAAAAGTTATGCATGTCATCAAAATAAAATCATACCCACCAGGTTAAGGTAAAAAATAATGGTAATTTTTTATGACAATCTGCTCAATTGTAAAACAGGTAAGAAAAAAACAGTTTTACGGGTTTAACAGTAAGACCGTTTAAAAAAACTTTGAGTTATTTTTAAGTGATCTAAATATACAGTGGGACCCCAGATCGACGCATAAATAGGTGAAAAAAAACACATTTTTTGAGTTGAAATTTCATCCATTCCATCGATTCCTTGTTAAAACAATAAATTAAAGGCAAAAAGTGTTCAACGTCGTATAATTTTGTAAATAAAACCCTAAAATATCTCTCAAGTAAAAATTTTTGTGTAAGGTTTAACACTACAACAACAATATAGAGTTAAGTATTCACCGTGTTTCTTTACTAATGCGTCATTGTTAAACGATTAAGCGAATGCGTGATTTACAACTTTCCATCTTTATTTATTATACAGGGTGATTCACGGTGGATGGTACGTTAGAAGTATACGATGAACCAGTTAACGAATTGTTTTGAAAATTTGGTTGTTTACATAAACGGTTATGCTCCATTTATCTAAAATATTTTTAATGATACAGTGTTGCCACTTCTACCAAAAATTAGTAGCAACTTTGATTTTTTAAATGGAAACCCCTGTATTTTATTATATTTTCGAATCCGCTATTACTTTCTTAACAACTTTGTTTAACATTATTCTATACTTATCTCTAACCGTTTTTAAGAAAATAATTAAATTGCATTTTTTTGACGAAAAATGTTAACTTAAAAAAACGTTGATATTTTTTAACTCTGAAATATCAGGGACCTGAACATTGGTGGATGGTTAAATATTACCAGCGGGCTTTTAACTCTATGCCCAAATCTTAGTTGCGATATGCAGGGTGGTTTAAAAATACACAACACCCTATATATTATCACTGATTTAAAAAGCTACTTAAATTGGCTCTTTATTTTTGTATAACTTATCTATACCTAACCAGCCAAGTTGTTGACTTATAAGCCATTATTTGTAAAATTTAATCGAAAATTTAATTTCCTTTAGATTTTTATAAAGTATGCCATGACAAACTCTCGTTTGACATAAAAATTATGTCACTTTTATTATTGTTGTGGTATTTTGTTAATTATTATCGATTGAGATACTGAATTCCGTTAACAATTATGAAAGAAAACTAATCAAACACAGTACTCATGAATTTATTTATTTTATTTGGACGGTGTGATAAAATTATAGCTAGAACTTGTATAAAGTTTAATGAAATGTACCTAAATCTACCGCTAATGAACTTAAGGAAATTTTTACGAATCCAGAAAAATTTAACTGAGTTTGGTTCAACTTTAAAAACGCCAAGAAACTTGCCTCAACCCGTAATTTCTGATGAAGACAACCAGATTAATGTTTTGGTATATTTTCATGCATTTCCTTACAATACGATGTACTGAATATGATTTAGGTCTAACATATTCATCAGTCCAGAGAATTTTAGAACAGCATAGCATGGCATGATTTTAAGTTTACTAAAGTTCAAGCCATAGAGCCTTGGAATTTAGAGATCTAAATCCAAACGAGATTAAATCTTCCACAGTGAACACCCGCATTTAAAAGTGTTTGGATGTAAACGGCCAGCGTTAAAATGATCGATTTAATTTTTTTTTATTATTTGATGATTTAAATATAGGTGTGTCTGTGTATCATGCATACAAATAATCCTGAAATAGTATAAATTTCCTTAAGTTCATTGGCGGTAGAGTTGGGTACATTTCATTAAACTTTATACATATTCTAGCTATAATTTTATTACACCGTCCAAATAAAATAAATAAATTACTGTAGTAGTAGTAGTACTGTGTTTGATTAGTTTTCTTTTATAATTGTTAACGGAATTTAGTATCTCAATCGACAATAATTAACAAAATACCACAACAATAATAAAAGTGACATAATTTTTATGTCAAACAAGAGTTTGTCATGGCATACTTTATAAAAATCTAAAGGAAATTAAATTTTTGAGTAAATTTTACAAATAATGGCTTATAAGTCAAAAACTTGGCTAGTTAGGTATAGATATGTTATACAAAATAAAGGGTCAATTTAGGTAGCTTTTTAAATCAGTGATAATATACAGGGTGTTACATTTAAAAAAATACACTTATGGGCATCTATTTAAATCCCCAAATTAACTGTATTTTTAAACCAACCTGTATATCGCAACTAAGATTTGGGCATAGAGTTAAAAGCCCGCTGGTAATATTTAACCATCCACCAATTTTCAGGTCCCTAATATTTCAGAGTTAAAAAATATCAACGTTTTTTTAGGTTAACATTTTTCGTCAAAAAAATGCAATTTAATTATTTTCTTAAAAACGGTAAGAAATAAGTATAGAACAATATTAAACAAAGTTGTTAAGAAAGTAATAGGGGATTCGAAAATATAATAAAATAAAGGCTTTTCCATTTAAAAAATCAAAGTTGCTACTAATTTTTGGTAGAAGTGGCAACACTGTATCATTAAAAATATTTTAGATAATGGAGCATAACCGTTTATGTAAACAACCAAATTTTCAAAACAATTCGTTAACTGGTTCGTCATATACTTCTAACGGACCATCCACCGTGAATCACCCTGTATGTGTGTGCGAATAAAAACATAACCCAACGTCTTCCGGAAACCATCCTAAGGCGCAATACGTTGCCAATGAAACGTGCTAGACAGAGAAAAAAATTGTAAGAGAGAGTTGCAGATTGATTTGACTATTTAATTTTATTATTTTTTAAAGTTGTCCATTGACTTCCGACTTCATCGTTTTTTTGACTTATAAGTTTATTTACATTTTTGTGCCTGAGAAATTTATTTATTCGTAAAAATAGTTCTTCTCAGAGCTTTTATTATCATTCTCTTGTATTTCCGGTAAGTAGTTTATCATATGTATTTTTTATTGTAGAAAGTTCTAACTTTTAATAGTATGTCGCGAAAAAAATTACGGCGGTGGCTAAAGTTCTCTGAGTGAAGATATGCTAAAAAATTAAATATTCTTGTTTACTTTGTTGATACAAAAATTGTGCAAAGTGCATTTGAACGATCTATTAATTGTACAGATAACATTGGTTTGTACTAGACTGAAATTTTTGATTTAAAACTTTTAGGAACCTGTACATCGGGACATTAATATTTATGAAATTGGACTTTGTTTTGGCCATATTTCTTTTGATTTGATTCGTACGATTTTAATGATGTATAAGTTATGACGCACGGATAATCAATCATTCACTGTAAATATACAAATTTTCGGGTCAGCCTTTGAAAAAATGCACTGATAAATGTGCGAATCTTTGTAACAACTTTACTTGTGGTAATTTCTAGACTTCAAAATGCTTTAAAAAAAGGTGTCTTATTGAAAAAAAAATCATTTTTATTCCTTGTTTTTAAATCTCTCTGTAGAACAAATTAAGTACAGATCTTTAAGCTCAATACATTTTATTTAGTGGTGAAAATAATCTCGATTTCGATTATTTATTTTCGGCCTTCTTACCCTGTACCTGTTATTTATTGATTTATTTACAGAAATTAATGTAAGCCCTCACCTGCAACAAACCACTAGATGTAACCCGGCTCTGTGACATGCTTGCTCGCTCATAATAAACTCTAAACTGTTTACTGCTTCTTCCCATTGGCCCATTTTCACAAAAACCATTGCAATATTGTGCATTATTTTGATTCTGGAAAAATATTTAATTGGTTATATTCATTTAATTAAATCAGTTTCTTTATTTAATTTTTTCTAATTATTTACGGCATCATTCGCTTACTGGGTTGCATAAAGATTTTTAACCATAATTATCTAACCAGCAAGTTTGACTGTGACATAATTGACATTGGCAAGCATAATTTATTCACAATCAAAGGTACCTGATCAGTAAATCAAGGTAACCGGGCCACTATGATGCACCGTCAAACTTGCTGGTTATAGTTCATTATTGTTAAAAAATCCTTATACCGGGTGTTGCATCGTCGAGCGGGACATAGGAAATCCCATGTAATTTTAAATGGGGTCAATTATTGGCTTCCCTAATTATTTTAGAGAAAAATTCTATTTAGGTTTATTAAAGAGCATTAAAACCCACATTCAAAAGAATAACTTTAGATATTTTTGATAAGCCCGTTTACGGGTTATCGCCGATTTCTTTTTAACTATTTCTCCTTTTTATGGCCCCGTATTTGCGGGCACCAGTCAAGGTAAAAGATGACTGTCAAATAAAGTTGTCATTTTGAAATGTGTGCTTTATTGTTATAAAAACTCGCACATCGAAAATATTAAAGGTGTATTTATGAGTGCAAATTAATCTGAATAAAACTAAAATAAAGTATCCAATTACAAGGTTAATTATGACATTTTACATGTTTCAATATTTTACTAATTAATAGGTAGATACTATTAAATTGTTAGAACTTTAGGATTTAAGATGTTCAAATATTCCTCCATTGACTGCTAGACAATAACCGAGGCGATAATAAAATTCTCTTCTTACATTCGCTAGTTGGTAAACTGAAATTCTATTGCATTCGGTAGAAATAGCATTTTTTAACTCGTCTAGATTTGGGTATTTTTTATCTTTGTATATCCTGTTTTTTAAATGACCCCAGAGAAAGAAATCATTTGGCGATAGATCAGGAGACCTGGCTGGCCAATTTAATGTATGATTTGAGCCAATAACATTTCCATTAAAAGTACGGTTTAAATATTCCCGGACAGCCAGGGTACTATGTGCCGGCAGCCATCCATTTGGTACCAAACTTCCTGATTTTCCCTGGCGGCATCATGTAAAGTAGGTAAAATATGATCTTCAAGTAGTTCCAAAAAATATTCTGCATTTAAATTTCGTGTAAGAAATAATCGCCCGATATTTTCTCCGAAAATCCCAGCCCAAACATTAACTTTTTGTGGATATTGCGTCCTTGTTTCGACAAACCTGTGTTGGTTTTCTTTGCTCCAATATCGATAATTTTAAACATTGGGTTCATTGTTTAAAGTAAAAAAAAAAATATCTTAAGTTATTCTTTTGAATGTGGGTTTTAGTGCTCTTTAATAAACCTAAATAGAATTTTTCTCTAAAATAATTAGGGACGCCAATAATTGACCCCATTTAAAATTACATGGGATTTCCTATGTCCCGCTCGACGATGCAACACCCGGTATAACCCTACCATGATACAACGGTATGCCGATTACGCAAGTTGAACTTTGAACATCGTTGCGCATGTCATCACAAGCGAGGATGCGAGCACGGTTGCATAACCTTTTGACGCGACTGACGGTTCTAACCTGATATAAGAAGCTGGCAAATATCAAAAATAAAACGATCATTTTCTGGCACCTAATGTAAACAAGCCTTACGTCCGCGCACGTAATGTCACAATGTGGTCCGTGTAATCCGACATGAAAATTTTAAAGTTGACAATTAGAAGTTTGAAATTACAAGTGTAAAAATAAGATAGATTAGGTTTTTTTAACGTGAATACATGCTTAAGACTCTCTTTAAATAATTAAATAATACAAAAATATGTTCGACTCTCGGGCTCGGGTCGGGCCACTTGATCAATAAATGTTCGGGTTTTCGGGTTCTAACAATTTTTTTCGGGCTTATTATTGGGCTTGACGGGCCTGAGCAGCCTCACGGTCTTTCGGGTCAGTTTTGGTTTGTTTCTGTGCTTTTTTTTCAAGAAATATTTATAACATAATTTTCAAGCCCTAATAATATTTTTCGGGCCTTCCGGATCTGCCGGGCTGTTCGGTTTTGGTAGACGAGCCGCGTTGAAATTTCGAATTCCGGCTCGGGCCGGGTCGGGTCGTGAAATTCCGGTTCGTGCAAGGCTCTAAAAGGGGGTCTTCAATAAGGTAATGATCTATTTTACAATATTAATGTTGGGTTGTATGAAGATTTAACAACGTAAGTTTAATATAAATGACACTGGCAGGCATTCACAATCAAAGGTCTAAAGGCCCAAGAATTAAGGTAGCCGGGCCACTATGATTGTGAGAAAACTCTTTCTGCTAATGTCAACTGTTGTGCCAATGTTTCACAGTCAAAACCTATCGACTTTCTAGTAATATGACCAGTGGCGTAGCCAGAAAATATGCTGGGGGGGAGGGGGGGGGGGGCTCAGTGGGCATAAGTAGGATATTTTTTTTCTGAAGGAAGGGACAGTCGGTTATACTTGTATTTTATGATATTGTACCTAAAGAAGGCGGAAAAGCGCCGCAGACGAAAAAATTTTGGGGCCACGTCCAAAGTTCGCTTAAAATTCACCTAACTACTATCAACTTTCAAAAATTAATTATTACGATATGCGTCCGAAACCTTAATCTCTATATAAAATAGGACTTTTAGAAGGAAAAGTTTAAAAACTAAACCTTTGTAATCTAAGAAATATTTAAAATTAAGAGTCCAAGCGTGAGACGAAAAAAAATTAGATTGCAATTAGACATGGGGGGGCTGCCGGGCTGCAGGCCCACATACGATACTGAATATGACAATAAAGCTTGCTTGAGAAGGAGAGACACATGCAGAAAGCGAGCAAGCTCTTAATTAACTGTTATTGCACTTTTATAAGTTATATGCGTTGAAGCGTCCGATAAAAAGTAGGAGTACCATTTGGTCACTGCTAAAGAGTTGTCTTTCGGCTTTACACTATACTACGTAGTATCGTTATGCCAAGCGTGTATTATACCTTAAATTTTTCTGACTTGAAGGTACCTGATCCAAAGCCATCCGGTACATCTTAACTGCTGTCTGGTACTGCCCCTGCTTAAGGTAAATATTCCCCATATTCACCTTAAGCCTATGCGCATTGGCGAACATGCGGTTCTTCGTTATCATCTGGTACGTATTTAGAGCTTCTGTATAGAGTTCGTTTGCAGCGTATTGGTTGCCCAAATTAAACAGGACCTGAAAATATATTATTTTTTTAAATTCTATAATATATGGATACATATGAATTAAAGTAAGACGAGGAAGAGAACACAGCCAACTACTTTTGGTGAGCTCTTGACCTCTAGTAATTTATCAGGATAATCGTTAACCATGGAAATATTAAGCTAAACTTCTGACTTATAAAGGTGGCAAGTAATAGTGGTAAAACAGAAGCAGTGCTCTGCATTGTCGCATTTATTTACTATAATTTTAAAACGCGTATGACATTGTTCAGTGTTAATAAATTGCGATGCTTTAAATTTTTTTTGATAAAACACCTGCACTGTAGGAAAAATCCTTTAAGGCGCTCTGGGAGCGGTGCGAGTGCGAAAAAAGCGATTAACGTTGGTCTTGAAACGTTGAAGATTGGGAAACACGACCTCAGGAAGATCATTCCACAAATGACGTTCTCCAGATGAAAGAATTCTTGAACAATGAAGTTCGAGGAGTACTAAGCTGAACAACATATGGATGAGCGGCAGTGGTTCGCCGTGTATTTCTGTTTTGCATTGCTCTAGGTGGAATCAAGTGGGCAATGTCAGTCGAACACCTGCCATGGAAATATCTGTAAAAGAGAGCCAAATCACCAACCTGTCTTCGATGCTCCAGGCTATCGAGGGTCTTGGTCAGCTCGGGGTCGCCGATCAGACGAATGGCTCTCCTTTGAATGGAATCCAGTAGCCGAAGGTTGTGCTTGGGTGCAGAGCTCCAGACATGAGAGCAATATTCTAATGATGGTCGAATCTGGGCTTTGTAGAGTGTCAAAAGTTGATGAGGTGTGTACAACCTTTTGGTGAGGAAAAGTACACCAAGTTTCTGTGCAGCTGCCTTGGCAATTGCGGCAACGTGATCATGCCAAGGCATATTACCTCCCAGATTGACCCCCAGCAAATTAATAGACGGTGCCAGGGGAATTGCGTGTCCTGCCATGACTATATCCGGTTCTGCAATGTTAACCTTTTTGGAGAAGACTGCTGCCTGGGTTTTCTTAGCATTAAATTCGACTTGGTTACTGTCACCCCAAGCCAAAATTTCTTCCAGGTCATTGTTGAGGCGCAATACTTTATGCTGCCTGCGAAGATGTGCGTCGGCAGCGGATGTTTGGGGAGTCAAGGTAAAATATGAGACAAGTGTGCTGTCATCAGCAAAGCTATAAATTGGATTTTGGGTTTTCACTAGAAGGTCGTTAATATACAGTAAAAAGAGGGTAGGCGACAATATGGACCCTTGAGGAACACCGGCATTGATTGTGAAGGTGTCTGAGAAAAACCCGTCAATCGCCACTTGCAGAGAACGGTTCTTATGGAAGCTGGTTAACCATAAACAAAATCCATTAGGCATACCGTAGGATCGCAATTTACTTAGAAGCCCATCGTGCCAAACACCATGCAAAAGCCCTAGAGATGTCCAGTGCAACAGCCCGGGATTCTCCATGATGTTCGATGGTGCTGCTCCAAAGATGGGTGACATATGCCAGAAGGTCACCTGTTGATCTGGACTTACGAAAACCGTATTGATGGTCGCTGATAATGTTAAGCCCTTCCAGATACTTTAGGAGTTGTTGGTTAATAGCTTTCTCCATTACTTTTGAAATTACTGAAAGCAATGCGACGGATCGGTAGTTGCTTGGCAGGGTCTTTTTACCTTTCATTGGAATGGGCTGGACAAATACCTAATGAAACTTTGTATTGAAGCTATTTAACTGTCTTTTTAGTGAAGAAGTTTACGTCAATAGCTATAATGAACAGTGATAAAAAAAAAACACACGGAAAGCTCAAACCGAAACTACCGTTTTGCACAGTGTGTGCAAAACTTTAGAGCACAAATGGCCTGTGTGCGAAAGTTTTGCAAAACATTTTCCCATAGCAGTAAATGCTTGCAACAATTAACATAAAATATAATATTTTTGACTTTCTGCTGGCGTAAAGTTCTAAGTAGGGGAGACTGTGATACCTAGGTACGATTATTTTATTTTTTGTATTAACCGCCAACTAGGTAATTTTTTTTTTAGCTAAATGCAACAAACATTTATCCTTTAATAATATCCCTGAATAAAATTAACCAAAAATAATGTTGGCTCAATAATTGCTGAGTATTAGAAAATAGAAGGCAAAGTACGTGTTTCAAGGTACGATATGCTCGTGTACCTTGAAATTTACCCATTGGTATAAGAATAATAAGGATTTTAAAGTATGAATCACCAAATTTAACGTTTATGAAATAGCAAGAGACAGACACATAATATTAAAATTAAAAATTTAGTCACATATTATTTGACATCTTGTACCTGGGAACCTACAGGGTATAGGTACAATAAGAGATAAGAGGGTGTCATTAGAAATCAAAATTTAGCGCTAGCTATGTTAAAAACTAATTATCATACTGGCATTTTACCATACATCGGGGAATCTCGTAAAACTTATGTACTGTCTATTCACTAATCGGCAATAAACGCCATAAACTAGAGGTTGTGTAAAACCTATTTTTGCACTGGAAAATCGCAAAAGACGTTTAAAAAATTTGAAACTGTAATAGGATGGTTGGCTTGGCTGAAGGATACAGTGAACCTTGCTGGTTAGCCGCTAGATGACGTTACCGATAAAAAATAGACATCGTCTCTAGGTACAGCTGTCTCCCCTACTTTTAGAATTTTTCTATTTTCTGCCATTGTAGAAAAAGTATAGTGTACAACACGTTTGAAAATACCTTTTCCTATGACCACCTATGAAAATGAGAAGAAAAGCACGGTTAACTTGGCTCGAAAGCGCCGAATATCACACGCGTGTTGAAAGAAAATATTTCAACTCTAGAGTGGAAATACAAGGCACACTATTTAATTTAAGCATGTAATGCCAATTTGACAGACCACACCTATTTATTAAAAAGAACAAATTTTAGAAAGCAGTTTAGTTTATTTATCACGTATTTGTCGAGTGATTCAGAATTAGAGTGTGAAAATACGCCATCTGAAATTAGAAAAAAGTTAAGAATATACTGGAAAATCTATTACCAGTCAAAACAAGCCCCGCTGAAGAAAATGGCATATATTAAACTTAAGCAGGAAATGTTTATGGGTCGCCATAGCGTAGACACTAGAGCCATGACCTACGGATCGAAAGATCACAGGTTCAAACCCCATCAGGAGCACTTTACTTTACTTTTTTTTATGAAAACATTAAATAATTTATAGAATTATTTTGAATTGAAATCTTCCTTGTTGGGTGAATTTTTTAAATTTATTTTTAATGTATCTTTCCTTGATTAAATAAAAAAAATCATTCAAGAAGGAAGATTTCAATTCAAAATAATTTTATAATTTATTTAATGTTTTTATAAAAAAATGTCAAGTACTCCTGATGGAATTTGAACCTGTGACCTTTCGATCTATTAAATTGGCATCATATGTTTAAATTAAATAGTGTGCCTTGTATTTCCACTCTAGAGTTGAAATATTTTTTTTTAACTCTAGAGTTGAAATATGTTTTTCACAAATCAAAGATTTTTTTTATTAATTCTTTGTGGTCGTAGGAAAAATAGTGTACATTACTCGTGTGAAAGTGATTATTCTAAAACTCGGAGAATTTCCGCACTCGGCTGACGCCTCGTGCTAAATATCTCCTCGTTTGAAAAGTATCACTTTCATCACTTGTTATGTAATATACTATTTCACACTCGTTCGACTTGTGGCCTTTGCCTTAGGTCCACAAACGTTTCAATCGTGTGGAAATGGCCAAGTTTAATACTTGTAGTACAATATACTATTTTTTACTTAAGACCAAAAGCCAAGACAGAACTTATCTTTATTTATTTCTTAAGAATTATCTATTTTTATATTTTCTCCTAAAAGTAAAAATAATATGAAAGTATGGATGTTTAAATAAAGTTTTAATATCGTAGTGTTAAAAAAAATGGCGTGACCTAGACAATTTTCGCCTGCGGAGCATTCTTTAAGGGATTTACTGCTGGGGCTTAAGCCCCCAAAATACTTAAGTTAGCCTCTGCTAAAATTAGACAATTTTTGTCAACTAGCAAAACCCCGTTATTAGATTTTTTAAACGCAAAATTCTTCGAAGTTAAAAAAACAATTTGGCACAGCCCTGGTACGTATTTAGCGGCAAGCATCATTCTGAAAGAAAGGAGACTTTGTATAACGTGTAAAATAGTTTTTTTCTATAAAAATCACAGCAGAGCTCTCTTTCCTTCCATTCTACTTAACGTGTACGCAGCCACAGCTAACTTTCTAAATATAATTCTTTCTAGCGAAAATCATTTTCAAAATTTTGAAATTTGAAAATTGTAATAATAATAAGATTTTACTGGTTTGCAAAAAGTTTTCTTAATTATACGTTATATTCTTAAAATCGCTTTCCTGATTTTGTATAAAAATATATTGATACATATTGTTATATAGAGGGTGATTCCTAAGTACTTCTTTTTTAGCTGTGTATAGAAGGCATTAAAATAAACAACTTTTTCAGATACCTTTTTTCAAAAAACTTTAAAATAGCCGAGTTACAGAAGTAAAATATCTAAGTGCGGGCCTGGTAATCAAAATGTAGCCCTTTACTTTATATTGTTTTTCTCCGTTTTTTGTATTGTTAGTCATGCATTTTACAAATCGGTCGTCAGTTATTTATTTTGGCAATTCGCTGCGCAGTGTGGTTTTCTGAAGCAAATTAATTTTAATAAATTGGTGAAAATGGTAAAATTTGAAAACAATGAACTAATTATGGTGCTAATTTATTGTTAGCGTCGTAAAAGTGCGGATGTGTCTTCTCTACACCCAGAAGTTTTCCTAATGTTATTCAATGGGCAAGTTAGGCAGAACCGTATTTGATTTGTAGTGTAATAAATGAATATAAGTAATTTTTGGGTTTTTTGAAAAAAAGTAAAATGTTGTTTATTTTAATGCCTTCTATACGCAGCTAATAAAGAAGTATCAACTTAGGGAATCACCCTGTATAAAAAAAATTTGACAAATTGTTGTTTTCTCTGTAAAAGTCCATAACTTACGGCATAAGTGAGGTCAATATTATGATGATCACCCAATCCGCTTTGTTCCTGCATCCGGATCAAACTTCTTTCCTTATTTGACGCTTCCTTAGCCTTAGATAAAGCCTTTCTTAAGTCCCCTTCACACTGTGCGACACACGATTCCTCTACCAGTTGCATTATCTTGATTTCTTGTTGACGCATCTTTTCTTCAGGTCTAAAATTTTATTTTAAAAAATATCAGGCTGTATACAAAAATAAAGTGCTGCATAGTCCTCTACAATGTAAATTGGTTCGAAATCAAATCTAAATGTAGTATTTGTTCGTGGTGACTCATCGACTACTGTTTACTCTTAAGCAGAATTCACACCAAAGCAATTGGCAACAAGCGATAAGCGACAGGCGATGCGCGATCTGAGTTGCCTATAGCGCTTTGCTTAGAAACGCATGGTATTGGATGCAACTTGTTTACATTGAAACGATACCCAGCGATATCTCCTTACAAAATATCGCCTCACGAACGGCTATCTATATCGCAAGCAATATTTCGGTTGTGTTGCTAATTGCAAATTGCTTCGAAAGGACCGACGACGATCAGAATATTTTACTTGTACATGGTCATTTTGAATATCTACTAAATGTATTATTGAGTCAATGTGAATACAAGCAAGATTAGATATCGCTTAACGCGTGTTGCTTATTGCTCATTGATTGTTGCCAATTTCTTTGGTGTGAATTCTGCCTTAAGTTTATTTTGTATACAGTGTATAAGTTGTGTTTGTTCACGCAGATGGAAGGAAAATCTTCTATTTTTTTATTGTAAATAAATATTTAAGAATATAAAAATAAATTTGTATTAATTGCTCGTATTGTTCGTTAAAAATTGACGTGAATGTAAACACTTCTTAAGTGATACCATGTTTTGCGGTTTTGCAAATCCTTTTTTAATATAGATTTATGGGCAGGCGGTACTTTCAGTGCTGTACCTATAATTATTATAATTGTATTTATCAATTTTAAAAACAATGTTTTCACCAACTTTGTGATTTTTAATGAAAATAAATTAAATTTAACAGCAGTTTCTCGTCACGGGCCTTTACACGTAGAACATGCGCTAAGGACAGCGACAAGTGTTGATCTATATCATTCCTCAGTGCCAAGGGGCTTGCAAAACACAATGTAGCAATACCGAGGACTGGTCTGGGGAATTTAGACAATTTTTTTTTACATAAACACCGAGACACAATTAAAAAATAAGCATTAGGTGATAAACAATAAGCAACAAAAATTAGTTTTGATACGAAGAAACAAATCAATCGCGACACAATTACGTTTTAAGCAACAGGAATAAAACTTATATTGTATTTTTTATTTCCTATTATCTGTTTCTTATTGCATATATTGTTTATTTTTTTATTGTGTCTAGACCTTAACATAAAAAGTTATAGTTATGACCAGGTTGATCACTCTACAGGGTAATTTCTAAGTTGATACTTCTTTTTTAGCTGTGTATAGAAGGCATTAAAATAAACAACATTTTCAAATACCTTTTTTCAAAAAACTTAAAAATAGCCGAGTTACAGAAGTAAAATATCTAAGTGCGGGCCTGGTAATCAAAACGTAGCCCTTTACTTTATATTGTTTTTCTTCGTTTTTTGTATTGTTAGTCATGCATTTTACAGATCGGTCGTCAGTTATTTATTATGGCAATTCGTTGCGCGGTATGCTTTTCTGAAGCAAATTAATTTTAATAAATTGGTGAAAATGGTAAAATTTGAAAACATTGAACTTATTATGGTGCTAATTTATTGTGAGTGTCGTAAAAGTGCGGATGTTTCTTCTTTACACCCAGAAGTTTTCTTAATGTTATTCAACGGGCAAGTTGGGCAGAACAGTATTTGATTTGTAGTGTAATAAATTAATGTAAGTAATTTAATTTTGGGTTTTTTGAAAAAAGGTATTTGAAAATGTTGTTTATTTTAATGCCTTCTATACGCAGCTAAAAACGAAGTATCAACTTAGGAATCACCCTATATACTTACGAATCATCTTTCTGAAGTTCCAAGGACGGAGTTTGCGCGTTACCACTTTGGTTCAGCGGATCGAATGGCTTATTACCCCCTGAAGTATATCCCGCCCCTCTGACTGCGGTCATGGGCCTGCTTACACTATCCACTCCCGTCTGGGGCCGGAACCCAGTACCCGGCTTGCCGGTACCGGGCTTCTTGAAATTAGTAGTCGGCTTGAATCCTGTACCGGCACGGCTATAGCCAGTGCTCGGTTTGAAGGGAGTTTTCGGGATTGCCGAGGTCTGTCGTTGAAACTAAAAAAAAAAACATATAATGTGTTAGATGAATTGACTGGCGTTCAGCTGGAAATGACGTTAAATCAAAATAATATCGGTACCTATGTGATAGATAACATGCACTGAAACATTATAGACTAACATTGGAAGAATGCTCGTGTCTTATTTATTTATGCCTTCTAGGTTTGAGGAGGAGTGAGAGAGGCACAACACAGGCCAGTTTATAAAAAAAATACAGGTAAAGATTTGACGTTTCTCACGGGGCTGACATAGGTACAGATAATACAAACTGAATAGGAGCTCCCCCTCGACGATGTTCCCGCTGCTAAAGCTTCAGTTTGCCATCAGAGGCGATCCAGCGCCTGGAGCCATTTGCCATTATCAAAGACAGAACGTCGTCAAGTATAATCGAAAAAAAAAACAGCAAACCTGTATTCCCGGTTTACCAAGAACAAAGTCGAACAAGCAAAGAAGTGGGCTTAAAAGAAACTTACACCAATAACACGGACAGATACAGGGTGTCCCGTAACTTATGGGCCGTAGAATAACTGGAGATACTAGACATCAAACTAAGCCGATTATGTCATATAAGTTTTTTCGGATTGTTACTCGTTCTAGAGATACAGGGTGTTGAAAGTAAAAGTTTATTCTCGAAAATAAGCCATAATTTTAAAACGGTTTAATGAATCGAATTGAAAGTTGGCAATATTATGTTTTTATGAGTAAGAAATAAGAATTTGTAGAAATTTTTAAGTTTCAAACTAGAGGGCGCTAGTTGCATACACTGGGCTTCATAAATCTATGATTTTTTTTCTTACATGTGATATTAGGTGTTTTTTAATTATAGTTTCTTAAAAAGGGCATTTTCTGAGTCAAAAATGTGTACTTGATTGATCTTTAACGGTTTTCGAGATATTTCCCTTTAAACATCCCAAAGCATAAAAAAACATAGTAAATAATTAAATTAACAAAAAAAAAACGAAAGTGACAAACCGAAAAAACTTATATGACATAATCGGCTTAGTTTGATGTCTAGTATCTCCAGTTACTCTACGGCCCATAAGTTACGGGACACCCTGTATATAACCAGAAGTTGATGACTCCAAATAATATGAAACTGGATGGCAGATTTTAGAACTTACATAATACAAGGTTGCACTCTACAGCAAATGCATTGTAAACTGTAATCCAAGAGTCGAGAACAAGGTATTAGTCCAGAGTAAACGAAGAAATCACTTAAAGTGGAAAATGATAATAAAGTAAGGATTCTAGCTTTCGGATATAAGCTGGAGAGTTTTCTGGCCAACAATATTACGATTCTTGGATGGCACGGTAAAAAATATCCACTTTTCAACCAAGAGGACTTATATAGGTAGTTCTTGACATATAAGTATCCTTTTGGCTCAATAGAAAGAAATACCTACTTATAAAAAATTATTTGTAGGACTAAAAAAACAACTGCAACTATCATAAGACTCTTCTGTTAGGTGCACAAAGATATTAAACAATATTGACTTATCAAGCAACTTTAACTGTGACATTCTTGCTTTACTAACCAGGCAACTTAAATTGTAAGTGAATGGTTTCAGTCAATGTCATTGATGTCGCAGTCACAGTTGTCTGGTTCGTAATTTATTGTTTAATATCTTTGTGCAACCCAATATAAAAATGTTACGTATAAGTAGTCCATAATTAATGAGGTAACGAAGAAAACCCTATTTTTCTGAACCAACGAAGAAAAATTGATACATAATATAATAATGTCGGGTTGCAAAAAGATTAGTTAATTATTGTTAAAAATCTTTATAAAACCTACTTATTTATTCACCGAATTGACACCGCAATCAGATTAAAATAAAAACTATTTTATTGTAATTTTTAATAAACTTTTTTAATTTAATAAAAATATGTTTCCCTGTTATATTTCTGCTAGCCTGTTTAACCTGTTTCTAAAATAAAAATATCCAGATATTTTGTACTGTAGTTTTACTATATTTATTACCTATTTATAAAATCAATTAAACGAAAGGCAACCGAAGGGGCACCCTTTGGGGAAAATTAGAATAACTTCTTAAACTTCATGCTATCTAGTTTTTTAGTTTTTCCATTAAATTTCTGAAACATATTTGTGATATTAAACGAAACATATTTTGTGTCCAAATGACAATATCTATGTACCGGGTGGTCAACTAAGAATTACCGCCGGCCATATCTCAGAAACTAGTAATCGTACAGCATCCGGGTAAATTTTTTTATGACAAAAGTGCCCGAGAGAAAATGCTGGAAATTATTTTTAAGTTCCTCATTTTGCCGCAAGAGGGCGTAATGGAAAAGTAAATTTTCAAATTTTACATATCTCCTAAAACTCCACTTTAAGGTATATCTTTGATAACACCATTAAACAGCTTGGACAATTATGCATCATTTCGGTCTTATGCTCATTGGCGTAACGACTTTAATAAGAGGGGGGAAGCTGCTGAAAGTGTAATCAGTTAAATCGCTGTAACTTATAAACGACTTATCCAATTTTAGCAAACTAAAGACTGTTTGGAAGAGAAATGTATGCACTTTCACCAATCGTATTTAGTTGTCCATAATAGTTCTCAAAAAAAATGCTAGAGGGCGCAATTTGCAATAATAACACAGTTTTTGATTTTACTCCGAAAAAATAAATCATGCGGTATAATAATGATACCATAATCAAAAAGTAGATGAAATTTGCTGGAAAAAATATTAAAACCGTAGCTCGATATTTCCGTTCGTTTCAGCGTTATCGCCAATAGAATAATTCTTACAACTTTAAATGAAGAAGCGATTATATATTTTTTAGAAAAAAAGTGGTACGCCACTGATATTTTTCCATGTGGATATTATTTCGGATTAACCTGATCAATTCTGCATAAAAATGATCTCTTGGGTTTTTCTCCCCAGGCACACCGTTCTTAATTAAAATAATTAAATTAAATTATATGGGCGGAAGCATGAATTATAATTTTGAGCCCGAAATGTGCTTTTTAAAAAACAACTAATTACTAGAAGTTGACAAAAGCGAGTTTATTTCAAGACTGTCTGTTACAATGCATTTAACCTATACTTATAGCCTAAAGCTTATCTAGAAAGAATACATTAAGAAAGTGAAAGGAATGGGCCATTTAGCGTCTTAATTGCTTATCGTCTAGTTTCAAGGGATTCTTCTACATTACTTAATTCCTCCCTCCTTAGGTTTGAAGCTCCTGATTCAAACAAGGATAGATTCGTACGCTTGAGATTTGTTGAAGTGGTACAGTATGTTCTTCATTTGTTGTTTTTTCTTTAGGTTTTAGGAATATTTTGCGTATGACAATCCTATACCTAAACATAGTGTAAAATATAAGTAATACAATAACACAAGATATCATTGAAAGCCAAGAAGTGTGATGCTTCCACTCAAGATTTTGTATTTGTGCTGAAATCTTGTTGTCCTTAATTAACTGTTTGATATCATCAAATGGTTTTATCGAATCGATTTGCATAATTGCATTCCTTTCAAAAGATATTTTAAAATTTGGTATCTTAATATTAGTACTACTATTAAATGAATTATAATGTTCATTTTCTATTTCTAAGTTACAAGCTTCTAAAACTAATGTTGGATTCTTAATAACAATTTCTTGTTTAATACAATTATCAAATAATTTTACCTTTTTATTGGTATTTATTAATAATGAACTGTTTCTTAATTGTTTAATATACAATTGATTATTTACTTGAACAATCGTACAATTTTCAAGAGTTTTAAGATTACATTCGGTTTTTAATATTTTGTTACACAATGCAAAATTTCGTAACTCTATACATGGTTCTGACAAAAAGTCAATATATCTATTTTCTATTACATTTTCTGTTGGTAAGATTAGTACATGATTTTTCTTAAAAATTAAGGAATATATTCTCTGGTAATTATAGGTAGGAATGTGGAGAATGGGAATTTTTAATACAAAGATTATTTCAGTATTCGAGATAATCGCATTAAGTTTACAAATGTTTAATATTTCGAAATAGTGTAGTTCAGAAAAAGGTAGTAATTCTTCTTTGGCAAAGAGTGTATTTAGCAACTCATATAAATGTGACATATCTTGATAATTAATTATTGCAAGGTTTACCTTTTCTTGCGAACTAAGTGTTATTGTGGTTAACAGAGAAGAAGTGAATTGTTCAAATGCTTCGACATATAAAAGTTCGGTGAGAACAGCTTGTTGTATTGTTATTTCTGTGTTTAGTTGGTTTAATTTCGAGTTAAGCTTTTTAAGATTTTTAGAAATGACTAGTGAATTATTAGCAAACCTTTCTTCTAATTTAGATAAGATTGACAAGGAGCGGGTATTTTGCAAGGTTATTATTTCTTCATTATTTCTAAGTTTATCCATATTAGTCATAATGTTGTTTAAATCACTTTGATCTAGGTTTCCAGTCACATACCTAACGACAGTTCCTAGGCCATTAAATAGTGCTCTTTTACTTTTACTGTGTGTAATTAATTTTAATTTGTCTTGAATGGTTTGAACCCGGTCTTCTAATTGTTTTAAAATGTTAAAGTTATTATTAGTTTCATTTATTTTTAATGTTAGAAAGTAAGTATTACTAAGTATATTTTGAAAGCTTGTCCTAAGATTAGTTATATTAATATGAAAGTAACTTTTATGATAAAAATTAATTAATTTAGCTAAACCTAAATTTTCTTGTACATACGGCGTGTCGTCATCAAACCTTTGTACTTGAAGGGCCTGGTTGTTGACCGTCAACAGGGTCAGGTGCGTTATCAAAATCCTGCAAAGAAATTTCTTTACGTATCTTTTTTACATGCCTAACGTTATAAGATTTGGGTAAAGTCTTTTCCTTTGTTTTTAATTTGGGTCCTTTTTGCGAGATAATTTTTATAGGTCTATATTTTGGTCTTAGCTTAGAACTTCTACCGTTATTAGGAATGTATACATCTTTACCTGTTAATTGGGGATTGTCGCGGTCTTTAGTTTTATTTTGTTTGTCTAATACTTGGTTTTCTTTATTTAAAGTTTTTTGGTAAATTAAATCGAAAAATGGTATTAATTCTCTTTTTCTATGTAAATTGTATTGTTGATAAATGTCCAGATTTAAATCTATTTCGTGAGTATTTAAATTATCATAAGGGCCATATAGTAGTGAAAACGGTGTAAAACCAGTGGCGGAGTGCACACTTTGATTATAAATTAATATTGCTGTTATCATCATGTCTTTAATTGAATCATTTTTATGTATTAATCGTAACACACTTAACCTTTCTTTAAGAGTACTATGCAACCGGTTTATAGGCGATAATGAATTAGGGCTTTTTATTGTAGTACAGTGTAATTGAATTTTAAAAAGTTGACAAAATTCTTTGAGCGTTTCATTATTAAATTCGTTTCCAGAATCGCAAGTTATTTTTGAAGGAATATTGTGGTGTGTAAAGTAATGACGTAATTTATTAATTATAATAATTGCATTTTTTGACTCGATAGCGTAAGCCTGAGCATATTTACTGAATAAATCAATAATCGTTAGAAATGTTTGTTTTTCGACTGAATATAGGTCTAAGAAAATATGTTCAAAGGGTCTTTTTGCAATTAGCGGACCTAGAAATGGTGGGTCGTATGGGTGTCTTTCGTATTTTATTCTAAGGCAAATGTCGCATTTATTAATATAATTAGTAATAATGGGCAATATTTTATCTGTCCAAAAGATATTTTTAAAATGTTCGTATGTTTCTTTAATTCCCGTGTGAGTTTTGTCATGGTAGTCTTTTAATTTTTCCTTAAATTGAATGTTAGATATTTTAGGTGGGGCGTAGTTTGATTTAACAAATTTCAGAGTATTATTAAAATTGGTTTGTATAATTTTAATAAATTGGGATTCGATTTCCTCGTTATAGAAATAAACACCGTAGGTAAGATCAGGCCTAACATATTCTTTTATAAAACTTATTATCTGAGAGAGTTCTTGTCCATTTCTTAGGGTAACGTTAAATTTATTATTTTCTAATTTGTTTACTTCAAATTGATCTCCTAATTTAAATATGATAGATGATTTGAAACAATGTATATTTTTATTCGAAATAGGTAATCCACATATTGGGTTTTCTTGTGACGTATGTACGGTTTCGTTGTCATCGTTTTCATAAGAATTTTTCTTTTTTTGAGATTTATTAGTAATTGTAAGTCTGTCTGTTAGAGGCATAGTGTCTAAAATTTCGTCGGCATCTTCGGGGGATAGATCTTCGTCTAAGTCAATTTCAGGTAGTACAGAAAGTAAGTCTAATTCCTCGTTATTTACTGTTGATTTAGCAGTACTACGTGTAAGCGCATTTAGTTCTATTCGACTAAGAGCATCGGCAACCAAATTTTCTTTACCTTTTTTGTGTTTAATGTCAAAGTTATATTCTTCGAGTTTTAATTTCCATCTGATAAGGCGTTGATTAGGTTCTTTAAGTGAAAATAACCAAATAAGGGGTTTGTGATCGGTTTCTATTATAAACTTTTGTCCAAAGATATAAGGTCTAAAATGTTTACAAGAATCTACAATAGATAGTAATTCTTTTTCGATAGTGGAATAATTTCTTTCAGCTGTGTTAAGTGTTCGCGAATAAAATGATATAGGGTGTCCTTCTTGTGATAAAACTGAACCAATAGCTACATTACTAGCATCAGTGGTTAAATGAAATATTTTATTAAAATCAGGATATGCTAATATGGGGGCATTGCAAATAATCTGTTTGCATAATTGGAAAGCTTCTAAATATTCAGGGTTGTCAACTTGGATTTTTTCTCCTTTTTTCAAACATTTAGTGAATGGTTTTGTTATGTGTGCAAAAATTTTTATAAATTTTCTGTAGTAGCCTATGAGACCTAAGAAAGATTTGATTTCTTTTTGAGTTTTTGGTAGAGGAAAATTTGAAATACATTTTATTTTATTTTCGTTAGGTTTTATACCATCGCGTGTTATAACATGTCCTAAGAATGGGACTTCTTTTCTAAGAAATTCGGACTTATCTAATTGAATTTTAAGATTATATTGCAATAGTTTTTTAAATATTAGTTTAAGGTGTAAAATGTGTTCGTCTAAAGATTTGGAATGAATAACTACGTCATCCATATACACAAAACAGAATTTATGTAAATATTCTCTAAGTACATGATCCATCATACGTTGAAATGTCGCGGGGGCGTTTTTTAATCCAAAGGGCATGCGTATATATTCCCAGTGGCCATTTTCTACAGTAAAGGCAGTTTTTTCGATGGATTTTTCATCCATGGGTATTTGGTGAAAACCTTGCGCAAGGTCAAGGGTAGAGAAGTATTGACTTTTGCCAAGATTTTCTAGGATTTCCTCGGTCCTAGGTAGTGGATATTTGTCCTCGATTGTTTTTTCGTTTAATTTTCTAAAGTCAATGACCATACGCCATTTTTTTTGGCCGGATGCGTCAATTTTTTTGGGGACTATCCAGACAGGGCTGGAATAAGGCGAAATTGATGGTCTAATAATTTTATTATCTAAGAGTTTTTGGACTTGGTTTTGAATTTCCTTTTTTAGGTGATGAGGGTATCTAAAATTTTTTAAATAAATAGGGTCGTCATCTTTTGTCCTAATTGAATGTGAGGTTACGTTACTCGCGGTTAATGGTTCGTCAGGGTTATGAAAAACTTTGTGATTTTCTTTACATAATTTTAATATTTCGCGTTTTTCTTCCTCGTTCATGTGTTCTGTTCTAATAACTTGATCTATTTTTAAACGGGGTGCGTCTAATTTTTCGATCTGTTTGGTTTCTAGATATTCCGAAAAGGGTGTTACTGTTAAAGGGGCTTTTATATTTAAATTATTTATTTGATAAGGCAATTGCACTTCGTAATTTTTTGCAACGCAAATAGTTTCAGGAATAATTTCATTATTAATATAAAGATTAGGTACTAAGACTTCTCCTTCTTTAATATTTACTTTTATCGTTAAATTGTTTAAGTCTTCTTGATATTTTATAAATGAAGTGTTTGTTTTAAGACATTTATTTTGCAAATCAATTGTGCAACCTAAGCTAGTTAAATCATTAAAGCCAATTAAACAGTCATATTTATTATGCCAAGGTAATATAAGAAATTCGATTGGTGTATTATTGTTAAATTCAGATAGTATAGGTAGTTTTAAAGCATAATGACCTTTAATTTGATTATTACAGGTAGTGATTTCAAATTCATAGGGATAAATTAAATCTGAAAAATATTTAAAAGCAACGTCAGGGTTAATTACACTAGCGGATGCGCCAGTATCTATAAGAATTTTCATATTAAAATTTTTACTGAAAATAAAAGGTAAACGAGGTATTTTATTTAAATTATTTAAATCTAAGTCATATTTTCTTGGGAGGCTTGTTCCAGAAAATTTTCGGAATCAGGCGGAGAACTTTCAGAATGTTCGTAGGATGGTTCTGCGTTTTCAGATAAATCTACATTATAAATTTCTTCTATTATTTTACCTTGAAATCGATTGTAAGGTCGAATTTGGTTTTGTGACTGATTGGGGTTTCTTGGAGTATACGTATTACGTGTTGAAACGGTCATCGGGGTCGGTCTGGGAAAATTCGCATTATTGCGTGGTCGGAAGACGTTTGTTTGTGTGCCAAATACTTGTCTGTTTGTAGGGAAGTTTGTAGGTACAGGTCTGGGCACTGGCATTTGAACGGGGCCACGTGGAAATTGTGAATTTTCTTGAAAATTAAAGGAGGTTGTTTGTCTGTTAGGCGTTCTTATTCCTGAATTAAATGTATTTTGGGGCCTATTTAAATTATTATTAATTTTTTTATGTGAGTTATTTCTCATAAAATTTAAATAATTATTATGTTGTTGCAGATTATCATAAATTCGACATTGATTAATGCAATCATCTAAACTAGAAGGGTTTAAATGTAAAATATAACTATAATAAGGTTCTTTTAAACCAGCAATAAAAGTACAACGAGCTTGTTCGTCAAACATTTCATTTTTAATTTTTATTGTATTTTCGTCCGCGCTATTTAATTGAACATTTTCTTTTAATCTCTGTAGCCTAAGTTTTAATTCATTAGCATAATATTCAAAGGTTTGATTTGGCAATTGATAGCATGTTGTAAGAGAAGTTATTAAAAGTTGTTCACTTCGCGGGTCTTTGTATTTAGAGAGAAGTAATTTTTTTAATTCGCTCCAACTGGATGGATTATTTAAAATAATTAAATCTCTAGCTTCTCCTTTAACCTGTGACAGAACGTATTGAAAGAAATATTCGTTTAGAGCTGTGTCAGTAAAAGTAAAATTTTCAATAAATTTTTCAGCGTTTTTAAGAAAAAAGCATAGATCTTTTGAGCCACCTGAATATTCAGGGACCATACATTTTGCAAAATTGAATCTTAATTGAACGTCGCTATATGATAGAGTTGTTGGAGTAGTCATTTTATTTAGAGTATTCTTATTATCTTTAGAAAAACTTTCTTCGTCTGAACTATAACTATTAGGTTCGTTATCCCTTAAAGGCGACCTATCTCGATACATAAAAATAAAATTTGCACAAGAATATAGGGAAAGGAAAAATAGGACTTACAGCAATAACATTTCTTGGATACTTCCTGGAGACGTCTTTTGACCAATACCAAGGGTAGTTTCCGCAATGTCTGCCAAAGATGGTGGAAATTTCTTCCGGGACTGCAATGGTTCTCGATGAATCACTAGAGAGCCGTCGGAGTACTTTTTCTTTGCTTCTTAATGGTAGATACCAATTTGATCACAACTTGTTCGCGGTGAACTAGATAAAGGATCAACGAAGCAATCCTGTTCGCAGCGCCAATTATAATTTTGAGCCCGAAATGTGCTTTTTAAAAAACAACTAATTACTAGAAGTTGACAAAAGCGAGTTTATTTCAAGACTGTCTGTTACAATGCATTTAACCTATACTTATAGCCTAAAGCTTATCTAGAAAGAATACATTAAGAAAGTGAAAGGAATGGGCCATTTAGCGTCTTAATTGCTTATCGTCTAGTTTCAAGGGATTCTTCTACATTACTTAATTCATGCCTATTACGTGAAGGTGGTCATTTCCAACAATTTTTAAAAAACAAAATTTTGCATTATCAATGTTAATAATAATAATAATAAATAGTAGAGCTAATTTATTTTAATTATTTTAATTAAGAACGGTGTGCTGAGGAGAAAAACGCAAGAGATCATTTTTATGCAGAATTGACCAGGCTAATCCGAAATAATATCCACATGGGAAAATATCAGTGGCGTATCACTTTTTTCTAAAAATTATATAATCCCTTCTTCATTTAAAGTTGTAAAAATTATTCTATTGGCGATAACGCTGAAACGAACAGAGATATCCAGCTGCGGTTTTAATATTTTTTCCAGAAAATTTCATCTCCTTTTCAATTATGGTATCATTATTATACCGCATGATTTATTTTTTCGGAGTAAAATCAAAAAATGTGTTATTATTGCAAATTGCGCCCTCTTGCATTTTTTTTGAGAATTATGGACAACTAAATACGATTGGTGAAAGTGCATACATTTCTCTTCCAAACAGTCTTTAGTTTGCTAAAACGGAAAAGTCGTTTATAAGTTACAGCGATTTAACTGATTACACATTCAACCGCTTCCGCCCCTTTTATTAAAGTCGGTACCCCAATGAGCATAAGACCAAAATGATGCATAATTGTCCAAGTTTTTTAATGGTATTATCAAAGATATACCTTAGTGTGGAATTTTCGGAGATACGTAAAATTTTAAAACTTACTTTTCAATTACATCCCTCTTGCGGCAAAATTCGGCACTTAAAAATAATTTCCAGCATTTTCTCTTGGGCACTTTTGTCATAAAAAAATTTACCCGGATGCTGTACGATTACTAGTTTCTGAGATATGGCCGACAGCCATTCTTAGTTGACCACCCGGTACAATTTTATATGTGGATACGTAACAGCATAAATAACAGGCGTCAATATGATAAATATTATTTTTACCGATATGTTTGATGCTTTGTAAAATTAACAAGAAATGGAAAAGTTTATGAAAATAGCGCAGTAGACGAACGTTCTTACTGTAATCGGAAAAGATTAGGAAGATTTTGGGTACCTTCGGTAATATATAAAATTTTGATCACGTACGTCTGGAGCACATGTATACATACAATGTGGTCTGGAGTCGCGCCATCGATACCCAATCAAAAGTCCGTACTGACACACGCCTACAAAATCCTTGATACACAGACACACACGACAGATCGAGATCACTGCCCGGGTTTTAAAATAGCTGGCCATTCACACACACTTTTTCATTGATCAGAGTTGTAAAAAATTAAAAAAATATTCAAGTATAATAATGGAAGAATACAGTGGCAGCCCGAGTTAAAAAACATGTGAAGTGCTTAAGAGCATCCAAACAATATTTCTAAACTCCTCTCCAAAGTCACCAGCTCCATGCGAAATTACATATAGGGTGTTCATTTGAAAACTTCCCATCACGGATTTATCGAAAACCACTGATTAAAAAAACGCCGAGACACGTCAAAAGATGTGCAAAAACTACTTCACCCCCTTTTACCCTCTGCCCTCAATGGTTTCAGTGATAAGCGGATTGATGGTATTTTCCAACATATCTAAATAAATGCCTCTATTTAAATTCCCAATAATAAGCAATGGCCCAATCACTTTGTTTCCTAAAATGCCTGCCCATACATTAAGTTTTTGGGGGTACTGAGTATGCCCTTCTACAAAAGCATGAGGATTTTCATTGCTCCAATACCTGCAGTTATGCTTACTAACAAATCCATTTAGATAAAATGTGCATTCATCACTGAAGCAGATATTCTTTACATTATAACCTGCCTGTCGGGTCGGGCTCAACTTGCTTGGAGGGATTCCTCAAATTCCTCACCGGGCGCAAAAAACCGCGGATTGCCACTAGAGAAGGTTCCTGGGCATATAATCTGTGGGGTCCAATTCATTAATCGCTGCAGTCATTTGTTCACAAAACTCAACTCGCCTATCGAAATCATCTTCGGTTAACTTAACTCTTGCAATATTTTCATTTTGAATGGATGAAATTTATGTAATTTAGTAACTGTGTGTACAGAGTAAATTTTGCGTAATGAAGTATTAGGATTTATGCCAAAATGACCCAAAACTTCAACTTGAGCGGCTTCATCCAAAACTCTACGATGATTACGTTTTTTATTTGCAACAGATCCAGTTTGAGTAAATTTAGTAACAAGGTCCAAAACATACCTATGCGAAGTTATCTTTTCCGGATGTATATTAAAAACATTGCGTTCCTGTAAAGCGAATTGTGTCAATGTTTATTAATGTATTTTAAAAAACTTTTTAAAAATATTGGATATTGTGAGAAATTTATCTTTGTTAAAAAAAATAATTTTCAATATTTTTTACAATGCAATGAACTTTATAGGATTTTCTTTGTCTTATATATTTTTCCGCATTTTTTTTTCTGCATGAAAATAACTTTTTCACACCCACACAGATACTACCTTTCCATTGGTAAAAAAGAATCAATAACATGGGCAATTTTAGAGCGGTCAGATCGGAGACTAGCAAAACAGCTGTTTCAAATGAACAGGAATCAGCCGAGAACTAATACAGGAATTCTAACAGGACACATGGCTGTCAAGAATCACTTGCACAGAACGCAACTGTACAATGGAGACCTCAACTGCAGATTGTGCGAACACGGTACAAAGTCCGTACAATTACTGGCTGGATGCACGTCACAGCTTCTGACGTAATTTTTGATTCAAGTCGTGTCGTTGACTAAATCGTATATTTTTTCAATTCTGTCAGGATTTAATTAATGAGCATTTATTCTTTCGCTGAATAACGAAACATATTTTCAGAATATGTTCAATTAGTTATTTTTCGCTTTTAAATTACTTTTAGCACGTAAAATTAAAGTTTTTCGAAATGACAACGGTTGTCAAAACGAATATGACGTCAATTGACAGGACCCTTTAATTAATATCAGACACCCCTTATTTTTGTTTCCGTTATGAGTTGTGACGTGCATCCAGCTAATAATTGGATGAACTATAGCACATAGCTTGCCATTGCAACTCGCTAGATGGCAAGAGGTCCCCAAATACTTATATACTTAACTAAAGCTGAAACCAGGAGACATCCTGACTCCAGTTAATCTACACAAACTAATGCAAGGAATTAGGATCATTGAGCGGGTGTGAGAATTATCTAAACAGGGTGAGCACAATGAGCTAATGGCTAAACCTGGCCTAAGCGTACCTAACACATGGACGGGCCATCAGGAAAAAAAAAATATTAATGCCTAAAATAATATAATTATACTTATTATCACATCCGTACTTTTCAGGACATTTTTAGGCCCAATTGCACCGATACACCTAATCTAAGATTAATAAGTAAACGTAGATTATTTGTTGCGCGTTTGCATTTTGTTGTAGGTAATCTAAGCTTACTTATTGATCTTAGATTAGTGTTTCGGTGTAATGAATTGGTTCTTAAAGATTTTATTATTTTAAAAATAATGTTCAAGGGAAAAACTGTGTGTGTACGGCCGGCTTTCAGACTAGTTCCTGGCATTCCCGCATAGTGACACAGTACCGCGGTACTCGCGTGGTGTCGTATCGTATCCACCGTATTTATTTGTTACATCTACGAGAGAATCAGATATTGTCTTATTGTCAATATTGTCATTGTCATTTAGTCTTTAAGATTCGCGCGTTGGAAGAGTACAGAACGTGATTATTTAAGGTTGTTTTGCGCCGGAAAGAAATCAAAGATGAGTAAAAATTTCTGGTCGAAACTGATTAGTCGGTTTACGACATTACCGTTACCACCAGACGTAGTAATAAGCTATGTTTTGTTGGGTTGTACGTTGTTCACGGTCCTTTTTTTCACGTGCAAAAAAATAATGGGGACTACTACACAAGTACTAAAAAGTGTCGGATGTTTGGCATATTTAAATCAGGTGAGTAATCATTAAAATTGTTTTTGTTATTTTTCATCTTGTCCTTCATCTCTTGTAAAAAAAATGAATAATTTAGATTATTAAGGGTGATCTATCATTCCCTCGAGGCATAAAAAATACTTTTTATTTTAACGCTATTCCCGATTTAAAATATAGGTGGTCAACTAAGAATAGCCGCCGGTGCCGGCCGTATCTCAGAAACTAGTAATCGTACAGGATTCGGATTCATTTTTTATGATAAAAGTGCCCTAGAGAAAATGTTGGAAATTATTTTCGAATTTGTAAAATACCCGCAAGGGGGCTTACCAGCCATGACCAAGGTCAAAATTAGGATTTTCTTCGTGTTTTGACTGATTGAGTGGTATAAAAAATATTTGTATATTAATCCTTACATATTTCCTAAAAAAAATTTCCTGCACAAATTTTCCTATCTAGTAAAATAAAGTGGTGGAGAGAATTAATTTTTTTCTAAAAATACGCCAAGTTTACTCCGGTTTGGCATAAGGCATAACCGATTTGAACAAACTTAGTCTCCTTTAAGAGAGCTTTATTTACCCTATAAACTGCGTTTTTGTTTTGTTTTTCCTTGAGTTTTGCCGTCGCCGCTAGATGGCGTTAACTAAAGTATAAGCAAGTATTAAGTTTTTCCTCGAAAAAGTTAAATACAATTTACAATTTTGGTTTTATCATATTACCTATAATAGAAAATTAAATCCTTAATATTTCGGTAAAAACACAAATTTGTAACTTTTTTACAACCGGAGTTATTAAGAAAATTAATTACAATATACGATTTTTTTCTTTTTATGGGCGTTTCAATTTTCTGTATAGAATAATTTTACCACACATTAATAATAAATAAAAAATTATAAAAATCTATGACAGTCTTTAAATTACAAAATTTTTAAAACGCTTAACTTGTTTTAAACCGGAAATAGGTATCTATACAAAAATTGATTAAAATGTATGAATTCTTTTGTTTTTTACATGCGTTGTTTTGTATGCAATTAAAACAATTTAGTTACACTGTGTTAAATTTAAAAAAATATAATAAAAAAACATTTATACCACCATTTCGTTAGTATCTGTTTAAGGTAATTTTTAAATTATTTAAATCCAAAAATATTCACAAATTAAAATAAGAAAAGTAAGTAAGCTTTGATAACATAAAACAAATGAATTGTGTTTAAATGACGTATTGTCTAAATAATGAACTCGATAATGAATAATTGACAGTTTTTCACTTAAATGTGCTTTGGTGTTTTTAGAAACTTTTTTTACTAACTTTAATGAATGAAGTGGCATTCGATATAATTGTATTTTTATTTGTGGGGAGGGTTAAGGACGTTGTTTTTGCAAACCGGCCGACAACGAGAGAAAACATGGAGAGAATTACAGCAGCGTTAAAAATAATATCGGTGGGGAAAATTGAAACTGCCGTTTTATTCACGCGGAAGATGTTGCAGGCTTGTATAAACAATGATGGGCGGCATTTTGAACACTTGGGTCGTTAATAATTTTACTTCTGAATCTTAGTACTAATTTAAGTACTAATTATTTTAGTTGTTTAATATTAGTTAAGTTTTCATTGTGATTATGTGTGATTATTAATATATCGTAGTATGAGTATTATATTTTGAAAATAAAAAATAAAAGCGTTTTAAAAATTTTGTAATTTAAAGACTGTCATCGATTTTTATAATTTTGTATTTATTTATTATTAATGCGTGGTAAAATTATTCTATAGATTGAAACTCCCATAAAAAGAAAAAATTCGTATAATGTAATTAATTTTCTTAATAACTCCGGTTGTAAAAAAGTTACAAATTTGTGTTTTTTACTGATCCTGTACGATTACTAGTGTCTGAGATATGGCCGGCGGCCATTCTTAGTTTACCACCCGGTAGCACCACAAGTAATGAGCAGCAAAAACATTATTTATTTAGCTCCCACAAATAAACAATAATAATGAGGCGACGCACAATTTTTTAAAAATCTAAATAAGTATTAAGCAATGCAGTTAAAGTAAAAACCAAATGACAACGTTTTGATAAAATTTAACTATTAAAATAGTGCGCTAGCAAAGTTTCTGATTAGTAAAAACCTTTTTTTATTTTGCGGATGGCGATATTTTTTTGTTATAAACATATTTCACAATTTTTGAAATTGATGAGATAACTAAATGATTTTTAATACTAATAAAGTCATTGTCCTAATAATGATTAAGTTATATCTATATTTGGCATTAATTAATAATTTGATTAGGGGAAGTTCTGAGAAATAAACAGGTTTTTCTCGTTATTATCTATTAAAATTTAAAAGTACAGATAAGGTGCAAACGTTCAAGAAAAAATATAAACAACCGTATTCACTAAAGGGGGTTAAATTTAGACCATCAAAATATTTAGATCTTACGGTCTCCCAGTTGTGTTTTTGTCGTGACTTAATTTGATTTTTTTTGTAATTAAATCGTGTCACCGATAAATAATTTTACCGGGATGTGGTTGCAAATACATTTTTAGTTCTATTAAAGAACATAGTACGTGCTAAAATACTTCTTTGTTTCTAATTTAACGAAAATTCATAAAAAATATATACAATACAAAATTTTGTTGTTGTGTAAAACGACTTCGATCAAGGTCCAGTTTAAATCGAAGAAATGCCAAAAACTGTAATTTTATAATGTGGGATTGACAGGAAAGTTAGAGATAAAAGTGATTCATTCACCTGGTCAAACTTAATTTGTATAATGTAACATAAAACAGTTATAACCAGGTTTTTGACATTTCTACAATTTCTTCGGTTTAAACCTAAATTTAAGAGAAATTTATAAAATCGGGCCTTGGTGAATACGGCTGAACTTGTTTATGTTGTGATTGGGACCTATAAAAACTGATGGGCAGTTAATAGTGGATGTCTTTAGGGCACATTTTCAAAATGTATTTAAACTTGATTGTTATGATTTGCCAGGTCAAATTAACAGTAATAACAATGATTTGAACTTACATTTCATTTCAATCACATTGGGAATAGTCTTTGAAAGTATTTTTATTTAAATCAAACTAAAGGACCAGTCCTGTTTAATTAAGGTAAAGTTATACAATGACATTTTGTTTTTCTATCTTAACATAAACATGTCCAACATTATAGCGAATACAGGTCTGTCTGGCAAAATACTTTTACAATCAGGCGCCTAACGGGCAGAAAAAAGAACGTCATATACCAGCTATAAATTGAAAAAAAAAAGAAAACCTACTTCGCCTTGCTTTCCTGTTCTACCAGCATCTATCAGACGGTGCATAGTGAGCCATCGAAATTATATTTTTAATATTAGTTTCTGTCACATTACAAAATCCTTTCGGGGAGTTCAAATATCATCAATATTCAGTGATGTAAATTTTCGTTACTTTTAAGGACTTGGATCGATTCTCGAGGTTATTTTTTTAGAACTTGGTTCTGTAGCCTCCTAAACTTGTAATAAATATATAATATTCTTGACAATAAAATAATTTAATGGAAACTACACGTCCCGTTGATTTTGCTGAACGATAACATATTTTTAAAACATATCTAAAATATTTTATTGAACAAGTAGGTATAGAGGTTCTGCTGAATTTTTTAATCTGGTTTATTGTTAGAAAACCTTTTGCCTACCTAAAAAATTGCGCATAATTTTAAGCATCGCAAACTTTGGCTTACGGGGTCACAATAAAACAAACAAGACAAGTAATTATTACAAGGAGTTACTTACTTCGTTTGGAAATTTTAACTCAATTTTTAATAATAATTTTTTAGGCAATATAAGATTCCTCTTTTCGTCCCTTAAAAATAATTCAATTGTAGGTAGGTACCTAGTTAGGTAGTACCTATATGGTTTTAAAACATCATACTTATAAATAAAGAACTTGCGAAAATATTTTAATATACGAAATTTGATAGTAATTGGGTGAATTCTTGACAAATTGTGGGCGTGGCTCTGAAAATTTCTCGCCTGCGGTGCTTTCCCCGGGTGGGACCGCTTAATATTTCATCTTACCTACCCATTTAAATTAGTCACGAGCGGCCACTAGACTCGTTACTTTTAGTGATCACATAGTAACGCTTATTTCGTAATCTGAGTCTTTAATTATTTTATATAACTATTAATTTTAGCCGTTCTGCATAAGCAGGAGCGGATCCAGGGGAGGAGGGGGGTGAAAGGGCCCCGTAAGCCTTACAAAATAGGTGGTTTGTTTATTTTGACGTAAATTTATAAGCATAATAAACATTGAGAGGCATATAAGGGTTCAGTTTTTTTTAGAAGTCCCTTTTTAAAGGAGTTTAGTACGGGATACGCTTATTTTTAGAAGTATCTTTTTTTAGAAATGACTTTTTTTAGAAGTCACTTTTTTTAATCCCTCCCCCCACAGAAAAATAATGAATCCGTTACTGTGCATAAGCGTCTATAGAAGCTTTTAAGAGGAAACAAGAAATGTCCTTTAATAAACCACCAGCCAAAGCTGAAAAAAAGAGGCAGTTGATTTTAGAATAAGTTTGTTCTTAAGGACGCATTAAACTCAACAAATTATAAATCTTAACCAATCGTCACCAATACAATGTTTTCTGGTTTAAAAACTATTATAATAAAATTTGCTATTACTGATTTACCTATCTTGTTTACGTCTATAATATAAAAATAAAATAAATACTGACGGACACACTGTACAGAGCATTGTTTAAATCAACGACGAGAAAGCAATTCTCGTCGTCAAAAAGCAACAACTCCTAATGCAAAAAGTCGGTAAGAAAGACCATCGCAATGGTATTTGTTTCAACCAGTTCCGTGAAATGTGACGAGCTCATAACGAACAAAAAGTCGCTTGGGCCTTAGACCGACGCGACGCGACGAGACGTTCATAGAAGATACAGTACAATCTGGGTAACGCGAATACAAAAAATTCTAAGGAGTTCATATTAACGAAACGTTTATATTAGCGAAGTTTAAAAAAAAATACATATAAAAACACATGTAACAACTTATTATTATTTTAAGATGGAAAGTTCTTGTGTATAAACACCTAATTTGAAATTCAGAAAAAAGTATTTCCTCGAACCGGATTCGAACCGACAACCGACAACCTCCGTATATCCAGTACAGAGCGCTAACCAATTGCGCCATCAAGGAAGTAGGTTCACAACGGCAAATCGGGAAACACTTTCGTCCGAAAATTTCAAATTTTTACTGAGATACGCACAGTGATAGATATTATAAAATCATTTTTACCCTTTTAAACAACAACATTACCGTTTCGGCAACCAGATGCATGCTTTTCAGGCGGCTGATTAATACTTATCGGTTCTTTTTCGTAAGAAAATCAAGTATGTATATATCTTAAGATGGAAAGTTCTTGTGTATAACCTAATTTGGCATTTTGTTTTTTCTTTTATATTGACAACACTGTTCATACTACAAAGTGGTCAATGCAAAAAATATTATGTTCGTATTACTGAGTCGTTCATAAGAGTGCATATTCATATCGCGATTATACTGTAGTTGGTTTTGACGATTTCAATGTTAATCGCTCAGATGTCCCTTTATGACCACTATGCAGCGCTGCTCATGAGCAGCCAGCCTCACATTACAATCTGTGATTTCTTTATTTAATTTACAGTGGTATGTTACTTTTTTTTCTGACTGTTAGGCACCTGATTGTAAAAGTATTTTGCCAGACTGCATATCGTACAGACAGAAGTTTGAAAAATCAATATAATTCTTTCCCGATCTTTTCTACAATAAAATTCCTTTTTACAGGTGTGGCAGAACTTACAAGATGATAAGCCCAAAGAAAAAGAAGAAAACACTGATAAAACAGCAAAACAACAGAAAATATTATTCGAGGCGTGCTCTCAACCGCTGAAATTGGCGAGGACTAGGACTTCCATAGAGGTAAAAATATAATTGTGTCCGAAGGAAGGCTTTTTACAATAAAATTTCTTTGTTGCAGAATGTTCTAGATGTCGAAAAGCAGACCACACAGTTACTGATAGAGGATAACACCACAGAAAAAGAAGAAAACATTAACAATCCGGTAAAACAAAAGAAAACATTCTGGGAATTACAGTTCGGGAAACCTACAACAGTAAGCAGTTGTACCATCAACATCAGCGATACATCGATTGGCAACCCATATAAAAAAAAACAATTCAGCAATAAAATATATATAAATAAGAGTCTTTTAGATTAGGATAGTGGGTTATAAAATTATATTTTTTTAATTTATTATATATTATATATGTATTATATATAAAATTACTATTGTTAAGTGATTACAAATAATAAAGGTATTTTTAAAAAGTACCTGTTGCGTAATCAACCCTTAACTGGCGCCAGTGGCGTATATAGAAATTTGTTTCGGGGGGGGCCCTAAATAAAAAAAATGTTTTGACTACAATTACTACATTTATTATTAACTGACAGACAAGATACCAGAGCAGAGAGTCCAGACTACAGACAGAGACAATAAATTAATCGGGGTGGGATCAACGGTGAACTTAGGCTTTGTCTTAAGGCGGCCGATAACAAAATTAGGTTTGAGTATTTTTGAATATATGCTTAAGCCTTTATATTTCGGGGGGGGGGGGGCGCCCCCCCCCTATATTCGCCACTGACTGGCGCAGTCTGTAGCATAGGGTCCCTAAAGATCCTCGTCGTTTTTGAATGTTTATCCACCAAACGAACCAATAACGAAACTATAAAAAAGTTCGCCTTAAAAAGATTTTTTAGTTACAGTTGTAACATAGTGTGTTAGTGGAAGTGTAACCTTTTTTTAATGATATGCTTTTTGACATCATCTTAATAGTGTACACATCTAATGACTACTGAACAAGACTTATTTACCGCTCTTAGTGCCCTTAGCATTACCAACCAAAATACCCATTTTACAACATACCCAGCAACCTATAACCCCTACCGCAACTGTTACCATGCCAACTACACCAGATTTTGACGTAAAAAACCCTAGTTATATTCCAAAATATGACCGCAACCCCAATAAACTTTATAACTTTATCCATGTGATAACCCTGCTGTTAAATCACTACTGGAATAATGCTGCCTCCACTTGCTTTCAAAACCATGTACTTATACAAGGTATTATCTCCAAATTGAAAAGACGAGCAAAAGAAATAATGTCAATCTATGGATGCAGCGAATGGCCCCAAATAAAGGATGCCCTTATACAAAACTTTGCCGATCAACGAAACAAAAATTCACTTACCAGAGACATCGTACCTTAATTTGCACCAAAAATCCAACGAAGCTTCACACCAATTTATGTTAGTTTGTTTATGGCCCTGTTAAACACTATCTCTAACTGCTTAGAATTGTACACAGTGGACGAGAACATAAAAAAGTAAAAAAATCCATCTTCTTCCATCAGCAAGCTCTTACCACCTTCTTGGCAGGACTAAGAGAACCCCTAGGATCAACAATAAGAGCAATGTGACCCAAAGATCTTGCCAGTGCCATGCAATGCATTCAAGAAGAAAACAACATCAGATACCTCCAGAAAAGTACCTAAGTACCCGGAAACCATCAACCTTATCCGCCTTTAAAGCCACACCACCACCACAAAGACAGCCTCCATTCCATGCTGCCCCAGCATTCACACCTCAGTGGCAATCATTCAGGCCCTCACAACTAGGGTTGCCAACCCTCACGATTTAGACGGAGGGGAGGCTCCCGCTTTTTTACTAAACCTCCCGCGCACTTAAACAAAACTCCCGCTTTTTTGGTAAATAACATGGCGGATGCCTACTGCACAGCTGCCGTGCCTCCAACGATATCTCATATTCTTATATAAAAGAACATAAACACAAATTTATAGGGCTTTTTTTTTAGAAATCATTTGTGATGGGAGGAGGAAGAAATATAAAAGCCACATCACAGCGTAAGCTAAGAGCAGGTCAACAATAAACAGGGGGGCGCGACTTTTTTTTTTTTTTTAATGTAATTATTTTACTATAGGTACTAATATACAGTGGCGTAGCAAGAAAATATGCTCGGGGAAGGGGGGGGGGGGGCAGAATGGGCGTAAGTAGGACATTTTTTTCTGGAGAAAGGGACAGTCGGGCCTATATGTATTACATGATATTGTACCTAGTAAAGAAGGCGAAAAATTTTCGGGGCCACGCCCAAAGTTCGTTTAAAATTCACCTAACTACTAACAAATTTCATCAAAATTATTCAAATTTGTTTTTGTAAATGTTTTTTTTACTTTTTTTTTTATTTTTCTAGCTGGCTCTTTATTAAAAAAAAACATTTTTTATATTTGTGAAATATGTGTCAATCCAAAATTTTAACAATAGACGTATGTATGACTCTAACACGTGTTTTTCGGGCTCGGTTTTTCATAATTAAAAATAAAGTAAATATCGCTCTCCACGCCAAAATTGATAATTTTTTCAGAAATCATGTATTTTAGGAGCGTAGATCTAGGAGCAGTTTTTGGTGCAAATTCTTAGGTTTTGAATTACTCCTTCTTAAGTGTCGTTTTGTATATTCATTATAAAGCATTCTCGTTTCTTCCCGTACTATTTTTTTTAATTATAAATCATCACGCTTCTTCAATAAAAAAATTTTAAATTAAAATTTTTACTTTAATCTTTTTCTTTAAAAATAAATATCTACCTAATTGTTTTGTTTTTTTTGTAAAAATATTTTATTGCATTGGGTTATATTTTTGTTGATTTAAAATAGCTTTAAAAAAGGGAAACCGAAACAGACAAGTATATAATAGAAAATACTATAAAATATTACTCTTTTTACTCGTTTTCCTATAAAATTGCATCATAAATCAATAACTAAAACGATATGCGTCCGAAACCTTAATCTCTATATAAAACAAGACTTTTAGAAGGAAACGTTTAAACACTAAACATTTCCTACAAGACCTTTGTAATCTAAGCCAAGAATACATTATTTAAGAATTTAAATTAAGAGTTCCAACGTGAGACGAAAAACTAGGTTGCAGTTAGACTTTTAGACCCCGAGCTTCTAGGCTGGGGGGCTGCAGCCTGGCAGCCCCCCCCCTCCCTAAATATGCCACTGCTAATATAATACTAAATTATTTTATAACCTCCCGCTTTTCAATTTTTAAAATCTGGTAACCCTACTCACAACAACAATCATCGCCATGGTCTCAGCTACCCAACTATGCCCCTCAACAACCTTTGGGCCACCAAAACCCGTAATTCAAACACCAAGATTTCTAATATGATCTTTTCTATTTAAATTATCTGAACAAAGATAACAATATAATCGGTCGCAAATAAAAGAATT
Source organism: Polydrusus cervinus (assembly GCA_935413205.1). NCBI lineage: Eukaryota > Metazoa > Arthropoda > Insecta > Coleoptera > Curculionidae > Polydrusus > Polydrusus cervinus. The sequence continues at coordinate 12,052,911 of OW284518.1, forward strand.
GCGCGGTTAATAGGATAACTAACGTGCGTGCCTTCTCGCCTCCTTGCAGCTTTCCCGCCGTATCTTTTCTTATTTCTATTTTAAGGGCCTGGGCTTAGGCTGCGTAGTTAAAAAATATGAAATGAGCCAAGGAGCTCTATGTCTAAGTCTAATTGCAACCAAATTTTTCGTCTCATGCTTGGACTCTTAATTTCAATTTTTAAATAATGTTTTTTTGGCTTAGATTACAAAGGTCTTGTAGTAACGGTTTAGTTTTTAAACTTTTCCTTCTAAAAGTCCTGTTTTATTTTATATAGAGATTAATGTTTCGGACGCCTATCGTTTTAGTTATTAATTTATGATGCAATTTTATAGAAAAACGAGTAAAAAGAATAATATTTTATAGTATTTTTCTATTATATACTTGTCTGTTCAGTTTTTTCTCTTTTAGAGCTATTTTAAATCAACCAAAATATAACCCGATGCAATAAAATATTTTTTCAACAAAAACAGAAAACAATTAGATATTTATTTTTAAAGAGAAAAATTAAAGTAAAAATTTTAATTGTTTATATGGAAGAAGTGTGATAATTTATAATAAAAAAAATAGTGCGTGAAGAAACGAGAATGATTTATTATGAATATACAAAACGGCACTTAAGAAGGAGTATTTCAAAACCTAAGCTTTTGCACCAAAAACTGCTCTTAGATCTACGCTCCTAAAATACCTACATTATTTCTGAAAAAATCATTAATTTTGGCGTAGTGAGCGATATTTATTATTAAATCACGAAAAACCGAGCCCGTAAAACGCTAGTTAGAGTCAAACATACGTCTTAGGTTAAAATTTTGGATTAAAAAATGTTTTTTTTTAAATAAAAAGCCAGCTAGAAATATCAAAAAAAAGTAAAAAAAAACATTTACAAAAACAAATTTAATCCAATCATGCAGAGGGGAGGGGTAATAATTTAATTTGATAGAACTTTAAACGAACTTTGGGCGTGGCGCTTTTCTGCCTTCTTCACTAGGTACAATATCATGAAATACATGTAGTCCCGACTGTCCCTTTCTCCAGAAAAAAAAATATCCTACTTACGCCCACTGAGCCCCCCTCCCGAGCAGCGGCGGCGCCAGGGGGGGGGGGGGGGCAGGGTGGGCACCGGCCCACCCTAGAAACATGAGTGCCCCCCCAAAATTGATGGATTCGGTTTTGTAATGGAATTTCCAGGGGGAAAAGAGACTTGGCAATGAAAGCTTTTATGAGAAAAGAGTGATGTATGTTATTTTGAAGAGAACAAGGGAACGATGACTTTTTTTTTTTAGACGTCACTTTAGATAATAAGGAAGTTTTGTGCGTCCCCGCTTATGGCGGCGTAATAGAGCTTGGCGGGCGACGGCGACCTTTTTTTTTTTTTAGAAGTCACTTTCGATTTAAGTAGTGCCCACTCCAAAATCATCGGGCCCACTTGTGCCCACCCATCCCAAAAATCCTGGCGCCGCTGCTGCTCCCGAGCATATTTTCTGGCTACGTCACTGCTTGGGATATACTTTCTCTATGGGAGTGGGCCCGGGATGCCACACAGTCCCCGGGCCCGACCTGGCTCTCGACGGCCCTGGATACTCTAGGAAGATTTTTATTATTGGTATATTATGTTTTCAATAAGTTTTAGTTCAGGATGTTAGTTAGTGCTGAATATAATAAATTCGATTAGAGTGAAAGCGCTCATCGAGAGTGTCAAAAAATCGACATTTCTTTTCAAGGCCGGCAAATATTTGATTTGGCGTGTGGGTGCTCCACTTCCATTTTATTTATTTATTTCAAAGCATCAACAGTAAAAAGCCAATTACAGACACTCAACTTAAACTAATAGTCAGGCAACAATACAAAGTACTGTAAAATAATAGTAATTTTATCGAAAGGTGAAGCCAAATTAACCAAAAGGAAGCGCTGCAGGCAAAAATGAGCAAGTTGAAATTTTAATATGACACTATTTGGCAATAATTTATTGTTAATAAAAAGGGACATACCAAGGAGTTGAAACAAAAATTAAATTCTTTTGCAAATGTAAATAAAAACCTACATAATGATCTCAACATCCTATGTGAATAAATCCTATGATGTGGAACTCAACATCCTATGTGGAACTTTAAATTTATATGTGGAATTTATTAATAACTTTTGTTATTATTTTAAATTAAATGCTATTGATATTTTAAATCAGTTTAATGTATTTGAAATAAATGTTGGGTGAATTTCAGTGTACTTTTTCTTTAATTTCAGGTAAGACATTTCGACAAACAACTCCAGCCTGATCTGTCACTTATTACCTATAAAACATAACAATAAAATAAGCAATTACAATTTCTAAGTACCTAAACTTTTCTTTTAATACAATAATTATTCATTTGGTTAATTTAATTGAGAGATTTTAATTATATTCCGAATTAGCCTATTTTTAAAAATAATTAAACAAAATTATATTAGGGAATAAATAAAAAACATGAAGTCTTCCTCCACTGGTTTAATAAGGTAATAAAATTAAAATATGGTAGACATTCTACATGTTTCGGGTGTAGAAACACCCATCATCAGGAATGAGATACAAAGAGAAAAAAATAGTTATATTAAATGAGAGGAACAAAATTAAATGGTAGTGAACATCGATGGAGCTCTCCTGGAGCCATGAAAGATAAAATAATATGAAATGAGTTAATGATTAAAGAATGGGATACTTAATTCTTAACACTGACCATGGGCAACAGGTAACAGTGATAAGAGGGGCCCGTTTGGGCAAAGAGAAAGATATAAGAAAAATGGAGACTCACAGGTCAAGAACTTTCATCCCGGAAACCAAGGGAAGAAAGAAAGGTTGTTAGTCCATAACTACAGGGGGAAAATGGGGAACAAGTCCGAAACGGACTGGCACCCCAGTGGGTTTTAATATCAGCATTGCTGAAGAAGTTCCTTCTTGACCTCGTGTCGAACGAAAGTCTAACAAAACAATTTCTGTTCTCTAGACCTTTTTCAAAGTTTTACTAAAAGTTTTTTTAAAATTTTTTTTAACAACTTAATTCCAGCAATGCTGAAATTAAAACCCACTGGGGTGCCAGTCCGTTTCGGACTTGTTCCCCATTTTCCCCCTGTAGTTATGGACTAAGATTCATACAATATACAGTGAAACAATTAGTTACTTTCTTAATAATTTTTCTATAAAAAAGGTTAAATAAACAACCCTTCTTCCTCCCCTTGGTTTCCGGGAAGAAAGTTCTTGACCTGTGAGTCTCCATTTTTCTTATATCTTTCTCTTCGGCCAAACGGGCCCCTCTTATCACTGTTACCTGTTGCCCATGGTTAGGGCTGTGCGATTATCGAAAAAAATAATCGATTTTTGATGACATGAATTAATCGATTATTTTCGATTAATCGATTAATCGATTATTTTCGATTAATCGATTAATTGAATTAATCGAAATAATCGATTAATCGAAATAATCGAAATTAGGCGATTAATCGGAATAATCGATTAATCGATTAATAGTTTTTTTCAAATCGCCCTATTGAAAATAATCAATTATTATAAAAAATTAAAAAACGTCAACTTTCCACCTCTTAAAGATAGATGAAATGTCATTATTACATGGATGGTTGTAAATAAAATTTATTTTCACATATCTCTTCAAATCGAGTCAGAAAACAATAAATTAATAGAAATCGATTTCTGAAATATCTTACTCGTTGACTTCAATTAAACTAAAAATGACACTGTAATTGCGATTTCAGCGCTTTACCACATTACCACTTAACTTTCCGGACGGCGCGGCGGGCGATTTAAATTTTAGACCGTTAAGCATAATATTAATATAAAAAGCGCACAGAAACACAGCCAAGTTATATCGTTGATTTTGTCGCAAAATATTTTCATTCCGATTAATCGAAAAAGAGCTATTTTAATCGAAAATATATCGATGATCGAAAATATTTCGATTTTTCGATTAATCGATTAATCGAAAACATTTCGATTTTTCGATTAATCGAAATATTTTCGATTAATAATCGATTAATCGATTTTTCGATTAATCGATTAAAAATATATCGATAATCGAATAATCGATTAATCGATTATTTTGCGCACCCCTACCCATGGTCAGTGTTAAGAATTAAGTATCCCATTCTTTAATCATTAACTCATTTCATATTATTTTATCTTTCATGGCTCCAGGGAGAGCTCCATCGATGTTCACTACCATTTAATTTTGTTCCTCTCATTTAATATAACTATTTTTTTCTCTTTGTATCTCATTCCTGATGATGGGTGTTTCTACACCCGAAACATGTAGAATGTCTACCATATTTTAATTTTATTACCTTATTAAACCAGTGGAGGAAGACTTCATGTTTTTTATTTATTCCCATAAATTAACTCCACTTTAAGAATGGACTACTTCTTCAAAATTATATTATTTAAATAAAAATAAATTTAAAAAATTTAACGCCCCAAAGTTCACGTATGCTCCTACAATTTTATTGCAAACTGTAAAGCGGCCTAAAATGAAAAAATTTCGGTCGGGAGACGGGGCTTCGCGTCGCCCCAACTTGTGAAAACACGCTTCTCGCGACGTACTCAGGTGACGTCTCCATGCGCGAAGATTAATTTCAGCGTTGCCAACGATACAGAATTTTCCATAACGATGGTATTACAGTACAATCTTGGTAAAGTGAACACAAAAATTTCTAAGGAGTTTATATTAACGGAACGTTTAAATACATAATATGTAACAAATTACTAATATTGTACCGAGCATACTATATAGTGTGTAATGATACAATAACCTAACTTAAGAAACTTAACTAATCTTTTACAACAAAATTTTTCTGCTTTTTCCCTTAATTGAGCAAACTGTAGATTTTACAATTTCATATTTTTTTGAAAGTAAAGTTACTTCTAAACCTTTATTAACATCCTCTATGATTTTTGCTTTTTCGAAAAGAGAAAGCTAATATGATTTTCCTTTTACTTTAACCGTTTTAAACTGATAAAAGAAATGAAACAAGATTTAACAAGTTGTTCATATTACCGTTATTAAATACTGTTCATACTATATACAGAGTGGTCAATGCAAAAAATGTTATGTTCATATTACCGAGTCGTTCATAAGAGTGCATATTAATATTATCGCGATTTTACTGTACTTCGTAACTACAAAATATGTTATAATTCCAATTTTCACGTCAATGGAAATTAATAACACAATAATGTAATGTAGTCTACCCTCAGGGCATTTAAATACAGAATCGGCAACTCAAAATTATGTCTTTTATAACTAAATTTTATGTTTCTTGTCTCTAGGAACTTACCTACCATGAGTTAACTATAATACTTACTAAAATAAATCTACCGACTTCCCCTTTTTATTCAAAACTTCCCATATCCGGTTAAAATAAGTTTTACCAGTTTAACAATTAAACTGGAAATTTATATTTGAATAAAGAATAAAAACTACGAAGGAAGATGCTAGTAGTGGTTTTTTTTATACTATAACGACTGCGTAGTCAGAGTCAAATAAAATTTTATTTAGTTTTACTTTCTAAAATTTAAAAAAAAATATCCTAAAATAGGGGATCTCCGATTTAAAAAAAAACTATACATAGCTTATTTTGTCATATTGTATGTATCCTCACTCTTAAATACCATATATACATACATAATATATTAGAATACCTGTCTTTATCGGGTCACGTACAATTCTTCCAATTAAATTAATGTTTTTATGTCTCCACAAAGGATTGAATTTTCGTAAAAGTTGAAAATACAAACCGTACTGTAAGAAAAATCTTTATTTAAATTATTCATATCTACATAAAAAAAAATGGCAACACTGTACGACGTCACGTCGTCCGGCGGGCGTCGCGGAATCTTGCAAAAACTCGCATCGCGCGCATGTTTGCATCGTTGCATCATTCTTACAGTAGACACCGAGGAGAAAGCATCTGGTTCTGGTGCGTATTGTGCTGCGGAACCAAGGAATAGAAACATGTATGAAAATATTATTAAATTTATTACGGCACCACCACACAACATAAAAATAGCTAGTGCCAGTATTTTACTAAGTGTGTTGGCTATTGCATTTTATTTTTTCTGCAAAAAGAGGAACAAGCAAGGCGTATGGCACTTTGCCTCTTTACAGGTTGGTATTATAATTTCAGATCGGTATAAGGATAATGGGATGACTTCAATCTGATTTAGATTGTCGGGTACTTCAACTTAAAATTTATTATTATATCAAGTTTTTGTGACGCGTGTATGGAATAATTGATAACAAAATTGTGGTTAATTTAAGAGCTATTCTAACTAGTTTGGTAAGAAATTAGTTTTGTAATTTTTCCTGGTTTTGTATTGTTCCGAACCTTAATTAAAAATCAAAGGGTATCTGTCAAAGCCTATTTTTTTAACAGCCATTTGACTGGAGGGATTAAAATGACCACATTTTTAAAATCTTAATTTTCTCAATGGCCGCATCAGGCTAATACGAATAACCAGAAAGTCCTTATGGATTTTTAAAAATAGAGAACGTGTCATTCAGCTAGTTTTAAAATTTTAAAAACTGGCGCTACTAATATTTCAGTATCTTTAAATTGAAGTAAATCAGACGTCTAAAGTGAGCATCCGTCCCTCATTGCGAGGGGATCAGTTCCCCTTTCAAAAGAAGTATCCCCGTTTAAAATGGCCCCCATTGCATTGGTGTCTTACTGTCCCCCATTTATATGTTAAAATTAGTTGACATTTTTAACCACTTTGCACAAAATAGTATACCTATTGATGTTGATGTAGTAGTCTATACTTATGAAAGCGTAGAATCACTGACACTTAAAGCGTTTTCACACGGCACCATATATCGCGCGCGACAAATGGTCGCAATATTGCTTTTACACCAAATTATGTGTTTTCTAATGAGCCATTTTCACACACAAGCGATATTAGAGAACACATAATTTGGTGTAAAAGCAATATTGCGACCATTTATCGCGCGCGATATATTATGGTGCCGTGTGAAAACGCTCTAAAGCAATATTGCGACCATTTATCGCGCGCGATATATGGTCTCGATTCGAAGAACTTTAGTGATTAATTGATTTATTTGACAAGCGGTGTTGAACTCTTAAAACGCTGGAATTTGACATGGTTACAATTATTTATGATTCAAAGAGGAGCGACTCGTGGAGGAGCTTTGTGGTGGACGATTATTTTTTTATTTTGCAAATAAAAAACGGAATTATCATAAAACTTTAGGGACTGGTCCTAATATGCCTATTTATATATCATATTATATAGCAATATCTTTAAAATTAAGTTGATAATTACTGAAATGATTAAAAATTAGGGTATTTATTAGCCTGGATATTAGACTGTATTTGCAAACACGTAAAAGAAATATTTAAACCTAAACACCTCCTAAATACGTACGTGTCCTCAACGTATTTCGCATTCAGGAAATACATTTCTTTCGAGTAATTCGAAAATGTGTTTCAGGCGTCAGTAGTTTTTGAGAAATGGGTGTTTAAAAAAGTCAATTATTATGTTTGCAAAAACTGTCCGTTGAAAACTTTTTGCAAACACGCTAATTAATTCTTTAAATGCAATTATTTCAGAAATGGCTAGCTTAAACAACTTTTTAGTTAGCTGAAAAGAAGCGTTTTCCCCTGAATACCAGATGTGTTGATAAAACTGCTTGTGCGATTTTTAGATTTGATGAAGAAAAGCTTTATTTAATTTATCGCAATAATAATTATTTTAAAACTAATACACATTTTCGTTATAGAATGCCTCAAACCCGAACTCAAATCCTTTTAATTGCGAACCACCAGTAAGAGAAAGTAATACCAGACAAAAGAAAACACTTTTTGAAGAAGACCACCAGGTTATTCTGAAAAAACTAATGGAGTCGTTAAAACTGCTTCCATCAAGAAAATTATATTACATGTCAAAAACTCAAAACGTTGAAATTGTATGAAACTTGTGAATTTTATTTGGTGAATTTTAAACAGGGGTTTTATAGAATGAGTTTTGAGTAAAAATGTTGTCTTACGCTGGAAAAAAACAAAATTTATATAATACAGAACCGATTATGGGGAAGTTAGTTTTGCAATCTGTACCTTTTTATCAAAACGAGCAAATGGCAAACAAACGACGAACGCAAGCGCGTACTTTCAGTGCTGAAATTAAAAACTGGATAATTATGTGATTTAATTTTTTTAAATAAGTGTATTATTTGTTTAAGCATGCTACTACATACAATTTTTTACCAAACAAATTTTTAATATCTTTCAATAGTTATTTTATAAGAAGTGCGGCATGTCATACTTTCTCGCACGCATTATAGTTGACCGAAGACCGAACGAATTCATTCTGCACTTACGTACACTCGTACAAAGGCACTTTGCACATTCGCGTGAAACGATATTTCTAAGATAAAGAAAGCTACAAAATTTAATATTCTTTTATTCAGTTAATGGTAATGCTATTAGAAATTTCAAAAAAATTACTTTTTCGCACTACTTAGTTTGGAAAAGTGCCTATCGATGTAGAAAAAACTATTTAATGTATCATAATTGGTTTATAATAAAATACAAAATATTACAATTAATTTGGTTATAATGTGAAAAAAATTGTGAGGACAAAATGTACATGTACAGGTGAGTCAACGATAGGATAAAATTCATTTTTTCCTCTATCTTAAGAATTAGATAAAAATTAGAAATACAAATATTGTAGAGATCCTTAAGGTGCACATTTTAAAATGATATTGGAGTATACGGAGTAGCCCAAAAAAACGAGGCGAATATAACTTAGGATTTTTAAATGGAACGCCCTACATGTTGTATTATTTTGTAATTCCCCACAAAATTCTAAGCTGATTTTGTATAAAATATCATGTCTAAATTCAAGTGTTTTTGAGATATTAACATTTAAAATAGGCAATTTTCAGACTTTGACAGGCTGTAACATTGGAGCGGTTCATCTTAGAGAAAAATTGTTTTCACTTCCCTACTTAGTTTTTTATTCTCTACCTAAATGTTACTTCTGGTTTAACATGTTAAACCGTAAAACCGTTTTTTTTTTAGTTTAACATATGTTAAGCCACAAGTTATAACCTTTAGATAGAGAATAAAAGCGTAGATAGGGAGGTAAAATAAATTTAGATGTTTTTTTTAATTTTTTTTTTCAGGACCGTAAAACTTTATTTTTTTAGTTTTTAATTTATTACTCTTAAAAACTACCAAAGCAAAAAAAATAAAATATTGGACAATTATAAAGGACTCTAATACAAACCTAAATATGCAAAAAAACACTGGGTGTTTAAAAAATACAACCTTTTTGTTATCACACTTTTTGGGTCACCCTGTATATGGAAAAATATTTTCCTGAAATACTGAATATGATACAGTATCCGCAAATGAATTAAATTCCTAACTTAATTCGTATAGGAGGTATAGAAGCCCGACGCATTATTGCAGGACACTGTACTTATGTATAGGGTGTTCTTTTTAAAAAATACTATATTATATTCGCAACGTTATTTTGGGCCACCCCGTATAATCCTATATAAATTTAAAATGTGCACCTTAATGACCTCAAAAACTTTTGTATATCAGACTTTGCTCTATAGAATAAGTCCAAAATTACTGTCAGTGATTCGTCGCTTTTAATTAAAGTGCAGCGGGTTCTACGAAGTTAGGGGAAACAATTTCAGTATCTTTTTGAAATTATAATAGAGCAAAATAATAATTTTCACAGAATTTTTTTCCTGACTTCGTATATACTCTGGTATATACCTAAGCTGCTGATATAGATTAGAAAGCAATGAGTGACAGTGACAGTGGTTTTGGACCTGGGTCGCCTTCACAGTCGACGTCAAACGTTCGTCGGACGCGCTCTGGGGGCTTAATTCTCGAGTTACAATGACATTCTTCAAATGCGACATACGTGGACACTCTTAAGTCTATGTTTGTCTTCGTTGCTCTTAAGTGAGGTTCCAGAATCTAGTCCCAGAGCGCGCCCGACAAATGATCGTAAACGGAGTATAATTATTAACATAAAGGAGAAAATGAACTTTACTCTATCACTGACTCACCCTTTATTCTAATTATAAAAAGGTGATTTTCGTAAATATTTTATAAATTTAACCAACTATGAAAGCTCATTTGTATTTTTGACGTGTAACTTTAAGGGTGACAATTAGCTAATTTCCTAGCATTTTTTATATCACTTTTCAATATTTTTATTGGTAACTACACACCCCAGCCAGCAAAAAAAATGTAGAAGTGGGGATTGGCCTGCACTGGTCTGTATTGTTATAGTAAAATGTTAATATTTATAAAAGAATAAAGTTGTCTACATCAGTAAAAATGTGTTTTTATTTAATAACAGTGTTGATTCCTTCACCATTTTCGTTAGTGGCGAACGTTACGTTTGGTATACTTTTTCTTTAAAAGTATTATAACGTCTTTTTACAATGACAGAATACATCGCGTCAGTTGTGTTTAATTTTATATCGTTATGTAACGTTAAAAGTACCTGAAACATGTTATCTGTAGTTGTTATGGAGAGGGGGATAAGCAAAGTACAAAGCTCGATTTTAAGGAGAAGCGTAACAATTAAAATAAACAATTATAAAAAACAAAATATTGGAGGACTGTACAGTAAGCCAAATTTTATGCAGATAGTAAAATGCATACGAGGTGTTTGATACTGGCATAAGGACATTATTATTGGAAGTTAGGTCTCAGAATATCTATACCTACCTATCTATATATTATTATCTCATTAACCTTCCCAACGTCCAGCAGTCTAGGGCTTGTATAATGCTACGCGACGCACATGTATAGTATTACAATTTTACATAATATTGTAAACCTGTCCAGTAATAGAACAATAAATAATGAACTTAGCGATACAACCCTGGATACAACTTACAACATGTAGAGGTACTTTCTTCAATACGTAATTTATTATCTAAATAAATATTAATATAAAATTTACTTACCTCTGTCGAGGCCCCAATATGAAGCACTGGTTTAGGAGTGGACAATCTCATATCGGTGCTAAACTTCAAGGATTTGCTGATGTTCATATTTGAAATTTCTTCTCCTTTTGTGATATTTGACGAATTGTGGCCTTCAAAAGACTTTGAAAGGTCCAAAATCTCGGCCGTAGTCATTTCGCGTGTTTAACGGAACTTTTTAGGGCACAGATACCGCTTTTAAAATATTTTCGACAAGTTCTTGCCTACAATACAAACAAATATTATTTATAAATCAGATTATCAATTTAGCGCATAGTCAAATACTATTTTATTATGTACATTAGTTTTTAAATACTTTCAATATTATTTTAATAACAGAAAAACCATAGAACACTTACTAACGTTTTAGTTTTAGTGCTTAAAATTTAATAAATTTAAATTTAAAACGCATTATTCATTCCGTTACCAATTTGTCGACACTGAAGAATTGAAGTATTTCAGAATTTCAGATTTTAGGATTTTTAACAAATATCAGACATATGGCACAGAGGAATGATAGGTCGTCGATGTAAGAGTAGCTACGGCTAGTATAACCATAAGGAATAAATAGATTTTTCTATTAACCCACGATACAACACTGATATGCCATTGTGAATAAATTCTTATGTCACTCACATTATGACGTCAGACGAGCGCGCTTTATATAAGGATTCAAGATTTTATTTTGCGTGCTTTTTACAATGGTTCCCCAATGTTAGGTTAGAATCGTCGCTCGTGTGTGACAGAATCACATATTATATCAGAGAACATGGTTGTAGTTCTCTGTATTATATATTATACATACAATATATTGCCAATACAAGCAGCCGCGCGAAGCAAGAAGATACCCATCGTGCGATTCAAAATGACCTGCACTTGGGCCCGAGACGCTTGCGCAGTAGGGAAAAATTAAGCAACCGACATGATATCTAACAGATCGTCGCCATCTTTTGTTTCATTCGTTCGTGTGTGGTTATAATTTCCAAATTTTGGGTGTTAATAATATTTATAAAACTTTACTTTAGACATTTTTTTGTTAGTTTGTAAGTTGTAAGTCGTTTCCATCTTTTTTTACGTTGTATTCGTTCAGATGTTCCGTGTGTGATTGTGGATATTATTTTTAAGTTTTGTGTGCGAATTTAGGTATAAAACTTTACCAGACATTTTGGTATTGTTAGCGACTTATTGTGTCTCAAGATGGGTAGAAAAAAGGGCATGATCCGTTTTTTCACGAATCGCGGTTCAATACCAGAAATAAGGTATTTCAGGAATGAAAAATATTGGTTACTTAGTTTTATTTGACCATAATCTGTACATACCCGAACTAACGGGTGAATTTAAATGAAAGTTTGTAAAAATATTTTGAAAGTCTGTCCTGACAAATGTTTACATCAAGAAGCAAATTTCCGAGCTGCGCAAACTCAAAGGACCCTGATCATCTGCCTACAGTGGTGTAATCATTGAGTTATTGTATTAGCAATATAGTATATGTATATATGTGGACTGAATGCGCAGCGATGTTCAAATTTGGGCATACCACTCACACAGACGAAAAAAGGGACTAATCGGCATACATACCACATACCGTTGTATAATTATTATTGTATCATGTATTCGCCAAGGCGCACCCAAGACCTGCGATTTGAGCAAGAGTGAGAGCTATAGTGACATCGACGACCTATCATTCCTCTGTGGTGAGAGAGACACTTTTGGCTTTTTATTAAAAATGCCAGGAACCATGAAATATCAAACCAATAAAATCAGGATAAAATTAAAATCGACTATCAATTAAGTTAAACCATATAATATAAGGATTGCACATTTTAAAAAAGGTGCCAAACCGCTCTAATTTGAATCGGATTAATAATGTCAAACCCCGTCACGCCGGGTCAACGAAAATGCTCATTTCGTGTAATTTTAGCCATATTGGAAAGTTCCTGATTGGTCAGAATCAGAAAGGTTTATCTAGTATGGACCTACAGTTCCTGATTGGTCAGAACCGGAAGGATTTATCTAGAATAGACTTATTATTCCTTTGTGTTTGATCCTTGAAAAAAACTATTTAACGTTTACCACGGAAATGACGTAGTTCCTGGCTGCTGATATTTTAAAGATTAGCACAACCGCGGTTGTGGCTCAGAGGTAGAGCTACTGGCTTTCGACCGCGGCGATCCGGGTTCGATTCCCGGAGTGGGCATACGTACAATAGAAAAAGTATGTCCGAAATTTAGTGGATTTAAGAATGCAAGGAAGAGTGTAAAAGGTATCATCTCCCAACCCACCCCATTCACGCCGGTAACCAGGCCGGATGAGATCGGACATCTTGGGGTGCAGAAAAAGGTACACACTCCCCAATCGGTAGGTCATACAATTGCAATAAGCCAAGGGTTGATAGCCCTTGGGGGGTGTCGCATGACTGAGGATCGTGGTTCGAAACACACGTTAAACTGTAGGAATGGGGCAGCGAACAAAGAGGAAAAAAGCTTAATTCGAAAGAAAAGAATATTTAATTTAGTATATCTAAAATTGACGTATGAAATTCTTATAAATATTATAAATTATCGATATTTTTATTAAAAATATCGATATAACTATAGTAATTATCATGCTATCGACTTACTAGTTTTCCAATTTTACTATTAATATATTTACTACACGGTTGATAGCTGATCATTTTTCCGTGCGCATGCGCGGTACATAAATTTTCCATTTCTGGTTTTAACCTTTGCGCCTTTGCCCTTTGCGGATCCATAATATAATATAAGTCAGTGGGGTAATGTCAATCAGACCGTACCTACAGTTTTGCAGGAGTTCCAAGCCACACATTTAATAGGAGATTGTTAATACAACATATTGTAGGGTTTGAATTTTAATTAATAGCATTTTCGGTTTAGCACTCTCTAAGAGTGCTGGGGCGAACTTTAACGTCATATAGATTCGCCCGATATTTGCTGTTACCCTGAATGGGGTTGTCCCTGGACGGAGTGTAAATAGAATGTATATTTATATGATTGCTCTTAAAATTATGACTAATCGTAAAATATCTTTAACCTTTACATTTAATATAAAGTTAACACAATTCTTCTTTAAATTAAACAAAAATATTACTTTATGTTTAAAATAACCAAACAACAAAGCGCGAAATTTCAAAAGAACACCGTTCACACTTTTAAAGAAAATGTGTAGCCATTGACGTCATTACGCAGGTGCAATCTCTCGAACGTATTACTCCGAGTGAGAACACTTGATTTTGATAATCGAACACGCAAATCTAGGAGATAGCACTCTAAAAGTGCTCGAGAGCAGTAAACCGAAAACGCTATAAGTTTATTCACCATAAATAAGTTTTTTATTAATAAATTTATCAAGGCCATATCATGCCGTTTTGGTCATTCTCTTCAAAGCCATAGTTCCTTTTACCCTTATTTTTAGTAGACTTTCAGGTTATCGGTGTAAAAAAGCGCTTTCTTATTTTTAGTTGCTAGGATTTACCGATGAAAACCGCATATCTGTATGTTTAGTTGCATACCTAATAGTTTTTGTTAAAGTGTCAAAATTGTCATTCTTGTTGAAAAAAAGAATGTTGAATGAATGTTTTTTTTTTGAAAATCGGTTCATAAAGAAATTTACTATTATTTATTGTTTACACTTTATTTTTTAACTGATTTTTATTATGTAATACGCAGACTATTTTTTAATTTATCTGTTTTTAATATCAACTCCAAAATGGCTTCTACTCTGCTCCAGAACCCAAAATTTGAAGAACTTTGCCGTTTGTGTGCTTCCAAGACAGAACTGGTACTTTCTGTTCACATTTTTGAGGGCGAAGGAACCATGAGAGAACTCAACAAAAAGATCAATAATTGTTTGCAGTTGCAGGTAAGGGATTTATTATTTTTCTTCCGTTTATTTTCAACTGAGATCAAAGAGGTTTTGTGACCATCATACACTTACTAAACCATCACAGTGCTAGAATTTATGGCAAAAGTAATACAAGTATTTATTTGATATAGTTTACCTGCATATAATTAAAAATAAATGTTAATTATCATGATTTACTGTGGAAGAATGTTTAAATGAGCCACATTAAAATTTCACATTAAGTATTTGTATAAAATGCTTGCCCATAAATAAATAAAATTACATTTATTTTTAGAAATAAGGGGGTGAACCACCTTGAAAATTACTTTTCACTCTGCTAGAACCTACACAGTAATACTGGAATATAAGCTGTAAAACTTAGTAATACCTGTTAACCGAGCTGTTGATACTCAATAATAGTATAAGCACTACTTAGTAGGATAGTAATGTCATATAAGAATGACTCGGTAATCATTGGCATTACTCAGGTATGCCAGGTAATATGCATTGGAATACAGAATTACCCAATGATACACAGAAATATGTGGCAACACTGGCATAACTAGAAATTTGTTTGGGGTGGGGGCAGAACTCGTGACATGAATGCAAGACAAACAAAACGCGCCGCAGGCAAACATTTTTTTGGTGCCACCCCAAAAATGCCTTGTTTGACTTATCAACATTTTTTACCAATTTCTAATAATTTATTAATTAATTAAAATATTAGGGATTTTTTAAAGCGCATTTACAATGTTTTTAATAAATGGAAGAAGGCAATTTATTACGTTTTTGGTAAATATTCATAAGATTGGAAAAGAAACTACTGATAGTAGCCTGTATTTTATTTTTTCTTTAGCGTAGAACAAACAAAATGTAGCATTGTAAAATGTAATATATTTTATAATATTAACGGTGCTGGCAGGGGGGGGGGGGGGCGATGGCAAATCCCCGGTTTTGTTCTCCCCCTAGCTACGCCAGTGTGGCAAATATGAAACTTCCTTAGAAAAATTGAAACATAATGAAGAATAAACCGTTCTGTGGTAAGGTAAACCTAAGTGTACATTTTTTGAAAAATTACTATAAACAATTCGTTCCGACTGCATTCATTAGAATGAAAATGAAAAAAAAATTATTTCATTTTATAAACTTATTTATTTAAAGCATCAACAGCAAAAAGCCAATTACAGACACTAAACTTAAACTAAGAGCCAGGCAAAAAAAAATAATACAAATTCATAAAATACAATAACAATTAGTTTATGTGTAATTTATCCTGTATAAGTTTCTTAAAGTGTCTCAGATTATCAATATCAGAAGCATATAAATTAAATAAATGACATAATCTATACAGGGGGGAATTCCTATAAAGATTAGTTTGTGGAGAGGTCAGATGAAAAACATTAGGGTTTCTAGAATTAACATGATTGAAGGTAAACGGTAGCTGTTCACGAATATTAGAACAGTCAATATCACCCTTAAGGATTTTAGTCACTGTTAGTACACAAAAAGATCCTTATCTTTCTTTTACTTAAAGATAATCTATTAAAAATTCCCAAGAGATACTCATTATCAAAACCTTGAAGAGAATAAGTCCAAAACTTTCTGTAATCCATGCATTTCAAGAATTTTTTATACACTTCCTCAATCATCTTTATCCAAAGGTTATACTTGGGAGAAAAAATTACACTGCCATATTCCAAAATGGGTACCACCAAGCTATCAAGCAAATAAAGGCTAACATCAACATTGAGGTCTTAAGTACTTCTTGCAATTAATCATGCTACTTTTTGGGCACTCTTAATTTTAGAAATTATATGACTGGAAAAAGATAAGGCACTATCAAATAAGATTCCCAGATCCTTCTGCTCATCCTCTTAAGTTTAGCATCATTCAATGTATAATTATTGACAACAATATTTTTATTAAGTGTCATTGACATACAGGCACACTTATCTACATTTAAGTTAAACACATTTAAATTACACAAACTAGGAACATCACAAAAATCCTTCTGAAGTGACGTAAGTAACATTGTCGTTGCCCATTTCTTATACTGGCCTCCACTTACCAGCTCACATTAGATTTTTAAGAAACCCTTAAAGATTCAAATCGGCTGTGAAAGGGCTTTTGTTAGAGAAAGCCTACTATACCGTTTCAGAGTTTTTTAATGATCGTTTTTAATTGTTTTGTATCCCTTGATCATGAACTATTAGTTCTAACTGAGCTTTTTATTTTTTAACCTTTAACTGTCGTACTAATTTTTGTGTTGTTAATTTTTTATAACCCTTGTAAGTATGTTTCTTTTAATATATATTTCGGTCATTGTACAGCATTGACCATTAGAATACCTATCTTTTGTGATAATGTTATATGTATTAGTGAATATTATAGTATATCTAAGCTTAATTACTTTGTCCGCAAGAATGTATTCTTTTGACAATAAAGGATTTTAAAGTAAAGTAATAACTCCAATTAATTTCAAGGAATATCTTGATATCATCCTCAAATACTAACCCCTTTTAATTCTTAACCTTAGTCATAACTTTGTTAAAAGCCACTATGAACAGCAGCGGTCGCAGGTTAGGGCCCTGAGGCACCCCTGAACTTATGTTAGCAGCTCTGTGATAGTCCAGTATATAAATTGAATATGTGGTTACTGTTGGGTATATTTAAGTTTCTTTTCTAATCACTTATTTCAAAATTATGTTTGTGATTAGTGTTACTTTATCTTATAAAATAATAGGTATTATGGTAGTGGTCAAA
Source organism: Polydrusus cervinus (assembly GCA_935413205.1). Lineage (NCBI taxonomy): Eukaryota > Metazoa > Arthropoda > Insecta > Coleoptera > Curculionidae > Polydrusus > Polydrusus cervinus. The sequence continues at coordinate 12,070,575 of OW284518.1, forward strand.
AGCCAATTTATTGTAATCTGCCTAAAATAACATACATTTTCTACTGGCAATAAAAGTATGATAGATCAACTCATAAATCGTGGTTCCCAAATTTGTCAATTAGAAGAAGGGAGTAGGGAGCTGAAATTTAGATATTATGTGTTAAGTTTTTTAGACAACAAGGGTTTTATTAGTTCTAAAGATTTTTCGTTAAAATTTACGCCAAAATGCTCCATTTTTGTCATATTTGCATTTTAAGTTGGGATAATAAAATTAAGTAATTAAAACGTCTCAAAAAATATTTTTTTAAGGTACATCAACAAGATGAGCTGCCAAAAATAATTTGCGAAGACTGTCTGGTCAAACTGGAGATGTTTTGGGATTTCAAGGACAGATCCTTCAGGACAGAACAGCTCTTGATTGAGTTGTACAAAGGATTTAAAGATGGTGGTCAGAATGCTGAGAGCCAGTGTGTAGTTTCTATTGATTCTAATGGATTAATTTTGCAAGGTAAAGGCCTAATGGCATATACAGCGTGATCAGTTAAGGATACGGAGCGGCCATATCTCGGAAACTACTGGTCATAGAAATTCAGGAAAAAAAAATGACAACTAAAGTGGCCATGAGAAAATCCTGGAAATAACTTTTAAGTTCCGCATTTTGCCGCAAGGGGGCGTAATTGAGAAGTAAATTTTACATATCTCCGAAAATCCCACATTAAGGTCAATCTTTGATAACACCATTAAAAAGCTTGGACAAATATCCATCATTTTGGTCTTTATGCTCATTTGGGAGAAGCTGTTGAAAGTGTAATCATTTAAATCGCTGTAACTTATAAACGACTTATCTGATTTTAGCAAACTAAAGACTGGTTGGAAGAGAAATGTATGCACTTTCACCAATTATATTTAGGTGTCCATAATAATTCTCAAAAAAAAATGCTAGGCGCAAATTGTAATGATAACACATTTTTTGATTTTACTCTGAAAAAATAAATCATATGGTATAATTATGATACCATAATCGAAAAGTAGATGAAATTTGCTAGAAAAAATATTAAAACCGCAGCTCGATATCTCTGTTCGTTTCAGCGTTATCGCCAATAGAATAATTTTTAAAACTTTAAATGAAGAAGCGAGTGGAACGCCACTGATATTTTTTCATGTGGATATTATTTCGGATTAGCCTGGTCAATTCTGCATAAAAATGGTCTCTTGCGTTTTTCTGCTCGGGCACACCATTCTTAATTAAAATAATTAAATGGGCGCAAGCATGCCTATTAAAAATGAAAGTGGTCATTTCCAACAATTTTTATAAAACAAAATTCTTCATTAGAAATGGTAAAAATAATAAATAGTAGAGCTAATTTAATTTAATTATTTTAATTAAGAACGGTGTGCCTGAGGAGAAAAACGCAAGATACTATTTTTATGCAGAATTGACCAGGCTAATCAGAAATAATATCCACATTAAAAAATATCAGTGGCGTCCCACTAGCTTCTTCATTTAAAGTTTAAAAAATTATTCTATTGGCGATAACGCTGAAACGAACAGAGATATCGAGCTGCGGTTTTAATATTTTTTCTAGCAAATTTCATCTATATTTCGATTATGGTATCATAATTATACCATATGATTTATTTTTTCAGAGTAAAATCAAAAAATGTGTAATTATTACAAATTGCGCCCTCTAGCATTTTTTTTTGAGAACTATTATGGACAACTAAATACAATTGGTGAAAGTGCATACATTTCTCTTCCAACCAGTCTTTAGTTTGCTAAAATCGGATAAGTCGTTTATAAGTTACAGCGATTTAAATGATTACACTTTCAACAGCTTTTTCCCCTCTTATTAAAGTCGGTACGCCAATGAGCATAAGACCAAAATGATGGATAATTGTCCAAGCTTTTTAATGGTGTTATCAAAGATATACCTTAATGTGGGATTTTCGGAGATATGTAAAATTTTAAAATTTACTTCTCAATTGCGCCCTCTTGCGGCAAAATGCGGAACTTAAAAATTATTTCCAGGATTTTCTCATGGTCACTTTAGTTATAATTTTTTTTTTCCTGAATTTCTATGCCCAGTTGTTTCCGAGATATGGCCACTCCGTACCCTTAACTGATCTCGCTGTATAATATCGATAGGTTTTTGCCAAAGTAACGTAAGTAACATTTTTTTTGAAAATGAGTTTTTAACATCGGCTAGTCTAAAAATTGTTTTTCCCTTCAAATTTGTTTTATTTCTTAAAACGTATATGCATCAGTTTTTAATAGTGCCGGCAAAACAAAGTTAAATCGATATTTATTCTGTATTACTATTCTAAGGTAAATAGGTTTCCCCCCAGAGTAGCGCAAGTTTCAGGGAGTATGTGTGACTTACGTCACTGTTTGACAGCTTTAGTAGAACTTACGCTAGTACATTGTAGTGCATTTTGTACCAAAAATTGTTTATTTATGTTAGTAAAACTTTAAAAAACATATTATATTAATAAGAATCATATATAGTTGAAACTTTAACAAAAATTTCCAATTTTTTTTTTGAAAAAAAAAAAGGTATCATCTGCCAAACTAGAAGTGAACCCCTTAGTAAAATTTTTGTATTAAATTTTCAATTGGACCAACCAGGAAACGATGCCACGTTTCATACTGATATGGAAGGCGCTTAAGATACTACCACCTTCAAAAAGGAATCATTACATTTTTTCCACATTATAAAAGTGTGTGTCATATAAACAGAATTATCTTATAAACTTAAAAAAAAATTAAAAATAACAGTATATTTTACAAATATTTACAAATTTAAAACAGGTACCTACTTAAGTACCTATTCTCTTGGTTTTTATTTAGCTAGGAAAAATGTCATGTTTTTTTATTTTTATTTATTTAAAAAAGAATGTGTTATAGTATCTACTACCTACATCGGCCTATTTGTAAACTAAACTATAAAAATAACATCTGCAATAGTTACACAAATTAGGTAGTTTCCAAATGATTTTGATTTGTCATAAATTTAATAAAATGGTGCCTAGTAATATATGCTCCAAAATAATTACTAATTATAGGATTAAACGACTTACCTTAAGGAAGTTCAATCCCAATTATATGAACCTTTGGTTTCCAATATATAACACAATGTAGTATATTCACGTCAGTGCGATGTCCACAACGTTAAAAGATTTTATTTTCTCCCTCTGTATAGTCATCCAGACCCAGTCTAGGTTGCGTCACCTTTACTCATTATTCGTTGTGCTTAGAGCGTATAAAAGATGGGGTTGTTAAGGGATGGGAGGGAGGTTATATATTGGAAACCAAAGGTTCATATAATTGGGATTGAACTTCCTTAAGGTAAGTCGTTTAATCCTATAATTATATTTCACCTTTGGTTTCCAATATATAACACAATGTAGATGTTTAAAGTAAATAACGATCTAATAGAAAAGTGTTCATACAAGATAATGCATTGTAGATGTAGAAAAAAGATGTGCTCGAAATATACTTTCGAACTGTCATGTAGAACACTAAAGAAACAAGATTATAAATGTTTATGTAGCTACTGTGAAACAGTGAATGTCTGCTGATATGAAATATCAGGGGCAAAATCATAAAAAGTATAGATCACAAAAATTAACAAAACTTCAAAATTCCATTAAATATTTATGTGACCCTGGCTAGTAAGTTAGCTGCAAAGCTTGTTGTTGTTTTGATTGGTCTATTATAAAATTTAGTAAAAACCTGAGACTTAAAAGTCCACCCTGCGGCTTCTTTAATAGTGTCAATACTGAGGCCTGCTTGAAAGCCTCTAAACACGGCCGAAGTGGACGCATGTCTAGTCGAGTGGCTCTTGAAAATATTTGTGTCTATTCCACTCTTTTTAATACGGTTTTTGACCAACGGACTCTAACGACTGATCGTTTGAGAGGAAGCAGGATGCAATGGTTTTTTAAAAGTTAGAAGTAGTTGCTGATGCTGATTAGCGGTTGTTCTGTTGAATGTAGTGACTTCGAGGTAGGGCAGCAATGTAGACGCCAGACAAAGTTTTGGCTTGGCAGTAAAGAACGGCAATGAAACGACGGGTTGTTTTTTATTAGGTGCTGAAGTTTAAAATGGTATTAAAGAATATATCTATCTATCCTTTCTTTTGCATAGACTTCAATGTCGTTTATCTTGATATTGATTAAAGTTTATACTCTCTGCGCTGTTGTAAGAGCAACAAGAGCTGTTAATTTTAATAAGAGGTAGAGAAAAAGTCAGTTGACTTTCTAAAAATGATAGAACAGTATTTTGGATCCATGAGAAGTCGTATTTCGGAAATACCGGCTTATTTTTAAAGACACCCTTTAAAAATCTTTTGACCAGAGTGTATTCATCTAGAAGAGAGAATAAGAGACATAATGCGGAACGTATTAAGTGATGTATACGAAGCACCGTTTTCGATTTCTGTCTGGAAAAACTCTAGTACGTTAGTGATGGAAGGTTGAAAATGATTAGCGTCTCGGTTGTTGCACCCCCGCCACCCTTTTACATATGTTGTGTTATATTGTTTCCATGTGTTAGCACTAAGGGAGGCAAGAAAGGGCAAAATTGCACAGTCACTAGCATTTTTTTTTTTTTTTTTTGGAGAAATGCTTGCCGCAGCGGTTCACAACAACGAGGGTAAGGGATGCGCTCAAAGGATGAGGTTCCCTAAAAGGATATAATAATAGTTCTTGTGAGGGTGGCAACAAAATTATTTCTGAAAGGAAAAGCTTTGTAAAAAGAGGATTCCAGGCTTGTGAGGGCCAATATGGCGCCACAACCAACACTCTTAACTTATCAAGCATTATCTTATTTAGTACTTTTGGTACTAAACAGAAAGGCGGAGAAGCATAAAAAACATGCTTTGCCATGCTACGCTAAATGCGTCTACAGCAAAAAAATCAGGGTCCTTTTGCCATGATATGTACTGAGACATTTTGCATTTGATTTTGATGCAAAAAAGAAAACTAGTTTTGGCATGCAAAATTTAGTAATGAGCATATTAAATCTCTTTACAAAATTCTGTTTCTTTGGCTGTAGACGGTGATTCTCTATCAGCTTAGACATTTTATTGGGTACTTATAATGCAACAATTATAATTATTAATCTCTCTTCGCACCATTCCCAAATTTGAGAAGTGATGGTATTTAAAGGTCTGTGTTTCACACCTCCCATGTGATTTATATAAGAGATGGCTGTAGTACTATCCGATGGATGTAGTATACCGCATTAATTAATTAATTGATAAATTAATATTCGGCAGTTTGTTTTGGTACTCGCAAAACCCTTAAGACCTAATAGTTCTACAAAATGTATATGAAGAGTTGCTTGGTGGGCAGTCCAAAACTCGAGACTTCGCCATTAGTAAATGCTCCCCAACCTGTTTTGGAAGCATCGGTAAAGATTTCTAATACGAACTTATTAAGTTTAAAATTGAATTTTTAATTATGTGAAAGTGCATTAAGACACCAATTAAATTCAGAATGTAAAGATTCTGGAAGGGGCATAAAAATACAATAATCCCCCCGAATATTTTCGAGCATAAATATTTTTGCCTTTCGAACCGTAGTATGAAACCAACTATATGGTAAGGCGGGACAAGCAGAGACTAATATCCCAATAAGTTTAGCAAACTCACGAATTTGACAAACTTTCCTAATTATTAACTGAAAAGGATTTTTGCCTTTTCTTCTGCGGTAGAGATAAAGTCATGTCTGCAGAATTGAATATGAATCCTAAATATTGACATTCTTGTGACGGAACAGGTTTACTTTTTCAACATTAACAATAAATCCCAATTTTTCGAAAAATAATTTTGTTGTGTTAATGTTTTCTAAACAATCATAAGATGTTTTACTAAATACAAGAATATCTATTCTGATAGTATGGTTTATATCCTAATTTTGAGAACACAAGTTGGATAAAATATGTTTAAATAAAATATGCGTGCAACACAATAATATCTAAACCAACTCGTATCTTGGAACATTTTTAAAAGGTTTGCAAAACTATTACTGGACACAAACTTTTAAGCAAGACTATAGATGGACCTGAGTTAGAAATGAGATCACACCTCATAACTCCAAGGTTTCGGTATGATATACCATATCAGGTCGTAATCGATGAACGTATGAGAATCGTCCAGATATATTACTAGCAAAATACCTTGAGACCTTAAGAGGTGTACCTACAACAGGTATTAAAACTTTTGTGAAAATATATGGAGCTATGTTCAGTCCAAGACATAGGCAGGACTTATGTTTTCTGATCAAAAAGAATCAAGTACTCCATATGATCCTGAGCAATGGGAATTAAAAAATATGCATCTTTGAGATCCAAAGAAACCATATAACAATTTTTGTATAGCAAATTCTGAACTATAATTATGGTAATCTTCTTCCGCTGCTTTGCATTTACCCGAGAAAGCCGTGCCAAATAGAAAATTAGCACTAGGTAGCTCTTGTGCTGCTTTTTGTGCAGAAGGGGAAAACTTGGACGATAATAAAAAACGTCTGTAGGTACCCAACCCATGGATTACCTTGCAGACCAATTTTCCTGCAACAACCAGCAGTTTGGTTTCCTAATTATTCTCAGGTTTATCAACATATTCATTGAAAATTTGGCCCAAAGCTGTTGATAAATAAGCGTCGGAAGTCTTTTGTTCATTTGACAATAAAACTTAAACCTCGGGGTTAACATTCGGTGTTTGGAGTAAAGCTCCCTTAGATGGAAGGAAAAGCTCTTTGAGATGCTCCTTATCTATTTCTTTAGTTACGTAGGTAGATCATCGCGATAAAAATTGATCATATTATAGGGGAGGACCCACTGACCCCTCCCCCTCTAGGTTAGAACCCAAAAGTTCACTTAAAACGGGTTCCTCTATAACAGGCGAACCCGGTCTGATATTATCAGGTATAGATAAGTTACCGGAAAAAAAATTCCGACTCAGTCAGAGTTGAGCTGGACTCTGAATCACCTGAAAAGTAGAAACACAATTTTCAGGGTAGTGCAATAATAGGATAAAAGTTATACTATTATTGGCTCTCTCTATATATCAGCATTAAAAGATTTATGATATAAGAGAAATATAATACTCTACGATTGGGCGATGACGATTCGATTTTGTTTAAGAATCTGAATCAGCAAAAGATAAACTGAAAAGTTAACATGGGTCCGTAACATTCTGTGCCACATAAAGTCGCAGTAGGAATGTTGCCTTATGTAACCCACATAAAGTAGAGTTACTGCGTACCACACACAACAAAAACTTCATTGGGGATCCAGGCCCAAGAGTGTGTAATCAGAACTTCCCATTTTTACCTGGGATAAGACAAATCCTAAAATATTTTAGAAATTATAATATTTAGATATAGAACGTGAACAAAAAATGGAGGCAGGTACTTTAAATATATATTATAACTGAAAAGTTAACATGGGTAGTACGTAACATTCTGTGCCACATAAAGTCGCAGTAGGAACGTTGCCTTATGTAACCCACATAAAGTAGAGTTACTGCGTACCATGCCCTTTATACTTTCCTTTTCTTTAAAAATCATTCCAGAATCTGGGTGTAAAAGATAAATAAAATATATATATTAGGATTTACTTACTTTCAGTAGAACTTGAAGGCATATTATGCACAAGCCGTTACACTAGCTTTTTATATTTATTTTAAGGCCTTTTTGGAAAACCTGGAATGGCGTCTTTCGCGTTTCCGTCTTTGGCATTTTTAATAACTAACAAATAACGTGTGAACACTTTCGCACAACGATGAATAATGAGTAAAGGTGACGCAACCTAGACTGGGTCTGGATGACTATACAGAGGGAGAAAATAAAATCTTTTAACGTTGTGGACATCGCACTGACGTGAATATACTACATTGTGTTATATATTGGAAACCAAAGGTGAAATATAATTAGGTATTTAAAAGTTAGTATTCTTATTAAACTTTTGAAAAATGTGCTCTGCAATATAGCTTGTATTCGGTGTGGTGATAAGAATGAATACATTTTATTTAAAAATTGTTTTGAGGTTATTATATTCCGCCATATTAAATTTTTACATTCTTAAATTTATGTATGTTTTTATGAGTTCTTAATGTTCCCAGAAGCATATTATATACCCCAGATACCCAGATATGCTGCACTCTTCAAATCATTCTATACATAATAATATACATCATTACTTATTCTAGCACATGTAAAATAATGGTGGTTTACAGTAATTTTTAAAGATTTACTTCTATGGACAAATGCTGATATATTGACCATATACATAGTTCTTACATTACATACTTCACTTGAGAACAATACCTCTGTAGGATCTAGTCTATCTGGTTTAAACATGATTTTTAAAATACACTTACACAGTGAACAATATTCAAACGGAAAAGCACATAATGAATAAATATTAGTTAAATATTCTCTGAGGGTAATAAAGAAATTACTTTTTCAGAAGATTGTAAAAAATGAGAAAGTACATTACTATTTCTAATCTTATAACTACTTCCTATAACCATTGTTTTTGTCTTACTGGTATTTAGCTTTAATTTATCAATTATAAGATATTTTTGAATGTTCCTAAACAACAATTCATTCTATCCTAACCACTTTCCCAAAATCATCACCACTACATGAGATCATTTTATCATCTGCAAACAAGTTTATGAACTCCAATATAAATGATGAAAAGTCATGCACCCAGAACGATGCCTTTAGGCACACCCAACTTATTTTAAAGATTATGGTTGCAATATCAATGTTAAATTAAAAAATTGAATTCAAAAGAATATGATATAAACTCGTTATTTTTAATTTTACCATTAGCAGTAGTATAAAGATGGTTTATGGGGAAATTCTAAAGTAATGATGGAAAATTTCAGAAGTAATGTCATTTAATGGCTGTTGCTAATATCTAGATTTTAAACTTATGAAAATTTAACATTTTTCTGAGTATTTTTTATTTATTATTTAAGAAAAATATATACATAATGTTTATTATTCTACATTTTTTAGTTCCAAACCACCCAATGTTAACAGAAGACCTTCCTACGGACATAGATATTTCTCAGTTAAGCCAGAGAGAACACTCGGACAACTATGCCATAATTTTACATCATAACGATTTGAATGCTCATCATCTGCAGAATTTGGAATTGAGTAACCACGATTTGACAGGTTTGTTTTAACGGTGTGACTAATCTCCCGGTTAGGTACTGTATTCATACCAATCACAGTTATGTTATAACATGTCCAAAGAACATATTATACATACCAGTAAAGTTCGCATTATATAGGAATTCTTTTTAATAATGAATGTAAGAAAATTTTGACATTGTGGTCAAAATGCTATACATTTTTTTAAAATTTGACTACCTGTCATATTGACACATTTTCAAAAAATTGGAAAAAAATTAGGTTATTTCCTAAAATGTTGAAAAATAGTAAATTAAAAAGTAGCGTTTTTCATTTTCTGCCTACGTGTCTATAATAAAAAATTTCGGACGAACTTGATTTTTTCAACTTTTTTCTCACCTGTCATTTTTTTGGCCCATTCAACTATAATTTTTCCTTTGCGTATATAACATATTTTTATTTTCGCATTTACGATTTTTTCGGAAAAATGTTGGTAGGTGAGGGTGGGGTAAGTTGGTGTAATTAAGCTCTAATCAAAATTGACCAAGAGAAATTGCTGCAAGTTACTTTTAGGTTCCTAAATTTACCGCGAGGGGGAGTTCAACCATGACTAAGAAGATTAAACGATATTTATGGACATCACAGCTTCTGACGTAATTTTTGATCGGGTCACGTCGTTGATTAAATCGTATTTTTTTTTCAATTCTGTCAGGACTGAAATAAACTTGAAAATGGGCATTTCTTCTTTTGCTGAATAATGAGACATGTTTTAAAAATATATATCAACTAATTATTTTTCACTTTAATCACTTTTAACACGTAAAATTAAACTTCTTCGAAGTGACAATGGTTGTCAAAACGATTTTGTTAATTTATCAATGTCAACTGACAGCACCCCAATAACGCCCTCTAGTTAACGTTTGTTAAATTTGCTTAGAACAAACCGAAGTTGTGAGTATTTCTTTTAATAGAGATCCCCTCCACCCACACCTACTCTTAGTATAGATCAAAATGTATTAAGGCAAAGTTATATGTATGTTCCAAAGAATAAATATGAATTTTTGCCATAACTTTATTTAGCGTATTATCGATAAACTAAATATCCTATAATCTTAGTCATAGGTTGAACTTTTATTTCAAAACGTTGAGACAAATGGTTCCTGAGATAAGGCCATCCGGTACAAAAAATTTATATTTTTTATAGATCAAGATCTTCCCAACCAAAGTATGCAAAGCTCCCAAGAAAATCTAGTTGTATTAAACTCTTCACAAAACGATGAACGGTTCAACGACGATAACCTCAACCTCATGCAGCATCAGCTGCTGAATGATGCTCAGTTTAGGTTGCATCACGAGTTACATGTGTCGATGGTTGGTGGAAATAGTATTTATACAAATGTAAGTCAAAAGCATATGAGTGATTTATATGTCTATAGTGTTTCCTCAGTGTGTGAAAAATCTGTCAATACTTTTCTCTCAATAATTATTAGTTGTGTACCCTGTATCTATTTAAATTTAGGGAAAATCTTAAAATTTTTCTCAAACTACAAAACTTAGCTGTCTACACTTGTCATTTTAAACCCTGTAACACTTTTTTGTAAAAACAAAGTAAATTACCATAGCTTTCAAAGCTAGGATTTAATCATACTTGGAATTAATCAGTATGTACAATTTATACAATATTTTTGGTTATGTAATATGTGTTTAACAGTGTATAGAGTTAAACAGATTAAACTGAAATAAAGAAAACTTTATTGGGTAACCGAAGGTTTAACCCTTATTAATATAATAATCAACGTTAAATTTTTTTATATGTAATTATCTTTTTTTCATATAATTGTTAAGTAAATTTAAACTGTATTTAAGTACGGAGAAAGTTAATTTAAGTGATCCTATTGGAAGTTCAGGAACAGTACGATTTGCACCCCATTCGGTGGTCTCAATTTAGCAGGTACCAATCCTGCTTTCAGCTACCAAAATCCACAGGGTGGTGACTTGGATTGGTTTTTAGAGCCTCTAAGAAGTGGTAGAGAGTATAAAGTAAAAGCTACTAGAGCAACAGTGCTAGCCCTTACTTAGAAAAAAACCCTGCAAGGATTGAAGAAAACCACAAATTAACATCCAGATTGTAAAAAAAAACGGTTTGCTCTCTTTCTTTACTTTGTATAATTTATAGCAATACAAAAAAATATGATTTAACGAAAATTCACTCACCTGGTAAGAAAAATGAATTTTTAACTAGAGATGAAGAAGGTATGGATTATCTGGATAATTCTAGGGTTGAGACGAAAAATTAACCATTTACCCGTGGCAAGAACAAACATGCGAAAAATGAAGAATAGCAAATAAAATCGCCCGATTGGGTACTTGGGAAGACTATTCCCATTTTCTTCACGGTTACATGGAAGTACAGCTTGCAAGCCTAGAGTTCACACCGGAATCGCGGGCGAAAAAACGAATCCCTTGACGTATTAGTTAGAACCGGAAATTCTTTATTCTAAGATTCGCACATTAAAATATTTCAGAAAAAATCGACAATAATCGATTTCAGTCTGTGGAGTTGCTTCAGGTTATGACGTTCCGATGAGTCCTAACAAGAACGAAACAGCCGTCATCTTCCTGTAGGGATAGAAAGACCCGGCACTTTTTGGTGACCTGTGTCTTATCAGATCAATCACAAAAATGACCGGTTCGCGATGATCCGTTCATTCGAACGAATGTCGGCGACAAATTTAACTAATAGCCGAACGAAGAGTCTATGCAGTTGTGTATTGGAACAGTATTGCCGATACTCAAGATTATTTGAACGAAAGGGTCGCTGAGTATAATTAGATCGATCGCGGCTCATCGAAAAGATTCGATAATTTTGTATGACACGTCTCTACCTCCTTGGTCCCAGGGAACCTATTGTTTTGACATCACTGTGTATTTTAATGCAACACACACACTGATACACAACATTTTCTGCTTATCGCTAATCGAAAATGATATGTATATATTTTGTAATTTTTAGTTAAAACCTAGTATATCACATAGTACGGAACAAAGATATGGAAAAGAAGAGGAAGAAACTCAACCGATAGAGACAATAGATTATTCTAATCAGAAAAACTCGTTAGCTGTGGATTCAAATTTAAGTGATAATAGTTTAGGTAAGTAACGGTGGCGTGTAGTGACTTTTAAAACGGGGCAGGCACACATTTAGCGTAAGTAATTTATGGCCGAAGTGGTTAATAGAATTTCAATTATTTAAGAAACGTATTAAACCGTTTCGTTAAACCTATTTTTTGACCTGCGAAATTATAACGATCTACCAACAGTACATTTGCTTGTGTTTGTATAGCCTACACTCCTACAGTATACAATCAAAATGTAAATTTGTGTGACGTTGATAAGTACATCATTTAAAAAGAAAAATAGTCAATTCCATTAAAAACTAGCACCCAAAAAAGCTGAAATCAATCCTCACTGCTTCATTCAATGTTATAGTATATTACATAACAAGTGATGAAAGTGATACTTTCCAAACGAGGAGATATTTAGGACGAGGCGTCAGCAGAGTGCGGAAATTCTCCTAGTTTTAGAATAATCACTTTCACACGAGTAATGTACACTATTTATCCTACGACCACAAAGAATTATTAAAAAAGCATTTGATTTGTGAAAAAAATATTGCAACATTAGTGTTGAAAAAAAAATATCAACATTAGTGTTGAAATTAACATTCTTATTATTTATTATGTTCCCCTCAATATCCGGGTTTATAGTTTGTCAATAGGCTTTTCCTTTATTTGTAGTTTAACTTTTTAATTTTTTCATATTTTATATATCATAAGAACTAATCCTGGATTGACTTCTAGATTAATCAGAATAAAAAATTTTAAATTTAATCAAGGAACGATGCGTTAAATATAAATTTAAAAAATCCACCCAACAAGGAAAATTTCAATTTAAAATAATTCTATAAATTATTAAATTTTTTTATAAAAAAAAGTGAAATACTCCTGGTGCGATTTGAATCTGTGACCTTGCGATTTGTAGGCTAGAGCTCTATTCTCTACGCTATCGGTACCAATAAGAATTTATTGTTTAATACATGACACTCTTCAGCGCGATTTGTTTTTTCTGGTTATACATTTTTTATAATTTCAAATGGCGTATTTTCACACTCTAATTCTGAATCACTGGACAAATACATGATAAATAAGTTAAACACTTTACAATTACTGCTTTCTAAAATTTGTTCTTTTTAATAAACAGGGATGGTCTGTCAAATTGGCATCATGTTTAAATTAAATAGTGTGCCTTGTATTTCAACACTAATGTTGAAATATTTTTTTTCAACACGCGTGTGATATACGGCGCTTTCTAGCCAGATTAACCGTGCTTTTTTTTCTCATTTTCATAGGTGGTCGTAGAAAAAAAATAAATCCGTTGCCGGTAAAATAAATGGATAAATAATAAACATATAATATCCTATCACTGGCACACTATCCTCTCCTACAACGGAACACCCGAAACGCCTGTCGGCGCTCGGTATTACTTCATATTATGGGTGATGTTAACGGACGGTTACCATGAGAACGTCGAGTGTGTTTTTGTGTGTTATTGTTCCGTTTAAATACGTTCGATGAGGTATTTCGCTTAAGATCTACAACTCGCTGTTTCCGATCAGAAGGAGGGCTGAAGCGTGCATACTTACAGGAGGCGGACATTTTTAACAGTTAATTTAATGTAGTTGCTCGCTTGCCGCTAATTTTTCTATAGTTAATTTGGTTTTGTTCAAATTAGTTTTTAAAAATAAAAAATTTATTTTAGTGCGTATTTTTTTAATTCGAAACCGTGTGTGTCAATAATATTTATAAAAAAAAAAAACAGTGGCGTATAATTTTTTTGATTAAAAGTATTTCAGGGAATGTTAACAGGGACGCCACCGATAAAAATTTTAAACACATTTATCCTGAAAAAAATGTATTTTTAAGCAAGCGCACTTTGCATGTACCAAAATTGAAAAAAATACAAAGCGGTTTTAGAGACATTAGGAAAGAAAATATTTTTTTCCTATTTAAAATTTCAACACCCTGTATCTCAGAAATAAAGCGGTTGCGTACCTATGTTTATATAAAGAATTTTTCCTAAAATCGTCCGAGTATTATCGCCCTTCCGGATTAGCATTTAATTATGAAACACTCTGTATATGTATGTGCGCCAATTTCCAACAAATTATATTCGGTAGTAGTATGCTATTTTATGATTATCTTTTAAAAGAAAACTGCATCTATGTGTTCTTTTTTTAATTTGTGATACTTTCTAGGTGTAGAAGTAGATTCACATTTAAATAGGATAATTTCATACTCAAGTGATAGTCAAATGGATCACATCCACCATCAAGACGAAAGCAATAGTAATCCGAATATACTGGACGATCAAGAAATAAGCAACGTTAGCGCTGTTATAGCTAAGGAAAGTTATCTTTTGAATAGTGAAGGCCTGGAACATAGTAATGAGAATGAAGGTAGGTCTCAGATAGCACAACATTTAAAGGTGGGGTTGTTGGTAATGAATAGGTCACAGCACAAGAAAATCTACGTAGATTTTAAGCGTGGGATCCAAACACGTGTTAGCAGTAGTTATTCTTTTTACACCTCCAGAGGTCGATGACGCCCCTCTATGTCCCGATATTAGGAATTACTAACAGCATACTGCATTCTTGTATCCACTAAAGTTCCGGGCATACTTTTTTTAATTAAGCGTATGCCCTCTTTGAGGATCGAACTTGAACCGCCACGGTCGGATGCCAGTAACTCACCCCTGAGCCACTGCCGTAGTATGCTTTAGCATTTGTATAAGTGGCTGGAGGACGTCGGTCAATGTAAAATTGCAAAGCAAGGTAATTAAATGTATACACAAACTTCCTTCTTTAGAGACGCTGTGTATAGAAGGCATTAAAATAAACAACATTTTCAAATACGCTTTTTCAAAAAAGTTAAAAATATTCGAGATACAATAGTAAAAAATCGAAGTGCGGGCCTGGTCATCAAAACGTCGCCTGCTATACTTTATGTTGTTTGTCTTATCTCTTATTAGTCAGTCGGTGGTGAGTTATTGGGCAATACGCTGCGGTGTGTTATTCTGAAGCAAGTTAATTTTAAATTGGTGACACGTGAAAATGGTAAAATTGGAAAACAATGAACTAGTAGATATGGTGCTAATTTATGGTAAGTGTCGTCAAAGTGCGGCTGCTGCTTCGAAATTATACGCAGAACGCTTTCCCTTGCGGGCTCATTCTACACCCAGAAGTTTTCTTAATGTTATTCAACGGGCAAGTTAGGCAGGACCGTATTTGATCCATAGTGTAATAAAAGTACCTTATTTTTGAGTTTTTTGAAAAAAAAGGTATTTGAAAATGTTGTTTATTTTAATGCATTCTATACACAGCTAAAACAGAAGTGTCAACTTAGAAATCACCCTTTATAAACCTTTTACTACAGTCAATATAAAAGAATGTGTGCATTTTTGGAAAAAATACAAGACAAAACTGACAAGTCGGTGGTTCGTCCGCCAAAGAAAAAAAGGGATAATATGGGTTTTCCTTTAAATTCCGAGTTCTGTCAACTTTATGTGAACTAGAAGTATTATGTTTTATCTTATAGTTTATATAATATTTTATAAAAATGGCGTTACTCGTAAATGTAATAAAAACAATTTTGATCGCAGACAAAAGAAAAACACACTCTATATAAAACTTTTTTCTGCGCCATGCGTATTTAAAAATTTATTAACAAATACATGTTTTTAATTCGCATCGTTATTTTCCTTAGGCCATGTTTAAATTTGGGATCATCGGCCCTCGAAGAAACACCCTCGAAACTAAGAAAGTCATTAAAATGCTAGATGTATCAACTTAAATATTTTTAAAAAAACATATACTATATTCTTACATTTTACAATCAATTCTAGACATTTTTCATAAATCACCATACATACTTTCAACCTTTTCCCAAATATTAACACTTTAACAATGATATGCACCATTCATATGTTTCTCAACTTAGCAATGTTTTGAACTCAAGTAATAATCATTGTTAAATAATTGGCAATAACCATTTTCTATGTAAGTTTGAGACGTCCGTGAATTTTAATCAAATTTGAATTTTGCTCTGCTGATCCAATATGCACCTCGCTGAAGATGAATGCCTAGAAATTTTGATTATGTTGGGTTGTAGAGGCTAAATTAGAAGTCATAGAGAAGTCTGTGATATAGTCAATAATAAAATAACCAAATCGCATACATATTGTTGTGAGCATAACCTTTTTAGTCCTACAGTGCGTACATTCTCATTCTGTGAAGATCAGACGTTCTCATGGCCAAATGTAAATAGTTTCGTCTAGGATAATTAAGCTCAGAAAACCCCATTTCCCATATGAGTGACTTTACGCCTTTTTCTTTGAAAGACCGATACAGTGTATTTGATATTATATTAAAAAGAACTCATTAAGTGCAACGACATTTTATAATTTATGCAGTATTGCCAGATATCGATACATTATCGTATATTATAGGACTTCTACGGAATGTTGTATGTATTATGCTGTTATGATGTTGGTCTGTTTATCGGCAAGATGACTCTAAAACTTCTAAACCGAGTAGGCCACATTTGGGACAAATAAGTAAAATAAGTTTCCAATTTTGAAAAATTTATAAATAAATAGCTAGCTAGTTCCTACAGCTTCTCCTATTTGTGCTCCTATGCTTTTATTTCATGTGACAAATGCCTCATTTCAGTTTGTTTCAATAAAATTACCATTTTTCAGATTTAGCCAATTTATCGTCGACATATTACAGCTGTACTTTATGCGGAAAAGCGTACGATAGTCGGTCAGATCTGGACAGCCATTGCCAAAGTCATTTTTTTAAATACGGAATAATTGAAACCGAAAGCTTAAGCTATGAAGAGAACTCTAAGAACAGTGATATTGAGCAGAAGGTAATTCACAAAGAAGAATTATCACTAGATAGTGTAGATGGGTAAGTTAAATGAGTCTATAGGCAATATTTTTGGAAATAAAAAAAAATGTCGGTTAATTTATTTATTATTTTTCAATGGCTTTATTAAATTCAGGTAACTGGGCCAGTATTAAGCATCTAAAAGATTGGTAATTCAGGAAAATCAAAGTTCCGCTATACGCAAAATTTAAGAAACGTCATAAAGCTAAGCCCATATCAACATATCAACAATATAGTTATTTTTCCAACAGGGGCCCAAAGTGATTTTTCCGCACGTGACCGCCGAAGCAGTCAAGTGCGGAAAAAGACTCTCGTCTATATCCCAACCTATTGCGGCACACTGCGCATGTCAGGCGGATAGCGTGATGGCGTAACATTAAAAATATAGGTAGAAATGAATTTAATTATTTATTTACGTCACGGTGTTGAGTCTTAGTCGAGGTATTAAGTTTTTTTACAAGAACAGTTTGCCAGTTTGTTAATTTGTGGCCTTGTGGGGCATAATTAAAATGGAGGGGCAGGTTATTAATCAGTAAGTTTTGTTATGGCTGCGGCTGTCACAAAATATTAAATATTTTGTGGCGGCTGTCAAGAACCTGTAAAGTGAAAACCTAACCGTCATTTTTTAAATTGTAGAACAGTTCATGTATGCACAGACTGTGGGATGAAATGTGATACAAAAACAAATATTAATGTTCACATGAAAAGAAAACACAAAGTCTTCAAACGATCACCTTTAAAGACCATTACATGCCATGCATTTCTGGTATTAATGCACTAAAAACAACAATAAGCCCAATGATTTCTTCTAACTATGAACCTCATAACAAAAAGTCGGAATTACAAAATCGTAGATTGTCAACACCGGTAACCACATCTTTGAATTCCTTGAAACGAACAGAAAAAAAAGAGAATAAAGTGTTTGATTTAAAAATATAAATAGAATACCGTAATATTAAAAATGTAATTAATTAATCGCTATATCAGTCATATTTTACATGTAATAATTGAACTCATTTCTATCTATGTAAATTTCAAATAACCCGCCATCACGCTATCCGTCTGATATGCGCAGTGTGCCTGCATTAGGTTGGGATATAGAAGCAAGTTTATTATACGGCTTAATGAAGGTTGACTTGACTTTTTTTTTCGTATTGTGTTTATAATTAGTGAGCCCATTTTTATTTTTAAGTTTTAGAAACGAGGATAGCAACAGCATAGACAATCCACCAACCCCACCCGATATTCCGGACCAGAGTGATCTTTCAAATGAATCTCCGCTATTGATTGATTCTGAAAATTTTAACCAAGAAGATAATCATATTAAATCGAGTAAGAATTCTTATTTTAAGCTTTACAACAAAAAAATGACGTATAAAATATTTTGAGATAATGCAATCTAGTGTTGGGCATAGTAGTTCTTGCAACTTTCTATCTGTTTACTATTTTTTCCTAAATTTATTTTTAAAGTATACAGGCTGATTCCTAAGTTGATACTTCTTTTTTAGCTGTGTATAGAAGGCATTAAAATAAACAACATTTTCAAATAACTTTTTTCAAAAAGTAAAAAATCTATATGGGGGCCTAGTCCTCAAAACATAGCCTGCTTTACTTTATGTTTTTTTGTTTTGTCTTATCTCTTATTAGTCATGCACTTTACGGGTTGGTCGTCAGTTTCTGAAGCAAGTTAATTTTAATGTGTGTAAAAATGGTAAAATTTAAAAACAATGAACTAATAGATATGCTGCTTATTTACTGCGAGTTTCGTCAAAGTGCGGCTGTTTCTACGAGATTATACGCAGAATACTTCCCTTCCCCCCCCCCCCCCCCTAGCTAGGGGTCTGTTGTCTGTTGGATGTACTTTAAAAAATTATTTTAATAATGTACAGGTTGTCCTAAAAACATGAAACGTATCAAAGTTGTATTTTTTTTAAATGAAATGCCCTGTATATTATTTCATTTTCGGGTTCTACGATCAAAATAAAAGTAAGTTTCATCAAGGTTTACTATACTTAAACTTAACGGTTTTTGAAATATTTTGCATTTTGTAAAAATGTAACAATTTTAATGATTAAATTCTCAACATGTAGAAGACGACTGGAGATGCTTACCAGTTGAAAAGTAGTGATTCAAAACAAATAAAGACAAGTCTAAAACTACTGCCGTTCTAGAGAGTCATTGTCTTCAACATAAAAATATCTTGTTCCTATCTTTTTTGGACCAAAGTTCTGCTGAAGGTATTTTTTTTTTCGGTTTTTTGCCTATATCTTCCCAATGGAAAGTGTCCAAATTTCCATGTCATTTGTAAAAAAATATGTTTTTTTTAAATGGTGAGGGTGCCATTTGGTTATACCTCGTTTTTTTTTCTGCATCGTAGATGGCGCTATCCCGGACTATATGTTTTTATTAATTTATGATTCTAACAAATAAATATTGGGAGTTGTAAATCACGTTGTCGCTTAATCGTTGAACAACTACTCACTAGTAAAGATCCACCGCGACTACTATAGAAATAAAAATTATTATTTTACCAGAATTTTTTAAATCTCATTATTTTTATTTAGATTTTAAAAATGGTACGAAAGTGTGTCAAGAATGCGGAAAATCATACAAAACAAACTACAAGTTGGCGGAGCATATGAGGAAACATACAGGAGAGCGCCCATACAAATGCAAAAGCTGTGATAAAGCATTTAGGTCTAAAATTGGCTTGGCACAACACGAAGCTAAACATACGGGTAAGTTAATTTATTTCCTTTGGCTAATATCACACACACTGCCAAACTGTCTAAGACAGGGATGGCGAATCTTTATACATTTACGTGCCATTTTCCCCAAAGAAATGTTTAATATAGCCATTATGTGCCAACAAACAATCTTGACTGTGATTCGATTAATGGAAAAAAAATGTTGTTTATTACGCGAGCATCAAACAAAAACCTAAATAATAAATAACGCGTATAAGCCGCTTTACAGTTTGCAATTTTTCTTTCACGCAAGAAAAGATTGCCTGGCACAATTTGTATTGCTTGGAAGAAATATAACTCCGACCCTATTTTATAGCAATTGCAAGCGCAATTCTGGGGATTTTTTGTTGATTTATGAGACACCAACCAAAATATGAAAATCCCTGACATTTTTTTATGTTCTTTCTATGTGGGTACGTTTTGTTTTTGTCGGTTTGCTTTTGTGTCCTGTAATGATGTTATGTTAAAATGAATGCACAAAAAAGCGCCGATAAGTCCTAACCAAATGTCTTTTTATTTTAAAGGTTGGCAAGTGGTACCTCACCTACGACCTTGGCAAGTCATTGCACGCTTTAAAACGAAGTGAAATTTTTATTGCCGCAATACTAATTGCTGCAAGACAACTTGCATGAAAGAAAAATTGCAGACTGTAAAGCGGCCTTATCCCAAAATCAATGATTTTTTTAGGAAGGAAATATTTTGGGGCTAAGATTACGAATCTGAAAACTCTTTTCTCGGAAACGGTTAGTTTTTCAAATATTTCTTCTTAAAGTACCGTTGGGTAGAGGTTATAGGTTTCGGGTGCAGACCTTCGTATTCACTCGTTTATGACACAATTTTAAAGGAAGAACAAGTCAAGAGAGCAATCTTTTATAGAGACTGGTGTGCTCAAAAACCCTCTCCGTCTTTCCTTAGTGACTTCTAAAAAAAAAAGATCCTGGCATGTTGCTCCCTCTTCGCCTTCCAATGTGACTTGTAAAAAAGAGAAAAAAAAGTCCGTGGCGTTCTCTCCACCGTGACTTTTAAATAAAAACTAACTGTTTTTGGGATCTCCATATTCTAACATCAACAATTATAATTACGTCAGGCTATGGAGGGTCAAGTACCAAAGAACACTAACTTTTAGTAGATAAACGGGCTCATATGCCAAAAAAACAAATTAAGTCTGCGGTCTAGGGGGGAGGAGGAAGTGAAAAACACAGAAAATTAAGTTTTTTCTGCATTTTTAATAAAGTACCCTTCTTGATGTGATGTGACTATTTACAATAAAACAAACTAGTGATCAGTACTAGTAATCTCTATAAAAAGGCAATGTAAGAAGGAGTATTTCAAAAACTAAGCGTTCTCGAGAAAAACGGGGTTCAAATTCGTAATCTACCCCCCAAAATACATCATTTCTAAAAAATAATCGATTTTATCATGAAGGGCGTATAATAGATATTTACCACATAAATTCCTTAATTACTGCTGTGACCAAATTATTTTGTCGCGTGCCATTGATTCGCCATCTCTGATCTAAAGGAATGAAAGAAGTAAAATTCGACGGCGTTTCGGCTGTCTTAAGTCATCTTCAGGGCGCATGCATTATGAAAATTCACATACTGGATAACATATAGCGAGATGCGCATAGTCAACTTTCACATAACACTAAATTAACGTATAATCTGTAATTAAAATAAAATAAACTTTTATCATTTGACCAGACAGGAAACATTTTTGTATTATTTAGGGACTAACACCAATGAAACGGAATTGAATGTTGTCTAAACTTATAAGTTTTAACTATACAATGTCACTAATAATCTGTAGTACCCCTAAGTGTATCGTGTGTATCTCGATTTAAAAACAGTGAGCGAGACAGAGTTCCTAACCCTTTCATTTTGGCACTTAACGGATCCGAGTGCGGAAACTTCTTTGAGGGGGGATCCTGGGGTAAGTAGCGACTTCTCCCTAGAAGTAATTTGGTTTATATTTCTACCAGCCTTTAGTAGCAGAAAGTTGTAAGACAGCCCCGTGGTAAACATCAAGTTATCACTTGTTTTCTTATAAACAGGCAGAAGGCCATGGTGGTTTCAATTTAAAAGCCGTCCTAAATTGACAATTGAGGTTTAAAATGATAAATGTCAGAATAAATCAACAAAGTTTTGTAGTGTAATTTTTTTTTGGATTCTCATTATAATGATTACGGAGAAATGTACAATATCCCGGTTTAAAGTTTAGATAGATTAAAGGTTTTAACTGTAAACATATCAAATTAAAAGATTCTTTTTACATTTTATAGAAAAATTTATGTGTAATAACATTAAGAATAACTTTCGATTCAGAAGAAGAAGTATCATACGAAGCAAAGACGTAACAGTTTTATCGAAAATTTTTGTCGGGTGGCAAAAATATTTTAATCAAAAACCTAACTTTAACTGTGACATAAATAACACTGGCAGAAACGATCGTCTTACAATCAAAGTAGATGAGCAGCTAAATTCTTATTTTGTTTTATATAGCTAAACGACTTTGATGAGTAAATCCTTTTTCGCTATGTTATTGATGTCTAATTATGTTTAACATTTTTCTGCAACGTAACCTAATACTATTTTTAAATTTAAATTACCAATGCAATTTTAGCTTATAATATATTTTTTAGGTCAGTATGATTTTGCATGTCCGACATGTGGAAAGGGCTTTCAATGTAAAAGTTATCTTATGGTTCATCAAAGGGTAAGCAAGAAAATCATATTTTGTCACAACACTTACTAGGAGCTAAGGCAAAAAATATATACGGATAATTTCATCGCTATGCATACGAAATAATTACAAAATAAGCAGATATCTCAGAAATTAGTAAACTTAGGTAAAAAAACGTGTTCCATAAAATGTAATTAAAATTTAAAACCAAAAATATAATAAAACTAAAAATATATTGTATTTAAAAAATTAAAGTTGAAGCTACTTCCGGCATAACTGGAAGTGACACAAACATGTTAATATTTTAGTTTAAAAGAGCACATCGATAAACTTAAACCTACAGATTTATATTTTCAGTAGTTTGCTCAAAAGTTCTAATGTAAGCTCGTCGTGAAGCACCAGGTATATGTCAAGATTACTGACCGCGTTATTTTTTCTTTATTACATTTTAGGTACATTCGGATCTCAAGCCATACCCATGTGCGACGTGTGGCATAAATTTCAAGACGAAACAGTCTCTTTTAGACCATACTAATAGACATTTAGGAGTTAAGCCGTTTCTTTGTAGTATATGTAGTAGAGGCTTTATTACCAAAGGTAAATAAATATTCGGTAGGCACAAGTTATAGAATTGACACATCAAGTTAATAGGAAAACTATTTCCAGATTGCAGAACGATTTTAATTGATAATAACAACCCTAAGAACTTTTACTGTGACAAATGACGTTGACATAAATCATTTTCACGCAAACAAAGTGATCCTATAAACTTAATTTTAATTTACTAACCATACAACTTTGATTGTGACTAAATTCTTTTTCCCAGTGTCATTATTGTCACAATCAAAGTTGTCTTGTTGGTTAAATAAAATACTAAACTTTTACAGCCGTATATTTTTTTGTCATTCGATGCAGAATGGCAGACGTATGGGTACTTCTTGTATTTATGTTGTTGATTGTTGTATTAGTTTATTATGTAGTGTTTTTTTATAATATTGTGGAGCATTGTAAACTGAAATTTAGAGTAAAATTAAGGGGTAGACATCCACAAACCCGCTAGTTCATTTGTTTACCCATAATTTTGTTATATTTTGGAAATGTTCCTACCTCATTTTAAAAAAATAAATAAATAAGTGCTAAATAAATGCAACGTACTAAAATTTTGAAAACACTACGAAATAAAGTGGTTCCTTCGTGGCGTTACACTTTGGGTTTTTAAGAACTTAGTAATTTAAAACTTTCATTTAAGTAATATTTAACTCTTATTTTAGGTTTATGTAGGGCGCATGAAAAAACGCATACAGGAGTAGACAACAGGAAATATTCATGTAAAATATGTCTAAAGAGGTTTGTTTCAAAAAGTTATCTTCAGACACATTCGAGGATACATACTGGAGAAAAACCTTTCATTTGTGAGGTTAGTATAAGATGTTATTAAATACCGATAGAAATAAAAAACATGTTTCAATTAATTTTAGTTGTTGTAGAGGTGACAGGCCCTTAGAAAATTGAACCTATACAATTAGCAATAAACAACTTTGTGATTTACGTATGATATTTTGAATACAAACAGTGTTATTTATAAACATAACCATAGTTCACTAGAACAGGCAAAATTTCATACACAGTTTGGTATATTATTTAACTCCAAAACTTCTCTATTATTCAAGATATATAATTGTCTCCAACATGCAAACAGACAGAGTGTAGTCGAGGTAATATATATTTAGCTTTACATACATTTTTTTGTATTTGTAGGTATGTGGTAAAGGCTTCTTAACACGTGTAGACCTAAAAATTCACCTGACAATGCACACGGGAGAAAAGTCTTACGTTTGCGAAATGTGCGGAAAAGCATTCGCTAGAAGAGATGCCCTCAAATGTCACCGGAGAATGCATACGGGGGAGCGACCTTATCGGTAAATATAATGTTTGTTTTTAAATAAAGGATTTTATTATAATAATACAAGGATAGGTTGCTATCTGAGAAAATCGAGAAACTTCGCTTTAATTTTTTTGAAAATTAAGTGATAACTAAAACCCCTAACGGATTCTGTTTTCTCGAGCAAGTTGGTCTCATATTTTAAAGTAGGTTGAAAAAAACTATTTTAACGTTTCCATGGCCCACTCTTTACAACTTACTTTGTTTTACCAAAGTTATAGACATTTCAGGAAACAGAAAAATTCTTCTAGGCGATCATTTTTAAAGTAAGTGATATAATTTAATTAAAAAGATAATTTTCTATATAATTTAAGTATATAATAAAAATGGCGGGTTTCTGTGTAAACGTTGACTTCATAGAAGTGGTTTGAATGGGCCGAAAAATGTCAATTTATACATATCGCATAATCATCCAACCTTAAATTGTCGATAAGGTTATTTTTTTCCGAGGGTCCGTCCATATACCGGATGCCCATTGTGCTCACCCTGTTTGATTTGCACACACACTCAGTGCTACCAGTTCCTTGCACTAGTTTGTTTAGGTCAACTGGGGAGAGGGTCAGTATGGCGTCTGGTTCCAATTTTGGTTGCCCGGTAAGGTTATAGAAAGGTACTCGGAAGCTTTTTTACATAAGAGTAATGGTGTTAGCATTTGCGTTTTTTTTTTTGACTGGTATATTTTTGACACGAAAAACAGGCAGTATTTTATTTATTTGCGAAATTGACGGGAATACCCATTATACAAAAAAATTTTACTGTTACACAATATTACGCTTAATAGTGAAAGAAACAAAATAATCTACATACTATAACGTTATACCAAAATAATATTACGATAAAAAACAAATCACAGTTGCAATGCATTTATAATTTTATTCTTAATGCCAGAAAGACTAGAATTAAAAATATCTACATAACCTTGATTACTCAAGCGGTTGACAAGTCGAAGAGCTCTATCGACCGGAGAGTTTAGACCATAGTTGTATAAGTGAAAAGGAACATGAAACTGATCGGCGTGACGTAATATAATATAATAGTTCTTCATACTTATGCCGTATGCATAGTCGTTCACCAGCGACTAAGACATAAGAAATGTAAGGCGTGGCGCTGTCGCGTTGGAGGTTAGTGAGTCGCTGGCAAACGATCATACATACGTGAATAGAAAATGCCATGATTCTAAACTATAATGATTTGTCGTTTTCAGTTGCGATGTATGCGGAAGGTCATTTACACAATTTACACCAATGGCCAACCACAGAAGACATCACACAGGTAGGTTGATTACTTTTTTACAACTAGCATCTTGGCGACTTTTCTATAAAAAAAAATCATTCGACAAGGTACAAAACTTTAAATTTAATAATCTCCAATTTTCCTCGATAAATGGTATAACATTTAATATCTCTTACTTTATGCCGTACTATTTCTTTTACGAAACAACTGGGCGAACAGCAGCTCTTGTATCGTAGAGAGTAGGTTCTTTGCTATATAGCCTTAGTACAATTTTTCAAATTGGGCATCACTTATTTTAGCGAAACAACCAACTCACCAAGGGTAGCGAAGCAAGAAAATCAATTGGGGTTTAACGTTCTTGGCAACTTTCAAAGTACATTTTTGGAAATACTTTAGAAAACAACCACACCTTTTCTTAAAACAAAGATAGTATTTTCATTTTTACCGCTTACTATTGTTAAAAAATTTTGAAGGCTTTTAGTGATAAAAAGTTGATACACTATTGGATCAAATTTAAATTTTTTATTCATACTATTTATACAAGAATGTATTTACATACGCCAATACTATACTACTATTTCAAAACCACTCACCTTTCTAATAAATAATATTTTTAAAACAAGAATATATCCAGAAGCTTTTAAAATTGGTGTTATAAAACCTATCTTTAAAAATGAAGATTATAAAATTAATAATTATAGACCTATAACATTAATATCTTCATTAGCCAAAATATTTGAAAAAATTTTAAAAGTAAGAATTGAAAATGATTTAGAAAGAATACATTTTATTTCTAATAAACAATTTGGGTTTCAAAAAAATAAATCGACACAAAATGCTGTTTGCTATTTATCAGAACAAATATATGATGCATTAGATAATAAAAAACCTTCTATTTGTATTTTTCTGGATTTAGCAAAAGCATTCGATACAGTTAGTCATGATTTATTGTTGGAAAAAATTGAAAATATTGAATTTAGAGGAAAACAATTTGAATTAATTAAAAATTATCTAAAAGATAGAACAACTTATGTTCAAATAGATACAGAAAAAAGCTATCCTAAAGTAATTAAATATGGTGTTTTTAGGACCATTATTTTTTCATATCTATATTAATGATTTATTTAATGTAAATTGTGATGGAGAAATTCATAGTTTCGCAGATGATACTGCAATTTTTTATACAGATACGAATTGGGACAACTTAAATAACAAAATTAAAAAAGATTTTAAAATAATAAAAAATTGGTTTGATAAAAATTTATTAACAATTAATTTTGATAAAACTAATTATCTTCCTTTCACTTTAAATCCAAATAACATACCACAAAATATGAATAGTATTAAAATAACTGATGACATTGAAATTTTAAAAGTTAATCAAGTAAAATATTTAGGAATATTCTTTGACAGTAAATTAAATTGGAATTTTCACATAGAATATTTGATTAAAAAATTAAGAAGTTTACTACCAAAATTTTGAACCTAAAACAACTGGAAATATTATATTATGCATTAATTAAAACTCATTTAAATTACGGAATTTTAGGTTGGGGAGGAATAAATAGAACTTTAGTTAAAAATTAGAAATATTACAGAAAAGATTTCTAAAAATTATATTTAATAAAAATTTAAAAATAAAAATCTTATACAATTTAAAAACCATAATCATAAGATACGTCATAAAAATGAAATAACCATAAAACCTAAAATAATTAGGTCCATAGGACAAAAAAATGTCAAATATTTGTTTTTATTTAAACGATTATTTTTTTATACTTTGATATGCATATATACTCACATTCAAAGGTGCGTGATTAGTAAATTAAAAATTAAGGTAACTGGGTCAGTATGATTGTGAGAAAATTATTTCTGTCAATGTTACGTCTGTCACAGTCAAACTTGCCGGTTAAATAATTATTTTATTATTAAAATTCTTTGTGCAACCCGACAATAGTGTCCCAAATGTTCTAGAACCTTTAACAGACCTTACCCTTTCGTAGCGTTAATTTAAATTAAAATATATTTAGTTATCAAGATGGTATTACATATTAACAGAAAGGATTTATTTTAAAAACTGGCCTGATATTTGTGGTACTTTGGTATTACCAACCATTTTTTACATGATAATTTTTTTAGGTGAAAAACCTTACACGTGTGAAACATGTGGAAAGACATTTGTCTCGAGATCAACGATGGTTTCGCATGCTAAGAAGCACTCCCAAAAGACAAACATTAGTGAGAAGAATTTAGATATAGTTGAAGATTTAGAAGAATGTAAAATTGAATTCAAGACGGAAGAATTGGTATAGTGGCTAAGGCGTTTTAGTGAATTAAGGCCTTAAAGATACAAGTATAAAGACTTGCAATCACGCTAAACCTTTTTTTAAGAAAAAAAAGTTGTAATTTGTAAACAAATATTTCTTATGCAGGGGTAAACAATACGTAGATGGCTAACCAGTTCAGAAAAATGCCACCACATTGGGCGAGTATTGTTTAAGGCTTTGAATAAAAAGGTTGAAAGAAAGGAGTCTTTCGATAAGACCCTCGAAGAAATCTCCTTCATCTGATAAAAAAAAACTCCACAATCGCTGGAGATTCCACAAAACGTGGCAACGCTGTCTTTTCAGGGATGATTAAATTCTCATTTACATTTTTTAGTAGGGGCAACCAAAAATGCCCAATACAAAATTATCTGAATGTAGAGATGGGCAAAACAGTCCTTTTTTAAATAACAGTTGTAACTGTCCTGTTATTTAATAATAACCAGGTCACTTTTGTATTTCATTTCTTCCATAATAATAATGTCGCTTTGTAGACTGTTTTTAAGTAAGGTGATAATTCGGGTTGGGTTAACCGTCGCCGCCGACAGCGCGCAAGTCTCGTCTTGCGGCATTCACATCAAATTACAACCACGAATTATGTTGTTTTTAAAAAATAACAGTTGTAAAATATTATCGTTTTATAAAAACCCATCACTACTTCAATGATCATCTGGAAACTATTGTTCTTGAGAGTTTAGATTATATGAAATTAAAACTTTTTTACGTGTTGTGTGAACAATATAATGAAACGATATTACAAGATAATACCCCCAGTCTGTAAAGTAGATGATTTAGTACCAGTACTTTCATTTTACAAGTAAGTGTTCATCTACAGGTCATACGATAGAATATCCTCTATAAAATGTTATGTCGGCTCGGTGAAAAAGTACTTGAATAAATGAAATTCTTGGTCTAAATTGGTCGGTCGTCTTTTGGTGTGGACATTTTAAAAATTATTTCAAACTTTAGACATCGAACATTTTTTAATTGGTATTTTTTTATTGATATTTTGCAGTCAATTTTACTGATCATAAAATTATTTATATAAATAAAAAACGATGAAATGCTTATTTTTGAATAGGGCGTCCTATTTTTTTCTTTTTAGTCGAATTTGAAACATAATTATTCCATAAGTCCTATTTTTTTACGGACGTTAGAAAATTGACGTTTGTTTTCAACTTTCACAAAAGTGTGCGAACAGTTACGGTCTGTAAGTTCCAATCTCAAACTTTAATTTTTTGGATTCAATGAACTGATCTATTATCTTAAGCATAAATGACAAAATTGTTTACCCTTCCCTATTCCCTTCTCTTTCGTGTTTCTGGTTCGGGGCCGACCGGACATAACTGACCATTTTGACAGCTGATTTCACTATATGGTACTAACACGTAAAAACATGAATTGAATTTTTGACAGTCAAATGTCAAAATTTTTTAATAATTAACTAAGAAAAATATGAGCTCGGCTGCACAGAACCGATATTTTCATAAAATAGATATCGTTGGTTTAGGAACCCACTACCCACTGATTTAAAAAGGTTTAAATTCAATAATTTATAGTTATTACTAAAACCTAAATTGACCGCTAGGAAGAATTTTTTTAAAAATAAAATAAACACCCTAATTCTAACTCATTTAACTCCTGATCAAGTATCAATAGTGGGAATTACAAATAGTAATAAATAATCAAGAAAATCTTACTAAGCTGTCCCAGAGGAAAACAAATGAAACCCTTTATTCATAGAATTAGTTGGGTAAAAGTTTTTAATGCTTATTCCTCGGCTTTTTCTGCGCAAAAATGCAAATGACAAAGCATTTGATATATAAATATAAAATATCCATTCCATACAGCCTATTTCATATGATTTTCGGCTTAAATTTAGATGTCGACGTGCGGTTTTCATCAGTTTTCGTAGTTTTTAACCTATTTTTTATTTAAAATTTTTGAGAAACATTTAAAAATATGATGGTTGCGCAAATAGCGCCCTCTAGCGGCGACGGATATAACAAATTATAGTCATACTAAATTTTAAAAGTTACTATAGGATGAGTTCTTTCAAATGAGGCCAAGTTTGTTAAATTTGGTTAAGGAAAACCAGAGTTATGAGTATTTCTTTCAAAAGAGGTTCTCCTCCTCCCCTCAGTTTATTTTGCGAGTTAGATCAAAATGTTTTAAAGCAAAGTTATACCGTCTATTCTAAAAATAAAACCTTTAATTTTTTATATAACTTTATTTGATATATTATCGATAAAAATCCTGTAATCTTGTTAGTCATATGTTGAACACCTCTAGCGGTAAATATAGGAACTTTAAAATAATTTCCAGCGATTTCTCTTGGTCGATTTTGTAATGAATTTCTTTCTTTCAAAGCGTTGTGATGAATGGTTCCTGAGATATGGATGGCGTCCATTCTTATTTGACCACCCGGTATACGACATTGCCAAAATACTTTTCTCACTATGAAAGCAGCCGTATCAGCTTAATATTTAATTTACTAATCAGGCTCTTCGATTGTAAATAAATAATGTCTGCCAATGTCATTTGTGTCACAGTAAAAGTGACTATGTTCGTTAATTAAAAATCTTAATGCAACGAAACATTCAAACTGTTTATGAAATCAATCCAGAAAACCATACTTACTGAAGATACCAAGATAAATGTTAACTTCTGAGTCGATTTGTCAAAAATGAGAATTTTTTCAAGAGGATTCAGAACGCCCATTATGTATATGGAAAGAATATTTAAACTCCTTCCTTTTAGTCTTTCTATTTAAGGGTTTAAAGTATTTTTTTAAATAGTATTTTTATTGATATTAGGTTATCAACCCTTTTTTACTATAGATTACTTAAACACACCTATTACTGGTTGACAAAATTATGGAAATTTTTTAATTTTAGACCCTTCGCACATTAAGCTACTAAAAAGAAACAAATCACTAATTAGTTGTTGTCTATATATTTCAATAAATATCCGTAGTTGCGTTATGTGCGTAGGTTCATTAAAATCAGAGCTTGTATGTGCTTGGTAATTGAATTTCGCATGTCAAGTCATTTAAAGTACTTGCAAGCACTCAAAATTACTTTCCTCGACAATTGATAATTGCAAACACTTATGACCGTATCCACCAATTTACACGTTAATCAGAATTAGTCAATTCTTCAATTAGCTTTAATTAAGATTTAGTTCATTTGCGTATCCACCAATATTTTATTTGCATAATTTACTAATCATGGTTACTAAATTGGAATTAAGAAAATTAGCTGGCAATCCCGCTTTTTTATGTTTTTTTTGTTCATTGACTTGTCAATGTCAATATTTAAATTGTGTGATAATAAAAAATACCGAAAAAAGTTATGTATATAAAGAGCTAAATGTACCCACCACTGTAATGCATTTTAATATTTTTGAATTAGAATTCGGAGCTAGAAACAGAAATATGGGGGACTACCGACTTTGAACCTATGGCAATGAACTTGAAAACGGACATGGTAATTAATAATATAAAATTTCTATATAACAGATTTTTAATTTTAAAAATAAAACTAAACAAACATGGTGTAACTTGAATTACATTTAGTACGTTGTTTTTTCAATTCTTTTGTACTCCGCGTAGGGCAAATCCCTATTTATAAACCAACAGTAATCGGCCAAAACTGCTGGGCTCTATTTCCCTTGATATCTCTTCTCCATAGTTTAACTATCCTGGTGGAAACGTTATCCATGCTCGTCACTAACATTCGTTAATTTCATGAAAGAAGTCTAGGTGGGAGTGTAAAGAATCTATTTTTAACATGTCGCAACCTAATTTCTGATAAATTTTAACAGAAATTCTACCATTTCTTTACAATTTTCTAATCTATGATTCCCTAAAAAGTTCTCCACGACAAGCTTGAAAGAGTTCCATGCTAATTATTCATCACCACTTATGGTTTTATCAAAGTATTTATCTTTTATTTAACTCCATTATTTGGGGCCCGACAAATAGTCAAATATTCAGCAAGAAATCACAATAACACCAAAAAAAACTACGACGAAACAATAGTATTGTAAAATGTCATATTGACATTTCTTGACGTTTTCTAATCACAATTAAGCATCTAATGGGCCAAATTTGGCCGAAAAAGTTAATTAACAATTAAGTAAAAAAGTTGACTGGTGGATATCGATTTAACTAGTTAATCACAATTTATTCTTAATCAGCAAAAATATATGTTGGTGTATACGGGCATTAGAATTTCCAAATTGCTTGATGCTGGCAATTACTTTTCCAAAGGGCTTGGTGCTCGAATCACATTTTTGGAGTGCTTTACTCAGCTCTTATTAAAATACATGGGCAACAACTAATAAGCAACTGATTGGCGATTTAAGTTAATTTGTTTCGTTTTAATCGCTTAATGTGCGAAGGACCTTAGTTATAAAAAAATAAATAAGTAAAGGAATGCCTACAGACGGTTAGAGAAATTTACTCTCAGATCGAAAGAAATTAAAAAAAAGTTTTTTTATTAATAAAATTGTTTAACGGTTGTAAGCAATCCAGGATTGTCAAAGGCCCGATTTTGTGGGACTTGCTACAGCTGCTATACTAGAAACTGTTCAAAAATGCTCAAATAATTAAAGTGTTTTATTTATTACTAAAAGCACGAAAAAGTAATTTTTAAACTAAAAAATTTTAGGAACGAAAATTGAAATTAATTTTTGGGAAATTGAATTTTTTTTTCTTAGAATGAGAGTTAATTTACGAAATTATATTAAACAAAGAAACGATGATAATTTACTATTATACAAACACCACGTCAAAAATTATTTCAGACAAAATACATTTTGTGGCCTAGATTACGAATAATCTAAACGATTTTTGGTGGAATCACTTAGTTTTTAAAATATTTCTATTTAAAGTGCTGGTTTTCTTAAGAGTTATGTCACCGCAGAATTTTCCAATTTTCTTTCCTTATTGCAATTATTGTTCTCTAACACCCGTATTCACTAAAGGGGTTTAAAATTAAGACCCAACGAAATATTTAGTTAGATCCATAGTCTCACAGATCAGTATTTTTACCTTGACATTATTTTATATGCCATATGACGCTTTTGTGTTAATTTGATGTTTTTGTAATTAAATCGTCTTACCGATCAATAATTTGACTGGGATGTTGTTGCAAATATAGTTTTAGTTCTACTAAAGTACACAGTGTGTATACTAAAATACGTTTTTCTTTATAAATTAAAAAAAAGCCAAGAAAATATTTACAATACAAAACTTAGCTGACTTATTCTGACACTTGTCATTATAAACTCAGAACTGTCAGTTTAGGACGGTTTTAAATTTATAACCCTTAGTGAATACAGCTGTAAATGTAATTTTGAAATTTGCATTTTTATCACCCTGTATACCTAAGCTACGGCACATTTAAGAAAGTTAATATTATTTTATCAGGCAAAAGAAATGTTGCATGTTGGTACACTCATACAAGGTGTTAAAAATTCGATGTTCCCCACTGGGATCTTATAAACGGTAAGATATACAGCAAAGGTTAAAATGTGACAAAGTTGCGCAATTCATAGCCGGCCAACATGTCATGAAGAAATTAGGAAAAGGTAGATATTCGTAAAAAATTGAAAATAGCTGTTTTGGATTTTAATTTTTTCTGGCTTTATTTAAGAGATAATGTAAAATAAATGTTACACTTTCATTGCCACTTTTCATCTTCTATAAAGCAGTGTTTTTAGATGTTGTGTCCGACGTTTTATCTTTGAAATTACATCCGCAGCTTTTTTTTGAATACTGACCTGTATTTTTTTATTGCATTTATGTAAACTTGATACCCGATTTAATCTTAATACAAAATTACTTTTAAAACAAATCAAAAATCAAATCAAATCCGTCCGAAAAAGTTCAAACTGAAAATCTTTTTGAGCATCTGAGATAATTCTATCTTTTCTGGGTTTAAATAATTTCATATTCATACAAATTTAAATAATAGACAATTTTGAATATTTCAGTATCTAACGGTATGGTAATTATTGTTTTGTGACATTATTTTAATTATAGTTTTTCTTGCGTTTACTTAATGTTTCGAAAATATTGTTACAATTTAAAAAAAATGATCTCTAATACCTAATCAAAAAGCTTTTAAATAAAATATTGCTGAAGATGTTTTTATAGGGTAAAAACGTTGATGTTTGATAAAAGTAATTTTGTAATAGATTACATGGGATGTTAAGTTTACAGAAATGTAATAAAAAATACAGGTCCGTATTTAAAAGACAAACTTGAGGATTGCATCTGAAAGATAAAACAACGTCGGACACGAAATCTAAGAACACTACTTTAAAAAAGATGAAAAGTGACAAGGACACTGTGAAATTTATTTTACATTATCTCTTTAAATAAAACCAGGTAAAATTAAAAACCAAAACGACGATTTTCAATATTTTACGAATTTCTTCGGAAGTACTCGGAATTTTCCTAATTTCTTTACGGCATATTGGTCGGCTATTAATTGCGTAACTTTGCCCCCATATAACCGTTGCTGTTATCAGATCCCAATGGTTATCATCGAATTTTTAACACCCTATATTTTAAATTCGACAAAATAAAACAGGCAAATTTTTGACCGTCAAAGCATCCCTTTTGCTAAGTACAATAAAATTGTTATAATATGAACTATTACTTTACATAAAATTTAATTTTATGCTGTACGCTTATAACTAGATGTACCGATAAAAAGACTGTTGTATAAAATCATTTTTATTCGTTTTTTGTTATATTTATTATTTTGTACAATAAAATTATATTCAAGAATAAAATGGCTTTTATTTTTTAAAATTAGGTACACATTATTTTACTACACATTTACATAAATCTTTTAGGCAACTGGCTCAACGGGCAATTAGTAATAGTCAAAGCTAAATTCTGTTTATTTTTTTACGATGCTTTAAGAATAGAAAAAGGCAGATTTATCTGACCTCTTCAAAATTACGGATTCCGGATCGATGAGGTCTGAGCGACGCCGACGTCCGGGGTTTCGCCTCGGCAAAATGACTTGGCAGATCCCGCATCGGCAGGTTGAGAGGCTTCAAGACGTCTGAGACGCACTTGTCAAACTGACGACGTTTAAATTTAATCTGAATGTTGCCTTTCCTAAAACTAAAGAGTTTTAGGAACATTTTTCACGAACATTTAAATAATCATTTATAAACATACCAATGCCAACGTCTTGTTAATTTGACTTTGATTAACGAACCCCGCGGTTGTCGCGCATCCCCCAGACTACCACGCTAATAACCTTTACCATGGCTGGAGAATTCTGTCTTCGCCTTCACCTATATCGTAGACCGCCTTAGTTTGTCCAATGGCACCAATATCACGTGATGACATGCAAGCACCAACACTGTCCTACGTGAGCGGCGTTAAACAGCCGAAGCGGAAAATTCAACTGTATTGAAAGCAGTTTTTGGACTCGCGTCTATATTCTAGTCTGCTGCCAAGGTCAGGCGGATGGCGGGACATTTAAACGAGTGGTTGCAATGGATTTAATTATTTTTTTACTTTACGGTGATGAGTCATAGTCGAGGTATTATGTTTTCTTACAAGAACAGTTTGCCGGTTTGTTTATTTGTGGCCTTGTGGGGCATAATTAAAATGGAGGGGCAAGTTATTAATCAGTAAGTTTTGTTATGGCATGCGGCTGACACAAAATATTAAATATTTTGAAAGTAAAAACCTAACCGTCATTTTTTAAATTGTAGAACAGTTTATGTGTGCACAGAATGTGGAAGGGAATGCAGTACAAAATCAAATATTAGTGCTCACATGAAATTAAAACACAAAGTCTTCATACAATCACATTTAAAGACAATTACATGCCCTCTATGTAGAACTTTGTTTTCATCCTTGGCTGAACTGGATCTTCATTTTGTTGATGTCCATGATATAATAAGAAGACCTGCAATTTAATTCCGTTGAAGATTTTAAAAAGTGGAAGCTTATAATAGAGGCAAATAGTCAGTCATCATTTGTTATTGTACAATCAAGAACTCTTCCTAACAAAGATATGTCTGTCACCGTTCAGGAAGGTACACTGAAAATATTAAAAACGCACAAAAAGCGCGACAACCGAAAGTTAAGGGTTCCAATAAAATTGGATACAACTGTCCAGCAAGAATTGTAATGAAAGCGTGACGTAAAAAATAATAAAATCCATTTCAACCTTAATTTTAAATGTCCCGCCATGCGCCTGACCTTCGCAGCAGACTAGAATATAGACGCGAGTGTTTTTGGCGGCAGAGGATTTAAATTGCATTTGAAATAGCTGTCGAAGCCAGCGGCGGCGCCAGGGTGGGCACCGGCCCACCCTAGAAACATGAGTGCCCACCCTGGTGCCCCCCCAAAATTGATGGATCCGTTCTGTAAGGGACTTGGCTATAAAAGTTTTGATGAGTGGTTGTATGGTATTTTGAAGAGAACGATGACCTTTTTTTTTAATTATTAGACATACTTAGAAAACAAGAGGAAGGTTTTGTTTGTCGCTACCTATAGCGTTCTAGAGCGTCGGGAGGCCGCGACCTTTTTTTTTTAGAAGTCACTTTTATTTTGGGTAGTGCCCACTCAAAAATCACCGAGCCCATTTGTGCCCCCCCATCCCAAAAATCCTGGCGCCGCCACTGGTCGAAGCATATCTTGCGTCGTGATGAAATTCATCATATTTAGCACATTCTAAATAAATAGGTATTATTAGTTGTGGAACGTCTTTTATTCATATAAATTTTCCGGTAGATCGATTTATTAGCGTCACTAATTAAAAATTGACGTTTTCCGGACCGTGACATTTTTAAAACTAACTAAACTGCTCCTAATAGGAGCCTCCTATATTCCGCTCACGTAGGACAGTCAGCGTTGCCAGAGCTGGTACAATTGTACGAATCTGCTCCATTTCGAACGCATCTGTACAAAAGTACATTTACACTATTTTCTGGTACATTTTCATCCTCGTGCCGATCTTTTTTTTTAGAAGTCACTTTCGATTCCACCCTGGTGCCAAAAGCTTATGAGAATGTATGTTTCTAAGAGAGCGATGACCTTTTTTTTTTTTTTGTGATTTGTACAATTTCTTGATACCCTCTGGCAACACTGAGGACAGTTCCGCGGCCGCCGCAAGTATCGTCAGAGACGCATGACACGGCGTAAGTCACAGGAATTTAAACATCTTCGAACCATCTGCTGCTTTGTCAGTTTGTAGTCACTTTCATGAAATTTTTCTTAATACGGTAACTGGTAGTTGTTAAATTGACACGGCCTGTTCAATTGGCGTAAATAAAAAATGTATCAGGTGCGGTATGGAATCTCAACAAGTGAAAATGTACCTGCATTTCAGCTGTAAAAGGCCTATGCTGACCTTAAGCAGCACCAGAAAAATTGAATTGGGTGGGCCCCAGTGACACAGCAAGAGGGGGGGGGGCTGCCGGGCAGTAGTCCCCCCCCTCGAGCTCTGGTCTAATAATTGCAACCTAATTTTTCATCCCACGCTTGCACTCTTAATCGAAATCTTTATTAAAAAACTGTAAATCCCACAATCAATATCTTGGTTTGCCTTTTGGTATTACACGCTCACCACACAAAAATTAATGATTTTATAAGGAATGATGGATTCTTGGCTAGATTGCGAAGCAGTTTTTGTCGGAAACGTTTATGCAGAGTTGCACAAAGATTTTTAACCATAATTAACTAATCAGCAAGTTTGACTGACATACATGACACTGGCTTGCATTACTTACGCACAATCAAAGATACCTGATTAGTAAATTAAAAATTAAGGTTACTGGGGAACTATGATTTTGAGAAAATTATTTCTGCCAATGTCATGCATGTCACCGTCAAACTTGCTGGTTAGTTAATTATTATTAAAATTCTTAATATAGCCATTATTCTGTCATGTCTCACAGAACTCAGAATTAAAATATTAATTCTAAGATTCTTAACCTACAACCAAATAAAACTATGAAAAATGCGAATTATAAATTTTTATTATTTATTTATTTTTTTTATTTTTTCAGCAAGCTAAAAGTCAACTGTATTTATGCTTTGATGTATTGTACAAAATAACACCTCTTCCTATAAAGTAATAGACATATCGTTCTATTTTTTAAACCAAGATCGGGTAACCAACCCAGGTGGCGGTTATTCTTACTCCACAGCACAACACAAAACTACAACTCGCGGGGATGATATGGTGAAAAACCAGACAAGATCACCTCGCCACGAATGAGCTGGCAAATTGCCCGTAAAGGAGCAGAGACAAACAACAACAACATTATTAAAATTCTTTGTGCAACCCGACCTTAGTTTATGAAATTTTCCTTCTAAAAGTACTATTTTGTATATAGATTAAGATTTCAGACGCAGATCGTCTTAATTATTGGTTTGTGATGCAATTTTAAAGGAAATGGAGTAAAAAGAATATTTTATAGTATTTTTCTATTATAATTATATACTTTTCTACCCCGTTCGGCCCGTTCCCCACTTTTTAGAGCTATTTTAAATCAACAAAAATTTAAACAAATGCAATGACATATTTTTACAACAAAACCCAACCAAAAATTGGAACTAGTGATATGATGTTGCGTGTAGCAACATCTAGTGTCGCTGTTAGGAAAATAACATTTTTGTTTGACAAAAATTAAAGTAAAAAACTTTAATTGAAAAATCTATCTACTTTTTTTTTATTGAAGTGTAATAATTTACAATAAAGGAAATAGTGCGGAACGAAACGAGAAAACCTAACCTTTACACAATACGGCACTTTAAAAAGGAATATTTCAAAACTTAAGCATTTGCAATAAAAATGGTTCTTAGATTCGTAATCCACGCTCCAAAAATAAATAATATGGGAAAAATAATCAATTTGGACGTGGTGAGCGTATTTTACTTTATTTTTAAACATGTGAGAATTTTGGATTGGAACACAACATTCATATTTTTTACAAATAATGTAAAAAAGGTTTTTCTTTTGTAAAATTAAAGCTAGGAATATCAAGAAAAGTGAAATAAAAACATTCACAAAGCCAAATTGAATCCAACCATGGTTTATCATTTAAGTAATTTTGAAAATTAAAAAAATTATTAGAAATAATTATGAAACTAAATAATTATACAACAGATTAACTTAAAAATCAAAAATATGTGTGTTCAACCGATTTCAATAAAACTATAAATTTTGCAATCTCCATGGTGGTATACAGGGTGATTCCTAAGTTGATACTTCTGTTTTAGCTGTGTATAGAAGGCATTAAAATAAACATTTTCAAATACCTTTTTTTAAAAACTGAAAAATAGGCGAGATACAGAAATAAAAAAGTGCGGGCCTGGTCATCAAAAGGTAGCCTAATATACTTTATGTTGTTTTTGTCTTATTGGTCATGCAATTTACGGGTCGGTGGTCACTAATTTATTTGTGGATCTGCTGCGGTATGTTTTTCTGAAGCAAGTTGGTGACACGTGAAAATGGTAAAATTTGAAAACAATGAACTAGTAGATATGGGGCAATTTTACTGTCAATGTCGTCAAAGTGCGGCTGCTGCTTCAAGATTATACGCAGAACGCTTTCCCTTGCGGACTCATCCTACACCCAGAAGTTTTCTCTGTATTATTCAACGGGCAAGTTGTATTTGATCCATAGTGGAATAAATCAATGTAAGTACCTTATTTTTGAGTTTTTTGAAAAAGGTATTTGAAAGTGTTGTTTTAATGCCTTCTATACACCTGCCACATACCCTGTATAAAAAAATATTACATAAGCAAGAGGAAAATTTTCTGCGATAATTACCAACTTT
Organism: Polydrusus cervinus; assembly: GCA_935413205.1. Lineage (NCBI taxonomy): Eukaryota > Metazoa > Arthropoda > Insecta > Coleoptera > Curculionidae > Polydrusus > Polydrusus cervinus. The sequence continues at coordinate 12,110,474 of OW284518.1, forward strand.
GTAATAAACCTTCTTTCTGTTCTTGTTACATGTTTAGTACCCGCTTGGTTTAATAGTGGAACATAAAAAACATTAGGTATTAAAAAATATTTATTTGGCAGGTAGGTAACATGATAAAAAATACTTTAGGTTAACAAAATTTTTGGTATATATATAAGAAATAAAAATATGATACTTAACAGCAAAATTGTTACACATGATACTCCCCTCCATCCAACTTTTCATCGGAAACGATACTCATCAACCATTTTGCGTTACCTTCACCAATCCATAATATGCACATTAATAAGCCTTCAAAAATTCCAAGAAATACTCCACCAATCACGTCAAGAATGTAATGCCTTTCCATAAGGACCCTGCTTATGCATAGGGATGACACCCAAGCTAAGAGCGGCGGGTAGAAAAATATAGGCACAGGCCAGAGGCATATGAAAATGAATGCTACCATTGCAGATCTGCTACAGTGACCTATAAATAAGTTTTTTAAATACTGAAAAAAAAAATTCTATAAAAATATCCTAAACAGCGAATTTTACAAATACCCAAATGCTGAATCCGTGAGGGTGAAAAACGCAGACACAGCGCAACCTAAATTATAAATGTGATTGGTCAAAAGTCAGCTGATTGACATTGAGTATGTCAAGCAGTTGACTTTTAACCGATCGCATTCATAATTTGAGTGTCGCTATGTCGGTGTTTTTTGCTCGTGCGGATCCACAGGCGGGTTCTACAAATAAATATCATTGTCAAGCAGTTGACTTTTTAACTTTGTGTTGACGGAGGGGCAACCGTTCAAAAGCTCAGTTCATTCCTGAAAGCCGTGAAACTGGAGCTTCTCAAGAACTTATGTGAAGCGCCGCACTACGAAATATGAGGATAGGGATTGTAGCAGATGCGCCGTGCTTCGCCTGTGTCCGCGGATCCACATGCATTTTTCGGCGCGCTTCGTCGCGCATCAGCGCGTTTCAAGCTTTATACAGCACACAATATGAACAAGCATCAGGATCTTGTGTTTGCTATTTTGTCTAACCCTACAACAATAAAGATTTTCTTAGCTCATCCCTGAAACGATTAAAGCTATGTTAAATTATAGTTCTTTTCTTCACTTCTTTTAACAGAAAAATATAGGTTGCAGAATCTAAACTAACACTAACGGTTTGGTAACTTATTTGAAATTAGGTATATGTGAGTTTAACCGTTGAACCGGAAGTTGGCATTTTTGGATAGAGAATTAGAAACTTAGATAGGGAAGTGTGGGATGTATTTTTAAAAAAAATTAAGATGATAAGAAAGCTACCGCCTGGCAAACTTCTAAAACCCTTGTTTATATATTTTTTTGTACCTTTAGCCATACGGAAGATATTTTTATTTAGTATTGTGTCAAAATTGAAATATTCAGTGATTTTTAAAGGTGTTACCCTTTTAGCGAAGAAAATCTCTATTATGCGTATGGGCTTAGACAAGGCAACACTGACTGGTGCTTTGTCACTATAAGTAGGTATGTTTTATGAGTTTCGCCGTTTTTGGAAATGAGCTCGTTTATCGAAGGTAGTGATCAATCAGACAAAATTTAATCACCATATTACAACAAATCGAAATCTATAGTATTTTGCAACCACGTTACGTTAATCTTATTAATTCTTGAAACAAATAGCATAGCGTAGCGTAGAGGGTGGGGATTTGATTTTAGTTCGGTTAGCTTAAGGTCGTTTATATCTTGACTTGATTCGACCCATGATCCATTCCACGGCTCGCGATTTAACTTTGCAAGACACGATCAGGTCCCGTTGTGTATTAATATTGGTTTTGTAATTGGACCTTTCCTGTTTATAAAAGCAACTATATAAATATTTTAATTTTTGCTTCTGAATTTTTATTTAATGAAGTTGTATTAAATGGGTATACCGGGTGGTGCGTCCAAACAGGACAATGGGGAAGTCCTATGTAAATTTCTAGGTGATAAAATATTCGCTCTCGTATTAATTTTAAAAAAAATTTCTCACCGACTTTTTCTAACCAATCGGATTTCATTTTAAATCGTTACCATGTTATAATTCCACTGAGATGACGTAATCCGGTAATTTTGACGTTTTGCACTGTAAATATGTCAACTATCAGCAAGTGGATCAAACTTATACATCTACAGGTTTTCTGGATCTGTTGCAAAATGTAATTGAAAATGCATTGAAAGCTGGCGCTGGTGAAAATCAGGTCTGGATTCAGATGGACGGCTGTCCAGCCCACAATTCCATCGTAATACGGCACCATCTTCTTGACAAATTTTTAATTATTTATTTGTTGGGGTACTGACAGAAATCTATCAGGTCCGTATTTCCTAGTTTATCATTCTAAAAATATATTTTGTTAAATAACTCTTTAATTACTAGGAATATACACTTTAAATTGGACAAGGACATTTATCTTATTGTATTCTATAAAAAGTTTAAGCAAATTCTTAGGCTAGACTACCTCGCAATTTAAATGGGAAATCCCAGCCCTGTTCGGACGCACCACCCGGTATATGTTTAAAGTGTATAACGTACCCATATGACGCCTGATTAAGTCACTTAAGACTGCAGAAATTTCTGAACGCCCTTTACTTGACTAGAGAAGAGTTTTTGTTGTTTGTGAAAAAAAACCAGGACTTGTTTTTTTACTAAAAAAAACAAAGTCTTGTTAAGGTCAAGTCAAGGTTGTGTTGTCTTTTTATGATGTGATTTAGCTAACCCAAAACAAACATTTTTATAGAAAAAATAAAAGAAAAGGTATTTCAATCTGAGAAATACAAGAAAAATATTTAATCTTACCAGAAGGAAAGCTAAAATGATCTGGTCCAATTTCTGCAAAGGCATCGTTTTTGTTTCCTATTGGTCGTTTTCTTCTAAAGTAAGCTTTCGTTATAGCTATGAGTACTATGTCTAGGATTAAAGCTAAAATAAAAACATTAAGTAACGTTTCTGTTACAGTGACAAACTGTATGTATAAACATGTTTTTATTATTTGTTTTTAAATACGTTTTATTCGCGAAAAACGTTAATTAAAAATACGGGAAACAATTCTCAAAAAACAAAACAGTCTAGGAATTGATTTATCTTTGGCGACGAATCGATTCCTTTTTTACGTTTATTTTTCATGGCACCTTCAATTGCTAACTAACCAGATAACTTTGCTTGTGATATGCATAACATTGACATAAATGATGTTTTTGAGTTTCTTTAGTTAGAATATTATGTATTCACAAAGTGGCCCGGTTAGTAAAACAAGAATTAAGCTACCCGACCCACTTTGACTGTTACAATATCATTTCTGCAGTATCATTTAGTGGAGCTTATTTTTAAAACGCAATTTATGACAAACATTTCTTTTTGTTCTTGATGAAATTTAAATCGAAATGCCATATTTCTTCAATTCCTTTATTAGGTTTTAATAAAATCACTGTTTTTGAGGCCTAAAATGATTTTTTCATATTTATTTTCAAAATACTCTAAAACACACTTTGATTTTCTAAATGTATTTTCATTAAATTATTAATTGTTGTTATTGTTTCTATTTAATAATATATATTTTCTAAAGACGTTCTTAAATGCACTTTATGTAGAAGTTATAATATACTAATTAATAAAACTTGCATAACATAAATGACACATTTCTTTATCTACAGAAAACACGTAATTACTCAAAGAAAAGATTATTGTAGAAATTGCACTTTGAAATCTTCGTGCAACCAGATATAAGTAACCCTGTAGCGCTGTTTCAAAATCAAGGCGCATCAGTATTCATTGTTCTTTTGATTGTTAAACATGTTATTAGTCTACATTTTGTGCCATTGATAAATTAAACATAATCACTAATTGAGAATGGATCCGGTTCATAGATTGTCTTTTTAGTACAAAAAGGGACATATTATTTCGATTTCTTTTTCGAAGATCCATACTCACCTCTTTTATCCATTCAAATTTAAATAAAAATAGGGTTGGTTTTAATATTAAAAAATAATTGTCGCATCAACAAAATATCAATCTTTTATACAAATTAAATTTTAAAAATATTCTTATTATAAAACAAATATATAGTACGTTTTGCAGGGGAAGCAGGGGTCGCCTTTTGCTTAGTAATAAAGTCTCAAACAAATTCTTAAAACATTAAATAAGACAAACACAAATTGTCCGACTGATGCATGTAGTATGGATTAAGGGTAGCGGCACGATTGTAATCATAATTTCTTATATATTTTGACAGGCAGGTTAGTTTCCCTGATGCATCATTTAATTTTACCTAAAAGCATGTTGACCTGCAGTTCTACCAAGTGTGGATTGTTAAATAGCCACGTAAATGCTGTCCAAAATGTTAACCAAGGAATTCCATGACATGTTATCTAAAAAGAAAAAGTCTTGAATCAATGATCACGTCATGAAAGAAAAAAAAGTACGCACACTAATCTTCGGGCGCAAATAAAGAAAAAATTACATTAGACAAGCTGATTATTTAAAAGCATTTCATCACGTTTAAAAGTTACCGCTTTCCGCGCTGCTCATTTTGTAAGAATTTCTGTTGGTTTCTTGGCTAGTATAAACGTTAACTATTTTAATTATTGTTAAAGTCCGTACAATTACTGGCTGGATGCACGTCACAGCTTCTGACGTAATTTTTGATCGAGTCACGTCGTTGATTAAATCATATTTTTTCAATTCTGTCAGGATTTAAATAAGCTTCAAAATAATGTAATTTTTTGCTGAATAATGAGACATATTTTCAGAATATGTCCCAACTAATTATTTTTCGCTTTCAAATCACTTTTAACACGTAAAATTAAAGTTCTTCGAAATGACAAAGGTTGTCAAAACTAATTTTATATCAATTGGCTGGACCTTTAATTAATAACAGACCTACCTTATTTTTTGTTTCTGTTATTAATTTGCGGGTGGTGACGTACATCCAGCCAGTAATTGTACGGACTATACCAGATTATTTAGCTAGCAAATACAATTAATAAAGAATAAATTAAATGTGATTTTGGAGAAATTCAGCCTACTTAGTAACATGGTCGGTCTAGTAGAAAGGTAAGTTATTTAGAATTTTCAAGAAAAAATATGTAATATAGAAAAAATTTTCTCACAAGGCCGCTTTACAGTTTGCAATTTTTCTTTCACGCAAGATAAGATTGCCCGGGAGTATGCGCAGAACGAGGCTAGTGATCAGCTGGCACAATGGTTGAAGTTAAACATGAAACAAAATAATAATAAACAACTGGATGATGACAGTTACCAGCGTGTGTGTGTGTTGCAATCCCTAGTGCTTCGCCGACCTGCAGCAGTTTACCAGGGAATTACGGCTGTCAACCTTAAACACAATGACATGCATTTTAAAGCCGAGTTCTCAGAGCTTCGTTCTGTCGCTGGCGACACGTGTTGTGACTAATAGAAAATGAGTATTTTGACATGTGACTCCAATACTTTTGCTATTGGTTACTTCAAGTGTCACCAGCGACAGAACGAAGCTCTGAGAACTCGGCTTAAGTCTACTACTGCTTTTTAGATTGACTGTTTGTTTAGGAATAAGATGTTAAGCTTACTTAATAAAATTTCTGATAATATCATAAAGAGCGATTTTTTTGGTTCCAGGATTATATTTTTATTTCCCGGGATCAGAAAAGTATGTGAAAATGGTAGCTATTCCGGGATTCCCTAGTGTCTAGCCCTAACTCTTAATTAGTTATTACCAGTGATATTTGTGGCAGCTGAACCTTTGCAACTATATTTGAAATATTTATCTGATTGTTTATTAATAGCAGAAAAGTCAAGGATACAAAAATTGCTTCAGAATCTCTAAATAAATAAATACTGAAATAAGTTCAATAGATTAGTCGTTTTTTAGTACTTAAAAGTTATAATATAACATGGAATAGTTTGTGATATTAAAAACAAAGCATCTTTGGACATAATTTTATGATTTTTTTTTATTGTGGCTGGCAATGGAAACAATTCCTTATTTCTTTATTCTTGTTTTAGAAATACATTTGTAAATGGACTTTAATTAATCAAATCAAAGATAACTTATCACCTTATCAACAACCGAATATTATTTTAATTTATCAACCACCTTAGATAAGAAAAAAAAGGCGGGTCGGACTTCAAACACAATACCTACAGATTTTTTTTCCATATTGGTGTTGATATACAAATACCATACCAGTATACATTAATTATTTATATTCAAGGATAACAATAACCCAAATATTAACATTTTTGGCATTAATATTGAAAAATTGGAGATTATTCAGGTTACAGGGTATCCCAATAGTGCCAACAAAGTTAAATACCTTCTTTGTGATTAGAGACAATGAAAATGTTATAAAGAAACATTGTAGTCAATGCTACATTGATTTGCACCTATCATGGAGTATTTCTAATGAGTTTCCATGGTGATTTATCCCTAAGTTTAGTTTTTAAATGAGTCAATCTGTCTTTTTAGAGTCAATTCCAGTCAACTTTTCTATAGGAACATCAAACTTGTATATTTTGAAATCTGCTACCAGAAAAGTCTGACTGGCACTTTTACACTAGACCCAAATAAATATTTTATAACTTGTGCTGTCTAAAACTACACTAACCTACACACTTTCTTGATCATTATGACTCTACAATTCCAGCTATGGCAAGTAATTGTTATTTTTTATATTTTAAAGGAACTTACATTGTTCAGAGTTATTTAAGCTAGAAATAAGCCTATTCTCCTTTTCTATTATTATTTCAGTAATAAAAATACATTTTTTTACCTCTAAAGCCTTATAATGCATCCTCAGAGAATGAAGGGGTGACCAACTATTACCCCATATAACAAATTTTTTGGTAATATGTGCATCAATTTCCAAAACTTTTTGTAACCATGTAGGTGGCCTTTTCTGTTTCTGAAAACAGGTCTGGTTAGAGGACTTGTTAATTAATTCTGTAAGAAATTACTTACCGAAGCTATGACATAATTAAAGTATAATAAAAAGTGGGTTATAATGAATCAACCAAACATTCTGTAAAAAACTACTTACCGAAGCCATGATAATAATATAATCAAAGTAGAATAAAAAGTAAAAAGTGGGTTATAGTTATAAAAGAATCAACCAAAACAAGCACTTCACTTGATTAACCTTAAGGAATGATGGATTGTCGCTGTCGCTATACCCTTTAGTGGTGGGTCGGTATCTCTGGAACTACTACTTTGAAACGGTATTTTTTGTTACCTTCGTGTCGCGCATAGAACTCGAACAAAGGTGTCTCCTCGCTGCACCTTAAGCAAGCAGATACTAAACCACAGAAGAAAAAAAGGAGGTTGAACCTTTTAAGATTTCAGCCGAGTTCTCAGAGCTTCGTTCTGTCGCTGGCGACACGTGATATAACAATAGAAAATGAGTATTGGAGCCACATGTCAAAATACTCATTTTCTATTAGTCACAACACGTGTCGCCACCAGCGACAGAACGTGAGAACTCGGCTGTAGTCCTTTGCCTATACTAGAGATGGAAAACACTGTTACCGATATGAAACGTTCCATTTTATACCGCGACTAAATAACCGTTACTTGGGATTTGGGAACGAACTATGAATGTAATGTTTGTCGAAATAAAAAATAATCTATCATTTCTATCTGTGACCTTGAAATCTCAAACTAATAAATGATAAAATTCAAATCGCCTGTCCATTAAATTAAACGATTGCTGAGAGCAATTTTAACCATATTCGACAAAATATTTTTTCGCTGGTTTCTGAAATGCTGCGATGTGAACCGTGGAAAGCTACAGCGGCCGGCCTCTTCAGTAGTTCGTTGTGGAGTGTGAATGTAAACGGCAAACGGTATCTGGGTGAACAGTAACAGCCTCGTGGTTGACGGTATATTGTCGTTGAAGGTATTTTCTTAGACCAGAGAAGAAAGGTTGCCGAGAGAATTGTTGCGTCCGCCGTTCGTGGGTATGTATGTATATGTCGTGGGACCGTTTACGCTGCGATACGTAGTTACGGTGTCGGTGTTTTGATGGCGCGTTAGATAAAGTATTTTTTATTGGATGCGGTCTGGGGCTCGTTTACTCGTTTATGTCGGGCGTACTCTGGGACTCAATTCTGGAATCTCGCTTTAAAATGCACATGAATGTCGCATTGGAAAAATGTCGTCGTAACTCGAGAGCGCGCCCGACGTCCACTGTGAACGCGACCTTATGAACGCGTCCTTGGACTTCTAAATAATCGCACTGCTAAAAACCCTTTTTTCTTCTGTGTTGCTAAACGCTGAGCGTAACCTCAATCTTTCGGTTTATAAATTTTTCCGAGTTTTTTTATAAAAAATATTAGAATTTGGAATAGTTTATTAAAACATGAGTGTGCACTACAAAACTTTAGATAGTTTTAAGGTTACCGGACATCTCCATACCAATTTCGCCAGCAGTATTTCACAAGATGATCGTATATTCATCATTTCAGAAGTCGGTCTCTACATCATATCCCTAAAATCAAATTTAACTAATCCTTTTGCAAGGTTTTCATGCCAGAAACATTTTATTAAACCTTCCAATTTTACAATATGTGATAAAGTGAATATAGATTTGAATCAGTTTGTGCACGAGCTTCCAAAAGATCTTCTTTACGAGACTGCTGGTCGAATAGAACTGTCGCAGAACCTTAACAGTGCTACATCCGTAGAGCCCAGTATTTTATGTGCCCAGTGGTCTGATGCTACAATGGTTAATGGTGTAGATTGTATGTTGGGTGAGTTTAAAATCATTTTAATAAAGATATCTATATCTACCTAAAATCTTAACGGTCGCTGCAGTTTTTAAACAAGAATGCATATTGTTCTTTTTAAAAATGGTTTCTATTTCGAAAATAATCAGGCACAACAAGTATATTCTACAAGAAACTTAGAATATATGTATCCAAGGCATAGATTGGCTATGAGTGAAAAAGGTGCATTTTATCACTGTATTAAACTCTTTAATGGTCTACCAAACAATATTAAAACAGCAACCAATTTAAAACAAATTAAGAAAAAAATTTGTAAGCTACTTTTGGATATAGAGCCTTATGACAGAATGAATACTACCAATATTTTGAGGAAAACTAGATTTTTTTCTACATAAGATAAGTTTATATTTTTTAAAGCTATTTATTATATATTGTTGTCACCTGAATAACACTATTTAATTGTATTTGTCTCTATACTCTTAAATAAAGATAATTTATTATTATCATTATTATTACCTACTTATAAATGCACAAATGCTCGCACAAATGAAAACATAAAAAGACAAATTAGTGTTAAAATTTTGAAAAATCTCATAGCAAAAAGCAGTTTTACATTTAGGTATCCTATCAACAACAAATTTTGCAAAAGAAAAACTGATATGTTTCTTTTTAGCCACACTAACAAATTTGTATTGCCTGGAAATATATGTTAAAAGTTTTGACCAGAGCAATATTCTTCAATATAATGTTGTATTAAATCTGACCAATGAGATGATAGAACACAGAAGGAGCAGTTTTATATATAGTGCTAGGTTGCCACCAGTGCAGCGAATGAACGAATTAAGGAAACGAGTGGAATCTATTGCTCCAACAGGTATTATGCTTAGTGTATTTTTGGAATCATTAGTATGAAATAATGATTAAACAATATACTTAGTTTCGTTATGTATTTTTCTAAAAACAATAAACCGAGCAATAAACCAATCTTTATTGATTTACATTTAGCCCATCATTTATAAATGTACATTAGCATTAGGTTAAAGCAGTATAGTGCTTGTGAACCAAATTGTAATCCAACAACATACTTGTATGTTTCTTTCTATTGTTAAAAATAATAGATTTTTAGTGTCTGTTTGAAGGTTGAGGGCAATGATGTTTCTTGAATGATAGAAGAGTTTTGGACTTGCATTGTCTTTATTTGTTTTACATCACAACGTTTCAACTGGTAAGTATCTCCAGGCGTCTTCAGGTGAATACTAAATAAGTAAGTAACTACAGCTCTATTTATACTAGCTAGATGCACTGGAGCATGACTGAGATGGGTGCAGTCATGCACTGGAGATACTTACCAGTTGAAACGTTGTGATGTAAAACAAATAAAGACAATGCAAGTCCAAAACTCTTCTTCTTAATAGATTTTTTGTTAGTAACTTCGTTTTATAAATTAGAATTAGAACGGGTTAATAGGATGACATACATATCCACTCATCTTATGTTTTCAAACCTCATGCTTTAGAGGCTTGTTTTTAGTTGTTTCTAGATAAGGTTTGTGACACCCTAGGGAGATTTTTATTATTGAGATATAGTTTCAGAAGGTTATAATTCCAGATGTTAGTTCTGAATATGATAAATTCGATTGTAGTGAAAAAGCCAGGGAAAAAGTCCATTCTTGGGAAGATTTAAAAAGAAAAGTTTAGCAAAAATGAACATAGAAAGTTGGAAATTTATATTTAAAGGGGTCAGTAAAAGAATTTGACAAGTTCAAATTATGAGACTGAAACTAGCAGACAGCAGACGTGACGGCATTCGCGCGCTAAGTAATATCAAATGTAATTGAAAGCAAATGTTTATGATTTTTTACATACACTTATAATAAAGTACTAAGTACTTAAAGGGTTAAAATAATTCTTGTTTTAAAAACACCCCTAGCAGACTGGTTTCAACCCTTTTCAAAGAAAAATCAGTAAAATTTACATTTATAAACTCTTAAAATTGTGAGTAGAAAACTTTAGAACTATTTTTATTAACTTGGAACTAGCACAAAGAAAATTTTGTCTGGAAAAAAAAGGGCGCGAACTTCTCATGAGTCATTCAATGGGTCCTCCTAAAAATGTTTTTCTAAAAACTGTGGATGTTCTAGTGGTAAAAGCTTATAAAGAAGTACAATTATAAATTTATTCAAATTATTTATTCTCAACCAAACAAGACATTATCGAAATGAAGCAAGAAAGAAAATGTTATGTATAGGCTGTCAGTTAACTATAATATCTAAATTTAAATACATTTTGTTTTTTGCTTTACCAATATAAGCATTTTTTTAGCATTTTGCTGGGGCCACACGATCACTTTAGAAAATCAAACCTATACGGTAATGTTTTTGGGTAATTTTCAAGGAGATATAACTGTTTGGCGGATATACGGCATAGAATCGAATGAAACATCGGCCAAATGTGATTTTTTGGGTACATACAATTCCAAATTGGGAAGGATCAATGCTTTATATTGGCATTGCACACATGAGTATGGTAAGATAAAAAATAAAACCCCAATCTATTTATGTTACTATTTTACACATGAGATTTATATATTCTTACAATAATTTTTTCTGAATTACATTGTTTTTTTAATTGATGTAATTTATTGTAATTTTCCGGCTTTTTTATTAAATTTTCCGAATTATGTACAGCGTGGTACTTATTTAACATTAATTAATTTGTGTATAAATAATTATCTTATGCGAGTTTTCGAAAATATTTCTATAAACGGCACAACAGGCATAAATCTGATACATAGATTGAAAAATTGTACTAATCATCTTCTTTGAAATTGTGTTAGCGGTATGTTTCAAACAAGTCGAAAAAGTCCATTTTGTTTTTGCAGCTCTCTTTATAATGCACTACTAGAAACTGTCAGAAACATTACTCAAATCAAAAAATTCCAGAACAAAGTAAAGTGCCTACCTTATTGACAACAATTATTATGATATTTGATAGGAGCTATACATTCTGTGCCATGATATTATCATATTAAACTGTTCTTTTTCTGACTTTGAGACCGTGAGGGAATTGAGCTTCACAGGTGAATTTTTAAATAAAATGAAAAAATGATCATAAACTAAATTCCGAATGCTTCACTAGCCCTAACTCTTTAGCTGAATTTTCCAAGCGACGCAGAACTTAATACGCCTAATGTAAACCGCTGTAAATTTGTTCAAAAAAAATCAAATGGAAGAGTTTTTCTGGATAGTGTAGTACATTGTGCGCCAATAATAAACAAGTTTACAGCGTATTACGTTCTGCGTCGCTAGGAAAACCAGGCTTTAAGGATATCACATTATATTCTTTATAATAGTATTTAACTTACTTGTTTCTTAGTCTAAAGGCTTTTTGGCACTACCGCAAATATTCTCAGTTACAATTAAGTACCTATAAGATAATGCTTTTCGCCGAAATTATAATACGTATGATAACAAATGAGTTAATTATAATTATTGTACTGTAATATTCATAAAAAAATATTTCATACATTTTAAGCATTTTAAAAGTAGGTTTATTGTTTCTATAAAGTTTTTTAAATTTATTTCTGTTAGTGTTTTGAAATTATAAATAAATTTGCAAAAACTTGTTGAACTCTTTTTGACAAGTACCTACCTACCTATTTAATACACAACAAAATAGGTTTTAATGATTTTAATCCCGAAAATACGAATCAACACTTTGACTGATGTATGATTAGACAACAAAATTAGGCAAATACTGCTTTGTAATTGGTACACGTGACCATAAAAATGACATTGCTGGGGGCATTTAACGGGTGACTCGATGCTTTTTGAGGAGCCATCAACCACCATATTGAATCACGTGGTTTGGATTCCCTAATTGATTTATTTTTGATTCTGTGACCTTAATAACCTCTAACATGGCTCAATAAGTAAGTACCTACAGAAAAAAGTTTCCTTTCATTTCGTCAGAATCAGATCCATCCTTAGACGCTTTTCGCCATATCATGGCTCATGACTCAATGCAGTTTAACTTTTAACAGACTGTCAATTTCGAAACGAAGCATCTGAGAAAAAACAGGTTTTACATTTTAATCTCAATTTTTAATTAAATCTCAAATCTTATCAACCACTAAATATTTGATATTAAATTTAAACACAAAAAGTTTCTGTAAAAAATACGACTGAGTCAAACGGCTCTTAAAATACAAATATCAAGAAATATTTGGCAAAAAGATAAAATGGCTGAAATTTCTCAGATTTTTCTTACACTTTTTAGGTGGTGGTTTATGTATAGGCGATATTGACGGCAAAATATCCATTTTACAAGTAAAAAATTTGGACAAAAACGAATGTTTTATGGATAACGAAGTGGCGTTTTATGAGGAAAAAGACAGACAAGTCGACAAGCTAACTGTAATGTCGTTCGAAGAATATGTAATTTTGGTCGCTGTAAAACAGTGTTATTTGCTGTTTTACGGGTTGAGCCAGAGCGGTAAAGTTTTTGATTTTACAGTTCATAATGTTGACAATTTTTACATTACAGGTGAGTTATAATAAAATTTAAATATATATGTATATATACTAGTGATGCATTCGCCATATCGTTTTTTGATTAATATTTCGTTACTTTTTCCGTTAATCTAAAAATCGGCCAAATATCCATGTTTTGAGCATAATTACCTACAGGTAAAAGTTAACAAAATCTATATTTATAAAAGCAGAAAAAGACATATGAACAAATTTCTTGGGTATTTGGACAAACTAAAAAACCACTGGTTTTCGTTGTTTCTTTAATTCGACTTTCGCAGATTTTTTCTGCTTCTTCAAGCTTCGAAACAAAGTCGTAATTTATTATTAATTTCGTTTTTCCATCAGATAAAAAACACACATTTACAAACACTTATCATCTCGGTCGGTATTGATGGACTACATCAATTTAAAAATTGAGACCGCAGATATTTTTTTTTGCTCTATGCGGTAAGGTCAAAATGTAGTAAAACAGCCCATTAAGTAGTGCTGTTTTATATTTTACCAGCCGATATATATCCGACCGCTTTATCGGTAGCGTATATTACATATTTATTAATTTAATTTAATAACTCAGTTCTGTAATAAAAATTTAAGAATTTCGTATTTTTTTTTACATATTGGTAGTATTATCTAGATATGTGGAGAATTTGATCTTCCTACCTCACTCGAAGTCGGTTTTCTTTTTCGGGCAAACATAGTTATAGTATCGTTAAAGTCAATTGACTTAAATAATAAAACATTAACCAAAATGTACACCTTTTTGAATAGCTGCAAACGAAATAGCTCATAACAATCTCTCGTTTTTACTATAAAGATTTTCCATACCCCTGCACCTGCGTGCAAGACTTTGATGCCAGACAGCGGACTGACGTTAATATGACGTCAGTTTTTCGTCATCTCAAACGTCCACTGTACTTTAAAAAATGACGTGATTATGACGGACGATAAGATGATGTGATTATGTCACAGACCGATGGCGTCATTTATTAATGTGACAATGGCGTGAGTAGTGCCGACATATCACGTTATAAAATAACATTAATTAAACGTCATTAGGTATATTGTTTTAGCTATATTAGTGTGTCGGAGTTATACACTTATATTAATGGTTTATTACTTTTTAAAAAAGTCGAAAATAAGACGTTATATTGACGTAAAATTTATGTCGTCTAAAATAATGACGACACGTATCCCGTCATTTTTTAGTAACATAACGTCGGAGACATAAATATCCCAAAAATGACGTCATGTAGACGTCAGTCTGCTGCTGCTTGGGCCGCCAAGGTAACTGATTTTTTCTTTATGTCACTTGAATTGGAAATTCATTCAGCTTATTATATGTATACTTAGTTAAAGATAAATGTATAATTTTAGGTATTTCCCATCATGAGAACGTACTTAAAATTATGACGTTCACGGGGGCTTTTAAGGAATTAACACTTTCAGTTCACTTTAACAAAATCTCAATAGACGAAAAGCTTCTCCAAATAAAGTTAGATTTTACAGGTAAGTTTTTGTAATACATTTTTCTTTACGAATGTGCGGAAATGATTTCTTTTTCACACATACATGGTGGCCCATTTGTCTGACAAAGTAATATACCGTCTCTACTAATAAAGATATCCAAAAAAAAAACATTTCATAAAAGTTATGAGGTATAAAAAAATATATGTTCTAAAATTATTTTTAAATATACAGGATAGGCCAGAAAAGTAGGACAATAAAAAGATAAATTTTTTTAAATGGAACACCCTATATATTTTAGCATTTTTTGTATCCTTATAAAATTATCCATATGACACCATATTTAGTTTTTTAATTTTTTACAACGTTGCCAAACAAAATGCAAAATTCATAAAATTTTGGAAAAAACATGATAGTAAAAAATTACCTGTATTTCTCAATAAGAGCATCGAAAATTTCTTGTAAGCTCTTAAGTTTAGGGATAGAAAAACTGCCTTAAATCTTTTAGTATCTAAAATTTTGAACAGGGTGTTTTCTGTTGACCTCCAAATATACCTATATTTTTATTGTCCTACTTTTCTGGACTATCCTGTATATTTAAAAATAATTTGTATCTGTATTTTTTTATACCTCATAACTTTTCTGAAAACTTTTTTTGATATCTTTATTAGTAGAGACGGTATATTACTTGGTCAGACAAATGGGCCACCCTGTATAGTTATTCATACTACTGCATTTTTCAGGTTTTAGGGTCCATGGATTTATAGAATCCCCAAATAAAATATTTCTAGCTTTGCTATTATCCCCTAGTCGTCTGAAAAACTCGGTGAGGGGAAAGCAGTTCGTCTATTTCTACCTGTTACATAACACACAACTGCAACCATTAAAATTACTATTGGAAAATAAAAGTGGAAGTTTGCGAACCTATTGGGATTGTCTGGAAACGCTGAGGTAGGTTTATTGTAAAAGTGGATACATCCATTAGGGGGACCAGGACTAATGAGTTTTTAGATCTGAAGGGCTGGTGTCATGAAAAAGAGCTTCAAGCCCTTTTACGGATTTTAATTCCATGGCTTAAAGCCCTCTTTAAAACATGAGCGTGTGGCATTTGAGCCTTGGATTTGTTTATAAAAGAGCTTTAGAATTGTGAATGAAAGAATCTATTTTACTGTCTTTAAAATCCCTTCGGTGGCTTGAAAAAATAAGTTGGTTTCTAAAAAAAGTCGCCAAATGTAAAAATATTACCAAATAAGCAGTTTTTTATTATCGGATATGAATGTATCGATATCGCTACAAATGTATCGATACTCCCTACATATTGTATTATAAATGTTGGGAGCAAAGCTCGAAAACGGCCAATGGTCGATATTGTTGCTCAATCTTAGGATTGACCGTTTGAAAGTGACCAAAGTCCGAAGTTTTATTCAATTTCGGGCTTTGGCCTTCTTTAAAGAGCCAAACCTGGAATTATGCAATTACAAAACGACCAATACTTAAAATAACGGTAATTTGCAGTTATTACTGTATTATTATGTTCCTTCCTAAATAAAAATTATTTTATACTTTATTGTTTTATTAATTCATGTTAAAATTCTTAGAATTAAATTATGCTTTATCAAAAGTTAATTCACAAAATGATACAATTGCATAGCTTAACCATTTAAATGTGTTTATGATTGATTTCCAATAAACTAGCTACAAATTTAAATAACATGTTCCAACTTACTTTTTCTAAATTGTATAGTGTGGCTGTATAGCTTTGGTCGAGTTAATTCGAACAAAATCATACAAATACATAGCTTAACCATTTAAATGTGTTTATGATTGATTTCCAATAAACTAGCTACAAATTTAAATAACATGTTCCAACTTACTTTTTTTAAATTGTATAGTGTGGCTGTATAGCTTTGGTCGTTTCGCAATTGCACAATTCCAGGTTTGGCTGTTTGGAGATGGCTAAAGCCCAAAATTGAACTAAACTTCGTACTTTGGTCGCTTTCCAATCCTAAGATTGAGCAAAAATATCGACCATTGGCCGTTTTCGAACTTTGCTCCCAACATAAATAACGATACAAAATATCGGGTATCGAGACGAAAAATATCGGATCGTATCGAATATCCCCAGACTTGAAATCATCTGTTTTTAGCATCGCCCACAGCAAACACGATAGGGGTACGATATCGATGTTAGCTATCGATGGTAACATCAGCACTTATGTCGAATAGCATAGCAAAATGTTACTAAAATAAAGGTTGTCGTTGTCAAAAATAAAGAACTATTACCCAATTCTTTCTCTGCTTTAAAAACAGGTCTTGAGACGTCAAAACATTGATAGTAAGGTCGTGGAGAAGATATCACAATATCAAGCATCGCACACATAACATCGATGATCGATAATAATCGCACATCCCTAGAACACTACACTCGATTTAATTTACGCGTACCAAGTAATCATGTATGTTTTCTCTTGAATTATTTTTCAATTTAAATTGCAACAAAAAGCAGCATTTCTACCTTCTTCGATTACCTTTGACATTTCGGTATCGGTAAATTTCCCAGTTCGAGACGACTCGTATAATTTGAAGCTATGTATAATTTTTTACCTAAAAAAATAACTTGTTCTTTGCAATTTTCAAGAAGGGTTTCAAGTTCTTTTTTAAGGACAATAAGCTCTTTTATAGGCTTCACATTTTTTTCAGAGTTTCCAGCTCAAAAAGGGCTTTAAATTCTTTGCAAAAGGGCTTGTGGCTTTTGGTCCACTTTATTTTTAAGTAAATTGGGAATTGCAAAGCCCTTCATGTTTCAAAAAAAAAATAGAGGCTTTGGGCTTTCAAGCCTTTTTTAAAAGGGCTTTCGTTTAAATCTGATTTTTTGGATTTAAATTGTTTTACCGATAAATAATTTTACTGGGAAGTTGTTGAAAAAAATGTTTTGGTTCAATTAAAGTAAACGGCAGGCAGTGCGCCGCCCGTCCTGGACAGAGCTGTGAGTAACTTAAGTAACTAGATACTTTTTAGTATCTAGTTACTTAAAGTAACTAGATACTTAGTAACTTAGTTCTTTTTTAAATCATGCCAAAAGTAACTAACTTCGTTACTTTTGAAAAGTACTTTTAAAGTAACTAAGTTACTTTTAACGTAACTAAGTAAGGTACTTTAAAAGGTAAAGTTCCTCTATATAATTGGTATCCAATTATTCACACGTGCCGTCCATCAGATGATGACCAACGGACGATCGGCGGCCGTTAATAAGATTTTCACGAAGGGACGAGCGGCGAGTCGCGAGCGTCAAACAGCAAACTGGTTGGAACGCGAAATTTCTTGGAAAGCATTTTATTCTACTTGTTCGTTGTTCGAATTAACATTTCTTAGTTTAGTTTTCTAATGGTAATAGTGGTAGTGTGTACAGGAAAAGGAGTTATCACTACCTGATAAATTTATGGTATCTAGTTCAAAAGCATCTTAGTAACTTTTAGAGTTTCGTAGTAACAATTAAAATAACTAGTTACTCAAAAGTATCTTAGTTACTTTTAGTAACTAGTTATAATCAAAGTAACTAGTTTTTTTTTTTATGATAAAACACCTGCACTGTAGGAAAAATCCTTTAAGGCGCTCTGGGAGCGGTGCGTGTGCGAAGAAGTTACTTTTAAATTATCGTAACTAGTTACTGTAAAAGTATCTTAGTTACTATAACTAGTTACTTTTACTAAGTAACTAAGAACTAAGTTATTTTTCGGTAAAAGTAACTATTCCTTATAAGTATCTAGATACATTTGTGCAAAAGTATCGAAAAAGTAACTAGTTACTTTTCTGAAGTAACTTGCACAGCTCTGGTCCTGGAAAAGATTTCGCCCTTCCAAATGGAAAATTAAAAGTAATAATCCTAATCCATTTTGAAATTTAATGTAATTATGGATATTCTTCATATATATTTTGCTTCTTAGTTTTATTAAAAAATAAGTCGTCTTTAATTCAGTTTTCGATCGATTTTGATGTGTTTAAAAAAAAATTTAATGAAAGGCGCAACAGAAAATTACAACTGTTTTAAATTTGTTTCCACGTTTTTATAACGATGTTAGTTTTCTATGCATGTTACGGATATAATACATATATCTTTATTTTGTATGGTTATTTTTATTTTGTATCATTATTTATGTTTAGGAAACGAAATCTTTTATTTTTTCTGTGATACCTACACATACATGCGCACCTTTACCTTTATTTTGTATTTGTTTACAGTGCCGTAACGTCGTGTCCACTCCAGATTGCTCTGGTTGGGTGAGTTCCTGACGACTTTGAGCATGGCCCCAAAAAATTTTTGCGCTTTTTTTTTGTACTAATAATTTTCTTTTAAATATATTTTCCCTTCCAACAAATTTATTTGCCCTTTCTAACGTTCGAGTCTGGCTACGGCCTTGTCTTGACTTATTTCGACACATGTACTTTTAATCCCACAAATGTCAATATATAACGGGCTTTAATTAAAAACCCTTTAGTAAATACGGCTGGAAACGTTTAAACATTATTTTTTAAGTGACACCAATGTCAAAGTACGATAAAATTATTCTTTTAACGATCGATCTACGGGCATGCAAACTGGGTCCTCTTTACAGCCAATCTAATTCTACAAAATTGCAATATTAGAATAGCTTTGTTCGCGGTAAGAATTAGAACTAGCACTATATTAATTCAGTATTGCCGCAGTACGCATGCTTGATAATTAACCGGTTCGAAATTTGTTTTTACCGCGAACGATTCGGGAAGAATGTCATACTGTCAATATTATTTGAATTTGGCCAACCAAATTGGACAATGCAAGATATTGTTATTAATTTAATTAGAGTTAAACTGACAAGCTATAAATTATTTGAACTTCGCATGAGAATAGTCCCGATTCGTTTCAGAATCCTTACCACAAACAAAGCTAATGATATAAATGGGTTGGTTTCGAAGGTTCAGTGTTCAATTCCCTGCATTTTTATGTGCTTTTTTAAATTGTCATTCAAAAAAGAAGAAAACTTTTATTGATTTTTGAAAAATTAAAACCCCTAAAAAATTAGCTACGTCCTTGAATCTACGTAAAAACTATCTCTTATATTGATAGGGGTCTCCGTTCCGAAAATTATAAATTTTCAATTTGACCTTGTAAATAAAAAATTAAGGAAGTTAAAAAAATATATTTCTCAAAAAGGGTACAGTGTAATTACAAACGTGTGTGGATCAACGGACTGATTTTTAAAGTTGCAGCTTTTTATAATTTCCCCCTATTCTTTATATCACTTCTTTACTCCTACATGTCAGGCAGAACCCTAAAAGTTAAAATAGAAAATGAACTCTCTAACCCTATAAGGTTACATGCAGGACTTCAACAAGGGACAAGCCTGGCGGCTCCCTTATATAACCTATGCACAGCAGACATCCCTAGTTTTCCAAATTTCAACCTGGCCATGTTTGTAGATGACGTGCTGGTTTATGCAAGCTCGTTTTATGCAAATGTGGTCAGACAACACATTACCAACCACCTTAATGTCCAACTTCCTTGTATAAGAAATGCCTCAACATTACACGAAAAACACATAAATCAACACTTTATAATAAATAACACTTGAGTAGAACCCAAAGATACAAATAAATATCTGGGGGTTATACTGGACAAAAAACTAAACATGACACCACACACATAATTCAAAAATTCTACACTATAACAAGACAGTTATACAAGATACTAAATTACAGATCTTTTCTATCACAACGAAACAGACAATATACAATCAAGTTATTAGACTGACAATGACGTATGCTGCAGCATTTCAAACGAACAATTTAACCGACTACAACAATTACAAAACATAGTACTGAGACAAATACTTACAGCACGCAGATAAACACCACTAGTATAATTACACAGACGGACAAATACACTATACACTATGCAATAAGTACATGACATTTCGACTAAATTTTACGAAACACATACAAAACGCACCGCTAACACGGAACATTACTTATACAAGACATACAGACAATCAAAAACACAAACAACAGCTCCATCAAGGCATTAGCCCTGGTGCATGTCCTGGTTAGTCGTGGCTAGAAGAAACGAAACAATATACTATGTATATTATATATATTGTTTCGTTTAATAATGTATATTGTAGAATAATATGACAATTTAAAAAGCATCTTAAGATATTTTAAAAGTAAAAGTAACTATAAACGCGTTCCTCTATATTCATCAATCAATGATTGTTAAACACACATTAACTATATTAATAAGCATTAACTACCTATTACAAGCATAAAATTAAATATTTTTAGGTTATTGTGTTTGAGGGAACAACGCTTTCCATGGCTTGGTATTGACCCGCAACTGGACTACGACAACCTTTCCCTTCTTCAACTGAAGACCTTTAGGCTGATAGCGAAAATCTCGGAAACGGTTTTTACGGTTGTAAAGAAAGTGGTTAACTACGACATCAAACCGTACATTTTACTCCATTATTTGGTCGATATTAAGCTGATAGTACAACGGTTGAATATGTTATTTCATGAGAGAAATTTAGGGAAAACATTGAGTGACTTTGAGCTAAGGAGTATTGATTTACAGGTAATGTCATAATACAAAGATTACAAGATGTGGTATTCAGAGGCTGTGATGTCATCTTGTGAGTAAGTAACCCAAGAAACAGATGGTAATTTTCATTGTGTTCCCATGGTTACGAATAGAAGGTTTACTCACAAGGTGGCGTTACAGTTGTGTATGTGTGTGTTATTGATGCAAATACTATAATTATAATAAACTAATAATTTTTACCTCAAAATCAAGGTAATCCAATTGCTGGCTTATTTTTTATTTAAACATACACATACATATACAAAATACACTATAATATACAGTGACCGGCAGAATTCTTTTTACATATTATGGAAAACTCTTTTATAAATTGATTTCACAGAAGATTGTATAGGTACTTGATAAAAGTGTCTGCGTTGCCTTAAACTAAACAAGCGTTTATTAAAATTTAAAAAACTGTAATGCATACGAGGGAAATTCAATCAATAACGTATTTTTATTTTTCGTTTTTGATAAAATTTTTATTTGTAAAAGTATTTTAGAATTAAAAGTTATGTTCGAATACAGAAGTCACAGACTTCTATTCCCAACACAAAAAAAATTCTTGTTCTTTCTTACTCTGTATAGAGACTAGATTAAAGAAATACAATTATTTTTAATATTTACTTTTAGAATACTGGTCGAACTTTAAATTTCTTTTTAATTTCTAATTTTTCTTAGGCCATTCAAAAAAAATTATGCCAAAATTCGTTTATTTTTAGAGCAATTATGTTTAAATCAAAACTATTTATTCAGGATCTTCTTAAACTACTTTAAAAATGTATTAATTTAAGTAAAATGATCTAGTCTCTATGCAGGGTAAGACAAAACATAAGTATTTTTCGTTTTTTTAATAAAGGCCGTGACTTCGTATTCGGACATAACTTTTAATTCTAAACAACATTTACAAATGAAAATTGTATCTTAAACGGAATATAAGAATACTTTACTCTTAAGCAACTTTAAAAAAATGGAATTTCCCTCGTATGCACCACAGTTTTTTTCAATTTTTGGGAGCGTTCTTTTAGTTCAAGGGAACGCAGAAACTTTTATGAAGAATGAAATTTTCTGTGAAATCAACAATAAAAAAGTTTTTCATATGGAGCGAGAATTCTTCCAATTACAGTATGTTAACAAAATTTTAATATAGGATTTGTCTATTTGGTATTTCTATATTAAAAGAGATAAATACCATTTTTTTGTCATAAATTGTATACTATTATTGCTATATCAATGATATGTCATTATTGCTTGAATTTGTAATGGATTTTTTAAATTTATTTTAGAACTCAAGAGATGTCAACATGTAAAACTTTTTAAAACATATGTATTGCTCTGAAGGATACCCCATCAACGCAGTGTGTTGCGGTGACGGTAGCGGTGACGGTTTCTCGCTGTGACAGTGGTTTATTTTAACAGCGCTGTCAGCACTGTTTTCGCCGCAAACCGGCACATCAGCCACGTGTTTTGTATTACCTGTTTAATTGTTGTGCTAACTGTTGTTTTGATATATTTTTGCCGATTATATTGACAAAACCTTGGCCGTCAAGAATTTAACGAAGCGTGAGTTGGAAACTATAAAAGGCCGATTTATTTCAAAGGAGTGGGGGAAATTTTAACGTTTACCGGGTAGATGACGTAGGTCGCCGCCTGCTGCTACTCGTTAAGTGAAGATACAAACCAACTGTTTTTAAAATTATTTCCGAAGTATTACGGACTTTTTAATCTTAAAGCAATGAAAACACACAATTGTTGTTTTAAGAAAATTTGCTCCTCTTGCTGATAATTGATATCGTTGTACTAAACCGCGTAACCTGACAAGTTGTTTCTACGTTCTCCCGCACCCAAAGTATTTTCTCTTTTTCTGTTCGAAAAACCCAAATTCTTACAGCAGAAAACACGACATTTACTGCCCAACAAAGGGTATAAAGACACCGACACTAATCTATTTTGCTTCGAAAAGAGTCGTGGCAAACCAGTGCTATTTGGTGCTATCCGGCCCGGCCGCACTCCCGCAGTCGCTGGACGTACTTCTAAAGAATCGAAGGAGGATAGTGAATAGTAGTAAGCTATCTTGAAACGTATGTCCTTTCTGAAACGTATATTCTCATAAACGTCTTCCTTAATTATTATATTCCTAGCATAGTACACTCATTTTTAACTCTGACCGCGTTGAAACACTATTCCCGATTTTAGCAATCAAACTATTTTATTTGCGCAAACGCTATCAAATAAAAAGTAAACAAATCGATGTCAACGGCTTGTCATAATACTAACCTCAAAATATTACCAGTCCGATGTGTATCGTAAACGGATGTCAACCACATATACACTATAATATTGCCAATACAAGCAGCCGCACGAAGCAAGAATACACCCATCGTGCGATTCAAAATAACCTGAGTTGGGGGCCGTGGCGCTTGCATAGGGAAAAAATTAGGCAACCCACACGATTTCTAACAGAACGTAAACAGAACCCAAGGTCTCTTGAACAGAACCGGCTTGCCGTTGTATTCTTATTTGCCATCTTTTATTTCGTTCATTCGTGTGGTTATAATTTCCAAGTTTTGGGTGTTAATATTTATAAAACTTTACTTTAGTCATTTTTTTTTGTTAGGTTGTAAGTTGTAGTCGTTTCCATCTTTTTTTACGTTGTATTCGTTCGGATTTTACGTGTGTGATTGTGGATATTATTTTAAAGTTTTGGGTGCGAATTTAGGTATAAAACTTTACCAGACATTTTGTTATTGTTAGCGACTTGTGTCTCAAGATGGGTAGAAAAAAGTGCATGATCCTTTTTTGCACGAATTGCGGTTCAATACCAGGAATAAGGTATTTTAGGTATGTAAAATATCGGTTACTTAGTTTTATTTGACTATGAACTGTACACACCCGAAGTAAACGGGTGAATTTAAATAAAAGCTGGTAAAAATATTTTGAAAGTTGGCCCTGTCAAATGTTTACATCAAGGAGCAAATTTCCGATCTGCGCAAACTCAACGGCCCCTGATCATCTGCTTACAGTGGTGGCATCATTGAATTATGGTATTAGCAATATAGTGCATGTATGTATAAATGTGATGTCAATGCATTGTCATAATTTGACAAACAAAACTAACCTCAAATTACTTAGTTCTGGCCGTTGACATGGAGGTCTCCACTCAAGGTTAGGCCCTCCTTAAAGACGTCCCCGCACCGAGATTTATTGAGAAGGCAATGGACAAACAATAGAAGCCGCGCCGATGTGAATAGCTGAAAAAGAAGGAGCGTGGTGTACCGCTTGGTGTTTACCGTCACCGCTACCGGCCCACTGCGTTGGTCTGGGGATCCTTTAAATTAACAAAGTAAATTAAATAAAATTATAAGTAATTATATAGGAAACTAATATAAACAGAAAAAAATATTATTACTTTGACAAATTACCAGAATTCTTAATTTAACCATCTTTCATAACCAGGGTTGTGACGATTTAAATCAACTGATTTTTTCAGTTTTAATCGTGATTTAAATCAAATTGTAAATTAATAAACTCATCGGGAAATTTAAAAAAAAACAAGGAAGATAGTTTATTTAAACGAAGTGTTTAGATACATTATGTAAGTGTAAAAACATAACTAATTATCATCAGTCCAATGTAAAATATATTCATAAATTACGCTGCACGCTGCCGAAAATTTTCATGTAAATACAAGTTATTTTGTATGTCGCCAAGGAGATTTTCTAACTAAATCTAAACAACAAATATTTTTGAGCGAATAAGGACAAAATAATGAAAATAAGTGATTTTAAAGTTCATTATTGCCATATTTAAGGAAAACATCAGTGTAAATTGTTCAAAATCAAAAAAACACGATTTAATCGAAAAAATCAGGTTTATTGATTTTTTCAAAAAATTCGTGATTTATTGCAACCCTGCTCATAACTATAATCCAACTGTAAGTATTAAATTTGGAACACATAAATTAATCATTCAAAGATGATAATTTTGAAGGGCAAAATATAGATAATATAACAAGTGCATAAAAAATTATCATTAATTTTAGGAAAATACGTAGGTGTTTTGCAATGCATAGTTATCAATTTACGAGGGTACAATTTTTTTTGATGTGTTATCATTACGAATATTTTCAAAATTAATGTACAACGGAATTTTAACATTTTTGTTTTATAAAAATAAAGCCACGTGGCGCTGACAAGTTAACTTGAGCTAAAGTTTTGTTTAAGTTTACAATGATTGCTATAAGGACACCATGCACTCAAGTATAATCAGTTGGGGCTCATTAGTTATTCAAAGGGGTCGACATAATTTTAATCTAGCAAACCCGACGATTTATTATGTTTTTGCTCCTAAAAAAATTAACAAATATATATTATTTTGATCAGGACATATGTCATCACAGGACCAATGGGTTTTAAGACCTACATTTCTGCCACATCAGGACCAATGTCTACAATTGCCAATATTCCATGGTTATTTTACGATTCCCGTTAATAATATAATTTAATTTCTCTGTTAATATGCCGAATAGCTCGGCTAGACCGGCACCATTTTTTGTAATGGCTATTCTATCTAATTTAAGAGTGTGGTCTAGTGCCACATTCGCCATTTCGTTTTTTGATCAATATGAATGAAGTAATAAAAGCAGAAAAAACGGAGAAATTTCATAAATTTTCGTTTTTTTGCTTTTATTGATTCATTTTTTAAAATTTCCTTAGTTCAAAACTGTAGGTAATTATTATAATAATATAATAACTTAAGGACGGGTCTTTGGCCCCTTTTTGAATAAACCGCAAAGGACTTCACTCTTAACTATAAACAAATAATAAAGTTTTATTTTTAGGTCTTTTTTCTTAAAGAAATGGTAGTAAGTGGTGTACTCCCCAAGTCGAAAGTAGGAAAAACATTTATTGATGAAATTACTCATGTACTTAGCATAGCCAACGAAATGACATATCCAGATATGGAGCAGTGTAATTTTTGTGGAGAAAAGGTATCCTACAATGTTTGTGTAAAAATAAATATTCAGAATTTTAAAGTTATTATTTCAAAGCTACAATTTTCATTTTTTTATACGTTTTTATTACCCATTTTTTTTATTTTTTCGTAATACATTTTAACAATAGGAAATTATTTATAAATTTGGTACGACAGGCCACATTTATATTTTGAATATTTTCAAGCCTCGGAATAAAAACGATCAAAGTAGCAACAAAGCAACTCTTACCACAAAGGCACAGGATGTTGAAAAAAGGCCGGTACCCCTAAGAATTTTCCAAAAAATTTTGTGGGGCCGGAAAAGAAATACAATCATGTTTACTAGACTAGATCCTCATGTCTATATGTTTTTAAGGTCGCTGAACCCGACTCCGACCTCCATTTCACTCCGCCAGGTCTATTTGGAGGGGGAGTGAAACCAGTTAAAACGTTGTAATTTAAAACAAATAAAGATAATGCCAAGTCCAAAACTCTTCTATCATTCAAGAAACATCATTGTCTCCAACCTTCAAACTGACAATAGACGCATATTTCAGATTTTACCTGCCGCTAATAGCAAGGGAGCCAATGGTATTTTTTCAATTGTCTTAATAATAATAAATGTATTTATTTGTGCCAAAAACAATAAATTATAATTATCAGGGCCCGCTCTAGGGAGCGGCAACCTGGGCCCCTGCCCAGGGCGGCAAGTTGGAAGAGCGGCATGAAAAATCCAAAAAAAACACCATAAATCCCCGTTTTGCCTACCTACGTTCCTAGGTATATATGAAGTTTGAACCATTCCAATTCCCAGTGAAAAAGGCGGCAATTTCTTGTTTTGCCCAGGGCGGCGTTATTGCTAGAGCGGGCCCTGATAATTATGTTGAATGAACTTTGAGTTGGCACAAAAAGGTAGGATTTTGTTTAGGAATTAATCAGTCTATCAATTCTACACTAAGAAAATATTGTTTAAAAGAAGAATAGCCTAATTTTTTTATATCAGATTGTATATTATTGAACTGAGAGTAAAGTACCTTAATTATAAAAAATTCAGCACATTTTATATGGAAATATTGTTGCAAATTAGAAACTTACTTAATTATGGTTATTTAACTCAATTTTTAATGTTTTTCCTTAAACCTCTATATTTCCCTAAGCGGTACGCCTATGGTCAATTTTTTGTTTATACAATTTTAACATATTTATCCAATAACTTAATCATAGGTTCATAATAGAAATGTGTTAAATTGTTGCAAACCTTTTAAAACTTTTTAATGATACGAGTTGGCTCAGATATTAGCGTGTTCCACGCATATTTAAATACATTTTACACAACTTGTGTTCTAATCAAAATTCGGATAGAAACCAATTACGGGAAATAACTGATAATTTATTAGTCATTTTCACCCAGTACGCTTAAGTCCAAAAACCTACTTTAAAAAATGCATATAAAATAGGTATTTTGCTTTTTTAACCGTGAAAACTCAAATTTCGTATTTGGACTAAGTTTTTAATTTGCGACAACATTTCCATATAAAATGTTACTGTATTTTTCCTAGTTAAGGTACTTGCTCTTAAGGCAATTTCGAAAAAATAGCATTTGCTCCTTTACTATTACTACACTCTGTATAAGTATCTACAAGATTATTGGTAACTGCCTTACGTTTTAGATATTATATCAGTTAGATCTTTTTATTTTTGAAAAAATTTCACTTGCAAAAAAAATATTACCACATTGTCCTTAAGAGTAGCATTTGGAATGGCATCTTGTCACGTCAAATTTAAACATGATTTTGATACGAAGATGTTGTTGCGAAGTTTCCGTAGAAGATGCACTCCGCGACAAGGAAAATAAACGTTAAACTGTTCTATCGGAGTACCTAATAATGTCATCAACTGATAAGCCAAGATTTTTCGTATTCCCATTAGTTCTTGTAAAAAGTAATCCTTAATACATTTGCAGCTTATCGGACCGACGTGCTTGCCTCCTCACGCAGACTCTAGATGCAGCTTTACAATGATGCCAATCTTCTTAGCACCAGCGTACAGGTGTCCTCTCTGCAAGTCACTCGCTCACAGTGAAGTGAGAAAAAGACAGAACGTATTATTTTGCCCATACTGCGACGTTCCAATGGATAAAGTGTGCTTGGATGAGAAAACTCAAAAAAGTTTAGACAATTTTGAAAGAGTCGTCAGTGAATGTAAAGTAAAATCAAAGTGTTTTAGCGATTGTATTGTAGATTCTGGTGAAACTATTCGGGACTTATTATTGAACTTGGAAGAAAATGAGAAGGATTATGTGATTTTTAGCGATAGTGGTAGTGATAATGATGAAAATAAACTTAAAGAAGTATATTTTAAAATAGCTAATATTAATGTTGGGGAGGATAGTATCGATAAAAGTGATAACACATGTTTGTAGGTAATAATAAAGAAATTATAAAACAGTAATTTTTTCCATTTTTTAATATACATTTTTGTTTTCTAATTAATATAATGTTTTTATTTATAAGATAAGAAATTGTACATACATGTATATCACTAAAGCAGTTCCTAAGCAGCACATAAGTTCTACTTTATTATGTTTAATAATTTTGTCATGGAGAAAATTTATGGTATGACCTAGCAACAGTTTTATTGATGAAAAACACTTATTATAACACTGATTTAATAACTGAAATGTCAAAACTTTCAAAGGACCCCGCACAAAGCTTATGGAAAATGATTTTCGTCTAATTTTTCTGAATTTTTAGTATTTTCTAGATCTTGACGTCCTGATTAAAAGTGTTCATGGCCGTAATCCAATCCTATGACTAGTTTTTGAGTTATGTCCTTTTTGAACTTGGCAATTTCTTACTTTGAGATTTTATGCATTGTCTGGAGTTTTCACTTGTCTCTTAAAAACTATCAACTTTTTTTATTTTTTTTTTATTGAATGAAAAGTAGGCCTTGAGTTGTCTTTTACTTATATAGAAATAAAATATGTACAGCATGTTGAATAATTTATAGGCGAAATAAATAAATACTAATATTAAAAAATTATGACAGTCCAAAAAAAATGTTCCTCATTTTTTAAATTTTGAAAACAAACGGCTAGATTTTATTCATATTTTAATATCTTGTAGCACCAAGCTGTGGATGAAAAAAAATGGGTATAGGTTGACGTAGAATATATTGCCGGGTATTTTATTTTCTTTTATTCTACACACCATTTTGATCCACAAGCTGACATTTTACTTATAATTATTTTATTTATTAATCTAAACTAAGTGGTTTAAATCCCTATCAAAATATAGATTTTTTCAGTATCTGTCATTATCAAGTATTTGAAAAAAAAAAACATTAAAATGCCTTTAAACCTAAATTGAACAAGGATTTTCTTTAATGTCATTAGCTGACACTTAGACCCATCTGTTGACACCTTGCATTTCGGATCAAAAAATGAGAAAAAATCTAGAATACTACTTAATTGATGCTTATATTACCACACAAGTATAATTTAGTTAATAACCTAACTTTTGGTTGAACACATACCACACAAATATTCAAAATAAAACTTAACTCTTCGGTAAAATGTAAAAAGTAAGTACAAAATCTTAAATAACTAAGATAACTGATTTGAACAAACGAAAATCTTATGATTCCAGTAAATCTAATTTTTTTCTAAACAAACTTAAAGTCTGGGTCCAAAATAATTATCAGTGACGTAGCAATTGAAACCATAGAAACGCCTGCTAAGTATACAGAGTTTTGATTGGCGGTTTGCATTATTTTCCATAGTTTCCCTTGTTACATCACTGACAATTATTTTGGAACCAGACTTTAGAAAAATATTTATAACTTAAATCATATAGGCATATATCAGCAGAAAACACAATATTATTGTTATAAAAGCATAAAGGCACTTGGTGAGATCACAATTAGATCATCATAGAAAAATTAGCCATCGACAGATAATAAATTTATAGTTTAAACGATCTCCGGATATAATCATATCTGGAAACATGAGTTTTTTTTATTATCTGTGTTATAGTATAATTACGTATTAAGTGTGGTAAAAAGCATAATACGCACGAATGGAAAAATTGCGAACGAGCCGCATAGTAATTGCTTTAAAACACGCAATAAGTACTATACTTCTACGACTCTTACTAATAAATTAATGATCAGTTTATAATTTATACAGTATCGATTTGAACTTAAAATCTCAAATAATGACAATGTCACTGTCAAATATTCAAAACACAAGATTGATAAAAGTGATGATTTGGGTGGTTCAAGGCTAACTTCATAACAATACTAGGCATCATAACGCACAGTCGTGTGTTTTTATGTATCATAACGCACAGTTATTTGTGTTTATGCATCATAAGAATGGATTTACTTATAAAGTGAACTGTACGTAAGACAATGTTTACGCTTATGTCATTTTCATTTAGTTTAAAGAACTCCGTATCTTTACGTTTTTCAATGCGACAACCTCTGCTTCGCTCTTAGAAAATACATTTTGAGTATCTAACACAGACATATACAGGGTGTCCGGTAACTTATGGGCCGTAGAGTAACTGGAGATACTAGACATCAAACTAAGCCGATTAAGTCGTATAGGTTTTTTCGGATTGTTACTCGTTCTAGAGATACAGGGTGTTGAAAGTAAAAGTTTATTCTCGAAAATAAGCCCTAATTTTAAAGCGGTTTAATGAATGGAATTGAAAGTTGGCAATGTTATGTTTTTATGAGCAAGAAATAATAATTTGTAGAAATTTTTAAGTTTGAAACTAGAGGGCGCTAGTTGCATACACTGGGCTCCTTATAAATTTATGATTATTTTTCTTACCTGTAATATTAGGTGTTTTTCAATTATAGCTTCTTAAAGAAGGGCATTTTCTGAGTCAAAAAGTGTACTTGATTGATCTTAATATCTTTAACGGTTTTCGAGATATTTCCCTTTAAACATCCCAAAGCATAAAAAACATAGTACATAATTAAATTAATACATAAATTATATACACTCTGCATCTCTAGAACAAGTAACAATCCGAAAAAACGTATTTGACTTAATCGCCTTAGTTTGATGTCTAGTATCTAGTATAGGTTTTTTAATGCTTTGGGATGTTTAAAGGGAAATATCTCGAAACCCGTTAAAGATATTAATCAAGTACACTTTTTGACTCAGAAAATGCCTTCTTTAAGAAACTATAATTGAAAAACACCTAACATCACAGGTAAGAAAAAAATTTATAGATTTATGAAGCCCAGTGTATGCAACTAGCGCCCTCTAGTTTCAAACTTAAAAATTTCTACAAATTCTTATTTCTTGCTCATAAAAACATAACATTGCTGTGATGTATGTCACAATACGACAACGCCGTACCGCGCAAGACTGGGTGTCGATGACAGCATCGAGCAACCAAGGATGGAACACGTCCTCTTCCACTACCGATGATCTTACCAACAACATCCAAGCTGACAAGCCCCGAAGATCGCGACCGCGTTTTATAAATGTCCGTATAGTACCTATATACCTTGTAATCTGTGATAATAGATGAATAGTTAAGTATCCATGTGTTTCCCTTATTGCTAGAAAATAACCCATACAAAACAATTGCCAACTTTCAATTCGATTCATTAAACCATGTTAAAATTATGGCTTATTTTCGGGAATAAACTTTTACTTTCAGTATCTCTAGAACGAGTAACAATCCGAAAAAACTTATATGACTTAATCGGCTTAGTTTGATGTCTAGTATCTCCAGTTACCGGACACCCTGTATATGTCGCTTTTTTTCCAGGGAACTCGACTAACGTAATTCTGGGAACACTATGTTTTTTTGCCGATGCAGATACTGATAATCCTGGGCCACAATATTTCAATGCTGCAAGCATACTCGCGTTGGTGTAATTTTTAAGCTTCGGTCCTTTTATTTGGAGTAGCAATTTTTCCCCACTTGTATGATCAAGACCTGATAGGATTAAAAGTTGATATATCAAGCACCAAAAGTAGACAGAGGGATGTCAACGGGGGTGTGTTGCATATATTTTTAGTAATATGCATTCTACGAAGAATTCTGAGCATTAAATAATATGTATCATATTCTATACCTATGTATTTAAGACAGTTTCCGAGAAAATGGCGTTGGAGATTGTCAAATTAACCACACATTTTATTGTTTTTTACTTCTTTTTAGGTATTCCGTATGAATGAGTCAACTATTTCACTTCCGGTTTAACCGGAAGTGTTTCAAAATTTGACATCCAAACACAAATTTGTCTAATCATTTTAATAGCACTACTTACCCCTTTTAAATCTAATTTTCAAAATCATCTTACTTTTTTAAATATTTTTATTTATGCTTCCCTATGTCTAAACTATTACCTTTTAAGATATAAGCAATTAAAAGTTTAGTTACATTATCCGATAAGCAACAATTTATGTTAGTTTATTCACAGTTTCATCTAAGGTAGCTATGGTTAATAATAATGTCGTAAAGCAGTTGAAATCAGTAAACAAATATGCGAGGATCCATAGCTACCTTAGATGAAACTATTAATAAATTTACATCAGTTGTTGTTAATGTATGTTTGTTGGATAATGTAACTAAACGTTTAATTGCTTATATCTTAAAAACTAATTAGTTTAGACATAGGGAAACCTAAATAAAAAAATATTATATATAGAAATCAGGTAATTGAAAAAATTAGATTTAAAAGATTATTGGAGAAATTTTTGTTTGAATGCCAAATATGGCAGCACAAGTGAAATACTTGTGTCTCATATATTCGGAATGTCTAAAAAGAAGTAAAAAAAATAATATTACATTTTTTACTTATTCATTTGTTTTTTGTAAAAACAATAAAATGTTGCTATGTATTTCTTATGAATTTAATTTAAAACGACCTGTGTCAAGATTATATTACATAAAATTTTATGCAACAAAAGGATGGGTTTGATTTACTTCAAAGTTTATTTTCAATTTTTTAGCTCATTCAAATAAAAGCGCTTTTTAAAGTTTTTTATATTAGTTTGTTTATTTCTTTTTTAGTTTTCGTTGGATATTTCTCTAAGTACGTTCATATCAAATAATGCGTCATTGTTCGGGTTTTTTCGGTTTTTTATCATAAAAATTCATTGTCATCGAAACTGAATCACCACGTAAAATTTCAACTCCGTAGAATAAGAGGAAGGGGTTTTGGGTTAGTTGACTTTTTATCATAAAAATGCATCGAAAGTGACTCAACATGTAAAATGTCAACTCTATAAAATAAAAGGAAGTGGTTCGGGTTTGTTCGTATTTTTTTATCATAAAAACTCTGACCTAAATCGCCATGTAAAATTTCAACTCCGAAGGATAAAAAAAAGTGATTCTAATTCAGCTTGTACGATTTGACCGACACACACACAAACTAACTACTTAACATAATAAAAACTTAAGTTTAATAAAAGCTTAAAACAAATTGCCACCAACAAAAACGAAATAAAATGGAATTCACCTTCAAAGATGGTTTTTCATCGATAGGTCGAAACCCATTTAACTTTAATGTTTCTGTATAAACTGCTGGACAATTATTGCTTTCGAGCAAGAAAAATTTCTCCTAATTTCTGAACCAGATATGATATCGACCTACGGTTTTTAATAGTTGATAGATTCGTCCCTTGCGAAAAAATTGTCAATGTTGGATTTTCTTTAACTGTCAGAAAATTTTATATACAGGGTATTAAGGAAGACGATGATTTTTGATCCAATTTTAATGGCGTGTAACTTTCACAATAATATTTTTAAATTTTATCACTCTACGTCAATTGAATCACTGGTTTATAGCAAAGAAAGTAATTTGTCAAATTTTAGATATCTGCTATATTTTAAGAAATACCGATTTTTTTGGAAAACCTTGCTTTATTTCAACTTATTGGTAGCTAGATATCACTGTGCGTTGTATCATGCAAACTTTGTAAGTGATTATTTTACCTTATGAAAAGCTTGATTATGTTCAGTAACAATAGTTGTACCTAAATGTTATGATGTACATTGTACAGTGGCATAAACACCTATATGTCTATGGTTTATGAGTATAGTGTAACATTAATAAATACATTTTTTCCAAAAATTAAATTAAAAAAATTATCTTTGGTAAAATTTTGAAAACACTCTTTATAATATACCTATAGTGCGATATGAAAAACTAAAAATAAGAAAAAATTCAGCTAATCTAGGGGCGAGTACTTTCCAATATAAAACAATCGTGAAAAATAGTGAGATACTCGTAAACCATAGACATATAGATGTTTATAAGTACACCACTGTACATCATAACATTTAGGTACAACTATTGTTACTGAACATAATAAGGTATAATAATTAATAACTCACAAAGTTTGCACGATATAACGCATAGTGAGATCTAGCTACCAATAAGTTGAATTAAAGCAAGATTTTCCAAAAAAATCGGATTTTTAAAATATAGCAGATATCAAAAATTTGACAAATTACTTTGAGGCTATGAACCAGTGATTCAATTGACGTAGAGTGATAAAATTTAAAAATATTATTGTTAAAGTTACGCGCCATTAAAATTGGAGCAAAAATCATCGTCTTCTTTAACACCCTGTATATAAAATTTTCGGACAGTTATAGAAAATCCAACATTAAAAATTATTTCCCAAGGGATGAATCTATCAACCATTAAAAACCGTGGGTCGATATCATATCTGGTTTAGAAAATATTAAGTGTTAAATTTAGGCGAAATTTTTCTTGCTCTAGCAGTTTATTTTGTGTAACAGACGTTGATGTTTTAAAAAGTTTTTGCAGTTGGAATAATTATATTACGATGAAATTTATATACTTATGCGGTTTTATAACAATACAATGCACCTATTAA
This sequence comes from Polydrusus cervinus, assembly GCA_935413205.1. Classification (NCBI taxonomy): domain Eukaryota; kingdom Metazoa; phylum Arthropoda; class Insecta; order Coleoptera; family Curculionidae; genus Polydrusus; species Polydrusus cervinus. The sequence continues at coordinate 12,145,660 of OW284518.1, forward strand.
AAAAAATTCAGATATACTATACTTATATGATAACGGAATATTGAATAGCCAACTTATCTATTTATATTGTTTTCACTTTTGGCATGGAAAACGTAAATACAAAAATATCTTAAAAGTAGCATCGTTGCCAAAGTTAAATAATACAAAAAAGTATTACAATAAATATATATTTTCACTATTTTAGGTGAAGCTAGTTATTAATTTTATATTACAAATAATAAAAACAAACACACACACAAATTATCAATTTCGAAAATGTTTTCCAAAAAAAAAAACAACTTCGAGGTGCCCTTTATTTTAACATGTTAGTATCAGTACCTATATCAAATAACTTATTTGAGCTGCGCTACATGTTTGGTGAGACGAAATCTCCATTATATGGAAAATATTATAAATTTAATAAAAAACTGTGAAACATAACAAGTAACCGCTGTTTTATTTTCCATATAATATCAAATAATATAAAGACCCTTATAAGTTAGAAGAATGACACATAATGGGAGCCCTTAAATTCCATAAAATAACAGAATGTCATATTCTTGATAGAGTTTTTAAACTTTGTTTATAATTTTTATTTATTTGTATTGTAAGTTATGAGTGCTATTGTATATATGTATAATTGGATTAATTATATGTTCTGTATCAACCTGTATTGTGTAAGTAAAAAAAATATCTAGTCTCTATACAAGAAAATAAGTATTTTTTCGTTTTTTGAATGGAACGCCGTGACTTTTTGATAAAACTTTTATAAATGAAAATTGTTTTTAAAGCGAAAAATAAGAGCACTTTACTCTTGAGCAATTTTTAAAAAGTTTTCCATATGGTGCGAGAATTCTGCCGGTCGCTATACGGGGTGACAATTTGAAAACGAACAGCATTTAATATTGCCTCTACCAATGATAGTATGAAAATTTGGCGAAACACGTCAATTGATCTATCAAGGGGGACATTTTTTAAGACATTTGTTGTCGTGTTACTTTTAACCCCCTATCCCCCAGGGCACCTACCCCCAAAATTTTAAATGGCAACCCCTACTTATTTTGCCATTTTTGTGTTCCTTATAAAATTCTACATAAACTGTATAATTTTTTTTTTCAAAAAATGTAATTGTTTTATTTTTTCTAGTGGTGATATCGAAGACGAAATGTAAATAAATAAAGGAATTTGGAATGTATTTCTACTAAAATAGAATAATTACATTAAAAAAAAAAAATGATACAGTTTATGTAGAATTTTATAAGGAACACAAAAATGGCAAAATAAATAGGGGCTACCATTTAAAATTTTAGGGGTAAGTGCCCTGGGGGTTAGGGGGTTGAAAGTAACACGACAACAAATGTCTTAAAAAATGTCCCCCTTGATATATCAAATGACGTGTTTCGCCAAATTTTCATACTATCATTGGTAGAGGCAATATTAAATGCTGTTCGTTTTCAAATTGTCACCCTGTATGTATTATAGCTACGCGAGGGACAAATTTTGATTATTTATCTTTTATTCATTTATTGATTAAAGCAATCAATTTGACTACCAACTAGTAATAATTATTTAAACGTTTAGAATTATATCCACTTAAATTTATAAATAATCTATTATACCTACTTAGAGTGCATGAAGTTATTGTAGACTCGAAAGATCTGAAAATTGCAATTGAATAAAATTAAAAAATTAGTAGGTTATAGGTAATGAAATATTAACATTCCTTCTACACAGTGGCGTATTGTATAGGGGCCAAGGGGGCGACTGCCCCCTTTCCTGTTCTTTAGCATCCCATTCTCCTCATTCTTTGTCAAATTTAATATAGCGAATTCAGAGGCCCAACCAATTAAATTTTAAATGATTAATTTTAAATTTGCAACAAATATTGCCTGGTGTCTTTTCTGCACTACATATTATAAGCTATAAGCAAATAGTTTAGCTTATAATATGTGATGCGTGTGGGCCAAAATATCGATACAAATTTAAATAACTGTTGAGAGCAGAGAGCTACGGTATTTGTTGGTGTAATCTTATTCCGTATTTGAAAATACACAGATTTGGCTCAGGAAGAAACAGTATTGCAGTGGCGGCTTGTGGATATTGAGTATCGGAGAGCGACGATCTAGGTACGCAAAAATGAGTGCCTACGGAAATATTCTAATTTTTGAGAAAATGTTTAAATTGTATGACTTACAAATTCATATCGAAAATATTAGTTAGGAAAAATGATCACGATGTGATTCATGTTGCTTTATTTCTGTAGGAAGATGATAAAGATATTTTATACCTATTCTTGCTCAGTTGGAATCCATTCTTGAAGCAAATTTGTAAAAAAATAAACACAGGAAACAGTACAATACATTCTAATTTCACATCGACATAATATATCCACTTATTTTTTGCATTAGTATTTTTTAGAAAAACGGCGTGTAAAGGTTCTGATTTCTGTACACTAACTTGTGCCAACTTTAGATCGAGCAGCGGTCTATCTCTCTTAATGTTTAGTGTGTCTTCCAAAGGAAGGCTTGAAAAACTGACATTTATTGCAGTGCTGACAGTATTTATATTTATTTTTCCGTCGACCGTGTATTTACATCCGATATTAACGTTCCCAAAATCATTCATTAATGACCCCTATTAATGCATGATTTTCTGTAAATGCACGATTTCCCAAAATCATTCATTAATGACCCCTACGACGATTTTGGTAATTAAAATTAAAGGCAGCCATGCAAACAAATCAACAAAATAATAAAACGTCGTCCGCTGTCATTAGTATTTGTAGAATTGTGAAATCTGGATTGTAAAATAAAAGTTGTTAACTGTTTTTCTTCACTTTAGTAAAAAATACGGTCGACGAAAAAACATTGTAACGAACTCTTACATAAAAATGCGATTAATGATCTCGAACATTAACGCGTTTGCTACGCTCACGCATTAAAATATTTCGATCATTAATCGCCATTATTAATGTACTTGTTGGTTAAATTACTATTAAACGTTAAATAATTGTACATAACCGATCACGTGATTTTATTTTAAACACAAAAAACCCTCACCGCACGAAAAGAAAATACATGCGTAAGAACGTAAAACATAATAAGCTATTTTATACCTGTTCTTGCTCAATTGGAATCCATTCCTGATGTAGTATTGTAAAATCAGTGGCGACTCGTGGATATTGAGTATGGGAGGGCGCAAATCTAGGTACGCAAAATTAAGTACCTGCGATTATTTTTACAAATTTTTGAGAAAATGTCTACAAATCCATATCGAAAACGTTAGCTAGGAAAATTGACCACGATGTGATTCACGTTTTTTTATTTTTTTAAGAGCATCCAAACAATATTTCTAAATTCTTCTTCAAAGTTACCAGCTCCATGCGAAATTATATCTATACATTCACGCTATTCGATACAACATATTATAGGTAAATTGTTTGTGTTGGATAAAAAATTAAATTTCATTAAATTATTTATGATAACCAACTAAAGAAAAAAAAAAGAAGATAATGTGATAAAGAAGGAACTATTAGCTATGACAAATTTACACAAACACCGTTTAATGAGATATGCCGTGGAAACATAGTATAACTGTACTGCGCACACCGTCATATAATTGCGAAATCCTATAGAACTTATATGGGCTCAAGTGAAAGGATTTGTAGCAAGACACAACACGACATTCAAAATGAAAGACGTTAAGCTACTGTTTTAACAAGCCATTAAGGAAGTAACACTATAGAACTGGCGAAAAGCAGTCCATCATGTCATTAAAAAAGAGGAGAAAATGTGGGATCTTGACCACCTGATCGATCGGACCGGCGACGCGTTAATTATAACGTCAAGAGGAGACGACAGTTCCTCAGATGACAAAGAATATTATGATTTTTTATAATGTACTTTTTGTATTTTGTATTTTTTTTATAAAATTTAATCGGTTAGTAGACTCTAGTGTGAATTTGGTTTAAAAAAACAAAATACATGTTGTGAATTTAATTATTAAAAATGTTACTACACTTTTACAAAGAGCAAAAGATTTCAAAAACCGTAAGGTTTAAGTATAGTAAACCTTGATAAAACTTACTTTTATTTTGATCGTAGAAACCGAAAATAAAATAATAAACAGAGCATTCCATTTAAAAAATACAACTTTAATACGTTTCTTGTTTTTGGGACAACCTGTAAATTATGAAAATAATTTTAAAATGTAGGTACATCCAACAGGACTCAATTCACCTAGAATTCAAACACAAACAGTTGTATATATGTCGTGTCAAATAGCGTGAATAACCCTATATATACAGAGTGTCCTTGAAATGACGTATAACGCTTCACCAAAAATAAGGCGATGCAATGTTGCTTAGTTTTGCCGCTACAGGGCGTTAAAGTTTTCAAATTAATATAGTTTTTCGGAATAGTCTCTAAACGCCTTTATCGATTTCCACTAATTTTGGGACTAAGAATGACTACTATTATTAATAGTGTGTTTTGACTTATACGCCATCTTTTTTTAATACCTACAAATTTAAAAATGGCGTGTGTTTGTCCGTATAAATGATTATTTCTCTGACACTAGCTGACTTTATGTTAAAACTTTTTGTCTCTTGTGAAACTTTAGCCAGACATGCAGTTTCTCTACAAAAAAATTATTTGAACCCAATATTTTATTATTATTTTGAGCAAGAAGACAGGCAACGTAAAGTTGAATACAATAAAGGTGAAGTAAATAAATCCAAATAAAATTTGTCATATCCAAAATAACAAACTTGACACATCAATGAGATAAACACCTTTAGTATGAAACAGAATCTGATTTAAAGGAGCAAGACAGACGATTGGAAAGAGCCGTAAAGTTATTTTCATAGGGACGATTCGTCTTTCGGCTATCGCGAATGTAACCGAGCGATCTTACATAGGAATAGAAAGAAAAATAGACAGGAAATTTCTTTTTTCTACTCCCACATGAAAATTAAGGGCGAGTAAAGTAGGCTATTCCAGTTAACTGTGCGGCAAAATTTCATAACAATCCTACTAGTTAGGTTATGAAACTGACTAATCACAGTAGTCAAGAAGCCAAATTTACATGTTGTTTTTAAAAGTACTGACCAATCACAGTATATTATTTTTACTGAGGCTCCACCTTCTTTTTCAAGACACTAAATTATATAATTTAAATGTATATGGTACAATATGTTATTAATTTGTTCAATATAACAAAATCTATACGTATTTATAACAGATTTATCAATAAAGCAACCTGCTGAATGTGCATAGAAATATAATTTCATGTAGCATCATTATTCAGTTGGTTTTACGATAATTAACTAAACGCTTCGATAGTCGAGACGGTAGAGCGTTTTACTATAGATCCAATGGTCGTGAGTTCAAGCCCGGCAACCTGCAAACTTTTTTTTACCATTTTTTAGCATAAGGTTTGTAATTTTGGTCGTAGAAAAAATATACTGTTCAACGCGAGTGGATTGTCTATATCACACGAGAAAGTAAATTGAGCACGACGCCGTAGGCCGTAGGCGTTGTACAAACTACTATTCTATCCTATACATGGTTCCGCTGCAGTTACTTACTTGATTATGATGTGTGTCACAATAATCTTGATTACCAGAAAACACATTTTAAACAATAATTCTTTATTTTAACAATATTTTTCTTTTTAACAAATAAATAATAATAGGTTTTTATCGAAATTTTATGCAAACCAAATTGTTATAGCTAAAAAGCCACAATACTTATAACAAAAACATTCATAAAAAAACAAACTTAACGAAAATGAAACTCTATACCTAAATATTTTATAACATTAAAAGATATAATATGTATGTATGTACCTACCTAATAATTTATTTACTAAATATGTCACCTTCATTTTGAGCAGCTTATTGCTTAAATTTCTTTATCCGCCTTTACGACTATTAATAACAATATTAAAAATAATAAAATTATAAAACAAAAGATGAGTTTAAAATATGTGCAATAATGTAAATAGAAGTGACATTTGTAGAAACAGCTTGTTCATATTGTTTCAATGCCCTTTTCGAAAGCTGATTGAGTGAACTCATATAGAAAAAGAGAATTTTCAACTAATGATGAATGTCGACTAGAAAATGTATTTAATTAATGCATTGATGAAACCAAAAATGTATATGCTTAAAAACTCATTTAGAAATATTAAAGATAGTAAGAGTAAGCTACAATTAATATAATAACATTATTTGAGCGATTATCTCCGGACACGAATCTGGCAAAAATAATTTTGTTGCGAGTTTCTTCAAATTTGTATACCAGTACCATAAGCAGTGACAAGCACCGGCGTTCCGCGTGTTCCAGAAACACGGGCCCGGGGCATAGCTATGTCGATTTTTTTTATTACAATAAAAACTTTTAAAAAATTGACTTGGCAAACTATCATACAGGGTTTCAATTTGAAATTTTTCAATGTAAATATCTCAAAAACTACAAAAGTTAGAACAACGCGATTGTTTATAACAAAATAGAATGCATTTTGAGCATTTAATCAAATAAAATATTATTGTTATACATTTTTTTATCGATTTTTTTTGTGCAGTTAAATATTACTCAGTGACACCTTACATTTGAGGTATAACAAAGGAGCTTTTTGAAATTTTAAAGTGGTGATGTGGGGCGCCTAGGGGGTGACTTACCCCTTGACTAAAGTATGGTGGTTCTAGTTCCCACTACCCAAATAACAATCATACCAGATCCATACCATCCTAAAATGTTAAGTGGAAAACACGTATAGTTAGATCAACACTTTCTATATAGGCACTCAAACTTTGACCTCTCAATACACAGATAGATGAAAAATTAAACCAAAAAAAGAGTTTAATTCATTTCTATACACTTGGAACTACGAAACATTAGCAATTACATTTTTTGACTTTATGCTTCAGCAAAATGCATTTTATGTGGAACGAAGTCAGAAACTCCTGACTCCTCACTTACAAATCTTTTGGAGGATTAAAATACTCCCAGTGATGCAAGTGAACAATGGTTTTATCCTCACCGTACCCCAACAAAATTAATCCTGCAATAAGAACTAAAAGAATTATCATAAACACATGCAAATCCTGCTTTCCATCTGCGTTTCTTAGAATTTTCTCCGTCAAATAATAAATCAGTCTTTTCAGTGAGTTGTTAATTCTGGACCCGCAGGCTTGAATTAGGCGTCCGGAAAGTTCTGGAATCGATGGCTCGCTGAATCGTCTCGTGGAACGAGGACTCCGTGCCGTCTGGGGGTGGGATGGGGTAACGGAAGAGTCGTCCGATGTGGATCTAGATCTGAAAAAATAGAATCTAGTAGAAATAAGTTCGAACTAAAATAAAAAAAAATTATAAATAGGGTGTCCAAAAACTATGGACTATTGCAAATATATATACAGTGACCAGCAGAATTCTCCCTCCACATTATTGATCTCACAGAAAACTTTACTCTTGATAAAAGTTTTTGCATTCCCTTAAACTTAAAAAAATGCTCATTAAAATGGAAAAAACTGTAGTGCATACGAATTTTTTAAAAGTTGCTGCAGAGTAAAGTACTCTTACTCTAGTATTTCGTTTTAGATGCAATTTTTAATTGTAAAGATTGTTTAGAATTAAAAGCTAAGTCCGAATACGAAGTCAAGGCCTTCTATTAAAAAATGAAAAACTACTTATTATTTTCTGAAGAAGAATTTCCTTTCGTTTCATCAGATCCATCCCTAGACGCGTTTCGCCATATCATGGCTCATCAGTAGAGCTAGGATCCGACGAAAAAAAGGAGAACTCAAAGCTGCTTATGCAGCACTTGGTGGGACTCACCGGTAAGATGTGGCACGGAGCGCCATCTGTGACGTTGTTAGATACTCTTACCATCACCTCTAACAAACTTATAGAAATAAGTAAAAAATGTTAAGAGGAAATCACCTGTAAAGACATTAGTCACAATTACAGGAGTCCCGCTGGCAGCTTACTTATTATTTTATCTTACCCTGTATAGAGACTAGATTGAAGAGTCAAATTATTTTTAAAGGTTTTTTTTGAGGTCTACTTTTGAATTAAGAGTCAAACTTTAAATATCTTGTTATTTCTAATTATTCTTAAACCATTTAAAGAAATGATGCCACAATTCGTTTATTTTTGGAGCAATTAGGTTTAAACCAAAATTAATTTTAGACAATATGTTCAGGATCTTCTTAAATTGCTTAAAAAATGTCTTGTCTTCCCAATTGGTCAATTTACAATAAAAATTAATTTAAGTAAAAAAATCTCTATAGTATAGGATAAGAGAAAAAATAGGTATTTTTCCGTTTGTCGAATAGAAGGCCGTGACTCCGTACTCGGACATAATAAAGCAAGAGATTTCAAAAAATAAAATAGAAAATGTAGGTTCGTATTTAAAGTTTATAACAGTTCCACAAAAACGAAACGTTGTACGGAATTCTAAAAACACGGTAGTATAAAGCTAAAAAAGTTGCTTTAACAATGTTGTAATTGTTTTTCTATATCTATTAAAATAAGTCAGATAAATTAAAAAAACAAAAACCCAAAATTTTAGTTTTTTCGAATATTTCAAAAAGTAAATAAGAAAGCTAAATTTTTTTTACAATTTTACTGGGCACAAAATTCCGCAACTTTGCCACCATTTGACCGATGTTGTATCTCATAGTTTCGAAGATATCCATGAAGAGCATCGAATTTGGGACACCCTATCCATCCATATTTATTGTAGTACAGTTTCTACGTTCTGCCAGTATTATTATTAAATTTTTAGATACCATCAGGATAACTTTTTTAAATGAAGACCTGCATTTTTTAATACGCTTTTGAACTTTGAGACTTCTTATGCGATAGTTTTTAAAATTTCAACGTTACGTTACTCATCAAAGTTTTGTTCATCATCAATATTTTTAATAATTTTTCCTGGTCCCTACAGCCCGGTCCTGAAAAATATATTTTGAGAAAATTACCAAGTTATATTATGATAACTAACAATGCTAGTAAAAAATTTAATTAAATTAACGCTTTCTTCCCTATTTTATTTTAAATAAATTAATACATAGTCAAGCTTGAATAGAAATTTTAGTTTTTTCACACATTTATGCATTTTCTCGTAACGTGAAAAACGTAAAATAGGTAAAAAACTATATTTTTTGTAAGATCTTAAGTTATCGATGACTAAAATAATCCCCTGAATATGTAAAGTAGCTAAGCAACAATCTTCAATGTAAGTAAACTACGCCTTTCTTTACACAAATAAAATATTTAAAATTTTTGATTTTTCAATGTAATTCCTAGACCATTGGCATTTTCCACTAAATAAATAAATACTTATCTATACCCATTCATTCAAATTCGAGTGGGTTGTTTTAATCGTGGAATGCAACTAGTCTAAAAAAACAATAGATATTTGAAATACTTTGTACTATTTAGAAAATATGCATTTTTTTTACAAATAAGTATATATTTCCGATGCAATGAATCAAACGACATCAGTTGCTTATTGCTTTATTGAAATTAAGCAATATGAAGTTCACTGTGCTATTCTTGGTAGCTGCTTTGGCATGTGTAAGTAAACATATCTTCCTAAATTATTGTCTTAAACGATAATGAAATAGTAGGTATTATATTACCTGAATAGCCATTTAAATTTAAAATTTATATATTCTTGTTTTAGATGTTCCTATAGATAGGTAATTTAAATTTAAAAAAAATGTTAAGTTAACACGTTAAACGCCACGGCCGGCGGTTCCTAGGGCCAGAGCGTTATTCTCTAACAGCATTTTAATTTGCCCGTTGGAGCTATATAAATGTACCATGGCGCTTAATGTATTAATATCACCTTAAATTTGGCCTTTTTATTAATTTTCTTGTAAATAATTTTAAATTTCTAATTTATATTCAAACGTATAAATTTATTGATCAAATGCAATTTTTTTAAATATTACGTTTATATTTTTTCTCTTTTACTTTGCGATTAGGTATGTATGTGCTTTATAGACCTAAGTTATTCAATAAATTTTGATAATATGGTGCACATTTAAATTTATTTTACTAACTAAACTTATAGTAGGAAAAAAAAAATATCTAACTATATAAATGTATCCATGCAAAACAATTTAATAAATCCATTTTATTCTGTCGTTAATAATATTTTATATTTCAGTCATTTATCCAGAAAGTTGTTATGTGAAACGGGGCAACAGATTTTTTTGTTTTTAAACGGAGTAAAAAAAAGTTTTGTAAGACATCATTCTAGAACACACGCGCGTTCATGTTGATGTTTTAACGGAACAAGTGCTCTGGTATTTTTGTACTTTAAACTAAATGTTCTACTTTGTAATTTTTTCCATTAAAAGAAAATAAGCCATACAAATCTTGACGTAAATTTCTATGTCTTAATTTTATACTGGTTATACTATTAAATTATTTTTGAGATTAGCCTTAAATAAATTATTAATAATTGATTTTGTTAAAGATCACAACTGGCCATGCAGAGTAAAACATTCAATTGAATCATTACCATTTTTTAAACTATAAATATGGTTTCATAAAAAGCTTATTACGAGTAGGAGAGACACAATACAGACCTGTTGATAACATTTCTATTTTTTGTCCTAACCTTAATTTAATATTTCTGTGTAACTTTGGAATTAAATTTTTAATTAATAAAAACATTTTTTATTGTGAAAAATAAGGGTACTTTACTTTTAAGGAACGTACAGATATTCTTTGTATACCATAAGACTTTCGCCGGGTTTACTATTTTGGTTTAAAGATATGCAGAACTCTTTCGAAATAAAATTAATTTATAAAATTCAAAAATAACTACTTTCTCCATATGCTTTACACTTTCTGGCAGAATATAAAATTCTTGTTCTTGTTTACTTTTAAAACTTAGAATAACCAAAAAACAGTTTTTCTTACAATTTAAAACCCAAATCAAGAAGATAATTTAACTGAAAAAAAATTCTGCAATTGTTGTTGTTGTTACATAAACCTATAAAGAATTTTTTTATTTTAGGCCTCCGTGCAAGGATATGCCATAAAAAGTAAGCACATAAAAAAAAATGAGCCTACGCCTTCACCACCACAACCAGGACCAGAACCACACCCTACACCACAACCAGGACCACACACCACACGACATCCAGGACCAGAACCACAACCAGGCCCAGACCCCCGTTTTTCCGTCTTCCCAGCACCACAACCAGGACCACATCCTGAACCACAACCAGGACCACATCCTGAACCACAGCCAGGACCAGAACCACACCCTGAGCCACAGCCAGGACCAGGACCACATCCTGAACCACAACCTCATCCAGAACCACAACCAGGCCCACACCCCCGTTTCTCCGTCTTCCCAGCACCACATCCTGAACCACAACCAGGACCACATCCTGAACCACAACCAGGACCACATCCTGAACCACAGCCAGGACCACATCCTGAACCACAACCAGGACCACATCCTGAACCACAGCCAGGACCAGGGCCACACCCTGAACCACAACCTCATCCAGAACCACAACCAGGCCCAGACCCCCGCTTCTCTGTCTTCCCAGCACCACATCCTGAACCACAACCAGGACCACATCCTGAACCACAGCCAGGACCACATCCTGAACCACAACCAGGACCACATCCTGAACCACAGCCAGGACCAGGGCCACACCCTGAACCACAACCTCATCCAGAACCACAACCAGGCCCAGACCCCCGCTTCTCCGTCTTCCCAGCACCACATCCTGAACCACAACCAGGACCACATCCTGAACCACAACCAGGACCACATCCTGAACCACAGCCAGGACCAGGGCCACACCCTGAACCACAACCTCATCCAGAACCACAACCAGGCCCAGACCCCCGCTTCTCCGTCTTCCCAGCACCACATCCTGAACCACAACCAGGACCACATCCTGAACCACAGCCAGGACCACATCCTGAACCACAACCAGGACCACATCCTGAACCACAGCCAGGACCAGGGCCACACCCTGAACCACAACCTCATCCAGAACCACAACCAGGCCCAGACCCCCGCTTCTCCGTCTTCCCAGCACCACATCCTGAACCACAACCAGGACCACATCCTGAACCACAGCCAGGACCAGGACCACATCCTGAACCACAGCCAGGACCAGGACCACATCCTGAACCACAGCCAGGACCAGGACCACATCCTGAACCACAGCCCCATCCAGAACCACTGTCCGTCTTCCCAGCACCACAACCAGGACCACATCCTGAACCACAGCCAGGACCAGGACCACATCCTGAACCACAGCCAGGACCAGGACCACATCCTGAACCACAGCCAGGACCAGGACCACATCCTGAACCACAACCCCATCCAGAACCACTCTTCGTCTTCCCAGCACCACAACCAGGACCACATCCTGAACCACAACCAGGACCACATCCTGAACCACAGCCAGGACCAGAACCACACCCTGAACCACAACCAGGACCAGGGCCACACCCTGAACCACAGCCAGGACCAGGACCACATCCTGAACCACAGCCTCATCCAGAACCCCTCTCCGTCTTCCCAGCACCACAACCAGGACCACATCCTGAACCACAGCCAGGACCAGAACCACACCCTGAGCCACAACCAGGACCAGGACCACACCCTGAACCACAGCCAGGACCAGGACCACACCCTGAACCACAGCCAGGACCAGGACCACATCCTGAACCACAACCAGGACCACATGCATAAACACGGTCATTTATTATGAACTTAAATATTATATATAATAATAAATAGAATTAAAAATATATTATTTTAATTTCTGTATATTTTAAACATTAGCCTAGTGCGTCCTATAGTCCTATAGAATGCTGTAACTTAATATCTAATCACTTCAAAAAGTGCACACAGCCGCTACAACCCTATTATTATCTAATAAGCTGTCTGGTGGTCATTTGCCCTTAGAGTCAAGACAGATTATACTACCAAAAATGTGAATATCGGTTTAAAAAAATGTTAATTTATGAAATAAGATATTTGGTTATATATATATATATATACATATATATGTCGGAATTTGGGCGTGGCCCAATTTTTTTTTGACTTTCACGTTTTCTGTAACCAAGTCAGTACTTGGCGCCCCTCTTCCCCCAGACGAAATTTATAAATACGCCACTGGCCCAATCAATGATAAAACGATGATTTATTGTAGTCCTATCTATATTCTGCTATATGCTGCCGGCATTTAGGTATTTAGTGTCATTAACCTGCTATAACAATATTACTGGATGATTGTGAGAAAATTATTTCTGCCAATGTCATGTATGTCACAGTCAAACTTGCTGGTTAGTTAATTAATATTAAAATTATTTGTGCAACCCGACATTAGTATGTTAAAGGTAATTTTAAAATGTTATCGTAATGCTGATTCACTTAAGTTTAAAACATATATTTACTTCTCGAATTCATGAAGAATAGGTGACGATGTGACGAAGTGGAATACTCAAATCGTTTTGACAAAATAACTATTTTATATTATAATTAATTTCTACAGAAGTTCAGGTCAAAAGTTAGGTCAAACTGACAATTGACCATTTTCACATGACGTCACAAGGCAGTCGCCATTTTGCCTGGAGGGCAAACAAACCCAAACTAGGTTAGGCGAAGTGCTGTGTTTTAAAGTATTTTCGCGGTTATTTAAGTGGTTTTATGTGCTATTTTCTTCAAATCATAAACTTAAATACTTTAGTAATGCCATAATGTACAGTAGTTAATTGTGGGATGAGAGGAAATAGAGACAATGTAAGGTTTTTCAGAATACCTGCTGCTTTGAAAAATGCGGTTGATCAAACCTATCTATCTAGACACAGGCAAGAAATATAGATAAAAGCAATTATAAGGGGACCATTAAGTGACTCTTAACAGCAAGTGGTTGAAGATGAAGAAATTCCAGGCACGAGCAGAAATATACCAATGACTATGCTGTCAAACATGGTGAACGATATTTCTATTGACAAAATTATTGTTGTATGTTGTGCCTTAATAAATTTGTGCCCTTCACGATTCCATAAGTTAATTTTTTTATAATTTTTAATATTCATAATATATAAATAAATAACTTAGGAATAAATTGTAGGTAAACTTTTGTGATATATCTAGTTTTATTATATAGATGGCTCGTGTAATCTATGTATGTTTTGAATTTGTAATTGTCTGAATCCGTTAATATATTATCATTATTAATCTTTAATAAAACTTTGATACCAAATTTACTGATGTGCTTTATTTCATAAAAAGCTATCTTCTGTACATTTGTTTAATTTACAAAATATATAATTTCCTACTTTGAAGTATGCAAGGTGCATGCAAAAAAATCAACATTAAGATCCGGTTGTAAAATTACGGCTTAAGCAGGTTCAGCATTGAACCAAGCGAAGCTTAAGCCATAATTGTACAATTTTTCCTAAGTAAAATAAACAATATTTGAAACAAATTGGTGTATACCTTTTAACAATATTATCAATCATTAATAAACTTTTTTTGCCACTTGGTCCAAACGGCTAATGACCGAAGTCTTCCTACCATATACAAATAAAAAAATATGTAATAATATTATACTACAAATGTCACTATTTTACATTTAAAAGTATGTTTATATACTATATGCACATAAATATTAAACAATAATGATTATAAAAAGTGCAAACAAAAATACACAAATGTGCACTTGGGGCAATACCACAACCCTTCAGGAATTTCTGTAATGTAAACACATGAAAAGTGCTACCAAGCAATGTCACATTTTTCATTATCACACGTTATCATGGGGCTACTGTCATCTACCTTTTCACACACACACACACACACACACACCACAAAGAGACCTTTGCTGTTCCGGCTTTTTGTGTAAAATATTTTCCCAGTAGTTCAGGTTTGATAATATATTTAAAAAAGTCCAATGCTTTTGTTAAGTTTACAGTAATAAAATGTTCATCATACAAAATCCTTTCAACGAACCAATTTTGTTTTGACCATAGCACAAAGTCACAATATTTTGTTTCGATTGTAAACATTTGGCACTGAATTTGGTTGAAATACATGTGGTTTTTATTCAGTTTGTATTTACCATTTTCCGCCAACAAACATGAAGTTCCTTTTGCAGCAAATTTTTCCAAATCCATGAAGCATAGTGAATATGGACGTTTCACTTCTTTCATTTTTCTTCATTTGTTGTCCAGTATAAAAACTATGTATTAGGATTAAATAATTTACCATGTCAATCATAGTTATGTCAGGCAGGGAATGTAAATACACTTAAGGCTTTTAAAAGGTATGGATCTTTGGCATTGATGATTTTTAATTGTATATTGTCTTTTACACTTTGAGATAAATGTTCATAAGCACTTCTCTCCATTGCTAAAAGTCTTTTCAATTTGTTTTTACTCGGGTTAAAACACTTATTTCCACTATAATAGGTATACACAGATTAAGAATAAAATCATTTTATCACAACAAATCAGCTAAAGCGTCGTTTTAAACCACTTTTTAAACTAGTAAACTCAAAACTCAACTGGTTTGCATTGCTTTTGCATGTAACCTTAATACGGTGTTTGCCCTCCAGACAAAATGGCCGACATGTCAAAGTCAGCTGTTTGAAAATGATCAATTACGTTCTAAGTTTGATTTTATTGCGGGTTTCTTTTGATACGGATACAATTACAAAATATACCAACTCGACCTTGAAACATAATCGAACTCAATACCTGTCGCGTTTACAGTCGTTTGTTGGAATCTAGCATAAAATTGTCCATAAATGTCGCCTTAGAAAAATATCGTCGTAATTCGAGAATCGAGTCTCCAGAGCGCGCCCGACGAACATCCGACGTCGACTGTGAACGTGAACGCGATCCTGTGTTCGTATAATTTTCAATTCGCTATGTGGATTCAGATCGATTTATGTAAATGTGGTAAATTATTAGGAATATGAGAATACCAGCACTCCATTTAATGATAAATTTTTTCAAAATGTTTGTCGTTATTACTAGTTTGTAGTTTGGATAATTACTGGAGGTTAGATTATGTTTTAGGCAATCCAACGATGTATTTAACTTGAGCTTAAATAAAATCCAAAATATGAGAATCTTTTAATCATTTGGCAACAGCGTATTATACACTCGTAAAAATGGCATTCTATTTCCATATGGTTTCATTCATGGAACTCGCCAGGAACTAAGTGGTAGCGTGACGTCTAGTTTATGACGGCTTGTTTTGATTAGGGGAACGCGGCGTCTATCTTTAGCTCTTTTGTCTGTGGCCCGTGCCATTTTATTTGACCGATGTGTTTTGTTTTTTCGATGTAAATAGCGATTTGATGTTTATCACGTAACATTTCAAGTTGTTTGGTTGTCAAAGATAAAACTTCATTTAACCGTTTTCCCGTAAAGGCACAGATCAGAAAAATGGCCAAATAATAACAGAAATTAGAATCGGTGTTCGACGTCAGACCGGACACTGCATAGTCAACCATTTTTTCAAATTGTACTTGCGACATATAATTTTCGTTTACTGTTTTAAATTGAGGCATCGCGTCGGTGGGTGGTCGAATATGTTTTTTTTTCGGATAGAACTTATTAGTTATTACGCGTCGGGTAAAATCTGGAGAGACCATGATCGTTAAGCATCTCAGTGACAAGCAGTTTATAATCCGCCCTTGTGGAAATGCGAGATAAAAATTGATTGGTCAATTCCAAAACTCGGTGTTTCCGTTTTCTTACCACATCCGAAATGTGTGTGCGTGCTTGAAAAAGAAATTAGAGCGTTCTAGCATCCGAAGGAATGACATCTCAAGAGTATTGACCATAAGTACTTAATTATTTTGAACTTAACGATCTTTGTGATTATTATTACAATAGCCTGGTTCTTGGCAAACCTAATATTACGAAGTATATTTCATACGGCTATAATAGCTATTACGTATCAGTTTAATCGATTAATGGTGGAGCATACTTTTTCCGAGTGTTTTGTTTATAAACATGAAAACTATTATTTGTACGAGCCGTACACTAATTCGAATAATAAACTGCTGGACAATTCAAGCGGACCGAGCTAATTGTTAGGTGAACTTTGGAATAAAATATTTTACGAACGAATAAAGCTATCAATGCGCGGTTTGCAAAATTTAAAAGAGAATTATATTTCACAATCTCCTCCTCCAGATTACATATATAAACACATGTAGTTTCCATCTCTCCGTGGGAACAGTCACAAGTTCAAAGCCTAAAAATAAATCTTTGGGGCCGACCCTGTCGCCTCTATTAGGCACTCGTAATAGGCCCTTGATATGTTCTTCAGTTCATTTTTTCGTGTGGCACGTACCGCAGGTTCAAAGTTACAGTTGCGCCCTAAGTTTTGTGTGCTAGAAATATGGGAAATTTAAAAAATTGTTCAAGTTCGAGTAAGTACACATTAGAGATACCACTCAATGAAGAATTATTGTAAGAAGGAATATAGGGCTTTCTGTTTCTAACCCCACAGATACGACCTCGTCACCAATCAGATAGGTTTTCTATTTTCCGGATTACAAAACACGTAATTAATGCCAGCCACATCGGTCACATGACCGATACAGAATAAAGAATAAATACATTGATTTTTTCATTCACATACATATGTACATATATGTAACTGGAAAACCACTAATTGTATATTTGTACACATGCACAAACTACACAGGCCAACACTAGAGCAATACCAATACCTAATCACCGTCTAAATATATATTTAGTACAGGTTTACTGCCCAATATAAGCTCTCCCCCTAAAAAATGTACTTACAGTTCGCATGAAATGTAACTATTTCTGCTCTAACATAATTTAAATATTCGTATCTTGGCCACTCGGCTCGAAACAGAAAACCAAACTACTTACAATAATTGATAACGGAATTTTATCATACGATATTATTTACCTCCATTTCTATACTTTCAATACACCAACCTTCTTTTTATGCCATCCTGTATAATGTCATGCCACAAGACTAGCTAAACTTATAGTTTTAAAACACACGCTTGTCGTTTAATGGTGTTAACATAAACACCCCTTCAATATAAATCAGAAGTATCGGCTTACGCTGTGGCCCTTTGCCTCGACAAACAGGACCGGACTTTCAGATATTTGATAACTTTTAATATTGCATTTAATTTAAATGTTTTAGTCAAAAAATTAGTCCCCAATAATATATACAAGGTACATTATACCTAACAACACCTAAGGTTACAAAGTTCCTTTGTTTCTTTAAGGTTTAGATAGCTCCTCTAGTAGTAGCTCTTATGATAGCTCAGATGAGAATCCTTATGATGAACCTTAAATTAATACCACATGTTATTAATTTGACTTGAACACTTTGATTTTGATTTGATTTGACCACTTCAGGTCGAACCACGAATATCTCTAACCAACCCCTAGGGTGCCACATGGACCCCACTACAGCTTTTAGATGTTTTTTCCTTCCTAAAAGCTAGCCATTTACATTGTTATGTTTTATTAAACAATGAGGCCATAAGTCTGTACACATGTACAAATGGCTAATAATGGAAAGGCGACCAAATGATTACCACAACCTTCACGTTCCAATCCTATGCCAACCCCCGGGGTGCCACATGGACCCCATTACAGCTTTTAGATGTTTTTCCTTCCTAAAAGCTGGGCATTTCCATTGTTATGTTTTATCAAACAATGAGGCTGTAAGTCTGTACACATGTACAGATGGCTTTAATGGGGGGGCGATCATATGATTGCCACAAATTTCACAGTTTGTAACGTCTCCTTTTTCGCTCCTATTGTATGCCAACCCCCGGGGTGCCACATGGACCCTACTGCAGCTTTTAGATGTTTTTTCTTCCTAAAAGCTAGGCATATCCATTGTTGTTTTATCAAACAATGAGGCCGTAAGTCTGTACACAGATGGCAAAAGGGGGGAGGGGCCACATGATTGCGTTACAGTTGTAACGTCACCTTTCACGCTCCATTTTTATGCCAATTTCCGGGTGCCACATGGCCCCCACTACAGCTTTTAAATGTTTTTCCTTCCTAAAAGCTGGGCATCTCCATTGTTATGTTTCATTAAACAATGAACGTGGGCAAAATACAAACCTTGAATTTCTGAGCTGTTTTACTGATCATTACCTAACTATTTCTATCCCTAAATATTAGTCAGTGCGGTCACCAATTATACCAATTTAAAACGGAAATTCTTTTTTATCTCAGCTATTTTTTAAAAATCAAAAATAAATAAAAAAGAGGGCTCAAACAGATTTATTTTAAACTTAAGAAATCTAAATAAACGGTTGTCCCCACCGCACTTCAAAATAGGAGATTATCGAACACGTTTTAAAACTGATTTACAAAAATTATTTTTTGTTCACCACTTTTGACCTAAAAGACGCTTATTATTTATTTTCAATTCATGTAAGTCGTCGTAAAACACCAGGTCTATGTTTAATAACAAAAAGTATATCAATTCAACTCTTTAGCCCTTGACGTGTCTATAACACCCCTGTTGTGCATAAAGCTATTAAAGAAATCTTCAAGGAAAAGGGGCGTGACTAAGTTAACCTTTTTAGATGACTCTTATGCATAGAGCGAACATGAGAGAGACGGATATATGACGTATAGTCATTACAATAGCACAATTATCACAGTTAGGACTTATTATTAATAAACAAAAAATGTTTTGAAATCATGCACCTATTAAGGGTTCAATTTTGACTCGGAAGCTATGACAATTTCACTACCTGTAGATATAGACAAAAGAATCTTAATTTTACAAATATGGGTAAAATTATCAGGTAAGAACTTTTGCAAAATAAGGAAATTTGCAGCTTATTTTACATAGGTAAACTAACAGCAAGTTTTCCAGGTGTAGAATACGGCTGATTTCATACAAACATTTTTGAAATAATAAAAACTAAAGGACTAAACATTAATAAGGGCAATTTTTAGGCAATAATGCACCTACACAATACTTACCAAATTATTTCCAGTGTTGGATAAATAATAATATTCTTACGAGCAAAATAATATAAAAAATGGTTATCTCGAATTAGCCAGGGCATCGGATGCATCTTTGGAAGGCTATTGCAATAGAGAAAAAATTCATGGGTTCTGGAATTCAATCGAAAAGAAAAACAACATACCTATACTAAAAGTTATTAGCATGTTTTTTAATGTCTCAAAATAATCCTGCAAAATGCCGGAAACTGTAATATCTTACTCAGGGGAGCAAAATATAATAATCTTAATAATATTTCAAAAAAATTTGGAGAATGGTTTGAGGGAAAAATATAATTATTTTTTTTGTCCCACATATCAACACTAACGAAAATATTGAAGCAGACTGAATCTAGGTCCTTATCCATCGAAACGGAGTACGAACTTTCTCACGAATACTATGATTTCATAGTTCGTAACTTCGGCCAACTAAATAGTGACCTTTTGCCACTAAATGATATCTATTGTGGCTTAAGGACTCTGATTCACGCGAAATTGATATTTTCACAATAAGCTGGTAACTAAAATTATTCTATGCTTCTCTCCCCCCCCCCCCCCCCTTTTTAACAAAGGTGATTAACAAAGTTCTCGAAGACAAAGCTAAGGACAGACATCCTAGCTGTTACAAATTGGACCTCTCAGCTTACCGTTTATTCATAAAAAATTCCTATTAATGAACGCAAATATTACCCCATACCCAAACCTTAGTTTTTTCCCCCCTTTCGGATACTATGCCATAACATCTATCGGGGAAAAAGTTTTTTTTTTGGTAGTAGAGAATCTATCCAGCAATCTTTTTTTTTTTTATACAGAAAATTCCCCACTGAAGGATTATACGCTATTACAGGTTCCGTAACGGACAGTACTCTTAGACAATAGTCTGGATATCTACAGAAATAGGGGCAGTTTTGTATTCATAACAAACACAACCCCGGTATATAACATGACTCATTTAATTACGATTTTTAAATACCATGTTTCGAACAGGTGCTGCGTATAGCTCCGTTAATTTCTGCAAAGCTGGCGTAGGTATGATCCTATACATAGGGGAAGGGGATATGAAATACATAAACATGCACATGAAAGGTCTCTTCAATCAGAGACCCAGTAAGCCAAGGTATGACAATATCTGGAACTCACATCCAGTTCCCATATATCTGGGAAAACTATACCCTTAGAACCTCTAAGTTTATTCCAAATGTCTAAAATACTCATATCTTTCTTAGAACTGACGTCAGGACATAGGATACAAATCTTTTCAATGATAAATCTAAAAGACAAATACATATAATATATAGGTAGATGCCGACAGGATAAAGAATATAATTTCTGAAAGAATTAAAACATCGAAAATAAATAAAGCTCAATCAGATTTTGTCTTCTCCTTCTTCATAAGTAAACTAGAATTGCATATAGCAAACACTATTAAATTGTACCTGAAAAATCTAGAGAATATCGTCCACAGGAGACAAAACTCATTATATATGGACTAGGTACTTCTTCAATTTCAAAACTCATTATAATATACAAATAGTCACATACCGCAGCAATAATGCAAACACTAAGCAGATGGCTAAAATACGTGTTAAAAGAAAACGGTATAGACACAAATAATGTCTTTAAGGCGGAACTTTGTGCAGGAAGAAATATATTTGCAAGAGAGTCTCACCCGAAGTGGGCATACTAGCGAGCTTATGACGTGGTGAAAAATATTCCGTAAACATCGACACACACTGAAAGCACGATGCAAGGCGGTAGGTTCTTTATTATGCTAATGAGTTTTGGTTGATTTTATTTCGGAGACGAGAAATTTGTTTTGTGGAAAATAAGTACTTGTTATTGTATTCTTAGTTAAAATAATGTACCTAATCGTTATACGGATATATCTTTTAAATTTAAAGCTATAGAATATTTACAAAAAATAAAATTAGGTAGAGCAGAAAGTTTGAAGTGTTAATTAATAATAGGTATAAAAGCACCTGCAAACAGGGTGTTCGTGTTCCACCGGGAACCGCTTCGAACTATATATGGAAAACTATACATAGGAAAATTTTCAAAATTTGCCATTGTGGTAATGCTGATGGGGACGACCGGACTAAAAAAATTTCATAATGGTGGTACTTCCGGTTACACCGGAAGTTAGTGTCAGCTAGGGTAGCCAGATTTTAAAAATTGAAAAGCGGGAAGTGGATAGTGCCTGGAGGACAAGTTTTTTTTGAGGTGCTTAAAATAATTATATTGATTATTTCTAAAAAAAAAAGGTCGATACCCCGTTGACCTTACGCTGTGGCGTGCCTTTTATATTTCTTCCTCCTATCATCAAACGTGCTTTCTAAAAAAAAAGGTCGCCCCTCTCTAAGGCAGCTGTACAGTTATTAGGCGTCCGTCGTGTTATTGGAAAAAAGCGGGAGTTTTGTTTAAGTGCGTGGGAGGCGGGAGGTTAAGTAAAAAAGCGGGAGCATCCCGACTAAATCGGGTGGGTTGGCAACCCTAGTGTCAGCGTGTTTATTTTAAATAGAACATCCTATATATTATTACATTTTTGCATTCTACGTAAGATTCTAGGCAGATTTTGTACAGGTTGGGGACTTTAATTGGAATAAATTCGATATTATTAAAACTGCTGAAGTTACGCCTACAAAATTTAGTATGTATGGTTTTGAAGCATGCGGAATTGAATTATAATGTCGGCGCAGTTGCCAGATTTCCAGCTTTGCGCTACACGTAGTAATTTTAATATTTTAAATGGAATGCCCTATTTATTTTTATTGCAGTGCATTGGGCGTGTCCAATTTAATAAGATGCCAAATTAACAAAATTCTATCTTTACTAATTGCTGAGCTATGGCAATACTGTAATTCCATTAAAAAGTACCATGAGAATTTCTATTTTTAAAGTTTAAGTTAAATAGGCCATTTTGAAAAGACAAGAACTTTTCTTGAATCTTGTCAATAACTTAGTAACTATGGAGGTAGACAAGCGTCCCGGTACTTTTTAAGGGAACTTCAGTGTTGCCATAGCTTAGAAACTAGTGAAGATAGAATTTTGTAAATTTGAGATCTTACTAAATTTGACACTACCAATTCACTGCAATAAAAATAAATATGGCATTCTATTTAAATTAACAAAATTACTACGTGTAGCGCAAAGCTGAGAAATCTGGCAACTGCGCCGACATCATAATCCAATTCCGCATGCTCTAAAACCCCCACATACCAAATTTTGTAGGCGCAACTTCAGCAGGTTTAATAATATCGAATTTATTCCAGTTAAATTCCCTACCCTGTATACCTATACCTATAAATATCTAAGCGTTTTTGACATATTTGAATTTTTCTGTTAAGAATGACGTTTGCAAGCCTTAAAATAATTATCCATTTTTTCTATAAAGAATCCTTATATTTATTTAATTTAAGCGGGATTCCTTGTTATAAAGGACCTGCTTTATTAGATTTTTTATAATATTTTGATAACTATTAATTCAGGGTGTTTAAACAATAAGATTGAAAAAACTGCAAGAAGTCTAAATTTTCAAAGGGAAACACCCAAATTTTATAATTTCTTTTAGTTTAGCATTAAAAAAGGGTAAGTTTGTATATCCCAAAAATGTTGAACATTATTAATAAGCACATTGTGATGGCTTCTGTTTTGCGGATATCGATTGGCAAATGTGTCCCATGTTCTTGATATAACTTTAACACATTCTCCATAAATAATAAATAAATTTAAATAATCTTCGTTTGTATGTACAATTTAAGCGCACAGGCATGATAATTAATGATGTTTAAATGGTAAGTGACAGCTTCATAAATTTTTCTCGCATTTGATTGTTTTTCAACGCCGTTATAGCCAACTAAAAGTAACTAAACTTAAAATCTGCAGCAAAATCGCCATATAAAAATATTAAGTTGGCAATGTTTCTAAAACTAAAATTTTTTGGAATATACAAACTTACCCTTATTTTTAATGCTAAATAAGAAATAATTATAAAATTTGTGTATTTCCATTTGAAAATCTAGTCCTTTTGCAGTTTTTCAATTTAATTTTTAATGGAATTGTTTAAACACCCTGTATTAATAGTTATCAAAATATTATAAAAAATTTATTAAAAATATCTAAAACGCTTAGACATAGGTATAGGACAATATGGTATACAAGATATGCCTAAATTCTTGCGTAGAATGCAAAAATGTAGTAATATATAGAGTATTCTATTTAAAATAAGCAAGTTGACACTTACTTCCGGTATAACGGGAAGTGCCACCATTATAAATATATTTTAGCCCGATCGCCCCCATCAGCACTAACATATACTGTCAAATTTTCAAAATTAGGAGGCACAGGCCTACCCTGAAACTAAAGGTTTTCAGCATTGGTTATCAAATACTTCGTAAGGTCAATAGTTTTTCAATCAAAATTTTCTTATATTACAAATTTTTCACCATGTTTATTTATAAAACAAAAGACAAAAGTCCCGCTGGTTCCAGGATTTGTTGACTGTGGTTACTAACTCACGCAGTATTTTGTCCGTCGCGTTCCGTGCCATTATAATTAATTTTTTTTAAAAGTGGTATGTTTTTGACGATTAGTTGCGCTGCACCTTCAAAAGAAAAAAAATTAAGTACCTAGATTTTTTTTTAGTAACACAGAAACAACAGGAGGTAGTACCGTATCGTCGTGCCAATCCGATACAAAATCACGGTATTAATGTTTCTTATAAACATAAAGTGATAGGGGGGTAGCCAAAAAAACGTGTAAGTTCTCAAAAGTTAATTCTATAAAATAAAATACTTCGCAGCCTTTTCTACACTTTCTCCACCGTTCAAAACTGGCTACAAAAAAAAACAAAACTTTGCGTTTTCAATAACTTCTATCAAAAGTGATTCCTACAAAAAAAAATGTCGCAGTCGTTTCATAAACTCCCCCTAACAAAAGTTAGTAAAAAGTATATTTACCCCCCCCCCCCCTCCCTCTCCCCCTTGGTCAAGAGACAGGGGCAACTGCCCTCTTTATGGACGCCCATGCCTAACAAAAAATTGTATTTTATTACTCTGCGTGGCATACTGTCCAATTTTTATTTATTACCTACCTAGCTTCTTAGAAGCATTGTCACTATACAGTAGTCTCGCTGCACCAAATTGTAGCTGCGAGCCAATAACATGAACAGATAAATGTCATGTGACCAACGCCAAATTCGTGCCTGACAACTATTTTTAAATCGTTAAACCATGGATAAAATAATAAACACATTTCACCTTTAAAATTAATTTATATTTTAACAGGCTTAGACAGAAGCTCACTATATAAACAATATATAGAGCCTGTATAATAAGCATAAAATATAAAAACAATCGAATAGAAATAGATTCATTATGCAACAGTTGATTTTTTTACTCACTAAGAACCTTCATAAATGGCTTTATTTTATTGCACCTATCACCCTTTACCAAGACAAATTAAACTTTAATTTTAGATCTAAAAGTTAATATACCAGGGTTACCATACATCCTTAGATTTGTCGTAAGTTCCTGGTGACCCAGTTTGGGCCTCTAATACCGATAAGCTATTTACCTTAGTATATTTTGTTCACTATCAAGAGAATAACCCATTTCGATAAAAAACGAAACAAAAAATTTAATATAGCCCATTTTTGATTGCAACAAATCGACTGGATTTCGTTCAATTCTTATCCTTACCTAACATGAATAAGAAATTTTGAAAGCTCAAACACCAGTTTAGACAAAATGGTGAACGCGCCTTGACCATTTTACCCTGCGGCGCATTATAAACCATCCCGGTCTAAGCCGAAAAATGTATGGTAACCCGGAGTTAATAGCACAACTACTAGTTACGTCTTTTTAATATTAACGCTTAGATATTCTGTTATTGGCACAGACAATCCAAAAAGGAAAACATAAAATTTAGCCCAAAATTACCCCCGAAATTACTTCTTGTTCGACCACCTATAATTTTTTTCAGTGTATCATTATTCTCTCTGGATGTAAATTGTTTCACGTCAGCCGAGAATAAATTCAGCTGTATATAGGCAACTTCTATAACATGACAACAAAATTTACCTAAAACATGAGTTGCGCGCTGCAAGATAACGGACTTATTACGACATTGTTTTGTCTCAATTTTTGAAGTCTTAAAGATAAGACATGGAAGTTCTAAGGTACATGGCTATTTTTTTGAAAAAAAAATTCTTAGCTACGATATTAACCTTGGAAAAGTGCCTAAAAATACGCACCTTTAGTGGGATTTTCTTATACATATTCTTATTTTTTTCAAAAAAGGGCTTTGTACCTTAGAAATACAAACATTCCTTTATTAAATTTTAAATTGTCCCGACAAATATTTCAAATAGCCTTTGCAGAATCCTGCAGTAGCGAAACGATGTTTTTCATCCTCTAAATTTGCGCGTAGTAGAGCCTTAAGGGATAAAGTTTCAGGGCACGCGTCAACATCGACAGTGCACCAACATAGAAGTATGTTGAAGAAAAATAGCGGAATGATGAAATAAATCACACACATTTAACAGATTTTATAATACACCTGATTCCACTAGTACAAATAGTATTGTTAGGGGAGCTTTTCAAGGCTAAACTAAATATGATAGGAATATGGTTAGTTATACCTATTGATTTAATATGCTGATAAATTGATAATATAAAGAGAGTTCAGTTACTAGTTAAGTTAACTTTCATCACACACATTACATATGTAATTTACCATAGTTTAATTCAATGCTATTATGAAGCTTACAGTTTTATTCCAAAAACGATAAACAGAAATTATCTACAATACTAAATAGTCGCTCTCTTTAAACATCTACATGTGTTTATATATGTAATCTGGAGGAGGAGATTGTGAAATATAATTAATAAATTAATCGACTTACCTGAAGGAAGATTAATTTGAATTATATGAACAATCTCCTCCGAACAGATTACATACCCACCACCCCCCAAATGATCCCCAACTAAGCGACATATTTAGAACTTACTAAAAAATGAACTGAAGAACATATCAAGGGCCTATTACGAGTGCCTAATAGAGGCGACAGGGTCGGCCCCAAAGATTTATTTTTAGGCTTTGAACTTGTGACTGTTCCCACGGAGAGATGGAAACTACATGTGTTTATATATGTAATCTGTTCGGAGGAGATTGTTCATATAATTCAAATTAATCTTCCTTCAGGTAAGTCGATTAATTTATTAATTTAATTCTTAATATGCATATTTTTTCCGATTTTTTTACTTCTAACCTTTAACTGTCTACAGGGTTCAAAGAGAAGTTAGGCCTTACAATGTTTTGTAAGAACGGGTTTTGGTAAGTGATTATAACTTCTTAGGACCACCTCTTTTGCATTGATTTTACTCTCTCCCTATATTGATGTTAACGATTCAACTGTAAGTTCGGGTTTTTCCTTTCCCGTGATTTATAAAAATATTTTAAATCTATATGGACCACTATAACGGAACTGCGACTTTCGATCCGTTACTTGTTGATACAAAAACCATACAAAAAATACCCATTCTTTCAATAGACTCAGAGTCGTATAGTTTTGCTCATCATTTGTTTCGAATAAAACAAACCTGGAATCTCTCAGATTTGCAAATACATTTATTTGGCGACGTAATTCACGATTTTATGTTTTGTTCGTCAAAATTCGACCGTCCGGCAAACCTTATCAAAACATTGATAGAATATCATACCCAGGTCGTCAATCCCATTAAAGGCTCAAAGATTTAAAATGCACGGTTTTTAATTATTATTTAAGTATGTTACTAGAACAAAGACTGGTTAAAATTCACGGCTTTTAAGAATTATTTAAGTGCTAGAACGCAGAAAACAATAATTTAATTAAAAAAAGAATAAATAATTTTTCTAATAACGTAGCAATACCTCAGGACAATATTTTAAGGTCTTTACATGTGTTTCCAAATTTACATGTTTTTTTTTAATTTGTATGTTTTTTTAAATTGCATGCTTTTTAATTTGCTTGTATATAGCGCCCTTCACTACAACAGTAAAAATTAGTATTTTATTTGGTTTTAAGGAAATGTGTAAAATACATTACATACAAATTCATTAGGTACATTAGTGGTAAAATTACCTTTACAATTGAAAAAGTTTAGTGTTCTAAATTATTGAACGTGAAACAAAGATAATTTTTTTAAATGCATTTTTCAAAGAACATAGCTTATAACTAAGTATTGTTTATATTTAAAATTATTAAATGCGATATGTCTATTACAACTCAAAAATACATTTTTTAAAAATATTTTTAAAGTTAAGTTAAGTTAACGTAGGAAAACAAATGAAGATATTTTAAACGGTCCTATTATAATATTTTAATAAAAATAATTATATATGTTACGATTGCAAAACAATCTTGTTACTACTCTAAGTATAACTTTTTCTAAAATAGTATGCATTAGTCTCATCAAAAAATATTTTTACTAAAAGAGTAAGACCCTACTGGATTATATTGTAATTGTATTTTACCTTGCACCGTACCATGTTCTTTAATAAAACAGAAACTATATATGCAACAACCTCCCGGTATCAATATTTAATTAATGTAATACAAATTTACAATTGAAACACAATAATTGTAAAGCAAGTAAATTTAGGATAAAAAGAGTTTCTTCTTTCATAGAACTTCATTCCTAGGCACGTTTCGTCATATCATGACTTATCAGTAGGGCTAGAAGTCGAAGAGTGAAATTAAATTTAAGATGAATGCCAACAGGCCCTACTGGATTGTATTGTAATTATATTTTAAATTGTATGCACCGTCTTTTTTCTGACAATAGCTGAATATTGTAGAAACCTCCCGGTCTCAGTATTTATCGGTAACAAGACGATGTATAAACAATTAAATTTAAAATGGATGCCAAAGTGAAAACACAACTGGATTATATTAGGGAATCCAAACCACGTGATTCAATATGGCGGTTGGATGGCAAAAAGCACTGAGTCACTCGTAAAATGCCGCCAGTAATATTATTTTTATGGTCACATGTACCAATTACAAAGCAGTATTTGCCATCCAGCTGCCACTTTGACACATTGTTAGATTGCCTAATTGTAAATAAATTTTAAACTGTATGTACCGCGTTCTTTAATAAAACGGAAACTATATTGGTAACATTTTACCAACAAATAAAATACCATTACTTTATTTTTCAGGCGCTAAAATCTCCGCGCTCGCTGACGAGTAAACCCGGATTTTCGATTGACTAGAGAAAATTATATTTGCCGCTGAATATGAAACACATTATTCCAATTGTGTATACATATAAATGATATTTCTGTATATTACAAGAAGTATAATTGCAGTAAAATGTGGGGTATATATATATAGAGAGAGAGAGAGAGAGAGAGAGAGAGATGAAAGTTGTGTGACCAGTTAAGTTTAAATATTGTCAAAAGAGTTTAAATTGAATCTATTATCCTAGCTAAATATTTTAAAAAATTATAAATTATATATAAAAAAACACAATAAAGAAGAAGTAGAAAGAACCAAGGGGTGAGGGGAACAATACAAACCTAAAACACCATTGATTGCAAATTTGTTTACATTATTCTTTGTAAATAAAAATGACAAATGACACATGGTTGTATTTAGAACGTCATATAGAGTTAAAAAAAGAAAAAATATACCAGGTGCCCCATTTAAAAATAAAAAGTTTATGTCACTTCCGGTTAAACCGGAAGTTTCATAAAGTTAAATCACTTGTCAAAAAATGCAAATTTAAGTCATATATAAATCCTCCAATTTTCATTGCACTCACTTAAAAACAAAAAAGTTATAGGGGCGAGCCCCCTTCCGTGGACACCCGGTATAAATTAATATATAATACGGCTTTAGTAATAAAGATAATTATAAAAGTTTTAAGAAAATAAGCCGTTGTTGTACAAAAGTTAAACAAGATATAAGACATTCAATAAAATTATTATATGTACTGAAAGAAGAACTATATACCGGGTGATTCCCCAATAAACATTTTTGGTTGTATAATATTTACAGTTAATGCTATATCACCTCTCCTAAATAACTTTGAGTGATATATTTAGTAATAGAAATATTTCTTTTACTATTATAAAACCCTTAAAACGCTCATTCTTTTATCTGGTTTTAGTAATGTTAATCAATTTTTTATATAAAATGAAATAAAATATAAAGAATTAAAAAATGTATTATATAAAAGTGTCGGTCTTAAAAAAAATATTGTACGTCACGCAACCGGAAATTTGTATTTTTCAGGTCTCCCCAAGATTCCATGCTTGTCTTGACCTGAAAAACACTTCTTTCCGGTCTTGTAACGTAAATTACTATTTTTTTCAATCGACCGGAAAACAAGCACTTTCTAGATAATTTTTTGACCGGAAAATATCACTTTGTTGGTCTAGACCGGAAAGTAAAAAGTGGGACCGGTAAAGTACTTTTCCGGTCTCTCTTTTTTGCTTTGTAACGAATTGTGAGGTACGATATTATGACTGAAAGTAAGTAATTAATAACATTTTCTCGTACGCCACTGGTGTCTTGTGTCGATTGTAAAAAAAATATTGTACGTCACTCAACCGAAAAGTACGTTATCAGGACTCGCAGGCTCCCAGGACTCACCTGGCGGCTCGTCCTGGACGTAATGTAAAATAGTACTTTCCGGTCTTGTAACGTAATATACTATATAATAATATTTTAATGATATATAACGTTCTTTGTCTAGAAATCCAAATTTAAAAAGTTTTAAAAATCCCATTAATGAACATGGCAAGGATTCGGGTCAAGAGTACCCAATATTTTTATATTTGTTATTTTTGTCATATAGAGCTAATAGGGAAAAGTGCTTGAACGACATAAAAAAATAATTCCACGTAGGTACGGTAAAACTGTTATTTAGTTTACCAGCAATATATTTCGTCAGATCAATCCCTAGACGCGTTTCGCCATTTCATGGCTCATCAGTAGAGCCAGGATCTGACAAAAGAAAGGAATAATTCAAAACTGCTTATGCAAATATTTTTATTTTGTAATTTTAATTTTTTATGTTTAATAGAGTGATTTTTGTAAGCGCAATTTCAAATGTAGGTTAACATTTATTTAATTAATATTAATCTACATATTTCATTAATATAACAGTGCCCGCGAAAAAGTCTGCACCATATGGAAAAATATGTTATTCGTGAAGATGTTACAAAAAAAACTTTTGGTATATACGCAGGGTGCTACAAATTCGTGTGCGTACAAAAAAAAACTTGCGTTGTAAGGAATACGAAGATGGTTAAATTGAGGTAAAGTTGCGTATTTTGGGGATTAATAATTTGGTAAAAGAAAATTGTAAATATTCCAAATGCTTTTTCTATTTTTGGTTTTTATTTTTTGCGCCTCCATTTTTGACTTGGAAAAAAACAAAAACGCTCTCTCATAACCGTCTATAAATACTAACCTCAAGTCATTTTTTTAAATACTGATTGGGACCTTTAAATACGGTTTTAGGGACATCTAAGCTTAAGAAATTTAATACAATTTATATGTTTTTTTATGTTATTACATTCTTGCACATTTAGAGCCAAACCAAAAAAAAAAGATTTCAGTTTTCGAAAAAATCGCGGCCTCAAATATTTATCTGTTTATTTTATTACATGTTTCTCCGGAAACTGGCATCATAAATAGTAAGTAATATTTTAATATTATTTTTGAAACAAACAACTTTTCTCCACTCGGAAGCATTCATTTTTTTTCTGTTTTACATTATTTCTCTCTGGGTCTAAGACAAAAACTATAGGACCTAAGATTGTATTGTATTAATAAAATAAATAAATAATTAAATATAATTACTTCTCATGCTTTAAAAACGGCTCACTTATATTGTACGGTAAATTTTTTTGAAATAATAAACGGCCTAAACGCCATAACTTGGTAATATAATTTTATAATTTAAAAATATTGACTTGAGGTTAGTATCTAAAGAACAAACCGTCGAATTTGAAACAGAATAACGCCATCTTGTAGAACCTATATGAGAGTGTTTTTTGTTTTTTCCCCAACTCAAAAAATAAAGACGCCAAAAATTAAAAACTAAAACAAAAAATTTCGTTTTTTACCAAATTATTAGGTCCCAAAATACGCATGTTTGTCTTAATTTAACAATCTTCGTATCTCTTACCGTTATAGACGCAATACCCTTGTACGCACACGAATTTGTAGCTCCCGTATATATATATATCGGTTTCAGTTCTTTTGGTTACAACTAATTTGTAATTAAAAAAATTTGTATTATAAATAAAAAGGTTTTATCTGGGGTATATTTTTTATTTGAAATTATTTTTGCATACCTATATCTGGGGGTACTCATATTTTCTTATTTGAAATTATTTTTGCATACCTATATCTGGGGTAACTTTTTTTATTTGAAATTATTTTTACGTACCTATATCTGGGGGTACTTATATTTTCTTATTTGAAATTATTTTTGCATACCTATATCTGGGGTACATTTTTTTATTTGAAATTATTTTTGCGTAGGTACCTATATCTGGGGGTACTTATATTTTTTATTCGAAATTATTTTTGCATACCTGGTTTGAGGGAATGGATGTACCTTTTAATATTCGTAGTTATTTTTCGACTTTTTGGTAACTTGTCAGAAACTTGTTTAAAGTACTTAGATATACTGAAAAAATTTAATTTTTTAAATTATTTTTTTAAATGTTTTTTTCCTTGGCCTATTTTTGAAAATATTTTTTCTTTGAATTTAAAGGGCTTAAATATTAAAATATTTAATAATGTGCTTTCCATTTCCGCTTGTGTAATAAATTTCACTAATTCTAGCTGACCGCGAATAACACACGCTGGCCGTTTCATATTATTCGTTTGCGCGTCCGCGAAATTTGATATCGCATACCATAGTTCTCTGGCCTTGCAGCATAACTTTAAATCCCAAAGGTCGGGGGCCATCCCCGTTGAAGAATTAAGAATTATCTTCTCGGCGCATTCGTTTTTTAACGTCGTCATCCTGCTGAGTATTTTTTTTTCTTCATAGTGTAAGAATCAGTTTTCATCTATATTACTATTGGGATTATTTTATGCAGACTCACATAAAATTGCCAGACCTTATTTGTCACGCTGCTCCAAATTTGGGTAATAAATTAAAAACCAAATGAATAGGCATAGATAACTTAAAAGAATAAACAGGTGGCTAAAAACTTAAGTTGGCTGAAAGACCACTAAAGCTTTCCTATTTCTATTTAGAGTAGTTTCAACAGTTGACAGTGATTGTGTGTTTCTGTGGGTCTGGAGATAGATTGTTTTATATTTAATTATAGGTGAGTGTGTCTCACGAGCAATCCAGTTTACCTAAATTAACTATTTTTATATTTAAGGGTAACAGTGAGTGATTCTCACGGGCAACCTGGTTTACCTATTTTAACTATTTTTATATTTAATGATTATAATATGTTAATTTTATTAAAATGATAATTCATTTATTTAAATGGAAATTATATCTGGCTTATTATTATATCTAGACATTTCAATAATTACAAAGTACTATTATTAAAATTAATATTTTCATGTCAATAATTATTGATTAATTGTTACCTATTGTATCTGTTTGGCCTGTTAACATTCTAGTTGTTTGTTATTATCTGGAGCGGTACTGTGTCCGTTTATCGGTTGGTACCATTGCACGCTCAGAAGATATTAGCAAAGTTCTGTACTGGAGCGGACCCTAGTGCTGGGTCCATTGCACGACTGAGTACAGAACGGAGAATGTTTTAGTTATCCTGATTTCAGAGGACATGTTGTATTGTCTATAGGTATCCTGATCAGAGGACATGTTGTATTGTCTGGTTTTTATCCTGATCAGAGGACATGTTGTATTGTCAAATAGTTAAAGGCACTTCGGATGGATATTACTGTGTAATACCCGTGGTACGTTGTACTTCCGAAGAACAGACGTTTAATTTTCTTATTTTGTCTATTGCTGTAGCTTGCTTCACATATCGATCAGCATATGACGTTTTACAGTGTAATGCTACTTTTTAAGTAAAAGTTGGAGATAATGATTATTATTCTTAATTTATAATTATTGTTTTGGATAAAGAGAATAAATTGCACTTCATTAGTGTTTCATATAACACTGAGATTGATAAGAATTAGTTCATAAAACAATATAAATAGTCTGTCTATATTTATTTAAAGTTGATTATGGGTGAATTCGTTGCTCAGGTACTGTTTTTCTATTTTCAGGTATGTTAACTCGAAAGACAACTCAAGTCCAGTTAAAGTTAAGATTATACCATATTTATTAGTAAGTACATACTTTACTTTACAATGCAAAAATAATATTGTTGATTGATTGGGATACGCCCTTGTTAACCTCACATTCAGCCTACAAGAATTAATAGAAAAGTATATATGTAAAAAAGAATTAAACTAGGCTGTCAATCATATAAAGTCTTTTGGTTCATAATTTTCTTTTTATCCTTGTCGGCTCATGCGTAATATATACTTCGTATTACAATCGAATCACGAATTAAACTTGGTTCCTGTGGAGTACTTAATAAAATATGGACAACCATACGAGCTATTATAAATATGGGATAAACTTCCAAGTACATATAAATAAAACGTTGATTTACAAACATGTTTGCCCTGTTTTACACATTATAATAAGTCAAGGACGCAAGTAGACGGCCCAGGCTCATCCCAGAAAAATGTCATATTTGTGCAAACAATTTCCGATCTGTACTTACAATATAATTAGGCATTGTATAATTTTGGTTTAATACGAAAATAAATAATTTCTAAAATATATCGAGTTATTGTATTTAACTGGTGACATTTAGCCAACCAACAAAGTCCCGCTAATCGATTTTTCAGGCCGTAAAATCTCCGCACTGGCTGATACCTGAAATCAGATTCTTGCTTTGCAAGAAATAATTATATTTGCCGCTGAATATGAAACAGGTCTTTACAAAATTGTTTGTGTGGATTCCGAGAAAATCACGTTTGATATAGCGTTTAGAGGGATTTTGTTGGTTGGGAAAATGTCACCATTGTCTGATCTCCTTCCCGATAAAAATATCTAGATATAGGTACAATTGTTGTCTTTTAAAAGTCAGGTTAACGCTCTTCACAGTTATTTTTTCAAGAGATATGTATATAGCTTGCATAGTTTTTTCGAACATGTTATTTTCATGATGGATTAGACACCCTAACTTAATGTCAACATTTTTTTTATTTTAGGCTTCTGTGCAAGGGTATGCCATAAAAAATTAATTAATAAATATTTTAGTTCACTTAATAAAATGTAATTTTTTTTCTAAGAGGTACGGAGACCTGGTCCCTTGCAATTTTTCAGGTAAAAGGAAAACATATATGGTTATTTTGTAAGGCATTGTTCTTTCCATGAATAAATTCTTAACCAATTAAGTACAGAGTGAGTAAACGATAGAGTAAAGTTCATTTTCGCTGAATTATATAAAAATTCGAAATACAAGTGGTAGAGACCATTGAGGTGAACATTTTAAAATTATGCTGGAATATACAGGATGGCCCAAAAAAACGTGACGAATATAACTTGGGTTTTTTAAAATGGAACACACAATTGCAGTTCTCTTCGTGCCATTTTGCCCGCGGTTCATTTTTAAAATCTTACCATGTCCCCGGATTGGCAGTCATGACTACAAACTATAATACTCTTTATATAACTTATTTATTTGACGGATTAGAAACCTTTAAATGTGGAACGATTATGGAATTGTTGGTATAATTTTTCAGAAAATGGAAGTCCTTGAATGTTTTGACAACGTCAATATTTCCCGAGAATAGTATATTACATAACAAGTGATGAAAGTGTTACTTTTCAAACAAGGAGTCATTTAGCACGTGGCGTCATCGTCAGCCGAGTGCGGAGATTCTCCGAGTTTTAGAATAATCCCTTTTACACGAGTAATGTACACTATTTTTCCTACGACTACATAGAATTATTAAAAAAGCCTTTGATTTGTGAAAAATATATTTCAACACTAGTGTTAAAAAAAATATCAACACTAGTGATGAAATTAGCATACTTAGGATTATGTTCAACTTAATATCTGGTTTCATAGTTTGTCAATAGGTTTTCCTTTAGTTGTAGCTTAACTTTTTCATTTTTTTATATTTTATATATCATAGAAAGAACTAATCCTGGATTGACTTCTAGATTAACCAGACTGAAAAATTTAATTAAGGAAAGATGCATTAAACATAAATTTAAAAAATCCACCCAACAGGGAAGATTTTAATTCAAAATAATTCTATAAACTATTTTTAATGTTTTTATAAAAAAAGGCAAATACTCCTGATGGGATTTAAACCTGTGACCTTGCAATCTGTAGCCTAGAGCTCTCGTCTCTACACTACCGCTACCGATAAAGGTTTGTTGTTTAATACATGACTCTCTTCGGCGCGATTTATTTTTTCTGGTAATAGATTTTCCAGTATATTATTAACGTTTTTTTATAATTTCAGATAGCGTATTTTCACGCTCTGATTCTAAATCACTCGACAAATACATGATAAATAGGTTAAACACGTTACAATCACTGCTTTCTAGAATTTGTTCTTTTTAATAAATAGGGGTTGTCTGTTAAATTGGCACCATATGTTTAAATTAAATAGTGTGCCTTGATATTTCAACACTAGTGTTGAAATATTTTTTTCAACACGCGTGTGATATACGGCGCTTTCTAGCCAAATTAACCGTGCTTTTTTTCCCATTCTCATAGAAAATTTTTTTACAACTAAACATATCTCAGACTCACCTAGACACTGGCCTAGACCTACTTCTCTGGTGCCTCTTCCTTCTCGGCACCGTTGGAATGTTTTCGCTCTCTAAACCTACGTACT
The DNA here is from genome assembly GCA_935413205.1 of Polydrusus cervinus. Taxonomy (NCBI): domain Eukaryota; kingdom Metazoa; phylum Arthropoda; class Insecta; order Coleoptera; family Curculionidae; genus Polydrusus; species Polydrusus cervinus. The sequence continues at coordinate 12,182,590 of OW284518.1, forward strand.
GTTTCGCCCTGAGAGCATAAAAACTAGCTGGTGGCTGCGAGGGCATATATAGACCTTCTAGTGGCTCAGGGGGGCGAGGAGGGGGCTGGTCGTCTATGTCAGGTTCAAGCATCGCCATAGGGGGCGACTCCTGGAGTTGGGAATGATCATCAGTCTTTGAATTGAATGTTGTGTCTGACTGGTTGGTGCTTTGGGGGTCGGTGGCTCTAATTACAAAAAAATATTCTGTTTAAATTGCATGACATAGATGATTGATATGTCACATTATGTTTATAAATAATAATTTATTGATATAAACATAACCTAACAATTTAGTATCTACTAAGTTTTAAAAATAGATTTAAAAAACGTATTCTTTATTTCACTTAGATGGATTTCATTTACATTGTAAATAAGCTTGAGAGGAATATACAGGGTGTCCTTGAAATGCCTGTACAATGCTTCACTACAAATTCCGATCTAGACAAACTTACCTATATGCAATGTTGCTTCGTTTTGCCGCTACAGGGCGCTAAAGGTCTCAAATTAATATAGTTTTTTCGGAATAATTTCTTAACGCCTTTATCGATTTCCACTAATGTTGGGACTAAGAGTGACTATTGTTTGTTGTGTTTTGACGTATACCCCTCTTTTTTTGCAAATTTAAAAATGGCGTGTGATTGGTAAATAAGTTTGTCTTTATATTATCCCCTGTATAAATTACTAATTATTTCTCTGACACTAGCTGACTTTATGTTAAAATTTTTTTGTCTCTTATTAAATTTTAGACAGACATGCAGTCTCTTTACAAAAAATTGTTTATAATCACTTGTAATTCATCATTGCTGTTTATTCAGAACGAGAAACATGAAAATTTTTTAAATTCTAAATAACTAGCAACTAGATTGATTTTTCTAACAATTGTTCCAAATGTTCGCCGTGTTCCTATTCAGGATAGGGACATAAATTAATTTTTTTTCAACAAATTAAACTGTACTTTGGGCATCGTGTCGGACTTGTTTTTAAGATAATCTGCAGCATTATTAATTCGTTAAAATAATTCATCTTCCTCAGCGATGGGGGAAGAATACACTTTTGATTTAGGAGCATCCCACAGAAAATAGTCCAGAGGCGTGAGATCTGGGGATCTTGGCGGTCAATTTACGGGTGCATCGTTACATCTTTCGATCCATCTATTAGGATATCTTTCATTTAAAAATCTTCGTACATTGATACTAATATGGGGTGGCGCCCCGTCGGGCATAAACCCCAGATCTAACGCCTCTGGACTATTTTCTGTGGACGCTCTTAAGAGCATACTTGATTTAAATCAAGTATGCTTCCCCCATCGCTACGGAAGAGAGTAATTGCTAAAAGAATTAATTTATGTATTCAGGAATACGGTGAACATTTCAAACAATTGTTATGAAAATCAAATTAGTTGGTAGTTTTTTTGGAATTAAAATTTTTTCATGTTTTTTCGTTCTGAATAAACAGCAATAATGAATTACAAGGTACCGTAAATCATTTTCTTGTAGAGAAACTGCATGTGTAGATAAAATTTTACAAGAGACAAAAAAGTTTCAACATGAAGTCAGCTAGTGTCAAAGAAATAATTAAAGTCATTTATACAGGGAGTAATAAAAAGACAAACTTATATTTACCAATTACACTCCATTTTTAAATTTGCAGGTATTAAAAAAAGCCGGGCACACGTCAAAACATGCTATTAATAGTATTCATTCGTAGTTCCAAAATTAGTGGAAATAGATAAAGGCGTTTAGATACTATTCCGGAAAAACGATATTCATTTGAAAACTTAAGCGCCCTGTAGCGGCAAAAAGCAGCAACATTGCATATAGGTAAGATTGCCAAGATTGCCTTATTTTTGGTTAAAAATTTGTGGTGAAGCGTTGTAGTCATTTCAAGGACACCATGTAGATTGCTTTATAACATTCGAAGTATTACCTGGGTGAATCCTTGGACTTCCTCCTCAAAGTCCTAGGCGGTGCATCGGGTGGCGTGTCTTCTAAAATGTAACTCCTAGGAGGTGGTACCGGCGGTTCTGAGCTCAATTCGTGCTGAAATTGATGCTGTATTTCTTGCTTTTCATCATCTGTGGGGCATTCGTGTACATCTCCGATGGATTCGTGTTGATTGATTGCATTTTTAACGTTCGGAAGGCGTTCTGGATAATCATGAGATGAGGGATCTACAGGTAGTACTAAAGGGTCTACTTGTGACAGAGAATCTAAAGGAAATAATGAAAGATCTTCAGGGGATGTTAAAGGTTCTAAACTAAATGTTTGTTTTATGGTTTGTACAGACTGTGGAAAATCTTCAGCAATCGAAGTTTTTTTTTCTTCCTTGGGAACTAGAAAGAATAAGAAAATACTTTATTGGTATTTATTACTTTAAAACGCCTTTATTCCAAACTAATTATTCTAGTTCATTACATGGAATAGAAGTATAATAACATAACAACAATAATAATATATAGAAAAGAAAATTAAAATGAAGGTAATCCAATTTAATTAATTATTAAAAAAATATTTTAAATAATAAGTAAAAAGTAATAAATAAGTAAGTAATTTTTTTTTAAGTTATCAATTTTTGAATTCCTCTGATTTTCGGAAGATTGTTATAATGTATTATTCAGTTATATAAAAGCGATTTTTTTCAAAAATTATGTTTAATTTGATAATTCAATTATCGAAGGATAAATTCATAGATTGTCTGGGGCATGGTCATATAATGTCTTATTTTTTGAGGTGTTGTTTGATTTTTTTCCTTTAAAAATAATAGAATGAATTAGAACACAAATTTTTATTGTATAATGTTTTCAGTCTATGTGGTAATTTATGTATGCATTTAATAACTTGCTTTTTCAATTTTTGAAATGGTTTTGAGTTTGATAAACAAGCAGATCCCCATGCAGAAGCTAAATATTATATTGTAATTTAGAATATATATCAATGAAAAATGTATATTCTTTAGCTATTTTAATTTATATCTAGCTCTGTACAAAGCAGATACCAGAGGAGATATCGAATTTATAGTATACTCCACATATTAATTCTTAGTCTGAATCTTTTATATCTCCAATTTAAAAAAATTATTTACGAAAACCTAAATAATTTTGAAGTAATTTGTGTGTATTTCCCTTTATTCCAATACTGTATAATTTTTTTTTAACAAAATGGCATGTTTTACGATGTCAAAAGCCTTACACAGACCTAAGGCTAGCAAACAACATTCTTTATGGCCCTCAACATTAACTTAAATAGCTGTTATGATATCTCCTACAGCTATATCTGTATCTTAATACAATTTAAACTTCTAAAACTAGCCCAATAGTTTACTACACGCATACGGATGTGATGCAATAGTATATATTAGATAGACTGATATCTATTAAATATTTAAATATTTATTTATTTACGGTAAATCCATTTTACAAGATACAATATACATTTTACATAAAAAAAAATGCATAATATATATATATATAAAAATAATGTAAAACATAAATGCTTAAAATAGTAGATAGAGTAATTGTACAATATTTACAACACGTAACAGCCCAGTGCAGGTCCCTAGACTCTAGACCTTAACATCCCCCTAAAACCAGCCAAAGAAGAGCCAAAATGCATATATTATGCTCTTCCAATAGTTCTATTATAGATGTTCCAGTATTAGAATGTAGAAATTAGTAAGAGTTAAGAATGTTGGATAAAGTTTTGTTTAAGGGTGGATTTTTGAGCTTACTTAAAAATAAATTTTGTGAATAAATATTATGAAAACACCGAAAATTGTTTATCTAAGGACAAATCGGCTAACGACAAAGTTCTTGTAAAGTGAATTGCTTTAAATAAAAACTCTATCGAAAAATCGAAAGACGTCACAATTCTCGTTTGGTCTAATAAACACTGAATTGTTTTTTAATAAATGCCTCTTTTAAACATTTTTAATCGCATGTGGCCCTCATTTAAAGGTAAGATAGTTGTTTTTATTTTTAATAATGAAATAATATAAGTGAATTTAGCAAACATATAACTTGATTCAGTTATGCATGAATGATTTTATGTTAAATGAACTTTTCACATATTTAACACAGTATTAGCAATATTAAAATTTAACAAAACTGTATGTTGGTAATACGTAAAAAGTACCATAGAAGAGTTTTAGACTTGCATTGTCTTTATTTGTCTTGAATCACAGCGTTTTAACTGATAAGCATCTCCAGTCGTCTTTAGGTGAATACTAAATAAATATGGTAACTACAGGCGTTAAAACAAATAAAGACAATGCAAGTCCAAAACTCTTCTATCATTCAAAAACATAATTCTCTCCAACCTTCAAACATACATGTAAAAAGTACATACATACATAGACAATATACACATATTATACATGTTTATTCACGCTATTCGACACGATGCCATAGGTGGATTTGATTATTTTAAAGTATGTTTAAGCATTCTAAAGTATTTTTAATTATTTTTAATAACTAATAAGTTTAAAAATCAATAAAATAATTCAAAAATTAAATGAATAAAATCTTTATGTAGGTACCTACTATAAATTTGATTTTTACTTTTTTAAATATTTTTTAAATTTTTCTAAGCTGTTGGAGATAAAAAGACAAATACATTTATTAAAATATCAATGACAATGAACACAACAATACCTTCTTGTAACCGTTGTGCTTCACTTTGCTTTTCGCTGGGTCTAATTTCTTCCAACTTGCGAACAATTTTTTCCAAAAATCTCGGCGGTAATTCGATTTCACCGACTTTGAGCGCTGCCGATTTGCCCTGGATTTCGTTGGCAGAGATGCTGGAAGAATCGATTTCAGAGACTACGATTTTTGACGCTATAAGTTCGTTGACACGTAGTCGATCTACGTCCAAATCTGAAACCTTAAAAAAGAGTTAAGTTAATAAAATATTGAGAAACATGATAAGTGGTTTAGAATTAAAATAATATGTTTAAATACAAAGTCATATCCTTATATTAAAAAACTTTAAATTAACCCTGTATAATTATAATCAAAGATTAAATATCTATTGGTGGTATGATATCCGTACAGGACACATGGGAATTCCCATGTAAATTTCTAGGTGGTCAAATATTCGCTCCCGTAATGAGTTTAAAGATAACTTTTATAAATAGTTGTTAAAGAGTTTAGATAGTAAAATGTCTGCCAAATTTGAACTTTTTTAGACACACCGTTTTTAGAATTTTTTTTTAGGTCAATATTTGACAGCGTTTTTAATTTTTTCAAATTATTGTGTGTTGTAGATTTGATAAGGAAAAGTTATAATGATTAAATAGTACTACGTTAAAAAAAGTTATTAAGTGGTATCCGACTTGTTCTCGGTAAATTTTCCTAACCGACCCATTCCAGTCAAGAAAAATGATTAAGCAATTTGAATTTAAAAGTACCCTGCTAAGTAAATGCTGAAGCAAAAATGAAAATAATAGGGCCGAAGAGAAGGATAATGATAGCGATCTAAATAGTAAATATACTGCTTCATGTCGAAGAAAATAACGGTATAGTTATTACTAGGACGCTAGAAAAAACCGTAGGCAAACATCACATTACTGCGTTACGAGTTTTGCAGAATCGCCAAGATAATTCATGCAAGTACCTACGAGAAACATTGAGAATTGCGAGACAATCATGAAAAACGAATATCAAACTTTTGTTTTCAAATGATGAAACTCTGTAACAATTACAGAGAAACAACAGATAAAATTTATAAAAATGTTAGGCACGAAAATTTGGACTAATAGAAAACCCAATTTCAGCAGTTTGTGATCGAATCTCGCCATACCAACTGGCCAATGCAGCAAGGGAGTTTTATAATTGTTTAGGATATTGTTTGGCGGTTAACGGAGGGTTTCTTGAACATCTTACATTCAACATTAAAATAAAACCTACGACTGGAAATATTATTAATTAATTTTGTTTAAATATAGTGACAAATTTATCATTAGGTTTTTGGTTATTTATTTTATAGGTAGTGTAAAATCAAAAAAATTGTTTACTGTCAGTTGATATTTTTTTAACTGGAAATTTATTATAGTTATTGAATACCTAGGTAATTTTATTCAAAACATGTCCCTAACCTTAACATTGACAAAATGGCTTTGACAAACTTTTAATAATTTATTTGCTGATGTATGCTGATAGAAATGTATCAAGTCCGTCTTTCCTAGTTTATCATTGTTAAATAACTCTTAAATTACTAGGAAAATACGTTTTAAATTAAACAAGGACATTCTTATTGTATTCTTTAAAAAAATGTAGTATATTTTTGGTCTAAAATAAATACGGGAAATAGGAAAAACTTGGGTATTTATTTTGACGAAGGCCTTACTTTCGAAACACATATAAAAAATAAACTTAAAATAGCCTACATGCGTCTAAAAAAACTTTATCACCTAAAAAAAAATTTACCGGCTAAAACTAAATATTACTTATGTAACACTCTCGTATTGTCTTTGTTCGATTATGGAGATGTAGTATACAGCGACTCATTGTCGGCTGGGCTTTCTTACTCTGTTCAAAAGATTCAAAATTCTTGTATGCGATATTCATTTAACATTCCATTCAGAAATCATATAACCCCTTATTTAAATAATAACTCTATTTTAAATATAAAGAATCGTAGAAAGTACCATATGTATGCTTTTATATATAGACTACTAAAAAACGGAGAACCTCAGTATTTAAGAACAAACTTCCATTCTTATGTACATCCTCATCGTACAAGAAATGTAAATTATTTCAGGCCACCTCAGCATCGTACATCTAATTTTCAAAAGTCATTTAGTTTCATAGCGGTTCAAATGTGGAATAATTTACCTGATAATGTTAAGGAATTTTCATTTAAAAAATTTAATAACCACATTAAACAATATCTTTTAAATATACAAGGAAGGGAAGTTTAGCCTTATATTTTCTTTTTGTTTATCTAATTTTGAGTTATTATCGGTTTTGACTTGGAAACTCCTCGCATTTTAAAGCGTCCTTTTTACTCAAAAAAAGTTGTTGTCTATCCCTTTCTTTCTCTCTCTCTCTTGCGCCTGGGTCGGTCGTTGCCTTGCTAAATTTTTGTTGGACTTACATAGAATTTTAGTAGGTAATCTATATTATATAATTTTTAGTTATAATTTTTTTTGGGCTGTACTGCACAGGCACAGTTTATCTGTGCCTTGTGAGACCGGTTTTTTAATAATCGATGTATAGCCCAATTTATCATTAACTTCAGTTACATTGATTTGTAGATTATAATTTTTTGTTTATGATAAATAAATTATTTGAATTTGAATTTGAAATGTTAGGTCTGATGATGCCTATATTAATGCGAAACATGTAACCTTAAAAGATTTAATAAAACTAGGGAAATTTTGTTGAGTACGAAATATCAGGGGCGGACTGAAATCATTTGGCCTCGGTGGCTAGTTGGCCTCTATGGCCCCAACCGTAATTATTTTTGCTATGATGGCCATTTCATCAGCTAGAAGATTTTATAGCGAATAAATATTAACATATACAGAAATAATTTTAAAGCTTATTTGAAATCTAGGTAGCATAAACAAAGTTCAAAATAAGTTAATATAATAAAGAGGTAGTAATAGAGTATCTACGGTAAAAGGCAGTAATGAACAACATGAAAGAATATGTCTTTATTTATGAAAAACGTTTAAAATTATAAAATTGAAAAATATTTCAAAGTTAAATAAATAGAAAATACAAAACAATGTCCAACAAAAATGAACGTAACTCAATGAACAAAATTAAAATCTTAATAAGGGTGATAGATGTTTCGATTCTGATGCAACATCATCAATTATTTTATTATAATCATAATCGAAATCTCTTTCCACGTTTAACAAAATAAACGATTCTACCAGCTCTTCTCCAAGAGTTGATCTTAATCTAGTTTTTATTAGTTTCAGCGTAGAAAATAAACGTTCACAAGATACCTGGGTGCAAGAGAGTGTTAAAATACATTTATAGGCGATATATAGGCTGCTATATATCGAACCACTACTATTAAAAAAAATTGTTGTTTAAATGTTTGGACCAATTGGCCCCCAAAGGCCTTCTAACCCCGGTGGCGATGGCCACCCGGCCACCAGCTCCAGTCCGCCACTGCGAAATATTGTTATAATGTGACGATCGTAACTATTCTACGACCAAATAGTATTTTTTGTTTACAAGCGTATGACGTTTTCTCCTAGTTTTCAATTATTTTTTGTATCGTTTTTGAATGTTTTCGTGCGTATCTTGGTGTAAAATATTTTCCTTGTGTTACTGATATTACGTATAAATTTTTTTATACTCCAGGTCCAAAATTACTATCAGTGGCTCATCGCTTTCATATCGAGAGCAACGGGTTATAAGAAGTCAGAGGGAAAAAATCTATGAAAATAAATATTCTGTTCTATTAGAATTTCAAAAATACACTGGAATTGTTATCTCTAATTTCGTTCAACCCTGCACTTTATATGAAAGCGATCACTGACAGTAATTGTGGGCTTAAAGTATAATACATTTTGCCTCAAAAGTGGTAAGTAGGTATACCACAAATTTTAGTTTATGTTAGTTATGTTGTTTAACTCAGAAGTAGAAAAGTAAAAGGATTTAATTTTTTTAGTTTTTTTTGTTATTGGTACCTATTGTCTCTCTTTGTAGAAATATTTAATCTGACTTTGTAGCCCCCAATTTTTTTGTATTTCTACTAAAAAAATGTTTTAATTTTAAAACTGACAAAATATATTATTAAAGAATAATTCCGAGTATAACGAAACCCACACACATTACCTACACTAAATGGTAAAATGTTACTTTTCCAAATTAGTAAATTACATACCTGAAGTTTATCCGTTCTAAGAATGTCCACAGAAGATTTTTGACTTTTTGGAATATCTTTAATTTCTTCTGGACTCCTCAATTTGTCAAAACTTTCAGGTACTTCCGATGTTTCTTCATCCGAATAATCCCTAGAAACAGGGACCAATCTCTCCCTAGACAATTGATGATCTGGTAAGACCCTCGCACCATTTAACGGTTCCACTAACAGGGAAGCATGGGTCACAGTCTCTTCGTAGGAATAAACGGTGGGTGTTATAAGCTCCGTTCTAATCTGTGGTTCAGTCTCTTCGAATTTCTGAGTTTGTAGCTCACATATATGTTCGGAAATATCACGTTCTTGAGTGGTGGGTCCTACTTTCTCGCTAAGTCTAGGGGTTATGATTGTATCAGTAGGTTCTTGGCGGATTTCCTCGCATACAAAATCTGGTGGTAAGGGTTCCGTTTGGGTACTGACGGTTTCTTCTTCTACGTGTAAAAGTTTCAGGTCTTCTGGGGATGAAGAAGAGGGCATGATATTTTCTTTGGATGTTATGTCCTACAGAAAAAATTGAATTTAATTGCTTCGCCGAAATGAAACAGCGTTTACGTAATGTGACAAAGGTACAACTTATTAGCATATAAATAAACCTATATTGTTCATTCTTATCATAGTATTAAGGGCCGCTTGCACCGCCTTGTTTAAATTTAAAAATTAGCTAAGGAGAACCTTATACTTAAGGTTCACCTTAAATAAAAACGGGTTGCACAGTGTCAACACATCAGCCCTGGTGTACAGTTTTCTAGGCAATCCAAATATAATTAAATTAATCTCGTGAATATCATCATATTCAACAGCTACTAGTTCCAGTAAATCCATTTTTCCTTAAAGGCAGAACTTTTGAAGTTATTTATGATTACACTGACACCACAGAATAACACATAAAAAATATGATTTAAGGTTAGATGTCCAAGATAAGCCGAACAATTCTGAAGTTTAGCTAGGTCAGCGCGTGCAAACCATTTTCTTAAGATAAGGTGGACCTTAGATTAAGTAGCACCTAATCTAGGCGATGCAAACGGCCATTAATGTTCTACTCAAAAATTATTCATTCTTCCGGTTAACAAATTCAATAATAATTTAGGTGCTTTGAAAAACGGTATTTCCAAGTTACAGATTATTTTGTTATTAAAAAGGAACGTGAATCTGAGGAGTTAAAATTATTTGAAATATATATTATAGAAATAAGAAAATTTTTGGCGAAAACAGCTAAAATTTGGTCAAATTGGGCTGATAATATTGAAAATCAAAATGTTGATTTAATAATTCTTGATAATTCTGAAGGTAGTTCTAATGTGTCTGAAAATGCCTATTACATAAATATTATTAAACAAATTGTTTATAAGTTTATTTTGAATAGTTCTGATATAATAAATATATAATATGTGTAAAAGAAAATTGTAAATATTCCGAATTTTTTCGGAGGTATCCGAAAAAAACCGGAATTTCTATTTTTGGTTTTCAATTTTTTTCGCCTTTATTTTTGACTTGGGAAAAAACAAAAAACATTTTTTCATAGCTGTCTTTTATGTTCTACTAGATGGGGTTATTAGTTTTTAAATTCGACGCTTCGTTCTTAAATCCAACCCCGAGTCTATTTTTTTAATTACAGACCTAGAATTTTAAATACAGTTTTAGGGAAACTAAGCTTTAGAGATTTAATTCAATTTTAAGGTTTTTGAGATTGTAACGTTTTGTCATACAGGTTCTACCATGTTCTTAAGAAAAATCTGACAATAAATTGCGTTATTTTCAATAAAATAGCACTTTCCTTCTGAACTAAGCCACAACTTAAAAAATGCCAATATACATCTTATGCAGGTATTAAAATGAGGATAACAAAAAATAGTCTCAAAGGTGTGCATATATTTGTTTAAAATTATTGGTACCATTGCATGCAAGCACGCCCCTGGTGAAGCGATTGCAATTGCATTTACGCTTAACCATAACCTCTGACAAGTAGGGTAACCGTTGAAAGTTTGATGAAAAGAAAACATTTAATTTTTAAGATAATTAAAAAAACAACTAGAATAACATTTCAACACCCCGTATTTTAGGAACTAGACTTTTTGAACCTATGCTTATATTAAGTTTTTTCATAAAAATCCTTATTTAGCGATTACGGTAAAGATAATGGCCGAGTGCACCGAAGGTTTTAATACAGGATTTAATTTGACACGTCAAAAACTAGGAGTTAAAGGGAGATATAATAAATCTTTCATACATACCCGAAAAGTTTTTTATGTGAAACCAGTGACGGCTCGCGGTCTTAAAAAATGGTGAAGAGCTAGGTAAAGTGCGAGTACTTAAACAAACATAGTTATGTGTTCGGTAATTCATAGAACTGCTGCGTTGCAGAATGCTGACCTAAGCACGGTTCCCACGAGAACCGAACAGTGCATTCTACTTGGCTTTCAACATTTAGATTTGACATAGACTTTATCAAGTAAACATATATGTTTTTATTGTACTCTATTTTTCAATTTTTACAATTGTAAAATAAAATAAAAAAGTAAATTTTTTAAAAACGTGTTTCCATAAACGCGAAACATAAAGTGGCGCAGTCTTTTGTGTAGGATTTGAAAGGGACTTTCATCGTGAAAAACCCGTCGGTTTCAACCGTTTATTCAAAAATCGAACCTTTTGCATCGTGCAAAATTTTGACTTTCAGTGTAGTGCGTAAAGGTGGTAGAGAAAGTGCAGCATCGTGTTGGACCATACCAGTTGGATTAAAATAATGAAAATTGCTTCATTTATGTAAGTTGCTTTCCATTTTTCCCGTCTATGTCATTCTCCTCGTCTCATTCTAGTTCCACAGAGGAAAATAGTAGTAACGAGTTAGATTTAAACGACTTCATCAGTACTGAAACTGATTTAAATTTAGATACGTTATTTTCGAATCTTTCTTTAAACAAAGTAAAAGAGAACCCAAGTAATATTAAAACAAAAATGACAACACCAAAATTTGATAGTAAACTTTTAGAAATTGTTCCCAAATTTGATGGGAACCCACTAGAATTATCTTCCTTTTTGGATACTGCCAATACTTTAATTAAAACTTACTGGGACTCAACACCTGAAAATAGGAACTCTGTTCAAAACGTCACACTTATTTACGGTATTTATGCAAAATTGATAGGCAAAGCTAGGGAAGTTTATAGCATTTGTATTGCGAAAGACTGGGCGAGCGTAACAAGCGCCCTAATTTCTCACTTTGGTGATCAACGCGACGAAAACGGTTTATTGTTTGATTTAGACCAGTTGAGACAAGGAAATAATGAACCTTCTTTGCAATTTTATACTAGAATAATGTCGAATCTAAGTGCTCTGCATAATTACGTAGACACACACGAAAATACCGCAGACATTATTGGTGTAAAGAAAGAATTTTACAATAAACATGCCTTAAAAATATTTTTAGCGGGATTAAAAGATCCCTTAGGTTCGACTATTCGTGCTATGCGACCTAATTCTTTAGCAGTCGCCAGACAGTTCATTATATCAGAAAATAATATCCGTCATTTGCAAAAACCGCAAGTCGAATTTCAAAAAAATAAACCAGTACAAAAATTCCATAACAACCATCCTCATAATTTTTACAATAATAACAATCAACCCCATAATTTTTATAATAATAATAATTTTCAACCCAATTTCCCCCAACAATCTTATTCTAACCCTACTTTTCCACGCGGCCCCATTAATATTCAACCTAGGCCGATATTTAATCAAAGATTTCCAACTAATAGACAAGTCTTTGGGCCCCCTAAAAATCCAACAAATGTTTGGAAACATAACCCCCAAACTCAATATCAACCAAGACCAACCCCTATGAGCGGAATTTCACACGGGACTTTCCCAAAACCTAGAACCATGATGCAACAACAACCTCCCCGATACACTAGACCGAACCTTGTTTTTGAAGAACTATATAACATGGAACAACCCCCTTTCTTTGACCCGAACACTCCCGGTCCTTCTTACCAAAATTATGGTTCCTATGAACCCGATTATTTCTATCCCAGCTATGACAACCAAAACTATGTAAATGTACCTAACCAACAATACGAACCCTGCGAAAATTTTGAAGAAGAAAACAATAAATACCCCTCTGAACAAAATGACGATTCCGAGCAAAATTTTCAAGAAATTACGCCTCAAGAGCCAATCATATAGAAATTCATTCAATTTATGACCGCAAAGATTTACCATATATAAAAATATTAAATCCGCCTATAAAACTATTAATTGATACCGGTGCGACAAAATCATTTTTAAACCCAGAAATTGCCGAAAAATATTTTTCAGACTGTATAAAAAAGGAACCATTCACTATATCATCAATATTTCAAACTACTAGCAGGGATTTATGTGCCGAAATACCAGCATTTCAAGAATTTAACTCTGAAAAAAATATAAAATTTTATTTATTTAAATTCCACCATTTTTTCGATGGCCTTATTGGTTATGAGACTTTAAAAACCCTAAATGTTCAGTTAGACTTACAAAACTCTGTTTTAAAAACACCCTCAGCTAAATTACCCTTAACTCATTACGAATCAAAAAACAAACTTCTATTTTTCGCACGCATTGAACCATACAGCATAGAAACCTTAAAGATACCCGTCACCGTAGCAGATGGTGACGTCACTATTATCGAAACCAGACTATTTAACTGCGTTATTCGCGAATGTTTGACAACATCGACAAACGGATATGCTCCGGTTGATATTCAAAATCGCACTGAGAATGTACAAGAAATTTATCTCTATTCTCCGATACCGGTCAAATCTTTCGCCGAAAATGAATACGAAATATTTCACGTTACCGTAGAACATAACAAAAATTCAGAAAAAATCGATGTACCCGAATTAATAAGAACGCAACATATGAACGCCGAAGAGAAATATCACATTGAAAAATTATGCATAGAATTTTCTGATATTTTTCATCGCGAAAATTTACCCTTGACATTTACAAATCAAGTCAAACACCGCATAAAAACAACGGACGAAACGCCGGTATATACAAAATCGTATCGATATCCATTTATCCACAAGCCAGAAGTCGAAAAACAAATTAACGACATGTTAAATCAGGGAATTATAAGACCGAGTGACTCACCCTGGTCATCCCCAATTTGGATCGTGCCAAAAAAATCCGACGCATCCGGAAAAAAGAAATGGCGCATAGTTGTGGACTACCGAAAAATAAACGATAAAACTATCGATGATCGATACCCACTTCCAAATATAACAGACATTCTCGATAAACTTGGCCGTTGTCAATACTTCTCGACTTTAGATTTAGCCAGCGGCTTCCACCAGTTAGAAATGCATCATGACGACATCAAAAAGACCGCGTTTAATGTTGAGAACGGGCATTACGAGTATCTGCGCATGCCCTTTGGGCTCAAGAACGCCCCCGCAACATTTCAACGCGTCATGGATAACGTGCTTAAACAATTAATAAATAAAATATGTTTTGTCTACATGGACGACATAATTGTCTTCTCAACCTCTCTTCAAGAGCACATAGTTAACCTAAAAGCTGTTTTCCAAAAACTGCGTGAAAGCAATCTAAAAATTCAACTCGACAAGTCAGAGTTTTTGCGCAAAGAAGTCGCGTTTCTTGGCCATATTATAACACCTGAAGGTATAAAACCAAATCCGGACAAAATAAATGCAATCTCAAACTACCCCATTCCAAAAACAACAAAAGAAATTAAAGGTTTTTTAGGGCTTTTGGGATACTATAGAAAATTCATAAAAAACTTTGCAAATATTACGAAGCCATTTACCAATTGTTTAAAAAAGGGCTCCACAATTAATATTGAAGACCCAATATATATAAAAACATTTGAAGATTGCAAAGCACTTTTAATTAATGACCCGATTTTAGAATATCCGGACTTCTCTAAAGATTTTAATCTGACTACCGACGCAAGTAACGTCGCCGTCGGCGCCGTCTTATCACAAGGAATAATAGGAAAAGACAAACCTATCGCGTACGCGTCGCGCACTCTTAACAACGCGGAACAAAACTACTCGACTATAGAAAAGGAATTACTGGCCATTGTATGGGCAACTAAATATTTTAGGCCCTACTTGTTTGGCAGAAAATTTAAAATTATCACGGACCACAAGCCTCTTCAATGGTTGATGTCTCTAAAAGAACCAAATTCCCGTTTAGTTCGGTGGAGATTAAAGCTCGAAGAGTTCGACTACGAGATAATATATAAAAAAGGAAAGAAAAATACAAACGCGGACGCGCTTTCTAGGGTAGAAATATACCCCACCGAAACTAACCTCCCACCTGTTTTACAATACATGAACGAATTTAACGAAAACCCTGTCTTAGACACACAACCCTCTACGAGTAATGAAACTACTAATGCTGTGTTAAATCCACAACCCTCGACAAGCCGTGAAACCGATAATCAATCGATAATAGTACAAGCTGACCCGGACGAAAATACCGATAACGAGACAGTGCACACTAGTGCCGAAAATCCCATATTAACTATTAATATTACTGAAAAACCTTTAAATTATTTTCTTTGTCAAATCATAATTAAAAAGGTTGACCAAAATCCACGCATTGAGATGAAAAGAATTTTTGGCAACCCGATCAACCGTACGCGGTGGTATCTCTACGTGATAAACGAAACGTTTCGCGAACAAACAATACAATTTTTAAAAGAATATGCCGAACCAAAACGGCAATATGTGTTTTACTTCGAAAACGATGACGACCAAAAATTTTATAAAGAAATGTGTAAGTTTATCCCCGAAACTTTTAAAAATTCTACATATAGACTCCTTAAATCCAACATCCTCCTACATGACGTCACACGCGAAAACACGCAACAGAACCTCGTAAAAGCGCAACACGAAGGTATTACGAACCATCGCGGCATTCACGAAACCATTGACGAATTAAGGACTAAATATTACTGGCCTAAACTGAGCGATGACGTTAGAAAATTTATCAATAATTGTCATATCTGCCAACAAGTAAAATATGACCGCCATCCGCCATTAATTAGACTACAATTAACGCCTACTCCAAAAAAAACCATTTGAAACGATTCATATAGACACATTTAAATTTGGCAACACCGTAACCCTCACAATCTGTGATAGTTTTTCTCGATTTGGCCAAGCCTATGTACTACCTAGTCTGTCGGCATTACACGTATACCAATCACTATTACAGTTTATTTCTTCATACAAGATACCCGAAAACATAATTTCTGATAATGGAATTGAATTTTCCCAAAATTTATTAAAAGATTTTGCAAAACTATACAAAATCAACTGGCATTATACACTACCATTAAACCCCAATAGTAATGCTATTGTAGAACGATTTCATTCTACAATACTAGAACACATGCGTACATTATCTATTACAAAACCCAACTTAAACCCTTTCGAAAAAATCACGTACGCAGTCTTAGGCTACAATAATTCTATTCATTCGGCAACTAAACGAAAACCGATTGACTTACTATTAGGACATTTGGAACTTAAAGACCCGATCGATATCGATAATCAAGCGGAACCAATTAGTCACCAAATAAACGAACACAAAGAAATTATGGTTGACCTATACAAAAAGATACACGAGAATACATCTAAACAAAAATCTAATATCATATCAAAATTAAATGAAAAACGCGATGACCCACCAGACGTCGAGCCAGGTACTATTGCGTATAGAAAACTGACAGACAGACAGTCAAAAACAAAACCGCCTTATCGACCCGAACATGTAGTAAGAAGTAACAATCTTACCGTTACAACCCCTCTTAATAATTACCACAAACAAGTATTTAAAAACCCCCGAAAATTTATAGACAAATCGTTGTTACAGGCTGATGACCTTTCTGGTTCAAACCTCGATGACACAGAAAATCCAGATACGACCCCTCCAGTCCAACCCGGGAATCCTACCCTTTAAACTGGGATCTGCTAAAATAAAAATCGCCTCTCATACTTTTCTACATTATATTCAACTTCAACCTCTCCAAAACCAAATCAAGTCCATAACAAATCAATACAATAACTTAGAAGGACTATTTAATAAGTCCGCTACCATTCATACAGATCCCCTGTATAGTGCATACAAACATTTAGAATACGAAGTAACAGTTGTTAACAGAAAACTACAATCAGTATTTCCAGATAAAAGAAATAAACGGGGCCTTATAAACCCATTAGGCTCTCTAGTAAAATATATTTCTGGTAATCTAGATCAGGAAGATGCTAGAGAAATTAATGACAGTTTGTCAGAGCTAAAATCTAACCAAAATAAAATAGTAAAGAAGGTAAACAAACAAATGTCTCTAACATCAAATTTAATGCAAAACATTAACGAAACTATGACGAGCGTAACTCGTAATCAAAAATTAATCGAATCAAAAATTGAGGAAATACGGAAAGACCTAAACGACCTTGCTTTTAGTTACACCCATTATATAGAAATACGAGAAATATTAGATGAAATCAAATTAAACTTAGATTCGTTGCTAAACTTTCTTTCAGAAATAGAAAATGCTATAAGTTTCGCAAGTCTTAAGACACTACACCACAGCATCGTCTCTCCCACAGACCTCAAAGAAATCGTAAATAACCTATATAAAATTCATAGTCATTCGCAAATATTATTTAATGATAATAACTACCTAAAATATTATAGCATAGTAGAAACAAATGTTTTCTATATTAAAGACAAAATTATTTTTTCACTCGATTTTCCTCTGGTACATCCCGATACCTTCGATCACTATCATTTGTATTCCATTCCAAACCAAAACCAATCAATAATAATTCCACCATCCACATACCTTGTTATAAGCAACAATGACTACCAATACCAAGAAGACGAGTGCATCGACCTAAGACCAAATTTTCTCTGCATGAAGAACCACCTCTTACCACTACAGGACAACCTAGACTGTGTAACGTCTTTACTTTCCAATGGACCCAAAATAGAGAAATGTCATCAAGTTCCTGTCCATGTCGGTGAAGAAATCATCGAAGAAATCAATGATGCTCACTACATTGGTATCTTTCCCAAAACCAAGAAGCTTCAAGCTGAATGCACCGAAAATGACGTCGCCCTACTACAAGGGACCTACCTTTTTGTTGTTCCGCCAAATTGCGCAATAAAAGACACAAAGTTTATTTACAAAAATGAAAAAGGTATTATTTCCGGCCACCCAGTCACACTACAAGATATCAAAGAACTCCATATCCCCACCTTAGAAGTACATAAACTTAAACTAGAAAAGGTATCATTGGATAAACTCCACGAAGTCCAGCTCCAGCAGCTACAAGAGGAGCCACTGGAAGAACTTCATCTCCATTCAAGCTATTCCACTTGGTCTCTGGCCTGCGTCGTAACGCTAGTCTCATGTATCACTATCTACTTCCTGATTACACGAAAAGAAAAAATCTACAAATTATTACGCAAGAAGAAGCCTACAGCAGCCAAAAGAAATCCAGTTGAAGCACCGTTTATAGCAACTCAGATGGTTCCACCCTCGAGTTCCTTTTAGGGATGGAGGAGTTATGTGTTCGGTAATTCATAGAACTGCTGCGTTGCAGAATGCTGACCTAAGCACGGTTCCCACGAGAACCGAACAGTGCATTCTACTTGGCTTTCAACATTTAGATTTGACATAGACTTTATCAAGTAAACATATATGTTTTTATTGTACTCTATTTTTCAATTTTTACAATTGTAAAATAAAATAAAAAAGTAAATTTTTTAAAAACGTGTTTCCATAAACGCGAAACATAAAGACATTGACTAAAAACCCATGTAACAAAACGTCTCTCTTATCTATCCAACTACTGAATGGAGTTTCCAACAAATTACAAACTATCATTAATTGGGTTCATTTTTAAAACACAATACTAAGTAGGTACGTACACTACTGAATTAACTGAAAAATAAAAACAAAACTTTTTAATCACACAGTAAATCATATAAAAATGATATCTATATAACCGTAATAAGTTTCGCGAAGCCTCAAAATAAATACCTTAAGAACGTTTTCACACGGCACCATATATCGCGCGCGACAAATGGTCGCAATATCGCTTTTACACCAAATTATGTGTTTTCTAATGAGCCATTTTCACACACAAGCGATATTAGAGAACACATAATTTGGTGTAAAGCAATATTGCGACCATTTATCGCGCGCGATATATGGTGCCGTGTGAAAACGCTCTAAGGTTAGGCGAACCAATGCTAAAACAATGTTGCATACGACTAATATATTTTTAAATTGCCCTTTATCAAAATGCAAATTGTTACATGCTGTTTGCGTGACTGACGTCACGTAACCATAGCGACGGTGAATATCAAAGCCATGTTAGGCGTTCGTCTTCACTTGCTTTGAGCTAACGGACACGGCCGGCTGGGGCGCGCCAAAATGCACGAGTGTGTTTATAATAATTATTTCATCGGAGTTAACCGTGGCCCTATTATGCATACAGGCCCGTAGCCACAGACAGAAAAAGTTGCCCACTCTAGAAAAAATCATGATAAATGTCTTGTTTACTTAAAATACATATATATTAAAGGTATTCGTCTCAGCAGAGGATGGCCAATCTGATATAGGTACCTATTTAGCTTTTGAGAGTAAGCAAACAAATAACGTAAACTTTGAGGTGTTCTTAAACAAATTTAACAAAAGGAAAAACCGAAAACTCAATTATATTAAAGTGATTTACCTTAGTTGCGTTTTTAATGATTTTTTTGGTTTTGTTTAAGTTTTATTTTTTGTAGTTACTATACAGGCTGCTACAAATTCGCGTGCGTGCATGGGGATCTCGAAAACGGTAAGAGATACGAAGATGGTTAAATTGAGGCAAAGTTGCATATTTTGGGGCTTAATAATTTGGTGAAAGAAAATTCTAAATATTTCGAATGCCTTCGGAGATATCCGAAAAAACCGAAATTTTATTTTTGACTTGGGAAAAAAATAAGAAACACTTTTTTATAGCCGTTTTTTGTGATCTACAATATGGCCTTTTTAATTTTTAAATGCGACGTTTCGTTCTTTGGATACCACCATCAAGTCAATTTTTTTAAATACGGACCTGGATTTTTTATTACGGTTTTAGGTACTTATAGGCTTTAGAAACCTAATACAATTAAAACATTTAAAAAATTTTATTGTTTCGTCATCAAATAATACATTTAAAATTATCCATTTATTTCCTTACGGCCCTGTAAATTATTTAAAAAAATGTTAGTCCTTTTTATGGTTTTAAGATGTTTTAGTTAGATACCTATAAATAAAATACGATACAATTATTATTACAAGGAAAAAGAAATATTAATGTTGATTAGTGAATTAAAAACTATGCGTTTTATTGACCTGCTGAAATATTTGACCTTGACTGTCTGACAAATTTTATTAAAATAATTAATGGCTTAAACCATACGTTTCACTTCCTGTAATGCAATTTTAATATTTAATCCTAAAAATAATTGCCAGGACCGTAATGGGTAAAAAGGGATAATTTTAAATATTGATGTGTTATTTGATCACGAAACCTTAAAATTTTGAAATTGTTTTAATTGTATTAGGTTTCTAAAACCTTTAAGTCCCTAAAACCATAATAAAAAATCCAGGTCCGTATTTAAAAAAATTTACTTGATGGTGGTATCCAAAAAACGAAACGTCGCATTCAAAAATTAAAAAGGTTATGTTGTAGATCATAAAACGGCTATAAAAAAGTGTTTCTTGTTTTTTTCTCAAGTCAAAAATAAAGGCTCAAAAAATTAAAAACCAAAACTGAAAATTTCGGTTTTTTTCGGATATCTCTAACTTTGCCTCAATTTAACCATCTTCGTATCTCTTACCGTTTTCGAGATCCCCATGCACGCACGCGAATTTGTAGCACCCTGTATAGTTAATTAAATTTTGAAATCAACGATTTTTTTTATTTTCCTTGATCTTACGTCATCTGATCACCAAAAATTATTGTAAGTTTGCCCCCCCTAAAACTTTGACTGCCCACTCTAAAATCTAATCCTGGCTACGGGCCTGTATGCATAGCTACATTCGGATTAAATTGATATTATTAATTTGAACATAATTATTTTTTAAGGGCTAAAATGGTAGCTGTATTGGTACATTAACATTTAATATTATCGAAAAACTCCTCCAGGTTTTATTTATTTTTTGGTAAATTCACCTACTTCACCTGACGAGCCGCCACTGTGTGAAACCTATTGAAAACAATTCAATAAGCTTATAAATATGACACAAGTTGAAGATAGATAGAAACGTCTTTATTTTTTAACTCGGCGAAGAGCAGCATTGCTGTTTACTTAACCGAGCATATACAATACAAAAATATATATTTACATATCAATACTTAAAAGAGAGAAAAAAGAAATAATTAGTAGTTAGTAGTAATATTATAATATTATATGAGTATTATTATTATAATAATATAATGAATTAACTAAAGAGTTCTTACTCAGGCATAAAAAAAAAACAGTTATCGCCGGCATTTTATTTAAAATATCAAACTTTTAATATTTACTAAGCAAATATAGTTTAAACTTATTTTTAAAAGACAAATAACTGATATTTGTAAAACTTGTTTCGAATTTCCGAATTAAATAATTTGGGAATCACATAAGAAAAGCAACGTTCGTAAAGAGCTGTACGGTGACGTGATATATTAAGTAGGCCATTGTGGCGAGTATCGCAATTGTGAGTTGTAGAGCGAAATGACAGCTTTTCTCGCAGATATTGAGAAGTCCCGCTTTCGAGCAATCTGTGTAAAAAACAGGCCATATGCAATTTTAGTCTATCCTGAACGTTCAGCCATCCTAAGTCACGCAACTTGTGTGTTACGTGGTCTCTTAACCTAAGATTGTAAATAAATCGAATAGATGAATTTTGAATTCTCTGCAATCTACCCTTAGACTGAAGATATATTCGAAGATAATCTGGAAATATTAGAATTAGTACAATATGGTTTTCACGAAAAGTCTGTACTGTTGCGACAATTGTTTACATAGAAATTATCTGGCTGCTAAAGTTATCAGGAAATGAATATAACGGGCCTTATTGTTTTTAAATGCTTTGAAGATCAAGGAACAAAAATTTAGAAATTGGTAGTAGTTTTATAATAAGTGTTTTCAGATACGATTAAGTTGGATATATTTTACATGCGCAGTAGTTTGGTTTGGTGAGGAGTGGGGTAAGGTAGTGAGAAGAGGAGGTACATAATCTTTGTCTAATGTAACTATTGGGGAACTGGCGATGGCGTATGTGCATTTGGAACAGATTAAAGTAAATATATTATTATGGTCAACGTTTATTAATAATATAGCTGGTTTGTTTAACATTATAGTTTAGTGAGGGTATTGTCAGATATAAAGTATTTTTTTAAGCTTTTCAATTGCTAGTTACTTTAATTGCATTATTTCAGAGCGATGTGTATAACATACAAACCTGCAATGACCTTCTGGTAGTTTTGGTTTTTCTTGGAGGCCGAGGAGGGGCCGGAAGAGGTCGCTGTCTCATTTTTTGCACAACGTCGCCGGATATCAGGTCTCTATTAAGATCTTCCTCAATTTCGATATATTGGCCAATATCAATCTATAAAAGCAAAATTACTATACTTTTTAAAATACGTAAATATGCACTCATATTTTAGTTACATTTTTTTCGATACAGATACATATAACTTACATATATTTTTTTAATGAGCACTTTATAGAAGAAGGTTAGGGAAAAACGCTGTCGTGAATTTTTTTTTGGATTCGCAGGTCATTAGGTAGAAACAGGCACTGTAGGGCCACAGATAAAAAGGTTTGTAAAATAATTGCACAATACTCTAAATACCAACATATGCAGAATAAGCGTTTTTAAACATAGGAAACCGACTAATTTCACGCCAACTTAGGGAGGCGCCAACGTACGCCAGAGAAAAAACATGAGTTAAGGAAATGTCAACTCAACAACTCATACATTATATGATTTGAATACGTAAAATGTTATTCCTAATAAAAGTTTTTGATTGTAAAAAATATAAAACACACCTTTTATACACGAAAACTATTTTACGTAATAATAAACACACATTGATCAGTTTCTAAATAAAAAGACACATTTCAAATAGGTTTTAAAGTCAAAGTAGGCATACGTTTTCATTAAGAATTTAAATATTGAAAGAAACTAGTTTTATTCTCTCTCATACCTACCCTTAAGACCGAAGACTACACAAATAATTAATTTACCTTCGCCATTCTATCAGCTTAACAATTTCCCGTGTAAACCTTATGGCAGATAGATTATTTGATTTTTAAGAATTACGTTAAATTATTTGTTATTTTTTTTTCTGGCTGAAAGTTGTAAAATTGTATATTTCTCCATGGTATTTGCTTCACATTACGAGATTCAAAACCGTGTGTTAGTTATCGTATTTTTTTTATTTAATAGTCGATTTAGGCCATGTTATAGGCAAAAGATTAAGAACTGGAAATAGCACTATATTTTTATATATAACTATTACTTCTGTACCTTCTATTCTACCAATAATCCATTATTTTTTTAATAAAATGAAATTGAAGCTTATTGTGTTTCTGTTAGCGCCATTTCCATGTTGCAAAAACTTGGCAACGTGGCAATTTAAATACGTCGAGTCGAGTCGGATAGGTTTTTCAGAAGGATGAAGGATGCAACATTTGAGCATTATTTGAACATTTCTCGTTTTATAATATTATGATATATGTATATCATATAATTTGTTGTGGTTTGTTATTTTTATGAGGTTCATTGTGAATATTAAGATGATTGATTTGATTACATTGATTGCTAATTCAACATAATAGTATAAAATGTTTTCATCATAAGGGATAACTTTTAAAATAGATTGTGAATAAGTAGTCTTCGATTGTTTAAACTTTAAAGGTTGAATACAGACTTTTCTTTAACGGCAGTAGAGTTTTGGACTTGCATTGTCTTTATTTAATAAACAAAATAAAGACAAACCAAAACCCTCCTGCCGTTCTAGTGTTTGTTTATATGGTACATATAGGCTAGGGGCTACTATTTCTTAGAAGTAAAAGGGTGAGAGAGAATAAAATGGTGTTCAGAAAAAATTGTCAAAATGTTGGATGGAATTGACAATAAATTTTTTTTTTATTATTTTTGGTCTTAAAATGAATATTAAAGATTCAATTATTTATAAAAATGTCTGCTTGATAAGAAAATGCCATGTAAGTTATAAAACAGATGTACAGGGTGTAAATAATTTAGGAAAACATGCTTTAAGAGAAAAATATCATTTTTTGTTATTCTTAGCAAGAATTATACTAAACAATTATTTTATAATACAATATAAAGTCTAAATAGAAGTTTTGAAAAAAAATTCGGTTGTCGTTTTAGAGTTTGTGGTTAAAAAGGACCAATAAAATAGTTTGATATACCCAGTATAAAGAAAATGAAAAGGATGCGGGTAAGAGGGACTATATATTTATCAAATGTCAAGCTGAGTATCTACATATTGAATGAAATTCGAGCGACATGTGTAGAAGTTCGAGGCATTTTTCTTTTCAAATCTGTCGTACAGTAAAGTAAGTACCTAGGTACGATTGGGTGGGCAGACATAATACGAATTTATGGAAAAATAATAGTAGTTTATAACAAACTCCACTCAAGCAACTAAAAAATAATTAACTTGAAACTGATGTGAAGTTTGCAGAAAAAGATAGAAGCCAAAATATCGAACATTGTCGCATGGGCATCAGTGGCGTCGAACTATTGACTACCTAATTGAGCACTAATAGCACTAAAGATTAAATTCAGTGGCGTTCACTCGCAAGCAGTTTCAAGTTTTCCATTTTTGACTGCTGTCTTATTATAATTAATAATTCGAAATCTAAACATAGCAACTTATTTATATTTACAGGGTAAGTAGGCAATGGCGTAGCCAGGTGAGGGCCAGGCGCCCCCCTTGCGCTTGGTGCCCGTCTACTAGTCTACATCATAATAAACCTTATTATTTGATATAGATCCATTTTTGTAAGAGGAAGTTCGTGGTGGAGGTGTCGACCTCCTATTTTTTAGAAGTCACTTTTTATGAAGAGGGGAGCGCCCCATCATATGTTTGCCCCTCCCGCCCCCAAAGGCTGGCTACGCCACTGTAAGTAGGGTGCTACTAGTGCTACAGTTTTCCATCAGTGGCAGTTATAAGCCGAAAATGGAATTCATTTCAAATCTTGGTGTTTTGTATTTGTATATACCTCATTTCAATAGTCCGACGCCACTGCCCATTCGACAATGTTCGTTATTTTGGCTGCTTATTTTTTCTGCCAACTTCACACCAGTTAACTTGAACTTTTTAGGCGTAAATAAATATATTTTGCTTCGCCCGTCTTTTTTTATGTGTACCTATGAAATAGTTATCATAGTTAAATATGTTGTTTTTGAGGTTAGAGGTAAAAACATTTTACTTATTGATGCCTTAAAAATTAAAATGGGTACCTAGAAGAGAATATAAATTTTTTAAATGCTGTTTTCGCTCGTTATTAGAATAAAAAATTTAAAAAAAAAACATGTTAAGTTGATATAGCCAGCATAAATCCTTTCAAACATAGATTCCTAATAAATTATAAGAAAAATAATTGAAAACAGTGGAAGTTATCAAGGGCTTCTATAAAACGTTTTTTAGGATGGGCAAAACCAAAACGTTATAACAACGTCCTATGAACGCCCCTTAATAAAGTAAAACTATAATAAAGTCAAAACTCGGGTATTAGAAAATCTTGACCACGCAAAGGTACTTTTGTTATTCCGCATCGAATGACATAAAAATATACCGGGCTCCAATTGAAAATTTAAAAAAAAAATGATGTAAAAGTTTGACACTTAATTTTGAACACTCTGTATAATTCGTATTAATCAAACTTTGTTGACAAAGACCTTATTTATTAAGTACCTTGTAGAATTTTCTTAATGGAGCTTTATTTCTATTTTTCAATAATTTTTAAAACGGTGGTTCTTTTTTATTTTCTTTTCGCTGATATCACTGAACCGATTTCTATAAAATACTTGTTATATGTGGGTAAATATATAATAATAAATAAAGTGTCCAAATTAGCAAGAAAATATATGACATGTAATTTTAAAAAATATATCATGACGTCACACTTTTTGGGATACCCTGTATAATCAAAAATATTTTTTGGAAACACTTCCTAGTATACTAGTAGAGTCTGCAAAACATGAAAAGCCTAACTTAATAACTCTGCGCCTTGTCCCAGATATTTTATACCTCCATAGACCATTATCTTAACTCTATCATGATAACATTCTTAAAACTGGTGGCTCAGATCTATTTTTTTCTTTTCTTTTCGCTGATATCACTAAACCGACTTCTATAAAATACTTGTTTAATGTGGATAAATATATAATAATAAATAGTGTCCAAAGTAGCAAGAAAATATATATATATATCTATGTAATTTTAAAAAATATATCATTACGTCACACTTTTTGGGACACCCTGTATAATCAAAAATTTTTTTTAAACGCGTCCTCTGGTAAAGTGTGCAAAACATGAAAAGCCCAATTTAATAACTCTGCGCCTCGTCCAATATATTTTATACCTCCATAGACCATTTTCTTACCTGGATGATGATGACTCATCTCTTCGTACCGGCTCCGCTTGTCTTGAATTTAAAAATTAAAATAAAATATTAAATATTATAATTATTAGGAAAGTTATCGGCGTTGTTGCCAGATTTGGCGTAAAGTATTATTTCCATTAGCTTACATTTTTGACCGAGAGAGGCCGATGCAGTCAATCATGATATCCTTCTAGGGTAGTCTTCGCTCTTAATGTAAAAAACTTCTTTGGTGACATCTTTATTTAAAAATATAATATATATTTTTTGATCTTTTGGTAGAATTTGATAAACAAGGCAACATATGTTTACACTAGCTTTGTTCGCGGTAGGATTCTGAACCAATTCGGAACTATTCGCATGCGCAGTTCAGATAATTCACGCGTGCAGTTAAACAATTTTGTGACCTGTGCACGACATTTTTTGAACTGCGCATGCGAATAGCCCAGAATCGGTTCAAAATCCTTGACGTGAATAAAACTATTTACGTTACGTGTTTGAGGGGAGAGCCTGGGGTAAGTGGCGACCTCTTCCCTGCAGTTATTTGGTTTGTCCTTTTCTAGCCACAACCGCCTAGCAGAAGGTTGTGAGCCAGCCCCTTGGAAAATGTCAAATTCTCACTTTATTTTATGAACAAGCCTGTATTGTGTCTCTCTCACTCTTCCTTAAATCGTAGAAGGCCTTGGTAAATGACGCAAATAGCTTAAATTCTCACTTTATTTTATGAACAAGCCTGTATTGTGTCTCTCTCACTCTTCCTTAAATCGTAGAAAGCCTTGGTAAATGACGCAAATAGCTTAAATTCTCATTTTATTTTATGAACAAGCCTGTATTGTGTCTCTCTCACTCTTCCTCAAATCGTAGAAGCCTTGGTAAAATGACGCAAACAGCTTTGCGACGAAAAATCGGTCTAGTCAATTTTTACAGGTATGACGCAATGACTGTTTTGCCTACAAATTTCACATTGACAATTTAAAAAATAAGGTGACACTTTTTTGATTTGACTGATGATGACATTAATTCAACATATTTCCTAATAAAATATTTATATATACAACAGCGCAAACATCGTATCCTTTAAACAAAATTACCATTCAAAGAAATGGTTTAGAGTACCTAGTAAATGCTGGGCGGAGAAGAATGTTCAACCGAAGAATTCCCATTTATGGTTGTTCTTATGCGACTGATTAAAGGAACAGTTTGGAGAAGATACTGTGGAGGAACACTCATCGATGCTTATTGGGTTTTAACAGCAGCACATTGCTTAATACATCAAAATGAAATGCTAGTAGTTGCAGGCATGAATAGTCCTCATCCAAAGCTTATACACGTGGAGGGAAGCAACAATTTTTTTATCCACCCCCAATTTGGCACACTAGGGTCTATTAGAGATATCGCTTTAATAAAGTTAAGTTCATCAGTCTCTAAATCCAAATATATAAGTTACATTTCCATTCCTTTACAGCCTTTAAATTACAGTTACCTTGAAGAAATATGCGACAAAGGGTTAGTTATGGGTTGGGGCGACACCGGCAATGATTTAATTCAAGAAGTAAGGCCTATCAGTCTTTTTAACATGCAATGCGTTGTTTTACCCATACTGCCCTTACAATTCTTTATAGAATTTTACTCCATCCACAAATCAGTATCATTTTCCGACAATATATGTACATTCGCTCAAGGAAAGGGCTTTTGCAAAGGCGATTCTGGGGGACCTTTGCTGTGTGGTTCCGTACAAACTGGCATAGTTTCATGGGGAAATAGTTGTAAAAATAAGGGTTCCCAACCTGGCGTTTTTATTAGAATAGATCGCTTTCTAGATTTTATAAATATGGCCAAAGAAAATTCTGGAAATAGTTTTAATTGTATTATAAATTATTGGTTATATTTGATATTTATATACAATGCATATTATGTTTTAAATTTAGTTTTAAACAATAATAAAGAATACAACTGAATTGATTACTTTTATATGGTTAACTTCTTGATAATTGATTTATAAAATGGAACTCGTATATTTTGTGAAAAAGCCTTTTATTCGTTACTGTACTTACCTCATTGTCTCTATTTTCTTTGTCATTCTCATAGTGAGAACTATCTTTCCTACTACTCTTTACTTGACTTAGAGTACTGTAATTTCGTAAAGGACGGGTAGGTTGATTGGTTTCCGGTTGGCTGGAACCAACGTTTCGAGGAACGGTAGAGAATTTTTGTTCAGGATCAATCTTAAACAAAATTAAATTATAAATAATTTCAATTAATACACTTTTGTTAGTGGTCTGATAAGTTTGTTAAAGCAAATAACTTTCTATTTGAGCATCTATAGTAGATTCTGTTATTAAAAACGTAAAAACAAATAAATAATTTACCAAAAAAATACTTGAGATATTTAAATTCTGTTTTAACTTGAAGAAATAGTCCATACTTAAAGTGGAGTGGATATTTAGAAGGAAAGAAATAACTCAAAGTCTTTTTCTTCTGGTATTTTAATGATACATTTTTTTGTTTTAAAATAGAAATTCTCTACATGTTTCGAATGCAGAAACATTCACCTTTAGGAGAACATATGAAAATAAGAAGAAAATGGTAGATATCATCTTAACGGAGCCTTAAGATTATAATTCATTCAAAAATGATAGACTGAAAAAGTTAACCTAACAGTCAACTCAAGAAAAAAAGATAACACGCGCCAAATGGATATACATAATTAAAATGGCGACACCGAATCTTAAATTAAAGTACGCTCTCAGTAAGTTCTTGTGACTGAATTGATGTGATGGATGGAGGGGAAACCATTTGCACAGAGAACGCGATTGCGTCATTTCAGCTGCCGATGCAAGGCAGGTCAGTAGATGAAGCTTTCTGTATACTGCGTAGTAAAAGTTCTTACTTTGTAAACACAATAAGTATACCATCGCTGTCAAAAAATAGCTTTGCCTTTCATTGCTAATTAGTACGTGGTATGTCCATAAATTAAAAGGTTGTTGATAAGCAGTCTAGCGACTCGTGCGCACCTTCTAATTAATTAGTTATTTATATATTTGCGGTATAGAAACATGAATCCGAAAAAGTGTAGCAAAGGATGGTTTGAACAATGTCTAGGCCCCTTTTGAACTTATATTTATCTGTAGTGTAACTAACCCGACACAACGGGCGCCTAAGTAAGTTAAACACAATTTATATTTACTTGTCTTTTCCTCCTCCTGGGGGGCGTTCTGGGTGGGGGAAGTGGAGGTTCTCTCTGTCTGGATTTATCCACTATCGAGTAACCCATGTAGTCCCGTAAGTCTTGAATGCAAGGTTCCTCCGCGCATGATTGTATGGGCTGGTCTTCTCCCAGGTAAGCCGGAGTTGCTTGATTTCCTGTAGTAATAAATATTTTTAATCACCGTATAGCTTTTACCACTAAACCCCATCATATATAAGGTGAAGATGGTGTCCGAATAATGCAAAATAACTCCTTTGTTGTGGTTACAATATTTTTTTTTGTATAAGTTGTGACATTTTAAAATTAATGCTATTTATAGTTTAATAAACTACATTTAATGTATGGCTGTTTTTAAACCTTTTTCAAATATTAAATTACAACCTCAAATATACCAGGTTAACATAGAAATCGAAAAATAACTTTAAAGAAGATAATTGGAGTACCTAATATACTGGCTACTCGCATTCTTACCCTTACCAGTAAATTGCTGCCTGTAATTTTGATTCTCAATCAAGTAACTCGGTATGAGCTGATTCTCTGCCAAAAATGCTTCGTCTGCCAATAAACTGTCTGTATCGCGCTGACTGGGCGGTAACGAGACGCGTGATAGGCTGCTTGTATGTGACCTTGACCTTCTAGTGGGTCGTGAGGGCGGGGCATCGATTTTGTGGGCGGGAATTATGTAGTCCTCGATGTGGGTTGGTTCCAGCTAAAGAGGAGGAGGGGATTGAGACAATAGTTTTAATTATTTTACTGAAACGTCATTTTCGTCGTCGAACATTAAAAAAAAACGCCAACAAATATTTAAGTGGAACAATGACTTGAGTACGGACACTCCTACTAGAGTCGTCTTGTAGGAGTCCTACAATAATCAATAACAGACCATATTGTTTATTTTTGTGAAAGTAGTCAATCTCTCAGTGGAGTGATACCTATTATAAGTAAAGAAACTACACACAGTCTGCTCCATTAGTTTATTAAAGGATTTCTTTTTAGAAAAGCCTCAACATTAAGCCGTACATGTTTCAAAGGCAAAAACTTTCATCTTTAGCAGAATTTTATTAATGTATTGCATGAAAAGAGACTCTCGACATTGCTTAGTTTAAACTGAGGAACAGAAAAAGGTTTTTAATTTAATTTACATTATGTAATAAAAGAAATTGAAAATAAAATTTTTTTAAAAATTTTGAAACATGAAAAAATAGAAAGGTTATTTTCTTGATATAGAATACCTATAATTTTCGGAAACATTTGAAAATCGATTATTGAAATCATAGTTAAAATTCAAAAAACGTGTTAACTGATGGTGCTTGACCACCATATTTGTTAACATTATAATACCTACATATAAAAGTAAAAAAGTGGCAAATAAAAGTACTTAAGTATATGCAAATAAACGTAGTTTTTTGAAGTTATAGCGGTATAATACAATTTTGAAAAATATTACATACCTATTATACCCATGTATATTATTTAGTATAACATTAATAATAAATAGCAAAAAAAAATTTTTTCCAATGAATACCAAAATTAAATGATTCCCACCTTTGATGTTACACCCTGTATAGTTCAAGTACCCTAAAAAATACAATAAATTCTTACATATCGAGCCTCATATTTATCGGTTAAAATTGAATCATTTTCGGATTGTGTCAAACTTTTTAAGCTTCGGTGTCTCCTAGGTGGTGCACTTGGTTCGATACCCTTAGTTGCTGCCTCCTCTCGTGATCTCATTTGTTGTTCAATTATCTAAAAAACAAGAAGTTTCTATAAAATTTAAAAAAACTAAAAAATAATGATTTTTAATGGATGTAACCACAAATTTATATTAATGAAATTAAAACTCCTTTAATAATATTTTACAAAGATTTAAAAAATTGATTCTATTAATTAAAAATAGTGAAGCATTCGCAATTTGATTTAAAAAACAACTCTTTACTTTTTCGTCTTATCCAATAATCGACATTGTGAGTTAACAATTTAAGTAAATTTGGCTTTTTCCTTTTATTAAACAAAATCACCCTTATTCACTAAAAGGGTTTAGAATTTAGACCATCGAAATATTTAGATCTACAGTGTCACAGTTGTGTTTTCACCGTGGCATATTATTTTATAAGCCATATGACGCTTTTGTGTTAATTTAACTTTTTTGTAATTAAATCGTCTTACCGATAAATAATTTGAGAAAGATGTTGTTGCAAATACATTTTTAGTTCTATTTAAAAACAGTATGTACTTAAATACTTTTTTCTTTAATTTTGAAGAAGTATTCATTCCTAAAGTGGAGTTAATTTATAGGAATAAATAAAAACATGAAGTCTTTTTCCACTAGTTTATTATAAGATAGTAAAGTTAAAAGGTGGTAGATATTCTATATGTTTCGGGTGTAGTAACACCCATCATCAGGAATAAAATATAAAGAGAAAATATTTATAAGTGAGAGGAACAGACCTAAATGGTGAATGGTAGTGAACCTCGATGGAGCTCTCATCGAGCCATGGAAGATCAAATATTGAGAAATGGGATAATGATTAAAAAAATTGGTATGCTTAAGTCTTAACACTGACTATGGGCAACAGGTAACAGTGGTAAGAGGAGGCCCGTTTGGGCAAAAATTAAGAAATGTAAGAACCGAAACTATCAAATTTGATAATAGTCAAAGTCATTTATGAGCAAGACCGATATCCGATATTTTGTCGACGTTGTCTAGTTGTGGTCAAGGCGCTGTCCATTATTTATAATTAATAGGACTGAACGTAAGGAAAGAAAATGCTGCTTAGAAGCTTACCTCTTTCTTGACAATCACGTATATAGACAAAATTACATTTACAACTTACTTGAAACTGCTTGTATGGATCGGTTATCATTATTTCAGGTTGTTCCTTTCCTTGCATAATTTCATTTTCGTACATTTCAAACTCATGGTCGTCCCGTTCATCATCGCCCAATATACCTAAACTTTCTCGTGGAAATTCTAATCTAAAAATCAAACAATAATAAATAATTCAAAGTAAAATTTTAAACTCAATTTCGTTGGAAGATTTAGTTATTCTACCGAACTAAAGATTTTTTTGTTGAATGAGAATCATTTTTCCTATAAATGATGGACTAAAAATTGTTTATTAAGTACAGGGATATTATTTTAAGTGTCTCACCCGATTGGCAACTTTGCTATCGACCACAATAAAAAAACAATTATTTATTCCCTAATAGCTTTTACTGAAGAAGCCAAATTTGATGTCAAAAAAAATCTATGTTTACAAATTTGACAGATACGACGCCACATTGGATTTTCTTA
Organism: Polydrusus cervinus; assembly: GCA_935413205.1. Lineage (NCBI taxonomy): Eukaryota > Metazoa > Arthropoda > Insecta > Coleoptera > Curculionidae > Polydrusus > Polydrusus cervinus. The sequence goes on from OW284518.1 coordinate 12,215,678, forward strand.
AATGGCAACCCTATTTGATAGTAAGCCAGCTACATTCGCTTATTTGTTCCAACATTAAAAATGTCAACATTTATTCTCAGCCGTTCCGGAGATACGAGGCTTCGAAGTTGGTGATTTTGTTATCATCGAATTAACAGAAGCTTTGTGATAAGAAACTCAATTTTTTCTGGAGATACGTAATTTTTTATGGTGGAGCCACCCATGCTATTGTCATATATGTCAGATGTCAAGAAATGACAAATACGACGCCATTTTGAAATTTTTTAAATGGCAACCCACATATATATATATATATTTCCGTAAGGGTTGAAAATAAATATCGACAACTATATATTTTTGAAATCGGACCGCGAAATGAAATTCACTGACGTAGTTATAAATGTGGGTCACCATTTAAAAAAATTCAAAATGGCGTCGTATTTGCCATTTTTTGACATCTGACATATATGGGAATGGCATAGGTGGCTCCGCCATAAAAAACTACGTATCTCCAGAAAAAATTAAGTTTTTTTATCACAAAGCTTCTGTTAATTCGATAATAACAAAATCACCAACTTCGAAGCCTCGTATCTCCGGAATGGCTGAAAATAAATGTTGACAATTATACATTTTTAATGTTGGAACAAATAAGCGAATGCAGCTGGCTTACTATAACATAGGGTTGCCATTTAAGAAAATCCAATGTGGCAGGGAGGACATCTGTCAAATTTGTAAACATAGATTTTTTTTGACATCAAATTTAGCTTCTTCACTAAAAGCTGTTAGGGAATACATAATTGTTTTTTTATTGTGGTCGATAGCAAAGTCGCCAATCGGGTGAGACACTTAAAATAATGTCCCTGTACAGGGGCCATATTGGATTTTCTTAAACGGCAACCCTACTTTATAGTATGACAGCTGCATTCGCTTATTTGTTCCAACATTAAAAATGTATAAGTGCCAACATTTATTTTCAGCCGTTCCGGAGATACGAGGCTTCGAAGTTGGTGATTTTGTTATCATTGAATTAACAGAAGCTTTGAGATTAGAAACTCAATTTTTTCTGGAGATACGTAATTTTTTATAACGGAGCCACCATGCTATTGTCAAATATGTCAGATTTCAAAAAATGACAGTTACGACGCCATTTTGAATTTTTTTAAACGGCAACCCACATTTATAACTACACCAATGTATTGCATTTCACGATCCGATTTCAAAAATATATAGTTGTTGATATTTATTTTTCGATACGGTCGTATTTCCTTAAGGGTTGGAAATAAATATCGACAACTATATATTTTTGAAATCGGATCGCGAAATGCAATACATTGATGTAGTTATAAATGTGGGTTGCCATTTAAAAAAATTCAAAATGGCGTCGTAACTGTCATTTTTTGACATCTGACATATTTGACAATAGCATGGGTGGCTCCGTTATAAAAAATTACGTATCTCCAGAAAAAATTGAGTTTCTAATCTCAAAGCTTCTGTTAATTCGATGATAACAAAATCACCAACTTCGAAGCCTCGTATCTCCGAAACGGCTGAAAATAAATATTGACAATTATATATTTTTAGTGTTGGAACAAATAGGCGAATGCAGCTGGGTTACTATAAGGTAGAGTTGCCATTTAAGAAAATCCAATATGGCATCGTATCTGTCAAATTTTTAAATATAGATTTTTTTTACATCAAATTTGGCTTCTTCACTAAAAGCTGTTAAGGAATACATAATTGTTTTTTTTATTGTGGTCGATAGCAAAGTCGCCAATCGGGTGAGACACTTAAAATAATGTCCCTGTACCTTTGTGTACGAATGTATCTGCATATAAATAATTTAATTTTTATTTCAGCTTCAGCAGGACAGTCTGTAAGTATAATAATTATTCGTTAACAAAAAGATTGCTGTTCTTTAAAGTCTATTTTACTATTTGACTGAAAATATTCGTCACAATTTTTCATAAAAATATAGGCATAATTCCGTATTAGAATATCATAACTTTCAACAAGAGAGTGTAAACAAGTTTTTCATCTTATTTAGAATTAAAATTATCACAAATATATCAAGAAATTCTGCCTCAAGGGGTAGGTTGACCACTAAATATTGAATGCATTTGATAAATTAAAATACAGGAACTTTTGGTTACATACCTTTCTCCCTGTGGTAAGTAATCCTGTTCCAAATGAATGGTTCTTTGATATGGCACAATACCGTCATCGTCTTCCGTCTTCTTTTTGTTCTTTTTACTCTTCCGTTTTGGTCTGGATGGTAACATTACCCCATCTACAGATTCTTCATCTCCCTATAACATGAAAAAAAAATTAGTACCAAATAAGTAAAATATCGTTACTTACTGCTACTAGAATAGAGAAAAAAGCGCCATTTTTAAAAAGTCGTAGCGATAGGTACATATCATCATGAGAAAAACATAGATGATAAGTGTAGAATAGAATATGAGGCGATAGAGATTTTGTTTGATTTTTGTTCAAATAAGGTATCAATATCAAAATATTAATAGAAATGATTTTTAAAATTTGTTAGGGAAAAGAGATTTTTACTTTCCTTCCAGAAACGTATTGTAATCGCTATTATTATTTTTTATTTACTTCTAGCCAACTATATAAGTTTATGAGAGGGAAACTAACATTATTCTAAATTAGTTTTAAAAAATAGAAAATATTGTATAAACCATTTTTTTTTTAAATCTGATATCGATGATTAGGTAATAGTATATTACATAACAAGTGATGAAAGTGATACTTTTCAAATGAGGAAATATTTAGCACGAGGCGTCAGCCGAGTGCGGAAATTCTCCGAGTTTTAGAATAATCACTTTCACACGAGTAATGTACACTATTTTCCTACGACCACAAAGAATTATTTAAAAAAACCTTTGATTTGTGAAAAAATTTTTTCAACTCTAGAGTGGAAATACAAGGCACACTATTTAATTTAAACATATGATGCCAATTTAATAGATCGAAAGGTCACAGGTTCAAATTCCATCGGGAGTATTTGACTTTTTTTTATAAAAACATTAAATAAATTATAAAATTATTTTGAATTGAGATCTTCTTTGTTGAATGAATTTTTTTATTTAATCTAGGAAAGATGCAATAAACATAAATTTAAAAAAATCAGCCAACAAGAAAGTTTTTAATTCAAAATAATAATTCTATAAATTATTTAATGTTTTTATAAAAAAAAGTCAAATGCTCTTGATGCGATTTGAACCCGGGATCATTCGATTTGTAGGTCGTAGCTCTAGTTTCTACGCTATGGCGACCCATAAACATTTTTTGTTTAAGTTTAATATGACATTCTCTTCATGCATGGATGCAAAGATATCGGTCCAAACTCGAACACAATATCACATTGAGTAAATATATCAAAAGAAATTAAAAAATGCTTTCCGTAAAATTCCCATTTTGTTTGAGACAAAAAATATTTTTGTTTTACCGGTATTTTCTCTTGTGAAACATGCGGGGTCTTTTTCCTCTTTGGCTTCTTAATTGGCTTCCTCTTCGATGGTGCTGGAGGCAAACTTCTGTTCGAACCGATCGGGTCGTACTCATTCATTTGCGCGAGGGCATTCGCAGGCGTCTGGAAACCCTCGTGGATTTCGTGTACTACGAAGAATTCGTCCGAGTCTATATCGAGTTTACCTAGAAAAAATATATATTTTTAAACAGTAGCACATTACAATAGGCGCAAACTAATAGTTTTTGAAGTGAAAGGGAACAAAAACAGATTCTTTGATGTATAACCAAAAAGCCTATTTTCTACCATAAATGACAAAAGCATCTAATTCTTTAACTCGGAAAAGCAGCACGAGCTCAATGTTGCTGCTTCATTACCAGCGCGCCAATATTTAAGAATTTTAATATAACAAGTTTAATTCGGCCCAACTAAATGTCAGTTTTCCCCGCTTTCACTTATAACAACATTTAGGACACATCCTCCCCTCCACATGGCTGCGTCTCTGAGCCCCACAGTATACATAATTGCCTCAATTTAAAATAAAAATATTTTTTTTACCGTTTAGGCAATTCTCATGCACGTACACGAATTTGTAGCATCTGAATAAGATCCTTTTAACTTACCGAGCCTTCCCTTCTTCTGTAGACTCACGCTGCCCTCACTGGAATACCCATCTCTAATCTGCATCCCTTCATTCTCTTCTTCCTCTAAATTATCCAAATCTGTGATTAATTCTTTGTTCTGCGTCAATCTTCTTTCGAATTCTTCTTCATCATCTGAATAATGGGGGCGACCTTCATCCCTTCTCAATCGGTCTTCGAGGGTCTCGCCATGATTGTCTTCATATCGTTCGTATCGAGGTTCTTCTTTTTCCGTTCCATATCTATGATAGAAAGCAATATAAATATACAGAATGTTTCTAAAAGGTCTTAAGAAAAACCTACCAAGTATTTCTTCGATCAAAATAAGCCAATTTAAGTAAACTTACCTTAGTACAAAGCAGCTTACTTAAATAATACTTTTAAGTTATGCGTTTTAAGTATAGAAAACCTTTGTGAAGATTTTATTTATTCTAATAACTGTGACCTTTCAGTGGCACGCCGGTTTCAAATAACTCTACCTGACCATAAAAAATGAGTATTTAATTCCATAGCGTTTTTTATATTTTTTTACAACTTTGATTGAAACGTTCAGGACCCATTATTTTTTTCGTAAGATGGAAAATGGTAAAAACATTGATATTAAATGGATTTAAAGAGATAATTTCTTTCTGTTTCGAATAAGTACCGAAAAAATTATCCATTGCTCAAATCAAATATTGTGTTTGCTGGCAAAACAAAAGTTCCAAAATGCTCTCACAAGTTTAAAATTATGTTAAAAAATGCAAGAAAATTAAATTTCGAAAATTCCTTATACTATAAGAATAAGTAATCCTTATAATATAAAGAACTTTCTGGTGGTTTGATTTTTCTTGCAGTTTTTTAATATCTACCAATTCTATGTTTTTACAATACTATAAAATATAATACGTAATTTATTTCACTTATTAATATATTAATAACAATACGTAATTTATAAAAATGGTTTATAAAAATTTAGTCTGATTTTTGTGCCAAAATCAAGGGTTGCTAAGTAAAGATCTTTTGTTAAAGTTTGATTTATTTTATTTTATATAAATGTAAAATTCGTTCCACTTTTTATTAATCTTTTGAGCTATATAGTTACCCTGGTCCAACTTTCTTAAACCTCTGCTCCACCAACTGCTCAACAATCCTCTCGTCTGCATTAGGAAAATCTTTAGAATCATCCATGTCTCTTTCCAGTTGCGTTAAATTTCCATGTTGCCACCTATTCAGGTATTCCGCCCTGTTAATTTCTTGGTTCTCTCTCTCATACTCGTCTTCAATAGCGATGTCATTGTCGAATCGCATACGAGACGTTCGATCGATGTCTTCCGATGTTTCCCTATCTTCGTTGCCTGTTCGAATTGCTTCATTTTCTAGGAAAAGGAATAAAAATTCTATTTATTTATAAAGCAAAAGAAAAAAAAAAGAAAAAAAAAGAAAAAAGGTAAAAAGAAGAAAAAAAGAAGGAAAGGAAGAAGAAGGGCATCTGAACAGGCACTCTGTATGAAGAATAGCGATAGCGATCGTGTGCTAAATAAGTACGATTGCTGTCGCTATTTTTCATTCAGATGCCATACTTGTTACGTTTTTCATGTGCCAGGTGTTGTTGATCGGCCTATAGTGTTATTAAATTGAGTTAAATAAAAAATTGTATACGGGGTGTTACAAATTCATGTGTATGTGAATCTTGAAAACGGTGAGAGATATGAAGATTGTTAAATCGAGGCCAAGTTGCGTATTCTAGGGTTTAATAATTTGGCGAGTGAAAATTATAGATATTCCGAATATGTTCGGAAATATCTGAAAAAAAAGCTTTTAATTTTTGACTTGGGAATAAAACAAGACACTTTTTTTTATAGCCGTTTCTTATGTTCTACAAGATGGCGTAATAAATTCCATTTTGACTTGTAAAAAAGGAAAAAAAAAACTGTGATCTTTTCACTGCATTAGTAAGTCCTAAAATACACAACTTTACCTCAATGTAACCACCCTCGTATCTTTCTTTTCGTTATTTTTATGCTAATTTCCCTAATTTTTGCTGATATCGACAAAGAATTTGTCTACGGGGCCATATCGATATTAAATTTAGTTTTCGAATGACACAAAAACTATATTTGAGAAAAAAACTTGTTATCTACGTACTGTTTTTGAACCAACCCCCTAAGCCAATTTCCAAAGAATACCGCCCCCCCCCCTAGAACAGACCCGAACAACCCCCCCCCCCCCCCTTAACGTTTTGGTCTAGAACCGCTCATGGCCCAACAATGTTTATTCTTTACCTTTTTCATAGTTCAACCTGTCTTCAGCATCCATAGAATCTTCCGAGTGCAAAGGTATCCGGATGCTGCTTGTGCTACTTTCAGTCGTCCTTTTCTCCACATTCTTGTTTTTGTTGGTCCTGGGCGTCGTGCCAAAAGCAGCATTCTGGTCGTCAGTTGTTTTTTTCTTTTTAAATCGGGGAAAGGTTTTGCTAAAGTCGAAATCGAACTTGGATCGTTGCTTTGTGTTTCCAGAGTCGCCTTAATAAAGAATAACTAATATTGAAAACATGTAAGTAATGATAATAGTAAAAGTTAATGTTATTTTTTCCTCTTATAATGTGAATATGGACTTCATTAAATTTTGTCAAGAAAAGTTCATATTATATAAAATAATTATAAAAATCACAGTAAATGTTAAATATTAAAAAAAAATCTATATTCATCCATTTAAAATAATACGAAGTTTTAAGAGCGAAGTCTACTTCGCTTCTGCTAGCCACGACTGAACAGGACATGCACCAGGACTAATGCCTTGATGGAGCTGTTGTTTGCTCCAAGGTAGAGATAATAATTACTTTTTATGGTTATATAATCGAGCAGTTCCGGTAATCCCTTATACTGCCATGTAGGAATCCAATTTAGCTTCCGCTTTTAAACTACATTTAGAAATGGTTGCCATTTTACTAAATTTTGATGCTGGGTGTTTGCTGGAAAAATAATTGAGATCTACACAATCTACACAATTTATTTAAGTTTTATTATATCTACTTTAATTTTACCTGCATTTGACTCCGTCGAATACTGTCTCGTCTCGACAGTTCGTGTTACCGTTGATTTCTTTGCGCCGGGTAGACTAACGTGGGGCAGGTGTATCGTGGCCGTATCGGGTATTTTCGGCAGGTGTAAGTTGATTTTCGGTTTTTCAAATTTAAACTTCTTAAAATCGGGTTTCTTGAATTCTGGTTTCTTAAATTCGGGTTTTTTAAACTCGGGGGTCTTGGGCATATGGATGTTCGGTTTCTTAATATTCCGCATTTTGTTGCGCAGTTCGTTGGTTTTGTTTTTCAGTTGATCTGTTCGATGTCTTAACGCCATCTGACATAAAAAAAGATTTCTCAATATTTTGAAATTTCTATGAAAGATTTACATTACAAATATTTTATTTCATCCTGTCCAGTAAATTTTCTTACCCTGTACTCATTTGCGGCCGGTAAATGGAATATAACAGTATCAGATACCGCAATGTGTTGCCTAGCAACCATGCTTTAATTTTAGAAACAATGACTTCTTATTTTAGATTATTGACAAGTTGTCACAAAGTAATAATATTTATCGAGTATTTGACAAGCAAACAACAATCATATTTAAGTAAGAAAACAAATGGCTCAATTGCAATTAAGGTAATATGATTTAATATTACAAACTACCTTTTAAAAAAAATTTGAATAAACATATTTATTTATTCTTTTTAAAAAGGATTATAAGACAGGATGCAATAAAATTTCATACGATGCACGTCCGTTAGGTGTTATTACAGTACTCGTTTATATTCTAACACTAAACAACACGTACTGTAATAAGTCATCTATCGGACTAATATTGTCATGTGTATATCAATATCCTATTTTTCCAAATTCCATTTTTATTATTTAAAATGTTAAATATTAAATATACCTACTGACCCAATCATTTATTATCAAAACACAAACTACAAGGATACTATCTTAGCATAATATCGAGCTTGCATTTCATTACAAAACAATAAACTAGCTTAGTTAAAGTAATAAAAAAAAGGCTGGTACTATGCAGAGAAGATGATTGGGTCGGGACCATTTCGGTCGCGACCATTCGGTCGATACTATTCGGCCAGAGTGGCACCGAGTACGGCCCATTTCAATGAAGCAGCCCTTTGTCCCTAGAGATCTTGCCCCTAGTAAAATATGATTGTTTAAGTAATTGTAGTTTATCATAACCAAAAAGTTTTGTGTAAAATAAAGTGTGGCTCTCATGGGTTTTAAGGTGACCTGTCGCCTTTCATTTTTCCAATACATGACATTATACTATTTTGTACCGTAAGAAAAGTAAAAACAACAGCGAGATATACAAGGTGTTACAATTTTGCCACGCACCATAGGGATCTCGTAAACGGTACAAGACAGCCAAGGTTAAATTGAAGCAAACTTGCACAATTTGGTGATGACTAACAAGCCGTTGACGAATTTTGAAGATTTTCAATACTCCTGAAGATATTTAGCCCAATTTAACCTTCGCTGTATCTCGTACCGTTTACGAGATCCCAATATTGAGCGTCGAACTTGGAACATCTTGTATTTTCCATTTATAAAAATACCTCTTCTCCGTTATTACAGTACAGTCCCAATTATTAACGAAAATGTATATCGACTTCCAAATAGGTGATTATTACCTGAAATTTGTTTGGTCCCTCACTGGCTCTAGAATGTTCTTCAATCTCTGGCATCTCCCGTCCCTGACTTGACCTTGAACGGTCATCACTAGATCCTCCATGACTTTGACCTTTATCAATGTCACCTTGTAGTTTTTCTTTATTAAATCTACCAAACTGGAAAAACGACTTTTTCTTTTCTTCGATCGGCTTGTCCAAAATGTCGGTTGCGCTGATGACAACTCTAGGTTCGTTGTTAGTGTTAATGACAGTGACGCCGGGAAGAACTGATGACGTCATCAGGGTAACCTCGTCTGGAGGGTTGATTGGTTCGTATTCATGATCACTGTAATAAAAAAAATTGTTGTGGACTATTAATTTGGATATTTTGGGAAGATATTTGGACAGGTTGTTATGGCGTAGGTTTATTCTATCGAAGCGCAATTATCAGACCAGTGACATTTATACAAATTTTAAGTTGAATTTAAATTTCAAAAAAAGTTTGTGCATGGTGTAAGTTCCCGCATAGCAAGCGAAAGATTCCTGTAGGTCCCGGGCTGGGTTCATGGACCTCAGCTAACAGATACAGAACCGTATAAGTAAAAAACTAACAAGTTTTTTATTTTATTATCAGTTCAACTACTTTTATTTGCAGATGTGGTAAAAAAAAGTTTCATTTAACTCACAGTCTAGAATTGGAAAAGATATTTTAATATCTTCAATCTTTTCCTAAAGGACAAGCGATGTGACTGTTCACAGGAAAATTCGATTCAGAAAGCACCACAATTCTTAACATGTGTTCTACCTATTAAAAAAATGTATAGAAGAAATTTATCTTGACTGGAAAATATTTTAAAACTATCGAAAACGCATTCAAATAATATTCAAAGAGATTGTGGGAAGGAATTTTATAATCATAATATATACAAACTAACTGAAAATGTTCTACGGCGTACAAACGATGCAAATTTAAAAAATTTCGTGGAAGTAGTCTCTTAGTGGAGCAATATTATAATAGAAAACATTTTAAACAACTGGAGCAGACTTTTTTCATTAAATTTAAAAATTTTTTATTCTTCTACTGGGAATCGAATCGACTCTTGCCGGACAGTCGCGACACGATGTCTCTGATTTTTTTCTTAACCAGTTATATCGCCAAAGTTGGTGAGAAAAATTTAGATACTTTGTTGCGCAATAATTGGTTACGCGACCGTCTAGGTTCGATTCCCCGCGAAGGTATAAAACGTCTATTGGTTTTATCAGGGATGAAAATCTAAAAGGTACAATGAGCAGTAATATATGTTAGCGCAGGTGGTAAGATACATTAAAGATTAGATTGGGTTCTGCCGTTGGGTACTACTTACCGAAAATGCACAGACTTGATTACAGGTACACTAACATTGTTACCACTACCTGCGATATTATTACCAATTCTACCACCAAGGGCAGGACCAACAGGGCCATGAAAACTCACCGGCCGGGTTCCCACTAAATTAGCTCGGTTAGGCAATAAGGAGTCCGATTGGAAGTATTGACAAGCACACCTAACATCGAGTGACGTGACGCTAGAGGCAGCAGAGCTCTCTCGGGAGACGTCGCGCCTGGTCGGTTTACGTCGGGCGCCCTCGGACAAAGGCCGATCGCTTGCACTGCGACCGGAGAAAGACGAACGGCGACGACGAGGACCCGATTGGTTGATGAGTTGGGATTCCATTGCCTATATTTTAGGTGTCGGCTAGTTACGAATTTTTAGAGTAAATCCCTATATTTTATTGCAGGGTGATAGGCAGAAATAGGTATATGAGCATGATGCTTCTAAATAAAAAAAAAACACCAAATTTAATTATGAACTGTTTAATATTTGTTAGTCGACATTAAATTTTTGTAAATTATGCTGGGTGTAGCAGGAAGGCTTATTTTTCTTTGTTTAAATATAGCCTAAAAATAGTAAAAGATTGTCAAAGCGTGAAGACAATCTTTTCGTGATTTATTCGTAATTTCAGTCGGTATCTGGGATATTTGCAGATCTCCCTTATAGAATGGCTCGACGTCGATCGTAATCGCTTATAGAATCGTACCACAGGATTTGTAAATATATAATAAAATAATGTAATTACCAGTTGTTTTGTTGATGAATTATTAAAAAAAAAATAAGATGTATCTAAAAGTTTTATTTTACTAACTGTATGTCTTAAATAAATACCTAAACGCTTAGAGGAATTAATTAATATACACTGCGTCTAATAAATATGGAATAGTTAAAAAATTTCTTTAATTTCAAAAGTCCATATTTTCATCAAAATTCAATCAATCCATTTTATTTAATTGGGTATGCTGCCTTTTAGACCACTAAGTCTTTACTTTATGTTTTTTTATGCAGAGTGGATAAAATATTAAGCTGTGCAAAACCTGCTAATTTTAAAATTGATATTTGTAAAATATGAAGCTATGAAAATTGAATTTTATTATTGTTGGTTACATCTTTATGTTATGTACTTACTGTACTCATTACAACACATTGCCGTTCGTGTCAATTAAAAAAAATCTAAATCGTGAAAATTGTTATATTTCCAATAACCTCGCCAATTACGCTTCTATGAAACTCACTCTCCCCTCCGTTAATTATAGCTTTGTGTAAGGTCTCTATTTACTGTTCCCATTGCAGCGCAGCACCGCTCATGCCAATTAAAAGAAAATTAAATTCCAAAAATATTTATATTGCCAATTATAAATAAATAAACGTTTATTAACGGACTTGCCACTTTTTTAAGCTGTTGGGAAGCTGTTATGCATAAGCAACCGGGTCACTGCGAGCATGTTGGCCTGTTCATAGAGAGTCTCACAAAAATAAAGTAGAGCAGTGCTCTGATGTTTACAATATTTCTAATATTGGACAAGATATACTCGTCTGGATTAATCAATAATAGTATGTAAATATTGCCAACTTATTTTAAATAATATCCTTTCTTGAATGATAGAAAAGTTTTGGACTTCCATTGTCTTTATTTGTTTCTAATCACAACGTTTTAACTGGTAAGTATCTCCAGTCGTCTTCAGGTGAATACTATTCTTTCTATCTTGTGAAAATAGTCCATTGACTGAAAGAGGAGCTGTGAAGTTATAGGTTAAAGACTGCTAGTTTACTTTAACCTATAATATCCTTTCTGCCTTTTAAGACCAAAATGATAATTTTTGTAGGTAAACTAGAATCACATACCGAATGTAAAGCTTTTGTTATGAATTGTATGAAATAATGTCACTATATTATAGCATATATCATAAGAAAGGTAATATAATATGATAATGTGTAGGAAGTTATCATGAAGCCTTAGGTCCTTCCTGAATAGTAGATTCTGTAACAAGGTTGGAATGAAAATTTGATCCGAGTGTCGAATTTTCATTCTAACCGAGTAGCAGACTATATTTTCTCCACGACCAAAAATACTATTCGCAATATTTGTAATTTCAGGTGAAGTATTATCCAGTTCCATATCTGATTCATCCGATTTTTCACTCATATTTTGACTTGCACTAAAATTTGTCTGCTGACATTGACAGTTTCGAAACTCATGGCAACCTATGTCATTTAGATCAATTACAGAATATTCATTCCGTATCTTGTTATGGAATGAAAATACACGCAAAACGCATAAGAAGCAAGTGTTTCAGAATAAATATTCCAACTCAAGAGCGAGAATTTTTACATTCTATTATCAAAAATGATTTTGGAATTATTGCATTCAGTAATATATTCCTAGAATAGTACCTCACTCATTTTTAACTTTAGCTGCGCTGAAAAAACTATTCTCAATTTTAGCAATCATACTGTTTTATTTGCGCAAACTGTTATCAAATAAAAAGTAAACAAATCGATGTCAACGGCTTGTCATAACATTAACCTCAAAATATTAACAGTACGATGTGTATCGTGAACGGCGTCAACGGCTTGTCACGATTTGACAAACAAAACTAACATTAAAATATTTAGTTCTGAACGTTGACATGGAGGTCTCCACTTATGGTTAGGCCCCTCTCGTACCCAGATCATTCAAAGTCACCAAATGAATTGGCAAGAGATTCTGTCTCACTCACTCTTCTTACATCGAGAAAGAAATGTTGAGAGCGTTAAATCAGACCAATTAAATAATAAATTAACACTATGTTGAAACTAGTTTTCCAATAGGTCCTTAGATATATACCGGGTGCCCCAAATTACCACGACCATGATAAAAAAAACTAATTGCGTAATTCAAATTGAAAAAGTTTAAAGCAAAATATGGTAGCTAAAAAGATTTTTACGTTTTCGTAGAAATATTTGTTCTTATGCTTTATTCGATCTCTTGAAACTTTTTGGCAGTTTTTTATTTACAGTTCTGGGGCAGAAATTATCTAAATTATTATTATTATAAATATGGTACCTATATCAAATGCTGTAAAATAAAGTCCGCTTCTGACGTCATTTTTGAATCAACTCATGTTGATTATTATATTTTTTAGGATTTCAGGATTGAACTGAGTTTCAAAATTAGCGTTTTCTTTTTTTGCTGAATAATGAGACATATTTTCAGAACTAACTATTTTTCGCTTTCAAAACACTTTTTTAACACGTAAAATTAAAGGTCTTCGAAATGAGAAAGGTGGTCAAAAAGAATTTTATATTTTGCTTTAAACTTTTTCAATTTAAATTACGCAGTTATTACTATTTTATCATACTTGTGGTAATTTGAGACATCCGGTATAAGGCTAAGGACCATTTAATATATTTCTATTTTATACATACACCAAATAAGTGTATTATAACTAGAAAGAACGCTGCGTAAACAAGTATTATGTGGAAAATAGCTGTTTTCAAAAATTAGGATAATTCTTGCCCTGGGGCATAAAATAAAACATACGGTATAAACTGGTAATATAATATTAAGTGAAAAAAAAATGGCGTACAAAGTGGCACTTAGATATTTACTTCAAAATTTCAATTTTTTGCATCACATTCTTTCCCACCCTGTATAACATTGAAAAGCGTTAGTTAAGTCATAGTAGCTTTAAGAATCGGTTTAAATTCCGTAATGTTGTTTTCTAACTATCTAATAACGGTATTTAACAATTTATCGAATTTTTTGTTTAGCAGTGGGTACTTTTAAAAATTCAATTTTACATAAAAGTACAAAGCCTGAGCTAAAAAAGAGGATATTGTACAAAATATTGCAAAAAATTACCCTTTTTTTTTAAAAAAAGAATTTGAAAATCGCTATGTACTATTTCTAAAAATTTTATTAATTTGGAATATTTTTTTCATAATTGCTTGGTCTTTCCTAAAAATAGGAATTTGGTAGTTAAAAAAATTCATTGTAATTTTTCGATTTTTCATTAGATTATTCCGAATTATCTTTATAGTATAAAACATTATTTGTGTACAAATAATTATCCCACAGCCAGTTCTCGAAAATATACCTACATAATAACAACAAACACGCATAAATCTGATATAATATATGGAAAAATTGCATCAATCCCACTAATCAAAACTTCTAAGGCCCGGTTGTACAATACGATTTAAGCTTAGTTCAGCGATGAACCAAGCTCCAACTTTATTTTTAAATCGTTTAAATTCTTATTGGTTGTTAAAATGAAGCTTGAGCTTGGTTCAATGTTGAACTAAGCTTAAGCCGTAATTGTATCACCGGATCTAAAGCCTCCAGAAAAGTTATGTAAACGTCTACATTTTCTAAGGACACAATCTAACTAGGGATTTGAAGAAAACGTTTTTCTTTTTGGTAGGTATGGTATTTCTTTTGTATAAAAATAAGCCAAAAAGCCTGTACGTATTTTTAGACATCACTGTATATTCTTATTGTCATGATAATTTAACTCTACGTCATTTGACAGATATGTCGTGAAGTCACTGACTTGAATTATATTTGACGGGAAAAAAAACCTAAAAAATAAAGACTTATGTAAATGGTGATTTATCTAGTAATTTCACCCATTATCGTTAAGACCCAGCATAACAAACACAAAAGATAACATCTAGTTTCGTAACCTGCATCTAACCGGAAGCAATAAAAATCCTCTTTAAGTTACATGATACCGACTTTCGCGTAACTTTGTAAATTTTAAGCAGCAATCCAGCTGAAAACCGACGGATCACTGAGTTATTTTCGTTTTCTGCTATTGTTAGCACACTGGGAATCTCGGATGGAGTTAGTTCCAACTATTTTTAATATTTTGTCCCTGTATTTTGGCTCTTGCCGTCGCATCGGCACGTTAGAATATTTGGGGACATTAAAAAACTATTAAACTGTTACTTCAATATGAATGGTAAAGTTGCAGTTAATTGCTATTGGATTAAAAGTCTGGCGCACAAATCTTTGTAGGTTTTTTTACATAACATCTAGATCAGTGCTCTTTAGAAAACTTGATCGCGACCTACAGTTGCAAATAAATAAATTCGTACGGCTTTGCTTTAATGTAATTCTAGTCGCGAAATCCGATTTACCCAAATATAATGAATAAAAATCATCCAAAATAATAAAATACTTAATAAATTACGTCCTTATACCATCAATCTTGCAAATATTTTTAGTAACTTATCACTTTTACAAAAACAATTTTTCCTCAATCGACAGTTAGCAGTTCTTGTAAATTCTTAAGAGGCCACACGGTATAAGACTCTACTTCTAAAATAAAGCATTTGAGAACTCCTATTTAATTTAATTTGCAAAATTGTGGTCTCTGGCCTTAACAACAAAGATTGTCATTCCAATCAACATTTATGCGAACATTTTTATTTCATTTCCTCTTAACCCCCATCCCTTTTTTGACATCAATAACCCAAAGAACCACATACTACTCAACATTTTGATAACTTTATCTGAAATTTATTCATCACATTTTTTAATTCATAAAAAATTAAATTTTTTAACATTGATAAGCTATTATACCACCCGATAGCCGGCCACAAACATAGAAACATGTACGCGATCGTTAACGCGTGTTCATCAATGTCTGTGTATGAATGTAAATAATGCATGTGCGTTCAAGGAAGTCACTGCAATAATTTACTTCGTGCATCAATGCGCGTTGATGCACGCGTACATTTTTCTGTATCTGTGGTCGGATTATCAGTAGGTACATTTTAGAGAAATCTCTCAGGGACATTCCTGTTTTAAATTTTCAATCTTAATCAAGATCAATTTACGGTAAAACTTTCTGTTAAGCAGAAAATTATGATTTTTAAAAGAAATGAACAACAGAAATAAAAGAAAATATAGGAATGTGTAGATCTTTAAACTATCGAATCTAAATGAAACATACTTTAATGTTTAGAGTAAAAACGAGTAAACTCCCAAAAACGTAACAAAAGCTATCGATTCCATTTAAAAAAAAGTTCATTTCCAGGATATGACTTAACAACTTTAAACCATTTTTTTAAGTTCAGGCCCATTACAGCAAAAGTTCCAATAAAGGATCGAAATATTCTAATAGGCCACTCGCCGTGAAACACCCTGTATATGCAGACCATTCATTAAAAGTATATCTTCAATAGAATCGGCAATAATATTAAATATTTAAAATTTTTAAATACAACTTGGACGTGGTCCAGTTGGGTGAATTACGTATCACATTTTTAAAATAGTAGACACATTCATACCCACATTTAAAAAAATATATATTCTACAATACATAGAAATAAACACTGGATTTTTTTTTAATAAAAAGGCTAAAATAATGTTTTCTTGAGCTGTGATTTTTGGATGTGAGGGGGACGTAACTGTGGATGGGGAAGGAGTTTCATATACAGGATACAGAGGAGCCCTATTTTTTTAGAAGTCACTGTAGACGGGGAGGAGTTTTACACACAGAATAGGTCGCTTCTCTTTTTTTTTAAGTCACTTTGGAGCAGGAAGAAGTTCTTAATTTTTTCTCTTCTTGTTACGATTTAAAAAATTCTAGAATGATGTTACTAGTGAACAGTAGAAGAGTTTTGGACTTGCATTGTCTTTATTTGTTTTGAATCAGAATATTTCAACTGGTAAGTATCTTCTGTCCTCTTCGGGTGAATACTAAATAAGTATGGTAACTACAGCTCTATTTATAATAGCTAAGTGAAGTGACGCATAACTAAGTGGATGAATGAGTTTAACTCTTACGTGTTGTATTTATACTGTAGTATACTACATATTTTGATTTAATGCACATATAATATAATTAGCTTTTTCATTAATTTATTTTTATATTGGGTCGATTTCTGCCCTATGCATTTAGTTTAAAAAAAAACCAAAGTTATAAGTTGGCAACGTCGCTGTGCATTGAACACTTTTAAAAAACCGCGATATTGAACCGATGCCAAAAGCGCCGTTTGATAAATAACCAACTTTTATTCTGTTTGGAATTGCTTAATTGACTTTAACTTAATGCACATTACTGTTTCATTGCTGCATTTTATTGTCTGGCAATTGAGATGTGGTCGAAATAATGTGTCTGTTAAAATGAAACTTTTAAATTCCTATTCATCCTAGAAGAAATTGCTATAGAAGTGTTTATTGTTTTAAATTAAAAAGGCATAATATCTTATCCTTCATATTTCCAGAGACAGCTTAATTTACTTCCGTCATATTGAAGAAATGGCTGACCAATTCGATTGTTTCCAAAGTTTCTCAAAATATGCTTATGTGCTGCTTATAAAAAAACGTTAAAGTCAAAGTTAAAGAGCATAAAATTCTGCATAAACTATTTTATTATACAGGGTATTCATTTAAAAACGTAACACCCTTAATATTTGAGCCCTTCTACAAAATATAAACATCTGCAAAAATATTAACCTTCGGAAAAAAGACATCACCTTTAATTCTTTTTTTATTTCATTTTAAAACTCAAGCTTGTTTTACTATATTTTAATTTTTCAGGGGAAATGACGAAAAATAAATTAAACCTTATTAGGGAAATGTGTATATGGAAATATTCTATTATAATTCTCTTTTGAAACTTTAATTATAAGTTTTGTCTGTAAGAGTTAATCATCAGAACAACTTTCTTAAATAATTTATTAAATTATTAGTAGGTACCTTACTTCACAAATATTCACATCTGATATAGTAATCTGTATAGTAATGATCACACAGTAATACCTAATAATAAATTATACATTTTTTTTGTTAATTGTTCGAACTGCCTTCCTTCGGCTCTTATATAGGCGTCGAAATGTCTGAACAATTTTCTGGATGTAGCGTTTAAAAGAGGTATCGCTATAGATGTGTACATTTTGTTTCAAGATCTGCCATGTCTTCTATGAATTCCTGGTATAGATGCAATATATTTTAAATGTTTTCAAAGGAAATAATCCAGTGGGATTAAGTCAGGTTATCTTGCCGGCCACTGTTTGTTAATACTGTTTTCAACATCAGTATCCGATGTACGTTATTTTTAAATTTAATATACTATTTAACAAAATTGACCTGCTGATGATCACGTCTAAGAGAAGTTTCAAAAGTAACTTATGATAGCATTACAAATTGTCCGTATAAGGTTTTATTTATTTTTTAATATTTTCCTATATAGGATCATAAAAATTAAAATAAATTGGCTATTCTATCGGCTGTATCTCACAAACAAGTAGATATATCAAGTTTAATCAAATAACAAAAATATCTTAGAATGTAACGAGGTTTTAAAATAATACTTTTAAGATAGTACCTGCCATTGATTGACATATTTATGGCGACGCCTGGGTAATTACTGGCGTTGATCTAATTTTTACCCGAGTTTATAGATACTAATTCCATCTGCCAAAATATTTTTACATTTTTTAATTATTCCAATTCGTTTTAAAGATATAAGCATTGCAAGTTTTAAGGGTAATACCCTGTATACTAACATTTTAAAGGTTTATTAACATTTTAAGCATATAGAAAAAATTTGTCAACCTAAAGAGATTGCAAATTGGCGATATTTTCAATTTGCGATCAATTTTATGTTTAAATAATTTTTTGAAGGTAAAAAAAATTCAAAATCAAGAGCATTAAGGGCACAAAAGATTTGCACATAACACATAAACGTCTAAGGCCTGTTATATCCATCTTATGGCAACTTTACCAGTTTCTATGAAAACAATTGTCCCAACAATGCTATCTTTGGAAATTACCTTGTTTGTAAAGTTACCAAGACATGGATATATCGAGCTTAACTCTGTCTTCTTGGCATCCAGCATTGCATATGCCTCGGTTTTCTGGTTCCAAGTATTTATCCTTGGTTCATGTTTTATGAAGTCAAGGCCCCAAGCGCGACAGAAGTATTATTAAAAAGGTGTCATACCATGAGGTTGGCGGTATTGATAACAGCAGCGTCAGATTTTTAAAGTTAACTTAAAGAAAAATTCTTTAAAATAAAAAAAAATTGAAAAAATTACTCACCAGGCTTTCTTAATATCATAGACCGATAAAATTAGAATGCCGCTTCTTTCCAAATTATTACAATAACGTAAAGGAGACTAAAATACTAAGGGAAAGGTGGCAGCAATAGGAATCCAATTTTTAAGCCATAGATTCTTAAATATAATAATATAATTTAACTAGCAGTAGCCACCCTCATATATTCGCGGTTGACCATAGAAGGAAGGAAGGGAGTAAAGGACGACCCTTAAAGTTCACTCAAACCAATGCGGAAACGGGAACAAAACGATTGCGGGACATTATTTTATAGCGGGATATGCATGAGAACTGCCGCATTGGTATGTGCAGTTGCATATACACTAGGTATGGAAAACAAACGAACTTACCCTGACTTAGACCATTTGTCCTCCTCTAATGACGTATCTTTGATAATTTTGTGATCTAAGTAACCTTTTTCATCGTCCACGGACATGGACTGGCTAATGTCACCCACTAAAAATGCTTTCTTTACTTCCTCCTCCGCTCGTGGCATAATCGATTCTAAACATAATAAAAGTAAAATTCACTACATATTATTTTATGCTTTACAAAAATGTTACATGGCGATAATAAAAAATGCAATTTTGTTTTTTTTTAGTTCACAAGGAGGTTGACAGTAACCCTAATATTTAGTAAAAAAATCACATGTTTTGCTATATCTATAAGAGAAATACGGAGCTATCAGAATAAAACAAAATAATCTATAATTAGCATTAACTTATTACTTGGAAAGCACTCCCAATCACGGTATCAAAAAATATTGTTTTTCTTTAATTGTCCCCATAGTACCTTAAAGCAAAATAAGTTTTTTTTAAAATGTTTTTGTCATAATAAATAAGGAGATACCTTGATGCTAATTGGATAAACAAAGTCATACAATATATTATTAAAAAAAATGTCTGATTAGTCAGAAGCCGAAGTGTCCTCTTGACGACAATATGACTAACCTTTGTTATCTGGATTTATATCGTTCTCCCTTAAAACATGTGCATTTTCCAACAAATTCACTGTTTGTTCCTTCGGAACTTCAATTGGTTCGTATCCATTGTCAGAATCCGTCTTTGTTTTTGTCGGTTTTGTCTTTCTTTTAAACGATACCTTTTTCTTCAAAATAGGGCTGGTACTCTCCGACGAGGAAGACTTCAACACTGATTTTAATTCTTCATTTTTCGGTGGTTCATTTAGTCCGTCTTCAACATCGACGATCATTTTTTCGGCTTCTAAAGTCTTGCACGTTTCGTCTGTTTTAGGGGTATCATCATGAGGTCTGGGCAATGCTGGCTCTTCAACTTTTTCTGTTTTCGTATCGACCATTTCACTCCTGGTTTCTGGTGGTTGGGCATCTTCTTTGTTTGGCAGTGGTATATCTTTCACGTCATCCTGAAAAAAATTTAAAACATTAGGTAATTCGAAAAAAGAGTGTTTTTCTTACATAATATAATCTTAATTATATTATTGTACATAGTCAGTCTAACGTAAGTAAGTAACGGTGTTGTTGTTAAGTTTTTAAGGCTAAGTTGTCAATATCTATAGGCAAAAGTTTGAGCATTTATATAAGGTAATATGGAAAAACTATTCTCTTCATTTAAGATCAATTAAGTTTTAACAAAAGCTTTAAAGGTGCATGGGCCAATAGATAAAAAATTATTAAATTAATTAAAATTTTATAAACTGACACGACAAGGTACTTATGTAAAATGTCTCCGGACAAATTCAAAATAATTTTAATGTTATAAAGCTTAGGTCAGTAAAAAATGTTTTGTTAATAGGCAGAAATCTGCCCTACGACTGATTTTTAACTAGAGGACAGCAAGATCTGACAAGAGCATGGAAAAAGATGGCATAACATTTTATTATATTACATAGGTATATTAAGTTCTCTGTAGATGTTTAATGAATGATATACTGTGTATTAGTTTTATCTAGCAAGGACTAGTAATCTATAAAATATGCCACAACCATTTAGATATACTAGTCAGGCACGAAATTTATATATAATATACAAATTTGTAGCATACATTTAATGTGTAAATTAAAAATAATAATTACTATTAGAATAAATATGCAATGCTACTTTTATAATTTACGTGTCAAATAATCACGCGCGGCTTGTCAATGACCTACCTCCAAATTGGACCCACCTTATTAATATATTTTTTAAACCAAAAAAAGTAATTATCCTTCATAAAATGAAAGAGTTCCAAAATGTGTCATGCGAAAACTCCCCAGTAGATTGAAGCTCTCGGTGCTTAGCTATATAATAATTAAAGCTGCAAGAAAGCAAGCAGCAGAAAAATCCCCTAAACTGCTGCGAAAGGCAGGACATTTTTGCGAGCTGTCTACCATTGGGGCGTTAGTTTGGTTTTATTAAATTAAGATGCCACTTAGCTACGGAACAGTGTCGCGCAGCGAACAACGTTCAATAAAGAACTTTTTTTTAAAAATAGGGGCTTGCACGGCATTATAAGGTATTTTCACAAGGATTTTGGGCAATATTATATGTCAATGAGTACAAATTTTTGTTTTAATCAAATGTTTCAGTTTTAATAATAATATTCTGTGCCCTCAGCCGTATATTACATTCCCAACCTGTTGACCCTATGGGTTTATATTAAATAGAAGATGAAAAAATAAATTGGAAACTAAAAGCAAAACAAACATATAAACGCTCCCTTTGTTATATTTTTTGCTGCTGTTTTTGACGGAAATATAAACAAGAGTTCTATATTTTTGGATGTTACTCTACCATGCATGTATTTTTTTTAATCAAAATTTCAGTTTGTCTAATGTTTTTCAGCGATTGGTAAAAATTAGCCAAGTCTGAGTTAATCACAAAAAAAAAAAATTTTATTGATGACTTACCTTTTTCCCATTTGGTTCTATTTCACCAGTGGATACTTTGTCACTTTCTTCACTAACCGTTTCCAATGAATTTCTTTTAGTTTCCGGAGAAATTTGATCAACAACACGTTCGGCCAGCTTTTTCAAGCTTCCAAAAAACACTGGACTGTTATCGTCTGAAGACGGTGTCTCTGGAATGTCAGGTTCCTAAAAAAAAAAAAATAAAATAGATAAGAAACTTTACAAAAGTAGAAAACAAATTTTTACCTTGCAATTGTATGTTGTAGGCTTATAGCTACAGTTTATCCCAAATAAGACGCTTGCATTACTGGGGTTTTGATTGTCATTTTAGAAAGATGGTTGATTTAGGAAAGATTTGTAAAATTTGGTATAAACAAAAAAAAATGGGCAATGTAATTAAAACCGAGTAATTCGTTTACCAGAGATTAAGACTCTTCGTTATATGGAATATTTGAACGATAACTTATATTCTAGATTGTCTTTTGTTTTTCAATTAGGCCTAAAATATCTTCATTAAAAAATCAACAACGCCTTCAAAATTTCAGCTCGTCTCTAACTTTAACAACAGCCGAAATCCCAATGACCCAATAGTGAGTATCTAGTTTGAGACACACGGTATATGGATAAAAACAAAAACGTGGGGCAGTCAACGAGCACATTCTGATTACCTTGTCATCTAAAATCTCATCGTCACTTGGTGGAGTCAAGAAAATAAACTGAATATCATCATTCTTTGTACTGACAGGACTCATACTATCCAAACTGTCTGTCCTTTCCTCTTTCTTTGATTCAGGCAATACAGTGGCTGCTGATTCATCGTCAAGATGAGAAAACTCGTCAGTCTCACCAGGTGGGGGCTTTAAAGGTATGTGAATATACACAGGCTCCGTATTCTTGGGCTTTCCAAGTTGTGAAAGCTTTTCATGCGCAGTAAGTTTATGTTTCTTTGCCTTATTTTCTTTGTCATCATCTTTCGCACCCTTCTCTTTTGAAACTTTCTCCTTGGATTCCTTTTCGTTACAGTCCTTTTCCTTTTTGGAGTCTTTTCTCTTTAGACTACTTAAAGAAAAGGCACCTTTTATTTTTTCTGATGCTTCTTTGAGTTTTTTTATGATTCCTAGTTTTGAAAGACTTTTTCTGCTGTAACTACTGTCGATAGACGATTTTCTTTTCCGTTGTGGCTCCGCGCTTTTACTTCTCACATCTCTTGATGAACTGGCTTGATCTTCATTTTCTTTGTTGCCTAATTTTGAAGACACCTCCTCTTTTTTGCTGGTTCTTGCTTCAAACAGTTTGTCGAATACGTCTTCTTGCGGCGATTCATTGTCCGATGTTTCCTGTTCTTCTAGGTCCAGTTGTTCTTCGTTATCCAATTTGGATGGTTCTGTTTGTTTTACTTTTAATTCCAAATGCGCGTCTAACTTTTTCACTGTAGCTTCTTTAGATTCCTGTAAAAAAATTTAACTTTAAGACTGAGATATTGTTTTTATTTCTTTTTGGGTCGTTAAAGTGGTCATTCACAAATTAGGTAACACAAAATTCTCCATCACGTACTAGCGCAGTAACGTCTGAGGCCTAGTTTTCGAAATCGAGGAACCGCCTTATCATGAGATAAATGGGCGGAGTTAGTTTGAAACCTTCAAAATCGTATGGAACACTGACAAGGAAGCGAATTATCTCATGAGAAGGCTGATCCTCGATTTCGAGAATTGACCCCCCCCCCCCCATCACCAATGTTACGTAACGGAAACTTTATTGTGAGAAGTTTTAGGCTTATATTCATACAAGAAAGATTTTTTAGTTCCAAATAATTAATTTTTGTTATTTTTGACAGGCCAATAAACGTAACGTAACGTCCCTTAATAAAATAGGCGATTTAATAATTTTTTTTTATCAAAATCCTTACAAGTAAACGGAATAAAAATGTATTTATAAGGTAAGCAAAAAAATTATTTCTTTAATGTTTTTCCAAAGTTATTTGCTACCAGTGGCGTAGCCAGAATTAAATTTCGGAGGGGGGGGCCAAATGGGTAAGGAAAGCGATGAGCCAGCGCCGCAGGCAAATCGCCGAAGGCTAAAATTTTTTTGGGTGCCACGCCCAAAAAACCCTTTTTTTGGACAGTCAAAAAAGTTCAAAATAAAAAAATACATACATTTAAAGAAACTTGTAGTGAGTTATACAAATACACTAATATAGGTAATATAAAACAGATAATATATACTTGGTAAACAAAAACTACTTCATGAAATAAGCATAATTGAGCAAAAAAATATTTAAAATAAGGTATATTTTTTATTTATTGAAAAAACAAAAATTAACCATAAACTTAAAGCACAAAACATATTTTTTTGCCAAAAACTAAACCGTAATTAGTCGCCTTTTTTGACAAAATATATTGATTATTTCATATATCAATGTGGATTTTTTTATGAATTAAAGCTAAACTTTTTGTACGCTCTTCGCCTGAATGATTTCTCAGATATGTTTTTAATCTTTTTAAAGTGGAAAACGTCCTTCTGCTGAAGCTTTAGTTACTGGGAGGATGATTTGTTATTTTATTTGGCGCGTTATTGATAGCGTTGCCGTCAAAGATTTTTTATGTTGCCCAATTATAGTTTATATCCTCTTCTTTTTTGGAATTCGGGGGGGGGGGGGGGGGCTGGGCTCCCTCCCTCTCCCCTGGCTACGCCACTGTTTGCTACTATGGCGTATTGAAAAAATAATTTGTCCTTTATTGTTTTAGATAATTGAAGGATATAGAAAACGTGGTTGAAGTGTTTTAATATGATTCGTTTACATATTTTCTTTAATAAATATAGATATAGAAGAAGAATAAAGATATGTTTAAGTTTTTAATTATTTTAATTCAAATAGCTTGAGAGTTTGATTGAAAAAATACATACATGCTACTTCAAAGGTCAGTTTTATAATCATTATAAGTTGATAAATGTAACTTCTTGGTAAAGAAATGGAGTAAATGATGGTTATTTCTATAGTGTAATAAGAAAATAATTTTTATTATTAATATTTTTTGGAATATTTCTTTTATTAAGTTCCGCTACGAATGGAGGAACGGGCACAATATCAACTCTAAATATATGGATTTCATTTTGACGGTATCACAAAAAAAAATTGGTATGTAACAATGTTACCTCTTTATCAACTCCACCCTTTTCCATTTCTTTTGGAATGTCCTCTATTTCTTTGTCCTTCAGCTCCCTCACATCTTTTAAAAATTGCTTAAATGCAGGATTTATTTTTAGTGGTGGTTTTTTCGTCACTCTAGGTCCTCGTTCTAAACTACTAAAGGGAGACTTTTGTTTATTACTAGCTTTAACTTCAATAATTTCATCTTCTTTGGTATCTTCTACTGTTTTTTCGTCTTCATTTTTAATTTCTGCTATATCCATTTTCTCATTTTTTTCATTTGCTGCTTTATTATCTGTAATGAATTTGGTTTTGTCGTTTTCCTGACCAGATTCAATGTTGTCAGAAGTTTTAATATTATCTAATCCGTTTTGCCCGTTAACTTTTTTAAGCTCAAACTCTAAATGTGAAAATTCATCTGTCTTCCCAGGAGGGGGCTTTAGAGGAATGTGTATATAAACAGGTTTATCAGTTTTGTGTAGTCGCGACGGTTCTAACAATTTTTTAGCTTCTTTTTTAGCTTCCTTTTTAGCTTCTTTTTGGCTTTTATCTTCTTTCTTAACATCCTTTGGCGGACTCGTTCTTTTTCTGATAATCTTTTTGGTGGGAAAGCTTACTTTAGGAACTTTTATTTTACTTGTTGCGTCTGTAATTTTGCTTTTTGCATCTCGAAGTTTTTTCATCATGCCAAGCTTAGATAGGCTATAGCGGCTGTGACTGCTATCAGCTGATAGTTTCCTTTTTCTTTTTGTCGTTTCTTCGGATTTAGCTCTTTTATCTCTACCTAAAAGAATATAAAAGACCCAAAGCTATTTATTAGGAAATTCTTTAAATTAATTATTGTCAATTTGCTTGTTTCTACCTTCAAAGAATAATAAATAGTATGGTAAGCATTTGGGCAAGGAAATGAAAAGTGACTCCTGCGTAAAACTCTGGATAAGTTAAACCACATTTTATTTAATATTATTTTTTCACTTGTCAAAAATATGTAAATTATTTTAAAGGGTTAGTCGGCTTGGTATATCTTTTTAATTTAAATTGTGCTAATAATACGCTGTTTCCTAAACTATCAAGAGAAGCAAAACCGACTAAAATTTATAATTCAGTAAATATTATTATTTTTGTTAAACATGTCCAGTAGTGTTCAGTAGGCTTTGAAAACTAACGAGGATTTAACTATAATATAATTAATAGATACTTAAATATACTTGTGTTTATTAATTCCATAATTTTTAAATAAACCTTTATCGAATCTAGACATTTTTTAAACATTAGATAAAGAGTTTACAAGATATGAATTCTTATATTTTGGCTTTAAAATATCTCTTTGATAAAAATAATATTTTGTAGAAAATTATCTTTTATATTTGACAAACATATTTCTTATTTGACAGAGAAAGGGCAACAGAGTAAAAGCTATTACTCCAGATTATTTCTCTAAAAAAGTATATATTTTAAAATATTTCAGTCGTATTCACTAAGGTCCACTGGATCAATGTTACCAACAAGATAATTTCCAATTAAACCATTGTTGAGACAATTATTTCCATAGAAATTATCTGGTTGGTAAAGTTAATAAGAGATTGATTAAAAGTCCGCTTGGTAACTTTACCGATAAAATAATTTCCATAGAAACCATTGTTGAGACAATTGTTTCCATAGAAATTATTTGGTTGGTAAAGTTAACAAGAGATTGATTAAAGGTCCGCTAGATCCATCTCTTGGTAACTTTACCGATAAGATAATTTCCAAAGAAACCATTGTTGAGACAATTGTTTCCATAGAAATTATCTAGTTGGTAAATTTACCAAGAGATTGAGCTAGTGGACCTAAAGGGGTTTAAAATGTAGACCATCGAAATATTTAGATCTCACAGTTGTGTTTTCACCGTGGCATTATTTTATATGCCATATGACGCTTTTGTTAACACAAATTAACATTTGATTTTTTGTAATTAAGTCGTCTTACCGATAAATAATTTGACCGGGATGTTGTCGCAAATACAATTTTAGTTCTATTAAAGAGCACAGTACGTACTAAAATATGTTTTTCTTTATAAATTTGAAGAAAAACTACAAAATTATTTACAATACAGAACTAACTTGATTATTCTGACACTTGTCATTTTAAACTCAGAACTGTCAGTTTAGGACCGTTTTAAATTTAGAATCCTTTAGTGAATAAGGTTGTTTGTGTTTAAAAATTTTGAGGAAAGTCTTACTTGGACTGTTGCCTTCTGTTGTGTCATCGTCGTTTCTATTTTCTTGATTCGAGTTTGAGTTGCCGGGATCTCGCTCATCTTTATCCAAATACTGACTTATGTTATCTGAGCTTGCTACACTTCCGGTTCTAAATTCTTTAATCTGAAAAAAACTCAATATTTAAGTTAGTAAACTAACAAGGAGAGACATATTAGGTTTTATCGAAATTTGGTATAGGTACAACAAAACTGTATTCATTATTACTGCAATTCGGTTAAATGGATGTTGAACGTTGCCATATCTCACTTTTGCTTATTTCAACGAACATCCATACTTTGTTTTTATAATTTATTTGCATATTTTTAATAACCTTAACTTAAGTGTAAGAATAGCTGATTGCTGATCAAAATCAAAATCTCTATTTAATGCCATTACAATATACATTGTTTGCACAAGTCAAAAAGGTTACCAAAGACAATCTTTAAAATGTTAATATAAAATACAAATTGAGACATGGCAAAACTTATTCTAGGATAAAAAATGATAGGGATTAAGGAAATATATCAATGATTTATAGACACTAACAATTAAACAGATTACAGTTTAAAAATTTTTCAAAATTGAAGAATGCATTGATAATTAAAAAAAAATTTATTATAGCTTTGAATTCCTTTTGAGGTTGTGCTCTTATTTCAATGGGCAACCTATTAAAAAACTTTATGGACCAATATCTAAGGCCATCCTGACACCTCTTCAGACGGCAATATCACACAGTTAAATCGCCCCTTCCCCGGGTCTCATACGAATGCACGCCCCCAATCAAGGTGTATAGGTCTATATTCCTTCTGATATGCAGAAGGGCCGCCAGAATGTACATTGAAGGAAGGGTCAGTATCCTAAGTCTCTGAAAGGCAGGTCTACAGTCGTCTCTGTAGCCTAGCCCATACACCAGTCGGACAGCCCTCCTCTGCAATCCGAAGAGTCTTCGTGATTGTGGTGCATGTCCCCAAGTTACAATTGCATAGGACATGACCGAGTAAAAAATACTAAAGTAAGCCGTGAGTAGAGTACATCGCGATACAGAACCCTGAAGACCGCGCAGCAGAAATATAGTCCTTCTGAGCCTCGCCGCCACCGAGTCAAAATGTGAATCCCAGAGCAGCACAGGATCAAGCTGAACGCCCAAGAACCTGATCTGTTCAGTACCGGCATTGACTTCGCCAAGATCCCTCAATGAGAACACCATTTTATTGGTCTTATCTGCGTTCAACAGCAGCATGTTTGAGGCGAACCATGCTTCGGCTTCCTCCTGTAGTCTCGCAGACTCCTCCAGAGCAGCCTCCAGTGTTGGCGCACGCAAGGCTATTGTGGTGTCATCAGCAAAGATGGTCTACCTTTCATGCATAGCGTTAATTGTCAGATTATTGATGTAGATTAGGGGAAGAGAATAGGTCCCAGGACTGATCCTTGTGGGACACCGATAGTAATATCGCACTCTGCTCCACCCCTCCAACCCCGATCTTCTGCGTCCTTCCAGATAAATAAGATTTTATAATATTTACACTATTTTGATCAAATGAATACGCGGAGCTTCCTCAGAAGGATGTCATGCGAAACACAGTCAAAAGCCATACTAAGGTCACAGAAAACTGAAGCCGTGTATTCTTTGTTTTCGAATGAGTCCTGAATATAGGAAATAAGGTCAGCAATAGCCAAGGTTGTGGACCTATCCCTCCTGAAACCGAAGTGGTACTCTGCAAAGAGATTGTTCTGCTCAATATCTGGAGATGCTAGATATCTGGAGTTCAAAAAAATATATACCAGAATACATTAAACTTTTAAAATGAAATATCTCAAGATTTGTTTTTCTACTGGAGTTATTCATGAATAACGCAGGACACAATTTAAAGAAAACTTAGCTTATTATTACCTGAACATCATCTTCAAGGTCTTTTTCGTCCTCTGTTACATATTCCTCAATCACCTCGGACCCAGCGCGACTATGTTTCGCTGAAATATCCTCTGGCGGTTCTGTGATGAATTCCGCGTGTAAAAAAGATGGAGTAGTTTTTCCGCTTTCACCGAACGATGAAACTTCGGAGATGTCTACTCCATCTGATCGCGCACCCATGGTGGAAGCGGATTTACTTCTTCTGAAAATTACAAAGAAAAAAGGTAAAATGATAGTCTAAATCGTACCTATGGTAAAACTATACTTATTGAATATACAAACTAAATGACTTAAAAGAAACGAAAATTTTTTATAGTTTAGTGTAAATGTTTATTAATACCGTCGTCAAGCGCTTTCGGCCTTATTTAATTAAGGCCATCAATCCTAAAAGTAAGTAGAAAATTTATAGGTTATAATATAACAATAAAATAAGAGTAGTGACTAGTCAAAAAGAGATTTCAAAGAAATGCTTAAAAGATATTTGTACATAATTTTAGAAAACACAACAAAACTAGACGTAGTGGTTAAAATGACATTGCAATAAATAATAAATATATTGGCGTTGTGATGTTTAAACTTAGTACTAAACATTAATAAACAACTGTAAAATAAACACTATTTTTTACGAACAGGAGAATGCACAAACAAAAGGTCATGAATATCAAAATAACAGATTAAAATTCAAAAATGCCAGGCAATTCAGATTAAGTATAAATAAGAATCCACAAAATTAAAATTTTATATATTTTATAACTAAAAGGTGAAGCAATCGCCAACATTGTATGATGTAAAGGATGAAGCCTGCCCAAAATTGCATATTATAATTATAAAATAAATATTTGTTTATGGATTGTAAAAGGGGACTGGATGTCGACCACTAAGATTAACGAAGAAAGTGCAAACATTTTTAATGGGATATATATAATTTATTAGAAACTATTTAAGAACAAAAACAATCATTTAACTTTTACTAGCAAATTAAGCACAGGATAAAACTACCAACGAAATACCAACCTATTTAAAAACGTACCGTTATCAGTTAACCAAAAGCGGAAAAACATATCTTAGACCAAAGAATTATCCAATTATCGGCAACTTTTTATAGTTCTGTCCAAAGACCATAATACATAGGTACTGTATATCAATATGCATACCTATATCGAGCTGATTATTATTGTGTTTGACATGTATTTGTTCTATTCTGAAATATGTTTAGTTATGTTCTTAATCCCTTGTATAGGGTATAATTTGAAAATTAAATAAAATTTTGTTTATATACTTAGTGGTTAAGTAAGGAAGCTTGCTTCAACTTCGCATTTTGTAAATTATTTACAATAAAGTCATTTATTATTATTATTATTATTATTATTATTATTATTATTATTATTATTATTATTATTATTATTATTATTATTATTATTAAGTGTTTGTATTTTTTATATTTATTTCTTTTTTGTGATATTTTTGGTGGGTGTGTGGACAGAACATGTGACAAACCTTTTTATTCAATCATGACACCGAAAAAGCTGGAAGAAATACATGTTTTGGATAGAATAATTTTAAAACCAAATTATTGTTGTTTAAAATCTGCAAAAGAAAGATTATTTTAAGCGACTTAATTTATTATTCGTTTAGAATTTTTAAATCCTAATAAAAATTAATCAAAGCCGTTGGTTGCTATTTCTTACATAATTTTCAAAATATAATTTTTTGAAGAAAAAAGATCCACAACAATCTTTCCTCTTATACACCTTATCAATAAATAATTGTAAATAGTTTATCGCAATTAAATGAAATTCCAGCTATATATTAACCGTTTGTCACATATTCTACTCTGCTCAATATTTTTTTAAAATATCCGGTTATATTTTATGCAATATTTTCCACAATAGGCTTTTTTCTAAAAAATGTGTTTTGTAAGTGTGTGAGTTGAAACATTTTAAAAAGTTTTTAGTCTTTCTTGAAAATTGAAATAACTTTTCAGAATTATCTATAGTGTGATATAAAACATAGTTTGTGTAAAAATAACTACAATATACGAGTTCTGAAAATATTTATGATAAGAGCACACCAGGCATTTTTTACATCTGATCGATGTAAAAAAGTAGCCAACGCCCTAGAAATTGTTACCTATAGACATAATCACTAACCAAAACAACAGAAGCGGTGAAAAATGACATTCAACTATTTTTATTTACCTTAAAGCATCCATGGTAAAAGTGTATGGATCAATTTTTTCGTTGTATGGTCGCTTATACAAATGTGTCCAAGGATATCCACCTCTCCTTCTTGACCTCCGGATGTCTTCCCAACGGTAGGTTTTTATAGGGACTTTAGGCGCTTTTCTTGCTAAAAAAATATAACCTCTTTAAAAGAATAGGGGCATATTTGTAGGGATAGGATGATACCCTCTTGCATCACGAAGATGGTAAAACAGTAAGCACGATTATCATCCCATCCCATTATTATCCAAATAAACAATTTTCGTTACTTATTGTAAAATCTAACTGAACTGCTAAGTATTAAAAGGAACTAACTTCATACATTTTTCCTTTTGACACGTGAAGTGATATTTTTTAGCTTTGGCGATCGATTGGTGAAAAAAGAACTTACAAAAAAATACCAGGGTCGTTTATTATTAAGTCACACTTTCTTCCACATTTCCCATCGGAATAGTGTGAACTATAATCACTTTAGATGGATCCATAGGAAATAATTCAGTGGGTTTAAGTCTGACGATCGAGCAGACCATAAGTGAGGTCCACCTCGACCAATCCATCCATTACTGTTAAAAACTCATGAGGAACTACACTAAAATGCGTTGTTGCACCATCGTGCATAAACCGCATTGCAATTTATTATATATTATTATAATTTAGCGGTATATTTAATCGTCAAGTTTCTAAAAGTTTTCAAAAAATTCCTGCCAGCCTAAATGCCAGTTTCTTTCAAGAGATTTTAAAAACGACACTGAATGTATTGAAAAGGTGTTAATTATATTCATGTGAAATAATGGGGTTTTTAATAGGGGGGGGGGGGGGTTCCAGTAACGATAAGAAAGAGTTTCGGTTTTATCATTAAAAAACTGTTAAAAAGTTTAAAGTTACCTATGTTATTGAAAATACTAGCATTTTCTCAAATTACACATCTCCGCAGGTGCCCTACACAAGAATTGAGTATCTAACGCAAGAAAAAAATACGCGTTATCTATAGATGTTTATTAATAAAACCTAAATCAATTTAAAATAATATCATAAAGTGTCTTTGATGTCCAAGCTTGTTTTTTTTTATTATAAAACACCTGCACTGTAGGAAAAATCCTTTAAGGCGCTCTGGGAGCGATGCGAGTGCGAAATAAGCGTTAACGTTGGTCTTGAAACGTTGAAGATTGTATTCATTGGGAAACACGACCTCAGGAAGATCATTCCACAAAGATGACGTTCTCCAGATGAAAGAATTCTTGAACAATGAAGTTCGAGGAGTACTAAGTTGAACAACATATGGATGAGCGGCAGTGGTTCGCCGTGTATTTCTGTTTTGCATTGCTATAGGTGGAATCAAGTGGGCAATGTCAGTCGAACACATGCCATGGAACTATCTGTAAAAGAGAGCCAAATCACCAACCTGTCTTCGATGCTCCAGGCTATCGAGGGTCTTGGTCAGCTCGGGGTCGCCGATCAGACGAACGGCTCTCCTTTGAATGGAATCCAGTAGCCGAAGGGTGTGCTTGGGTGCAGAGCTCCAGACATGAGAGCAATATTCTAATGATGGTCGAATCTGGGCTTTGTAGAGTGTCAAAAGTTAATGAGGTGTGTACAACCTTTTGGTGCGGAAAAGTACACCAAGTTTCTGTGCAGCTGCCTTGGCAATTGCGGCAACGTGATCATGCCAAGACATATTACCTCCCAGATTGACCCCCAGCAAATTAATAGACGGTGCCAGGGGAATTGCGTGTCCTGCCATGACTATATTCGGTTCTGCAATGTTAACCTTTTTGGAGAAGACTGCTGCCTGGGTTTTCTTAGCATTAAATTCGACTTGATTACTGTCACCCCAAGCCAAAATTTCTTCCAGGTCATTATTGAGGCGCAATACTTCATGCTGCCTGCGAAGATGTGTGTCGGCAGCGGATGTTTGGGAAGTCAAGGTAAAAGATGAGACAAGTGTGCTGTCATCAGCAAAGCTATAAATTGGATTTTGGGTTTTCACTAGAAGGTCGTTAATATACAGTAAAAAGAGGGTAGGCGACAATATGGACCCTTGAGGAACACCGGCATTGATGGTGAAGGTGTCTGAGAGAAACCCTTACTGGGTTTACTTCATTTTTCTAAAAGTATTGAAAATAAGAGGTACTTTTGACAAGTAAATTGAGCGACATTTCCAATGATGTATCACTCAACCTCCCTTCCAATTTAAGATTTGAGGGGTTGGTTCCAGCCCCGCTAGAGGGTTAATACAATTTAATTGTAAATCAGCTTGAAAAATGTCCTTTTTTGAAATAAAATTGCAGTGTTTTTGCGGATTCCCATCTTTTGTAGAAGGGCTCAAATATTAAAGTTGGTATGTTATTAAATTGACATCCTGTATATGTATACTATAAATAGTTGTATACAATATATAATTTGTCTACGGTGGCTTAAAATATAAAATTTTAGGATTAAGCGGGATCATCCAATTAGCAGTAATTTTTGTTAGGTATAGCGTTTGCCTGTTAGTCAATTATATTTTTAACCGTAGATTTTTTTTACAGTTTTAATGTAATTATTGTAATATTGTGTATGTGTACATGAGAGCGTAATAATATCCGCAAGGTCTGATTAATCAAATGTAATGTCACAAAAATAAACTTTTGGCACAGTTTCCAGCCATGAATCGTTAAAATATCTGAATTCAAAGTTCGAGGAAACCGATTTGAAAATGTAGGTGAATTGCTAAAAATCGGTAGACTATCGTGTTTAAAAACAGAAATTGTTATTAATTCTTTTTGGGTCAATTTATTATTAAATCATTAATCAATAGACAGATTTTATAACCAATTCCTTTCTATAACTATAAGATTTTTAGCAGTGGCGGAGGCAGAAAAATTATATTGGGTGGGCACAAGCGGGCGCGATAATCCGTCTCGCCCGCTTTGTCTGGCGATCTGTTGACGGCACGACAAAGTTTGCCGTCCGGGTTCTCCGTTTGACAGTTCTGTGTGTAACCTTAACCCTATGCCAAATTTCAACCTTCTAAGACATCTATAAGTGAGAGAACGTTTTCTTTTATATATATACAGGGTGACAATTTGAAAACGAACAGCATTTAATATTGCCTCTACCAATGATAGTATGAAAATTTGGCGAAACACGTCAATTGATATATCGAGGGGGACATTTTTTAAGACATTTGTTGTCGTGTTACTTTCAATCCCCTAACCCCCAGGGCATCTACCCCTAAAATTTTAAATGGCAACGCCTATTTATTTTGCCACTTTTGTGTTCCGTATAAAATTCTACATAAACTGTATCTATTTTTTTTTTTTTAAAATGTAATTATTTTATTTTTTCTAGTGGCGATATCGAAGACGAAATGTAGAAATACATTCCAAATTCCTTTATTTATTTACATTTCGTCTTCGATGTCGCCACTAGAAAAAATAAAATAATTACATTTTTTGAAAAAAAAATGATACAGTTTATGTAGAATTTTATAAGGAACACAAAAATGGCAAAATAAATAGGGGTTGCCATTTAAAATTTTAGGGGTAGGCGCCCTGGGGGTTAGGGGGTTGAAAGTAACACGACAACAAATGTCTTAAAAAATGTCCCCCTCTATATATCAATTGACGTGTTTCGCCAAATTTTCATACTATCATTGGTAGAGGCAATATTAAATGCTGTTCGTTTTCAAATTGTCACCCTGTATATTAGGTATAATATAGCAAATTTTTATAGCAGTTTTCATGTTTTTGGTGGTATAATTGTAAAATATGACATGATGCCAATTTCTTATACTACGAATTATCTGAGCAATATGTTTTCAAAATTAAATAATATATAAATCAAAAAAAAATTAAAATCTTTTATTCGATGTTAGGTAAATTTACAAATATTACAAAATACATATGGAGACCCCATTCCTTGGATAGTAAGTAAACATATAATAACTTATAGAAAATTATTCTTGATAAAGATTCCTATGTATCATGTCAAAGAAAGTTGCAAACATTTAAGTCTTCCAGGAAGCTTGTGTCAGCTTGCACTCCCTCGGGCACAGAGTACAGAATGTTTCCTTTCCTTCATATAGTACAACAAAACATATTCAACAACATTAAAATAATAACAGAAATATTATTTTTGATAACCTAAGTTCATAAGACCTAACAGTTTTAAGTATAACTGAATAACATCCAAAAGATAAACGGGAGGTGGGGCGGAGCAGGATACTGCGGGCCGTAACCGAACAGAGAACAAACCCCTCTGAAAACTTAGAGACCAAGATAAGACTTATTTATCGTATGTATGTATCGTATGTACCTTATTTAAATTTTCTAAAATAAATTTTTTTGTTTCATATTTATATTTGGCAAGTTTTGTAATTTTTTTATTTGCTGAAGGCAAACAGTTAAACAATTTAGCTCCAAAATAAATTAATGCTCTTTGGGTATGGGACTTATTTAACCTAGGTATTGTTACCGAGTATATAGAGTCAAACCGTTATTTTTATTATGTTTTGAACCGTTATAAAATAGATTATACCCTCAAATAGAAAAATTGAAGGGTTCTGTGCCCTAGGTTTCTAATAATATTAAGACTTCAATGTTTTTTATAGATATATCTTCCATATAAGCCATAAGCTCATCAAAATTTTTACGCATACTCCGAATATTAAAATGCAAAATGTTTATCTGCTCCTCTCCGCACAATACCTTACCAATCCCACCCAGATCCTCAACAACACTCGTATTATCCTCGGTCTAGACTGTCTAGAGGAAATCAGAATTCATAGATAAGGAATATAAATTGTAACCCAAAATGTAAAAAGTGTTGATGATACTAAAAAAAATGCTGTATAAAAAAATATTATATAATAATAATAATAATAATAATAATAATAATAACACGGATTTGCAGGAACTAGATAGGCTTACGCGCAGGCTGCTAACAAAATTCAAATGCCACCACCCACGCTCTGCACTTGAAAGAATCTACCTAAAACGAAAGGAGGGAGGAAGAGGTCTTATTAATATATATAATTTGTGTAAGTCGCAAGAGACCTCTATGAGAAAATACTTCCAAGAATCGAATGGGGAAATTCTTAAAAAGTGGTAGCAGCAGATGCTGGATATACAGCCCTTAACTTAAAGCAAAACGGATTACCTAACATCATTCGCGCGCCGCCAAGTCAACAGCTTGTAACTTGGCAAGAGAAAGCTCTACACGGCAAATACCCTACTGCACTCCAAAATCCACTCATAGATAGAGAAATGTCACTGAATTGGTTAGAGAAAAGGCAGCTGCACGCTGAAACAGAAGGTTTTATAATCTCTATCCAAGACCGTGTCATTCGAACTCGAAACTATGAAAAGGTCATCTTGAAAAGAAATGTGGAAGATATGTGCAGAAAATGCAATTGCCCCGGAGAAACGATAGAACATATCACGGCGGGTTGTGGTGCTATGGCCCCCAACGCTTACCTGGGGAGACATAATCAGGTGGCTAAGATCATCCACAAGGAACTGGCCCATAAACTAGGGCTAAGGGAAAACCTTCCACCATACTACCAATACTCACCCGAGCCAGCCCTTGAATCCCCTGAATATCTCTTATACTGGGACAGGCCAATAATAACGGATAGAACAGTAGACCACAACCGTCCGGATATTCTTCTCATCGAAAAAACCACCAAGAAAGCTTTCATAATCGATACAGGTTGCCCACTAACACACAACCTCTCTAAAACCGAATCGGAGAAGACCAAGTAGTCGAATTTGGCTATAGAGATTAAAAATGTATGGAAGCTAGATAAAATAGACATAATTCCGATCATAATATCGGTGGAGGGAGCTATGACGAAAAATGTCAAGCCCAACTTGGAAAAACTGAGCCTATCAGGTTATTTATACCAACTAATTCAGAAAAGCGTCATCCAAACATGCATTATATAGTACGGAAGTTTCTAAACAGTACAGGTTAAGATGAATTTCTTCTCTGTACTTTAAATATTACCAGCAATACCAACAAAAAGCTGTGAAACTAACATTGAGAACATAATAATAATAGCAAGCTCGCTCCCACCTCAATAATGTCGTGATATACATAATTCTAATTTTATTTGATATATTACACATTCTGATATTCTAGAAAAAAAAATTGTTGTTGGAAAAGTTGTTAATTTGAGAAATGTCGGTAATAATTCGTTTGGTATTGTCTACGTTAATAAACACATTACCATGATGAGTAAATACATTTTTTTTATTAATTTTTTCTAAAGCTTTTAAGTAAATATCAAGCCGTTTCTTAGTTAAGTCCTCAACAATTTGCTTTCCTTTTAAGTCTTTTCGTTTTTTAAGTACTGCAACTTTGGTAGAATACCTGTCGAATTTTACAATGACAGGACGTGGCTTCTGACTAACATTTCCTATTCTTTTGGAGTAGATAATATCTTCGTAGGTACTTTAAGTTTAAACCAAGAAAGTCTTTACATATTTCGACAATCTTTGGATTTAATTTTTCACCAATATATTCCAGCAAACCATAAACACAGATGTTGTTTTGTTTATTTTCCTGCTGCATCATCTCAATCTTTGCCTCCAGCACGTGTCTACATTTTGTGTGGTATCCTTTCGAGCTGTTTCCAGCACGTCAATTCTCTCGGAGCAATTGTTTACCTCTTTTTTGATTTTGTCGGTTTTTATCGAAATTTTTTCCAATAGCCTGCTAAGGAATGGCGATTAATAATTTATTTGATTTCAGACTGATTGCTTGATTTTGGACCCATTTTATTTTAAAAGTTGGATAGCACTGATCAAAATCCCGCAAGCAGGTAGGTACTTTTTTAAAATTTATTTTATGAAAGAAACTAATAAAAATTTACGTTTTGTGCTCAGCGAGCTAACTGTGTGTTTACTCTGCGCACGCCAACATATTAATAAATATGTTTCTTTTACCAGAAATACATCATCAATATTTTTAATAATTCTTTCTTGCCAATACAGCCATAAAAATTATTTTTGAAAAAAATACTAACAATATAGGTAGTCAAAATATGTTTCAACATTTTAAATTTTGATATTTTTATTTGTTTTAAAGTAACTTTTGAAAGAAGTAATTTGATCTTCTCCCTAATTCCCTTATCATCCACATCTCTAGTCACTAAATATGGTATGCGGTTAAACGTCATTAACGTTTCGGTCATTGCAGGCAAATGGCGTTTCTTATAAGTCAGTGTTCTGTATTATGGTCTTTAAATAATAGGATTTCAAAAGCATTACTGGATTATAAAAAACGGGTTTTTATTTCCGTTGGCCTGTTCCTTTGTCTTTGGATCGAATAATCAACAGCTACTTGTCACCGTTGAGCAGGAAATACATTTTTACGTGGATTAGACGTTATTATACCCTACTCAAACCCGAATATACTCTCAATTAGACGATTAAATTTTAAAAAAATAATTTTATGTGCCTTTCTTTCTCTCACTATATTTTATTAATGCATAAGTCCAAAAAGCAGATTGTGTGCTTACCTTTGTTGTTTTTCTTGTTTTTGTTTCTATTTCTGTTAGCACGTTCCATTTTCAAGTATTTCTGGTAAAACAAATATTAATCCTGGTAAAATAGTCATTTCCATTTTTAACGCACAACTAAGTAAGCTAAGTAGCGAGGCTGCAAAACTTTTAAATTGAAATTCGGAAAAATAGATGTCATCAATTTTATCTCATTATATTGTTGTATTTATTATATAATATACCATTTGCAATTTACTATACGTTATATAGGATTTATTTCATTCAAACAACAACAAAAATAAGTCACAATGTTGCACATCAAACGATAATAGAAACAAATCCCAGAATTATTTTGGCAGACTTTCAAGAAATCTTCGACACTATCTCCGACCTTCTTCAAATATACACAGACTTTTCAAAAACTGACACCCAAATAGCTGCAGCAATTGTTACCCAAGAAACCATCCTGAAATTTAAAATGTCATTCTTTAAGCCCTCAAGTTTACTTTGGAAACAAAATTCAGCACTGTGCCATCATATCCGACTCCCTCAGTGCGGTTTACTTTATTATCCACACAAACCCTACTCACCCAATAGTAATTTCTATCAGAGACATCCTCCACCTAGCTACTACAAAATGCCTCTCAAGAAGTAGCCCTACTTTGGGTGCCTTCTTACATCGGAATTCCAGGGAACGAAAAGGCCGACGATACTGCAAGATGTGCAATTATGGACAACAACTCAACCATCGTGCCAAAAAATATCGCCAACCATCTAAAAGCACACATAAAACCAAAAGCTTTAAACGCATGGC
This sequence comes from Polydrusus cervinus, assembly GCA_935413205.1. Lineage (NCBI taxonomy): Eukaryota > Metazoa > Arthropoda > Insecta > Coleoptera > Curculionidae > Polydrusus > Polydrusus cervinus. The sequence goes on from OW284518.1 coordinate 12,255,543, forward strand.
AAACAGAATGGAACCGATATAAATTAAAACTAGGCAATATAAAGTCAACAATAAACCAATGGAGACCTTTAGACATCAATCAAAGTTTCCAAGTCTGCTTCTCCAGTTTAACAATAGGCGATAAAAGACTAAACCACGGATACCTAATCTCAAGAACCGAACCAAGAATCGAACCACCTCACTGTGACGAATACCAAGAACATCTATAACCATCAAGCTTATTTTAATAGACTGCCCAAAGTTCGCTAAAAAACGACAAATACACACACTTCTAAACAGCTTGCGCGAGGCTCTTGCGAACTACTCAACCAGTGGAAAAACTTAATAAACTTTTTAATGGACTGTAATTTACTAATAGCTATTTATGCCATCAGTTACGAAATGCCTAATTTTGTGTAACTTGTGAGTTTTTGCGAAACTCACTTCGTTCGTTCCGCAAAAATTTCACGCGTTACACAAAATTTCATTTCGTAACGTATTGCATACAAGATTTTTTCTAATTTTGAAGAAAGTAATAAAAAAATAAAATTTAATATAATTGATAAAAATTTGGAAAACATAAATTTAGTTTTTCTAATTTTGACATATAACTGATGGCATAAATAGCTATTGTTGCTGTTACTTCATGTTAGTTGTCAGTTTGACATTTTGTAAAAAAGTCTAGACGGAAGGTTTTTAGCGAGATTGATATATTTTTAGTTTTATTTTTAAAAAATGAGTCATTCAAGTTCTGAAGAGCTACCAAGCGATATTGAAGAGGCAGCAGGTATTGCTCTATTATCAGTAATTCCCAAAAAGTCAAAGGCAGTTAATGATTTGGCATACGAAAAATTTGTTACGTGGTGTGATGAGAAGAAAATTAAACATGTTAATGAGAAAGTTTTACTTGCATATTTCGAGGGTAAGAAAGATCTAAAAGTTTCCACATTATGGACACTTTACTCAATGTTAAGGTCTGAACTAAATCTGAAAAGGAATATTGATATTAAAAAATATACAAATTTGGTAGCATATATTAAAAGGCAAGCGGATGGGTACAGTGCTAAAAAGTCAAAAGTTTTTATTAAAAAAGATTTTGCCAAATTTTTATTGGAAGCTGATGACAAAGAATACTTAATGGCTAAGGTTACAATGATAATTGGAATGGCAGGAGCATGCAAAAAAGCAGAATTAACTTTTCTTCCAGTTGAAAATGTTATAGACGAAGGAAGCCATTTTCGTGTTGATATCCCACCTTCAAAAACAAAAGTTATACGGCAGTGTGCAATTACCACTGGAGACATTGAAAATACGAATCTTGTTGAAATATTAAGAAAATATATTAAGTTGCGTCCCCAGATTCTTAAACACAACAGATTTTTTGTAAAATATGCGAATGGAAAATGTACCAGAAATCCTGTGGGAATTAACACATTTAGCAGTCTGCCAAAAGTTATTGCACAATTTCTTGGTCTTTCAAATCCTGTTCTATATACTGGCCACTGCTTCAGAAGAAGCTCTGCCACTTTCCTAGCAGACAGTGGCGCTGATCTTTTAAAATTAAAGAGGCACGGAGGTTGGAAATCTAGCTCTGTTGCGGAGGGATATGTTGAAAATTCCATGAATAATAAAAAACTTATAGCGCAAGAAATATTTGGTGAAACATCTAATGCAATGTGCGTCGCTTCCCAAATAACAGCAAGCAATGAAAAAAATATGTCGTCGGGAATTAATTTGAATAATTGCAATAATTGTGTTATCAATATTTATAATAATTAATTAATTTATAATTTATGTTTTTAACTTGTATTATAACAGTTTAATAAATAGAATAATTCTTTTTGTCACTAATTTTGAAATACATTTTTCGTCACCAATTGCATAAAATTTTACTTTATGCAACTAGTTACAAAAAGTAAGACGTTTCATAATGTCAATCAGTTTTAAAAAGTGTCACTTTATATGTCAAAATTAGAAAAAAGACATTTAAGGCATAACGCACAAACAATTATTTATTATGTAAATCCAAAATGTACCTGCGCTAATGGCACATCGCGGTCGATGAGCCTCTCCACCAATGAAGAAAATTTTCGTTACTTTTAAGGACTTGGACCGATTCGTTACTTTGGGTATTAGGACTCGTTACTTTATGTAAATCGTTACTTTTAAAAATAAAAAATTGTGTTATTGTTATAGCTTTGATCGATTGCCAAATACCTACTCGAGTTTTGTAGTAAAATATATTAAATCTAGGTATGATTATCATCAATTCTCAAATATGTGATTAAAAAACACATAAAAACATGCAATATAACAAGTAGGAATAGATAATCGCGCTTTGAATTAAAAAATGAAAATAATTATTTGTTTTCAATTTAAATAAAATATAAACAAATAACAGTTCGTTTCTGCTTCTTGGCTTCTGATTCTAGGAATCGAGACTCCATAATTTTCTAAATACCAAAGTGTGCAGAATAAATCTCGACTAAACACAATTTGTTTACGCTATACAATCTAAGAAACAGAATACTCATTTTATATTATTTGCATAAAATAATTGTCTGTTAAAATTAAAAAAGAAATATGAATTAAAAAGAAACAAGAATAAACATTGCTTTCGTCTCTAAATGGTAACTTCCAGTCCTGTATTTCCCGAACCCAACAGAACTAAAACTCGATAGATAATACAATAGAAATAGTCTTCGGATCGCAAGTTCTTTCTGAATGGGTTCCAGACACAAAATTCAACAAAAAATTAATACGCCATCTCTCCGACGGACCTGCAAAACGACACTCCGTCGGTCGGTAGAGGTAAAAACAGAATCCAGCACGAAAAATAATTATGATACGTTTTGTCTGTCGTCCGTTATTGGCTATCGAGTCAACGAACGAAGCCGTCCGTTGTAAAACTCTGGGTAGAATATAGTTAGTTAGATTAGATTTAAATTCAGAGTAACGAAAAGCCAAAAGAAACGAGTCTTTTATAATATTAGGACTCTATTTCGGTTTTACCAGAAAAATCAAAACTATGAAAATATATTACAATAACACTTATTTCCGGTTGCATAATGATGTTTAACAAATTAACTAACCATCAACTTTGACGATCAAATAACATGAAATATTGTTCTCACGATCAGGCAAGCCCCGGTTATTTTAACTTTTAATTTACTAATCGGGTTACTCTGATGGTGAGTGAATATAGACTGCTAATGTCATTTATGTCACAGTCAAAGTTCCTGGTTAGTTAATTACAATGCTATTAATTTTATTAGTATTAAAAAAAAAATCTAATGGGACAGTATGTTCAGTAAAACGTAATTGATCAGATATAAAGTACTTCACTATTGCAATATACCTGTAATCTAAGAAACTTAATTTAAATAATTTACTATTTAAAACAGACCATAACGTAAAAAGTTTATTTTTGATTGGTGAGGTGGCCAATAGAGTCGATCAATTCAGATGCATTTGTTTCAAAATTAGTATGTTTGAATAAACATAAGAATGTTTATTATTGATGATCATACTTTTCTTTATGTGAGCTTGGACGAATGGTTATTTACGTTACAAGCAGTAAAGTACGAGGCAGGTAGTTTCCTGTATAAAGGGGAGGCAAGTCACGAAATCTGCTAGTTCTCTATGATAGATAAACACTTCTCAGACGTGTAATATACATTTTTTTACGGCTTTTTGACCAAATTTATAATAGATTAAAAAATAATAATTTACTATATTGCTTTTTTTAAATCAAACATTTGATAAGCATCTCTACATATTAAGTATTAAAAATAGAATATAATTTTATTTACTAATAAAAATATATTTTCCATTTTATTTTAGATGAAAATATTTTAATTACCTACACCACATAAACCCAAACAAAATATTTAGGTAAGTACTGAAAAATCCAAACAAGGACGGAATATATGGAACTACTTTGCCAGAACAAGTGAAAACATTAGGCATTACAATTTACTAAAATAATATAATTTTACTTCTGTGACCCCCTTTTGTACGGGTGGTGACAGATTTTAGGTTAAACTGAAAGTAGTGAAAGTATATTTTTGACAGATTATGGTAGAAAATGAAAATCCAAGATAAGTAAATAAATCATTTACTATTTAAGACTAGAAAAAACTAGTGCAAGGAACTGGGACCACGGAGTGGGTGTAACAACTAAACACATTGTGAGCAAATATTTTTATAAAAAGTTCTTAATGTACCAATTTCTAAAATTAAAAAAATAAATCGGGAAAAAATTGTATAAAGGGAGAAGAGAATAAAAAAAAGCCAAAAGCAGAAAAAGAAAAAAGGATCAAAAAAGGCAAAAATCCGAAACACGTCAGAAAAGTTTGTTGATGATGACGAAGAATCCTCTATGTCAGTAAATTATCTGGAAGAAGATGATGATAACTGATAAGTGGAAAAAGGAATTTTTCGTTTGTAACGATTCGGGTAAACATGAAATTTGGTAAGCCTGTTCTCTCCGTGGTAAGTGGGTCCATGCAGCATATCTTGGACTGCCATCAGCAGAAGCGAAGTGCAAAGCATTTATTTGCGATTTTCTTTTGTTTATTAATCCTTATCATCTTACCCATATGTGATGGTAAGAAGACAAATTTGACATATAATTTTGAATTAAGAGCAAAAAAATCACAATAAACATATCAAGACAAGAAGAATATTATTGGAAGCTAAAATGATCTTGAATGCTCTAAATTAAAAAACAAGGTGTTAAGGCGAAATACCGGTCAGAAAATAAATAAATATGCTTATTGTCATGTTACCCTCCCTTCCCCTACCCATACTGTTATTGGATTATTAAATTATTTAAACCTCAAAAATATGTCTGCAAGCCACGATGAACGTAAACTTTAAACCAGTTAGCGCAACGCAAGCGCCCAAAAAGTAAAATCATTTTTATTTTTTATTTCACACACAAATGAGTGTAGGAAATTTATGTAACACCCGAAACAATAAGATTCTGCTTACATTTCGTGACTACAAAAGTTAAATTAATAAAATTAGACACCGTTTTTGTAAAGCATACAATTGTTGAATAATTCCGGATGTTTTACAACTAAAATTAATCTAGAAATGTGAAACAAAATATTGAGTAATTATTAAATTGTTGACACCTTTTTCCAAACTGACTAATACTTAAACTACAGCAAAAAATATAATGAAGCGCTATGTAGCTATGCAGCAATAATTGAAACTATTTTTGTAGGTTTCTATAAAAGGAATTTCCCGATAAGTTTTTTCGCGCACTCCCGTACGTAAAAATCACTTTTCACACTGCTCGGGATGTTGTTGAGTCCCAGTCTATCCCGCAACTAAGTGCTGGTGCACTATTTTTGGCACGCCGTCTATTTTTGAAAAATGACGCGATGCCGTCGCGTAGCTTTTTGCTAAATGTTAAGTTTATTTTGTGGATCAATTTTGTGACGTTAATAATGGATACCTAATTGTGATATTTTATTTCGGAGAACGGAGATATGTGGAGAATTTTACGTATATTTTATTTACTCATAACAAATTTTTCTTTGTAAAAAATATCTTTTTGAAAATAGATTTTCGGGTGCTAATTATGAAAAAGAAATTTAGATTTAAAAAGTTCCATCGCGTAAGTGGTAAGATATGAAAAACACTATTTTAGCTCGACTTTCAGGGCCGTATTAGCAGAACCAACTAGTCCTGTCTCCGAATTTTCCTAAAAAAATTGTTAACGAAGAAAATTTAGTTTCAAATATAATAATGATTTAGCATCCTTTAAAGATAAATATTGATGCCAGTTCAAGACTGACGTTTCATTTTTTATTTATTTTTATTAAATTTACAGGTAACTTCATTTAAGGACTAGTATACATTGTGTCCGCGGATGGTGTTTAGAAGAAGACTAATGGACCAAAAAGTAAAAGATACGGAAAAAAATAATGCTTTATAAAATATGAAATTTTTTTTATGCAATTTAATTTTAATTAATTAATTTAATATTAAAGATTATTTTACGCAGAGTAAACATACATTCAATATAATTTTCTACCAAAAGAACAAAGATTACATTAAGAAGAAAAGTTTCCTTAAAATTAATATATTAATAAATATTAAATAATTATGTTTTAAATTAAACGCTAAGCCGAAGTAAAATATTTCAATAAATTATTTTAATATTAAAAGCAACGAGTTTTATCCCATAACTTTTAGAAACTCCCAACTATTTTCTCTCTTCGCAATGCATTAGCATTGCTTTTTCTGTAACTAGGATATAGAGAGTTGGTTAAATGGAGGCAAAGTTGCATATTTTAATGCTAAATATATTGTTAAAAAGAAATTTAAAAAATTCAGATTTCTTCCGGAAATATGAGAAAAAAACGAAAAAATCAATAAAACGTCGTATTTCAAAAATAAAACTATTTTCTTGAAAAGCGTAAAAAAGTGTCTTAAGAAAGTGCTCTTGATTTTTCAAAATAATCAGTATTTTGTCATAAAAAAAAATAAAAACAAAAATTGTTTTTTAGTCATCGAAATTTTTTAAATTTCTTTTTCCAAAATTATTTAATATTAAATTATGCCTCTAACCACAGAATATATAGCTTCGCAACTATATATTCTGTGCTCTAACTCTCTATCTCTTATATAGTTACCAAAATAGCAATGCTAATGTATTGAATTTATAACACCCTGTATATATAGTTTATTTTTTCTTTGATTTAGGTTCCGAACCTAAGAAAGGAAAAAATAAAATGGGTTAGTGGTATAGAAAAAAGAAATATATATACATATATACTTACGTAATCTGATGAGTCTCCCATCTGCCTTTCGGCCTAGGACTTAGTTCAGTTTATGTTTCTCCGCATCTTAATGCATTGTTCTTTATATCTTGTAGGACGGGATACTTCCGTCCAACTTATACATTGGATTTCCAATAACTTCTAACAGCTTCTTTCCATTTCTTCCCAGATGTTCTCACTCGTTCCAACATTGTATCTTCTAGTGAAATTTGATGTTTTGTCTCATCATTTGTTGTTTTGTACCTTGTGTTGCAGCGCCAGACTGACCATAGGAAATCCCAAGTAAATTTTGCATCTTTAAACATTGGCTTCTCTTTTAATTTTGCAGCCAAATTGGATCACTTTTTAATTCTAAACATTTTTTACTATACTGTATCTATTTCATTATAATGTGCCATTTTAGAAGGCACTAGAATCCAAAATGAAAAAAGTGATTTTTTAAATTTTTCCAAAACATTTTTTGAGGATTCTTAGTAGTTAGTACATTCTAAACAAAAAACCTTTCGAAATACCTATAGCATGTGACTACAATTCCTGGACTATAATAACATTTTATTTGGTTCTCAACTTACCAGCAATTAATTATAAATATAGTATTTTTTTTTCATTTTATAAATTTTGGTAATAAGGTAGAAATTTCTAGTATTATAAAAAAACGTAATACAGTGGCGTAGACACGAGGGAAAGGGAGGCAGGCCCTGTGTAAGATATTGTCACGTAGCCTTCGTTTAAGGGGGTCAGATGGTAGTTTAGTAGGGTAAATAATGGTAGACAGGTTTTCAATACAAAAATATTATACATATATTGGCCAACAATAAACGATAACCTTGGTATAAACTTACTTACATTATATGACGTCGGGGGCTGCTCCCAAGGGCGACGGTATGCGCTGGTGATGACCCAGGTTATCAAATGTGTACGGGAGTGGTACCTCCAGTCACTTTCTGTCCTAGCGCTGGCTCCACTATTTATATTACTTTAATGAGGTTGACTTATTGTAATTTGTAATTGTAATAATAAACAGTGCAAGCTTGGCATTTTTCTAGGACTTCATATTTTGCATGTTGAAAAACTGGGTCTTATAATAATAAAACCAAAAATTATTATTTTTATGGAAAGTTACTTTTTTCCATGACAATATTGCCTTTAGTAACTTTTTTCTACCTATTTTTGTTTTCAATAATTTGATGCACTTGGGGCAACCTCAATCCGGGAAATCAATCTTTTGCACACTTCTTAGTTAAGTGGCTGAGCATATTTTAAAGCTAATTCGTTGTGAAAATTAAAGAAAAAAATCGAGAAGTATCAATCCAACCAAAATATTTCGGCCTTCCCGCCCCTGGAATTTGTCTACGCCACTGGTAATGCAGATACCTATTATCCTTATCTTAAATTTTTGTATTGAAAGATTACAATCCAATTTCAAGCGAACCACACATTTATTTTGTAATAGTAAGATGTATATAAAAAAATCTATAACCAATTTAAAGAATCTAAAAACTATGGACCTCCTGAAAACTGTGCAACTGCCGGAGGACATTCTGGAAAAGCAGACTTGCACAGTTTGCAAAAAATACTTGTCTTATCCGCCTACTAAGACCTATTCCACAGGACAGATAAAGTGTGGGCGATGTTCAAAAGAAAACGATTTTGGTGTAGTTTCTAGTTTTGACAAACTTGCGGCCACTTTCATGTTTCCATGTGTTAACAGGCAAGTACCCATAAAATATTGGTTTTATTTTAAAGTTGAAACAAAATATTGTATATACCGGGTCCGCCAACGTGGCGGGGATGGAAGATTAAATCATTATCGAGGAGCTTATCAAAAATACTAAACCAGCATAAGGTATCGACTTAAAAGCGGCATATTTTTAAAATATTTTACATTATACAGGGTGGCTCAAAAAAGTGTGGCGGACTAAACTTGCATTTTTTTAAATGGAACACCCTATATATTATATTATTTTCTAATTCCCTATACAATTCCACGTATATTTTGTATAAAATGTCATATGTCTAAATTCAATTGTTTTTGAGTAATTGACGTTTAAAATATGGCATTTTTTGACTTTGACAGGCTGTAACATTGGAACGGTTCATCTTAGAGAAACTTGGTTTTCACCTCCCTATCTTAGTTTTTCATTCTCTATCCAAGGAAACCAACCTCCGATTTACCATGTTAAACCAAAAAAACGGTTTTAACGGTTTAACATAGTAAATCGGAGGTTGGTTTCCTTGGATAGAGAATGAAAAACTAAGATAGGGAGGTGAAAACCATTTTTCTCTAAAATGAACCGTTCCAATGTTACAGCCTGTCAAAGTCAAAAAATGCCATATTTTAAACGTCAATTACTCAAAAACAATTGAATTTAGACATATGACATTTTATACAAAATATACGTGGAATTGTATAGGGAATTAGAAAATAATATAATATATAGGGTGTTCCATTTAAAAAAATGCAAGTTTAGTCCGCCACACTTTTTTGAGCCACCCTGTATAATGTAAAATATTTTAAAAATATGCCGCTTTTAAGTCGATACCTTATGCTGGTTTAGTATTTTTGATAAGTTCCTCGATAATGATTTAATCTTCTATCCCCGCCACGTTGGCGGACCCGGTATAGAGTATGTCCGCGGATGGAGTTTAGAAGACGAGAATTAGACCAAAAAGTTTTTGTTTGTAAAATAAATCATATCTATTAAATATAAAATATAATTTTCTACCAAAAGAACAAATATTAAATATTATGTTTTTAATTAAACCCTAAGCCGAAGTATAAGATTTTTAGAAAAATGTGTTAAACATCGGGGTGGAATTTTTGAATTGTGATATCAATTGTATTGTTTAGTTTAATATCATATTCTTTTGAGTTTGATTTTTTAATTTAATAGAAACTGACAAAGACAAAAGTATTCATATGTATCATTATTGTTAATAACTAGTACTCTGGATATGTGGTGACAGACAATAGTTAGAAGTTTCTAAAAGTAATGTGATAAAACGTGTTACCTTTAATATTTATATTTCTGAATGAAATCTCCGTACTTCGGCTTAGGGTTAAATTTAAAACATATTTAATTTTGGAAGGTAAAAATAAGAACACAAAGTCTTCCTCCACTGATATATTATAGAAATATTTTAGTCAACTTCTCTACATGTTTCGAATGCAGAAGCATTCATCTTCAGGAGAAAAATTAAAAGAAGAAAGGACCAGTAGATATCACCCTAACTGAGCAACATAAATATAGGTTCGGTATAAAATGAGTGGAACCATAAAAAAAACGATACACATTGCATTGTGAATAAGAAAAGTATATGGGTTGAGACTTAAGGCACTGTGAAAACTTTAAAGGTGGAATGAAAGATTTAACATCTTTGTGTGGAAGAACTGTCGAAAGATCAGAATGAAGTAAAAGGGAATGATCATTAAGCAAACTATTAGCTAGTCATTAGAGAAAAAAATTTTTTGGAGAAGAAGTGAATATAAGTGTGAGGAAGAAGACTATTAAAAATTACTTGGAAATTAAATTTAATTTAATGCATTACTGGATGTAAACCTCAATGGTTTACGAATAAACATAATTAAAGTTAAAGTATATTATTAAAGTATTTCTACTTTAATTATGTTTATTCGTAAACCATTGAGGTTTACATCCAGTAATGCATTAAATTAAATTTAATTTCCAAGTAATTTTTAATAGTCTTCTTCCTCACACTTATATTCACTTCTTCTCCAAAAAAATTTTCCTCTAATGACTAGCTAATAGTTTGCTTAATGATCATTCCCTTTTACTTCATTCTGATCTTTCGACAGTTCTTCCACACAAAGATGTTAAATCTTTCATTCTACCTTTAAAGTTTTCACAGTGCCTTAAGTCTCAACCCATATACTTTTCTTATTCACAATGCAATGTGTATCGTTTTTTTAATTGTTCCACTCATTTTATACCGAACCTATATTTATGTTGCTCAGTTAGGGTGATATCTACTGGTCCTTTCTTCTTTTAATTTTTATCCTGAAGATGAATGCTTCTGCATTCGAAACATGTAGAGAAGTTGACTAAAATATTTCTATAATATATCAGTGGAGGAAGACTTTGTGTTCTTATTTTTACCTTCTATATTCCCACTCCACTTTAAGTATGGACTATTTCTTTAAGTTGATATTTAATTTTGTTCTTTTGGTAGAAAAATATATACAAGGTGTGTCTGTTTGAAAGTTGGAGGTAATGATGTTTCTTGAATGTAGAAGAGTTTGGACTTGCATTGTCTTAATTTGTTTAGAATCACAGCGTTTCAACTAGTCAGTATCTTCAGTCGTGTTTAGGTGGATGTCTTATTTTGTAATAGAATATAGTAATAAATAGAGCTGTAGTTACCATACCTATTTAATATTCACCTGAAGACGACAGGAGAAACGTAATTTAAAACAAATTAAGACAATGCAAACTCTTCTACATTCAAGAAATATCATTGTCTCCAACCTTGAAAAGTTTAGATTTTTTAAATTTAAAAATACACTAGGTCCATTAATTATGGAATAGTTAAAAAAGTACTTGAATTTTAGAAGCCCATATTTTTGTCAAAATTTTATCAATCCGTTCCATTTTCAGTTTATTGGGTCAGCTGTCTCTTGAACCACTGAGTACAATGTATGTGACTTCGCTTTCTGTCTTTTTTATACAAGGTGATGGCTAAAATATTAAGCTGTGTTAAATTCGTTGATTTTAAAATTGATGTTTCTAAAAAACGAACCTATGAAAATTGAATTTTTTTATTGTGTTGGTTATAGCCTAATGTACTTACTATATCCACTACAGCGCAGTACCGTTTGTCAATTTAAAAAAAAATAAATTCCAAAAATTGTAATATTATTTAAACCAATGTCCCCCGGTTTTAGAGGATGGAGAATAAGAAAGTGTTGATTACCGCTAGGTACCTACTGTACCCATTATAGCTCAGTGTCAATCATGTCAATTAAAAAAAAAATCGTATTCTCCATCCTCCAAAACCGGAAGAAAGTGGATTTAAATAATATAACGATTTTTTAATTTAATTTTTGTCCTTAATTGACACTAACGGCCCTGCGCTGTAATGGGCACAGTAGGTAGGTACATAACATGAAACTGTAGTCAACACTGTTTCGCAGTCTCCATCTTCGAAAACGGAGGGGAGAGTGGGTTTTATAGCAGCCTAATTAGCGACACGACTTTTGTAATTAATTTTTTTTAAATTGACACGAACAGCACTGTGCTGTAGTGGATACAGTAAGTACCTAACATAAAGCTGTAACCTACACAATAATAAAATTCAATTTTCATAGGTTCGTTCTTTAGATATATCAATTTTAAAAACAGCAAATTTTACACAGCTTGATATTTTAGCCATTACTCTGTATAAAGAAGACATAAAGTCGCGCCTATTGTTCTTTGTGACTTAAGGGACAAGCGACCCAAAAGAAAGGCTACCTAATAAACTGAAAATAAAATTTTCTAAACCACCCCACATCACTAATATTTTTATCCTCATTTCTCACATTCTTATTATTTCATATTTTGAAAATTATATTTTCTCTCTTAATTTGTATTACAAAAACATAAGTTTGATGTTCACACTGTCGAATCTCCTATGATTTCCCCTTTTTCACTATTACTTTCGTAGAGTTACAATTCTTTCACAAATTGTTATACAATTGAAACTAATGACCCTTAAACTATTTTTTATAATAATATGTCAATGCTAATTTTGAGTAGACCATTTTAAAATTACAGCTGATGTCATCAGCCTGATGATGACCTTCTCTAAGATCGAAAAATGTCCTTTTTGATCTTTTATCTCTTTTATATGATGTTACTTAATTATAAACATTAGTGGTTTAGACTGACCTCTTTCTATTATTTATTGACCATTGTGCGAGTGAACTATTTCCTAACCATTAAAATGTAAGATAATTTTTTTCTAAAATGCACCGTTAAGGTTAAGATACTACAGCCTAATGCCTATCAGTGTTAAAAACATCATTTAATTAAAAATATCTTAAAAAATATTCAGTTTAGACGGGTTCTTCCGGTATAACCGGTAAAGGTGAAGAGGACACATCAAAAAATATAAACTCGCAGTTTTAAAAATATGTTTTTAGTAGTTCTCCTTAAAGTTTTAACAAATGATCGTCGTGAATTGTGTAAAAGGTAAAAACGTGCACAAGTTGGCTTGACCTGAACCTGCCTAAACCTTATCTCCATGTGTGTAAATTCTTCTGATCGCAAACGGACTTAAATAAAGCGAGGAAGTGACACAAAGCATATTTAAAAAACAACAAACTAAAATTAGAATATAAATGTATAAAAAAATTTGAATTTGAATATATTTATTGCTGACATTCTTAAAACCATTTATCTTTTGTGAACGGGATGGCAAGAGCTTGTCCACTTAAAAGAGCCAACGAAAAGACAAATTTTAAGATAAACCAAATTATAAATAATAAATTTAAATAACATTTCAAAATTTAAAAAATAATAACTATTCCATTGTATTTTATTTATTATTTTTTAGATATGAAGGCTGCCATAGTGTCCTAGAGTATAAAAATGTATCGGAGCATGAGAAAAGTTGCAAAGGAGGTATCTACAAGTGCCCCATCTGCTCTACAGGCAAATATAAACATGAATCTGTGCTTTCTCTAATTAATCACATTGATAAATTACATAAAAAATATATGGTTAATAATCTCGTTGTGCAAATAAATAAGAATACGATATCCCGGCAACATTATATATACTTGAACCCTCAATTGAATTTGATCTTTTCAAATTTTTTGCACATTAATGGAAATCTTGTGTCTGTAAATTTATCAACTGTAGGACAGAAGCCGAATCGTATACAACAACAAGTAAAACTTTTTGAAAATTATCCAGAAATTGTCAAATCGACGTCTGTCTGGAGGCCATGCTCGCCCTGGAATTTGAATTTGGAAACCTTTATTATTTCCCTTGACAATGACTGGGAATTTCTTGCTGTAGAATTTGTGTTCAGATCTACTTTGATAGTAAACTGGATTGAAAAACCTGTTCTTCAGTTAAATTGTTTAGAAAACCAAAAAGGAACTGAGAAAAAAGAGAGTACTGCCAGTGCACCAAAAATTGAAGTTATTAAAGCCGCACCTATCCCTAACCCAAACCGATCACCACTTCCCAGAGTTGTCATTCCGGCAAAATGGACAGGTATATATCCTGATGCGAGAACTAGGCTGGCCTTTGAAGATATATTATCACCAGCACAAAGGCTGAGGAGACCACCAGGTCAATGTTGGGGCGGCAGAGCAAGGGGTGGCCGCGGCCATCGTTCAAAATTCTTGACTCACTACGCTGGCACATGAGTTGTTTATTTATAAGCAACTATAAAATAGAAACTAGGTTAAAAAGAATACAAAAATGTATAAATCTTCACTTATTTTTTATTGTACTATGACAATTGTTTCGACACACAGTGTCTTCGTCAGATAGTAGAAATCTAATGCAAATAATATTCTCTTAAAATATAATGGTAACCTACTCCAAAATAATGTACCTATTTTACAACTTAATAATAAAGACATTATAGTAATAAAGTACCGAACCCTAATTATGAAAACACACCTTTTCTTAACTAACTAACTGTTTTCATAATTAGGGTTCGGTACTTTATTACTATAATGTCTTTATTATTAAGTTGTAAAATAGGTACATTATTTTGGAGTAGGTTACCATTATATTTTAAGAGAATATTATTTGCATTAGATTTCTACTATCTGACGAAGACACTGTGTGTCGAAACAATTGTCATAGTACAATAAAAAATAAGTGAAGATTTATACATTTTTGTATTCTTTTTAACCTAGTTTCTATAATGGATCTTCATCAAGTAACGGCTACATCTATTGAATAACTATAAAATATATAACCCTGCTGTGAATAAATATTCTTCTCTCTCATAATTTTAAAACTGCACAAGAAGTCTTTGAAGTGAAAGGAACGTTTTTTTAGGAGTCTTCTTGTTCTAATAACAATTTAGTTCTTGGCTTACCCTAATTTAGAAGTATGGTCCCGCACATATTTATTTAAAGAATTTGTGATTTTTCTTATTTGCCTAGCGTTTATGTCGAATGTTAAAGGTGCATTAATAGTTGTGATGTAAAACTGCATCAACGAAAATCACTTCATGTTTACTTCACTCAACGTACGATGATATTGTGAAATGTACGAGTTAAAAACAGGGCCGTAACTAGGTGTTGATCTTTGGGGGGGATTTAGCAAGGGCGGATCCAGAGAGGAATGTTGGGAAGTTGTAAAAAAACGCCGCAAGTGAAAAATTTTCGGAACCACCAAATTTCGTTAAAATTTTACCCAACATACAATTTCTTAAATTAAGTTAAAATAAGAATAAATTTGGTTGTTTGAATAAAAAATTTCGAGTACTACAAAATTTCTTAAATTAAGTTAGAATAAATTTGGATGTTTCAATATTTTTTTTACTTCTTTCTTGATATTTGCCTGTGCCACGTCCAAAAATGTTTTTTTATATATTTTCATTATAAAATTTCTATTAAAGTCCCTAGATTTGCATTTTGTGGTCTGCAGGAAGTTAATTTTGGCTTTGGTACCGTTTAGATACTTTGTAACTAACTAGTAAAACGATATAGTAATCACAAAAAAAAACAAATTAACACAAAAGCGTCATATGTCATATCAAAATAATGCCACACTAAAAATATAATTGGGATACTAAAATATCTAAATATTTCGATGGTCCAAATGAAAAGTTAGTGAATACTGGTGTTAAGGTTTTTATTGGTACTATAAAACAAGCAATAAAATCAACAAATGCCTGTATTGCAAAAAAATGTAGATATGCTTTTCCTTGTGTAGTGCATTATATATTAAAACATCTTTAATTAATCGAAGAGTATTGGACTTTCATTGTATTTAGTTGTTTTTAATTAACTGGTAAGTTGAATTAAAAACTTGTGATGTACCAACAGATAAAATCACAGTTGCATCATCTGCACATAAAATTAGTTTGGCAGGAACACCTTTAAAACTAATTATAAGTATCAAATAAACTAACATGGAACAAAAATATAGAGAATATCATTTAAAAAATCGCTCCATTTGTGGGTGCAATAAGAAGATGTACCCATCAGTTAAATAATACCGTTAAGGCTATTCTTCTAGTATGATAGAGCCTTATATTAGATACCTGATACCATGCTGGGGAAACGCTAGTGAATATCTTATAGGCAAATTACAGAGAGCGCAAAACAAAGCTATAAAAACACTTTTTCAAATGGAATATTGTACACCTATAGAAACTGTATATAAAAACTCTTAATTCCTAAAAGTCAAACAAATTAAAAGGGGAGTTGAGTAGTAAGCAAAAAATGTGGTAAAAAATTCAGAGAGGGACTAGTTAACGGACTTAAAAAAACACCCTTCAAAATTTAACAATGAAAGTTAGACTAATAATAGCAAGAAGGTTACTTTAGGTATAGGATTCAGGTAGCTCCTATGTTGAAGTGGCAGAACAAGCTGCACATACCATCCCAATTATAAAAAAAAACGCAAGTACTAAGTAGTTAGTACTGTCGGCAGTGGCGTAGCCAGAAATTTAGTTGGAGGGGGGGGCCAAAAGGCTTTGAAACGAAGTAAAAAATTTTCGGGTGCCACGCCCAAAAACCCTTTTTTGAACCATAAAAAAATTTTAAATTAGAAAAAATATATAGGGGAGCGTGGGGTAATAAGAGTAGAAAAATAAATGGTTTGACTTTGAAACTAAATTATAAAAAAATGATATCGCTTTTTTTTTTAAATATTCCTAGTCGTGGACCTTTTGTGGCTAAGAAGAAAAATTGACGAATATTAAATCCTATTTTTTGTACGAAAAAAATGAGAGTTCTTATTACTCCACTACCAAGTTCTTATTACCCAGTTTAGGGTAATAAAAACTTGGTTGTGTATGGGGTGTAATGGCTCTTGTTTGGAGGCGCGTTAGGTAATAAGAACGTATCCATGTTTGTTCTTTTTACCCTGAAAAAATAACTGCTGTAGAACAAACCAACTTGAAATGCGGTAGTTTTTAAAAAATATACGGTAATATTCGTAAGTAATAATTTACCAATTTGTTGAACAAAAAGTAGCAACAATAGACCGAAACTGGTGTTAGAGAGAATACAGGTAATGTTGTAATTTTTAAAGATATTGATAATTTTAAAGTATGTTTATAAGAAAAAAAGTTGTGACCATTTAAATCTTCATATGTTAAAATAAATATTTTTAAAGAATTGCACTTTTAACATTAGTTTTATATGCAAAATTAAATCCCAAAAAGGATTTTTAGTTGATTCCTACCTAGCATTCATGTTATTTTAAAAAAATGGTTCATTGAACATCCTTAATTTATTAAAAAACTAAAAATAACACGTTTATCACTAAAAATAACATGTTTTGAGCATTTGTAATCTTCTTCTTAAAATTTTTGTAACGAGTACGGATTACCAGTTCAGTAATATGGAATGGGTAATTTCCCAATGATATTGGCCCATAAAAAATAAAGTTCTGGCGCACAATTTCTTCAGTAGCATGGTAGTTCCATGTGAACATAAAATTGAGTCCTTCATGTAGAAACTTCATAACACATGTCTCATCGTCATTAATTTTAGTAATACGTCTTATATAATAGTTATCCGGATTTTGGAAATATACGGCATAATATCGGTCAGTTTGTAACATTCTGTCCTTGCATATTTATTGAGTTCTTATTACCCATGTATCCAAGTTCTGATTACCCCAAAACGTTTTTTTTTTGGGTAATAAGAACTCACCTAAAAAAAATAAAACAAAACAAGCTATAATAGTTTGTTACCAAAAACCCTGTAGTTAAGACCTTTAACTTCGAGATAGGTCCATAATAAAAGGCACAAACCGTTACAACTTAGAAATACAAATTTTTATATTAGCCGCTACTGAAATCTCAAGATCCGAAAACACCAAGCTAAAATACATTTTCAAAAAAAAAAATACAAAATGATACAATAAAGCCGTATCAATTATTTTGACGATACCTTTCGTTGTATACATTATTTTATATATTTTTAGAACCATCAAAAGGCAAGGGCCTGTCGACATATTAAGCACCGGTTCCCGCAGATCACCGAAGTTAAGCGGTGTCGAGCGCGGTTAGTACTTGGGCGGGTGACCGCTTGGGAACACGGCGTGCTCTTGCCTCAGGGAAGAGTGTAAAATGAATCGGATATCTCGTAGGATGAAGGTGCCGTTTCACACTCCCCAGTCGGTAGATCAAATTTGTGGTCGATGACCGGTTCAAGATAGCCTACGTAGTCGACGAACCGTAAAAAAAAAAAAAAAAAAAAAAAAAATAGAACCATCTATAGGAGTTTTTTTTAGCTGAAATGTTTGACCGTTCCTATTACCCCAAGTTCTTATTACCCCACGCTCCCCTACTATTTTCATAGAAACTTGTAGGGAGTTACTAGTATAAATAATTTAAAACTTATAAAAAACTTTATGAAATACGCATAACTGAGCAAAAAAATATTTTAAAAATAAGGTTTATTTTTTATTTATTGAAAACCAAAAAAATATATTAACTATAATCGATAATTATTAGAAGCCATAGTCCTGTAAAGATTATGCATGCA
This sequence comes from Polydrusus cervinus, assembly GCA_935413205.1. NCBI lineage: Eukaryota > Metazoa > Arthropoda > Insecta > Coleoptera > Curculionidae > Polydrusus > Polydrusus cervinus. Next base: position 12,274,014 of record OW284518.1, read on the forward strand.
AACACCAAAAAAACTTTTTAAATTAATAAATAAAATCCGAAGAGGATGTCGCGCGCCGCGGGTGTATTTAACAGTTTTAAGATTTATGTGGATGTCAGTTTGTCTTGCAAGCATTTTGTATATTATGTAAGATGATGTGTTATTTCATTTGTTGCGTTATTGATAGGGTTGCCGTAATTTTGTTTCCCAATTATATTTTAAATCTTCTGGTTTTTTGGATTTCAGGGGGGCTACGACACTGACTGACAGCATTAGTAGTGTTCAAAGAAGTATTGTCTCTTATGTTGTCACTAGTGGCAATGGAAGTCATAGTAATACTTTAAATTTCTTTGGCGTAAGAACAAATCAAGATATGCTTAAGACAAAACAGATACATAAACAAATAGTCAAAGCAATTTTTGCAACATATTGCAATTTTAAATCAATTGAACATAAAGAAGTTTGAAAAGCTACTGAAATGTTAAGACCTGACTAACCCCACCAATATGTAATGCGTTTAGAACAGGGTTGATAAACATCATGATTTAAAAAAAAAATCAAAAATTGATTTTAAAATAAAATTATGATTTTTTTTAAATTTACCAGATTTAACAAATATTATTATTTTTAAATATTTCCAACTGCTTATATTTTGTTTTGTAAAGTAAACAAAATTTTTAGGCAGGAATATTCAGATACAAACGAGGGGTGAACCACTCTGGAAATACATGTACATTTTTCATGGAAATCACATGGAAATCCTCGAAATCTCCTTGGAAATCGTGGCAACTGCTCGAAATCCCCGAAATCATAAACGAAATCGCTGGCAGTCGCAGAAATCGCTACCGAAATCCCAGCATTCGCATCCGAAATTCGCGCAATCGCATGGATTCCCGAAATCTCTTAAAGATTTCGAGGAAATCCTAGCAGTCCCGTAAATATTGCGAGGAAATCGCCACAGTTACCAGGAAATCGAGAGATTTCCGCAATACATGTACATAATCGCAACCGAAATCCCAGCATTGGCATCCGAAATTCGCGCAATTGCATGGAAATCTAATTCCCGAAATCTCTTAAAGATTTCGAGGAAATCCTAGTAGTCCCGTAAAGATTGTGAGGAAATCGCTACAGTCACCAGAAAATCGAGAGATTTCCGCAATACATGTACATTTTTTTGAAAGTGGTTCACCCCTCAGATACGAAGCAAAACTGGAAAAAGTTTTAACATGCAAATTTCGTTCGCGTAGTTTTTGCAAGTTTTGTGCCTTTGTTGAAACTTGTTTTAACGTGAAGTTTTATTTTTGTAATAAATAGCTGTTCTTTTTAATTATTATAATAAATAACACCACATAAAAATGCGTCTGGGTTTTATTTTTTGTATGAACAAATACATTTTCAGTGTTAAAATTTTAAAACTCTTTTTTTAAATTATTCGTGATTTTTTTTTTTTTTAAATCATACTGAATAAAATCATGATTTTAATCGTGATTTTAATCATCTCAACCCTAGTTTAGAAAGTTTTAGGTACTTTATAAATTTTCAAATGAAATATCATCTAAAAAAGCACATAACTTAGAATCACTTAGGTCGTAAGTTTCTACCTGTTCCTCACTAAGGCTACGAGTCAAATCATTAAAAAATTCTTCATCATATTCTTCAACTGTTTCATCACATTTCAAATCATCATTAGTCACACAAATCATACTAAAATTCTCTCTAGGCACTGTTGTTCTTAACTGTAACATCAATTCTACATAAGTCTGGTAGTCTACCACACTTTGTTGGTAAAACTTTCCAACAACTATCGGAGTACTATTTTCAAAACATAATTCACCAAATAAAATAATTTTCTCCTCACCGTCAGGCTTCACAAACATTTCTCGCAAGTCAACTTTTACTTGATAATTTCCTCCATAGTTTTTTTCATAACTGCAAAGAACATGCAACTTATTTTGTTCATTAAATTTAAACCGACCAATTAGCTGGATGCAACTGTTTTTTGGAAAATTATTTGGAGTAAATTGTAAAACTTCATTAATTAAATAAAATACAAATAAGCTATGACGATTTTTGGCTACTGTTTTTTGTATGGGTTCAGTTATGCCACTATATTTTGGTCTATTAAGTTTATTTTGGAGCTCATCTAAAGATCCACTATTATTTATTTTTGTCTCTAACCCTGTTGCTACAGAATTGGGTGTAATTTTGTTCTCTAAATCCTTGGGAGACTGCAAAGAATAGCTTAGAGAAAATGTTTCACCTTTGCTTGTTGATGGGCCAGATTTATAAACCTCAAAAACTTGTCTGTTATTAATGTTTTGTAAATTGTTAGAAATGGATTCTTGAAATTTGAAATTATTATGAATTTCATGCCTATTAAATTCTATAACTAGTTTTTCCAATAATTCAGTTTCATTACCTTGGTCTTCTTTCAACGATTTTTTTTTCAAGTTAGCGTTATGTCTAACCTTTTTCCGTTTTTTCTTTACAGGAGTATGTGTTGGAGTGGATTCAATAACTGATTCCTCAGAAACAGCATCTGATTTATTCCAATAATTCTCTTCACTACAGTTATTATGCTTTATTGACATTATTTCTTACACACTTGCGGCTTTTTGTGTGTTATGTACTCGTACGTTTTTATGTATGGCTTATAAATAATTTTAATGTAAACAAAATTTCAAAAAATTGTAAATAACACAGTGTTGTTGGACTGGCCAATTCTAAATATCCGACGATGTTCTGAAAAATATCCGATTTAACCCGACAATATCTGACTCATTATAATTTTTCCCAATCTTATAGTGTATACTCAAAAATTAAATTGGATAAAAAGAGACAAGTACTGAATTTGTGTAGCCAGCCAGCAGTGTAGCCAGTGCTGCGTTTGGCGGTATATTTAAATTTAAATTTTGGAGGAATATCAAAAATCTGTTTAATTTTTTATAGAATATATTAATAATTATAATACACTACTCTACCTTAAGTTATAAAACTAAACTGTTTATTCCTTTTTGTTGTCGAATTTAGAACAGAGGTGTATATAAAAAATTCATTTAATTAATAAACGTTTCGGTTTATTTTGAACCTTCCTCAGAGCTATAAAATGATAATCAAACAACAAATACTCGCAAACATATTCTGGAGTATTTGTCAACAGTTTTACATAGGTACACTTACAACGGAAAACAGGCCACATAGATTGATATACAAGACAAAAAAAAATTAAAAGAATATTCACGTACGGTACAATAAATTAGTATTGTTGACAAATACTCCAAAGTATGTTTTTTTGTTTGATTATTTGTTCATAGCTCTAAGGAAGGTCTAAAATACACCGAAACATTAGCTAATGAAATATTTATTTTTATATTTACACCTGTGTTCTAAGCTAGCTATTGCTGTGACCAATTAAAACCAGAATATTTTGCATTCTTAATGCTTTTTTTTCCAGATTTTACTCTCAAGCATTTCTTTGATGGTGTAAATTTGACTACTCCACCACAACCATAAATGCCTTCTTTTGTTGCCAAAACAGCTCGTACCGTCTCTGTACTTAAAAGGTTCCTTTTGTCTGTTTTTATTAAGCATAATAAATACTATTTTTTTTACCTTAAAACCGGAAAGCCACTTATCCATTTTTAAAAAGGTGGATTTATAACGTTCCGTTTGCGTTCGCCGTTTCAAATTTCAAAAAAATCACGCACAGAATTTCATAAGATCATTTCTGCTGTCGGTCCATTGTCGGTCTCGCCGTTTGCGTCGAGGTTGCCGTTGCATTCATTAGTTGCATTCCGTGCAACATAACCCAATTACTTACCGTACTTCGATCGGAAAATCAAGAACGGCAACCAAAATTTCAATAGAATTGATTTTATTATATGCTTGCTACTTGGAACACATAATGGCAACACACAATACTTAACCTAAGGTTTATTGCAGGTTGCCTACTTGCTACCAACGAAGACGAACATAGACTTGCTACTTATTTCAATTGAACATAGATTACCTACACCGCGCCATCTCTCGGAGATATTGTATTTTGTATGGGTTGCAATTCGCGAACAGTAAAATTAATATTTAAGGGTCGTATTCATGGAAAAATAATTAATTATATGCAAAATCGTAAGATCTCAAATTCAAGTTGTTAAACCGTAAAAACTGGGAATCCTGTTAAATTATCCGCAAAAAATCCGCAACAGTTGAATATCCGAAAATTATCCGCTCCTTAAAAAAAAATCCGAAAATCGGATAATTATCCTCCGATTAACAACACTGAAATAACAAGTAAATAACTTAATTATCTAACCTCAATACACCCAGCAAACACCCAGAACAGAAGCTACGAAAATTCACAGAAGAAAAAGGGGTATATCCCAGTATATATGGAAAACATCGATGGTTTATGACATTGATGAAGCTCAGAAGAGTTGTTTTCTTGTTTGTTTTAATAAATAGACTAACATCAGACTAATGAAAAATTGTTATTCTTGGTGGTTTTACTAAAAAAATACCGAGAATGTTAGACTGATCATAGGCGAAGTGTGTCCTCTTTGATCCAGTGATACGAATAGTCTTATTATTACTTTGTGTCGTAGGAACTATTAAAATGTGTATAAATGTCCGATTGATAAACCTAAACCATTAGCTTCTTCAACGTTTTTACAAAGTTTGGTTATGATTATTTTGTTTTTAGGCCGGCCTTGTTTTTAAGTGCGTCCGTCTATCGTCTATGGTTTTTAAGCTCACAAAACGAGGAATATTTGTACCTATAAAACTTTATTAATACTACAAAAGAAAAAGTATTAACTAATCTTCAATAATGGGAGTGACAGTACTTACTCAATTTCCACTGGATAATAGAAATGGACCTCAAACTATTGAAATCCTTTCCAAAAGAATAGTCGCTCTTGGTGCTACTCAACAAGGACAGTTTTTAGTGGATTGTGAAACTTATAGTTCTGTACCAGCTTTAGGTCATCAAAGAACAGTACACGTATTACACAATTCTGAACAACCCGCAACAGTTTTTTCATTACTTGATACTGGAACTAAAATAATTCCATTAGCCACAGATGGACTGTTTGATCTTCTTATGATGAAAATGTCAAGTTTCTATCAATCTAAAAAACAGACCAAGGCAGAATCTAAAGGTCCTCGATATGAAATTGGTGACTTCTGTGTTAAAATAGGATCTGTTACTGTTAGCAGTAATTTTAAAGGTAGATTAAAGTAATATTTATTCATTTCTCAAGCTTACAATATTATCTAAAGACTATTCATAGGCACTGTTATTGTCAGACAGTAAAGACATCCCCATATTTTTACAATAATTTGCTACAGATATAGGACCCTATATCAGCTGTTTATTTTTTGAAACCGCTTTAACAAATACTTAATCATAAACAAATCATTTGTTTCATGTCGAAAACAAGAGGTTAATACAAATAGTACCAACTTTTAAATTTTGCTACTAGTATTGTTTCTCTAGATCTGGCAAAAGCCTTTGATTTTTAAATCATGAATTGCTACTTGCAAAACTTAAATATATACCTACACCTGTATTTACTAAGGGGTTTAAAATTTAGACCATTGAAATGATTAGATAGTCTCAAAGTTGTGTTTTCACAGTGGCATTATTTTATACTTATGCCACATGATGCTTTTGTGTTAATTTAATTTTTTTGTAATTAAGTTATCTTACTAATAAATAATTTGACCAGGATAATGTTGCAAGTACATTTTTAGTTCTATTGAAGAACACAGTAGGCCTATGTGCTACAATACTTTTTTCTTGATAAATTAAAAAAAAAACATGTAAAATATGTACCGGGTGATTCAATAAGAAAGGTAGCCGGCTATATCTCGGAAACTACTGGGCATAGAAACTCGGGAAAAAAAATTATAACTAAAGTGGCCATGAGAAAATCCTGGAAATAATTTTTAAGTTCTGCATTTTGCCGCAAGAGGGCGTAATTGAAAAGTAAATTTTTAAATTTTACATATCTCCAAAAATTCCACATTAAGGCATATTTTTGGTAACTCTGTTAAAAAGCTTGGATAATTCTGCATCATTTTGGTCTTATGCTCATTGGCGTACCGACTTTAATAAGAGGGGGGAACTGTTGAAAGTGTAATCATTTAAATTGTTGTAACTTTAGACGGGCGGAAGCTTTTCTATTAAGTGAAGGTGGTCATTTCCAACAATTTTTATAAAACAAAATTTTTCATTATCAATGTTAATAATAATAATAATAATAATAATAATAAATAGTCGAACTAATTAAATTTAACTATTTTAATTAAGAACGGTGTGCCTGAGGAGAAAAACGCAAGAGACCATTTTTATACAGAATTGGCCAGGCTAATCCGAAATAATATTCACATGGAAAAATATCAGTGGCGTCCCACCTCTTTTCTAAAAAATATATAACCGCTTCTTCATTTAAAGTTTTAAAAATTATTCTATTGGCGATAACGCTGAAACGAACGGAGATATCGAGCTGCGGTTTAATATTTTTTCTAGCAACTTTCATCTACTTTTCGATTATGGTATCATAATTATACCGTATGATTTATTTTTTCGGAGTAAAATCAAAAAATGTGTTATTATTACAAATTGCAATACAAATACATTTATTTTTTATTTTCAACAGATGAAGAAAAAGTAAAAAAATTTTACGAATATTATAAAGAACACTTTAAAGAGAAAAATCACCCCAGTTTCAACAACACCAACAAGGAAAACATTAACCGTTGGTATCGGACCTTCTTCAATAACCAAGTGACTAACCATGAACTTTTAAAAATAGATGCAAATGAATATTTCAAATTAATCCATTCTCAAAAAAATAGCGCCCCGGGATCAGACATTGTCCCATGGAATATAATAAAACAGCTAGACGTAAACATACATAAATATATAATAAGAATCTTAGAATACTGCCTCAACAAAAACTGTTTTCCAGATCAGTGGAAGAGGGGTACAATTATTAACATTCCAAAGGCCAAAGCTGATCACAAAAAACCAGAAAATTACAGACCTATTACCCTATTGCCTGTTATAGCAAAAATCTATGAGAAAATTATAAGAAATACTTTAACAAACATAGTAGGCGAACGGATACCAAAACACCAGTTTGGTTTTAAAGAAAAATGTTCTACAATACATCCCTTGACTATACTTACCTCAAACATTGAAACAGCCAAACACCAAAACCTGAAATCAGCAGCACTATTTCTAGACATTGAAAAGGCCTTTGACAGTGTTTGGCACAGGGGTCTTCTGTATAAACTGAACGCTTTAAACACTCCCAGGTATCTTATCAACATTATTAAAGATTTTTTGGTAAACAGGAAACTTTCAATTAAAATATGCAACCACAAATCAGAAGAATTTACCCCTGAACAAGGAGTTCCTCAAGGTTCACCACTGTCCCCATTACTTTACAACATCTACTGCTATGATTTACCAGAAAGCATCACCAACATGGACCAAAATCAATACACCCTTCTATTCGCTGATGATACAACCCTGATAACCCACGCAGAAACAAGCAAAAAAGCCGCAGCCAACCTACAAAGTCTAATAACTGACACAGAAGCCTGGTTCCAAAACTGGCGTCTTGTTCCAAATCCACGCAAATCACAACTCGTTTTATTTCACCATTCAATCCAAGCAAATTCACCGCACATTACCCTTTTTAACCAGCCGATCAAGCCAAAACCATCAGCAAAATACCTGGGTATCGAAATCGATGCCAAGCTAAATTTTAACAAACATATAAAATCAATTAAAAGTAAAACAATCAGTCGAGCCAAACACTTCCGATCATTAACTTTCAAGAACCAAGGAATAAACACAGGAACAGCCGTCAAAATTTATAAACCTATCTGCAGACCCATTTTGGAATACGGGCATATGGTATTTTCAAATCTAAGACCATCAACACTGAAGAACATCTCAGTCGCAGAAACTTCAGCTCTGCGTGCTATAACCAAAATGAGACATCCTCAAAATCCATGGCACAATCCCAGCAATGAACTCTTGTACAGAAAAACACACATACAACCTATCAAACAAAGAATACAACAGTTAAACACAAAGTTTGCCAAGAGGCAACATAATATCGAGATAATCGAACCCCACTGCAGAAAAAAAGAAGACAGGCAGTCCAGATATAGATTTCCAAACCAAACAACCTACGAAAACATCATGGAACTGCAATAACTTTTACTACAATTTTTAGACCTTAAGATACTATAATACCTACTTATTAATACTTTTTTTTTTTTTTCTGTAAACAAATTTTATTTAATTAATTACACTTATACAATAGCAAACAGAAATAATATGTAAACTTTACTGCGGCTGAAGGACCTCGGTCGAAGGCCAATTGGGTAACCAATAAATAACATGTTAATAATAAATTAATAATACATTTTTTTTTAGAACTATTATGGAAAACTAAATACGATTGGTGAAAGTCATACATTTCTCTTCCAAACAGTTTTTAGTTTGCTAAAATCGGATAAGTCGTTTATAAGTTACAGCGATTTAAATGATTACACTTTCAACCGCTTCCCCTCCTCTTATTAATGTCGGCACGCCAATGAGCATAAGACCAAAATGATGCAAAATTGTCCAAGCTTTTTAACGGTGTTACCCTTAATGTGGAATTTTCGGAGATATGTAAAATTTAAAAATTTACTTTTTAATTACGCCCTCTTGCGGCAAAATGCGAAACTTGAAAATTATTTCCAGGATTTTCTCATGGCCACTTTAGTTGTAATTTTTTTTTCCGAGTTTCTATGCCCAGTAGTTTCCGAGATATAGCCGGCTACCTTTCTTATTGAATCACCCGGTGCCTACAATACAAAACTTAGTTGTTTTATTTAGATACCTGTCATTTTAGACCTAGACCTGTCAATTTAGGACCGTTTTAAATTTAGATCCATTTAGTTTATATGGCTGTAAGGGTTTAGTAAACACGCTTGTAAATGGTTTACAAATTATTTATCAATTTTTTATTTCAATTTACAAGAGAAAGTTTCGAGATACAATGTACAAGAATTTCAAACGAATTTCTTTATTCATTTTATTTATTTACGGGACAGGCCCAATCTAATATATAATAATATAAAAACATAAAAATGGGTTAGAGCATATTATTACATTGCTTTACAATAAACAGACCACATTAAAATAAATCAGTCAGTAGTCAGTGAGTAGTCAATTGGTTTTATGGAAAATCGTAAGAATCGGCCAAACGCACGTAAAGAAGAGAAAGAGATACAACCAATACTCAACATACCGTATGTCAAAGGAGTATACGAGAAAATAAGAATACTAGGATAACGATACAACATCAACACAGTATTCAGCTCGAGATACACTTTAAGAAGCCACCTAACGAAGACAAAACCAGCAAGCCAGAAAGACACGAAAAATTGTGTCTACCAGATCCCCTGCGAATGCGGCCAATCTTACATTGGTGAGATACTAAGACCACTCGAAGTAAGGATTAAAGAACATAGGAACAACACCCAAAAAGGAGAGACTGAAAAATCAGGTGCAGCTGACCACGCCTGGACGCACGGCCATCATATCATGTGGACCAAAGCGGAAATCCTGCAAAAAGAACCGCACTGGAGGAAGAGGAAGTTTAAGGAAGCTGCGACCATACATCAAAATCCAGGTTGCTTTAGTAAGCCTTCATTAGATATGAAAAACGTCTGGAAACTCTTGTTAAGTAAATGTAATCTTAGAATAAGACCACCTAAGAGTTAAACGCTTGAGTCATCGAGTATGACTCATCCAGTTATGCGTCACACGCATGACTCCGCCCACAGTTATGCGTCACCGCACCTGTCTAGTATAAATAGAGCTGTAGTTACTGTACTTATTTAGTATTCACCTGAAGACCACTGGAGATGCTTACCAGTTGAAACTTAGTGATTCTAAACAAACAATGCAAGTCCAAAACGCTACTGCCGTTCAAGAAACGTCATTGTCTCCAACCTTTAAACACACAAAATTAACCCTTGTATATATTCTATTATTTTAAGTGGTTTAAACTATGGTGATGTTATCTATCATAAAAATATAAATTTTAAAGGCAAACAGAAGTTACAAATTAATTGCATAAGATTTTCAACAAGCCTTAAAAATTATGACCATGTTACTCCAGCCTATAGACAATATAATATTATAAAAGTTGAATTTAGTTTTTTGTTTATTTCAAATAACTAGGCAGATTATATTTTGCCACAACAGTTGTAACAAATACAAATTCTATCTAACTTATAGGCTATATAAACAGCATTACAATAAAGAAATTAATACTTAATAATAATAATAATATATAGAAGGTAAAAATAAGAACACAAAGTCTTCCTCCACTGTTATATTATAGAAATATTTTAAGCAACTTCTCTACATGTTTCGAATGCAGAAGCATTCATCTTCAGGAGAAAAATTATTCTCCTGAACTCCCACTCCACTTTAAGTATGGACTATTTCTTCAAATAATAACATATATTACATATTGGTTACAACTTTGACAATCAAATATAGTATCTCTTGTAGATGTGATAAATGTATCCCTGATGTAAAGAGTGCACCTAGGTAACTGAATACCTATATGTGCACGGTAGTGTTGGTAGGTTTTAATTATACAAAAAAATATTTTTGATACTATATCAAGAATAAAATAAAAGCACAGAAAGATTAATCATAAAATTGAATAAGAGAGAGTCCATACATAAATAAGTGGCAAACAGGCCAATCTCCCCAAAACACCCAATCTAAATAAAGATGTGATTGAAAATTGCTTGTTATATTTCTGAATTAGAATGAAGTTTGAAGTTAGTCACACCTATACCCATATTATTTTATATTATAGGCATTTTAGTTGAGGTTGAGTACAAGCCCTGCGTCGTCCCTGCCATGTGTTGGGATTTAATGATGGAGTTTATGCAAGGTTTCCTTGGATCCTCCGGGCCGACCACGCCCCCGCCATTTTTGCAAAACCGTATGCAAGAAATTTATTCTCCCATTGATACCATCCAGCAATACTTGGAACACTTCACCTTATTTAGGAAGTCGTCAGGGCCTACTATGATGATGAGGCCACAGTAGAATTAGGTAAATAAATATAAGTACCTAGGTAGTTTTTCATTAAAAAGTATTTATTAACCGTGTTTCATCACTTACCTGTCCTCAGGGCATACAAATGCTGTTTTTTACAATATTATTATTTTAAATTAAAAATTTGGTTACTTTTAATTTATGAATACTAGTTGTCCATATCTGGGCCTGTGTTTGGAGATAAGAAAAAAATGTTTTCCCCAACTCCATAGAAATCTCAGTATGACTCATATAAAAAGACTATGTTACTGTTGTAAGTATCTATCGAGAATGTCAAGTTATTAGTTAAGTCTTCGGAAAGCGATCAGTAAAAGTTATTTAGTGTGTCATTATGTTTTAAAAGAATGTTTTTGTTTATTTTAACAATTTTGTATAAACAACAGTGAAAAAGAAAAACAAAAATTAGAATTGCATAATGGAAATGCATATTCGAAAACTATGTTGCTTAAAAATATATTTTTTTAGTTTATTATAAGTAAAACATAATCCGCAATATGACTTTTTAAATGTAAAAGTTTACAGTACGATACAACCTATATAATAAAATTAAACTACGTTTACATTAAAAATATTAATTAACACATTCTAAGAATTAAACCGCGGCAGTGGCTCAGAGGTGAGGGACTGGCATTCGACCGTGGCGGTCCGGGTTCGATCCCCGGAGTGGGAATACGCATAATATAAAAAAAGTGTGTCCGAAATTTAGTGGATCAAATAATGTAGTATGTTACTAGCGATTCCTAATATCGGGACTGAGAAGGGCGTCATAGACCTCTGGGGGCGTAAAAAGGATAACTAGTGCATACACTTGGTTCGGATTCCACGTTAAGCTGTAGGTCCCGTCTGGCTGACATTACCCAGACGATAGGGGATAAAATGGGCCTTATGGGCCTAAGTACACAGGCTCTTCCGCCAACCCCCGCAAAAAGAAAATTCACTGGTCGCTTCCGTTTTTGTGGTCATCTGATTCGTTTAAAGGTTGAACCGAATCCGTTGACACGTTAATTTCTTCCTTGAACCTCTGGATAAGAACTTCTCTCGGTAAGGCTCCCTCGCCTATTCGTTTGGGATATAAGGCAATTTTGTTTCGGCGTGTCTCCTGCCCTTTTAACTGGTATAATCCCATCAACAATATCATTATCTTCATGTACACTTTTTATTAAATTATTAAGTTCGCAGAGAACATTTTCTATCGATTCTTCCAAGAAACTAGCATCATCTACTAAACTATCTAGTTTTGAACTATAACTAGTACTAAATGTTTGAAACGTGCGCCTGCTATAGTTTATAGTCTCAAGTACATTGTGTTTGAGTCCTTGACTGCATGATTGTAGACTTATTTCACTTTCCAAACAAGAATATATTTTTCGGTCGGGCTTATTTGTTTTCTCTTCTAAAGATGATATTATTAGTTCATGATTTTGTTGTGTGTCACTCAAACTTTTCTTTATACTTTTGTTCTCTCAGTCTCTTCTGTGGAATTTTCACAACCTTGATCAACGCCATCAATAATACTTATCAAACAATTAAGTTTACATATTCTACTTTGTAAAGCGTCTGTGAATATTTCTACTTTCTCTAATACTTCTACATCTTTACGCTTTTGTCCCATTACGCGTGCCTTAAGAGTTATTAAAACATTGTTCGCTGTGGCCAATCTCGAGGAGGTGCATTGCTCATAATTTATGAAATCGTCACGTAATTTTGAGCATGCACTTGACGTATTTCTGGTCAAACCCAACACTTCCACACACATTTGAACTCATACTTGGATCGCCACCTGTCATAGTATGAGTTTTGTCCATACCTGTTTGACTATAAGCAAATAGTGTACAATTGTATCATGCAAGGACATCAGATATCACAGGTGCTACCACAAAAGATTAAATGTCCATTTGAGAACTATCTGGTTGAAAAACTCTGTCGAACTGATATTTCTTATCCTTTGTCTGAATTTCCCTGTTTGATACACATTGTACCACTGTTCTAACCCGTTTGTCTTTTTTTTTCGTTGTTTAAAGGTCTTACTCTAACTACAACCTTAATATTTTGTATCGGAGAAATAAACGGAAACGTTTTTGATAACTTTTTAAACAAAAATTGTAAAAATGTCCGTACCTATGCTTTCAAAGACTTTGCATTATCAATTGTTACATCTTTTGAGTTGTAGGGTAAGGAACAGAAAGCTCTGTCTTCCTTCTTAATTTGTAAGAAGGAAAATAGGTCTTTCTGTTCCTAACCCTACATTATATTGTCCCTTCTGGAAAGTAGATACGACTTTGTTATATCTTTTGAGTTACCGCTGAGATCGTTAATAATATTCCAGTATTCCTTGATCTTGCTGTCGATAATCACTATTCTATTTTTATAATATATTTGTTTAGAAGCCCTTAACACTCATCTATAAACGCTTTTGTAATTAATAAAATAATCGTGAAAAGCCTGGTTTGATGTATACTTTCTAAAATTGTACAAAAAAGTTAATTCCAGCAGTAATCCATGACTTCTCGGTTTTATTTAAATTTTACATAAAGGAAAACTATTTTTAAAAATTTGTAAGATAAGGTTATTGAAGCTACCTAATAAGTCAGAAGATTCATAAAGTCTGTGCCCGTTATATTCTCTACAGTTACTACAAAAACTGCTAAAATTGAAAGAGCTCTAAATCCTACCATACCTAAACTGTTCGGGTCTGTTCTTTTTACTATTATTTAAGAGTTTGTGCTCGTATTTTATTTTTTTAGAATATATGTAGATTTAATTTTTTTTCCTACTTAGAACGGGTCACTGACCTCAATTAATTTACATAAAAATAAAACCATTTGACTCTTGTCTTACCACTCTTTCTTTAGAACGGTGAATTTTCTCGTTTAGTTTAAAAATATTTTCCCTCGAAGGTTGTCATATTAGGATTTCGGGGTTTGTTTAAACATAATACGTCAATTCTATAACACTCTGTATACGGGCATAGAGGTATGACAGGTCAGCAGAACCCTTCGGCATAGAATATACAGGTGCGGCGCCCGGGGGACCGGGCACCGGCCCACCCTACAAGTGATGGATTCGGTTTTGTAATGGAATTTCCGGGGGGAAGGGGGACTTGGTTATGAAAGCTTTAATGAGAAAAGAGTGGTGTTGTATGTTATTAGGAAGAGATCGATGACTTTTTTTGTTATAAGACACACGGTCATCACATCAAGTGGACAGATGCTCGAATCCTGCATAAAGAACCACATTGGAGGAAGAGGAAGTTCAAGGAAGCTCCTACAATATACCAGAACCCAGATTGTTTTAGTAAGCCCTCACTAGATATAAGAAACATCTGGAAACCCTTGTTAGGTAGATGTAAACTTACCCATCTCAGTCATGCTCCAGTGCATCTAGCTAGTATAAATAGGGCTTTTACTTTACTTATTTAGAATTCACCTGAAGACGACTGGAGATACTTACCAGTTGAAACGTTGTGATGTAAAACAAATAAAAAAAATGCAAGTCCAAAGCTCTTCTATCATTCAAGAAACATCATTGTCTCCAACCTTCAAACAGACACTGTAATTCCGTGTTAAGCATTTTAGTCGATTCTGGTGTGAAGAAACCTAATTTTTAGTACCTTTTAACTTGACTCTTTTTTGTTTGTTTTCTATTAATATTGTTAATATGTTCATAAATTATGCATTGGACATTTGTTTTCTTTAATTAATGCCTAATATTGTGTTATGACAGTGTTAATATTTTTAAGTTTTTCTTTATATTTTTTAGCTCACTTTTAGGCTTTATTAGGTATATTACGAGATAAAAATATCTGAGTTTTTCTCTACTATATGCTTTGACTGAAGCTTCGGCTTAATCATTGAAGAAATATTCGGCCAAAACACCGCTTCATAGCCTCTTATTTATTGTTCTCTCCGCCGTTAGTTATTTCGCCTATCACAAGTTTAGAGTTCTGATGGGTATGAAATAAAAGACCAAGTTTATTTCTATTTAGTTTTTTATTAAAAAAATATAGTAAAACTTATATAAAATATATTTTTTTAAATTAACAAAATTTCCTGGCTTTTTATGTTTGTGGAGTTTCTGGAGGTACAACTTCAAATAGCACTTGAACCAAATAAGTCAAGCTATCTGAAATACAAAAAAAGTTTTATAAGGTAGTACCTCATCATATATTATCGTTTAGATGCAGCGGTTATCAACCTTCATTTTTTCGTCAAAAAATGTAAAGCCAATTTTGTAAAGATAACTATTTTCAAAATAAAGGTATAAGAGTCATCTATGGTCAACATAGGTTTCTAATTCATGGTCCGAACTCCTAATAAGCTGCTTTCTTGTGCTGATTTATCGCTTAGACTGTGAGACACATTAACCGCAACTGTATAAGGAATCGTTCTTTACACATTACCTAGGGTTGAGAAAATACTAATCACCCTCTTTTTTGGTTGTTGTTGCTGCTGGGGTTTGCGGAAAAACCAGTATACTTAGGCATATAAGGCCCATTGTATCCCCTATCGTCTGGGTAATGTCAGACAGACGGAACCTACAGCTTAGCGTGGGATCCGAACCATGTGTATGCACTAGTTTATCTTTTTTACGCCCCCAGAGGTCCATGGCGCCCTTCTCGATCCCGATATTAGGAATCACTAATAGCATACTGCATTCACTAAAGTTCCGGGCATACATTATTTATTAAGCGTATTCCCTCTCCGAGGATTGAACTTGGACCGCCACGGCCGTATGCCAGTAACTTGCCACTGCCGAGGTCACCCTTAGTTCACTCCATAACTTCTTGTGTGTGAATGGGGAGTCGCGATATTTTTACGGTATTTTTGTAAATCAATCAAAACGCGATTAACATTTGTTTAAACGCTGGAACAATATGCTCTAAATTATTGTTTAAATATTAATTTTGAAAATATGTTAGTTTTGAACAACGGCGCATTTAAAAATAATAGAACAATTAATATTCCAAAATCGAATAAATTATTTGGCGATTATTTGCCTAAATTTTACTTAAGTATACCTTTAGGCATACGAAACTTTGTTATTTTATACAATAATATATTGTGATTCTATAACGGAGTTTACTCTGTTATAAAGTTACATCAACGCAGAATTATGACCACTATAGCAGACATGAAAATTAAAATTCATTCGAAGATTGTTCTAAGCTGATATAGCTGTGTAACTGATAAATAGAGAAAGGATATGAATAGTATATAAAGCAAAAAACAGGGCGAATTCAGAAGTACGATGCTCATAAATGCGGCGTGTACGACTAGACGAACAGTACCTTTCCCAAGTTTAAAGAATATGATAATTCCAGAAAATACCCATATTGTACTACTGAATATTAAGTGCTGCATAGACTCGAGTTAACCGAAAAATCTCTCAATATTAATAATTATCATTATCATTGATAAATAGGGATATTTAATACAAGTACCTTATGAAACCAGTGCTTACAATCATTTTTGAGTATTCGTAAGTTGACTGAAGGGCAGAGTTAGCATTTACCCGAGTTTATAAAATGGCCAATATTCTCGGAGTACGGGTAACTCGAGTCGATAAAACCGGGCATAAAGGTACGATCACTATTAACATGTGAGTTAACATATATTTCCGTCCTCGGACGTCATATCACAATAATCTACGGATCTATTTAAAATAACATAACACGTGTTCATAACATAATAATGTGTTCGTACCTTTAGAGACGCTAGAACTTACTGGCACAACATTAGGTCTTTTCGCGGAGTCGATCCCGAACACATTATCGCATGCGCACTTCAAACTTGGCTATTTTAAACTGCGCATGCATAATACTCTGAACGTATTCGGGATCAATTCTTCGAAAATACATATTAAGTGAAAAATACACATTTAACCCCTCTCTTGCGTAATGCGAAAACGCATATACATATTTTTTGGTTTCTTTTTTTAGAACAAGGGAAACCTAAATGTAAGTAACAAATATTTTATTTTTCTTTAACAATCAGTATTGACATTTATTGCACGTATATAAAACATGTACTGTTAGCGCCCATGGTTACCAGTATAGCGACCAGTAAATACAAATTATGCAAAATAAGGTTTTCCAGCGATGATACATACTAACAACATCATATGCGTACTAACTTATAGTTAACATGATGTTGGACTGCACTATTTTAAATATTTTCTGCGAAAAAAGCATGCCCCTTTTTCCCCTGGATCGCCGTAGAACTCAATATACAATGAATAAACATAAATGTTTAAAAAAAAATAGTGAATAATTTGAATCCGTTGCTGGAACTTACTATTCATATTCAATCTCTACTTAAATTATAAAATTGTACCAATAAAATTATTCCTGAATTAATAATAACAAAATGGAATGTTGATTTTGCATTAAACACATATTTTTATAAATCTTAACAGTTAAACTACAATACGCAAATTTAAAAGAATGTTTAAATTAAAGTTTTTCCATACATTTACCACTGTAAATCAAAGTTGATATTTTGTAATATATAAATAAAAACATCTTTTTGTACAAGAAAATTGACTTTTTAATTTGGTCCATTATTTTGGTTGCGCCTCGTCAAAATTTTTTTGTTCTTGATCATCAAAGTAGTTTTCACAATTTCGCACCCTAGATAAAAAATAACTATTTCGCTACTCTGCTAATAAAATAGTTTCCCATATATTGCGAACTTTTGTCGGTCACTGTTATCAGTAACATTTCGCATTACACATTTCAAAAACTGTCAGTTTTCCTATACCTTTGCACCACGTCTATCTGAGAAAATACTATAAATGGACATAAATAATTCGAACAGCTTGGAAGAAAAAAATGTAAGGGATTAACAAACCTACATTTGTGGACAGTTTAATTGTCTTAATACTTACTCATAAGTCTTGTAGGTCTTTGTCCTTTATAAATGAACCAATAGTAAATAGGTACCCCGGATAGTGTGAAAGCCAATGCGAAAAGATACATAGGGTCTGGGTCTGTCAATATCGGAGTCACACTTAAGTATACCGCTACCAGTAGGATAAAGATTGGTATCCATGTCGGCACCTGAAAAGATACTAATATACCAAAATAGTCTTAATAGTAAGATTTTACATGTCCAAAACGACTGGAAAACAACATGAGTGCGTTGCAGTCAACTTACAATAATAGTTACCTTTAATGAGGTAGGTGTTTTTTTTTTGAATTTGTGTTGCTTGGAGATTACCACAAATTTGGAATTATTATAGAGGCCTTTACTTGATGGAAATTTATTATACAGCGTGTCCAGAAACCATCTTAACATACGGGAAACTTTTTTATTTTAGACTTTACGAAAAAAAGTGATTCTTCATAAAAAGTTCTGCATGGTCTAAAACCTAAAATGCAACTATCAGATATTAAATTCTCCCAGGCGTATACGAGGTAAGTCAAAAAATATGAATTTGACTTAAAAGTAAAATACCTTTATTTTTGATAATATCGAAAATTGTTATTAAAAAAAGTTGATCAGAACTAAAAACCACGTTTAAATATGAAATTACGCCCATTTACAAGATTTTAAGAAGCGGTATTCATTCTCGTTTAGTAGAACTAATTATTTTATTTGTCAAGGCGGACAGTTTCCTTTTAATTAAATATGGTGCTTAAATTTACAATCGAGGAAAAAGTTGAAATAGTGTTAATTGTTGGAGACCACTACAAGACGTACAGAGAGGCTGCTCAAATTTTTAATGCAAGATATTCAAATAAAATTATTAGCCATGTAACGGTTGGAGATATTTTTAATAAATTTAAAAATTCCGGATCTGTAAGTAATAAATTTTCTGACAAGCATCAGGTTTGGCGTACGGACGAAGATACCCAATTAAATGTTTTGCTAGCTGTCGTGGAAAATCCTAAAATCTCATTGAGAAATATTTCACAAACTGTTCCACGACCTGTTAGAAAGTCCACTGCCCAAGTTATTTTAAGGAAAAATAATTTTTACCCATACAAACCAAAATTTCTTCACAAACTGCAGCATAGAGATTTTGATTCACGATTTTTGTTTTGCTCTTGGTTTCAAGGTGAGGTAGAAGATGAATATTGTTTTCAGATGAGGCGATGTTCACCTCAAATGGAGTAGTGTGTTCTCAAAACTGTAGGTGGTGGAGTGATGAGAATCCCCATTTTGTAATTGAGTGTCGTGACCAGTATTCTTTCAAGACAAATGTTTGGTGCGGCGTTTTTAGGAACCAAATTGTAGGGCCGTACTTTTTTCGAGAAAATATTACCGGTGAAATTTACTTGAACTTTTTGGACACATAATTATTTGAATTTTTTCATGGACTACCAATGAATATAAGACAAACACTTTGGTTCCAACATGACGGCGCTCCATGCCACAGCTCTGCAAGAGTGACAGAATTCTTAAACCGGACATTTCCACAGAAATGGATTGGAAGAAGATCAGAATTTGCTTGGCCACCAAGGTCACCTGATCTAACACCTCTGGATTTTTTCGTATGAAGATTTTTAAAACAAAAAGTGTATACCCACAGACCTTTCGAGAACATAGACCATTTAGAGAGAATTATCAGAGAAATTTCCCCTCAGATGATTAGAAATGCAGTAATGGAATTTTCACGACGTACAACCGTTTGTATGGAAAAAACGGTGGTCATGTTGAAGCTTAGTATAGTATTTCATTATTGTACTTTGTAATTAAAATTATTAAATATAGTTTTCCATTTACGGTATTAATATTATTGACTTTCTGAACACCCCGTATGTGCTGGCTCAAAACTTTTGATTTGAATGTTATTTTATCAACAAGCAGAACTTTTTATGAAGAATAATTTTTTTTCATAAAGGTAAAATAAAAAAGTTTCCCATATGTTAAGATGGTTTCTGGACACGCTGTATAGGTAATGAAAGACCAATTATTTTATTTTACATTTTCGCTATCTTGTAACTTATTCGGATCTAGATGTTACTTTTACAAATTTTGTATAAGCATATGTATTAAAATATAATATATAAAATACATTCTTAATTATTATAACATGAGCATTTATTTTAAGGGAATTCTTACTTTGTTCTAGTTATTGCTTCGCATTTTTCTAAATTATTTAAGTTGCATTTTACCGCGCTCAGCACAGTGAGCGTTTTCACACGGCACCATATTGCGACAAATGGTCGCAATATTGCTTTTACACCAAATTATGTGTTTTCTAATGAGCCATTTTCACACACAAGCGATATTAGAGAACACATAATTTGGTGTAAAGCAATATTGCGACCATTTATCACGCGCGATATATGGTGCCGTGTAAAAACGCTCTAAAGTCTGTGTGTGTGAGCCTATTTAAGTTACCTAATTGACGAATGATATATGCTTGGATATATGATAGAGATCATATCGCGATAGAAAACGGCGTTTCGACAGTTGAAAGCCACAGATGACATTCACAGCTGATTCTAGTTCCGCCGAAAAGTTACTAGATTTAGTGTGGACCGTAACAAGTTCACATGTCAGTTCGCGTCCTATTATTTTCGTTGTTTTTTGATGTTTTTTAGTATTTTTGTGGCTGTTTTTTATATAGTGTATATAGAGTTTTCTGATTGAAAGTTACAGTCATAACTAAAATGAAGCATAGTGATTGTTTTGTATACCAATATGTTAACCATATATACCATGTTTTACGTATTATACCTAGCTGGTGCAGTATTACCGGCATTTATTACATTCTTTAATATTCACGAGCAAGGAGAGTAGTGTGTCGATAAGTTAAATTTTTTAAAAGCTTAGTCGATAATATTTATGTTACTAGTACATTACTTTATTGTAAATAATTTCTATCACAATATCTAGGTAGAAATCAGTGGATACCTAATAGGTTCTTGACTTTTGTTCCAATTTGGATAACATCTCCAAAAGTTTCTTGACAACTTTAGTTAAGAACGATGATTTAAATAGAAAAATTTGTAAAGTGTTCTTTGAAAATTAAAATGGGAGATAAGGAACTTAATATTTAAATATTTTTTTAGTTTGTTAATGGAACATAAAAATAGTCCGGTCCTGTCCTTTTAGCCAACCTCTAAACGTAAAATAGACCAGACGTCAACAGGGTGCCATAAATGACAAGTAACTTGGCGTTTTCTTAAAAAAATTTGACTTTATATATAAAGGATAGAAGCGTAAGCGCTTGGCTTGTACATTAAAAATAATGCATTAAATAGGATTGTGGCAATTTTAAAACATCTAATTATTTCAAATTTTAACATATTTAAAAAGTCTTCAATTTTTTGTTTTTCTGAAATTTATAAAAATATGTAATTATTTTTGAGCTGGGCTAGTTTAAGGTTATATTCAATATAAATATTATATTCGTCCTATTGATTTTTTGATTTCGATGCAGAGTCATCTAATCAGTTTTCGAAAAGCTTCTACATTTTTACCTATTTTAAAAGTAAGCATTTCCATAATATTGGCTGACAGACGTAATTATTTAAGGTACCTGTATCAATTAAGGCCAGGCTCATAATAAGGCCATGTGCCTATTCTGAGGATACGCCTAGCATGACGTCAAAAGTGTATTGATATTTTAAATGGTTCAGGAATACATGACCTATCACATGATTTGTAGTTTCAAAGTCCTACGCATGATGACGCTAGAACCAGAAGCTCCACGCGGAACTCCGCGGAAGTAACTTTAACCGATTTAAAATTAACAATTTTTCCCTGAAAAACTAATTATTTTAAACAGTCTATGATACAAAAAGTTAGTAAAAGATGTACAGAAAACAGTGTGAGCAAGTAGAGACCCAATTATTTAGATACTTTTTAGAAATAATTTTTTCTATGTTTGATGTTATTTGTTCATAATAAGGCCACAAGCAAAAATTATGAAACGCCCACATTTTGAACGGTGGCCTTATTAGGAACACATGACAGAAATATTAAATTATTAAAAAAAGACATATTTTCAATAGATGAACATCCATATTATTTTCCTATTAAGGTGCTGTTCATTTAAAAACAATAAAGAGAATGAAATCCAGTCATTTAGTTCTTACATTTGGTATATGGCCTTATTAGGTGCTGGTGTTCCTAATAAAGCCATTTGACATTTTTTTTATACCAAGGACCGAAGAATATCACTTAGTTACGAATCTCTGAAATTACTCTTATACAGGGTGTCCCGTAACTTATGGGCCGTAGAGTAACTGGAGATATTAGACATCAAACTAAGCCGATTAAGTCATATACGTTTTTCCGGATTGTTACTCGTTCTAGAGATACAGGGTGTTGAAAGTAAAAGTTTATTCTCGAAACAAAGCCGATTAAGTCATATAAGTTTTTCCGGATTGTTACTCGTTCTAGAGATACAGGGTGTTGAAAGTAAAAGTTTATTCTCGAAAATAAGCCATAATTTTAAAATGGTTTAATGAATCGAATTGAAAGTTGGCAGTTTTATGTTTTTATGAGCAAGAAATAAGAATTTGTAGAAATTTTTATGTTTCAAACTAGAGGGCGCTAGTTGCATACACTGGGCTTCATAAATCTATGATTTTTTTCTTACCTGTGATATTAGGTGTTTTTCAATTATAGTTTCTTAAAAAGGGCATTTTCTGAGTCAAAAATGTATACTTGATTGATCTTAATATCTTTAACGGTTTTCGAGATATTTCCCTTTAAACATCCCAAAGCGTAAAAAAACATAGTACCTAAACAATTAAATTAATAAAAAAAAAGTAACAATCCGAAAAAACTTATATGACATAATCGGCTTAGTTTGATGTCTAGTATCTCCAGTTACTCTACGGCCCATAAGTTACCGGACACACTGTATATAGCCAAACTTTATGTATGCAAACTTTTATAAATTATTGTTACGTAGTTACTAGGATACAGTCAGTTAAAGCTTAAGGTGGCCTTAATTGGTACATGTACCTTATATAAAGCTTAGCGATAGGAGAATCGAATAATTTGTATTGTTTATTGATCGGGTCTACATTCTTGCATCCTCGCAGACTCGCTCGCCGACACACGCGATAATTGATCTTTTCATCAAACTCTATTTTTTACCTCAATCCACATTATCGACCATGATTTTTTTTAATTCATTTTTATTTCCGTAACTAACTACATACTATACGGTGATTGACTTGATTTAAACGAACGCACCTTATATGGGCGTGGTACATCCTTCATAGTATTCCTTAATATCAGCAACGACACCATGGCCGTTCCATAAGCCATCCAGATTAAAAAACTGACAAATTCTATTAATTCTATTATATCGCCACTTGCTATAAATAAAAAGGCTATAATTCCTTGAAAGACTACTGCTGGCGACGGTGTTAGTTTTTTGTGGTGCACGTAAGAGAAGCTTTCTAGCATGAAGCCATCTTGTCCTGCAACGTAGCACAATCTACAAATAAATAAATTATACATAAATACCGGATAATTCACGACGAGCTTGCATTAGAAGTTTTGAGGAAACTACTGAAAATATTTTTTTGAAAATCTGTAGGTTTAAGGTTATCGATATGCTCTCTTAAACTAAAATATTAACATGTTCAGCTTCAACTTTCATTTTTTAATAAAATTCCTATAGCATTTTTTTATTATATTTTTTGGTTTTGCATTAAATTTAATGGAATACGTTTTTTACCTAAGCCTACTAATTTCTGAGATATCTGAACATTTTGTAATTATTTCGTAAATGCATAGCGATGTAATTATATTTTTTACCTTAGCTCCTGGACTAAATTTTTTTAAACTTGAAGAAATAGTCCATACTTAAAGTGGAGTGGAAATTTATAAGGTAAGAAATAAAAACACAAAGTCTTCCTCCACTGTTATATTGTAGAAATATTTTAAGCACATGTTTCGAACGCAGAAGCATTTATCTTCAGGAGAATAAATGAAAGAAGAAAAACCAGTAGATGTCACCCTAACTGGGCCACACAATTGTAGGTTCGATGTAAAAATGAGTAGAACGGTGAAAAAACAGGTCCACACATTGCATTGTGAGAAAGAAAAATATGTGGGTTTGAGGCTTAAGGCACTATAAAAATTTAAAGGTAGAGTGAAAAATTTGACACATTTGTGTGAAAAAACTGTCGAAAGATGAAACTGAAGTGAACGGGAATAATCATTTAAGCAAAAGAAAATTGTTGGCTAGTCATTTTAGAAAATATGGAGAAGAAGTGGAAGTGTTTGAGGAAGATGACTATTAAAAATTCATTAAAATGTGATCCTAACTGGATGGAAACCAACATGAGGTTTACACTTTGTAAAAGAACTCATGGGCCGCGCCTGACCTATAGTCAGTTTTCGAAAATATTTTAAAGTCATAATAATAGCACATCAGGCATACATCTGATAGACAAAATAAAAATTGGACGTTTGTCAAGAGCAAACTAATTTACACGGCATTAATTGTTTAACAACAACCAGCCTACTTGATGATGCATAAAAATAAAATAACGTTTGACATCTATCGGTTATTACGGTAACTTTTCAATCCAGCCTCGTAACTACACCTGGGTATAGAAAAGTCCATTGCCGTTGTAATTATTACTGTTACAATAAAATTAACGACAACATTGCTTTAATGATAGAACATTGCTTCATTCTGGTACTATTTTTTAAACTTACCTGGTAACACCAAACTGTATACTCAAGGCACACCCGAAGGTACTAAGTGCGACTCCCAGGGGAATAGCGAAGGAAAACGGACCAAAGACTCGTTCACCAAATGTGACGGCAACAGCTTTGGCGGAAACCATCTCCGGGATGGAGAGAACGGTCATGTAGGCAATATTCATAAACACATATAAAGTGGTTACTATAGGAACACTTATTGCTATGCTTCTTGGTATATTTCTGAAATGAAAAGCAATGGAATTAATCAATTTGTTTTTAGATTATTATTTCATTTATTCAAAAAACGGTCAAATGCCATTCTTGGAACACAAGTACCTACAGTTTCAAGTTAATGAAATTAAAAAAATATAGTAATAAGAGTAGAAAAGGAAATATCACAAAATTTAGTTTTTTGTTTTATTGGGTAATTCATCAATCAAAAATTTTAAACCTAAAATTGGATAAAATGGATGGAGTCGTACTCCGTTAATACATTAAAAGTTAACCAAATAAAATAAAAATTCTCTATTTGAATATAGTAATACCCATCATCGTAAAAGGAAAAATTAGTGAATATTACTTTTTTAGAGCTTTAGGTTTTTTTTGTTATTGCTAAGGTTGGCGGAAGAGCCAGTATATATAGTAGGGTAATGCTAGCCAGACGGAACCTACAGCTTAGCGAGGGATCTAAACAGCGGCGTCGCCAGGGTGGGCACCGGCCCACTCTAAAAATATGGGTGCCCACTTAAAATTGAGGGATTCGGTTTTGTAATCGAATTTCCGTGGAGAATGGGGGATTTGACTATGAAATTTTTGATGAGAAAGGAGTGGTATTAGAGGAGAATGCAATAAGAGATAAAGAGAACGATGATGACCTTTTTTTTTGTTTTTAGACAAGAGGGGAGTTTTGTTTAACCCGCTTATGGCGGTATAGAGCGTGGGGAGGCGGCGACCTTTTTTTTTTTTGGAAGTTATTTTTAATTTGGATATGTGCCCACCCATCCCAAAAATCCTGGCGCCGCCACTGTATCCGAACCACGTGTATGTACCAGTTATCCTTTTTACACCCTAGAGGTACATAACGACTTTCTCGGTCCCGATATTAGTAATCACTAATAGCATACTGCATTCACTAAAGTTCCGGGCACACATTATTTATTAAGCGTATGCTCTCTCCGAGGATCGACCACCACGTTCGAATGCCAGTAACTCACCACTGAGTCACTGCCGCGGTGAGCTTTAAGGTTATATTAAGAAAACATTTTTTGTTAATTGAACTTAGTGAAGAAAAGACTATACTATAATATCTCACGGAACTTGTAAATTCGACACTGATCATTGATGCACACCTAAAAGCGATGTTAGACCCTTAAGCTTTTCTTAAGGATTTGTCGCAGACTTTGAATAAAAAGACTGGAAGGCAGGAGTTTAAATACTTTTTCCATATTGCTACGGCTATGACCGGGTACCTAGTGATAGTATCTAAAATACCACTTTCAAATGTCATTGTTGCCAAGTTGAATCAGAAGTTGACAATTATCTTGACATCTTTTCGCGATAAGTCTGCTTTTGGTGTTTATTTCACAAATAGTTAGACCTAGACTAGATTTAAATGTGATGAGATGATTTGAAAGTGATAAGATGCGGCTGCGAAAATGGCCAGTTGAATAGCGTGAGGTCGTCATCAGACTAAGACACGAAAGAGATAGGAATACTTTTTCGTCAGTAAATAATTTTGTTATTTATGCTTGGAATAATAGATCGGTTGATTAAACTTATGAAAGAGCAAGATCTTACAGACCGTTTTCACTCTATCCGAAACTGTGTGCATATTTCAAAGTTCACTTAGTAGATAGACATATTTTCAAATGGTACTTACACTTCAGGCCTTTTTATTTCTTCAGTCACGACCGTCACTGCTGACCTGTAATTGAAAATGAGTGTTATAAAATACCACAATATGCAACGAAGTTGAAAAATGTATCTTTTATTATAAGTTTAATTGTTTTAGTACTATTTGTTAAAATAAATAGTCGGTACCGAGTAGAGTTTCAATAACTTTCTAAAATATCACATAAAGGTGTATATAGATATTTATATTGGACACCTGGTGTTATCATATATATTTTTACTTACCAGCCATCATAAGCCCATAATCCACTGTAAAACGCCAGTGCTATATTTTTGGGAGAATAACTAGTTCCTTCAAATCCTTTGGATAAGTTCTGGGTGTTTCCTTAAAAAAAATCTAAATTTACATATTTTTGACCGTGATTCCATTAGTAGTTCGTTCACGGAAGCGCGCGATGTCGAAAGTTAAGTCCGAAAAAATCTTTGAACATTGCGAAAACTACTCGAGTTTTCCGCAGTTAAATATTTGGAAACGTTAAAATAGCCAATAAACTCTATAAAATATATATATTTTTGTATACAAATCAGTGAAAATATAGTAAATATTATTAAACGTCTTTTAAGGGTATCTCGCCCGGCAAGAATATATGTTCTCAATACAAAGCTAGAGTATCGCCAAACGAAAAATGTGTTGCAAATGAAGTTTTTGGATGTCCCTGCGACTGCTGTAGAAGCATAATATGTAAAACCTGTGCCAAACTAACAGTGACTGAAATCCGAGCTATTATTTTAATCAACAGAACAATGATGGTATTTTGTGACTCCTGCAAAGAATCGATTTAGTTATTACCTCTTTATAAAACAAAGATCCCCAAATAGAGCTAGATATTGAAGAGCTAAAAAATATTTCGGCAACCACAGTCGCGAATGAACTAAAAAATGAAATTGCACAGATAAAACACGACATAGTGGATTAAGACACTATTAACTAAAAGCCCAAGCCCATGCTCAGTGTTGTCTTTGATGAATTTACCATTGAAATTAAAAATACAGACTCTGATTTTATTTTCATCACTGAAACATGGTTCACATCAAATATACCAGACTGTCTCTACTTACTCCAATTAATAGCCCCAATTATACACTTTTTAGAAAGGACAGATAAGACAGGTACGTAAGGGAGGAGGAGTGGGTATGTATCTACGTAAAGAACAGGGACATCGTGTTATATGTACAAGGCAAGATAAACTAGCCGCAAACATAACTGAAGTGGAAATCCTTTGGGTAAGGATAAAAATGAACTACCTACATTGAAATGTTACTGAGATGTGTCTACTGACCACCAGGTTGCTCCACAAATCTAAGCAGGAATATATCAGAAATATTCTTCAGTCTCGACAAGATACCAATAATAGACATTGTTGAACGGGTAACCGGTCAAAGCCCCCCAGCAGAGGAATTTCTACAGTATTGCCATGATTTATGGCAGATAGACGTGGAAGCACTTTATCCGATCGGTAAAAGTGATCATATTGGTATTAAGTCTTCTGTCCCTGACACCGGTCTAAGATTGTACGTGAGCATAAGAACTACTGGAAGGCCAATTATGATAACATCAATTAACACAGACAAACTTGGGAACCTGATAAAAATCTTACACACTGCGAAAATGTTAACATTTTGACGAAGGTCACAACAATGCATGTCCCCATACAGAAAAAAAAAAGTATATAACAAACCAGGGATGAACTAAGCTGATAAACCGAAAGAGAAAATTTCATTATAAGAAACCCCATCAGGAACGAGATCTGGAATTATACAACATACTTAATAATGAAGAAATAAGAACTCTAAGAGAAGCAAGAACATATGAAAGTGAACTAGTAAATCAGTGACCAAAAAGGTTTTATCGGTACATTAACTATTTACTTGACTCTGGACTCCAAAACGTTGTTCTTAAAGATACAAACAATGACCTTGAGTCGGAACCCTTGCGAGTGGGAGAGATATTTGCTGAACAGTTTACCAAAGTGTTTATCCATGAGGAGAGTATTTAGTTCACACCAGAAAGAGTAAAGGTCATGCTTGGACTCAAAATGGAAACCTCTCCAGGACCTGACGAGATATCCCCTGTAGTGCTGTGGGTTAACCTTAAGCAGCACTCTCGCTAACGTTATGACTGAGTCATTCAGTGATAGAGTGCCGGATGCATGAAAAAATGCAGTGGCATTCCCATCTACAAAAAGGAGTTCGAAAAACTGTCCATTTTCTCTAAGAGACCTGGTTTAAATATACAAAATGACACAAAGTCACGGTCTCAGTTAAACAATGATTGAATGAGACCGTGACTTTGTGTCTATTTTGTTTATGCAAAAAGGAAGACAAGCACCTAGCGGAGCATGATATGCCCATCAGTTTAACAGCAATACCCTGTATGAATAAATATATATTTGCTCAAATGTTTACAATAAACAAAAGATACCCTGAGAGTGTTGAACAATGTCAAGAGTTAACAAAACTATATACTATGACAGTTCTTAAGTTTAATTACTTACAGCTTAACAATAATAAAATTGAAATTAAAAAAACATATCAAAACAAGGTTATTTAAAATGACAGTTTAAAATAAGGAATTTAAAATTCAAAATGACAATAACAGGTTTAAAGTCTAGCCTTGATCTGATGTAAATCATCATATGTTATTTTGTACCGTTTCCTATATTTAAATTCTACAATTGTTTAAAGGTGATTTTTACTCGGATCATTAAAACATTTATTAATATTATAAAATGCCTTACTGACTAGATATTTTTTTAAAACACATTTAAGTGTATTCTTTGGCAGGTTTCTAATTTTATATTTCTAAATCCATGAAGAAAATTGTAGCGACTGAACAATGGATGGGGCAATCAACTAAACTAATATAGGGTGTAACCTAATCGTTTAATAATGGGGAACTACTCAAGTCCAATTGATCATTTAATAAAACATTAAATTTTTTATATTTGTTAATTTCCATTGAATCAAATAGATTTAACTTCATCGATTTATTTTCTTGATGTAATATTTGGAAATTATAGTCAAAACAAACCAACAAAAACACAATAATCCATTCATTTTTAAAAACATTCTTTACTAACTAAAGTTATGTATAACGATTAAAAAACAAATGTATTAAATTCAGACAGAAACAAGGAAAAAGGAAAACTGGAAATGGGACATATTATTACTTAAAATCCTCAAATTACTTATCTTTATAAATAATTTTGCCAGCAATAAATTGAATTTTAATTTTAATGTTGTGTGATATATTTTCGATGGTATAATAGTAATATTAATTCGGTCATGGCAAATGTATTAGTTGCTATCAGGCCACATTGCTCCTACTGTGTTTATGTTGTTATATTATACATATGATGAGATACTCCCTCTGGTTGTTGTTATTGTTCGGTGTTTACTGATTACTTTTCACCTTTAGTGTAACAATAACACGTAGTAGTTGGAAGATATTTTAGCATATGAACAACTATTAGTACAGTCTGTACAATTACTGGTTGTATGCACGTCACAAATCACAAACACATAACCATAAGAGAAACAAAAAATAAGGTAGATCTGTTAATAATTAAAGGGTTTTGTCAATTGACATAAAATTCGTTTTAACAATGTTAATTACGTTAATTTTTTCGAAGACCTTTAATTTCACGTGTTAAAAGCGATTTGAAAGCGAAAAATCTTTAGTTGGAACATATTCTAAAAATATGTCTCATTATTCAGAAAAAAAATGCCTATTTTGAAGCTTATTTAAATCCTGACAGAATTGAAAAAATATACGATTTGCAAGCAGCCAGTAATTGTAGGGACGGAACTTTGTTTTCTTGTATAAACTTACCTAGATACAATTCGTAAACGCCTCCAAAGATTACAATAAGGCAAGCCAGAACTTTAAAAGACCCAAAAATATTTTGTACTTTGACGTAAAGTTTTACACTACTCACGTTAATGTATGTGATTATACCTAAAAGTAAAATTACTTTAAATGTCCAACAATCGTACCTAGTATAAAATTATACACATCATGATGTTCAATTTTGGTGGTTTTATTGGATCTTCCTCTATTTTAAAAAGAATTAAATAGTATATTACATAGCAAGTGATGAAAGCGTTACTTTTCAAACTGAGATATTTAGCACGAGGCGTCAGCCGAGTGCAGAAATTCTCCGAATTTTAGAATAATCACTTTCACACGAGTACTGTACACTATTTTTCCTACGACCACAAAGAATTATTAAAAAAGCCTTTGATTTGTGAAAAAAATATTTCAACACTAGGGTTGAAAAAAAATATTTCAACTCTAGAGTTGAAATTAGCATACTTAGGATTAAGTTCCACTTAATATCTGCTTTCATAGTTTGTCAATAGGTTTTTCCTTTATTTGTAGTTTAACTTTTTTATTTTTTCATATTTTATATATCATAGGAAGAACTAATCCTGGATTGACTTCTAGATTAACCAGACTGAAAAATTTAATTAAGGAAAGATGCATTAAACATAAATTTAAAAAATCCACCCAACAGGAAAGATTTTAATTC
Source organism: Polydrusus cervinus (assembly GCA_935413205.1). Classification (NCBI taxonomy): domain Eukaryota; kingdom Metazoa; phylum Arthropoda; class Insecta; order Coleoptera; family Curculionidae; genus Polydrusus; species Polydrusus cervinus. The sequence goes on from OW284518.1 coordinate 12,305,213, forward strand.
AAAATAATTCTATAAATTATTTAACGTTTTTGTAAAAAAAAAGTCAAATACTCTTGATGGAATTTAAACCTGTGACCTTGCGATCTGTAGGCTAGAGCTTTATTCTCTACGCTATCGGTACCAATTAGAATTTATTGTTTAATACATGACACTCTCTTCAGTGCGATTTGTTTTTTCTGGTAATAGATTTTCAAGTACTATATCTATTATTAACATTTTTTATAATTTCAGATGACGTATTTTCACACTCAACTCTGAATCACTCGACAAATACATGATATATAAGTTAAACACTTTACAATTACTTCTTTCTAAACATTTTTCTTTTTAATAAATAGGGGTTGTCTGTCAAATTGGCACCATATGTTTAAATTAAATAGCGTACCGTGATATTTCAACACGCGTGTAATATACGGTGCTTTCTAGTCAAATTAACCGTGCTTTTTTCTCATTTTCATAGGTGGTCGTAGGAAAAATAGAGCAACAAGAAATACGATAACGACTCTTTTTTTTAATATACCTATACTTACCTAATGCTACTAATGCGATAGCTTTAGTTACTTGATCATTAGTTTCTTTATCTTTCATACATAGTACGTCCATAATGGGTTGACTTAGGTACTCGGAAAATGTTAGCACTATTACTGCTACTTCTGCAGGTCGTATAATTATCTAAAATTTATGATATGACCTGCATTCAACGAAATGTAGATTTGATATTTATTCCACTGAATAAGTTCTAGTTTATTACTAACAATAATTGTAAAGGTTACCTATTGAGCCCAAATGACACTACACGACTTATTATCATGTCTCATAATAAGACCGAGTATTATTTTAGTTCCAGAAAGTTATGCTATAAGATCTAGTTATATACAAAAAACTTAACTTTATACCACTGATTTTTTTATGTTGGTAATAAATAAATAATATCATCTTGATTCTCAAGGATTATTTCTCATTCTATTAATATGTATCTTAAACGATGGCCATCATATTGAAGTATTTAATCAGAGCTTTTGTTTAATCTGTAACGTGAATGCACAACCATAACAGTCTTAATTATGAATGGAATAATCTGTTACATATTTTAAACTTTTTGATACCGTTCAGACAAAAATAGAAAAACATTATAAAATATTCTAATGTAACAAATTATAGCCTTACCACCATAAGCCAAGAATACAAAAATGCGGGCAGGAAACCCCAGAATTTGTGCAATGGACCGAACGAATCCATAAAGTAGGCATATTCTGCTCCAGATCGTGGAATCACCGTCCCTAATTCGGCGAAGCATAGCGCACCTAAAATATAATCTATATTTAACAAACTGGCATGCATTTGTTATATTTTTAGAGAAAGAATGGTACCGTTTCTAGCACTAGTAGAACATAAGGAAGACGCTAGTATCTGACAAAAGGCAAAATAACTCTCTTGGCACTGAAATCATGGCCTTCTAGAATTGAAGGAAAAGTGAGTTAGAGACAAACAGGCTAGTTCATAAAAAAAATGTGAAAATTTGACGTTTACCACTAAGATGACGTAGGTCGCCACCTGCTGTGAATAACAACGCCTTGACGTCATGTCATGATTTGACAAACGAAATTCCCCTTAAAATATATTTCATATGTCGGCAAAACTAACCTCAAACTTTTTAGTACTGACCGCTGACATGGAGGTCACTACTGTCCGTTAGGCAGACATCCCTGCACCCGAATCCTGTGACCAAATGAAAAGGCTAGACATTCTGTCTCACTCACTCTTTTTAAATCGAGAAGGCTATGCTTAATATAATCAGACCATAATGTAGGTATTTGTAATGTAACTTTTTGTAAAAAAATGACGTTCTTGCTTAGTATAGCTGTGTATCATATGGTTTAACTCTGCATTTGTCGGTATGTATGTCCACTGGGCGGATTTGTAAAACTTTTTACTTTTCTCGCTAGAAGAAAAGTTTTGTAGTGTAGAGTCCCTAGATCATATTTTTCCATTTTTGTCGATCTGTCGGTATCTCCGTCTTACGTATTTCTATCAGCTTTTTAAATTCTTTATTTAAAAATATCCACTTCCTGTTTAACGCTACCTATATTACACTTGTAAAGCCGGTTTTACAGTTAAACCACAAGTTAGCATATCTGTGTAGAAAATAAAAAAACTCTCCAAGTTGTAAGGGACCTGCCCACGTAAGGAAACTCTTAAAAAAATTCATTTGTCGAGATCGTGACGTTGTAGATAGATCTCGATTGCTGTTACTTTTATTTTTAATTTTGTTCACAATAATAATACTAGATCAATTTTGCTTCGTAAGACCTATTTTTATTGTTGCATTATAATTTTTTCTGAAAAATGTTAGTACAAAATATTATTTATTAGAAAACGCCCATGTAAGTAATAAATATTTAATAGTAATAAATATTTTTAGAGGTTTCGATAACATCTTACGGGCCAACAAAATGACAGGCTACAAAGAAGGGCACAAAATCAAGTTCATTCGAAATTTTTAATATTTTAAACACAAAAATGATATACCATTTTTCAACATTTTGGGATATTACCTAACGTTTTCAAATTTTTTGAAATTATGTCGATTTTTTAAAAACTTTTATGCATGGCATTTTGCTTTACATTTAAAGCAAGATTTATCCATTAAGTCGAAATTTATTAACACAGTAACGCAACCGCATCTAGAGTATTTGGCGCCTGGTGCAATAGGCCGCCGGGGCGCCAAAGGCGCAAGTCTATTACAGGCACAAAATTATTTAGAAAAAAAGGGAGGGGGATAGGTGTACGGCCCTAAAAGCGCTTTAAATAAGTAATAAGCTGTCGCTGTCTATGATGAAATGAGCTTTTACGAAACTGTATTCCTAAAACAATTAAAAAATTTCGGTCTTCAAAGTTTCATTTTTATGTAAATCAAAAGTGTTCTGATAAACTTAAAAACACAAATTGGTAGGTAATTTTTTTAACTGCGGTGATATCATTAAAGGTTCAATGTCCTTTTCATTTTGAGCTTCCCATCCCCCATCGTAATTTCCCAGCAAAAAGTTTAAGAATATTTTGTAAAATGATTAAAATATTTTGTTATAATTATTGAACTTTTTTGGGGTAGATTTTTTTTTTGTTGAAATTTTTATATTTTCTAATACACAGGGCAACAATACTCATTCTTAATATTTGTATTTATAGCTACTAGGATGGATGCGTCTCATCAAATTAAATTGATCTTACCTAGTAAAGAAACTAATCCACAAACGATCCACACTACAATACACATCCCAACAGATCCACTATAGTTTAATGCCGAAGCTGGTGATACGAATATTCCCGATCCAATCATCACGGCCAAAATGAGATTAATGGCCGAGAAAAGTCCCAATTCCCTTTTAAGTCCCACTGGGGCGGTGTCGGGGCCATTTTCGAATTTTTCCTTGGATTTTCCCCCTAAAAATATTTAATAATTTGACACAGAAACTCAATGCAATCAAAATGTTTACCTATTCAGGGTGATTCCTAAGTTGATACTTCTTTTTTAGCTGTGTATAGAAGGCATTAAAATAAACAACATCAAATACCTTTTTTTAAACAAGTTAAAAATAGGCGAGATATACAAAAGTAAAAAATCGAAGTGCGGGCATGGTCGTCAAAACGTAGCCTGCTAAACTTTATGTTGTTTGTCTTATTAGTCATGCTATTTACGGGTCGGTGTTGAGTTATTTGGCATTCCGCTGCGGTGTGTTTTTCTAAGGAAAGTTAATTTTAAATTTTCGACACGTGAAAATGGTAAAATTTGAAAACAATGAACTAGTAGATATGGTGCTAATTTACGGTGAGTGTCGTCAAAGTGCGGCTGCTGCTTCGGGATTATACGCAGAATGCTTTCCCTTGCGGGCTCTTCCTACACCCAGGAGTTTTCTTAATGTTATTCAACGGGCAAGTTAGGTGGAACCGTATTCAATCCATAGTGTAATAAATGAATGTAAGTACCTTATTTTAAAGTTTTTTGAAAAAAGGTATTTGAAAATGTTGTTTATTTTAATGCCTTCTATACACAGCTAAAAAAGAAGTATCAACTTAGGAATCACCCTGTATAGGTGTAACGTGCTATTAATGAGTTAAAAGATTAGCCGTATTTTTGTGTAATTACTGTCATTGACTAAGTAAATGGCCTTATTTTGAAATTATTAAAATCGCATGAATAAGGGCCAATAGATGTACTATAGATTAAGCCAAATGTTAATCTTAAAAATGGTACAAATGATAGACGGGCGATAGGAATGAAAATTTAACTGGGAATTTTGCAGACAAGTAGGAATTATATAATATCCAAAATTCCATACTGATCATGCTGGAGTATCGATTGTTATTAAAGTAAGGAGATGGTATAAATACAAATTTACCTTAACTATAAATAAGAAAGCATGCATAATATACAGGGCCGGACTCAGGCCCGTAGGGGGTAGGGGTACAGTGGGCAATGCTTACTCTAGAAAATTAGTCAGTCAATTAGTTTTGATATGAGCACATGTTTTATAGCAGGGGCTTTTTAGAAGTCACTTTAATGAGGAGGTTTGTTTGTTTCCTATGAAATCAACATCAGGCTACAGACCGGTAGGATACTTTAACTGGAACAAATTCCCTAGAAGGTTAGGAAAAATATTTGTGAAATATGTAACACACGTAAATTGCGATGTTTTGTGGGATTTCTACTCATAACAAACATTTGTTTTTGCGAACCCCTTAAACGGGTAAAACATAACCCATTAAAACTTAATTAATATTAATAATAACCCAGTATTTTTAAAAGAACTTTCCAAAAAGTCTTCCACTCTTCCCCGAGTGGTATCTTCCCATTAAAAAAAAATATGTTCGGTTATGTTTTACCTCTTTAAGAGGTTCGAAAAAACATATTTTTGTTATGAGTATGAAGGATTTTTGGGCGTGGCGCTTTTTCCTTGTCCTAAGTAAAAATTAAATAGAAAAAATAAGTTTTTGTAAAAATGACCCATCTTGATCTTAATCGACGTGTTTTTACATTTTTCACAAATATTTTTTTCCATTCTTCTAACGATTTTATTCCAGTTAAAGTTTCCAACCTGTAGACAGCTAACATAATAAAAAAGAAAAAAAAGGACAAGACTATAAAAGAACAATTTATTAAAAAATCGAAGATGCATAATATAGTAATTTACTATATTAAAATTTTTAGCTTTAATAAATGAAAGTTAAATATTGTATTGTACACCTATTTAAGGTACCCGTTATCTTATCCCAAAAAAAGGATTTAACCACAGATAAAAATTTTCTTGATCGATAAATATAATAACAAATATAGATGAGGTTTTTGACCAACAAATGTAACAGTTTCAAATTTATTTTTTCCCCTACATTATTTTTAAAAGTATTGATTTTAGTAACATTTTATTTCCAACTGAAATATACGTCTTTCGAAATACAACTATACCGAATACAAATTCATATTAGTAACTTAATTAGTCAAAGAAAATCTAATTTAATATAGGAGCTGTTTTGTGCGTGACCTCTCAGCCTCGCTAACCTATAACAATTCTTTAATCAATCTCATTTTTTGGAATATTATTGAGTGACGTTATTAATGAATTTTTAACTAGAAAGTAAAAAAATTTGTAGTATAGGTTTATCTGGGATAAAGGCATTCATAATTATTGCATAATATGCATACATATTATGTATATCTATAATATTAGATTATTCGTAATTTTTAAAATCAGCAATTTCTAGTGACAATTGACTTATTGCATTCTAAGTACATATATTTCCACTAGTCTCCATAGGCATATAAGACTCCACCGCCCCTAAATCACGCCAGAGATCGTCACATTCCACACGATTTTATTGAATATATATTTATATAAGACAAGCACAGTCCACAGGAGAAACTTTTTCCTAAATGAATGAAAACTGTGCTTGGCTTCGAAAATCGACTCTCCACAAGACCTAAAAAAATTTGGAAATGAGGATTCAGCAATTCTCTTCATTCAAGAACGCCATTTTAAATTATCCGTAACGAAATGAAGTTTCCTGCATAATCTGACAGGCAAAATTTTTATTATGCTTTAAAATTAGTGGACCGGTTTGCTTAATTCTTTATTTACTAACCAAACAACTTTGTGAGTGAATTATTTCTGCCAATATATCATTGATTCCCATAATAATCAGTTCTCATATACTAATAATACTTCTAGCGATATTTATATAATATTTTTTTTAAATCTATAAATATTTCGGGGTTTTCAAACCCCAGCGCTGTTCCTCCCCCACCCCCTGGATCTGGCCTTGACTTTTTCAGTATATAAAAACTAGGGGAGCGATTAACCTTTGACCCTTACTTTGACCTTTTTTAACTTTAAATCGACATCACTTCTATATGATCAATAGGTATTATAATTTCATTGAAATCTACTTTTAAAACAGGCAAACAATAATAAAATTTATTATTAAGGTCTTAATAACGCGATCATTCTTATTACAATTTCTTTATCAGTAATATATCGTGCCTACTTACACCTGCGCTGCGTTCAAATTATCCACGCGTGTAGCGTACATTTCTACATATTTTTTTGCTTATCCATTATCTGTATTTAATAATACTATAAAACACTACTGCTACTTACCAGCCATATTTAAATAATTTATGTTTTATTTGAACGATTAAAGGTTAAAATTCACGGTTTTAGCAATAAAAATTGCTACATATTTCACTTCCAACCGCACAAATTTTTTAAATTGTAATAACACGAGAAATGTTCCCACGAAATTCCTTAAGGGCTCATTATCACTACTACACGCTCATAATAAATCCTACACTTGATAAAATAAATACTTTTAAACGATTTTAAATATAGAAAAATACATTTAGACTAAACTTAAGATAAAGATAAGCAGCGCACACTGTGTCAACTTATCCGACAATGAAACGTACTTAAGAGAGAATTATAGAAAAAAAAACGAACAAAACTAATTTTTCTTTTATACGTTAATCTTCACGTATTTATTTAATCCAATTATAAGTTTAATGTGTCTAATGGCCCATTTCCTGATATTTTTAAGGTCAAAAGGCGGCCAAGATAATACTGCAACATATGCAATTTCATAATTAATATAGTATTGTTTAATTATTTATATAAGAACAATTATACATTATCAGTTTTGTTTATACACCACTGCATTTTGAAAGTAAATAGTTCATATCGCTGCACTGTATTTAGATTGTTTTTAAAACCAATAGTATCTTATTTGTATTATTAAATTTCTCATTATTGCTTAAAAAACTACTGAACCCCATAAAGAGTGATATTTATTACGCAGTACTCTTAAATTATAGAGTCACTCTATTTCTCTATTATTTTTCTCTATGACTGCGTGGCCCACGTGTCATAGGACACCTAATTAGATTTTTTCCTTTCAAGGCTTTGGCAAAATATTGATCTTTTCGGTGCCTTACTAGATTTATCCAGATTTCCCGCTAAGATTTTAAATTAGTGCTTTATTGCTTGGCGCCATCTGTTGTTGATTTATATATATATATATTAAATATTGTTGCAGACATCGCGTTCAGCCGTGTTCATTCAATAATGCGGTGGTAATTATGGATAAAAATTAGTAATGTCGTCGAGATGGCGTGGCGCTAGTAACGGCTGTCAGAGAGTAATGATAGGTTGACATCATAGACCAATGAACTAATCAAGAACTTTCTATAAAACGAAGGGAAATCTACGATCTAAAAAATGTACCGCTCATAATTTTAAACGATATCTAAATCACATATATATATCAAATATATATTAAATATTGTTGCAGACATCGCGTTCAGCCGTGTTCATTCAATAATGCGGTGGTAATTATGGATAAAAATTAGTAATGTCGTCGAGATGGCGTGGCGCTAGTAACGGCTGTCAGAGAGTAATGATAGGTTGACATCATAGACCAATGAACTAATCAAGAACTTTCTATAAAACGAAGGGAAATCTACGATCTAAAAAATGTACCGCTCATAATTTTAAACGATATCTAAATCTGTGACGGGTTAAGCCGACGTCCCATGCATACGATATTCGAAAATAATTGAGGTTTCATACGAAAATATTTTGCATACCTACCTGTCCCATAGATCCGATCTTTGAATCCTAAATAACGTTAAAAAATAAAAGAAGATACTGTCACTACCTTACAAATTAATTTATTTTTAATTTATCAGATTTGTAATCAGTGGCATAACTTGGGGGGGGGGGGGGGGGCTGCCGGGCTGCAGCCTCCCCTTGCCCCGCTTAGGAGCTCAAGTCTAATTTCAACCTACTTTTTTGTCTCACGCTTGAACTCTTAATTTAAATATAAGTATTTTTCTATTATATACTTGTTTAATTAACAAAAATATAACTCAATGCAATAAAATATTTTTACAACAAAAACAAATAACAATTAGGTAGGTATTTATTTTTAAAGAGACAAATTAAAGTCAAAATTTTAATTGAAACATTTTTTATGGAAAAAGTGTGATAATTTATAATATAAAAAGTAGTGCGGGAAGAAATCAATTTTGGCGTAGTGAGCGATATTTACTTTATTTTTAATAATGAAAAACCGAGCCCGAAAGCGCTGGTTAGAGTTATACATACGCCTTATGTTAAAATTTTGGATTGACACTAATATTCATATTTTTCACAAATGTACATAGTGTTTTTTTTAAATAAAGTGCTACTTAGAAATATCAAAAAAAAATTACAAAAACAAATTTAAGCCAACCATGCAGAAGGGAAGGGTTAATAATTTAATATTCGAAATTGAATAATAGTTAGGTGAATTTTAATCGAACTTTGAGCGTGGCCCCAAGAATTTTTCGCCTGCTGAGCTTTTCGGCCTATTTCAGTAGGTACAATATCATGAAATACATGTAGTCCCTCTCTCCAGAAAAGAAAATGTCCTACTTACGCGCACTAAGCCCCCCCCCCCCCCCCCTCCGAGCATATTTTCTGGCTAAGCCACTGGCCCTGACGCACTATTGCAGGACCCTGTTTAGTGTTTATATACAAAAAATAATAATTTTCGGAAGAAAGGTTTTTCCGATTTGCCGTTTAAAACACAGCTTCCTTGATAGCGCGTTGTACTGGATATACGGAGGTTGTCGGTTGAAGTCCGGCTTGAGGAACAACTTTTTTCTGAATTTCAAATAGTGTATAAAATACAAGTAACTTTCCGTCATATATACATATGTGGAAATGATGACTTACTTACAATTTACAATTCGATTATAAAGATACCGTTTCAAAAATAAGTAAGTTCTTATAGCACCTATACCTAGAGGTATATATACCTATTGATGGTAACGTGATCGTGGTGATAAAGATAAGATTAATATTAAAACTAAAGTGCGACTGTATTGATAGGATAAGGATTGTATATGTGCAGAGCTGTGACAAGTACTGACACGGAGTATTTGAAATACAAATTGGTAGGTACTTTCCCTTTTAAAAAATGACTTTAAATACGTACAAGTACTGACAAGGTTTTAAAAAGTATTACGTATTTGGTAAAAGTATTTTAAATTGACCAAGTAAAATACTTTTAACATAACAGCAGTATTTGAAATAATTTAACAATTGAAAAATTGAATTAACAAAAAGGCTTGAAATACCCTAAAACACATATTTGAACAATTTATTGCAAATATTTTAAAATAAGATAGAGTACAAAAGCATTTAAAGTAGTTACCAGTTCATTTCGTTCAGGCCTATTAAATGTTCTTTTTTAATAAATACATTTGAATGGTACATTTTATACTGATTTAGTTGCTTTTAAACATGGTATATTTTACCAATATGAAATAAGGTTTACTACTTAGTACGACTTTATCTCAGCGGCGGCGCCAGGGGGGGCCAGGGTGGGCACCGGCCCACCCTAGAAACATGAGTGCCCACCCTGGTGCCCCCCCAAAATTGACGGATCCGTTCTGTAAGGGACTTGGCTATAAAAGTTTTGATGAGTGGTTGTATGGTATTTTGAAGAGAACGATGACCTTTTTTTAGACATCACTTAGAAAACAAGAGGAAGGTTTTGTTTGTCGCTGTCTATAGCGTCGGGAGGCCGCGACCTTTTTTTTTTTAGAAGTCACTTTTATTTTGGGTAGTGCCCACTCAAAAATCACCGAGCCCATTTGTGCCCTCCCATCCCAAAAATTCTGGCGCCGCCACTGCTTTATCTTACACAATAAAATAAGTAAGTAACTTATGGACTAAATACATACAGTACCTTCCTACATATGAGGTTAATTTTGCATTTTGGAACAAGTGGAACAATAAAGATATAATCAAAAATACAGGCAAAATAAAAAATGTAAACCGCCTGGAGAATATGGAAATATTGTTACATTTACAACAATCTGTTACCATTTGACTTTAGAATGACTAACTGTTCGAAATGTTGGTCAGGCAAATCATGTCTCCGAGGCGATAAGGGAAGGCATGTGTTGTACTTAAAAAAAGTTCTAGCAATACAGGAAGTCGATCAAAGGAGTTTATGTCAGTGCTCGGATGTATATAGGTACTGGAGTATCTTCTTATCCATCGTAGTTTAAACTTTGGAATTGCAAACGTTGCAATTATTGCATCTTTGGCTTACTGTTTGGATAAAACAATATATTACAAAAGAACGAACTTTCTAAGCTTTGTTTTATATAATTAAAATGAAATATTAACGATGTACTTTAAGAAGGTTTGAATTCATTTTAGGGTATTTGAAGCACTTTTACACAAAGGCAAGTATCAAATAAATACTTTTGTATGTGGTACTTGAATTTCAAGTACAAATATGAAAAATATAAATATACTTGAAATACTTTATTTCAAATATTTGAAGTACATTTTCAAATATTTTACTTCAAGTGATGACCGCTTTGTATATGTAGAAGCAGTAATTTAATCTAAAATTATAAAAAAATTAATTAAATGAATTATCTTTTATAGTATAAAATAAAGTGCTATTAATCCCAGAAAAAAAACATTCACGAATACTCTCACTCCCGCACTGAAAAAATAATTCATTTAATCTAAATAAAAATGGAGTTCGGCGAAACAAATATTTATTTCCTATTGTCTGACCAAATATTTATTTGAAAATATGTCCAAAATTATTTGACTGCTGATAGTAAAATTTATTATATTTAAACAAATAATAATTGATTTAAATAATTCATTTATTGCGCTTCAAATATGTGGTATTTAATTAAAATAAATGTTTGTTTGATAGAGAAAACAGGTTTTTATAGCAAATAGTAACTTATTTCTATCAACAAAATATTTATTGGTCAGCAAGCCTGCGATATTTAATCCAAACAATGTGTTGTTTCTTATAAATCATATATATTACTATTAAATAAATATTTATTTGGTTTAACAAAATAATTATTTCTTTTAAATAGTTTTTTAAATTGTACCTATTTCCTGTTATTTGATTGAAATAAAATATTGTTTATCATAAATAACAGTGTTTGGCCAAATAGATATTTATTTGGATTAAATAGGTTGGATTTAATTAAATAATAAATAATATTTTCGTTGAAATACATATTTGTTCAAGTCAAAAAATGGTTTATTTATATACAGGGTGACCTTACTCTTCTCAGCATTGGCATCTTCAGTGTTTACTTTTAATTTTATATGATATGCTTATAGATAGGAAAATTCTGTTAGAACAACTGAAGACACAATGATGCCGGGTTGAGTTGTGGTGGCTAATGGAGTTTCCAAAGCTGTAACAGCTATGGGCTGATTGCTGAAACTTGTGGTTGATCGCCATTTAAAATAATTATATCACTGATGTTTGTCACAATATCAATGTCTTGTAACATTTTTTTTACTAGGGGGAGCTTCGTCGTCATACTAAAATAAGAATCTTCATTTATTTGATTTTCTAAACAATATAGAGTATACTGAGTGGGTTAGTAGGTATAAATATAGAGTATAACTTATATTTTACCGTTATCTTACCTCTTTAGTCAGTGTTTCAATTTGTCGTCTAAGACGAATTTTATCACCCAAAACTTTTTACATAATGTTTCAATTTCTTCATCTTCTAATTGTTTTACGACTTCCATCTCACCTATTTATTTTCTAAAAAAAAATGATCGATGTCAACTTAATGCAAATTTGGGAGACTTTCTCATATTTATACATATGTATATAATGGAAGATAATAATAGTTTTGAGAGACTAGTTAATCAACAAACAAAAAACTCTTGGGGTAAAAAAAACCTAGTGGACTTTAGAAATTGCTTTAGTTAGTTTTTGCTATTTATTTCGTTAATCGGTATATTGTTTTTAGTACGGGAAATTTATATTTATTCTATTTAAAGTACATAGTATTTTCTACAAACAAATCCATATTTACCTGCAGTAACTAAATGTTTACATTAGACAATATTTTATTTGGATCAAATAAATTAAATTAATCATAAATAAACAATAATTTGGCAAAAATAAATAAATGCTTGTCTTAAATATCCATGTATTTAGGATAAATAAATATGTATAAATAAATTGGGCAGCAGGCAACGCAAATATCTGGGGCCATTTTGTTTAATCTACAACGTGCAAAAATAGTGAAAACATAAGAAAATAGGTATGGTTATGTACTTTTTACATATCAAGAAGATAAATTTTTTTTATTAATTATTACCGTTTTTCTATAAATAATATCGTTGTCGCGCAATTTAACTTAAAATGCACCTTTTATGTATTTATTTATTATTTTAACAATATATATATACTAATATGAAAAAATTAACTAACACAAAATACAAATTACTCGACAGGGACCTCGAACCTGCCAGGATGGCGGGCTACTAGCGACTGGTCATCTCGCGCTCGTCTTGACCCGTTTGGCAAACCCTTCCCGTCGTCTTAATTTCGCGGAATCCAAATGAATAATTATTTATTACAAATAAATATTTACTACAAATAAATATTTATTTAAGATTTCATAACACTGTTAAGTTTTAAAATAGCAAATAAATTTTATTTGACTTAAATAATTACTTAGCAAACAAATATCATAGCAAATTCAAATAATCCTATTTATTTAATACAAACAATATTTGTGTCAGACAAATAAAAATTATTTGGTCCCAATAAAAATAAGTCAAACAAATCATTTATTTGGCATAAAACGAGCATTTTTTTCAGTGCGACGTTGTATATGTATGTATGTATCTATATCCGTTTTTTTCTGGATAGGATATTGTAGACAAACTATTTCATTATAATTGAATTGCCTTAATATCCTTTCTAGGATTTCCTTACTCTTGTCGCGATTTAGAAGGATATACCTATATATTTATCTAGAAAACGTTTCTCATATGGGTATGCCTAGTTTTAGCCTAAATCACAAAGTAAAAACACTGACGATCATTTAAATATTTCCAAGACTACTAGGACATATATGTAATTGTCTTTAAAAAATGTAAATAAACTATTATACTTCAGGAAACAGTAATTGAAAATTTTATACTCGAGCACTTTTAAGGTATATTTTTTTTACATTTAGTTAAGTTCAAAGTGACATATAAATTCTTAGAGCTTAGTTAGAAATGTGTAGCAAAGTTGCAGGTGTCGTCGTGTTAGTCAAATAATATAATTTGAAAAAATTATATTAAACATTAACAATATTTATTTCCCAACCCGTAAAACAACAGGTTACCATGCGAGAATAGAACAAGTAAGCTTGCGATAAAAATATTACGATGCATACGCGCACAATGTAGTATGAATATAAGGTAATTACTAATCAAACTTACCGTACCTACAATGGGATATTTTTCAGCCAGTAAAAACGGTATTTTATCTAAAATTAACATATTCGCTGTAAATATAATAAAATGACAATATGATAAGATTGATTTATATAGATCGAAAATCAGTAGGTTACGATAATACTTTTTCGATTGGTAAAAAAACAGTATTTCTAACTAATTTCATGACAAACGGGTATAAATTTATTAACTTACTAAAAAGTTCTATTTAACTTATAAAATTTAAAAAAAATTTGCTACTATATATATATAAGTAGGATGGATAACTTTACACAATGGAATGATTTATTCAGCCAGTAAAAACGGTATTTTATCTAAAATTAACTTAATAACTGTAAATATAATAAAATGACAATATGATAAGATTAATTTATATAGATCATAGATAAATCAGTCGGCTACGATACTACTTTTTCGATTGGTAAAAACACAGTATTTCTAACTAATTTCGTGACAAACGGGTATAAATTTATTAACTTACTAAAAAGTTCTATTTAACTTATAGAATAAAAAAAAAATTCGCTACTATATAATAATATATAAGTAGGATGGATAACTTTACTGATTTTCAAACTTTAAAAATTAACGACGTCAACGGACTTCTCTGCACATTAACGAAAAATAATCGATACTTTTCTATTTTTCATTGTAACATTAGGAGTATAAATAAGAATTTTAGGGAAATGGTATTGTTATTTCAAGAATTTAGTAAGAATTCTTTCCATTTTGATGTTATCGTTTTCTCAGAAACTTTTCAAGTTAATAATATGAATCCGTTCAAGATGGACGGATATCAAGTAATTTATAATAAAGCTAACTACAACCGAAACGATGGGGTTATAATGTATGTAAAAAGGGCTTCTGTAGATTCGGTTGAATCCACAATTGAACAGTTAAATGAGATTAAAGTACTTAATGTGCTATTAAATATGGGCAGTCAGAAAATTTTTATCAGTGCCCTTTACAGGCTTCATTGTGTTATTCCTAAACAATTTAATTCTCTGTTCGAAGACTTCTTAGCAAGTAAAAGATCTAAAGATTATATTCATTTTATTGTGGGGGACATAAATATGGACATTAAATCTTCCACACCTTATTGTCAAAAGTATTTAAATCTGTTAAAGTTGAACGGATACAGTTCTTTAATTAATTGCTACACAAGAGTGGATAATAAGGCACAAACTTGTATAGATCATATAATGGTCAGAGATCCAACCGATCAAGAATTAAATAAATATAAATCATTTGTGTATAACATTAATATAACGGACCATTACCCTATCATGGCACTAAAGAAAATTTCGCAGTAAGGGATTTTGAAATTTTTTTTGTCATTTGTCACGTCCGTTTTATTATTTTCATACACAACTTATTCATATTTAAGTACTTAATTCTTGATCGGGACCTCTAACCATAGGATCTATACAATTGTGTTTCATTCTTCACTCTTGTGTAACAATTAATAAAAGAATTATATCTAAATCTGGTTTGGAAGATAGTGCATAGTTAGGTCCCCAAAAAATATGTATATATAATCTTTAGATCTCTTACTTGCTAAGAAGGTTTCGATGAAAAAAAAAGATATTCTTGAAGTAGCAATACCATTTCGTTAAAATTATTTTTTATACTCCTAATGTTACAACGAAATATAGAAACATACCGATTATTTTTCATTAATTTGTAGAGATGTCCATTGACTTCGTTCATTTGACTGTTTGAAATTTAGTGACGTTATCCATTATATAATGGCGAAAAATAGATCTCATATTCTATGGATTAAATAATAATATTCCTTTTAGTAATTCATTAAATTTACACCGTTTATAATGAATGAAATAAGTTAAAAATACTGTGTTTTTATCTAGGTATTAATTAAAAATTTTGCCACAGCCCTCTTGATTATACCATCGTTTCCCGACGTCATTTTAATTCAAGTAGAAGTATCGAAATGTTGTTCGTCGGAAAACGCAACAGAGAAGTACTATTTTGTTTGAGTGGCCGTAGAACTTTTTTGTACTTCTAGAATTTAACCTGATTTATGACGTCAATATTTAAAAAAATGCGCTAGTTTCTGCTTACTATAGAAGGATTAAACCGCATCCCTTATAAGGTGGAGATGTCCGAAGGTACAATGTCATTCATGATCACAGCTAGCAAGCAGCGCTGCTATATCTCTTTGGGACCGACTATAAGAAAGCTTACGCTAGACTGTGGAAGAAACGCAAATTTTTTTGTAAAAAGCCTATCTAAAACTTAAAGTCATCTAAGGTAGAAAATAAACAATGTATACATTAAGAAGGAAACCGTAAAACCCAAAAATACTATTATAGCAGCTGTTGAACGAGTGATAATTACTTGTAAATAGCCATGCTATCAAATACAATGACAATTTGCAAGTGATCCAAAAGTATAATTACACCTTTGCAAACTGTGAAACTAATATGAGGGTACCTATTTCATTATTTTTAAAACTGATGAAAAATTTAATTAATACGAATCATTCGTTTATGTGATCAGTAATATCATGTACCATTATAAATAATACCATCTATCGTTATTTAGTTCATAATCAATCAACATGTTTCCCCTCTGCCACTTCAAACATGGACAAGGAATATTCGTGAGTAGAATTGTAAATATTAGTAGCTTCAAAAGTGTTTTTGCACCCACTAAAATTTATACGAGTATCATAAATATAGTGTGTATTATAAATTAGTAAAATATGAAGTCAATTTATTTTATCTATAGATAATAAGATCTTATTTTATCTATAGATAAAAAGGGTTGACTTTATATTTTATTAATTCATAATACATACTCTGTCTATGATACCTACTCGTATAAATTTTAGTGGGTCCAAAAATTTTTTGACGGTACCTACTAACAATTATTAATTTTACTCAGGGATATTCCCTGGAGACGGTTGAAGTGGCAGAGGGGAAACATGTTCCGAAAGCGTATTATTGGCCTGCGAAATTTTTTTACCAAATAAGCATTAACAGTTTTTTTTATTAGAATTATTTTCATCAAGACAGCATAATCTATACCTATACATCCCTAATATCAAAATCACAATTCTAATTAAAGCCTATTTGACCATATGCGCAGAAGACCTAAATTGGTGTTTCTCGAAAACTATAAGAAAAAAATATCCGCAAATAGCAGAAAAAGTACCTTCGGTACCCCGACTGCCCTTTTGGCACTATTTTAAGTATATTTAAAAAACACCCTATTAAGGCCTTTTTTTAAGACCGACCAGAAAATATACACTTTCTGGACAATTTTTCGTCCAGAAAATAACGTTTTGCCGGTTTCGGGACCGGAAAATTGACGTAAGGGACCGGAAAAATCCTTTGCAAGTCCCTTACGTCAATTTTCCAATCGCTCTTTGATAATGGAATCTACTTTGATTTCGTTACTAAGGTAACAAAATTTCGAATGTATTGTTGAGTGACAGTTCGTTTGATGAATTTGTTGTTTATGTCAAACTTGTTTCGCGAGTGCGCAAATTTAAAAATATTATGAATTCAGATTTTGAGTTATCGGACACGGAAAATGAGATTCCAGAAGAAATTTTGGAAGCAGCAAGGAAAGCGACTTATGATATATTGCCAGTAAAATCAAAAGCCCGTTACGAGAAGTCATACGATGCATTTAAAAATTGGTGTCGCGAAAAAAAAGTGAAAAATGTAAAAGAAGAAGTCCTTTTGGCATATTTTGCTGAAAAGTCCCAAAAACTGGCTTCTTCAACATTATGGAGCTTATATTCAATGCTTAAATCTACTTTGGCCATAAAAGATAATGTGAACATTAATAATTTTTTTAAACTGATAGCGTTCATTAAAAAGAAGTCTGTTGGTCATAAACCGAAGAAATCTAAAATTCTGTCAAGAGAACAAATTGAAACGTTTCTGAACAATGCTCCCAATAGCGAATATCTTCTGCTTAAGGTAAGTTAAAATAAAAAACAAGTAAAAACTGGTTACAATTTACAATAAATTTTAATTCTATTTTAGGCGCTTTTAATTATGGGTTCGGCAGGTGCATGTCGCCGCGAGGAACTCGTTAATATGGCAATCGATGATATCGAAGATAAGGAAACAATGTTGATAGTTAAAATACTCATAACCAAGACAAATACCACCAGGACGTTCATTCTAAATTTCGAAAGAGATTTGCAACTTTATAGGAATTATTTGCAATTGAGACCACCGCATACTAACCATAAACGGCTATTTGTTTTTTTCAAAGATGGGAAGTGTTCAACCCAAGTAGTAGGATTGCATTCTGTGGGAAAAGCCCCTAGCAAAATCGCTTCTTATCTTAAATTAGACAATCCAGGCGAATATACCGGCCACTGCTTTCGTCGAAGTTCAGCAACTCTACTAGTAGATGGAGGAGGTGACATTATAAATTTAAAAAGGCATGGTGGATGGAAATCTTCCACTGTAGCAGAAGGCTACCTAGAATATTCAGTAAAAAACAAAATTGATATAGCAAACAAAATCCAAGCGGGATGTTCCAAAGATAATATACAGAAAACTAATTTTGTTACCACTACCACTACAAAAAATATAACAATTCCCACCATTTCAGACACATCTTCCCTCCAAATATTTAACGTTCACAATTGTAGAAGCGGCCAAAAACTGAAATTTAATAATACGACGATGATGGATACAAAAGAGGAAACATCAGAGCAGCTGATGATTTTTTCGAGCTACCCTGAAACCATAAAAGTTAATAACAAAAGAAAAATCAAATTCAAGATACTCCAGAATATACATCCGAGTACTGATATAAACTCCCTTGATCGACTTATTGCAAGAACTTTTTAGTAGTACAACACATCGGCACCGATTGAATGACTTTTTAGTTTTGCAGAAATTATCAATGCACCTCGGAGACATGCTCTGTCTGACCAACATATCGTCATTCTAAAGTCAAATGGTAACAAATTGTTGTAAATATAACATGAAGACAAACGTTTCCATATTCTCCAAGCGGTTTACATTTCTTATTTTGCCTGTATTTTTGTTCACCACTTATTCCAAAATGCAAAATTAACCTTATAATTAAGTACTGTATGTATTGAAACGCCCCAGACCCGGGACCATTTTCCTTAAAAAAAAAGAAATTTTCCACAAATTTCTTTAGGGCAAAAAATCAGACAGGCCTTGGCTAACCCATATGTATCAACATGAAATTAAAATGATAGAGAACATTCCGTTCCTTAAAAAGAGTTACCCTGTTTTGTTTGCGATGCGAAATAAGGTTGAAGAAAAATTAACAGAGATGTTGGAAAGTGGAATTATTGAACGCACCTCGTCACCGTTTTCTAGTCCGTTAACTGTTGTCAAAAAGAAAGATGGCTCCATCCGTATATGTCTCGATGCGCTTACACTAAATAAAAAAAATTGTTGCTGATCATGAAAGTCCACCACCAGATGAGTTGCTACAGCAGTTCCATGGAAAAAAATACATGACCAGCATTGACCTGGTGTCCAGTTTCTGGCAGATTCCCCTAAAAGATGACAGTAAAAAATATGCTACCTTTTACTATAATGGCAAGGCCTACTGTTATTGTGATTTGGATTAAAAACTAGCGTGGCTAGTTTTTCACGATGGTACTAGGCCCGGGGATCAGGGAATTTACGTATAATTACGTAGCCTCGTCGACTTTTAAGGAACACCTGCAACATATAAAAATTGTTTTAACCAAGTTACAGTCTGCAAACATGATTTTGGAAAAATCTACTTTTATTCTTCAAGAAGTAAAATTTATTGGCAATATTCTAACACCTGACGGTATAAAACCAGACCCGGAGAAAGTACAAGCTATCCAAGAATTTCCGCCACCTACAAAGATTCGTCATCTCCGTGCATTTCTAGGACTCTGTAATTATTATCGCAAATATTGTAAAAATTACAGTGACCGGACATCGAAATTCGGACACCTGTTAAGAAAGGAAACGCCATGGCAAAATATATCATCAGTTACATGAGCCAAAGTAGTTTCACAGCTGTGGTTTGGCCTGAAGCCAGATTGCTGTTTGGGTAGGACATTGTACTGATTTAAAAATAGCCTAATTTGGCATCTTTTATCTTTTCTTGTATTTTAGATAGAGTGGGTAATATGCTTATGCAGCGCAAATGTCCATATTCAGTTGGATAATTTATTTTAGGAAGATAAATTACCTGGGCTTTTTTCCAGTTAATAGGAAAGTAAGAATTAAGAATACATTCATTAACAATATGTGTAATAAAAGGTATTATAAAGGGGCAGCGAAGATAAATCATTGTTATATTAATTTTATCATTACCAACAGCTTTAGACTTCAAACCTTCTATAATTTGAAATATATTCTCCTTGATACTCTAAAACAGAAAAGTTCGTCGATGTTTTCTAAAATATTATTATCATAAAAATTTAAAATCTCTGGCTTTGGACACAAAATATATAGCTACGCATGCGTAGCTATATATTCTGTGCTTTGGATTAGAGTTAGTTACAGAGTTAACAAAAAAATTGATACCATCCGGGTCACTAAGATTAGATGGCAAATTATTGTTTGTTTGTTTTATTAGGTTTAGTTTTTCAATTTTTGCCATTTTTCACGATCGTTAGTGTTTTGAAATTTGTAACGTAAATATGCCTTTTTTTCAGATCTAATTGCAAATGTTGTATAGTTTCTAAGTTGTTTGTAATATGCATAATGGGCGGGATTCTTTGTGTCTTTGTATTTTTTTAAAGCTTTATTTCTCAATTTTTGCATTAGTTGGATTTTCCATAATCCACGGAGCATAGCTGTAGTTTTTATTTTTACGAAATTGTTTAAGATAAGGGCATGTTTGTCAAAGAGGCTCAAAATGACAGAATTCAAAAAGTTCAATTTTTCGGCGATATTACACATATTATATAACATACTATGCCAATCAAATTGCTCCAAATCTGTTTGGATTTGGTTAAGATGTATCCGTTTTATAGATCTATAGAAAAAGTTTACAGATGTATTATCTGGTTTTTTTAGTCCAACCCTAACGAATGTTACTAAATGATCTGCGATGTTAGAGTCTATTACGGCCGAATCGATTATAACTTTAATATTTGTGAATATTAGATCTATTAGGGTCATAAAAAGTAAAGATATAATATATAATCTCTAATAATAAAATCTAAAATAGCATATTAATATTAAAGTCACCCACACATATGATATTTTCATATTCGGCGTATAAATTTGATAACATGTCCTCCAAGTAATTAAAAAACTGCGGAATTGTGACAGGCAGAGATCTTACTAAAGTTTCTTAAATATTTTATTTCGTTTAATCGAATGAAGTATATTTAATTTTATTAGGAAAACCACGGAGATCCACTCTGAACCAAATCTTTATCAAAATAAGCATAGAAAGAGACAGAATGTAAGGTATCGTTCTTCTCACTCATACAAGCTGGGAGTGTTCTTAATAATTTCGTACAATTCTTCTTGCCGATAATTGGTCAAACAAAGTCAAAACTATATATGGGTTCAGGCATACTAAACTCGCATTACCTCATCGCGGTAAACAATTAAAAGAAAAAACCTTGGGACTTTGTTTACTTAACATTTTCTTAATCGCCTAAAACCATTAAGTTAATCGTTTTCGACGAAATTTAATTACTTTTTACTTCTTTAATTGCTTTTATTAGTTTTTTAATCGCTCTAAATGTTTATTTAAAAAAAAAATATTCAAGGAAAAAATTTTAAAACAAAAGAAGCTAATGACCTATAGGCGGGACTATAATCCTCTGGATACCGCCTTAAAAATTCTAGTTCTGCGCTTTGAGGAAATTGCCTAGTACAATAAAAAAATATAAAAACGCTGGACCGCGGAAAAACGAGGATTATTATATCAGAATCTCTTGACAAAAGTATTTCCTTAGACTCATGTCAAACTCTAAATTTCTAAAAGGGTAAAAACCCTTAGTGCCTCGATTTTCAATGGCCAGTTAAACTTAAGACAATTTAATGCAAGAATTGTTTATTATTTTTTCTATTTTTAAAGTCGTGAGAAAGTTACATAACAATTCATGATTACCTTAAGGGTTCAGCCTCTATTTTAACCCGAAGGTTTACATTATCAGGTCGCTAGTGTGTTTACGTTAAAGTGCAACGCTCGAAGCCCAGCCCAGCCGTACGAAAGAAAGAACGATGCTACTTTTCTATATTGAACATTATTTGCAGTAAGTTTATTGACTTTTAAAAACAATGACATTTAAAATCAGTGATATAATGGACCCGTATAATCACTTTGCATTAACCCAAATGTACGCAGTACTCTTATAATTAATATATCAGCGAATAGGTGTTTTTAGCTATCATTTTTATAAGACGCATGAATCTGACAAATTTAACCTAATGTAATACTTCGCATAGCTAAGAACAATTATTCTTAATATTAGTAATTTGATCCCGCAGGGATGTATGTATTTGTTTTGTTACCACTTGCACGCAGTGCCAAAATCGTATGTACTTATTAACGTTAAAATCCCACAGGGATGTATGTATTTGTTTATAACCATTTGCACGCAGTGCCAAAGCTATGTGCTTATTAACCCTGATATCCCGCAGGGAATAGGTCAGGTGCGTACACAGTACAAGGTTTAATTGTGTGTTTATGATATTAGATATAGAAAATATTGGACACGTATTATTTTTTTTATATAGATATGTATTCTGCAACCATTATAAACCCTATTTTTAAATTTTCACATTAAATGTATATATAACACAATAGTGGGTTATTATTTTCATCGACCAGCTAATAGAATAGTTAATAGAGTTAAACCATATTTCAGAAAAATCACTAACAGTTGTTAAAACTAAAAGAACCCAACCATATTTTAAAATATCTGTTCGCCAGCCGCTAAAGCTCCCTTTCAAATAGCTAAGAAAATATAATACAGTTTGATTAATTATTTTATTTAATTATTATTGGCAATAACCAGTGGCGGGGCGTAACAATGGTGTCAGGTCTCAGGGTTCTTGTCTGACAATAAATGTCAGTTCAGGGGTGATTTTTCTGATCATATCTGTATTTCTAATTTAAAAATATTTTATGTCAATAGCAAAGGAAATTAAATTTTTGTAATTTTGCTGGTCGAGAAAATATATTCACGTGTTAAGCATATGCCTATAAGTATATTGAAAACTATAATTTATAAAGTTTCTAAAAAAAATATCACATGCTGATATAAATTATTATCTTAAAAATCAAGACCGAAATTTTAAAAACGACAGTAATTTAAAATATGTTTTTGAAAACTATACATTTGCAGCCGCAAAACACTTACTGCTAAATTTGTTTAATAAACGATATGGGGAATACCTTACTAACCACATTTTCAATAAAATGACATACCCGCCGATCGAAATTTATCTGTAAAATTAACTTTAAATGAACAAAATAACATTTATATGCAAGGGAACAATCCGCTCAAGGGTTCCTGGGGGGTTACTACTAAAAAAAGTGATGGTACAATCAATATTTTTTCATATATGAAAAAGGCCGGCAGAAACGAGGCCACACACCAGGACCGAACTTTATAGAAATAAAAAAAACATATTTTGATTTAAATAATAAGCTATTTGACGCTACAAAATCCCCGTTGCTGGGTTTTTTTTTACTCTAAAATATGGGTACTACCCTACTTAGTATATTTTTAGTGAAATGTGTTAAAGGCCGGCTACATTTTTGCTCCAAAACTAGAAAAAACTAAAAAAAAAATAATAAAAGTCTAAATTTCAAAATAAAATTGCGTTTATTGGTAAAGAACGATCAGCTCAAGAGTTCCTGAAGGGTCACAACTAAAGAAAAGTGATGGTACAATCAATATTTTTTCATATATGAAAAAGGCCGGCAGAAACGAGGCCACACACCAGGACCGAACTTTATAGAAATAAAAAAAACATATTTTGATTTAAATAATAAGCTATTTGAGGCTACAAAATCCCCGTTGCTGGGGTTTTTTTTTACTCTAAAATATGGGTACTACCCTACTTAGTTTATTTTTAGTGAAATGTGTTAAAGGCCGGCTATATTTTTGCTCCAAAACTAGAAAAACTAAAAAAAAATAATAAAAGTCTAAATTTCAAAATAAAATTGCGTTTATTGGTAAAGAACGATCAGCTCAAGAGTTCCTGGAGGGTCACAACTAAAGAAAAGTGATGGTACAGTCAATATTTTTTCATATATGAAAAAGGCCGGCAGAAACGAGGCCACACACCAGAACCGAACTTTATAGAAATAAAAAAAACATATTTCGATTTAAATAATAAGCTATTTGACGCTACAAAATCCCCGTTGCTGGTTTTTTTTTTACTCTAAAATATGGGTACTACCCTACTTAGTATATTTTTAGTGAAATGTGTTAAAGGCCGGCTACATTTTTGCTCCAAAACTAGAAAAAACTAAAAAAAAAATAATAAAAGTCTAAATTTCAAAATAAAATTGCGTTTATTGGTAAAGAACGATCAGCTCAAGAGTTCCTGGAGGGTCACAACTAAAGAAAAGTGATGGTACAATCAATATTTTTTCATATATGAAAAAGGCCGGCAGAAACGAGGCTACACACCAGAACCGAACTTTATAGAAATAAAAAAACATATTTCAATTTAAATAATAAGCTATTTGACGCTACAAAATCCCCGTTGCTGTTTTTTTTTACTCTAAAATATGGGTACTACTCTACTTAGTATATTTTTAGTGAAATGTGTTAAAGGCCGGCTACATTTTTGCTCCAAAACTAGAAAAAACTAAAAAAAAATAATAAAAGTCTAAATTTCAAAATAAAATTGCGTTTATTGGTAAAGAACGATCACCTCAAGGGTTCCTGGAGGGTCACAACTAAAGAAAAGTGATGGTACAGTCAATATTTTTTCATATATGAAAAAGGCCGGCAGAAACGAGGCCACACCCCAGAACCGAACTTTATAGAAATAAAAAAAACATATTTTGATTTAAATAATAAGCTATTTGACGCTACAAAATCCCCGTTGCTGGGGTTTTTTTTACTCTAAAATATGGGTACTACCCTACTTAGTATATTTTTAGTGAAATGTGTTAAAGGCCGGCTACATTTTTGCTCCAAAACTAGAAAAAACTAAAAAAAAAATAATAAAAGTCTAAATTTCAAAATAAAATTGCGTTTATTGGTAAAGAACGATTAGCTCAAGAGTTCCTGGAGGGTCACAACTAAAGAAAAGTGATGGTACAATCAATATTTTTTCATATATGAAAAAGGCCGGCAAAAACGAGGCTACACACCAGAACCGAACTTTATAGAAATAAAAAAACATATTTCAATTTAAATAATAAGCTATTTGACGCTACAAAATCCCCGTTGCTGGTTTTTTTTACTCTAAAATATGGGTACTACTCTACTTAGTATATTTTTAGTGAAATGTGTTAAAGGCCGGCTACATTTTTGCTCCAAAACTAGAAAAAACTAAAAAAAAATAATAAAAGTCTAAATTTCAAAATAAAATTGCGTTTATTGGTAAAGAACGATCAGCTCAAGAGTTCCTGGAGGGTCACAACTAAAGAAAAGTGATGGTACAGTCAATATTTTTTCATATATGAAAAAGGCCGGCAGAAACGAGGCCACACCCCAGAACCGAACTTTATAGAAATAAAAAAAACATATTTCGATTTAAATAATAAGCTATTTGACGCTACAAAATCCCCGTTGCTGGGGTTTTTTTACTCTAAAATATGGGTACTACCCTACTTAGTATATTTTTAGTGAAATATGTTAAAGGCCGGCTACATTTTTGCTCCAAAACTAGAAAAAACTAAAAAAAAAAATAATAAAAGTCTAAATTTCAAAATAAAACTGCGTTTATTGGTAAAGAACGATCACCTCAAGGGTTCCTGGAGGGTCACAACTAAAGAAAAGTGATGGTACAATCAATATTTTTTCATATATGAAAAAGGCCGGCAGAAACGAGGCCACACACCAGGACCGAACTTTATAGAAATAAAAAAAACATATTTCGATTTAAATAATAAGCTATTTGACGCTACAAAATCCCCGTTGCTGGTTTTTTTTTACACTAAAATATGGGTACTACCCTACTTAGTATATTTTTAGTGAAATGTGTAAAAGGCCGGCTACATTTTTGCTCCAAAACTAGAAAAAACTAAAAAAAAAATAATAAAAGTCTAAATTTCAAAATAAAATTGCGTTTATTGGTAAAGAACGATCAGCTCAAGAGTTCCTGGAGAGTCACAACTAAAGAAAAGTGATGGTACAGTCAATATTTTTTCATATATGAAAAAGGCCGGCAGAAACGAGGCCACACACCAGAACCGAACTTTATAGAAATAAAAAAAACATATTTCGATTTAAATAATAAGCTATTTGACGCTACAAAATCCCCGTTGCTGGGGGTTTTTTTACTCTAAAATATGGGTACTACCCTACTTAGTATATTTTTAGTGAAATATGTTAAAGGCCGGCTACATTTTTGCTCCAAAACTAGAAAAAACTAAAAAAAAAAATAATAAAAGTCTAAATTTCAAAATAAAATTGCGTTTATTGGTAAAGAACGATCAGCTCAAGAGTTCCTGGAGGGTCACAACTAAAGAAAAGTGATGGTACAATCAATATTTTTTCATATATGAAAAAGGCCGGCAGAAACGAGGCCACACACCAGGACCGAACTTTATAGAAATAAAAAAAACATATTTTGATTTAAATAATAAGCTATTTGACGCTACAAAATCCCCGTTGCTGAAGTTTTTTTTACTCTAAAATATGGGTACTATCCTACTTAGTTTATTTTTAGTGAAATATGTTAAAGACCGGCTACATTTTTGCTTCAAAACTAGAAAAACTAAAAAAAAAATAATAAAAGTCTAAATTTCAAAATAAAACTGCGTTTATTGGTAAAGAACGATCACCTCAAGGGTTCCTGGAGGGTCACAACTAAAGAAAAGTGATGATACAATCAATATTTTTTCATATATGAAAAAGGCCGGCAGAAACGAGGCTACACACCAGAACCGAACTTTATAGAAATAAAAAAACATATTTCAATTTAAATAATAAGCTATTTGACGCTACAAAATCCCCGTTGCTGGTTTTTTTTACTCTAAAATATGGGTACTACTCTACTTAGTATATTTTTAGTGAAATATGTTAAAGGCCGGCTACATTTTTGCTCCAAAACTAGAAAAAACTAAAAAAAAAATAATAAAAGTCTAAATTTCAAAATAAAACTGCGTTTATTGGTAAAGAACGATCACCTCAAGGGTTCCTGGAGGGTCACAACTAAAGAAAAGTGATGGTACAATCAATATTTTTTCATATATGAAAAAGGCCGGCAGAAACGAGGCTACACACCAGAACCGAACTTTATAGAAATAAAAAAACATATTTCGATTTAAATAATAAGCTATTTGACGCTACAAAATCCCCGTTGCTGTTTTTTTTTTACTCTAAAATATGGGTACTACTCTACTTAGTATATTTTTAGTGAAATGTGTTAAAGGCCGGCTACATTTTTGCTCCAAAACTAGAAAAAACTAAAAAAAAATAATAAAAGTCTAAATTTTAAAATAAAATTGCGTTTATTGGTAAAGAACGATCAGCTCAAGAGTTCCTGGAGAGTCACAACTAAAGAAAAGTGATGGTACAGTCAATATTTTTTCATATATGAAAAAGGCCGGCAGAAACGAGGCCACACACCAGAACCGAACTTTATAGAAATAAAAAAAACATATTTCGATTTAAATAATAAGCTATTTGACGCTACAAAATCCCCGTTGCTGGGGGTTTTTTTACTCTAAAATATGGGTACTACCCTACTTAGTCTATTTTTAGTGAAATATGTTAAAGGCCGGCTACATTTTTGCTCCAAAACTAGAAAAAACTAAAAAAAAAAATAATAAAAGTCTAAATTTCAAAATAAAATTGCGTTTATTGGTAAAGAACGATCAGCTCAAGAGTTCCTGGAGGGTCACAACTAAAGAAAAGTGATGGTACAATCAATATTTTTTCATATATGAAAAAGGCCGGCAGAAACGAGGCCACACACCAGGACCGAACTTTATAGAAATAAAAAAAACATATTTTGATTTAAATAATAAGCTATTTGACGCTACAAAATCCCCGTTGCTGAAGTTTTTTTTACTCTAAAATATGGGTACTATCCTACTTAGTTTATTTTTAGTGAAATATGTTAAAGACCGGCTACATTTTTGCTTCAAAAATAGAAAAACTAAAAAAAAAATAATAAAAGTCTAAATTTCAAAATAAAACTGCGTTTATTGGTAAAGAACGATCACCTCAAGGGTTCCTGGAGGGTCACAACTAAAGAAAAGTGATGATACAATCAATATTTTTTCATATATGAAAAAGGCCGGCAGAAACGAGGCTACACACCAGAACCGAACTTTATAGAAATAAAAAAACATATTTCAATTTAAATAATAAGCTATTTGACGCTACAAAATCCCCGTTGCTGGTTTTTTTTACTCTAAAATATGGGTACTACTCTACTTAGTATATTTTTAGTGAAATGTGTTAATGGCCGGCTACATTTTTGCTCCAAAACTAGAAAAAACTAAAAAAAAATAATGAAAGTCTAAATTTCAAAATAAAATTGCGTTTATTGGTAAAGAACGATCAGCTCAAGAGTTCCTGGAGGGTCACAACTAAAGAAAAGTGATGGTACAGTCAATATTTTTTCATATATGAAAAAGGCCGGCAGAAACGAGGCCACACACCAGAACCGAACTTTATAGAAATAAAAAAAAACATATTTCGATTTAAATAATAAGCTATTTGACGCTACAAAATCCCCGTTGCTGGGGTTTTTTTACTCTAAAATATGGGTACTACCCTACTTAGTATATTTTTAGTGAAATATGTTAAAGGCCGGCTACATTTTTGCTCCAAAACTAGAAAAAACTAAAAAAAAAAATAATAAAAGTCTAAATTTCAAAATAAAACTGCGTTTATTGGTAAAGAACGATCACCTCAAGGGTTCCTGGAGGGTCACAACTAAAGAAAAGTGATGGTACAATCAATATTTTTTCATATATGAAAAAGGCCGGCAGAAACGAGGCCACACACCAGGACCGAACTTTATAGAAATAAAAAAAACATATTTCGATTTAAATAATAAGCTATTTGACGCTACAAAATCCCCGTTGCTGAAGTTTTTTTTACTCTAAAATATGGGTACTATCCTACTTAGTTTATTTTTAGTGAAATATGTTAAAGACCGGCTACATTTTTGCTTCAAAACTAGAAAAACTAAAAAAAAAATAATAAAAGTCTAAATTTCAAAATAAAACTGCGTTTATTGGTAAAGAACGATCACCTCAAGGGTTCCTGGAGGGTCACAACTAAAGAAAAGTGATGATACAATCAATATTTTTTCATATATGAAAAAGGCCGGCAGAAACGAGGCTACACACCAGAACCGAACTTTATAGAAATAAAAAAACATATTTCAATTTAAATAATAAGCTATTTGACGCTACAAAATCCCCGTTGCTGGTTTTTTTTACTCTAAAATATGGGTACTACTCTACTTAGTATATTTTTAGTGAAATATGTTAAAGGCCGGCTACATTTTTGCTCCAAAACTAGAAAAAACTAAAAAAAAAAATAATAAAAGTCTAAATTTCAAAATAAAACTGCGTTTATTGGTAAAGAACGATCACCTCAAGGGTTCCTGGAGGGTCACAATTAAAGAAAAGTGATGATACAATCAATATTTTTTCATATATGAAAAAGGCCGGCAGAAACGAGGCTACACACCAGAACCGAACTTTATAGAAATAAAAAAACATATTTCAATTTAAATAATAAGCTATTTGACGCTACAAAATCCCCGTTGCTGGTTTTTTTTACTCTAAAATATGGGTACTACTCTACTTAGTATATTTTTAGTGAAATATGTTAAAGGCCGGCTACATTTTTGCTCCAAAACTAGAAAAAACTAAAAAAAAAATAATAAAAGTCTAAATTTCAAAATAAAACTGCGTTTATTGGTAAAGAACGATCACCTCAAGGGTTCCTGGAGGGTCACAACTAAAGAAAAGTGATGATACAATCAATATTTTTTCATATATGAAAAAGGCCGGCAGAAACGAGGCTACACACCAGAACCGAACTTTATAGAAATAAAAAAACATATTTCGATTTAAATAATAAGCTATTTGACGCTACAAAATCCCCGTTGCTGTTTTTTTTTACTCTAAAATATGGGTACTACTCTACTTAGTATATTTTTAGTGAAATGTGTTAAAGGCCGGCTACATTTTTGCTCCAAAACTAGAAAAAACTAAAAAAAAATAATAAAAGTCTAAATTTCAAAATAAAATTGCGTTTATTGGTAAAGAACGATCAGCTCAAGAGTTCCTGGAGAGTCACAACTAAAGAAAAGTGATGGTACAGTCAATATTTTTTCATATATGAAAAAGGCCGGCAGAAACGAGGCCACACACCAGAACCGAACTTTATAGAAATAAAAAAAACATATTTCGATTTAAATAATAAGCTATTTGACGCTACAAAATCCCCGTTGCTGGGGGTTTTTTTACTCTAAAATATGGGTACTACCCTACTTAGTATATTTTTAGTGAAATATGTTAAAGGCCGGCTACATTTTTGCTCCAAAACTAGAAAAAACTAAAAAAAAAATAATAAAAGTCTAAATTTCAAAATAAAATTGCGTTTATTGGTAAAGAACGATCAGCTCAAGAGTTCCTGGAGGGTCACAACTAAAGAAAAGTGATGGTACAATCAATATTTTTTCATATATGAAAAAGGCCGGCAGAAACGAGGCCACACACCAGGACCGAACTTTATAGAAATAAAAAAAACATATTTTGATTTAAATAATAAGCTATTTGACGCTACAAAATCCCCGTTGCTGAAGTTTTTTTTACTCTAAAATATGGGTACTATCCTACTTAGTTTATTTTTAGTGAAATATGTTAAAGACCGGCTACATTTTTGCTTCAAAACTAGAAAAACTAAAAAAAAAATAATAAAAGTCTAAATTTCAAAATAAAACTGCGTTTATTGGTAAAGAACGATCACCTCAAGGGTTCCTGGAGGGTCACAACTAAAGAAAAGTGATGATACAATCAATATTTTTTCATATATGAAAAAGGCCGGCAGAAACGAGGCTACACACCAGAACCGAACTTTATAGAAATAAAAAAACATATTTCAATTTAAATAATAAGCTATTTGACGCTACAAAATCCCCGTTGCTGGTTTTTTTTACTCTAAAATATGGGTACTACTCTACTTAGTATATTTTTAGTGAAATGTGTTAATGGCCGGCTACATTTTTGCTCCAAAACTAGAAAAAACTAAAAAAAAATAATAAAAGTCTAAATTTCAAAATAAAATTGCGTTTATTGGTAAAGAACGATCAGCTCAAGAGTTCCTGGAGGGTCACAACTAAAGAAAAGTGATGGTACAGTCAATATTTTTTCATATATGAAAAAGGCCGGCAGAAACGAGGCCACACACCAGAACCGAACTTTATAGAAATAAAAAAAACATATTTCGATTTAAATAATAAGCTATTTGACGCTACAAAATCCCCGTTGCTGGGGTTTTTTTACTCTAAAATATGGGTACTACCCTACTTAGTATATTTTTAGTGAAATATGTTAAAGGCCGGCTACATTTTTGCTCCAAAACTAGAAAAAACTAAAAAAAAAAATAATAAAAGTCTAAATTTCAAAATAAAACTGCGTTTATTGGTAAAGAACGATCACCTCAAGGGTTCCTGGAGGGTCACAACTAAAGAAAAGTGATGATACAATCAATATTTTTTCATATATGAAAAAGGCCGGCAGAAACGAGGCCACACACCAGGACCGAACTTTATAGAAATAAAAAAACATATTTCAATTTAAATAATAAGCTATTTGACGCTACAAAATCCCCGTTGCTGAAGTTTTTTTACTCTAAAATATGGGTACTACTCTACTTAGTATATTTTTAGTGAAATATGTTAAAGGCCGGCTACATTTTTGCTCCAAAACTAGAAAAAACTAAAAAAAAAAATAATAAAAGTCTAAATTTCAAAATAAAACTGCGTTTATTGGTAAAGAACGATCACCTCAAGGGTTCCTGGAGGGTCACAACTAAAGAAAAGTGATGATACAATCAATATTTTTTCATATATGAAAAAGGCCGGCAGAAACGAGGCTACACACCAGAACCGAACTTTATAGAAATAAAAAAACATATTTCAATTTAAATAATAAGCTATTTGACGCTACAAAATCCCCGTTGCTGGTTTTTTTTTACTCTAAAATATGGGTACTACTCTACTTAGTATATTTTTAGTGAAATATGTTAAAGGCCGGCTACATTTTTGCTCCAAAACTAGAAAAAACTAAAAAAAAAATAATAAAAGTCTAAATTTCAAAATAAAACTGCGTTTATTGGTAAAGAACGATCACCTCAAGGGTTCCTGGAGGGTCACAACTAAAGAAAAGTGATGGTACAATCAATATTTTTTCATATATGAAAAAGGCCGGCAGAAACGAGGCTACACACCAGAACCGAACTTTATAGAAATAAAAAAACATATTTCGATTTAAATAATAAGCTATTTGACGCTACAAAATCCCCGTTGCTGTTTTTTTTTTACTCTAAAATATGGGTACTACTCTACTTAGTATATTTTTAGTGAAATGTGTTAAAGGCCGGCTACATTTTTGCTCCAAAACTAGAAAAAACTAAAAAAAAATAATAAAAGTCTAAATTTCAAAATAAAATTGCGTTTATTGGTAAAGAACGATCAGCTCAAGAGTTCCTGGAGAGTCACAACTAAAGAAAAGTGATGGTACAGTCAATATTTTTTCATATATGAAAAAGGCCGGCAGAAACGAGGCCACACACCAGAACCGAACTTTATAGAAATAAAAAAAACATATTTCGATTTAAATAATAAGCTATTTGACGCTACAAAATCCCCGTTGCTGGGGGTTTTTTACTCTAAAATATGGGTACTACCCTACTTAGTATATTTTTAGTGAAATATGTTAAAGGCCGGCTACATTTTTGCTCCAAAACTAGAAAAAACTAAAAAAAATAATAATAAAAGTCTAAATTTCAAAATAAAATTGCGTTTATTGGTAAAGAACGATCAGCTCAAGAGTTCCTGGAGGGTCACAACTAAAGAAAAGTGATGGTACAATTAATATTTTTTCATATATGAAAAAGGCCGGCAGAAACGAGGCTACACACCAGAACCGAACTTTATAGAAATAAAAAAACATATTTCGATTTAAATAATAAGCTATTTGACGCTACAAAATCCCCGTTGCTGTTTTTTTTTTACTCTAAAATATGGGTACTACTCTACTTAGTATATTTTTAGTGAAATGTGTTAAAGGCCGGCTACATTTTTGCTCCAAAACTAGAAAAAACTAAAAAAAAATAATAAAAGTCTAAATTTCAAAATAAAATTGCGTTTATTGGTAAAGAACGATCAGCTCAAGAGTTCCTGGAGAGTCACAACTAAAGAAAAGTGATGGTACAGTCAATATTTTTTCATATATGAAAAAGGCCGGCAGAAACGAGGCCACACACCAGAACCGAACTTTATAGAAATAAAAAAAACATATTTCGATTTAAATAATAAGCTATTTGACGCTACAAAATCCCCGTTGCTGGGGGTTTTTTACTCTAAAATATGGGTACTACCCTACTTAGTATATTTTTAGTGAAATATGTTAAAGGCCGGCTACATTTTTGCTCCAAAACTAGAAAAAACTAAAAAAAAAAATAATAAAAGTCTAAATTTCAAAATAAAATTGCGTTTATTGGTAAAGAACGATCAGCTCAAGAGTTCCTGGAGGGTCACAACTAAAGAAAAGTGATGGTACAATCAATATTTTTTCATATATGAAAAAGTCCGGCAGAAACGAGGCCACACACCAGGACCGAACTTTATAGAAATAAAAAAAACATATTTTGATTTAAATAATAAGCTATTTGACGCTACAAAATCCCCGTTGCTGAAGTTTTTTTTACTCTAAAATATGGGTACTATCCTACTTAGTTTATTTTTAGTGAAATATGTTAAAGACCGGCTACATTTTTGCTTCAAAACTAGAAAAACTAAAAAAAAAATAATAAAAGTCTAAATTTCAAAATAAAACTGCGTTTATTGGTAAAGAACGATCACCTCAAGGGTTCCTGGAGGGTCACAACTAAAGAAAAGTGATGATACAATCAATATTTTTTCATATATGAAAAAGGCCGGCAGAAACGAGGCTACACACCAGAACCGAACTTTATAGAAATAAAAAAACATATTTCAATTTAAATAATAAGCTATTTGACGCTACAAAATCCCCGTTGCTGGTTTTTTTTACTCTAAAATATGGGTACTACTCTACTTAGTATATTTTTAGTGAAATGTGTTAATGGCCGGCTACATTTTTGCTCCAAAACTAGAAAAAACTAAAAAAAAATAATAAAAGTCTAAATTTCAAAATAAAATTGCGTTTATTGGTAAAGAACGATCAGCTCAAGAGTTCCTGGAGGGTCACAACTAAAGAAAAGTGATGGTACAGTCAATATTTTTTCATATATGAAAAAGGCCGGCAGAAACGAGGCCACACACCAGAACCGAACTTTATAGAAATAAAAAAAACATATTTCGATTTAAATAATAAGCTATTTGACGCTACAAAATCCCCGTTGCTGGGGTTTTTTTACTCTAAAATATGGGTACTACCCTACTTAGTATATTTTTAGTGAAATATGTTAAAGGCCGGCTACATTTTTGCTCCAAAACTAGAAAAAACTAAAAAAAAAAATAATAAAAGTCTAAATTTCAAAATAAAACTGCGTTTATTGGTAAAGAACGATCACCTCAAGGGTTCCTGGAGGGTCACAACTAAAGAAAAGTGATGATACAATCAATATTTTTTCATATATGAAAAAGGCCGGCAGAAACGAGGCCACACACCAGGACCGAACTTTATAGAAATAAAAAAACATATTTCAATTTAAATAATAAGCTATTTGACGCTACAAAATCCCCGTTGCTGAAGTTTTTTTACTCTAAAATATGGGTACTACTCTACTTAGTATATTTTTAGTGAAATATGTTAAAGGCCGGCTACATTTTTGCTCCAAAACTAGAAAAAACTAAAAAAAAAAATAATAAAAGTCTAAATTTCAAAATAAAACTGCGTTTATTGGTAAAGAACGATCACCTCAAGGGTTCCTGGAGGGTCACAACTAAAGAAAAGTGATGATACAATCAATATTTTTTCATATATGAAAAAGGCCGGCAGAAACGAGGCTACACACCAGAACCGAACTTTATAGAAATAAAAAAACATATTTCAATTTAAATAATAAGCTATTTGACGCTACAAAATCCCCGTTGCTGGTTTTTTTTACTCTAAAATATGGGTACTACTCTACTTAGTATATTTTTAGTGAAATATGTTAAAGGCCGGCTACATTTTTGCTCCAAAACTAGAAAAAACTAAAAAAAAAATAATAAAAGTCTAAATTTCAAAATAAAACTGCGTTTATTGGTAAAGAACGATCACCTCAAGGGTTCCTGGAGGGTCACAACTAAAGAAAAGTGATGGTACAATCAATATTTTTTCATATATGAAAAAGGCCGGCAGAAACGAGGCTACACACCAGAACCGAACTTTATAGAAATAAAAAAACATATTTCGATTTAAATAATAAGCTATTTGACGCTACAAAATCCCCGTTGCTGTTTTTTTTTTACTCTAAAATATGGGTACTACTCTACTTAGTATATTTTTAGTGAAATGTGTTAAAGGCCGGCTACATTTTTGCTCCAAAACTAGAAAAAACTAAAAAAAAATAATAAAAGTCTAAATTTCAAAATAAAATTGCGTTTATTGGTAAAGAACGATCAGCTCAAGAGTTCCTGGAGAGTCACAACTAAAGAAAAGTGATGGTACAGTCAATATTTTTTCATATATGAAAAAGGCCGGCAGAAACGAGGCCACACACCAGAACCGAACTTTATAGAAATAAAAAAAACATATTTCGATTTAAATAATAAGCTATTTGACGCTACAAAATCCCCGTTGCTGGGGGTTTTTTACTCTAAAATATGGGTACTACCCTACTTAGTATATTTTTAGTGAAATATGTTAAAGGCCGGCTACATTTTTGCTCCAAAACTAGAAAAAACTAAAAAAAATAATAATAAAAGTCTAAATTTCAAAATAAAATTGCGTTTATTGGTAAAGAACGATCAGCTCAAGAGTTCCTGGAGGGTCACAACTAAAGAAAAGTGATGGTACAATTAATATTTTTTCATATATGAAAAAGGCCGGCAGAAACGAGGCTACACACCAGAACCGAACTTTATAGAAATAAAAAAACATATTTCGATTTAAATAATAAGCTATTTGACGCTACAAAATCCCCGTTGCTGTTTTTTTTTTACTCTAAAATATGGGTACTACTCTACTTAGTATATTTTTAGTGAAATGTGTTAAAGGCCGGCTACATTTTTGCTCCAAAACTAGAAAAAACTAAAAAAAAATAATAAAAGTCTAAATTTCAAAATAAAATTGCGTTTATTGGTAAAGAACGATCAGCTCAAGAGTTCCTGGAGAGTCACAACTAAAGAAAAGTGATGGTACAGTCAATATTTTTTCATATATGAAAAAGGCCGGCAGAAACGAGGCCACACACCAGAACCGAACTTTATAGAAATAAAAAAAACATATTTCGATTTAAATAATAAGCTATTTGACGCTACAAAATCCCCGTTGCTGGGGGTTTTTTACTCTAAAATATGGGTACTACCCTACTTAGTATATTTTTAGTGAAATATGTTAAAGGCCGGCTACATTTTTGCTCCAAAACTAGAAAAAACTAAAAAAAAAAATAATAAAAGTCTAAATTTCAAAATAAAATTGCGTTTATTGGTAAAGAACGATCAGCTCAAGAGTTCCTGGAGGGTCACAACTAAAGAAAAGTGATGGTACAATCAATATTTTTTCATATATGAAAAAGTCCGGCAGAAACGAGGCCACACACCAGGACCGAACTTTATAGAAATAAAAAAAACATATTTTGATTTAAATAATAAGCTATTTGACGCTACAAAATCCCCGTTGCTGAAGTTTTTTTTACTCTAAAATATGGGTACTATCCTACTTAGTTTATTTTTAGTGAAATATGTTAAAGACCGGCTACATTTTTGCTTCAAAACTAGAAAAACTAAAAAAAAAATAATAAAAGTCTAAATTTCAAAATAAAACTGCGTTTATTGGTAAAGAACGATCACCTCAAGGGTTCCTGGAGGGTCACAACTAAAGAAAAGTGATGATACAATCAATATTTTTTCATATATGAAAAAGGCCGGCAGAAACGAGGCTACACACCAGAACCGAACTTTATAGAAATAAAAAAACATATTTCAATTTAAATAATAAGCTATTTGACGCTACAAAATCCCCGTTGCTGGTTTTTTTTACTCTAAAATATGGGTACTACTCTACTTAGTATATTTTTAGTGAAATGTGTTAATGGCCGGCTACATTTTTGCTCCAAAACTAGAAAAAACTAAAAAAAAATAATAAAAGTCTAAATTTCAAAATAAAATTGCGTTTATTGGTAAAGAACGATCAGCTCAAGAGTTCCTGGAGGGTCACAACTAAAGAAAAGTGATGGTACAGTCAATATTTTTTCATATATGAAAAAGGCCGGCAGAAACGAGGCCACACACCAGAACCGAACTTTATAGAAATAAAAAAAACATATTTCGATTTAAATAATAAGCTATTTGACGCTACAAAATCCCCGTTGCTGGGGTTTTTTTACTCTAAAATATGGGTACTACCCTACTTAGTATATTTTTAGTGAAATATGTTAAAGGCCGGCTACATTTTTGCTCCAAAACTAGAAAAAACTAAAAAAAAAAATAATAAAAGTCTAAATTTCAAAATAAAACTGCGTTTATTGGTAAAGAACGATCACCTCAAGGGTTCCTGGAGGGTCACAACTAAAGAAAAGTGATGGTACAATCAATATTTTTTCATATATGAAAAAGACCGGCAGAAACGAGGCCACACACCAGGACCGAACTTTATAGAAATAAAAAAAACATATTTCGATTTAAATAATAAGCTATTTGACGCTACAAAATCCCCGTTGCTGGTTTTTTTTTACTCTAAAATATGGGTACTACCCTACTTAGTATATTTTTAGTGAAATATGTTAAAGGCCGGCTACATTTTTGCTCCAAAACTAGAAAAAACTAAAAAAAAAAAATAATAAAAGTCTAAATTTCAAAATAAAATTGCGTTTATTGGTAAAGAACGATCAGCTCAAGAGTTCCTGGAGGGTCACAACTAAAGAAAAGTGATGGTACAATCAATATTTTTTCATATATGAAAAAGGCCGGCAGAAACGAGGCCACACACCAGGACCGAACTTTATAGAAATAAAAAAAACATATTTTGATTTAAATAATAAGCTATTTGACGCTACAAAATCCCCGTTGCTGAAGTTTTTTTTACTCTAAAATATGGGTACTATCCTACTTAGTTTATTTTTAGTGAAATATGTTAAAGACCGGCTACATTTTTGCTTCAAAACTAGAAAAACTAAAAAAAAAATAATAAAAGTCTAAATTTCAAAATAAAACTGCGTTTATTGGTAAAGAACGATCACCTCAAGGGTTCCTGGAGGGTCACAACTAAAGAAAAGTGATGATACAATCAATATTTTTTCATATATGAAAAAGGCCGGCAGAAACGAGGCTACACACCAGAACCGAACTTTATAGAAATAAAAAAACATATTTCAATTTAAATAATAAGCTATTTGACGCTACAAAATCCCCGTTGCTGGTTTTTTTTACTCTAAAATATGGGTACTACTCTACTTAGTATATTTTTAGTGAAATATGTTAAAGGCCGGCTACATTTTTGCTCCAAAACTAGAAAAAACTAACAAAAAAAATAATAAAAGTCTAAATTTCAAAATAAAACTGCGTTTATTGGTAAAGAACGATCACCTCAAGGGTTCCTGGAGGGTCACAACTAAAGAAAAGTGATGGTACAATCAATATTTTTTCATATATGAAAAAGGCCGGCAGAAACGAGGCTACACACCAGAACCGAACTTTATAGAAATAAAAAAACATATTTCGATTTAAATAATAAGCTATTTGACGCTACAAAATCCCCGTTGCTGTTTTTTTTTTACTCTAAAATATGGGTACTACTCTACTTAGTATATTTTTAGTGAAATGTGTTAAAGGCCGGCTACATTTTTGCTCCAAAACTAGAAAAAACTAAAAAAAAATAATAAAAGTCTAAATTTCAAAATAAAATTGCGTTTATTGGTAAAGAACGATCAGCTCAAGAGTTCCTGGAGAGTCACAACTAAAGAAAAGTGATGGTACAGTCAATATTTTTTCATATATGAAAAAGGCCGGCAGAAACGAGGCCACACACCAGAACCGAACTTTATAGAAATAAAAAAAACATATTTCGATTTAAATAATAAGCTATTTGACGCTACAAAATCCCCGTTGCTGGGGTTTTTTTTACTCTAAAATATGGGTACTACCCTACTTAGTATATTTTTAGTGAAATATGTTAAAGGCCGGCTACATTTTTGCTCCAAAACTAGAAAAAACTAAAAAAAAAATAATAAAAGTCTAAATTTCAAAATAAAATTGCGTTTATTGGTAAAGAACGATCAGCTCAAGAGTTCCTGGAGGGTCACAACTAAAGAAAAGTGATGGTACAATCAATATTTTTTCATATATGAAAAAGGCCGGCAGAAACGAGGCCACACACCAGGACCGAACTTTATAGAAATAAAAAAAACATATTTTGATTTAAATAATAAGCTATTTGACGCTACAAAATCCCCGTTGCTGAAGTTTTTTTTACTCTAAAATATGGGTACTATCCTACTTAGTTTATTTTTAGTGAAATATGTTAAAGACCGGCTACATTTTTGCTTCAAAACTAGAAAAACTAAAAAAAAAATAATAAAAGTCTAAATTTCAAAATAAAACTGCGTTTATTGGTAAAGAACGATCACCTCAAGGGTTCCTGGAGGGTCACAACTAAAGAAAAGTGATGATACAATCAATATTTTTTCATATATGAAAAAGGCCGGCAGAAACGAGGCTACACACCAGAACCGAACTTTATAGAAATAAAAAAACATATTTCAATTTAAATAATAAGCTATTTGACGCTACAAAATCCCCGTTGCTGGTTTTTTTTACTCTAAAATATGGGTACTACTCTACTTAGTATATTTTTAGTGAAATGTGTTAAAGGCCGGCTACATTTTTGCTCCAAAACTAGAAAAAACTAAAAAAAAATAATAAAAGTCTAAATTTCAAAATAAAATTGCGTTTATTGGTAAAGAACGATCAGCTCAAGAGTTCCTGGAGGGTCACAACTAAAGAAAAGTGATGGTACAGTCAATATTTTTTCATATATGAAAAAGGCCGGCAGAAACGAGGCCACACACCAGAACCGAACTTTATAGAAATAAAAAAAACATATTTCGATTTAAATAATAAGCTATTTGACGCTACAAAATCCCCGTTGCTGGGGTTTTTTACTCTAAAATATGGGTACTACCCTACTTAGTATATTTTTAGTGAAATATGTTAAAGGCCGGCTACATTTTTGCTCCAAAACTAGAAAAAACTAAAAAAAAAAATAATAAAAGTCTAAATTTCAAAATAAAACTGCGTTTATTGGTAAAGAACGATCACCTCAAGGGTTCCTGGAGGGTCACAACTAAAGAAAAGTGATGGTACAATCAATATTTTTTCATATATGAAAAAGGCCGGCAGAAACGAGGCCACACACCAGGACCGAACTTTATAGAAATAAAAAAAACATATTTTGATTTAAATAATAAGCTATTTGACGCTACAAAATCCCCGTTGCTGAAGTTTTTTTTACTCTAAAATATGGGTACTATCCTACTTAGTTTATTTTTAGTGAAATATGTTAAAGACCGGCTACATTTTTGCTTCAAAACTAGAAAAACTAAAAAAAAAATAATAAAAGTCTAAATTTCAAAATAAAACTGCGTTTATTGGTAAAGAACGATCACCTCAAGGGTTCCTGGAGGGTCACAACTAAAGAAAAGTGATGATACAATCAATATTTTTTCATATATGAAAAAGGCCGGCAGAAACGAGGCTACACACCAGAACCGAACTTTATAGAAATAAAAAAACATATTTCAATTTAAATAATAAGCTATTTGACGCTACAAAATCCCCGTTGCTGGTTTTTTTTACTCTTAAATATGGGTACTACTCTACTTAGTATATTTTTAGTGAAATATGTTAAAGGCCGGCTACATTTTTGCTCCAAAACTAGAAAAAACTAAAAAAAAAAATAAT
Organism: Polydrusus cervinus; assembly: GCA_935413205.1. Lineage (NCBI taxonomy): Eukaryota > Metazoa > Arthropoda > Insecta > Coleoptera > Curculionidae > Polydrusus > Polydrusus cervinus. The sequence continues at coordinate 12,346,496 of OW284518.1, forward strand.
AAAAGTCTAAATTTCAAAATAAAACTGCGTTTATTGGTAAAGAACGATCACCTCAAGGGTTCCTGGAGGGTCACAACTAAAGAAAAGTGATGGTACAATCAATATTTTTTCATATATGAAAAAGGCCGGCAGAAACGAGGCTACACACCAGAACCGAACTTTATAGAAATAAAAAAACATATTTCGATTTAAATAATAAGCTATTTGACGCTACAAAATCCCCGTTGCTGTTTTTTTTTTACTCTAAAATATGGGTACTACTCTACTTAGTATATTTTTAGTGAAATGTGTTAAAGGCCGGCTACATTTTTGCTCCAAAACTAGAAAAAACTAAAAAAAAATAATAAAAGTCTAAATTTCAAAATAAAATTGCGTTTATTGGTAAAGAACGATCAGCTCAAGAGTTCCTGGAGAGTCACAACTAAAGAAAAGTGATGGTACAGTCAATATTTTTTCATATATGAAAAAGGCCGGCAGAAACGAGGCCACACACCAGAACCGAACTTTATAGAAATAAAAAAAACATATTTCGATTTAAATAATAAGCTATTTGACGCTACAAAATCCCCGTTGCTGGGGTTTTTTTTACTCTAAAATATGGGTACTACCCTACTTAGTATATTTTTAGTGAAATATGTTAAAGGCCGGCTACATTTTTGCTCCAAAACTAGAAAAAACTAAAAAAAAAATAATAAAAGTCTAAATTTCAAAATAAAATTGCGTTTATTGGTAAAGAACGATCAGCTCAAGAGTTCCTGGAGGGTCACAACTAAAGAAAAGTGATGGTACAATCAATATTTTTTCATATATGAAAAAGGCCGGCAGAAACGAGGCCACACACCAGGACCGAACTTTATAGAAATAAAAAAAACATATTTTGATTTAAATAATAAGCTATTTGACGCTACAAAATCCCCGTTGCTGAAGTTTTTTTTACTCTAAAATATGGGTACTATCCTACTTAGTTTATTTTTAGTGAAATATGTTAAAGACCGGCTACATTTTTGCTTCAAAACTAGAAAAACTAAAAAAAAAATAATAAAAGTCTAAATTTCAAAATAAAACTGCGTTTATTGGTAAAGAACGATCACCTCAAGGGTTCCTGGAGGGTCACAACTAAAGAAAAGTGATGATACAATCAATATTTTTTCATATATGAAAAAGGCCGGCAGAAACGAGGCTACACACCAGAACCGAACTTTATAGAAATAAAAAAACATATTTCAATTTAAATAATAAGCTATTTGACGCTACAAAATCCCCGTTGCTGGTTTTTTTTACTCTAAAATATGGGTACTACTCTACTTAGTATATTTTTAGTGAAATGTGTTAAAGGCCGGCTACATTTTTGCTCCAAAACTAGAAAAAACTAAAAAAAAATAATAAAAGTCTAAATTTCAAAATAAAATTGCGTTTATTGGTAAAGAACGATCAGCTCAAGAGTTCCTGGAGGGTCACAACTAAAGAAAAGTGATGGTACAGTCAATATTTTTTCATATATGAAAAAGGCCGGCAGAAACGAGGCCACACACCAGAACCGAACTTTATAGAAATAAAAAAAACATATTTCGATTTAAATAATAAGCTATTTGACGCTACAAAATCCCCGTTGCTGGGGTTTTTTACTCTAAAATATGGGTACTACCCTACTTAGTATATTTTTAGTGAAATATGTTAAAGGCCGGCTACATTTTTGCTCCAAAACTAGAAAAAACTAAAAAAAAAAATAATAAAAGTCTAAATTTCAAAATAAAACTGCGTTTATTGGTAAAGAACGATCACCTCAAGGGTTCCTGGAGGGTCACAACTAAAGAAAAGTGATGGTACAATCAATATTTTTTCATATATGAAAAAGGCCGGCAGAAACGAGGCCACACACCAGGACCGAACTTTATAGAAATAAAAAAAACATATTTCGATTTAAATAATAAGCTATTTGACGCTACAAAATCCCCGTTGCTGGTTTTTTTTTACTCTAAAATATGGGTACTACCCTACTTAGTATATTTTTAGTGAAATGTGTTAAAGGCCGGCTACATTTTTGCTCCAAAACTAGAAAAAACTAAAAAAAAAATAATAAAAGTCTAAATTTCAAAATAAAATTGCGTTTATTGGTAAAGAACGATCAGCTCAAGAGTTCCTGGAGAGTCACAACTAAAGAAAAGTGATGGTACAGTCAATATTTTTTCATATATGAAAAAGGCCGGCAGAAACGAGGCCACACACCAGAACCGAACTTTATAGAAATAAAAAAAACATATTTCGATTTAAATAATAAGCTATTTGACGCTACAAAATCCCCGTTGCTGGGGGTTTTTTTACTCTAAAATATGGGTACTACCCTACTTAGTATATTTTTAGTGAAATATGTTAAAGGCCGGCTACATTTTTGCTCCAAAACTAGAAAAAACTAAAAAAAAAAATAATAAAAGTCTAAATTTCAAAATAAAATTGCGTTTATTGGTAAAGAACGATCAGCTCAAGAGTTCCTGGAGGGTCACAACTAAAGAAAAGTGATGGTACAATTAATATTTTTTCATATATGAAAAAGGCCGGCAGAAACGAGGCCACACACCAGGACCGAACTTTATAGAAATAAAAAAAACATATTTTGATTTAAATAATAAGCTATTTGACGCTACAAAATCCCCGTTGCTGAAGTTTTTTTTACTCTAAAATATGGGTACTATCCTACTTAGTTTATTTTTAGTGAAATATGTTAAAGACCGGCTACATTTTTGCTTCAAAACTAGAAAAACTAAAAAAATAATAATAAAAGTCTAAATTTCAAAATAAAACTGCGTTTATTGGTAAAGAACGATCACCTCAAGGGTTCCTGGAGGGTCACAACTAAAGAAAAGTGATGATACAATCAATATTTTTTCATATATGAAAAAGGCCGGCAGAAACGAGGCTACACACCAGAACCGAACTTTATAGAAATAAAAAAACATATTTCAATTTAAATAATAAGCTATTTGACGCTACAAAATCCCCGTTGCTGGTTTTTTTTACTCTAAAATATGGGTACTACTCTACTTAGTATATTTTTAGTGAAATATGTTAAAGGCCGGCTACATTTTTGCTCCAAAACTAGAAAAAACTAAAAAAAAAAATAATAAAAGTCTAAATTTCAAAATAAATCTGCGTTTATTGGTAAAGAACGATCACCTCAAGGGTTCCTGGAGGGTCACAACTAAAGAAAAGTGATGGTACAATCAATATTTTTTCATATATGAAAAAGGCCGGCAGAAACGAGGCCACACACCAGGACCGAACTTTATAGAAATAAAAAAAACATATTTCGATTTAAATAATAAGCTATTTGACGTTACAAAATCCCCGTTGCTGGTTTTTTTTTACTCTAAAATATGGGTACTACCCTACTTAGTATATTTTTAGTGAAATGTGTTAAAGGCCGGCTACATTTTTGCTCCAAAACTAGAAAAAACTAAAAAAAAAATAATAAAAGTCTAAATTTCAAAATAAAATTGCGTTTATTGGTAAAGAACGATCAGCTCAAGAGTTCCTGGAGGGTCACAACTAAAGAAAAGTGATGGTACAATCAATATTTTTTCATATATGAAAAAGGCCGGCAGAAACGAGGCCACACACCAGGACCGAACTTTATAGAAATAAAAAAAACATATTTTGATTTAAATAATAAGCTATTTGACGCTACAAAATCCCCGTTGCTGGTTTTTTTTTACTCTAAAATATGGGTACTACCCTACTTAGTATATTTTTAGTGAAATATGTTAAAGGTCGGCTACATTTTTGCTCCAAAACTAGAAAAAACTAAAAAAAAAATAATAAAAGTCTAAATTTGAAAATAAAACTGCGTTTATTGGTAAAGAACGATCACCTCAAGGGTTCCTGGAGGGTCACAACTAAAGAAAAGTGATGGTACAATTAATATTTTTTCATATATGAAAAAGGCCGGTAGAAACGAGGCTACACACCAGAACCGAACTTTATAGAAATAAAAAAACATATTTCAATTTAAATAATAAGCTATTTGACGCTACAGTCCTGAATAGTCTTGGTTTTTTTGTATTTCGACATCAATTTGTTCCGTTCTTTTTTCATAATTTTTAGGACGTCGGTAAACCAAGGAGCTTTAGGCTTTGTAACTCGGACCATGCGTAAAGGAGCATGACGATCAAACAACCGTAATATATTTTCAGTAAGTAAGTCGACCTTTTATGCAAGCATTGTTCATTATAGATTTCAGCCCAATTAGTATTTATCAGGTCCGAGTTGAATAGATCGATGTCAAATTGTTTAAAACTCCGAAACTCCACCATTTTTGGTGGCCTAACAGGGGCCCTGCAATTTATTTTACAAAAAGTAAGTTGATGATCTGTAACATCGTGCATATCGACATGCACGACTTCTCCATCTAGCAGATCTTCGTTGGATAATATAATTAGGTCAATAAGGCTACTCTGTCCACCACAATAGCGTGTCGGGGCTTTAACAACCTGAGAAAGTGAATAGGAACTGAGGAAAGCATCAAACATGTTCACGGAATTATTACAGGTCAAAAGATTGATGTTCATGGAAATGGAAATGGAAATGGAAATGGAAATAGAAATGGAAATGCAAAAAATCAAATCAAATCAAATCAAATGCAAATGCAAATGCAAATGCAAAAAATCAAATCAAATCAAATCAAATGCAAAGGCAAAGGCAAAGGCAAAGGCAAAGGCAAATGAAAATGAAAATGAAAATGCAAATGCAAATGCAAATGCAACAAATGCAAATGCAACAAATGCAAATGCAACAAATGCAACAAATGCAAATGCAACAAATGCAAATGCAACAAATGCAAATGCAACAAATGTAAATGCAACAAATGCAAATGCAACAAATGCAAATGCAACAAATGCAAATGCAACAAATGCAAATGCAACAAATGTAAATGCAACAAATGCAAATGCAAATGCAAATGCAAATGCAAATCCATATCAAATCCAAAACTTAATAATACAAACAAAACTTTACAATTACGCAATAATCACGAGACAAAATACAAAACAAATGCTAAGACAAACAATTAAAAAACTCATCTAAATCATAAAAACATTTATAAAATAATAATAAATTAGTCATTACAGACCGATTCTCCAAAAAGCCATGTTGCTTCGATGTTACAATATTTTTAAAATTAAATTTCAAAAAGTCAAGGATCTTAGGAATGAGAGATAGTTTAAAAATTGGTCTATAATTTGTCACTGAAGACCTGTCACCGCTGTTCTTGTATACTGGCTCTAGGAAGGAAAGTTTCCAGACTTCAGGAAACGTTCAAGAATTAAGAGATTGATTAAATAGTAGCCAGAGAGGTCTAGCCAAACTGAAAGAGCAGTTTTTCAAGAACAGGGGCGGCACACCGTCTGGGCCAGGTCCTTTATTCAAGTCAACATTAGCGAGTCTTTCAAGTACTTCAGAAATTCTTAAATCAAATGATCCTATATTGACATTATTCTTTATACTATGTTTATTTAGGTGTTGATTTGGAGACAATATATTTTCTATCTAAAAATAAATTTCCTTGTCCAAATTGTCAATTTAAAGGGGTAGTAGTAATAAAATTATTGAAATCTTTCCGATTAAGCGATTACTTATTTTTTTCAATTTTTAAATTAATCTATTATTTCGAATAATCGATTATTTTGGTCGATCGAAATCTCCCAGCCCTAAAAAGATAATTATTATTTATAACTGATGATTTGGAAAATATAGTAAAAAAAGTGGAAAATGACCATTTTTATAAATCAATTTCACAGGAAAAAGTATATGGTGGAAAATGGTTAAAAAACATAATCTTATATTTAAATCAATTAACATAAAGGCTGAAGGACCTCGGTCGATGGCCTATTGAGCAATCAATAAAGTTCTTATAAATAATAACATTAAAATTTTTGATCAAAATAGCCTTGATAAATTAATAAATAATTTTCCGTGGATCAATCAGCGTTTCTTGTTTTTTTTTATCAAATGTCGGATTTTCTATTGAATATTTTATTAATGGTCACAATACCTTACGTCAGCATAATGAAAGATAATTAATATTATTACCAACTGTGAATAATAAAAAAAAATTGTGTCTGGAGTGAGAACCAAATTTAACAACATAGTCACGTTGAAAGAGCTTATGCTATTCTAACATTTAAATTTTTCTAAGAATATTTCTGATTATATCCGTCGCCACTAGATGGCGCTATTTGCATAATCTCCAAAGTTTTAATTTTTTTTTAAATTTTACATAGAACAACCGTATATAAATGTTTATTTATTTGAAAATGAATTAAAAACAAAGAAAACTCGTAAAAACCACACGTTTGGCATATTATCGATAAAAATCCTATAATCTCCTTAGTCATAAGTTGAAGTAACTTAAACATAATTTCCACTTTTAACCGTTAAACCCAAAGTTGGTCTTCTTGGATAGAGAATAAAAAACTAAGATAGGGAGGTACAAATAATTTTCTCTAAGATTCGCCATGTCAATGCTACAGCCTGTCAAAGTACGAAAAAGAAAATATTTCAAAAACAATTTAGACATATAATATTTTATACAAAATAAGAGTAGAATTTTGTGTGGAATTAGAAAATAATAAAATATATAGGCTGTTCCATTAAAAAACGTGTGTTTGATGTGCCCTGAATATTTGGGACATCCTGTATAATTTAAAATAATCTCAGATTATAGAACTAATATAACTAACCTATAATCTTGTTTTTGAAAAATATTTAAAAGTTAAGTAGTTTATACCCTAAGATCAAAATTACTGTCAGTGATTCCTCGCTTTCATATGAGTGCAGCGGATTGTACGAAGTTAGAGAAACAATTACAGTGAATTCTTGAAATTCTAATAGAGCCTAAATATATATTTTCATAGAATTTTTTCCTCCGATTTCGAACAACCCGCTGCTCTCGATATGAAAGCGATGGGTCACTGAGAGTAATTTTGGACCTGGAGTATAGATGCTATGAAATCCTGCGTTGATCAAAATTGAAAAAAGTTGAAATCAAATTAAATTAAATCAAGTCAAGTCAACGCAAATGCAAATGCAAATGCAACAAATGCAAATGCAACAAATGCAACAAATGCAAATGCAACAAATGCAAATGCAACAAATGCAAATGCAACAAATTCAAATGCAAATGCAACAAATGCAAATGCAAATGCAAATGCAAATGCAAATGCAAATGCAAATGCAAATGCAAATGAAAATGCAAATGAAAATGCAAATGCAAATGCCAATGCAAATGCAAATGCAAATGCAAATGCAAATGCAAATGCAAATGCAAATGCAAATGCAACAAATGCAAATGCAACAAATGCAAATGCTACAAATGCAAATACAAATGCAAATGCAACAAATGCAAATGCAACAAATGCAACAAATGCAAATGCAAATGCAAATGCAAATGCAACAAATGCAAATGCAAATGCAAATGCAAATGCAACAAATGCAAATGCAACAAATGCAAATGCAACAAATGCAAATGCAACAAATGCAAATGCAACAAATGCAAATGCAACAAATGCAAATGCAACAAATGCAAATGCAAATGCAAATGCAACAAATGCAAATGCAACAAATGCAAATGCAAATGCAACAAATGCAAATGCAACAAATGCAAATGCAAATGCAACAAATGCAAATGCAAATGCAAATGCAACAAATGCAAATGCAAATGCAAATGCAAATGCAACAAATGCAAATGCAAATGCAACAAATGCAAATGCAACAAATGCAAATGCAACAAATGCAAATGCTACAAATGCAAATGCAACAAATGCAAATGCAAATGCAAATGCAAATGCAAATGCAAATGCAACAAATGCAAATGCAACAAATGCAAATGCAACAAATGCAAATGCAAATGCAAATGCAACAAATGCAAATGCAACAAATGCAAATGCAACAAATGCAAATGCAACAAATGCAAATGCAACAAATGCAAATGCAACAAATGCAAATGCAAATGCAACAAATGCAAATGCAAATGCAACAAATGCAAATGCAACAAATGCAAATGCAAATGCAACAAATGCAAATGCAAATGCAAATGCAAATGCAAATGCAAATGCAAATCCATATCAAATCCAAAACTTAATAATACAAACAAAACTTTATAATTACGCAATAATCACGACACAAAATACAAAACAAATGCTAAGACAAACAATTAAAAAACTCATCTAAATCATAAAAACATTTATAAAATAATAATAAATTAGTCATTACAGACCGATTCTCCAAAAAGCCATGTTGCTTCGATGTTACAATATTTTTAAAATTAAATTTCAAAAAGTCAGTCACACTGGCCTCGAGGATCTTAGGCATGAGAGATAGTTTAAAAATTGGTCTATAATTTGTCACTGAAGACCTGTCACCGCTGTTGCATAATAAATATTATTACCAACTGTGAATAATAAAAAAAAATTGTGTCTGGAGTGAGAACCAAATTTAACAACATAGTCACGTTTGAAAGAGCTTATGCTATTCTAACATTTAAATTTTTCTAAGAATATTTTTGATTATATCCGTCGCCACTAGATGGCGCTATTTGCATAATCTCCAAAGTTTTCATTTTTTTTAATTTTACATAGAACAACCGTATATAAATGTTTATTTATTTGAAAAATAGATTAAAAACAAAGAAAACTCGTAAAAACCACACGTTTGGCATATTATCGATAAAAATCCTATAATCTCCTTAGTCATAAGTTGAAGTAACTTAAAAATAATTTCCACTTTTAACCGTTAAACCCAAAGTTGGTCTTCTTGGATAGAGAATAAAAAACTAAGATAGGGAGGTACAAATAATTTTCTCTAAGATTCGCCATGTCAATGCTACAGCCTGTCAAAGTACGAAAAAGAAAATATTTCAAAAACAATTTAGACATATAATATTTTATACAAAATAAGAGTAGAATTTTGTGTGGAATTAGAAAATAATAAAATATATAGGCTGTTCCATTAAAAAACGTGTGTTTGATGTGTCCTGAATATTTGGGACATCCTGTATAATTTAAAATAATCTTAGATTATAGAACTAATATAACTAACCTATAATCTTGTTTTTGAAAAATATTAAAAAGTTAAGTAGTTTATACCCTAAGATCAAAATTACTGTCAGTGATTCCTCGCTTTCATATGAGTGCAGCGGATTGTACGAAGTTAGAGAAACAATTACAGTGTATTCTTGAAATTCTAATAGAGCCTAAATATATATTTTCATAGAATTTTTTCCTCCGATTTCGAACAACCCGCTGCTCTCGATATGAAAGCGATGGGTCACTGAGAGTAATTTTGGACCTGGAGTATAGATGCTATGAAATCCTGCGTTGATCAAAATTGAAAAAAGTTGAAATCAAATTAAATTAAATCAAGTCAAGTCAACGCAAATGCAAAAGCAAATCTAAATGCAAATCCAAATGCAAATGCAAATGCAAATGCAAATGCAAGTGCAAATGCAAATGCAAATGCATATGCAAATGCAAATGCAAATGCAAATGCAAATGCAACAAATGCAAATGCAACAAATGCAAATGCAACAAATGCAAATGCAACAAATGCAAATGCAACAAATGCAAATGCAACAAATGCAAATGCAACAAATGCAAATGCTACAAATGCAAATGCAAATGCAACAAATGCAAATGCAAATGCAAATGCAAATGCAACAAATGCAAATGCAAATGCAAATGCAACAAATGCAAATGCAAATGCAAATGCAAATGCAAATGCAAATGCAAATGCAAATGGAAATGGAAATGGAAATGGAAATGGAAATGGAAATGGAAATGGAAATGGAAATGGAAATGGAAATGGAAACGGAAACGGAAACGGAAACGGAAACGGAAACGGAAACGGAAACGGAAACGGAAACGGAAACGGAAACGGAAACGGAAATGGAAATGGAAATTGCTGTTTGCTTAACCGAGCATGTATGATAAATTTACAAAAGTTAAGTTTTACAAAATGAGACAAAATTGCTAAGTTATAGTAAGTACCTAATCTAGTTAAGGTAGAAACTTAAATATTGGCAACTTAAACTAATGATATATTTACATAATATTGATCTTATACATATTCAAGCATAATTACCCAGCAAAAAACTGCGATAATTGGTCCTAAAGGAGTTTAAACTTAGGTTGACAAATTTGGTACAAATATCAGTATTAAAGATTTTAGGAGCTATATAAGAAAAACTGCGTTGAAAGAGGACAGTTCGATGTTTCGGTACGTTTAAAAGACCATTATAACGGGTTGTACGATTGTGTGTAGAATGCCGGAAATGAAGCTTTTCACGTAGGTATTGGGGTACACCACTCACAAGCAGACGATACAAAAAACAAGAAAAATGTAGTCTTTGTCGATCGACCATTTTAAGCCATTTTAACTCAGGCAATTTATAGCTAACATGTTCTCTTGCACGCAGTCCATAAACAAAGCGAATGCAAGAGTTCTGAACCTTTTGCAGTCTAGTCTTACACTGCAAATCCAAACAGGGGCCGTACACAAAGTTACAATAGTTAGCGTGAGATAAAACAAGAGTTTCACACAGTTCCTTTTTTAATTGAGGTCGTAAGATGTGTTTATTTTTGTATAAGTTTCTGAGTGAAAAATACGATTTTTGAATAACTGTACCTACCTGACTTCTAAACCGAAGCTTGCTATCAAAAATGACCCCCAAGTTTTTATATTCCTGCACAACGGGTAATACTGTATCGGCCATAACTATATCCATGTTGTCTGCTGCCCATTGGCTATCAGGTCCAAAATAAATTATTGCAGATTTTTTAGGATTCAGCTTTAGACCACTGCTTTGAGAATAGTCACAAATCGATCTCAGGCACTGGGTAAGATTACTCTTTGCTTCAACAGCAGTGGCTTTACTAAAACTGGTGCGCAGTTGCGTGTCATCGGCATATCTCTGCAAATCGCAACCCTTAACAAAGTCGTTAATATCGATTGTATAAATTACGAAAAGTAGCGGCCCCAAGATCGAACCCTGTGGTACACCCATACGCACTGCTCTAGAGGCGGATCGACGGCCTTCCAGAAACACGAATTGGGATCTATCTGTCAAATAGTCTTTAAAGAAATTTACCGAAGATTCCGAGAAGCCAAATGAGCGAAGCTTAGCACATAAAAGCCGATGGTTAAGTGTATCGAATGCTTTACTATAGTCAAGTAATACCAGTGCCGAAGTTTCACCCCTATCAGCCGCCCCAATGATATCGTCCAAGACCTTCAACAAAACCGATGCAGTGCTATAACCTTTACGAAAGCCAGACTGAGATGAAGGAAGCAGATTATTTTCAGTAAAGTACTTAATTGTCTGTTCGTAAATGACTTTTTCGAACACCTTGGACAGAACAGATAATAAACTAATAGGTCTCAATTCCGACACTTTAGTTGGATTATTTGTCTTTGGCAGAGGCACGACCATAGCGACCTTCCAGCGAGAAGGGAACATAGAATTGGTTATACACATGTTGAAGATGTGAACTAAGTATGGTACGATAACTGGACAACATAGCCTAATCATTTCAAGAGACAGACAGTCCGCCCCTGATGCATTTGATCTCTGATGGACTATGGCATTTACGACTTCGGCATCAGACACCGGCGAGAGGTTAAACCTATAGTTGGTACGAATATTCTTATGAGCTTCCACAAATTCGTTGCTAACAGTTGGTGCTATGTTAATTACTGATTCTATAAAAAAATTGTTAATATTTTCAGGATTTTTTAAATTACTCGGCAAGCCTACATTGTTTTTATTCTTACTATATACATTCAAATTGTTTAATGCGCGCCAAAGATCTTTTTTATTATTATTACTTGCAACAAAATTAAGATAGGCCTTTATTATCTCCATTGTCTCTCAAAACAATATCTTGCCAATCTAAACGTGCAGCACCCCGGTGAAACTTTAAATGAGAGATTTTGCATCACACGGTCATTTTTGATTGAAGCTTTGCCACCTCCTCATCAGGGAGAAATTGGCGCTATCGGCACACTCAGAAACTTCAGTTGGCAGAGTTAGAGCGTTTTCACACGGCACCATATATCGCGCGCGATAAATGGTCGCAATATTGCTTTACACCAAATTATGTGTTCTCTTGTCGCGCGCGATATATGGTGCCGTGTGAAAACGCTCTGAGAGTAGGTTTTTGTCGCATACGTTTGACGCATAAAAGAGAAGGACAGTCCTGTTCCAAACTACTTTAAGAAACCATAAATTTAACCCGTTGCTAATCGGATCAACTCGCCGTCTTAAGCTGTCAACAGAGTCAATTTGTTGTTTCCACATGTTTTTTGCATTTTTATTCTTAAATTTTGTAAAATTCTAATGATTTTGGCCATAAAAATGTCTAAAATCTATAATTTTTTAAAATATTATTCCAGGTAATTAAAATTCTGTATCTTATAGTTAGGTTTGTTTATTAACTTTATTTGCATTGTGCACACCGAGGCACACTTTATATTGTAAATTTACAATTTATAATTTATAAAAAGCAAATAAACATGAAACTTTATACATAATATGTTACCGATTAGAAATGTATTTTATACTAATAAGACTTATTTGTTTTAAGGGATTTTTTTAACATTGACCAATGTTAACCGAATGAACATGAGGACGAAGACAATGGTAACGAGCTGAGTGAGTAATTTCTATATATTATAACAAACTTTTATCACTTTGTTATCAACATGGCATAGTGTTAATCGCAGTGTTGGAGGCAGAAAATATATTCTTGTATTTCTCCAGGTTGCACTAATTCTTGCTTAGTCTCTGTCGCAGATGAGGACTCTAAAAAGAAACACTTTTCAATTTTCTTTAAAATATGCCCAACGTGTGCATACCTGGAAAGAGCATTTTTTTTTTAATGATAAAACACCTGCACTGTAGGAAAAATCCTTTAAGGCGCTCTGGGAGCCGTGCGAGTGCGAAAAAAGCAATTAACGTTGGTCTTGAAACGTTGGAGATTGTATTCATTGGGAAACACGACCTCAGGAAGATCATTCCACAAAGATGACGTTCTCCAGATGAAAGAATTCTTGAACAATGAAGTTCGAGGAGTACTAAGCTGAACAACATAATAATATGGATAAGCGGCAGTGGTTCGCCGTATATTTCTGTTTTGCATTGTTCTAGGTGGAATCAAGTGGCCAATGTCAGTCGAACACCTGTCATGGAAATATCTGTAAAAGAGAGCCAAATCACCAACCTGTCTTCGATGCTCCAGGCTATCGAGGGTCTTGGTCAGCTCGGGGTCGCCGATCAGACGAACGGCTCTCCTTTGGATGGAATCCAGTAGCCGAAGGGTGTGCTTGGGTGCAGAGCTCCAGACATGAGAGCAATATTCTAATGATGGAACCCGTCAATCGCCACTTGCAGAGAACGGTTCTTAAGGAAGCTGGTTAACCATAAACAAAATCCATTAGACATACTGTAGGATCGCACTTTACTTAGAAGCCCATCGTGCCAGACACGATCAAAAGCCCTAGAGATGTCCAGTGTAACAGCCCGGGATTCTCCATGATGTTCGATGGTGTTGCTCCAAAGATGGGTGACATATGCCAGAAGGTCACCTGTTGATCTCGACTTACGAAAACCGTATTGATGGTCGCTGATAATGTTAAGCCCTTCCAGATACTTTAGGAGTTGTTGGTTAATAGCTTTCTCCATTACTTTTGAAATTACTGAAAGCAATGCGACGGGTCGGTAGTTGCTTGGCAGGGTCTTTTTACCTTTCTTTGGAATGGGCTGGACACGCGCCGACTTCCAGCAGGATGGAAATATTCCTTTTTTGTAGGATAAGTTGAAAAGTCTACAAAATACTGGTGTAAGTTCATCGGCGCATGTCTTGAGAACAATGATAGGAATTTCGTCTGGACCAGAAGCTTTTTTTCCTTTAAGAATCCGTTTAACAAGACGCTGACGGAACACGATTTCAGACATTTGCGATTGAACTGAGGGTGGTTTTCCCTGAAAGTCTACAGTGGAATGCGAGGAAAACAGTTCAGCAAGTAGGTTTGCTTTATCCCCGGCTGTGGTTGCTATTGTTCCGTCGGAACGTTTTAGAGGAGGAATAGTTGACTTTGTAAAGTTTTGGCTGACGGCCTTAGGCCCGTATTATTAATCTCCTGGTAACTTTACCAGCCAGATAATTTCTATGGAGACAATTGTCTTAACAATGGTTTCTTTGGAAATTATCTTGCTGATAAAGTTACCAGGAGATCAATAATACGGGCCTTAGCGACTGACCAAAAGGACCTTGATCCGTTAGGACTGGCAAGAAGTTTGTTTTTGATTCTCTCGTTATGAGCTTCTTTGCTTTGGTCTATCATTGCAACATTAATGCTAATACCGAGTGTACAAATTTACGAATCTGCGAGAATCTAACATAGAAAAAAACACATATTCAAATAGTCTTAATGTAGAGTTGTACCATAACTATAAGATACAAATTATCGATAAAATCATACGTTTAGATATATTATATAAATACATCAAAGACACACTACCAAAAAGAAATTGTCACAGTGAAAAGGTTAAAAAATTTAAAGAGACCAGTGCAAAATAATCTCATTGCTTCTATAGATATCCTTTTTCTGAGACATTTCTAACAAGAGATCTGACAAATTTATACTGCTCTCGGGCACTCTGAGAGTGCTCTCCCCGAGATTCTATGTATTGCATGTTCAATTATCAAAATCGAGTAATCTCTCACTACATGGCTCGCACAGATCTATGACGTCTCATAGCGCTCTCGGAATACTGGTAATTGAAAATGCTATTAGTTTCGAGCCGATACTGCTTCTTTTTCTTTTGTTTCAGAGACTTCTCTAGAAATTCCCCATGGATTTAGAGACATTATTATTATTAGTGAGACCTGATAGACCGAAGAACATTACTTTATTTTCGTTAAAGTTGTTATTTTATTTTGTGGTCCAAGAAATTGTACAAATAGTTCTATTATGCATAGGAGAAAAGGCATTGTAGCTTAGACTGTGTACTACTTATACGATTTTCTTGGCTTCACTTCCAATTTTTTTTTGAAAATAAACATAATTTACTTTGTTAATATAAAAATGTGTTTTGATTTATTCCATAAAATAAAAACTTTTATGCGACTTTTTATTGATTTAACTCGTTATTCATTACTTTTGAATCGCGATTTACATCAATAAAAACTCGTCAAAAATTAATAATAAATCCAAAATCATAAAATCGCCGTTCAAATTTCCCGCCATTGCGCCTCTCATAGCGAGGTGGCAAACTAAAGCTCTTTCTCTGTCTCTTTTTTCTCTATCTTTTGTGTTGCGTTTGTTTAGCATAGAGTTAACATTTCTAATCCTATAAATTTTCTTTGACGTGCAGTCGGTACTTATAGATCTGAATCGTGAAGAATAGGTCTTATGAAGAAAGGCAAATTCGGATAGTCGATCTTGAGCTTTTCTTTTTTTGAAATAACAGTCTTTGTCATGCAAAAATAGCAATCTTCAAAATGATTGGTGGATTTTCGCCACGGCATTGGAACTGCAAAAGGCATACTTTTTCTATTTTCTTTCATTTCTAGTTTACCGCACACTTTACACACACAGTTGCTTTTTCCACTCAAAAATAATTAAATTTAATGCAGAAACACTGACAGCTGTTAATCACGTACTAATAAACGATATGAATGACGGGCGTCCCAAAAAGAGCTCAAAACAAAAAAACGTTCTGAACGCTCGAACGCAACCTGACGTCCTTGTCTAATTAACACAAAACGACAAAGGTAAATTATACTAATTTCCCGAATTCCCCGAGTGTTGTTTCTGAAAAGTTGTTTACAATGCAGCTAATAATGGGCATTATTTGTGCTTCAAAGACTGTGCCCAATTTCGTATCCCCCTTTGCTTTAATATCCTTGAGTATTTAGTCTTCTTCCCTCGTCTATGTGAGTGAACCTCGCCTTATTAATTTTTCTCTGTGGAAAAACTATAACTAGAGACATCTATTATCCAATTAACAAACTAAGTAAATATAGGTTCCATTATTATCGGTTTAGCCAATTATTTTTTATGTTTCAATTTTTATTGGCTGAAAGAGACGTCACCATCAGTTTGACGTTGAAATGAAATTGGAAATTGGTCCGCCATTTTTTATCATCGTAAAACTTTTGAGATAGCGTGAAATTGTGTAAAATTCGATTTTGTCTTTAAAGTTATAATTTAAGAGTGTTTAAGTGTAAGAAAACGTTAAAATAGTAGTAACAATGTTTCAAACAAGGCAAGAAGTCGATAAACATGTGAACAGCAGCTTAAAAAAGATAAACAACGAGACCGAGGTAGGAAGTGCCTTTGTAACGATTTTTTTGAGCCTCACCGGCTAATAATTTTTTCAGTTGTTACTTTTGCTGGTCGTATTTAACTTTCTTGCAAAGTATCTATATTGCCATTGACATCAGAAAATTAAAATATCTGTACTAATTCCCTGGGCAACTCCTATTTTTAGCACTGTTTCTATGCATGAGATCTTAACGGTCTTTTGGCGGGAAATTTTATAGTATTTGAGCTAAAATATAGTTATTTTGTCGCTATTAACGACTAATTTCTATTTTGCATCCAAATATGAACTTGGGATATTGGTTAACAATGGCCTTTTAATGAAAAATATTCGATAAGTACCTAACCATCTTCTATCTTCCCAATGATTTGTAAGAAAATTTATTTTGTTAGTAACTATTATCTGTATCCGCTAAGATTTTCAATAATTCCAATGTTTTTAAATGATCTATTTATAATTTTTCATAAGTTATGTTTAGCTTAGCAACCAAATTGGCAAGAAACAGCTGACGTATCTTATGGGTTTCAAAATCAAAACAGGTTCTATGAAGGTCTAAAAATGTAAAAAGCATGTACTCTACCAATTACAGTACCTACTACTTAAAGCAATCACCTTAAACTCTTTAAAAAAAATATTATGTGCGAATATAATTTTTTGACTGAATTTTTCAATGATAACGTGACAGGACCTATTTTATTATTTATTAAAAACTTACAGATTTACATCCAGTTACAGACTAACAATGCCAGTCTTGATTATAGAAAGAAATCACCTATAGGTACCTAGCTACGAACAAACTATGTCTAATTCAGGTCATTAATGTTTTCTAAATTCTTGTATGCTTATGCTAAAAATATCAGTTATCTCGAATTTGGTTGTGTAATTGAAAAACACAATCATAGCACTAATTAGGGTGTTAGTTCTTTCACTGTCCACATAAAAGACTAGAGAATTTTTAGTTCTATAGGATGATACATAAACATTTATTAATTACTGGTATATGTACATTTATTAATAATAAAACAATTCAAAATTCAGTAGGATATATTGACTCTGCGATTTTCTAAACTAACAATTGAAGACACAAGTTTTTTTATGTATAATTTTTTCTGCTTTAAATTTATCAAGATGACATTACTTTTACATAATAATGAAAAATAATATAATTTCAGTTATCCAAGAGCAAGTTAGCAAATTTTGAGAGGCATTCCATAATTAAAAAAAAAATGTACATAACATCTTCATCCAGAAATTGATATTACAAAAAACTGAAGTGACACATGACACGAAAAAAGGTGATATTGTGTGCACATAACACCTTCCATTCAACAAAATGTTTGAAAATGTACAATAATTGTGGATTAATCCATAACACCTTCCATACTTTTTTGTAAAAACATGTGACATAACCCATTCTAGCTAGACTAATGTTGCTAAGCTGAGTAAGTGAGATATTTCCAAAAAATGTAACATAACACCTTTATCCACTTGTGTTTTTAATTATTATATTGTTTCAATTGGCAATAAAGTTTACACACTTATTAACTCCTAAAATTTTTAAATCTTTACTTCTAAAGTAAAGTATATTTTCAACTGGCGCCGGTAGTAAACAATAACCTAACCACAAAACAGTTCAATGCGATCGCTACAGGACTGCATTCAGCTTTCGCATTTGAATAAACACGCATAAACACGCATAATAATAGAACAGTATGGCAGTAGAGTTTTGGCCTTGCATTGTCTTTATTTGTTTTGAATCACTACTATCAACTGGTAAGCATCTCCAGTCATCTTCAGGTGAATACTGCTACAGTATTAATTGCCAGATATAAAAAGGTGGTAGATTCTATGTATAGAAAGTGGTAGATTTAGAATTGAAAACTGTGTATAATGTATGATTAAAAATCAGCAAAATTATAATTTGAATATTTGTTGTGAATTTAGCGGCCTAATTCAAATTCAGGTAGGTAAGTATTTGGGGGTATAGGACAATAAAAACAATTCCTCTTAATTAAAAATTGCTGACGTTTCGACCTTTATTGGGTCTTTCTCAAGGCTGTAACAAAACACCAATATTAGGGAATACATTAATGAAATTCCTTTTCCTTTCACTTTATATATAGGTATATAAGAAAAAATAAATAAAGTTATATTTTGTGAAATCATTTTAAAAATAAATCCTCCACAATATCTCTCCCGAACAAGACACACATGAGAAGCCCAATGATAATGTTAAATATACAAATGTGTAATTAAGCAATAAATATTTACCTATTTCCAAAGTAGAGGAACATATGTCAAACTAGTTTTTAAAATCATCTCCAGACAATACACATTTAAAAACTGACATGGAACAAATATGCATATAAAGAAGTAGTACATACTTGAAGTGAAGTGGTAAGTTAAATAGGGAGAAATAATACTCAAAGTCAACCTTCACTAAGATATATTTCATAAGAAAAAATGTATCTAGTTCTACATGTTTCGAACGTTCATCTTCAGGAGAAATGTAATCATAATAGAGGAAATTGTGAGTGACACCCTCATAGAGCTTTTGAAGAAAATAAATACTTGAAGAGAATAATGCTTACATCAAAGTAGTGGAGAAAAGGTACTACCAGGTTCTGAAGGTAAATTTGGGGGTTAAATGAAAATTGGGTGAAAATGAGAAAAACGTTATGTGTGAAAAAAGGAAAATGTTACAAAAATTCAGAGCGCCATTAAATTTCTGTTGCCCGAAGAGAATTTGTCAAGTACGCTGCCAATGAAGTGCCAATATTATCGTATTAAAAATAAAAAACGGCTCTTTTCAGAGCCACCATATACCTTTCTAAAAGGAAATTTGGCTAAAAAACACAAACACACACACACACACACATACAAACGAAATTTGCTTTCTATTTTTAGTTATGTGGTTATAAAATAAGAAAGTTTTTATTTTCTTTACAAATATCACCTAGAATAGCATTGTAAAACGAAATTTTTCTTTTAAAATAAATTAGTGGTCCTTAAAAGGACCAATTTTTATTTAAAACATAAATCATCTCTGGAAAGCAGAACTATATTAATGTTCATTCTTCTTCGAAGCAAACGGTGAACACGATCAACAACGGGAAACCAGCATGACTCGATCTCGGTACAATTAGGAGTTGCTGTAACTGGTGCTGCTTCTGTATCTGCTATTATATGCAAAAATAAAACCACCACGTGCACTGAACAGCGATCACGGTTGAACTGAGACATGGCAAATTTTTAATTTTTCAGTATATCGCGACGGACGGACGGAGGACTGAACATTTCATTCTCGAGACGCTCTGCTGGGCCCCTCGACTTCGTTTATTATAATACACGTTCATCGTTGCAAACGCTTTATACAACGTTTATTGAAATAAATAACCAATTAAAATATAACAATATATAAAAAAAACATTCTCAGTACAATAAAGTTTATATTATTTATATAGATTTTTACCTCATGCAACACCTAGCCGTGTTTAAGCCGTTGCAATGAGATACGTTTCGGAAATTCAAGCGAAACATATTTGTTTAAAACCTTAGTTTCCTCTTTAATTATTATTTAAACGTTTTATTTTATATAATTCATAGATTGTTCCCGGTGAAAAATAGCCAAGCACGCCGGAAATGAATAAAAAACCAAAACCGTTGTCGCGCGACGTACACAAATTTAATGGAATACTTCAACACAACCGTTTTAATAATAGAAAAAAGGGCACTTTTCAGAGCCACAATATAACTTTCTAAAAAGACATTTGTTGTTTGGATAAAAAATAAACACACAAACGAAACTACATCTGACATCCTGTGTTTTAGTGAACACTGGGAAACAAGTCGTGAGACTTTATCCTGTTATAATATAATTAATTTTAATCTAGTATCTTCCTTTTGTAGATCAAATCATGTCCATGGTGGTGTGTGCATATATGCCCGCTCGGGATTGAATTGTAAACAAGTGGATGTTAGCAGCTTTGTGTTGGAGATGGTGGCTGAATTTTGTGCAATTGAGCTTCTTCCCCAAAGAATTTTATTTATTTGTGTGTATAGGTCTTGTTCTTGTGATGTTCAGGCATTTATTGATCAATTTGAGCAGCTGCTTATTGCCATGTCCAGTAAGTATGGAAAAGTTGTTATTATGGGTGATTTTAATATTAATTTTAATAAGCCCTCCAGTAATTTATCCAATTTTCAAAATATTGTAGATAGTTTTGGTCTTACAATAACTATATCTGAAAACACTAGAATCTCTCGATGTTCTGCGTCTTGCATTGACAATATAATTACTAATTTAAACAGTAATTCTTATACAACTACTGTAATAAACCCTGCTATATCGGATCATTATGGTCAGTGCATTTTTGTAGACACAAAATTTAAGGCTAAAGCCAAAACACATAAATTTAGAAAGGTTACTTACCATGGCATTGAAAAGATTAGGCGTTTACTTTCTGATCAGGATTGGAATGAGTTTTATTCAGCCTCTAACGTAAATTGTATGGCCTCTATCTTGCAAAATTGTCTTAAAACATTGGTAGTAAATAATCTTCCTATGATAACTTCTAAACAAAACAAGCAAAATAAAATTAACTGGTTCAATAAAGACCTTAAAATAATGAGGAATAGGGTAAGCGCGGCAAAGACTATCTATGATTCCTCTCAAAACCAGGATCATTTAATGGTTTATAGAACGTTGCACAGGGAATATAAAAAGTGTGTCCGAGAAACGAAGAAGATGGCTCATGATAACTATATTAATTTTTCAAATGACAAACCCAAGGATATTTGGAGAATTGTGAATAGTGAAAGAAATTATTCTTTTAAAGCCGAGAAACAGGATTGCTCACTATCTGCCGACGAATTTAATAATTTTTTTGTGACTGTTGCAAAAAATATCATTAGTGTGCTTTCTGCTAAAAAATCTCTACAAAAGGAATGTTTACAGAAAATTCCTTTAGCATCTTCGTCTTTTTTTCTGCGTCCAGTGTCGGAGGCTGAAGTGCTTGATACTATAAATAAACTTAAAAAATCACATTCTGCTGACCTATATGAGTTTTCCAGTGTTCTCGTTCAAGAACTTAGCGGTTCTATTATTAAGCCCCTGACTTATCTTTTTAACAGATGCATTGAATCTGGAGAATTCCCTGAACCTTTTAAACTCACTAAAGTGGTCCCAATCTTTAAAAAGGGTGATCCTGAATCTACGAGTAATTACAGACCAATATCAATAGTGCCTATATTGGGTAAAGTTTTTGAGTCTCTCATAGCACATCAGCTGACTGACTATCTTGATTCAATAAAATGTCTTACTGATAACCAATTTGGATTTCGCAAGCACTGTTCCACTGTGCAAGCTGTATCGAAGGTCATATTTGATGTGGTGGAAGGCCTTGAAAGGGGTGAGCACGTTGGCTTAACTTTGTGTGATCTTAGCAAGGCCTTTGATTGCGTCTCTCATGATCTTCTAGTTGAAAAGCTTTCAAGATATGGCGTTAGGGGTCTTCCTCTCAAGTTACTTACCTCCTATTTAAAATCTAGATACCAATGTGTCCAACTCGGGGAATCTAAGTCAACTTTTAGGCCTATTGAGAGCGGTGTACCTCAGGGTTCCGTCCTTGGTCCGCTTCTATTTATAGTGTATATTAATGATCTGTGCCATTACTTGGCCCCAAATAAGTGTACTTGTTTTGCGGACGATACTTCATTTGTAGCCTCGGATAGAGACATACTGAGCTTACCACGGAACATGTCAACTTTGGAATCTAGGGCCAATGACTGGTTTAAGAACAATGACTTGCAACTTAATCTCGATAAAACGCAGCGTATTATTTTTTCTACTAATAACTCTGTCACATGTGGCAATTCGGTAAAATTACTGGGAATTACACTAGATGATCGACTAAACTGGTCAGCACATGTCGATAATCTTACAAAACGTCTAGCATCCTCCATCTTTGTTCTGCGCAGACTTAAAAATACAGTTAATCCATCTACCCTTTTAACTGTTTATTTTGCTCTTTTTCATTCTCATTTAACTTATGGTGTCTTACTATGGGGTAATTCGTCATCAGCCATTAAGGCTTTTAGACAGCAAAAGAAAGCCGTTCGAGTGATTGGTAATGCTGGATACTTTGATCACTGTCAGCCCATTTTCAAAAGATTTGGAATTTTGCCTCTCCCGTCTCTATATATATTTTATCAACTGCTCGAGATTCATAGGAACAGGAATAGTTTTTCCCTAAATTCTAACTTTCATAAGTATCCAACAAGAGGTTCTGACTTAATCAGACCTCATAAATTTAACTCCAAGAAAGCTAGGAACAACTCTTTAAATATCTCATTGTACAATGCACTGCCTGATGATGCAAAGCTGCTCAGTAATTCAAAGTTCAAATCACTGATTAAAAAATCTCTTCGCCGTCACTGCTTTTATTCAGTTCGGGAGTATATGGACACAGCCACAGCGAATAGATTATTTTAATGTATTTTTTGTTGTAATTTGTTTATTTACAAAAGTATATTGTGTGTTAACTTGTTAGTTTTATAATATTAAAAAATTTCTTAATGTACCTACTTTTATCAATTTATTGAGAAATATTTATATTTACAACTTGACCTGCTACAATTGTATTTTTTTCTTACAAAACGTAGTTAATATATATTTTGATTTTGATTTTGATTATGTTAACTGTAGTAAGACGGAATTATTTGATTATTATTGAGTAAAAGGTAATCGCAGGCTTGATAATATGAATTGAACAAAATGTACAGAGTTTGATTTAATTTTTAAAATATTATTTTAAATTTGAATTATACGGCACATTCTACCCTTATTTAAGTGGTCTGTCGTTTTTGTAACTTAAATTTTGACTAAGATATGTACGATAGAAATATGTGCTCAAATATCGGCCTCTTATTACATTCATTTGATAGCGTATCGAATTTATAAGAAACTAGATATTGGTTTTTTTAAATAATAGACGGCTTTGAAATCTTTTGTTTTAGAGGGTAAATATAAATTGGGTCGACGCCATTAAAAAATTAGTGTACATGAGTGTACATCATATTGTGCAACAAAGAGGTGCTGCCGGAAAATTTGGAGCCGAAAAAAACAATAGGTGGCTTTGGGCATTACCATTTTGAAGGGTCGGCGCCATTTTTAATTCAATTTATTGAGAAAAGATCTAAAAATTCATTGTATTTGAAGAAAAAAAGTGTATTTGGCTTCATGTAAGTACTGAAAATTATGATATTTCCCTTTATTAGTCATTTATCTACGTAAATCAACCATTTAATTACATTCAAATGCATTCTATTGTGAAAAATGTTAAAGGCATCATGTGAAATATGATGCATATTTTTTGGTATAGGTATACATTTATATGGATATCTCAGTTAATGTAAAGGATAATGTAGTTAAATTTGGATTATATACTAACAATATTATTGTGATTGTAAATAATACCATAAAATTGTTTATAGGGTGTTCTAAAATTTGTGAAATATTTATTTTGTTTGAAAATAATCAAAAAAATACATTTTTTATCAAGTTTAGAAAATTTTACATTCATATATTTTTGCATTGGTGATGACGATGAAGTGGTTAAACTTGATTTACTTAGTAAATAATGTATGGCCAATGTATTCTAATCGATTTTGAACTATATAGGATGTCCTAAATGATCATGTTTTCAATATTTATTGATAATATTTTTAGATTCATAAAAAAAAAGTAGTCTATTCAAGTTTTTCCAATAAATAAAATCGTTCGGAATGATAATTTCTTTTTATATTTTATTATTTTTACAAAAATTTAATGTTTACCTGTTGTCACCATGTAACGATTTGAAAATTTTCATTTATTTCACTTTAGGTATTTTTGTATAGTATGCAAATAACATAATCATTATTAATATCTAATTTTTTTTTTAGATTCACACAATTTATTAGCAGATACGAACCTACTACTACTACTACTACTACTACTACTACTTCGAGAAACGAAGATTATTGGAGAAAATTAGAGAAATTGGACAATTTCAATATTGGTAAGTGTAAATAATTTTTATTTAAATTATAAAAGAATACATTTTCATTATTTTTGCATATAATTTGATATGTTTCAGTCGATAAAACGATTCTGAAATGTTCCCCTATCTATAGAGTAACGATAATATTACCAAAAAAAAAACAATATTTTATTTAATATTCCATTAAATAAAATGTCCGGAATTAAAGTTGTTTTATTTTTTAATACTTACCTATATTATTTCTTCCTTACCAAAAAAAAAACTTCATTATTTTTACCATAATTTTATGTTTACCTGTTGTCACCATGTAATGATTTGAAATATTTCATTTATTTCACTTTAGGTATTTTTGTATAGTATGCAAATAACATAATCATTATTAATATCTAATTTTTTTTTAGATTCACACAATTTATTAGCAGATACGAACCTACTACTACTACTACTACTTCGAGAAACGAAGATTATTGGAGAAATTTAGAGAAATTGGACAATTTCAATATTGGTAAGTGTAAATAATTTTTATTTAAATTATAAAAGAATACATTTTCATTATTTTTGCATATAATTTGATATGTTTCAGTCGATAAAACGATTCTGAAATGTTCCCCTATCTATAGAGTAACGATAATATTACCAAAAAAAAACAATATTTTATTTAATATTCCATTAAATAAAATGTCCGGAATTAAAGTTGTTTTATTTTTTAATACTTACCTATATTATTTTTTCCTTACAAACAAAAAAAATTTCATTATTTTTACCATAATTTTATGTTTACCTGTTGTCACCATGTAATAATGATTTGAAATTTTTCATTTATTTCACTTTAGGTATTTTTGTATAGTATGCAAATCACATAATCATTATTAATATCTAATTTTTTTTTAGATTCACACAATTTATTAGCAGATACGAACCTACTACTACTACTACTTCGAGAAACGAAGATTATTGGAGAAAATTAGAGAAATTGGACAATTTCAATATTGGTAAGTGTAAATAATTTTTATTTAAATTATAAAAGAATACATTTTCATTATTTTTGCATATAATTTGATATGTTTCAGTCGATAAAACGATTCTGAAATGTTCCTCTATCTATAGAGTAACGATAATATTACCAAAAAAAAAAACAATATTTTATTTAATATTCCATTAAATAAAATGTCCGGAATTAAAGTTGTTTTATTTTTTAATACTTACCTATATTATTTTTTCCTTACAAACAAAAAAAATTTCATTATTTTTACCATAATTTTATGTTTACCTGTTGTCACCATGTAATAATGATTTGAAATTTTTCATTTATTTCACTTTAGGTATTTTTGTATAGTATGCAAATCACATAATCATTATTAATATCTAATTTTTTTTTTAGATTCACACAATTTATTAGCAGATATGAACCTACTACTACTACTACTACTTCGAGAAACGAAGATTATTGGAGAAATTTAGAGAAATTGGACAATTTCAATATTGGTAAGTGTAAATAATTTTTATTTAAATTATAAAAGAATACATTTTCATTATTTTTACATATAATTTGATATGTTTCAGTCGATAAAACGATTCTGAAATGTTCCCCTATCTATAGAGTAACGATAATATTACCAAAAAAAAAAACAATATTTTATTTAATATTCCATTAAATAAAATGTCCGGAATTAAAGTTGTTTTATTTTTTAATACTTACCTATATTATTTCTTCCTTACCAAAAAAAAAACTTCATTATTTTTACCATAATTTTATGTTTACCTGTTGTCACCATGTAATGATTTGAAATATTTCATTTATTTCACTTTAGGTATTTTTGTATAGTATGCAAATAACATAATCATTATTAATATCTAATTTTTTTTTTAGATTCACACAATTTATTAGCAGATACGAACCTACTACTACTACTACTACTTCGAGAAACGAAGATTATTGGAGAAAATTAGAGAAATTGGACAATTTCAATATTGGTAAGTGTAAATAATTTTTATTTAAATTATAAAAGAATACATTTTCATTATTTTTGCATATAATTTGATATGTTTCAGTCGATAAAACGATTCTGAAATGTTCCCCTATCTATAGAGTAACGATAATATTACCAAAAAAAAAACAATATTTTATTTAATATTCCATTAAATAAAATGTCCGGAATTAAAGTTGTTTTATTTTTTAATACTTACCTATATTATTTCTTCCTTACCAAAAAAAAAACTTCACTATTTTTACCATAATTTTATGTTTACCTGTTGTCACCATGTAATGATTTGAAATATTTCATTTATTTCACTTTAGGTATTTTTGTATAGTATGCAAATAACATAATCATTATTAATATCTAATTTTTTTTTAGATTCACACAATTTATTAGCAGATACGAACCTACTACTACTACTACTACTTCGAGAAACGAAGATTATTGGAGAAATTTAGAGAAATTGGACAATTTCAATATTGGTAAGTGTAAATAATTTTTATTTAAATTATAAAAGAATACATTTTCATTATTTTTGCATATAATTTGATATGTTTCAGTCGATAAAACGATTCTGAAATGTTCCCCTATCTATAGAGTAACGATAATATTACCAAAAAAAAAACAATATTTTATTTAATATTCCATTAAATAAAATGTCCGGAATTAAAGTTGTTTTATTTTTTAATACTTACCTATATTATTTTTTCCTTACAAACAAACAAAATTTCATTATTTTTACCATAATTTTATGTTTACCTGTTGTCACCATGTAATGATTTGAAATATTTCATTTATTTCACTTTAGGTATTTTTGTATAGTATGCAAATAACATAATCATTATTAATATCTAATTTTTTTTTAGATTCACACAATTTATTAGCAGATACGAACCTACTACTACTACTACTACTTCGAGAAACGAAGATTATTGGAGAAAATTAGAGAAATTGGACAATTTCAATATTGGTAAGTGTAAATAATTTTTATTTAAATTATAAAAGAATACATTTTCATTATTTTTGCATATAATTTGATATGTTTCAGTCGATAAAACGATTCTGAAATGTTCCCCTATCTATAGAGTAACGATAATATTACCAAAAAAAAAACAATATTTTATTTAATATTCCATTAAATAAAATGTCCGGAATTAAAGTTGTTTTATTTTTTAATACTTACCTATATTATTTTTTCCTTACAAACAAAAAAATTTCATTATTTATACCATAATTTTATGTTTACCTGTTGTCACCATGTAATAATGATTTGAAATTTTTCATTTATTTCACTTTAGGTATTTTTGTATAGTATGCAAATAACATAATCATTATTAATATCTAATTTTTTTTTAGATTCACACAATTTATTAGCAGATACGAACCTACTACTACTACTACTACTTCGAGAAACGAAGATTATTGGAGAAAATTAGAGAAATTGGACAATTTCAATATTGGTAAGTGTAAATAATTTTTATTTAAATTATAAAAGAATACATTTTCATTATTTTTGCATATAATTTGATATGTTTCAGTCGATAAAACGATTCTGAAATGTTCCCCTATATATAGAGTAACGATAATATTACCAAAAAAAAAACAATACTTTATTTAATATTCCATTAAATAAAATGTCCGGAATTAAAGTTGTTTTATTTTTTAATACTTACCTATATTATTTTTTCCTTACAAACAAAAAAATTTCATTATTTTTACCATAATTTTATGTTTACCTGTTGTCACCATGTAATGATTTGAAATATTTCATTTATTTCACTTTAGGTATTTTTGTATAGTATGCAAATAACATAATCATTATTAATATCTAATTTTTTTTTTAGATTCACACAATTTATTAGCAGATACGAACCTACTACTACTACTACTACGTCGAGAAACGAAGATTATTGGAGAAATTTAGAGAAATTGGACAATTTCAATATTGGTAAGTGTAAATAATTTTTATTTAAATTATAAAAGAATACATTTTCATTATTTTTGCATATAATTTGATATGTTTCAGTCGATAAAACGATTCTGAAATGTTCCCCTATCTATAGAGTAACGATAATATTACCAAAAAAAAACAATATTTTATTTAATATTCCATTAAATAAAATGTCCGGAATTAAAGTTGTTTTATTTTTTAATACTTACCTATATTATTTTTTCCTTACAAACAAAAAAATTTCATTATTTTTACCATAATTTTATGTTTACCTGTTGTCACCATGTAATGATTTGAAATATTTCATTTATTTCACTTTAGGTATTTTTGTATAGTATGCAAATAACATAATCATTATTAATATCTAATTTTTTTTTTAGATTCACACAATTTATTAGCAGATACGAACCTACTACTACTACTACTACTACTTCGAGAAACGAAGATTATTGGAGAAAATTAGAGAAATTGGACAATTTCAATATTGGTAAGTGTAAATAATTTTTATTTAAATTATAAAAGAATACATTTTCATTATTTTTGCATATAATTTGATATGTTTCAGTCGATAAAACGATTCTGAAATGAGTGAAATGTTCTCCTATCTATAGAGTAACGATAATATTACCAAAAAAAAAAAACAATATTTTATTTAATATTCCATTAAATAAAATGTCCGGAATTAAAGTTGTTTTATTTTTTAATACTTACCTATATTATTTTTTCCTTACAAACAAAAAAATTTCATTATTTTTACCATAATTTTATGTTTACCTGTTGTCACCATGTAATGATTTGAAATATTTCATTTATTTCACTTTAGGTATTTTTGTATAGTATGCAAATAACATAATCATTATTAATATCTAATTTTTTTTTTAGATTCACACAATTTATTAGCAGATACGAACCTACTACTACTACTACTACTACTTCGAGAAACGAAGATTATTGGAGAAATTTAGAGAAATTGGACAATTTCAATATTGGTAAGTGTAAATAATTTTTATTTAAATTATAAAAGAATACATTTTCATTATTTTTGCATATAATTTGATATGTTTCAGTCGATAAAACGATTCTGAAATGTTCCCCTATCTATAGAGTAACGATAATATTACCAAAACAAAAACAATATTTTATTTAATATTCCATTAAATAAAATGTCCGGAATTAAAGTTGTTTTATTTTTTAATACTTACCTATATTATTTCTTCCTTACCAAAAAAAAAACTTCACTATTTTTACCATAATTTTATGTTTACCTGTTGTCACCATGTAATGATTTGAAATATTTCATTTATTTCACTTTAGGTATTTTTGTATAGTATGCAAATAACATAATCATTATTAATATCTAATTTTTTTTTAGATTCACACAATTTATTAGCAGATACGAACCTACTAGTACTACTACTACTTCGAGAAACGAAGATTATTGGAGAAATTTAGAGAAATTGGACAATTTCAATATTGGTAAGTGTAAATAATTTTTATTTAAATTATAAAAGAATACATTTTCATTATTTTTGCATATAATTTGATATGTTTCAGTCGATAAAACGATTCTGAAATGTTCCCCTATCTATAGAGTAACGATAATATTACCAAAAAAAAAACAATATTTTATTTATATAATAATAATAATAAGAGTTTATTTTTCAATATTTATAATATAATACATTTGTTTATTTATCTTCCTTAATAAACTTCTTCTTTGATCCCCTGAAGACGTGCTTGTTAGGGGCAAATCTTAATATTTTAAATTATAAATATATGAGAATATTAAAATATTTTGTTTAAATATTTGTTAATATTATATAAAAGTTAAATTGTAAATAAAAAAAAAAAAAAAACTTTTTAATATATGTATATAAATATAAACGCAGTTTTTTTGAAGATAGGTATAATTAAATTTTGAAAAATATATTATTCATAACAATATCAATTAAAACATTTCCAAAAATATTTTTAAATTATCCGTTTCCAATATCCATTAAATAAAATGTCCGGAATTAAAGTTGTTTTATTTTTTAATACTTACCTATATTATTTTTTCCTTACAAACAAAAAAAATTTCATTATTTTTACCATAATTTTATGTTTACCTGTTGTCACCATGTAATAATGATTTGAAATTTTTCATTTATTTCACTTTAGGTATTTTTGTATAGTATGCAAATCACATAATCATTATTAATATCTAATTTTTTTTTAGATTCACACAATTTATTAACAGATACGAACCTACTACTACTACTACTTCGAGAAACGAAGATTATTGGAGAAAATTAGAGAAATTGGACAATTTCAATATTGGTAAGTGTAAATAATTTTTATTTAAATTATAAAAGAATACATTTTCATTATTTTTGCATATAATTTGATATGTTTCAGTCGATAAAACGATTCTGAAATGTTCCCCTATCTATAGAGTAACGATAATATTACCAAAAAAAAAAACAATATTTTATTTAATATTCCATTAAATAAAATGTCCGGAATTAAAGTTGTTTTATTTTTTAATACTTACCTATATTATTTTTTCCTTACAAACAAAAAAATTTCATTATTTTTACCATAATTTTATGTTTACCTGTTGT
This sequence comes from Polydrusus cervinus, assembly GCA_935413205.1. Classification (NCBI taxonomy): domain Eukaryota; kingdom Metazoa; phylum Arthropoda; class Insecta; order Coleoptera; family Curculionidae; genus Polydrusus; species Polydrusus cervinus. The sequence continues at coordinate 12,377,443 of OW284518.1, forward strand.
CACCATGTAATGATTTGAAATATTTCATTTATTTCACATTAGGTATTTTTGTATAGTATGCAAATAACATAATCATTATTAATATCTAATTTTTTTTTTAGATTCACACAATTTATTAGCAGATATGAACCTACCACTACTACTACTATTTCGAGAAACGAAGATTATTGGAGAAATTTAGAGAAATTGGACAATTTCAATATTGGTAAGTGTAAATAATTTTTATTTAAATTATAAAAGAATACATTTTCATTATTTTTGCATATAATTTGATATGTTTCAGTCGATAAAACGATTCTGAAATGTTCCCCTATCTATAGAGTAACGATAATATTACCAAAAAAAAAACAATATTTTATTTAATATTCCATTAAATAAAATGTCCGGAATTAAAGTTGTTTTATTTTTTAATACTTACCTATATTATTTTTTCCTTACAAACAAAAAAATTTCATTATTTATACCATAATTTTATGTTTACCTGTTGTCACCATGTAATAATGATTTGAAATTTTTCATTTATTTCACTTTAGGTATTTTTGTATAGTATGCAAATCACATAATCATTATTAATATCTAATTTTTTTTTAGATTCACACAATTTATTAGCAGATACGAACCTACTACTACTACTACTACTTCGAGAAACGAAGATTATTGGAGAAAATTAGAGAAATTGGACAATTTCAATATTGGTAAGTGTAAATAATTTTTATTTAAATTATAAAAGAATACATTTTCATTATTTTTGCATATAATTTGATATGTTTCAGTCGATAAAACGATTCTGAAATGTTCCCCTATATATAGAGTAACGATAATATTACCAAAAAAAAAACAATATTTTATTTAATATTCCATTAAATAAAATGTCCGGAATTAAAGTTGTTTTATTTTTTAATACTTACCTATATTATTTTTTCCTTACAAACAAAAAAATTTCATTATTTTTACCATAATTTTATGTTTACCTGTTGTCACCATGTAATGATTTGAAATATTTCATTTATTTCACTTTAGGTATTTTTGTATAGTATGCAAATAACATAATCATTATTAATATCTAATTTTTTTTTTAGATTCACACAATTTATTAGCAGATACGAACCTACTACTACTACTACTACGTCGAGAAACGAAGATTATTGGAGAAATTTAGAGAAATTGGACAATTTCAATATTGGTAAGTGTAAATAATTTTTATTTAAATTATAAAAGAATACATTTTCATTATTTTTGCATATAATTTGATATGTTTCAGTCGATAAAACGATTCTGAAATGTTCCCCTATCTATAGAGTAACGATAATATTACCAAAAAAAAAACAATATTTTATTTAATATTCCATTAAATAAAATGTCCGGAATTAAAGTTGTTTTATTTTTTAATACTTACCTATATTATTTTTTCCTTACAAACAAAAAAATTTCATTATTTTTACCATAATTTTATGTTTACCTGTTGTCACCATGTAATGATTTGAAATATTTCATTTATTTCACTTTAGGTATTTTTGTATAGTATGCAAATAACATAATCATTATTAATATCTAATTTTTTTTTAGATTCACACAATTTATTAGCAGATACGAACCTACTACTACTACTACTACTACTTCGAGAAACGAAGATTATTGGAGAAAATTAGAGAAATTGGACAATTTCAATATTGGTAAGTGTAAATAATTTTTATTTAAATTATAAAAGAATACATTTTCATTATTTTTGCATATAATTTGATATGTTTCAGTCGATAAAACGATTCTGAAATGAGTGAAATGTTCCCCTATCTATAGAGTAACGATAATATTACCAAAAAAAAAAACAATATTTTATTTAATATTCCATTAAATAAAATGTCCGGAATTAAAGTTGTTTTATTTTTTAATACTTACCTATATTATTTCTTCCTTACCAAAAAAAAAACTTCATTATTTTTACCATAATTTTATGTTTACCTGTTGTCACCATGTAATAATGATTTGAAATTTTTAATTTATTTCACTTTAGGTATTTTTGTATAGTATGCAAATAACATAATCATTATTAATATCTAATTTTTTTTTTAGATTCACACAATTTATTAGCAGATACGAACCTACTACTACTACTACTTCGAGAAACGAAGATTATTGGAGAAATTTAGAGAAATTGGACAATTTCAATATTGGTAAGTGTAAATAATTTTTATTTAAATTATAAAAGAATACATTTTCATTATTTTTGCATATAATTTGGTATGTTTCAGTCGATAAAACGATTCTGAAATGTTCCCCTATCTATAGAGTAACGATAATATTACCAAAAAAAAAAAACAATATTTTATTTAATATTCCATTAAATAAAATGTCCGGAATTAAAGTTGTTTTATTTTTTAATACTTACCTATATTATTTTTTCCTTACAAACAAAAAAATTTAATTATTTTTACCATAATTTTATGTTTACCTGTTGTCACCATGTAATAATGATTTGAAATTTTTCATTTATTTCACTTTAGGTATTTTTGTATAGTATGCAAATAACATAATCATTATTAATATCTAATTTTTTTTTAGATTCATACAATTTATTAGCAGATACGAACCTACTACTACTTCGAGAAACGAAGATTATTGGAGAAATTTAGAGAAATTGGACAATTTCAATATTGGTAAGTGTAAATAATTTTTATTTAAATTATAAAAGAATACATTTTCATTATTTTTGCATATAATTTGATATGTTTCAGTCGATAAAACGATTCTGAAATGTTCCCCTATCTATAGAGTAACGATAATATTACCAAAAAAAAACAATATTTTATTTAATATTCCATTAAATAAAATGTCCGGAATTAAAGTTGTTTTATTTTTTAATACTTACCTATATTATTTTTTCCTTACAAACAAAAAAATTTCATTATTTTTACCATAATTTTATGTTTACCTGTTGTCACCATGTAATAATGATTTGAAATTTTTCATTTATTTCACTTTAGGTATTTTTGTATAGTATGCAAATAACATAATCATTATTAATATCTAATTTTTTTTTTAGATTCACACAATTTATTAGCAGATACGAACCTACTACTACTACTACTACTTCGAGAAACGAAGATTATTGGAGAAATTTAGAGAAATTGGACAATTTCAATATTGGTAAGTGTAAATAATTTTTATTTAAATTATAAAAGAATACATTTTCATTATTTTTGCATATAATTTGATATGTTTCAGTCGATAAAACGATTCTGAAATGTTCCCCTATCTATAGAGTAACGATAATATTACCAAAAAAAAAAACAATATTTTATTTAATATTCCATTAAATAAAATGTCCGGAATTAAAGTTGTTTTATTTTTTAATACTTACCTATATTATTTTTTCCTTGCAAACAAAAAAATTTCATTATTTTTACCATAATTTTATGTTTACCTGTTGTCACCATGTAATAATGATTTGAAATTTTTCATTTATTTCACTTTAGGTATTTTTGTATAGTATGCAAATCACATAATCATTATTAATATCTAATTTTTTTTTAGATTCACACAATTTATTAGCAGATACGAACCTACTACTACTACTACTTCGAGAAACGAAGATTATTGGAGAAATTTAGAGAAATTGGACAATTTCAATATTGGTAAGTGTAAATATTTTTTATTTAAATTATAAAAGAATACATTTTCATTATTTTTGCATATAATTTGATATGTTTCAGTCGATAAAACGATTCTGAAATGTTCCCCTATTTATAAAGTAACGATAATATTACCAAAAAAAAAAACAATATAAAAGTTGTTTTATTTTTTAATACTTACCTATATTATTTTTTCCTTACCAACAAAAAAAATTTCATTATTTTTATCAAAATTTGATGTTTACCTGTTGTCACCATGTAATGATTTGAACTTTTTCATTTGTTTCAATTTAGGTATATTTGTATAGTCATAATCATTATTAATACCTAATATTTTTAGATTCATAGAAAATAAATAAAACAACGCCAACGTCGACGGCGACAACGAAAACGACAACAACGAAGACGGCGACAACGACGACTGTTCATTATTAATTTTTCGTTGGATTTTTAAAATATTGGTAAGTGTGCTTATTGTTAATATTATTTAAATATTATTCAACGAAATTTTCCGAACTATGTATAAATTATAAAAAATTAGTCAATTGAAGGCTAAATTAAATAAAAAAAATTTTTTTTAACTATAATCTTCAAAAAAAAGGGACAATTAATTGAAATAATATGAATATTAATATTTTTTTTACTCTTATAATAAACCATTTATCCGAAATAGCGTTGAATATTTTTATTTATTATTTATTATATTTAAATATGTTTCATTTTATTATTATATTAGAAATGAGAGTGATTGTATATGATGCAAATTGATTAAACGTGTGGTTTGTCTTGAAATTAAAAACGAAAAATAAAAAAAATATTACAATCTTATCAATCTCTGCTACAACACTGTTTGTATTAATGGATATGTATATTGAATTTAGTAAATATTTCGTTAAAATACCATAGTAAAAATAGATTTTTTTTCTTTTAGAATATGGCCGATGAAAAAAAATTCTTAGTTGTAAATTTACGTCAGTTGAATGTAAGACAAAGGCAATTGAGAGTGATGTTAGAGCGAATGCCAACCGTGAATTTGTTGGAGCGTAACAGACGATTGGTGGTCGAATTGACTCCGCTTCGTGAACAATCACGAAGAGTAGTTGTTGGCGTTCCGCCACTCGAAGAATCGAATACGTCGATTGTTCCTGATGTTGTGCGATCCGAAGTACCAAAGGATTTGATTGTTTCTATCACAAGATTCGATCAATCAAATAATTTGGTTGTTCCTGTTGTGCCGTCTCGAGTTCCAAAGAATTTGATTGATCCTATCGTAAGATTCGATCAATCAAATAATTTGGTTCCTCGTGATGTCGTACAACTGGAACAACCACGAAATTTGATTGTTCCTATCACGAGATTTGATCAACAATCAAATAATTTTGTACTTCCCATCGTACAACGGGAACACGTGCGTGATTTGGTTGTTCGTGTGGCACGACTTCAACAACCAATCGACGAGATTGTTAACGAAGTACGAGACAATTCGATCGATGCGAATGATGATGATATTGTTGATATGAATGTGATGGGTACGAATGAAAGAGATCCCATGAATGAGAGACGACAATTGACCGTAAGATTGTCACGAATTATCGAACGGCCAAGACAATTGGTGGTTCGATTAATTCGTGACAATTTTGCCGATGTGAACGAACAATTGCCGGTACGAATGGAGGGAGCGCAAGAAACAACTAACAATGTACCAATTATCGGTATGAATGTCGTTGATAATGACGACATTAGTCAATCGCAACCAATCCCTGATGACGATCGATATTTGATCGATTCACATTTATCCCAAGAACTACTGGCTCCAAGAAGGAGACATGCGGACGTTCCGCGAGTAAGGACTTATAGGTCAGGGATAACGTTGGGCAATAGGGTGGGGGCGGCCGAAAATTTAATTGATACATTTCAGGTGGGGAGGTTCAGGGAATTTTGTGTCTATTGCAGGGCGAAATTTTTTGAAAGGGAAAGTGTCAATAGACAAGGTGTTAATTTATCATGTTGTAAAAATGGGGATATAAGTTTGCCGCCGTTGGGCGAATGTCCGGAGGTATTATTTGAATACCTTACGGATATTAGTCCGATGGCTAACAAATTTCGGGATGAAATTAGATCCATTAATTCGAATTTTGCCATGGCCACGTTTAAGGCGACCATTCCCGATGATGCGAATCAAGTAGGTGTTCAAGGTATGTGGTGTTTCGTCGTATCGGGACAGATATACCATCACTGTCAGGCGATTCCGTCAATTGGTGTCGCTGGGAGGGGGCAAAATTTGCTAAATGCGCAGTATTATTTTGTCGATGTAGACGAAGCGGTGAATCGTCGCATCGACTTTTTAGGGGATCGCGTGCCGCGTTTAACGCTGGTCAATATTGAAAGGATGTTGCGAGCAGTAAATCCGCTAATTCAGGGATATATGACCGTGGGGGAGGTAATCAGGGAGAGGGTCGAACGTGACGGTGACGGAGCTCTGACGAATATGACTATCGGTTTCAGAGACGACATGAATCGGCAACGAAGGAATTTCGATTTGCCGGACAGTCGTAGTGAAATCGCGGGAGTATTCGAAGGAGAGCCGCCATTTCAAGTCGACCCTATTGTCTATTCTCGCAATCGCGACGTGGGTAATCAAGGCCGACACGAATTGAAAAATTTAAATCCACTTTCAGATCCTATGACCTATCCGTTGCTGTTTCCTCATGGGGAGCGCGGATACGATTATCAAAATTTGCGTCATGTCCGTCATAATGATAAGGTCGTCACCTTTAGGGAATTTTATCGGTATCGAATTCAATGTCGGGGCGAATTTTCTATCTTGCATAATGGGGGTAAGTTGTTTCAACAGTACGTTGTTGACGCGTGGATTAAAGTCGAGGGAAATTATTTGTGGTATATTCGAAATAATAATATTCAACAACGACTGGCTAATTACGATAAAATTCGCCAATATTTAGAACGTCGAGCCGTTGAAGAGCAATGTCGCGTGGGTATCGTAAATATATTGCCAGCGTCTTTTCATGCGGGATATCGACACCAAAATCGTAACTATTTAGATGCGATGGCGGTAATCGCCCGATACGGAAAGCCCGATTTGTTTATCACGTTTACGTGCAATCCAAATTGGGCCGAAATCGCCGCAAACCTTGAACATCGGCAAAAATACCAGAATAGGATGGATTTAATTTGTCGCGTGTTCCATGTCAAATTGCTGGAGTTTATAGACGATATCGTCAAAAAGCAACTGTACGGCACGGTACTGAACTACTTTTATGTTATCGAATTTCAAAAGCGTGGTTTACCGCACGCACACATTTTAGTGACATTTTACCCCGAAGACAGACTGACTGAGGTGGACAAGGTCGATCAGATCGTATGCGCAGAGATTCCTGATGCGGCGCTCGAACCCGAATTATATGAAATCGTGGCCGAAAATTATATTCACAACGTCTGCGCCCCCGTTAACATGGAAGCCCGTTGTTTACACGAAGGTCGTTGTAGCAAAGGATTTCCTAAACGTTATCGGGACGTCACCGAATTAAATTATCATTTGACTACCACGCGAGATGGACGTCCAGAATATCGTCGACGTAACGACGGCCGAACCATATTCAGTAACGGTTATCAATATACCAATAGGAATGTGGTACCCTATAATAGGTACGCGGCTCTTAAATATCGGTGTCATATCAATTTTGAATGCGTGGGCAGTTTAGCTTCAGTTAAATATCTATATAAATATGTAAATAAAGGCGTGGATATGTGCTCGATCGAAATGAATGATCAAAATGGGAGGGTGATTCATTGGGACGAAATTAAAAATTATTTAGATTGTCGGTACGTGAGTTCGATAGAGGCGACGTGGCGCCTATTGGAATTTAATATAAGCGACCGGTCGCATAGTGTCGTGTGTTTGCCTATTCATTTGGAAAATCGACAACAAGTAGCCTTCCACGAGAAAGAGGATGAAGATGAAATTTTAAACAGGGCAGGGAGAGGAACAAAATTAACCGCGTACTTTCAATTGAATAGGGACGATTCGAACGCACGACTTTTCAAATACATTCAAATCCCCGAACACTACGTATGGCAGAGCACTATCCAAGAATGGCGTAGACGTGTTAAATTTTCTAAAGTAATCGGCAATATTTGCGAAGTAACCGCGACGGATTCAGAATTATTTTATTTACGCGTATTATTACAACATGTGAGAGGAGCGACTTCTTTTGAAAATTTGCGCACCTTGCCGGACGGCACGATCTGCGACACTTATAGGGAAACGTGCGATGGATTGCACCTTTTCGAAAACACCGATATTTATCGGGATGTTATGCGGGAAGCCATCAATGCCACGTTTCCCCATAGGTTACGCAGTTTGTACGCCCTATTATTATTAATATCCATCGATGTCGGCGAAAATATTTTAGTACAAGTCGTCTCCCTATGGCCGGAATTCAAAGATCCGCACATGATTCGCGATTTTCTCGATCGAGGTTACGCCCGCTCGATCGCATTGCGTCGCGCGTTAATCGACATCGAATCAATTATTCAAAGGAATCGTTACGATGCGACACTCAACGATCTAGGTCTGTTCGACCGAGAAGTGGCCACCGATGAAGAAATGCGTCAAATACTCGAAGGCGGCGCGCAACACGACGACGACAACCAACAAACAAACAATAATTACGTTGACGAACAAGACGTTGAAATCGAGAGGCAACGATTAGATATCGCGCAACAGACATATAGAGTAGACGCATTGACCGCGGACCAAAGACAAGTATATAATTACGTTGTATATGCGGTATTAAAAAGTCAAAATATGCTCGACCAACCTGATATATTGGATTTTTTCGATTTAGTGAATTTCGTCGCACAATATCGTTATCATCAAAATGACCCGACTATATTTTTCGTGGATGGGCCCGCGGGTACCGGTAAGACCTTCTTATACAATGTTATTATATACAAATTTGCGCTCTATCATCATCATCATCAAAGGCAAAATACAAATGAGATCCGACTCAAAATTATTACTGTCGCCTATACTGGGATTATAAGAAAAAATGAGTGCAATGGCGGTTTTGAAATTGTCACTCGAAAAAATGTTATACGGGAAATAATAATCGGGTTTGGTAGCGCGTATCCTAGAATAAGTAGTGCAAAAGTCGAATAAAGGCGATAAATAGTCTCATTCTCGTTTTTATTCTTTTTTAGAACCGTCACAATACGGAAACGGGTAGTTTTAGCGGCGTGACGACACAATGGCTGAGCTAAGAAAAATCAACGAAATGGTAAGAGATTTTACCTAATTCCGTAAAAATAAAGTATTTTTCTCTTCCATACTTCGATAATTGAACAACTAGATATAAAAATAAAGAAACTTGTTTGGTTCAAACATAAATGGGGGGGGGGGGGCAAAGGGAAAATTCCCTCCTGGTTTGCCATATCATGCATTTTGTCATCATATAAATTATAGAAAAAATGTCCATTTTCATTTACTATACATTTTCTCCTAATAGAAATAAATCATATTTAGCTATAATTAAAGGGCATCAAATATTATCTAATATTATTTTATCAAATTATTGTAAAATTATATTTATTAAATGGAAAAAAAATGGTTAAGGATGAATCAATGGATTATTAGGTTCCTTGTCTCACTAATGTACTAAAAAGTAAAAAAAATCTAAACCGTTTACCCAACAACCGATAAATGAATTATTTTTACTACTTTTATAATAATGAAAAATAAACTTGAAAACGTTTTTTTTAATTGTCCGTTTGACATCGACTGGTGTTAAAATTCCAGTTTTGAGAATTTTTAGCCCGTTTTAGTGAGTTTTCAAGTGCATTTTCATATCCTGCTATTTTAAGTTGCTGTTATTTATCAAACTACTTCACGCACATGTAAAGATCAGCGCCGATCTTATCACATTTTCTTAATCATTGGCGTTTATCGGCGATTCTTATTCATATTTTTTTATTGGACTAATAGACAAACAGACTTCATATTACAAAAATATAATATTCCAGTAAATAGAATAGCTGAAAAATATGTACTAAATAATATGCCCATACAATTTATTTTCTAAAAAATATTGCAAAAGACATACAGTATTCACTTGAAGACGACTGATCAAATCAAATCATTGATTTCATTTTAAACATGCAAAAAGCACTTACATACGTCAAATGTGATTCATAATATTTAATATAAAGTATTCCTAAAATATTTTAAAATAAGACAACACAGCTAAAATTCAAAATTATAAAATTCCTCAAATGTATAGAAGGCTTCATTAACTAACAATTTCTTTATGCTTGCCTTAAATTCCTGCAGTGGCAGGTTTCTAAAATTAAGTGGCAGACAATTTAAAAATTTTAATGCAAGGTATCCAGGTCCACTCAAACATCTCTTCAAGCGACAGTAAGCCGGAACATAATTCATTGAAAATCTCGTGTGATAGCTGTGAACTTCACCGTGCATCCTATAGTTATTTTCGTTGATCGTGGCATACAGTAAACTCTCCAGGATATACTGAGAGGGCAGGGTCAGGATACCCAGTTCCCTAAAGAACTGCCGAAGGACTGGAGATACTTACCAGTTGAAACGTTGTGATGTAAAACAAATTAAAGACAATGCAAATCCAAAACTATTCTATCATTCAAGAAACATCATTGTCTCCAACCTTAGTTATATTGTTTACAGATGGAGCGACACCTTATTGAAGTTAAGAAATTGATAAAAAAAACAGCAGTCGGAGCTGCTTAAGCAGCTCCACCAACCAGGGCCGCCACCACCACAGCCACCATTCTTTGCAAAAGGTACATATAGATTTAATCCCGATCATCCTAAACATAATTTTTTTCTAATAAGAATGTTCGTGCTACGTCAGGCTGTAGAATCTATAAGTATCATGTTCCTATTCAGCTGAGATTGTTGTTCAATGTGGATAAATGTTCCCAAAGATTCACCCTTTGTATAAAGTGTTTAGAGAAACCAAGCCATAAGAAACTTGTAAATGTTGAGGGACGCGACTGGTCCAAAACTGTGTGGTTTCGCGAGACGTTGTATGTAATAAACATTTAGCTAAAATGATTATCCGTCTCAAGTCACTTCGCTTGTTGGCATTTACATTGCGGTATTGAGCTTTGCCCATTTAGGTTGAAAATTACTATCGGCGATTTATCGCTTTCATATTAAGTGTAGCGGGTTGTACGACGTTAGAGGAAATAATGAGCTCCTTCTAGAACCTATTAAAAATATATCTCAATAATAAAAGTAGTCCCGGGCCCCGCGCTTGGTCCTAAGCTACACTATACTTATTTAAGACAATATACTTCATTAGCAACACTGAAATGCTGCTAAACCTTTATTCTTATTGTAAACAAATATTTTATTGAACCTAAGCAAATCTACAGATTTATTTATTACTGTATGCAAAGCTACCGTTAAATAATCAATATTTCAGCACACATTTGTCGCCTTATAATACAAATAAAAATTATTTTAAATTATACATTTTAAGAAATATTATTATTCTCCCCCCCCCCCCCCCCCACACACACACACACACGCACACACACACACACACACCCTCACACACACACACACACACACACACACACACACCATCACACACACACACCCACACACACACTCAGGCGCGCAACTGTGTTCAAAAAGAAAAATGATCGATTTTTGGCGACATCGCTTTCGATAGTTATGGACCCGAGTATTTTAGCGACACTGGAACATGGTACAAAAGGAGCGGCTAAATGTTTACTCCCAAATCGCGACGTTGCTAGATTTATGTTTCGTTAGTTTCGCGTATTCTGATTCTTAAACATCACCTTACATTTTATTGGTTTGAATTTAACTGTTATAAAGACCGCCAAATATTTTTGTGTTAAATACTGTTATTTTTGTGAATTTATCTTATTTACCTAAAATGCCTGTAGCCTGCAAAATTTTCATAAAAATCTTCTCTGTTTAGAGCAGTGTTAATCTTCACTTGAGAACTGTTCATAAAAAAAGGACAAACTATTGTATCCTATGATTATGACTGTTTTAATAGTAAGTGTTTAGAAAAAGATTGCCATATTCATACATATTGTTAACCTAAGATAATATTATTATCAAATTTCAAAGATACATATATTTGAAAATATTTTTTTTTAGGGGAAAATAAAAAACAAGTATCGTTTTTTCTACAAAAAAGGGAAAACGTAGATATTTCAAAATCATCAAGAAGCGAAGCAGAAGCAGTTTCTTCATTGTATACATAGTGACCATAATTACACTGAATTGTTATGTTTTATTATGGCATAAAGATTGTAATAATTTACTTACCACACTATGTAAGAAATGCTGTGCAATGCTTTAGAGAATTTCGAAGGCTAACAAATAAAAAAAAAATTTAATTTAAAATTATTTTAAACTTGTATTTTTTTATTGTCGTTTATAACCTTTTAATATTTTAGTCCTCTTCTGCTACTGCTTTGATTTATTAACATTTCCACTAAATTACCCTACCGCTTATTGGTTTTACTTGCCTTTGACTAAATGGCTAAAGTTGTCTACCTTGTTAATTATTTTAGTAATTTATTTTTATTGAATTAAGGTATTTGTTGTACCTTTGTTAATAAAAATTAATATTTTTCAAATAAAAATTTTTTTAACTTGACTTGTGGAATTGCTCTAATAAGCTTTATTGTAATCTTGTTTTCTTATAACGTATAAATTCTATACATAGAGAATGAATGAGCAAAAATATAAAGCTTATGTTCGCGTTTTAAGGTTTAATAAGGTTAGTACAGATCTAAAAATATAATGTTCTTTAACTCAATTTTTAAAGTTCCCGCCGTTTTACTATACCGTACATTTGGCAATGTCGCGGTTCGGGAGTAAGCATTTAGCCGCTCCTCAAAATAATATTTTCCAGTGTCGCTAAAATACTCTGGTGTGTCATCGGTTGAATCGCCGTTCTGTCAAAAATCGGTAGGGATTTTAGGATTTTTTTTTATGTTATAACCTCAAATATATTATTATTTTTCAGTACGTTTGAGCTGATTTTAACGTTTTTTGTATTTTGTAGACATGAGACTGTGTACCAACCTTATTACAGACCATCACGAGATGATTTTGGGGTTGTCAGAAAAACATCCAGTTCGCACCATTCGCCTTTATTGGCTTATGGCCTTCACAATTTATCTTCTCTCCTCCTCCCTGAGTAATATTTTATTAAAACTATTAATGGACAACTTCATTTTCATTCTTAAACTTTTGCAGAAGAGATTTGCGATTTATAAAATTTTATTTGTTATGATACAAAACGTTTTAATGGTTGGGTTAGAGGTTAAACAAGTGAGTGATCGGTTCAAATTATATCTATCTTTATCGCACTCTCATAAGCGACTTGAAATCGACAGGTGGCGCTTAAAATATCGCTTAGAAGCGATGATTTCTATGAACATGGTGCGTTCGGCGATAAATTCGAATCGACATCGACCTGGAAGATGAACATAGTTGCACCACGGACTGTCCAGTTCCAGATTTTACAATTTGTCTCCTATTCGTAAGATACGACTCGAACCACTTCAGAGCAACACTCCTAAAACCAAAGTGAGACACAGCTTTGCGAGCAGTATTCCGTGATTGACACAATCAAACGCCTTGAGATAATCACAAAACACTGCCGCGGTGATGATTCATACACAGCTTTTCTAAAAAAAAAACGAAAACCTAGCTCTGCGGAATAGCAATAAGGAATTTGTGTCACCACCTTTTTAATGTTGAATATACGCTTTATTTTTCTTTCAGATTATCATTGTAGATGTACTAACGACTGCGGCGATAATCACTGCGGCTGTCGTAAGAGACTCGATAGATGTTCGGCAGCTTGCAGCTGCTTCGGCGTTTGCCAAAATGTAAGTAATTTGTATTATTTTTATCATTAGGTGTTTCTAGTATAGTAAAACCCTCTAAAGGTCTTATTTTTACATTAGGTGAAGGTTTTAAATGAGAAAACTTGCATCAACCGATTAAAACGTCGTCAGAGCGCATGCTTTCAGGCAATAATTGCACCTAATGTAAAATGGCCTTCAGAGTTGGCGCTGGCGCGTTCGCCATTTCATATTTTGGTCGTTATTTGTGGCATTAGTTTCATCCAAAACAAACAGTTTTAAGTTTAAACGTCTATTATCGCTTTTCGATATTTTCCAATCGCGCTGTGCATTTATTTATAAACTTTTATTTAAGAACTGCCAAAGTTTATCAGATTTAATTCAAGATATATTTTTGTTTCTTGAAAATAACAGAAGAATTTGACATTTGTGTAGAAGTTACGAGCGCCAAGATAAAAATTTCAAAATAAGTTTCAGGGGTTCGCGTGTCATCACTAAATGTAATTAAACAAATATAAAATGTGCATCACTGCTGGATAAGTTAAAGAATTTACACGTTGTTAGAATACCATTAGTTTCTATAGAGATGGCATCCTAGTATAAATTTTACTGTATATTTCGAAACAAGGGTGTCCATAGAACGCCACTAAGGGGGGGGACTCAACAAATAAGTCAAAATATTATGAAATAGTGAGTGTCCCTTTTACTTCAGGCTATGGAGAAAGTCATTGATATCGGAGGGCAAATATAGTTATTTTACGCATTTATGGAAGGCACATTCATATGTTCAATAATCGTGAACTGTTCCCCTAAATTGTATTTATTTTAAACTAACAATCATGTTACATGGAAAATGACAATATAAAAGAAAATATACAAAATTTTAATTTAGAAATTTTGTTCTATATTTTATTTTTAATTAGAAAAGGATTTTTAATAATTGCTGTCTTTTTTTCAGAAATAACATCAAGGATGCCAATCAACGGCGTACACAACAAACCCGAACAGACCCGAAACATAACGTCAAAAACTAATCTAAAGTGAGTTCTAAAAAAATAAAAAAAAGGTGACCTCTTGTATGTAGTAAAACTCCTCCCCCGCCTATGCCAGTGTCTTAAAAAACAAGACATCTTCTCCCTGTAAAAACTACTCCCCCTTTCACAGTGCGGTTCCCTCAGACCCAAAAAATCACGGCTCAAAAACGTAACAGATTGTTAAAGGCGTTTAACCGTTTTTCGACATACCCGATTTGGTATATAGATTGTAGAAGTCCGTGGCGCAAGTAGGGGGGAGAGGGGAGGGGAGTCCCTAAATGCGAAATTAGGCCCCCTAGATTGGTCTCCTCGTGGTAGGGATGGCTTATCCTCCCAAAATTGAAGTTAGCCTGACAATCTATTGAGCAGTAGAAGATCTCCCCACGGTAGCGATGACCCTTTTTTTTTAGAAGTCACTGGTATGGTTTAAGCCGCCCCCCCCCCCCTCCCCAAATGTTACTGTCTAGATGCCTCGCTGACAACAGTTCGTTTGATCAACATAATATCATTATACCAGATATTGAATTAGTTATATTGTTTACAGATGGAGCGACACCGGAAGGAGCAAAGCGATTATTAAAAAAAACAGTAAAAGGAGGCGGCAGCTCCAGCGCCCTTTTGCACCACCACTGCCACCATTTTCGGCTCAAAAAGGTACATATAGATTTAATCTCGATCATCCTAAACATAATTTTTTTCCAATAAGAATGTTCATGCTACGTCAGGCTGTAGAAGCTATAAGTATCATGTTCCAATTCAGCTGAGATTGTTGTTCAATGTGGATAAATGTTCCCAAAGATTCATCCTTTGTATAAAGTGTTTAGAGAAACCAAGCCTAGAGAAACGTGGAAATGTTGAGGAACGCGACTGGTCCAAATCTGTATGGTTTCGCGAAACGTTGTATGTAATAAACATTTAGCTAAATTGAATATCCGTCTCAAGTCACTTCGCTTGTTGGCATTTACATTGCGGTATTGAGCCTTGCTTTAGCCCATTTAGGTTGAAAATTACTATCGGCGATTTATCGCTTTCATATTAAGTGTAGCGGGTTGTACGACGTTAGAGGAAATAATGAGCTCCTTCTAGAACCTATTAAACATATATCTCAATAATAAAAGTAGTCCCGGGCCCCGAGCTTGGTCCTAAGCTACACTATACCCTTTTAAGACAATATACTTCATTAGCAACACTGAAATGCTGCTAAACCTTTATTCTTATTGTAAACAAATATTTTATAGAACAGAAGACATCGCTTTCGATAGTTATGAACCCGAGTATTTTAGCGACACTGGAACATGGTACAAAAGGAGCGGCTAAATGTTTAGTCCCAAATCGCTACGTTGCTAGATGTATGTTTCGTGTATTCTGATTCTGAAACATCACTTTACATTTTATTGGTTTGAATTTAACTGTTATAAAGACCGCCAAATATTTTTGTGTTAAATACTGTTATTTTTGTGAATTTATCTTATTTACCTAAAATGCCGCCCTCAAAATAATATTTTCCAGTGTCGCTAAAATACTCTGGTGTGTCATCGGTTGAATCGACGTTCTGTCAAAAATCGGTAGGGATTTTAAGATTTTATACTTGTTATATTGATGGCCCTACATTTTTTTTTTATGTTATAACCTCAAATATATTATTATTTTTCAGTACGTTTGAGCTGATTTTAACGTTTTTTGTATTTTGTAGACATGAGACTGTGTACCAACCTTATTACAGACCATCACGAGATGATTTTGGGGTTGTCAGAAAAACATCCAGTTCGCACCATTCGCCTTTATTGGCTTATGGCCTTCACAATTTATCTTCTCTCCTCCTCCCTGAGTAATATTTTATTAAAACTATTAATGGACAACTTCATTTTCATTCTTAAACTTTTGCAGAAGAGATTTGCGATTCATAAACAAATTTTATTTGTTATGATACAAAACGTTTTAATGGTTGGGTTAGAGGTTAAACAAGTGAGTGATCGGTTCAAATTATATCTATCTTTATCGCACTCTCATAAGCGACTTGAAATCGACAGGTGGCGCTTAAAATATCGCTTAGAAGCGATGATTTCCATGAACATGGTGCGTTCGGCGATAAATTCGAATCGACATCGACCTGGAAGGTGAACATAGTCGCACCCCGGTCTGTCCAGTTCCAGATTTTACAATTTGTCTCCTATTCGTAAGATACGACTCGAACCACTTCAGAGCAACACTCCTAAAACCAAAGTGAGACACAGCTTTGCGAGCAGTATTCGGTGATTGACACAATCAAACGCCTTGAGATAATTACAAAACACTGCCGCGGTGATGATTCATACACAGCTTTTCTAAAAAAAAACGAAAACCTAGCTCTGCGGAATAGCCATAAGGAATTTGTGTCACCACCTTTTTAATGTTGAATATACGCTTTATTTTTCTTTCAGCATACTATTGTAGATGCCTTAATCAATGCTTAGATAATCACTGCGGATGCAGAAAGCGGGGTGAGCAATGTTCTGCATCCTGCAGTTGCGTTGGCGACTGCCAGAATGAGGTAAGTAAATTTGTATTATTTTTATCATTAGGTGTTTCTAGTATAGTAAAACCCTCTAAAGGTCTTATTTTTACATTAGGTGAAGGTTTTAAATGAGAAAACTTGCATCAACCGATTAAAACGTCGTCAGAGCGCATGCTTTCAGGCAATTTTTCTTGAAATTGCACCTAATGTAAAATGGCCTTCAGAGTTGGTGCTGGCGCGTTCGCCATTTCATATTTTGGTCGTTATTCGTGGCATTAGTTTCATCCAAAACAAACAGTTTTAAGTTTAAACGTCTATTATCGCTTTTCGATATTTTCCAATCGCGCTGTGCATATTATTATTATTATTATTATTATTATTATTATTATTATTATTATTTTTCTCAATGTTAGTTTTCACAGCTTTTTGTTGGTATTGCTGGTATTATTTACAGTACAGAGAAGAAATTCATCTTAACCTGTACTGTTTAGAAACTTCCGTACTATATGGCAAGTTTGGAGGATGACGCTTTTCTGGATTAGTTGGTATAAATAACCTGATAGGCCCAGTTTTTCCAAGTTGGGCTTGAAATTTTTCGTCATAGCTCCCTCCACCGATATTATGATCGGAATTATGTCGATTTTATCTAGCTTCCATATATTTTTTATCTCTATAGCCAAATTCGAGTACTTGGTCTTCTTCTCCGATTCGGTTTTAGAGAGGTTGTGTGTTAGTGGGCAACCTATATCGATTATGAAAGCTTTCTTGGTGGTTTTTTCGATAAGAAGAATATCCGGTCGGTTGTGGTCTACTGTTCTATCCGTTATTATTGGCCTGTCCCAGTATAAGAGATATTCAGGGGATTCAAGGACTGGCTCGGGTGAGTATTGGTAGTATGGTGGAAGGTTTTCCCTTAGTCCTAGTTTATGGGCCAGTTCCTTGTGGATGATCTTTGCCACCTGATTATGTCTCCCCAGGTAAGCGTTGGGGGCCATAGCACCACAACCCGCCGTGATATGTTCTATCGTCTCTCCGGGGCAGTTGCATTTTCTGCACACATCTTCCACATTCCTTTTCATGATGACCTTTTCATAGTTTCGAGTTCGAATGACACGGTCTTGGATAGAGATAATAAAACCTTCTGTTTCAGCGTGAAGCTGCCTTTTCTCTAACCAATTCAGTGACATTTCTCTATCTATGAGTGGATTTTGGAGTGCAGTAGGGTATTTGCCGTGTAGAGCTTTCTCTTGCCAAGTTACAAGCTGTTGACTTGGCGGCGCGCGGATGATGTTAGGTAGTCCGTTTCGCTTTAAGTTGAGGGCTGTATATCCAGCGTCTGCTGCAACCACTTTTTTAAGAATTTCCCCATTCGATTCTTGGAAGTATTTTCTCATAGAGGTCTCTTGTGACTTGCACAAGTTATATATATTAATGAGACCTCTTCCTCCCTCCTTTCGTTTTAGATAGATTCTTTCAAGTGCAGAGCGTGGGTGGTGGAATCTGAATTTTGTTAGCAGCCTGAGCGTAAGCCTATCCAGTTCGTGCAAATCCGTGTCTGAATACTTAAGGATTCCGAATGAGTAGGTAAGTATTGGTATTGCCCAGGTGTTGATGGCAGTAGTAAGGTTACCAGCATTCAGATGAGTATTAAAAAGCTTTGTTAGTCTGCTTTTGTATTTGTTTTTAAACTCCCTTTTTAGGCTTGTGTTGTTTATTTGTTGGTTTTGGGAGATGCCTAAGTATTTATATGTTTTGTCCTCATCTAATATATCTATGCCTTCAAGCAGTCCACGATTTTGTTCAGTCTTTCCGCGTACGACATTCAAGATTGCGCACTTGTCTAAGCCAAACGACATTTTGATGTCATCGCTAAATGTCTTGGTTATTTGAATTAGGGACTGTAGGTGGGTTTTGCTTTCAGCGTAGAGTTTATATTTTTATATTTTTTATATCGTCAATAAATAGAAGGTGGTTTATTCTAAAATTCTCAGTTAAGTTGGGACGATATCCGTAGGATGTTGATTTTAGTAGTGAGGACAGTGGGTTCATGGCCAAAATGAACCAGAGGGGGCTTAAAGAGTCGCCTTGAAATATACCTTTTGATATATTTATATTGCCAAGCTTCTCTTGTCCAATATGGAGATTGGTATTCCATTGCTCCATTAGGGTGCCTAACATGTTGCGTATTAGGGGGTGTACTTTGTACATTTGCAATATCTTCTTTAGCCAGTCGTGAGGAACAGAATCGAATGCTTTACTATAATCTATGTAGCACATAATATTTAGATTTCGCCTTTTAACTTCTGCCTGTTTTATAATAACGGCATCGATTGTAAGCTGTTCCTTGCAACCCAAAGCTTTCCTAATACAGCCCTTTTGCTCATCAGCTACCAAGTTGTTGTTTATGCAGTGTGTGTATATTTTTGAGTACATGACTGATGTTAAAAGTTTATACACCACTGACAGACAGGTGATCGGTCTGTAGTTTTTTGGATCGTTTACCTGCCCTTTTTTAAACAAAAGGAAGGTATTGCCACTGGCAAGATGAGCTGGGAAGTGTTCGGGGTTCAGGAGAGCTTTGCTAAAGCAGTTTGCTATTATAGGGTGTAAGCTGGTGAAGGTTTTAAGCCAAAAATTATGAATTTGGTCAGGTCCCGGTGATTTCCAGTTAGCCAAGTTCTTAGTGGCATCCCTTATATCACTGGATGTTACTTGCGGCTCAGGCATTTCTTGCAAAGTTTCAGCCTCGGCTTCAACTTTTTCGAGCCAGCTTGCTTCTTCATTGAAATGGGACGCGTCGGACCAAATATTACTCCAAAATGCATTAAATTGGTCTTTATTTATGTCATTAGTTGGAGTAACATCGTTTTCTTCCTGGCTCAATGTCCTATAGAAGGTTTTTTGGTTCGTGGTGAACTGTTGGTTTTGTACCTTCCTCTTTGTGGCTTTATTGTATCGCCTTAGACGGGCGCCTTTAGCCTTACATTTTCAGTTCAAATTATATCTATCTTTATCGCACTCTCATAAGCGACTTGAAATCGACAGGTGGCGCTTAAAATATCGCTTAGAAGCGATGATTTCCATGAACATGGTGCGTTCGGCGATAAATTCGAATCGACATCGACCTGGAAGATGAACATAGTTGCACCACGGACTGTCCAGTTCCAGATTTTACAATTTGTCTCCTATTCGTAAGATACGACTCGAACCACTTCAGAGCAACACTCCTAAAACCAAAGTGAGACACAGCTTTGCGAGCAGTATTCCGTGATTGACACAATCAAACGCCTTGAGATAATCACAAAACACTGCCGCGGTGATGATTCATACACAGCTTTTCTAAAAAAAAACGAAAACCTAGCTCTGCGGAATAGCAATAAGGAATTTGTGTCACCACCTTTTTAATGTTGAATATACTCTTTATTTTTCTTTCAGAATACCATTGTCGATGCATTAACAATTGCATCGATAGGCACTGCGGGTGCCGAAAAAGACATGATAAATGTTCGGCAGCCTGTAGTTGCTTCGGCGTTTGCCACAATGCAGTAAGTAATTTGTATTATTTTTATCATTAGGTGTTTCTAGTATAGTAAAACCCTCTAAAGGTCTTATTTTTACATTAGGTGAAGGTTTTAAATGAGAAAACTTGCATCAACCGATTAAAACGTCGTCAGAGCGCATGCTTTCAGGCAATAATTGCACCTAATGTAAAATGGCCTTCAGAGTTGGCGCTGGCGCGTTCGCCATTTCATATTTTGGTCGTTATTTGTGGCATTAGTTTCATCCAAAACAAACAGTTTTAAGTTTAAACGTCTATTATCGCTTTTCGATATTTTCCAATCGCGCTGTGCATTTATTTATAAACTTTTATTTAAGAACTGCCAAAGTTTATCAGATTTAATTCAAGATATATTTTTGTTTCTTGAAAATAACAGAAGAATTTGACATTTGTGTAGAAGTTACGAGCGCCAAGATAAAAATTTCAAAATAAGTTTCAGGGGTTCGCGTGTCATCACTAAATGTAATTAAACAAATATAAAATGTGCATCACTGCTGGATAAGTTAAAGAATTTACACGTTGTTAGAATACCATTAGTTTCTATAGAGATGGCATCCTAGTATAAATTTTACTGTATATTTCGAAACAAGGGTGTCCATAGAACGCCACTAAGGGGGGGGACTCAACAAATAAGTCAAAATATTATGAAATAGTGAGTGTCCCTTTTACTTCAGGCTATGGAGAAAGTCATTGATATCGGAGGGCAAATATAGTTATTTTACGCATTTATGGAAGGCACATTCATATGTTCAATAATCGTGAACTGTTCCCCTAAATTGTATTTATTTTAAACTAACAATCATGTTACATGGAAAATGACAATATAAAAGAAAATATACAAAATTTTAATTTAGAAATTTTGTTCTATATTTTATTTTTAATTAGAAAAGGATTTTTAATAATTGCTGTCTTTTTTTCAGAAATAACATCAAGGATGCCAATCAACGGCGTACACAACAAACCCGAACAGACCCGAAACATAACGTCAAAAACTAATCTAAAGTGAGTTCTAAAAAAATAAAAAAAAGGTGACCTCTTGTATGTAGTAAAACTCCTCCCCCGCCTATGCCAGTGTCTTAAAAAACAAGACATCTTCTCCCTGTAAAAACTACTCCCCCTTTCACAGTGCGGTTCCCTCAGACCCAAAAAATCACGGCTCAAAAACGTAACAGATTGTTAAAGGCGTTTAACCGTTTTTCGACATACCCGATTTGGTATATAGATTGTAGAAGTCCGTGGCGCAAGTAGGGGGGAGAGGGGAGGGGAGTCCCTAAATGCGAAATTAGGCCCCCTAGATTGGTCTCCTCGTGGTAGGGATGGCTTATCCTCCCAAAATTGAAGTTAGCCTGACAATCTATTGAGCAGTAGAAGATCTCCCCACGGTAGCGATGACCCTTTTTTTTTAGAAGTCACTGGTATGGTTTAAGCCGCCCCCCCCCCCCCTCCCCAAATGTTACTGTCTAGATGCCTCGCTGACAACAGTTCGTTTGATCAACATAATATCATTATACCAGATATTGAATTAGTTATATTGTTTACAGATGGAGCGACACCGGAAGGAGCAAAGCGATTATTAAAAAAAACAGTAAAAGGAGGCGGCAGCTCCAGCGCCCTTTTGCACCACCACTGCCACCATTTTCGGCTCAAAAAGGTACATATAGATTTAATCTCGATCATCCTAAACATAATTTTTTTCCAATAAGAATGTTCATGCTACGTCAGGCTGTAGAAGCTATAAGTATCATGTTCCAATTCAGCTGAGATTGTTGTTCAATGTGGATAAATGTTCCCAAAGATTCATCCTTTGTATAAAGTGTTTAGAGAAACCAAGCCTAGAGAAACGTGGAAATGTTGAGGAACGCGACTGGTCCAAATCTGTATGGTTTCGCGAAACGTTGTATGTAATAAACATTTAGCTAAATTGAATATCCGTCTCAAGTCACTTCGCTTGTTGGCATTTACATTGCGGTATTGAGCCTTGCTTTAGCCCATTTAGGTTGAAAATTACTATCGGCGATTTATCGCTTTCATATTAAGTGTAGCGGGTTGTACGACGTTAGAGGAAATAATGAGCTCCTTCTAGAACCTATTAAACATATATCTCAATAATAAAAGTAGTCCCGGGCCCCGAGCTTGGTCCTAAGCTACACTATACCCTTTTAAGACAATATACTTCATTAGCAACACTGAAATGCTGCTAAACCTTTATTCTTATTGTAAACAAATATTTTATAGAACAGAAGACATCGCTTTCGATAGTTATGAACCCGAGTATTTTAGCGACACTGGAACATGGTACAAAAGGAGCGGCTAAATGTTTAGTCCCAAATCGCTACGTTGCTAGATGTATGTTTCGTGTATTCTGATTCTGAAACATCACTTTACATTTTATTGGTTTGAATTTAACTGTTATAAAGACCGCCAAATATTTTTGTGTTAAATACTGTTATTTTTGTGAATTTATCTTATTTACCTAAAATGCCGCCCTCAAAATAATATTTTCCAGTGTCGCTAAAATACTCTGGTGTGTCATCGGTTGAATCGACGTTCTGTCAAAAATCGGTAGGGATTTTAAGATTTTATACTTGTTATATTGATGGCCCTACATTTTTTTTTTATGTTATAACCTCAAATATATTATTATTTTTCAGTACGTTTGAGCTGATTTTAACGTTTTTTGTATTTTGTAGACATGAGACTGTGTACCAACCTTATTACAGACCATCACGAGATGATTTTGGGGTTGTCAGAAAAACATCCAGTTCGCACCATTCGCCTTTATTGGCTTATGGCCTTCACAATTTATCTTCTCTCCTCCTCCCTGAGTAATATTTTATTAAAACTATTAATGGACAACTTCATTTTCATTCTTAAACTTTTGCAGAAGAGATTTGCGATTCATAAACAAATTTTATTTGTTATGATACAAAACGTTTTAATGGTTGGGTTAGAGGTTAAACAAGTGAGTGATCGGTTCAAATTATATCTATCTTTATCGCACTCTCATAAGCGACTTGAAATCGACAGGTGGCGCTTAAAATATCGCTTAGAAGCGATGATTTCCATGAACATGGTGCGTTCGGCGATAAATTCGAATCGACATCGACCTGGAAGGTGAACATAGTCGCACCCCGGTCTGTCCAGTTCCAGATTTTACAATTTGTCTCCTATTCGTAAGATACGACTCGAACCACTTCAGAGCAACACTCCTAAAACCAAAGTGAGACACAGCTTTGCGAGCAGTATTCGGTGATTGACACAATCAAACGCCTTGAGATAATTACAAAACACTGCCGCGGTGATGATTCATACACAGCTTTTCTAAAAAAAAACGAAAACCTAGCTCTGCGGAATAGCCATAAGGAATTTGTGTCACCACCTTTTTAATGTTGAATATACGCTTTATTTTTCTTTCAGCATACTATTGTAGATGCCTTAATCAATGCTTAGATAATCACTGCGGATGCAGAAAGCGGGGTGAGCAATGTTCTGCATCCTGCAGTTGCGTTGGCGACTGCCAGAATGAGGTAAGTAAATTTGTATTATTTTTATCATTAGGTGTTTCTAGTATAGTAAAACCCTCTAAAGGTCTTATTTTTACATTAGGTGAAGGTTTTAAATGAGAAAACTTGCATCAACCGATTAAAACGTCGTCAGAGCGCATGCTTTCAGGCAATTTTTCTTGAAATTGCACCTAATGTAAAATGGCCTTCAGAGTTGGTGCTGGCGCGTTCGCCATTTCATATTTTGGTCGTTATTCGTGGCATTAGTTTCATCCAAAACAAACAGTTTTAAGTTTAAACGTCTATTATCGCTTTTCGATATTTTCCAATCGCGCTGTGCATATTATTATTATTATTATTATTATTATTATTATTATTATTATTATTTTTCTCAATGTTAGTTTTCACAGCTTTTTGTTGGTATTGCTGGTATTATTTACAGTACAGAGAAGAAATTCATCTTAACCTGTACTGTTTAGAAACTTCCGTACTATATGGCAAGTTTGGAGGATGACGCTTTTCTGGATTAGTTGGTATAAATAACCTGATAGGCCCAGTTTTTCCAAGTTGGGCTTGAAATTTTTCGTCATAGCTCCCTCCACCGATATTATGATCGGAATTATGTCGATTTTATCTAGCTTCCATATATTTTTTATCTCTATAGCCAAATTCGAGTACTTGGTCTTCTTCTCCGATTCGGTTTTAGAGAGGTTGTGTGTTAGTGGGCAACCTATATCGATTATGAAAGCTTTCTTGGTGGTTTTTTCGATAAGAAGAATATCCGGTCGGTTGTGGTCTACTGTTCTATCCGTTATTATTGGCCTGTCCCAGTATAAGAGATATTCAGGGGATTCAAGGACTGGCTCGGGTGAGTATTGGTAGTATGGTGGAAGGTTTTCCCTTAGTCCTAGTTTATGGGCCAGTTCCTTGTGGATGATCTTTGCCACCTGATTATGTCTCCCCAGGTAAGCGTTGGGGGCCATAGCACCACAACCCGCCGTGATATGTTCTATCGTCTCTCCGGGGCAGTTGCATTTTCTGCACACATCTTCCACATTCCTTTTCATGATGACCTTTTCATAGTTTCGAGTTCGAATGACACGGTCTTGGATAGAGATAATAAAACCTTCTGTTTCAGCGTGAAGCTGCCTTTTCTCTAACCAATTCAGTGACATTTCTCTATCTATGAGTGGATTTTGGAGTGCAGTAGGGTATTTGCCGTGTAGAGCTTTCTCTTGCCAAGTTACAAGCTGTTGACTTGGCGGCGCGCGGATGATGTTAGGTAGTCCGTTTCGCTTTAAGTTGAGGGCTGTATATCCAGCGTCTGCTGCAACCACTTTTTTAAGAATTTCCCCATTCGATTCTTGGAAGTATTTTCTCATAGAGGTCTCTTGTGACTTGCACAAGTTATATATATTAATGAGACCTCTTCCTCCCTCCTTTCGTTTTAGATAGATTCTTTCAAGTGCAGAGCGTGGGTGGTGGAATCTGAATTTTGTTAGCAGCCTGAGCGTAAGCCTATCCAGTTCGTGCAAATCCGTGTCTGAATACTTAAGGATTCCGAATGAGTAGGTAAGTATTGGTATTGCCCAGGTGTTGATGGCAGTAGTAAGGTTACCAGCATTCAGATGAGTATTAAAAAGCTTTGTTAGTCTGCTTTTGTATTTGTTTTTAAACTCCCTTTTTAGGCTTGTGTTGTTTATTTGTTGGTTTTGGGAGATGCCTAAGTATTTATATGTTTTGTCCTCATCTAATATATCTATGCCTTCAAGCAGTCCACGATTTTGTTCAGTCTTTCCGCGTACGACATTCAAGATTGCGCACTTGTCTAAGCCAAACGACATTTTGATGTCATCGCTAAATGTCTTGGTTATTTGAATTAGGGACTGTAGGTGGGTTTTGCTTTCAGCGTAGAGTTTATATTTTTATATTTTTTATATCGTCAATAAATAGAAGGTGGTTTATTCTAAAATTCTCAGTTAAGTTGGGACGATATCCGTAGGATGTTGATTTTAGTAGTGAGGACAGTGGGTTCATGGCCAAAATGAACCAGAGGGGGCTTAAAGAGTCGCCTTGAAATATACCTTTTGATATATTTATATTGCCAAGCTTCTCTTGTCCAATATGGAGATTGGTATTCCATTGCTCCATTAGGGTGCCTAACATGTTGCGTATTAGGGGGTGTACTTTGTACATTTGCAATATCTTCTTTAGCCAGTCGTGAGGAACAGAATCGAATGCTTTACTATAATCTATGTAGCACATAATATTTAGATTTCGCCTTTTAACTTCTGCCTGTTTTATAATAACGGCATCGATTGTAAGCTGTTCCTTGCAACCCAAAGCTTTCCTAATACAGCCCTTTTGCTCATCAGCTACCAAGTTGTTGTTTATGCAGTGTGTGTATATTTTTGAGTACATGACTGATGTTAAAAGTTTATACACCACTGACAGACAGGTGATCGGTCTGTAGTTTTTTGGATCGTTTACCTGCCCTTTTTTAAACAAAAGGAAGGTATTGCCACTGGCAAGATGAGCTGGGAAGTGTTCGGGGTTCAGGAGAGCTTTGCTAAAGCAGTTTGCTATTATAGGGTGTAAGCTGGTGAAGGTTTTAAGCCAAAAATTATGAATTTGGTCAGGTCCCGGTGATTTCCAGTTAGCCAAGTTCTTAGTGGCATCCCTTATATCACTGGATGTTACTTGCGGCTCAGGCATTTCTTGCAAAGTTTCAGCCTCGGCTTCAACTTTTTCGAGCCAGCTTGCTTCTTCATTGAAATGGGACGCGTCGGACCAAATATTACTCCAAAATGCATTAAATTGGTCTTTATTTATGTCATTAGTTGGAGTAACATCGTTTTCTTCCTGGCTCAATGTCCTATAGAAGGTTTTTTGGTTCGTGGTGAACTGTTGGTTTTGTACCTTCCTCTTTGTGGCTTTATTGTATCGCCTTAGACGGGCGCCTTTAGCCTTACATTTTCAGTTCAAATTATATCTATCTTTATCGCACTCTCATAAGCGACTTGAAATCGACAGGTGGCGCTTAAAATATCGCTTAGAAGCGATGATTTCCATGAACATGGTGCGTTCGGCGATAAATTCGAATCGACATCGACCTGGAAGATGAACATAGTTGCACCACGGACTGTCCAGTTCCAGATTTTACAATTTGTCTCCTATTCGTAAGATACGACTCGAACCACTTCAGAGCAACACTCCTAAAACCAAAGTGAGACACAGCTTTGCGAGCAGTATTCCGTGATTGACACAATCAAACGCCTTGAGATAATCACAAAACACTGCCGCGGTGATGATTCATACACAGCTTTTCTAAAAAAAAACGAAAACCTAGCTCTGCGGAATAGCAATAAGGAATTTGTGTCACCACCTTTTTAATGTTGAATATACTCTTTATTTTTCTTTCAGAATACCATTGTCGATGCATTAACAATTGCATCGATAGGCACTGCGGGTGCCGAAAAAGACATGATAAATGTTCGGCAGCCTGTAGTTGCTTCGGCGTTTGCCACAATGCAGTAAGTAATTTGTATTATTTTTATCATTAGGTGTTTCTAGTATAGTAAAACCCTCTAAAGGTCTTATTTTTACATTAGGTGAAGGTTTTAAATGAGAAAACTTGCATCAACCGATTAAAACGTCGTCAGAGCGCATGCTTTCAGGCAATAATTGCACCTAATGTAAAATGGCCTTCAGAGTTGGCGCTGGCGCGTTCGCCATTTCATATTTTGGTCGTTATTTGTGGCATTAGTTTCATCCAAAACAAACAGTTTTAAGTTTAAACGTCTATTATCGCTTTTCGATATTTTCCAATCGCGCTGTGCATTTATTTATAAACTTTTATTTAAGAACTGCCAAAGTTTATCAGATTTAATTCAAGATATATTTTTGTTTCTTGAAAATAACAGAAGAATTTGACATTTGTGTAGAAGTTACGAGCGCCAAGATAAAAATTTCAAAATAAGTTTCAGGGGTTCGCGTGTCATCACTAAATGTAATTAAACAAATATAAAATGTGCATCACTGCTGGATAAGTTAAAGAATTTACACGTTGTTAGAATACCATTAGTTTCTATAGAGATGGCATCCTAGTATAAATTTTACTGTATATTTCGAAACAAGGGTGTCCATAGAACGCCACTAAGGGGGGGGACTCAACAAATAAGTCAAAATATTATGAAATAGTGAGTGTCCCTTTTACTTCAGGCTATGGAGAAAGTCATTGATATCGGAGGGCAAATATAGTTATTTTACGCATTTATGGAAGGCACATTCATATGTTCAATAATCGTGAACTGTTCCCCTAAATTGTATTTATTTTAAACTAACAATCATGTTACATGGAAAATGACAATATAAAAGAAAATATACAAAATTTTAATTTAGAAATTTTGTTCTATATTTTATTTTTAATTAGAAAAGGATTTTTAATAATTGCTGTCTTTTTTTCAGAAATAACATCAAGGATGCCAATCAACGGCGTACACAACAAACCCGAACAGACCCGAAACATAACGTCAAAAACTAATCTAAAGTGAGTTCTAAAAAAATAAAAAAAAGGTGACCTCTTGTATGTAGTAAAACTCCTCCCCCGCCTATGCCAGTGTCTTAAAAAACAAGACATCTTCTCCCTGTAAAAACTACTCCCCCTTTCACAGTGCGGTTCCCTCAGACCCAAAAAATCACGGCTCAAAAACGTAACAGATTGTTAAAGGCGTTTAACCGTTTTTCGACATACCCGATTTGGTATATAGATTGTAGAAGTCCGTGGCGCAAGTAGGGGGGAGAGGGGAGGGGAGTCCCTAAATGCGAAATTAGGCCCCCTAGATTGGTCTCCTCGTGGTAGGGATGGCTTATCCTCCCAAAATTGAAGTTAGCCTGACAATCTATTGAGCAGTAGAAGATCTCCCCACGGTAGCGATGACCCTTTTTTTTTAGAAGTCACTGGTATGGTTTAAGCCGCCCCCCCCCCCCCTCCCCAAATGTTACTGTCTAGATGCCTCGCTGACAACAGTTCGTTTGATCAACATAATATCATTATACCAGATATTGAATTAGTTATATTGTTTACAGATGGAGCGACACCGGAAGGAGCAAAGCGATTATTAAAAAAACAGTAAAAGGAGGCGGCAGCTCCAGCGCCCTTTTGCACCACCACTGCCACCATTTTCGGCTCAAAAAGGTACATATAGATTTAATCTCGATCATCCTAAACATAATTTTTTTCCAATAAGAATGTTCATGCTACGTCAGGCTGTAGAAGCTATAAGTATCATGTTCCAATTCAGCTGAGATTGTTGTTCAATGTGGATAAATGTTCCCAAAGATTCATCCTTTGTATAAAGTGTTTAGAGAAACCAAGCCTAGAGAAACGTGGAAATGTTGAGGAACGCGACTGGTCCAAATCTGTATGGTTTCGCGAAACGTTGTATGTAATAAACATTTAGCTAAATTGAATATCCGTCTCAAGTCACTTCGCTTGTTGGCATTTACATTGCGGTATTGAGCCTTGCTTTAGCCCATTTAGGTTGAAAATTACTATCGGCGATTTATCGCTTTCATATTAAGTGTAGCGGGTTGTACGACGTTAGAGGAAATAATGAGCTCCTTCTAGAACCTATTAAACATATATCTCAATAATAAAAGTAGTCCCGGGCCCCGAGCTTGGTCCTAAGCTACACTATACCCTTTTAAGACAATATACTTCATTAGCAACACTGAAATGCTGCTAAACCTTTATTCTTATTGTAAACAAATATTTTATAGAACAGAAGACATCGCTTTCGATAGTTATGAACCCGAGTATTTTAGCGACACTGGAACATGGTACAAAAGGAGCGGCTAAATGTTTAGTCCCAAATCGCTACGTTGCTAGATGTATGTTTCGTGTATTCTGATTCTGAAACATCACTTTACATTTTATTGGTTTGAATTTAACTGTTATAAAGACCGCCAAATATTTTTGTGTTAAATACTGTTATTTTTGTGAATTTATCTTATTTACCTAAAATGCCGCCCTCAAAATAATATTTTCCAGTGTCGCTAAAATACTCTGGTGTGTCATCGGTTGAATCGACGTTCTGTCAAAAATCGGTAGGGATTTTAGGATTTTTTTTTATGTTATAACCTCAAATATATTATTATTTTTCAGTACGTTTGAGCTGATTTTAACGTTTTTTGTATTTTGTAGACATGAGACTGTGTACCAACCTTATTACAGACCATCACGAGATGATTTTGGGGTTGTCAGAAAAACATCCAGTTCGCACCATTCGCCTTTATTGG
Organism: Polydrusus cervinus; assembly: GCA_935413205.1. Classification (NCBI taxonomy): domain Eukaryota; kingdom Metazoa; phylum Arthropoda; class Insecta; order Coleoptera; family Curculionidae; genus Polydrusus; species Polydrusus cervinus. The sequence goes on from OW284518.1 coordinate 12,407,877, forward strand.
CTTATGGCCTTCACAATTTATCTTCTCTCCTCCTCCCTGAGTAATATTTTATTAAAACTATTAATGGACAACTTCATTTTCATTCTTAAACTTTTGCAGAAGAGATTTGCGATTTATAAAATTTTATTTGTTATGATACAAAACGTTTTAATGGTTGGGTTAGAGGTTAAACAAGTGAGTGATCGGTTCAAATTATATCTATCTTTATCGCACTCTCATAAGCGACTTGAAATCGACAGGTGGCGCTTAAAATATCGCTTAGAAGCGATGATTTCTATGAACATGGTGCGTTCGGCGATAAATTCGAATCGACATCGACCTGGAAGATGAACATAGTTGCACCACGGACTGTCCAGTTCCAGATTTTACAATTTGTCTCCTATTCGTAAGATACGACTCGAACCACTTCAGAGCAACACTCCTAAAACCAAAGTGAGACACAGCTTTGCGAGCAGTATTCCGTGATTGACACAATCAAACGCCTTGAGATAATCACAAAACACTGCCGCGGTGATGATTCATACACAGCTTTTCTAAAAAAAAAACGAAAACCTAGGTCTGCGGAATAGCAATAAGGAATTTGTGTCACCACCTTTTTAATGTTGAATATACGCTTTATTTTTCTTTCAGAATACCATTGTCGCTGCATAAATAATTGCAGCGATAAGCACTGCGGGTGCCGAAAAAGAAAGGACAAATGTTCAGAAGCCTGCAGTTGTTTTGGCATTTGCCACAATGTAGTAAGTAATTTGTATTATTTTTATCATTAGGTGTTTCTAGTATAGTAAAACCCTCTAAAGGTCTTATTTTTACATTAGGTGAAGGTTTTAAATGAGAAAACTTGCATCAACCGATTAAAACGTCGTCAGAGCGCATGCTTTCAGGCAATAATTGCACCTAATGTAAAATGGCCTTCAGAGTTGGCGCTGGCGCGTTCGCCATTTCATATTTTGGTCGTTATTTGTGGCATTAGTTTCATCCAAAACAAACAGTTTTAAGTTTAAACGTCTATTATCGCTTTTCGATATTTTCCAATCGCGCTGTGCATTTATTTATAAACTTTTATTTAAAAACTGCCAAAGTTTATCAGATTTAATTCAAGATATATTTTTATTTCTTGAAAATAACAGAAGAATTTGACATTTGTGTAGAAGTTACGAGCGCCAAGATAAAAATTTCAAAATAAGTTTCAGGGGTTCGCGTGTCATCACTAAATGTAATTAAACAAATATAAAATGTGCATCACTGCTGGATAAGTTAAAGAATTTACAATAAATTAAAATGCTGTTAGAGAATAACGCTCTGGCCCTAGGAACCGCCGGCTGTGGCGTTTAACGTGTTAACTTAACATTTTTTTAAAATTTAAATTACCTATCTATAGGAACATCTAAAACAAGAATATATAAATTTTAAATTTAAATGGCTATTCAGGTAATATAATACCTACTATTTCATTATCGTTTAAGACAATAATTTAGGAAGATATGTTTACTTACACATGCCAAAGCAGCTACCAAGAATAGCACAGTGAACTTCATATTGCTTAATTTCAATAAAGCAATAAGCAACTGATGTCGTTTGATTCATTGCATCGGAAATATATACTTATTTGTAAAAAAAATGCTAAATAGTACAAAGTATTTCAAATATCTATTGTTTTTTAGACTAGTTGCATTCCACGATTAAAACAACCCACTCGAATTTGAATGAATGGGTATAGATAAGTATTTATTTATTTAGTGGAAAATGCCAATGGTCTAGGAATTACATTGAAAAATCAAAAATTTTAAATATTTTATTTGTGTAAAGAAAGGCGTAGTTTACTTACATTGAAGATTGTTGCTTAGCTACTTTACATATTCAGGGGATTATTTTAGTCATCGATAACTTAAGATCTTACAAAAAATATAGTTTTTTACCTATTTTACGTTTTTCACGTTACGAGAAAATGCATAAATGTGTGAAAAAACTAAAATTTCTATTCAAGCTTGACTATGTATTAATTTATTTAAAATAAAATAGGGAAGAAAGCGTTAATTTAATTGAATTTTTTACTGACATTGTTAGTTATCATAATATAACTTGGTAATTTTCTCAAAATATATTTTTCAGGACCGGGCTGTAGGGACCAGGAAAAATTATTAAAAATATTGATGATGAACAAAACGTTGATGAGTAACGAAACGTTGAAATTTTAAAAACTATCGCATAAGAAGTCTCAAAGTTCAAAAGCGTATTAAAAAATGCAGGTCTTCATTTAAAAAAGTTATCCTGATGGTATCTAAAAATTTAATAATAATACTGGCAGAACGTAGAAACTGTACTACAATAAATATGGATGGATAGGGTGTCCCAAATTCGATGCTCTTCATGGGTATCTTCGAAACTATGAGATACAACATCGGTCAAATGGTGGCAAAGTTGCGGAATTTTGTGCCCAGTAATATTGTAAAAAAAATTTAGCTTTCTTATTTATTTTTTGAAATATTCGAAAAAACTAAAATTTTGGGTTTTTGTTTTTTTAATTTATCTGACTTATTTTAATAGCTATAGAAAAACAATTACAACATTGTTAAAGCAACTTTTTAGCTTTATACTACCGTGTTTTTAGAATTCCGTACAACGTTTCGTTTTTGTGGAACTGTTATAAACTTTAAATACGAACCTACATTTTCTATTTTATTTTTTGAAATCTCTTGCTTTATTATGTCCGAGTACGGAGTCACGGCCTTCTATTCGACAAACGGAAAAATACCTATTTTTTCTCTTATCCTATACTATAGAGATTTTTTTACTTAAATTAATTTTTATTGTAAATTGACCAATTGGGAAGACAAGACATTTTTTAAGCAATTTAAGAAGATCCTGAACATATTGTCTAAAATTAATTTTGGTTTAAACCTAATTGCTCCAAAAATAAACGAATTGTGGCATCATTTCTTTAAATGGTTTAAGAATAATTAGAAATAACAAGATATTTAAAGTTTGACTCTTAATTTAAAAGTAGACCTCAAAAAAAACCTTTAAAATTAATTTGACTCTTCAATCTAGTCTCTATACAGGGTAAGATAAAATAATAAGTAAGCTGCCAGCGGGACTCCTGTAATTGTGACTAATGTCTTTACAGGTGATTTCCTCTTAACATTTTTTACTTATTTCTATAAGTTTGTTAGAGGTGATGGTAAGAGTATCTAACAACGTCACAGATGGCGCTCCGTGCCACATCTTACCGGTGAGTCCCACCAAGTGCTGCATAAGCAGCTTTGAGTTCTCCTTTCTTTCGTCGGATCCTAGCTCTACTGATGAGCCATGATATGGCGAAACGCGTCTAGGGATGGATCTGATGAAACGAAAGGAAATTCTTCTTCAGAAAATAATAAGTAGTTTTTCATTTTTTAATAGAAGGCCTTGACTTCGTATTCGGACTTAGCTTTTAATTCTAAACAATCTTTACAATTAAAAATTGCATCTAAAACGAAATACTAGAGTAAGAGTACTTTACTCTGCAGCAACTTTTAAAAAATTCGTATGCACTACAGTTTTTTCCATTTTAATGAGAATTTTTTTAAGTTTAAGGGAATGCAAAAACTTTTATCAAGAGTAAAGTTTTCTGTGAGATCAATAATGTGGAGGGAGAATTCTGCTGGTCACTGTATATATATTTGCAATAGTCCATAGTTTTTGGACACCCTATTTATAATTTTTTTTTATTTCAGTTCTAACTTATTTCTACTAGATTCTATTTTTTCAGATCTAGATCCACATCGGACGACTCTTCCGTTACCCCATCCCACCCCCAGACGGCACGGAGTCCTCGTTCCACGAGATGATTCAGCGAGCCATCGATTCCAGAACTTTCCGGACGCCTAATTCAAGCCTGCGGGTCCAGAATTAACAACTCACTGAAAAGACTGATTTATTATTTGACGGAGAAAATTCTAAGAAACGCAGATGGAAAGCAGGATTTGCATGTGTTTATGATAATTCTTTTAGTTCTTATTGCAGGATTAATTGTGTTGGGGTACGGTGAGGATAAAACCATTGTTCACTTGCATCACTGGGAGTATTTTAATCCTCCAAAAGATTTGTAAGTGAGGAGTCAGGAGTTTCTGACTTCGTTCCACATAAAATGCATTTTGCTGAAGCATAAAGTCAAAAAATGTAATTGCTAATGTTTCGTAGTTCCAGGTGTATAGAAATGAATTAAACTCTTTTTTTGGTTTAATTTTTCATCTATCTGTGTATTGAGAGGTCAAAGTTTGAGTGCCTATATAGAAAGTGTTGATCTAACTATACGTGTTTTCCACTTAACATTTTAGGATGGTATGGATCTGGTATGATTGTTATTTGGGTAGTGGGAACTAGAACCACCATACTTTAGTCAAGGGGTAAGTCACCCCCTAGGCGCCCCACATCACCACTTTAAAATTTCAAATGGCATCACCTCCTTTGTTATACCTCAAATGTAAGGTGTCACTGAGTAATATTTAACTGCACAAAAAAAATCGATAAAAAAATGTATAACAATAATATTTTATTGAATGATAGAATAGTTTTGGACTTGCATTGTCTTTAATTTGTTTTACATCACAACGTTTCAACTGGTAAGTATCTCCAGTCGTCTTCAGGTGAATACTAAATAAGTAAAGTAACTACAGCTCTATTTATACTAGCTAGATGTACTGGAGCATGACTGAGATGGGTGCAGTCATGCGTTTAATTCTTGTGCGGTTGTGGTAATAGCAAAAATTGGCGACAACAGGACCTTTGAAGTAATATATTTTTTACTATTCATTTCATTATTATTTTGTTATACAAACAGCCAAAGCAATTTAACTATTTAAAAGAATTTAAATTTATACCGGATGTTGCGTAATTACCATATTCGTCTATTTAACCGGAAGTCGTATATCATAATTTATTACTATCTGTCGATTATATCAATTATTTATTAGAAGCGGTACTTTTATCTTTGTTTACTTTTAGCATTTTTGTTACAAATTTATATTTCCTGCTGTCATTTTATTTTCATATTTATAATTTCCCAAACATATTTTCTAAAGACGTATGTCGGAAATGTCAAGTAATTTTATGTTTCAAAGTATCCTCAATAAATGTCAAAGATATAAAGTTATGTATCCGCTTATCTTATGCAATTTTCAGCCGGAAACTGTCACCTAATTTTTAATATTTTATTGTTTCCTGCCGGATGTTTATAGACAATAATTAGTCATACATTTTCAGTATCAAAGACGCCGCATGAAATTATGTGACAGATGGCTACTTAAATTACTTAGTAGTAGTAATTAATTATTGTAATAATTTAGGATTAATGGCAAAATCTTTCTATATAAACGCTAGCAAACTATGAACAAAAATTCATTCAGTAGAAGTCATTCAGTCAGTAGTCATTCAGTGGTAGAATTCAGTCAGTCAACAGTCACATATAATCAGTTTTCCATTCATAGTTAAACCTTTTTAAAACAATATTATTTAAAAATTAAGTGAATTGTGAAATGTGCTTTTCGGTGTAAAATCGTTCATCTAACCGTCGACGATCAGGTTTGCTTAGACTAGACATTTTTACGTTATAGCAAAGATTTTGACATTACGATGATAAAGGCTGGGTTGGGTTTGCTTCGAGTATTTGTAGGTTAGTGTATGCAAAAATTTGCGTTCTTTCTTAATTTTGATATTTTTATGTTTGCAATGTTGTTTGTACAATGTACATTGTACACTGTTAACTAATAAGTTAATAAATTAAGCTCCCTTTATACAACATCAGTGTTTGATTTTCGTATTAGGAAGGAATAAGATAATTAGGTCAACTCTAAGATTCAATATTCAGTAAATCAGTAAATTCTAAAATATAGTAGTGAAAATATTAACATAGGCAATAATGCCCAAAGTCCCGAACCCACTATAATCTTGTCAAACACACTGAAGATAGCCAGAAATGAAATACCTACATTTCCGTAAATAAAAGATTTTTTATACAATCTGGCAACAGTGTGGGGTTCGACACGGTATTTTAAGTTTACATCTACTTAACAAAGGTTTCCAGATATTTCTTATATCTAGTGAGGGCTTACTAAAACAATCTGGGATCTGGTATATGATAGCAGCTTCCTTGAACTTCCTCTTCCTCCAATGTGGTTCTTTGTGCAGGATTCGAGCTTCTGTCCACTTAATGTGATGACCGTGTGTCCAGGCATGGTCAGCTGCCCCTGATTTTTCGGTTTCTCCTTTAAGCATGTTGTTTCTGTGTTCCTTGACCCTAGTTTCAAGTGGCCTTAGAGTCTCACCAATGTAGGATCTGCCACATTCGCAGGGAATCTGATAGACACAGTTTTTCCTATCTTTTTAACTTGTTGGTTTCGTCTTCGTCAGGTGGCTTCTTAAAGTGTCTTTTGAGCTGAATACCGTATTAATGTTGTATCGTTGTCCTAGTCTTCTAATTCTCTCAGATACTCCTTTGACATACGGAATGTTGAGTGTTGATTGTGACTCTACTGGCTTCTTTTGTGTATTTGACAGATTCTTGCGATTTTCCATTAGTTTATCAACTAGATGCCCGGTGTAGCCATTTTTGTTGAGGTCGGTCTTGATGTAGTTAGTTTCCTGTTTGAGGGTTTCATTTGAATTACAGATGGTAATTGCTCTATCCACAAGCGTTCTTACTATGCCATGTTTTGTGCTATTTGAGTGATTTGAGGTGTAATTTAAATATTGACCTGTATGCGTGGGTTTTCTGTACACTGAAGTATGGATGGTGTTGCCATTTTTCTTTACGTTTACATCCAGGAAAGGTAATTGACTGTTTTCTTCTCTCTCCATGGTAAATTTGATTGTCGGCGCCAGGCTGTTAATGTGGTATAGGAATTCCTTGAGTTCGTCATCGTTTCCATTCCAAATAATGAAGGTGTCGTCCACATATCTCAGCCATGTTTTTGGTTTCTTTTTTGCTTGTTTTATTGCTTCGGATTCAAACCATTCCATGTAAATGTTGGCGATTATTGGTGAGAGAGATGAGCCCATCGGTAGTCCGTCCACTTGGCTGAAAAACCTATCTTTTTCCTGAAAGTAAGAATTATTCAGGCAACATTCTAATAGTTCCATGATGGCCTTGATAGGTAGCAGTGTTCTTTCTTGTAGTGTCTGGTCTGCCTCAAATCTGCTTTTAATAACCTTTAGTGCATCTTTTACAGGGACGTTAGTGTAAAAATCAGGGGCAGCTGACCATGCCTGGACACACGGTCATCACATTAAGTGGACAGAAGCTCGAATCCTGCACAAAGAACCACATTGGAGGAAGAGGAAGTTCAAGGAAGCTGCTATCATATACCAGAACCCAGATTGTTTTAGTAAGCCCTCACTAGATAGAAAAATCAGGGGCAGCTGACCATGCCTGGACACACGGTCATCACATTAAGTGGACAGAAGCTCGAATCCTGCACAAAGAACCACATTGGAGGAAGTTCAAGGAAGCTGATATCATATACCAGAACCCAGATTGTTTTAGTAAGCCCTCACTAGATATAAGAAATATCTGGAAACCTTTGTTAAGTAGATGTAAACTTAAAATACCGCACAATAATTAAACGCATGACTGCACCCATCTCAGTCATGCTCCAGTACATCTAGCTAGTATAAATAGAGCTGTAGTTACTTTACTTATTTAGTATTCACCTGAAGACGACTGGAGATACTTACCAGTTGAAACGTTGTGATGTAAAACAAATTAAAGACAATGCAAGTCCAAAACTATTCTATCATTCAAGAAACATCATTGTCTCCAACCTTCAAACAGACAATAATATTTTATTTGATTAAATGCTCAAAATGCATTCTATTTTGTTATAAACAATCGCGTTGTTCTAACTTTTGTAGTTTTTGAGATATTTACATTGAAAAATTTCAAATTGAAACCCTGTATAATAGTTTGCCAAGTCGATTTTTTAAAAGTTTTTATTGTAATAAAAAAAATCGACATAGCTATGCCCCGGGCCCGTGTTTCTGGAACACGCGGAACGCCGGTGCTTGTCACTGCATATGGTACTGGTATACAAATTTGAAGAAACTCGCAACAAAATTATTTTTGCCAGATTCGTGTCCGGAGATAATCGCTCAAATAATGTTATTATATTAATTGTAGCTTACTCTTACTATCTTTAATATTTCTAAATGAGTTTTTAAGCATATACATTTTTGGTTTCATCAATGCATTAATTAAATACATTTTCTAGTCGACATTCATCATTAGTTGAAAATTCTCTTTTTCTATATGAGTTCACTCAATCAGCTTTCGAAAAGGGCATTGAAACAATATGAACAAGCTGTTTCTACAAATGTCACTTCTATTTAAATTATTGCACATATTTTAAACTCATCTTTTGTTTTATAATTTTATTATTTTTAATATTGTTATTAATAGTCGTAAAGGCGGATAAAGAAATTTAAGCAATAAGCTGCTCAAAATGAAGGTGACATATTTAGTAAATAAATTATTAGGTAGGTACATACATACATATTATATCTTTTAATGTTATAAAATATTTAGGTATAGAGTTTCATTTTCGTTAAGTTTGTTTTTTTATGAATGTTTTTGTTATAAGTATTGTGGCTTTTTAGCTATAACAATTTGGTTTGCATAAAATTTCGATAAAAACCTATTATTATTTATTTGTTAAAAAGAAAAATATTGTTAAAATAAAGAATTATTGTTTAAAATGTGTTTTCTGGTAATCAAGATTATTGTGACACACATCATAATCAAGTAAGTAACTGCAGCGGAACCATGTATAGGATAGAATAGTAGTTTGTACAACAAGAGTGGATATAATGTCTATATCACACGAGAAAGTAAATTGTCAAACTTTCGAGTGCGATATAGACAATCCACTCGCGTTGAACAGTATATTTTTTCTACGACCAAAATTACAAACCTTATGCTAAAAATCGTAAAAAAAAAGTTTGCAGGTTGCCGGGCTTGAACTCACGACCATTGGATCTATAGTAAAACGCTCTACCGTCTCGACTATCGAAGCGTTTAGTTAATTATTGGAAAACCAACTGAATAATGATGCTACATGAAATTAATTTTCTATGCACATTCAGCAGGTTGCATTATTGATAAATCTATTATAAATACGTATAGATTTTGTTATATTGAACAAATTAATAACATATTGTACCATATACATTTAAATTATGTAATTTAGTGTCTTGAAAAAGAAGGCGGAGCCTCAGTAAAAATAATATACTGTGATTGGTCAGTACTTTTAAGAACAACATGTAAATTTGGCTTCTTGACTACTGTGATTAGTCAGTTTCATAACCTAACGAGTAGGATTGTTATGAAATTTTGCCGCACAGTTAACTGGAATAGCCTACTTTACTCGCCCTTAATTTTCATGTGGGAGTAAAAAAAAGAAATTTCCTGTCTATTTTTCTTTCTATTCCTATTTGGAACTATGTAAGATCGCTCGGTTACATTCGCGATGGCCGAAAGACGAATCGTCCCTATGAAAATAACTTTACGGCTCTTTCCAATCGTCTGTCTTGCTCCTTTAAATCGGATTCTGTTTCATACTAAAGGTGTTTATCTCATTGATGTGTCAAGTTTGTTATTTTGGATATGACAAATTTTATTTGGATTTATTTACTTCACCTTTATTGTATTCAACTTTACGTTGCCTGTCTTCTTGCTCAAAATAATAATAAAATATTGGGTTCAAATAATTTTTTTGTAGAGAAACTGCATGTCTGGCTAAAGTTTTACAAGAGACAAAAAGTTTTAACATAAAGTCAGCTAGTGTCAGAGAAATAATTAAAATCATTTATACGGGTGAAACGTTACCGCCCCCCGCCAATGCGGAAGTAAAAGGAAGTAGTATTTTTATATTTATTTGTTTTTAATTAATAATAGTATTTGTTATAAATAACATTATTTAATCATTTTAATAGCCATTTAAAATAAGATTTATTATTTTAAATAGATCAAATTTAGGAAAGACAAAAAATGTGGGTCCCCTAGAGGTCCGAGTTTAACACACGAATGTGCCACACGATTCCACGCGGAGAATCATTAGTTTACCAATCCTTAAATTTCATACGTGTAATTACGTTAGGTATGAGTTTACTGTCATTACCCTGGAACGGGTGGATTGATGTTATCGAGCATATACGCATATGCAATTTAAAGAATGGCTCGGTTGACCGTCTAGTTCCGGGACCCAATTCCGCCTATTATGACCCTACGTTGTGTTTTCCGTCGTATAACGTGTAACCCAAATCCGCTGATCAGCAGTATGAAGTATTACACCGAGAAAAGCGCCGAATTTTGAACAGGGAGTTCTTAAAACCGTATTTTAGTAAGTGTAGGATAGTTAAGAGGTGCGAGTACCCGAAAGTGGCTGAACGCTAACCCCGGATAATTTGAAAGAGACGCGGTGCGGTTGGCGTTATCGGCTGCTCAGAGAAAGTCGGAAAATTCCAGCTTCCAAAGGTTTGCCTACCCTGTGCACAGGACGAGCTAATGAGGCAGTAGCCTACAGCAGTAGCTGATCTCTATAGGCGCACCTCTTGCAGTTGCTAGGATGAGCAGTAGCCCCGGACAGTAGTCCTCTGCCCCACGTTGGAGGAAACGGCGGAACCATCCGTAATCCCCCCTTACAACCTCTAACGTAGGATCGTATAGAAGTTTATTAGGAAAGTGAGGTTAGACCTATCAGACACCTTTTAAATTATGTATAGAACCGGCAGTACCGGGCTGGCTAAATAGAAAGGGGCAAATCACGGCAGTGGAAAATGAGGGCACCTCAAAACACAGTAAAGATCCCCACATCTCCACGACTTTCAACGATAGAAGAGTCGTTATATCCCCCCAGCATGAACATTAGTTCGGGATATAGAGCGAAGGGAGAGCTTGGCAACAGACATGTCTACGAATCTAAACCGTGTCCGAGACATCCCTTATATTCTCTGCTATGAACGTAATTAGCTCGAGTGACGTAATCACATAGCCAAAACCCGATACTTCGCGTATTTTATTTAAGATAAGAGGCTTTATGAGTCCCTGCGAAAATGCGTCGCCCGGTAGATTTCAGATCAGAGAAAATAATTATCTAATAAAATTTGAACGGTGGTCCGCGTTCGGATTAAAATTTACTTCGCGCAGAAAAAGTTAATAAAACGGGGAACCACGGAACCTTATTGCCCTTTATTCTGACCTGCAATATTCGTTCCGTTATTCACATCTTCCCCATTAGGACCGACCACCTATAAATAAAACCAGCTATATTGTTGCCAATAATTATCGAGTTTTGTTAAATCATAATGGGAGGTAAACATTTTAAATAACAGATGTACGTGTTCAAGTGCGACCACCACTTGACCGCAAGCCAGAACACCCTAAAATTTATGACCTGAGAACCGTACCGTTTCCCAAACGACACCCACTTGAGTATCTGTTTACTTATCTTTGTAGTTATTTAGAAATTTTACGTGAGAAAGAATTTTTAACAGAAACCTCTTTTGACTTTCATTTAAAACAAAAATCCGCTTTATTAAATAAATTTCTTTAGCAATTTTATTAAGGAAACGAAAACTGAGCCCGATTAGTTTTTACACTGTGTTAATCCCCGACTTTAAAGAAAAGAGCTATATTCTGAAAAGGACCCAGATTAGTACGGTGGTTTTATGACCCTCCCAAATTATACCTAAATCCCTTGTAACCTAAGAACCGAGACTTTATAAAGTGAACTAATAAGTTTATAATTTTTTATAGTAAATGACCGGTGCCTAGATTTTCTTTACCTTTTAATTGATTTTATTAAGTTAAGTTAGCTTTTCCAATTTCGTAGTACGCCCCCTGATCAAAAGCTATCCCCATTTCGTAACACGTATAAAAGAAAGGGAATTAATATTTATTTATTGGAGTCTTTCGTATTATTATTATTATTATTATTATTACCCCGCGCGATGGCCGAATCGATAAGGAAACTACAGTCGGGTAATTTCCGTACTTAAACGAAAAACCCACACTGGAGCGGAAAAATAGAAGGAAACCACAGTCGGGTAATTTCCGTACTTAAACGAAAAACCCACACTGGAGCGGAAAAATCGAAGGAAACCACAGTCGGGTAATTTCCGTACTTAAACGAAAAACCCACACTGCAGCGGAAAATGGAGGGGTTAGGTATGGAAAAGTTTGGCCAGGTAAAGGAAAAATTAATTAGGGCGCGGCTCTGGAAATAAGAAACATTATGATATGTAGAGAAAAATTGAACTTAATTTACAAAATTTGTGTTTGCCCTCAATGACATTAGAAAACTGTTTTAGAGAAAAAATACATAAATTTAAGAAACTATCACACAAACAAAAACACAGTTTTCTAGAGAATGTTAACTTTATCACTGATTTTAATTTACTTTATCATAAAAAACAAATGAATTAAATAAGAACCCCTTTTAGATTTGCCAGCTGAAAATAACTTATTACGAAACGATAGAATCAGTAAGTTATAGAGAAAATTTTGAAAGAGTGCCCCAGACTAGTTTTTAATCTTTAGAAAAGCTATCAATGCAAGCGCCCCAAAACTGATTTTATTCTTGACAAAAAATTATAAATGAGAGCCCCAAGAGCGATTTTAAGTTCAGAAAAAATTATAATCAAGAGCCCCACGAGAGATTTTAAGCTTAGAAAAAATTGAAAGCGAGAGCCTTACAAGAGTGATTTTAAGTTCAGAAAAAAGTGAAATCGAGAGCCCCGTTTTTAGGTCGTACCCGTGTTTTTATACCACCCCGCCAAGGCGCAGTTCTTCCCGTCTCCTTTTTGTGCGATCGTTCCCGATGGTTCTTCACGATGCTGGCGAGCTACGAGTCCCGGCGCGGCGCTTACGTTTGTCATTTTAGATTTTTGACCAATGTCCATTTTGTTAGGTTAACGACATTTAGGCAGCTATTACAGCTATAACTATTATTAGGTAGTATTATTTAGGTATTCTTTTACATATGATAATTAATCTATTTTTGACGTGTGCCCGAATTTTACAGAAGATATAGTGACCTAGGTTAGTTCCGTTACACGGGGGGTAACAAAAAGACAAACACACGCCATTTTTAAATTTGTAGGTATTAAAAAAAGATGGCGTATAAGTCAAAACACACTATTAATAATAGTAGTCATTCTTAGTCCCAAAATTAGTGGAAATCGATAAAGGCGTTTAGAGACTATTCCGAAAAAACTATATTAATTTGAAAACTTTAACGCCCTGTAGCGGCAAAACTAAGCAACATTGCATCGCCTTATTTTTGGTGAAGCGTTATACGTCATTTCAAGGACACTCTGTATATATAGGGTTATTCACGCTATTTGACACGACATATAGCTCAACTGTTTGTGTTTGAATTCTAGGTGAATTGAGTCCTGTTGGATGTACCTACATTTTAAAATTATTTTCATAATTTACAGGTTGTCCCAAAAACAAGAAACGTATTAAAGTTGTATTTTTTAAATGCTCTGTTTATTATTTTATTTTCGGTTTCTACGATCAAAATAAAAGTAAGTTTTATCAAGGTTTACTATACTTAAACCTTACGGTTTTTGAAATTTTTTGCTCTTTGTAAAAGTGTAGTAACATTTTTAATAATTAAATTCACAACATGTACGTATTTTGTTTTTTTAAACCAAATTCACACTAGAGTCTACTAACCGATTAAATTTTATAAAAAAAATACAAAATACAAAAAGTACATTATAAAAAATCATAATATTCTTTGTCATCTGAGGAACTGTCGTCTCCTCTTGACGTTATAATTAACGCGTCGCCGGTCCGATCGATCAGGTGGTCAAGATCCCACATTTTCTCCTCTTTTTTAATGACATGATGGACTGCTTTTCGCCAGTTCTATAGTGTTACTTCCTTAATGGCTTGATAAAACAGTAGCTTAACGTCTTTCATTTTGAATGTCGTGTTGTGTCTTGCTACAAATCCTTTCACTTGAGCCCATATAATTAAGTTCTATAGGATTTCGCAATTATATGGCGGTGTGCGCAGTACAGTTATACTACGTTTCCACGGCATATCTCATTAAACAATGTTTGGGTAAATTTGTCATAGCTAATAGTTCCTTCTTTATCAAATTATCTTCTTTTTTTTCTTTGGTTAATTATCATAAATAATTTAATGCAATTTAATTTTTTATCCAACACAAACAATTTACCTATAATATGTTGTATCGAATAGCGTGAATGTATAGATATAATTTCGCATGGAGCTGGTAACTTTGAAGAAGAATTTAGAAATATTGTTCGGATGCTCTTAAAAAAATAAAAAAACGTGAATCACATCGTGGTCAATTTTCCTAGCTAACGTTTTCGATATGGATTTGTAGACATTTCCTCAAAAATTTGTAAAAATAATCGCAGGTACTCAATTTTGCGTACCTAGATTTGCGCCCTCCCATACTCAATATCCACGAGTCTGTTCGCCACTGATTTTACAATACTACATCAGGAATGGATTCCAATTGAGCAAGAACAGGTATAAAAAATAGCTTATTATGTTTTACGTTCTTACGCATGTATTTTCTTTTCGTGCGGTGAGGGTTTCTGTGTTTAAAATAAAATCGTTTGATTGGTTATGTACAATTATTTAACGTTTAAAATGAATATAAATAGTGTCAGCACTGCAATAAATGTCAGTTTTTCAAGCCTTTCTTTGGAAGACATACTAAACATTCAGAGAGATAGACCGCTGCTCGATCTAAAGTTGGCACAAGTTAGTGTACAGAAATCAGAACCTTTGAACGCCGTTTTTCTAAAAAATACTTATGCAAAAAATAAGTGGATATATGTCGATGTGAAATTAGCTTCAAGAATGGATTCCTACAAAAATAAAGCAACATGAATCACATCGTGATCATTTTTCCTAGCTAATATTTTCGATATGAATTTGTAAGTCATACAATTTAGACATTTTCTCAAAATTTAGAATATTTCCGTAGGCACTCATTTTTGCGTACCTAGATCGTCGCTCTCCCATACTCAATATCCACAAGCCGCCACTGCAATACTGTTTCTTCCTGAGCCAAATCTGTGTATTTTCAAATACGGAATAAGATTACACCAACAAATACCGTAGCTCTCTGCTCTCAGCAGTTATTTAAATTTGTATTGATATTTTGGCCCACACGCATCACATATTATAAGCTAAACTATTTGCTTATAGCTTATAATATGTAGTGCAGAAAAGACACCAGGCAATATTTGTTGCAAATTTAAAATTAATCATTTAAAATTTAATTGGTTGGGCCTCTGAATTCGCTATATTAAATTTGACAAATAATGAGGAGAATGGGATGCTAAAGAACAGGAGAGGGGGCAGTCGCCCCCTTGGCCCCTATACAATACGCCACTGTGTAGAAGGAATGTTAATTTTTCATTAACTATATAACCCACTAATTTTTTAATTTTATTCAATTGCAATTTTCCGGTCTTTCGAGTCTACAATAATTTCATGCACTCTAAGTAGGTATAATAGATTATTTATAAATTTCAAGTGGATATAATTCTAAACGTTGGTAGTCAAATTGATTGCCTTAATTAAATTGATTGAATAAATGAATAAAAGATAAATAATCAAAATTTGTCCCTCACGTAGCTATAATACATATAGCGACCGGCAGAATTCTCGCACCATATGGAAAACTTTTTAAAAATTGCTCAAGAGTAAAGTGCTCTTATTTTTCACTTTAAAAACAATTTTCATTTATAAAAGTTTTGTCAAAAAGTCACGGCCTTCCATTCAAAAAACGAAAAAATACTTATTTTCTTGTATAGAGACTAGATATTTTTTTTACTTATACAATACAGGTTGATACAGAACATATTATTAATCCAATTATACAGGTAGTATTTATTAGGGGTGACGTGACCATTCATAGCTAACTTCTAAAAGAATAATAATTTCACTCATAAGTGAGACTTTTTTTATCTTAAAAGAATTATATACAATAGCACACATAACTTACAATACAAATAAATAAAAATTATAAACAAAGTTTAAAAACTCTATCAAGAATATGACATTCTATTGTTTTATGGAATTTAAGGGCTCCCATTATGTGTCATTCTTCTAACTTATTAGGGTCTTTATATTATTTGATATTATATGGAAAATAAAACAGCGGTTACTTGTTATGTTTCACAGTTTTTTATTAAATTTATAATATTTTCCATATAATGGAGATTTCGTCTCACCAAACATGTAGCGCAGCTCAAATAAGTTATTTGATATACTGATACTAACATGTTAAAATAAAGGGCGCAGGGACGGATGGGCCATAAGGGAGACCGGGAAATTTCCCGGTGGGCCGGTCGGCCAGTTGGCAAAAAGTTACTACAAAATTGGTAACAATATATTTTGGATAAAACCAAATATTTTTTTTGTGTTTACCTACTTATTATATTATATTTAATTACCGTCGGTGCATATTGACAACGTCGAAAATCATTTGGCTACGTCGCGTCGATTTGACATTCCACATTTCTGTAATCGATCTAAAGACATCAATACAAAATTTAAAAGCCATTCAGAGGGATATGGAATGGATCGAAAAATCTGTTCGTCATTTCATGTCTACAGTTAGTAAAGAACTAGATGAACGTGGATTGGACGTTGAATTAGAAAACGATTTTCCAAAGGCGAGACAAAGAAGAGTTTAAAAAATTTTTGATGAAAATGCTTCTGATGATCGAGGCTCCACAAGATAAGCATAAACGGTTGGTGGTATGTGAGTCAATGTCGAACAGGTATGCCCAAAATATAGACCTCTGTGCTGATATAGCAATTTTCAGCCCAACACATTTTGAAGAACGAAATGGTTCACTACCTGACGAAAGTATACTCTTGATATCTAAATTGGTTTCTAAATTTACTGACAAGGCTACACCTCAAAGAATTAAGGAGGAATTAATCAGTTTTGCTGGTAATTGGGGGGACCTTTACAAGTTATCTCTTCAGGAAACGTTTGCTAGAACATACATTTCCACTCATAATGAAAGTGAAAATGAGGATGATAAAGACAAAGAGCGATTAGATTTTAAAGATACAACAAAAACTTGCTCTTGCAGGGATTGCGTGTTTTGCTGTTACGTCGCTATTTTAAAATATAACTTGTATCCAGTGGCGGCGCTAGATCTCGCGTGGACGTCGGCAAATTAGGTTCGCGAGGCCTCCTTTTTTCCCAATCAAGAAAATATTAAATTACGTAAGCAGAATTATAGTTAAAATAATATTAACAACAAGTTTTATTAAATATTTTATTGCTATTAAACAAGTTTTATTGCTTATCAAATGATGACAAAACTTACATAAATAGAAGTTAAAATAAACGAACTTTTCGGCTTTTGGCCTCACTGAACTTTTTCAGGATTACGTCATAGCTAATACCAGACGCTATTTCAGCTTCAATTGATAGAACTGATAACGAAGATAATCTCTCTTGACTCATCGTGCTTCTCAAGTAGGTCTTAATCAATTTTAACTTTGAGAAGCTTCTCTCAGCGGAAGCTGTACTGACAGGAACTGTGAGCATGATTCTAATTGCTATATAAACATTTGGATATATTTCTTCCAAATTATTTTCTAAAATATATTGAATGAGTTGTTTCGCGTCGTTGATAGAGTCTAGTGAATTTGTTTTTAAAAGTTGGAGTTCTTCATACAGTTCGAAAGGCTGTATGTCGTTGTTTTCGCCTTCCCGAAGTATTGTACCTAAATCATTACAGCACTTGAGGAGATCTTCTTTTGATATAGAATTTAAATATCTGATATCATAAATAAAACCAAATCGTTCAAAATATTCATTGAGCGCTTTAAATCGACATTCGGTATCAACTATAATAGCATCAATCATAGTGTTAAAAAAGGTAACTCTGTACTGCATTTCAAAAGATTGAATAGGTTCATCAATATGTTCATAATCGAACATTCGTTTTCTCCTGGCTGTTCTTTTTTCTTTAAATTGAGTCTCAATTTCGAAAGTACTCTTCTCTACAAATAATCGAGCTTGTGCGACACTATTGTCAAATCCTGTATTACGGAATTCTTGAATCCAGCTGCAAAATGACCGTAAAGTATCAATAGCGACTTTCAAGTTGACTTGAACCGTTTGCCATAGTTTGCTTATATTGTTCACACGTAATAAAATCTCGTACCATACGTGTATCGCAACAACAAACTCAAAAGTTAACATTTCATTGAAAACTGCGTCACAGTCGCTGATAGTTTCAGAATCATCACTTTTATTTTTCAGGTCATTCACGCATTCGATAACATCATCAAATTGCAAAAATATTGCTTTTACTGCTCCGATTCTACTCTCCCATCGTGTTTCAGACAGAGGTTTTAATGTCAATTTTAATTTAGTTTTCACAATATCCCAACGCTTACTTGACTTTGAAAACAGTACATAGATTTTATTGATGAAGCCAAAAAACGTTTTGGCTGTTGTAGAAGACTTAGCTGCATCCATCAAAAGCAAATTCCAACTGTGACATCCGCACGGCGTAAAGAATGCTCTTGGGTTTATATTAAGTATTCTTGTTCTGACACCTTTATTAATACCGACCATATTGGCGCCGTTGTCATATCCTTGTCCTCGACAGTTTTGGATATCTAGACCTTTTCTTTCCAGTTCTTGTAATATGGAATTTGTTACATATTCTCCCGTTGTTTCTGTGACGGCAATAAACCCAACAAAATGTTCCTCTATTGCTCCAGTTGAAGAATTGCAAAATCTTAATATTATTGACATTTGTTCAACGCGGCTGACATCCCTGGTACAATCGATCAAGAAGGCATAGTATTTTGCTTGTTTAACGCTGTGTATGATTTCTTCAATAACTGATTTAGACATAAATGCAATCAATTCATTTTGGACGTCGTGGCTCAGATAATGTTGAGATAGTTGCTTTTCATTAATACGTTGCATGTGCTCCCGTAGTGTCAGATCATATTTGGATAACAACTTAAATAAATCTATAAAGTTGCCACTGTTTTTGCTATCGTTCAATTTAAAGGTTTCTCGATGAGCTCTAAATGCCAAATTGTGTGAGGCTAAGTAGTTTATGATATCAATCATTCTTTCAAACAAATTATACCAGTACTTTTGCGATTCTTTAATAGATCTCTCATTATCTTTATCTATTGTTTTTCCGTGTTTGATTCCTTTATAGAATTCCATCCATTTAATCATGCATTCCATGTGTCCTTGACTTTGTTCATGTCTTTGCAATATCCGACTCAAATCTTTCCAGTCACAACATCCTTCTTTTACTATCTGTGTATGCAAATTTGAAAAAAGTCTACATGGAAAGCAATAAACTTTATCTTGAAAAATGGAGTAAACTAACCATCGGCGATGTTGCGTTTCGCCGTTACTTAATTTTCGAGTGAAATGAAATTTAGAAAAATGTCTTTTATTTGCGTCTTTTGGGTAACTGTCATCAGATTTCTCTAGATCTTGATTGGGTCCGTTTTGAATTAGGTCATGACGCTGCGCATCGTTTACTGGAAATACCCACTTCCCTGGATCTAAGTCTATAAATGACTCTTTTAAATGAACTCCTTCCACTTGATTTTCTGAGTCACACAACGTTTCACTTTCTAACTCTTTATTGGGTTCCGACATTTGGATCATAGTAGGTTCGCTCGATGTTGCCGGTAAAACTGTATCAGAACTTCCAAAAAAAGATTCATTTGACTCTGATGCTGGCTCAGAAACTAAAGTTTCATCAGATGACTCTGAAGCAGTGACACTTTCACATTGACAGTTCATATTGACTTACCTTATCTTATAACCTTCGAAGTATGAACGAAATCACAATATAAATTAACACTTTTGTCCACTAAATCATCACTCAACCACCGGGGTACTGACTGACTTTACAACACAATAAATGACTTTACAACACAATAAAAAGAAATTTTGTCCATGCGAGCCTAGTCTGCGAGTGTTGCGTTGCATTCACAAAAGGAATGATTGTTTACGTTTCGCTCACAGAAGAAATACAAAGACGACACGGGTATTCCCCGTCTCGCGCACGAAGTTGTTTAACTTTCATAGTGTTGCCAGACTATTCTGCCCGTAAAGTGCTCATAGCACAAAAACTACTGAACTTCTAGTTTTCGAGAAACTCACTCACTTAACAAGTTATACAAATTTTTTTTGCGAGGCCCCCTCAAGCGCGAGGCCGTCGGCGGTCGCCGACGTCGCCGACGCCTAGCGCCGCCACTGCTTGTATCAGGAGGCGTTTCAGTTTTAGCCACAGTGTATCAATACATTTTGACTTTGCCAATCACACAGGTGACACGTGAAAGATCGTTTTCCATTCTCAAATATATTAAGAATAGGCTAAGAAATAGGTTAGGTGATGAAAGGCTTGAATCTTTCATGTTTATGAACATAGAAAGATCCATAGTGAACCAAATAGATAACGAGGATGTTATAAATGAAGTGGCAGAGTCCAGTACATTATTAAAAAAAAAGCTTGATGTACTGAGTACCTACTGACAAAAATATTTTTATTTTAAAATACCCATTTTTTGTTGAAAGTTGTTAAATGTTTTTATTTTTATACCAATCTGTTTCTTATTTTTTGATAGTTCAATTCTCCTTTGAAGTTTAATACTTGGTTTAAGCTGAAAAAAATCAAAGAAGCGATATTTATAACTTAGGATATTTATAAGTTTAGGTCGTTCTTCGTTCATGATATTATTACTTGTACGTGACTGATAGAAGTGTTTTGGCCTTGCATCGTCTTTATTTGTTTCATATCACAACGTTTCAACTGGTAAGTATCTCCAGCCGTCTTCAGGTGAATACTAAATAAGTAAAGAAACTACAGCTCTACAGTGAAGCATGACTAAGATGGGTGCAGTCATGCGTTTAGTTCGTGTGCGGTATTTTAAGTTTACATCTGCTTAACAAAGGTTTCCAGATATTTCTTATCTATCTAATGATGGCTTTCTAAAACAATCTGGTATATGGTAGCAGCTTCCTTGAACTTCCTCTTCCTCCAATGTGGTTCTTTATGCAGGATTTGGGCTTCTTTCCACTTGATGTGATGACGTGTGTCCAGGCATGGTCAGCTGCACCTGATTTTTCGGTTTCTCTTTTAAGCGTGTTGTTTCTATGTTCCTTGACCCTAGTTTCAAGTGGTCTTAGAGTCTCACCAATGTAAGATCGGCCACATTCGCAGGAAAAAGGCAGGCAAAACTGTGTCTACCAGATCCCCTTTGGATTGGAAGTTCAAGGAAGCTGCTACCATATACCAGAACCCAGATTGTTTTAGTAAGCCATCATTAAATATAAGAAATATCTGGAAACCTTTGTTAAGCAGATGTAAACTTAAAATACCGCACACGAACTAAACGCATGACTGCACTCATCTCAGTCATGCTTCAGTGCATCTAGCTAGTATAAATAGGGCTGTAGTTACTTTACTTATTTAGTATTCACTTGAAGACGGCTGAAGATACTACTACAGTTGAAACGTTGTGATATAAAACAAATAAAGACCATGCAAGTCCAAAACACTTCTATCAGTCAAGAAACATCATTGTCTCCGACCTTCAAACATTACTTGTATATATTATAATATTTTTATGTTTTGTTGAAAGTTGTTAAATTTAGGACTTTCCAAGTTCATGATTCACAGTTTTACAGGTTACAAAATATGAAGACCTTTGCTTGTGTTACATTTTCTTTGATTTTTTAATATTTATAAATTTCAATGGCGTTCACTTAAGTTTTAGCATAATATGATATAACTTGGAATTCTTGTTATAATATATTGTTAATGTTCTCTAATATACGATTAGTTTTGTCATTACTAAATAACACATTTATTTAGGTCGTACCATAATGATCTCTTTTAATAAGGAACCTTTTACACACGAAATGCCAAGTGGGCCGCTTGATCCGAAATTTTCCCGGGCCGGTCTCACAGAGCCCATCCGTCCCTGAAGGGCGCCTTGAAGTTGTTTTTTTTTTTGGAAAACATTTTCGAAATTGATAATTTGTGTGTGTGTTTGTTTTTATTATTTGTAATTTAAAATTAATAACTAGCTTCATCTAAAATAGTGAAAATATATATTTATGGTAATACTTTTTTGTATTATTTAACTTTTACAACGATGCTACTTTTAAGATATTTTTGTTTTTACGTTTTCCATGCCAAAAGTGAAAAGTATGACTTGTGAATTTAAACAATATAAATAGATAAGTTAGCTATTCAATATTCCGTTATCATATAAGTATAGTATATCTAAATTTTTTATTAATAAGTGCATTGTATTGCTATGAAACCGCATAAGTATATAAATTTCATCGTAATATAATTATTCCAACTGCAAAAACTTTTTAAAACATTAACGTCTGTTACACAAAATAAACTGCTAGAGCAAGAAAAATTTCGCTCAAATTTAACACTTAATATTTTCTAAACCAGATATGATATCGACCCACGGTTTTTAATGGTTGATAGATTCATCCCTTGGGAAATAATTTTCAATGTTGGATTTTCTATAACTGTCAGAAAATTTTATATACAGGGTGTTAAAGAAGACGATGATTTTTGCTCCAATTTTAATGGCGTGTAACTTTAACAATAATATTTTTAAATTTTATCACTCTACGTCAATTGAATCACTGGTTCATAGCCTCAAAGTAATTTGTCAAATTTTTGATATCTGCTATATTTTAAAAAATACCGATTTTTTTTGGAAAATCTTGCTTTAATTCAACTTATTGGTAGCTAGATCTCACTATGCGTTGTATCGTGCAAACTTTGTGAGTGATTATTATACCTTATGAAAAGCTTGATTATGTTCAGTAACAATAGTTGTACCTAAATTTTATGATGTACAGTGGCGTATTTATAAACACCTATATGTCTATGGTTTACGAGTATCTCACTATTGTTTTATATTGAAAAGTACTCGCCTCTAGATTAGCTGAATTTTTTCTTATTTTTAGTTTTTCATATCGCACTATAGGTATATTATACAGAGTGTTTACAAAAGTTTACCAAAGATAATTTTTTTAATTTAATATTTGGACAAAATGTACCTATTTATTAATTTCTAACTTTCTAACACTATACTTATAAACCATAGACATATAGGTGTTTACGCCACTGTACATCATAACATTTAGGTACAACTATTGTTACTGAACATAATCAAGCTTTTCATAAGGTAAAATAATCACTTACAAAGTTTGCATGATACAACGCACAGTGATATCTAGCTACCAATAAAAAAATCGGTATTTCTTAAATTATAGCAGATATCAAAAATTTGACAAATTACTTTCTTTGCTATAAACCAGTGATTCAATTGACGTAGAGTGATAAAATTTAAAAATATTATTGTGAAAGTTACACGCCATTAAAATTGGATCAAAAATCATCGTCTTCCTTAACACCCTGTATATAAAATTTTCTGACAGTTAAAGAAAATCCAACATTGACAATTGTTTCCCAAGGGATGAATCTATCAACTATTAAAAACCGTAGGTCGATATCATATCTGGTTCAGAAAATGTTAACTGTTAAATTTAGGCGAATTTTTTCTTGTTCGAAAGCAATTGTCCAGCAGTTTATACAGTTAAATGGGTTTCGACCTATCGATGAAAAACCATCTTTAGAGGTGAATTCCATTTTATTTCGTTTTTGTTGGTGGCAATTTGTTTTAAGCTTTTATTAAACTTAAGTTTTTATTATGTTAAGTAGTTAGTTTGTGTGTGTGTCGGTCAAATCGTACAAGCTGAATTAGAATCACTTTTTTTTTATCCTACGGAGTTGAAATTTTACATGGCGATTTAGGTCAGAGTTTTTATGATAAAAAAATACGAACAAACCCGAACCACTTCCTTTTATTTTACAGAGTTGACATTTTACATGTTGATTCACTTTCGATGACGATGCATTTTTATGATAAAAAGTCAACTAACCCAAAACCCCTTCCTCTTATTCTACGGAGTTGAAATTTTACGTGGTGATTCAGTTTCGATGACAATGAATTTTTATGATAAAAAACCGAAAAAACCCGAACAATGACGCATTATTTGAATTGAACGTACTTAGAGAAATATCCAACGAAAACTAAAAAAGAAATAAACAAACTAATATAAAAAAAACTTTAAAAAGCGCTTTTATTTGAATGAGCTAAAAAATTGAAAATAAACTTTGAAGTAAATCAAACCCATCCTTTTGTTGCATAAAATTTTATGTAATATAATCTTGACACAGGTCGTTTTAAATTAAATTCATAAGAAATACATAGCAACATTTTATTGTTTTTACAAAAAACAAATGAATAAGTAAAAAATGTAATATTATTTTTTTACTTCTTTTTAGACATTCCGAATATATGAGACACAAGTATTTCACTTGTGCTGCCATATTTGGCATTCAAACAAAAATTTCTCCAATAATCTTTTAAATCTAATTTTTTAAATTACCTGATTTCTATATATAATATTTTTTTATATAGGTTTCCCTATGTCTAAACTAATTAGTTTTTAAGATATAAGCAATTAAACGTTTAGTTACATTATCCAACAAACATACATTAACAACAACTGATGTTAATTTATTAATAGTTTCATCTAAGGTAGCTATGGATCCTCGCATATTTGTTTACTAATTTCAACTGCTTTACGACATTATTATTAACCATAGCTACCTTAGATGAAACTATGAATAAACTAACATAAATTGTTGCTTATTGGATAATGTAACTAAACTTTTAATTGCTTATATCTTAAAAGGTAATAGTTTAGACATAGGGAAGCATAAATAAAAATATTTAAAAAAGTAAGATGATTTTGAAATTTAGATTTAAAAGGGGTAAGTAGTGCTATTAAAATGATTAGACAAATTTGTGTTTGGATGTCAAATTTTGGAACACTTCCGGTTAAACCGGAAGTGAAATAGTTGACTCATTCATACGGAATACCTAAAAAGAAGTAAAAAACAATAAAATGTGTGGTTAATTTGACAATCTCCAACGCCATTTTCTCGGAAACTGTCTTAAATACATAGGTATAGGATATGATACATATTATTTAATGCTTAGAATTCTTCGTAGAATGCATATTACTAAAAATATATGCAACACACCCCCGTTGACATCCCTCTGTCTACTTTTGGTGCTTGATATATCAACTTTTAATCCTTTCAGGTCTTGATCATACAAGTGGGGAAAAATTGCTACTCCAAATAAAAGGATCGAGGCTTAAAAATTACACCAACGAGAGTATGCTTGCAGCATTGAAAGATTGTGGACCAGGATTATCAGTATCTGCATCGGCAAAAAAACATAGTGTTCCCAGAATTATGTTAGTCGAGTTCCCTGGAAAAAAGCGACATATACAGGGTGTCCGGTAACTGGAGATACTAGACATCAAACTAAGCCGATTAAGTCATATAAGTTTTTTCGGATTGTTACTCGTTCTAGAGATACTGAAAGTAAAAGTTTATTCTCGAAAATAAGCCATAATTTTAACATGGTTTAATGAATCGAATTGAAAGTTGGCAATTGTTTTGTATGGGTTATTTTCTAGCAATAAGGGAAACACATGGATACTTAACTATTCATCTATTATCACAGATTACAAGGTATATAGGTACTATACGGACATATATAAAACGCGGTCGCGATCTTCGGGGCTTGTCAGCTTGGATGTTGTTGGTAAGATCATCGGTAGTGGAAGAGGACGTGTTCCATCCTTGGTTGCTCGATGCTGTCATCGACACCCAGTCTTGCGCGGTACGGCGTTGTCGTATTGTGACATACATCACAGCAATGTTATGTTTTTATGAGCAAGAAATAAGAATTTGTAGAAATTTTTAAGTTTGAAACTAGAGGGCGCTAGTTGCATACACTGGGCTTCATAAATCTATAAATTTTTTTCTTACCTGTGATGTTAGGTGTTTTTCAATTATAGTTTCTTAAAGAAGGCATTTTCTGAGTCAAAAAGTGTACTTGATTAATATCTTTAACGGGTTTCGAGATATTTCCCTTTAAACATCCCAAAGCATTAAAAAACCTATACTAGATACTAGACATCAAACTAAGGCGATTAAGTCATATACGTTTTTTCGGATTGTTACTTGTTCTAGAGATGCAGAGTGTATATAATTTATGTATTAATTTAATTATGTACTATGTTTTTTATGCTTTGGGATGTTTAAAGGGAAATATCTCGAAAACCGTTAAAGATATTAAGATCAATCAAGTACACTTTTTGACTCAGAAAATGCCCTTCTTTAAGAAACTATAATTGAAAAACACCTAATATTACAGGTAAGAAAAATAATCATAAATTTATGAAGCCCATCAGTGTATGCAACTAGCGCCCTCTAGTTTCAAACTTAAAAATTTCTACAAATTATTATTTCTTGCTCATAAAAACATAACATTGCCAACTTTCAATTCCATTCATTAAACCGCTTTAAAATTAGGGCTTATTTTCGAGAATAAACTTTTACTTTCAACACCCTGTATCTCTAGAACGAGTAACAATCCGAAAAAACGTATACGACTTAATCGGCTTAGTTTGATGTCTAGTATCTCCAGTTACTCTACGGCCCATAAGTTACCGGACACCCTGTATATGTCTGTGTTAGGTACTCAAAATGTATTTTCTAAGAGCGAAGCAGAGGTTGTCGCATTGAAAAACGTAAAGATACGGAGTTCTTTAAACTAAATGAAAATGACATAAGCGTAAACATTGTCTTACGTACAGTTCACTTTATAAGTAAATCCATTCTTATGATGCATAAACACAAATAACTGTGCGTTATGATACATAAAAACACACGACTATGCGTTATGATGCCTAGTATTGTTATGAAGTTAGCCTTGAACCACCCAAATCATCACTTTTATCAATCTTGTGTTTTGAATATTTGACAGTGACATTGTCATTATTTGAAATTTTAAGTTCAAATCGATACTGTATAAATTATAAACTGATCATTAATTTATTAGTAAGAGTCGTAGAAGTATAGTACTTATTGCGTGTTTTAAAGCAATTACTATGCGGCTCGTTCGCAATTTTTCCATTCGTGCGTATTATGCTTTTTACCACACTTAATACGTAATTATACTATAACACAGATAATAAAAAAAACTCATGTTTCCAGATATGATTATATCCGGAGATCGTTTAAACTATAAATTTATTATCTGTCGATGGCTAATTTTTCTATTATGATCTAATTGTGATCTCACCAAGTGCCTTTATGCTTTTATAACAATAATATTGTGTTTTCTGCTGATATATGCCTATATGATTTAAGATTTAAGTTATAAATATTTTTCTAAAGTCTGGTTCCAAAATAATTGTCAGTGATGTAACAAGGGAAACTATGGAAAATAATGCAAACCGCCAATCAAAACTCTGTATACTTAGCAGGCGTTTCTATGGTTTCAATTGCTACGTCACTGATAATTATTTTGGACCCAGACTTTAAGTTTGTTTAGAAAAAAATTAGATTTACTGGAATCATAAGATTTTCGTTTGTTCAAATCAGTTATCTTAGTTATTTAAGATGTTGTACTTACTTTTTACTTTTAACCGAAGAGTTAAGTTTTATTTTGAATATTTGTGTGGTATGTGTTCTACCAAAAATTAGGTTATTAACTACATTATACTTGTGTGGTAATATAAGCATCAATTAAGTAGTATTCTAGATTTTCTCTCATTTTTTGTACCGAAATGCAAGGTGTCAACAGATGGGTCTAAGTGTCAGCTAATGACATTAAAGAAAATCCTTGTTCAATTTTGGTTTAAAGGCATTTTAATGTTTTTTTTTCAAATACTTGATAATGACAGATACTGAAAAAATCTATATTTTGATAGGGATTTAAACCACTTAGTTTAGATTAATAAATAAAATAATTATAAGTAAAATGTCAGCTTGTGGATCAAAATGGTGTCTAGAATAAAAGAAAATAAAATACCCGGCAATATATTCTACGTCAACCTATACTCATTTTTTTTTCATCCACAGCTTGGTGCTACAAGATATTAAAATATGAATAAAATCTAGCCGTTTGCTTTCAAAATTTAAAAAATGAGGAACATTTTTTTTTGGACTGTCATAATTTTTTAATATTAGTATTTATTTAATCCGCCTATAAATTGTTCAACATGCTGTACATATTTTATTTCTATATAAGTGAAAGACAACTTAAGGCCTACTTTTCCTTCAATAATAAAAAAGTTGATAGTTTTTAAGAGACAAGTGAAAACTCCAGACAATGCATAAAATCTCAAAGTAAGAAATTGCCAAGTTTAAAAGGTCATAACTCAAAAACTAGTAATAGGATTGGATTACGGCCATGAACACTTTTAATCAGGACGTCAAGATCTAGAAAATACTAAAAATTCAGAAAAATTAGACGAAAATCATTTTTCATAAGCTTTGTGCGGGGTCCTTTGAAAGTTTTGACATTTCAGTTATTAAATCAGTGTTATAATAAGTGTTTTTCATCAATAAAACTGTTGCTAGGTCATACCATAAATTTTCTCCATGACAAAATTATTAAACATAATAAAGTAGAACTTATGTGCTGCTTAGGAACTGCTTTAGTGATATAAATGTATGTGCTCTCCCCGAGATTCTATGTATTGCATGTTCAATTATCAAAATCGAGTAATCTCTCACTACATGGCTCGCACAGATCTATGACGTCTCATAGCGCTCTCGGAATACTGGGTAATTGAAAACTCTATTAGTTTCGAGCCGATACTGCTTCTTTTTCTTTTGTTTCAGAGACTTCTCTAGAAATTCCCCATGGATTTAGAGACATTATTATTATTAGTGAGACCTGATAGACCGAAGAACATTACTTTATTTTCGTTAAAGTTGTTATTTTATTTTGTGGTCCAAGAGATTGTACAAATAGTTCTATTATGCATAGGAGAAAAGGCATTGTAGCTTAGACTGTGTACTACTTATACGATTTTCTTGGCTTCACTTCCAATTTTTTTTTGAAAATAAACATAATTTACTTTGTTAATATAAAAATGTGTTTTGATTTATTTCATAAAATAAAAACTTTTATGCGACTTTTTATTGATTTAACTCGTTATTCATTACTTTTGAATCGCGATTTACATCAATAAAAACTCGTCAAAAATTAATAATAAATCCAAAATCATAAAATCGCCGTTCAAATTTCCCGCCATTGCGCCTCTCATAGCGAGGTGGCAAACTAAAGCTCTTTCTCTGCCTCTTCTTTCTCTATCTTTTGTGTTGCGTTTGTTTAGCATAGAGTTAACATTTCTAATCCTATAAATTTTCTGTGACGTGCAGTCGGTACTTATAGATCTGAATCGTGAAGAATAGGTCTTATGAAGAAAGGCAAATTCGGATAGTCGATCTTGAGCTTTTCTTTTTTTGAAATAACAGTCTTTGTCATGCAAAAATAGCAATCTTCAAAATGATTGGTGGATTTTCGCCACGGCATTGGAACTGCAAAAGGCATACTTTTTCTATTTTCTTTCATTTCTAGTTTACCGCACACTTTACACACACAGTTGCTTTTTCCACTCAAAAATAATTAAATTTAATTAAATTTAATACAGAAACACTTAATCACGTACTAATAAACGTCAAACAGATATGAATGACGGGCGTCCCAAAAAGAGCTCAAAACAAAAAAACGTCTGAACGCTCGAACGCAACCTGACGTCCTTGTCTAATTAACACAAAACGACAAAGGTAAATTATACTAATTTCCCGAATTCCCCGAGTGTTGTTTCTGAAAAGTTGTTTACAATGCAGCTAATAATGGGCATTATTTGTGCTTCAAAGACTGTGCCCAATTTCGTATCCCCCTTTGCTTTAATATCCTTGAGTATTTAGTCTTCTTCCCTCGTCTATGTGAGTGAACCTCGCCTTATTAATTTTTCTCTGTGGAAAAACTATAACTAGAGACATCTATTATCCAATTAACAAACTAAGTAAATATAGGTTCCATTATTATCGGTTTAGCCAATTATTTTTTATGTTTCAATTTTTATTGGCTGAAAGAGACGTTACCATCAGTTTGACGTTTGACGTTGAAATGAAATTGCCGAAATTGGTCCGCCATTTTTTATCATCGTAGAACTTTTGAGATAGCGTGAAATTGTGTAAAATTCGATTTTGTCTTTAAAGTTATAATTTAAGAGTGTTTAAGTGTAAGAAAACGTTAAAATAGTAGTAACAATGTTTCAAACAAGGCAGGAAGTCGATAAACATGTGAACAGCAGCTTAAAAAAGATAAACAACGAGACCGAGGTAGGAAGTGCCTTTGTAACGATTTTTTTGAGCCTCACCGGCTAATAATTTTTTCAGTTGTTACTTTTGCTGGTCGTATTTAACTTTCTTGCAAAGTATCTATATTGCCATTGACATCAGAAAATTAAAATATCTGTACTAATTCCCTGGGCAACTCCTATTTTTAGCACTGTTTCTATGCATGAGATCTTAACGGTCTTTTGGCGGGAAATTTTATAGTATTTGAGCTAAAATATAGTTATTTTGTCGCTATTAACGACTAATTTCTATTTTGCATCCAAATATGAACTTGGGATATTGGTTAACAATGGCCTTTTAATGAAAAATATTCGATAAGTACCTAACCATCTTCTATCTTCCCAATGATTTGTAAGAAAATTTATTTTGTTAGTAACTATTATCTGTATCCGCTAAGATTTTCAATAATTCCAATGTTTTTAAATGATCTATTTATAATTTTTCATAAGTTATGTTTAGCTTAGCAACCAAATTGGCAAGAAACAGCTGACGTATCTTATGGGTTTCAAAATCAAAACAGGTTCTATGAAGGTCTAAAAATGTAAAAAGCATGTACTCTACCAATTACAGTACCTACTACTTAAAGCAATCACCTTAAACTCTTTAAAAAAAATATTATGTGCGAATATAATTTTTTGACTGAATTTTTCAATGATAACGTGACAGGACCTATTTTATTATTTATTAAAAACTTACAGATTTACATCCAGTTACAGACTAACAATGCCAGTCTTGATTATAGAAAGAAATCACCTATAGGTACCTAGCTACGAACAAACTATGTCTAATTCAGGTCATTAATGTTTTCTAAATTCTTGTATGCTTATGCTAAAAATATCAGTTATCTCGAATTTGGTTGTGTAATTGAAAAACACAATCATAGCACTAATTAGGGTGTTAGTTCTTTCACTGTCCACATAAAAGACTAGAGAATTTTTAGTTCTATAGGATGATACATAAACATTTATTAATTACTGGTATATGTACATTTATTAATAATAAAACAATTCAAAATTCAGTAGGATATATTGACTCTGCGATTTTCTAAACTAACAATTGAAGACACAAGTTTTTTTATGTATAATTTTTTCTGCTTTAAATTTATCAAGATGACATTACTTTTACATAATAATGAAAAATAATATAATTTCAGTTATCCAAGAGCAAGTTAGCAAATTTTGAGAGGCATTCCATAATTAAAAAAAAAATGTACATAACATCTTCATCCAGAAATTGATATTACAAAAAACTGAAGTGACACATGACACGAAAAAAGGTGATATTGTGTGCACATAACACCTTCCATTCAACAAAATGTTTGAAAATGTACAATAATTGTGGATTAATCCATAACACCTTCCATACTTTTTTGTAAAAACATGTGACATAACCCATTCTAGCTAGACTAATGTTGCTAAGCTGAGTAAGTGAGATATTTCCAAAAAATGTAACATAACACCTTTATCCACTTGTGTTTTTAATTATTATATTGTTTCAATTGGCAATAAAGTTTACACACTTATTAACTCCTAAAATTTTTAAATCTTTACTTCTAAAGTAAAGTATATTTTCAACTGGCGCCGGTAGTAAACAATAACCTAACCACAAAACAGTTCAATGCGATCGCTACAGGACTGCATTCAGCTTTCGCATTTGAATAAACACGCATAAACACGCATAATAATAGAACAGTATGGCAGTAGAGTTTTGGCCTTGCATTGTCTTTATTTGTTTTGAATCACTACTATCAACTGGTAAGCATCTCCAGTCATCTTCAGGTGAATACTGCTACAGTATTAATTGCCAGATATAAAAAGGTGGTAGATTCTATGTATAGAAAGTGGTAGATTTAGAATTGAAAACTGTGTATAATGTATGATTAAAAATCAGCAAAATTATAATTTGAATATTTGTTGTGAATTTAGCGGCCTAATTCAAATTCAGGTAGGTAAGTATTTGGGGGTATAGGACAATAAAAACAATTCCTCTTAATTAAAAATTGCTGACGTTTCGACCTTTATTGGGTCTTTCTCAAGGCTGTAACAAAACACCAATATTAGGGAATACATTAATGAAATTCCTTTTCCTTTCACTTTATATATAGGTATATAAGAAAAAATAAATAAAGTTATATTTTGTGAAATCATTTTAAAAATAAATCCTCCCCAATATCTCTCCCGAACAAGACACACATGAGAAACCCAATGATAATGTAAAATATACAAATGTGTAATTAAGCAATAAATATTTACCTATTTCCAAAGTAGAGGAACATGTCAAACTAGTTTTTAAAATCATCTCCAGACAATACACATTTAAAAACTGACATGAAACAAATATGCATATAAAGAAGTAGTACATACTTGAAGTGAAGTGGTAAGTTAAATAGGGAGAAATATTACTCAAAGTCAACCTTCACTAAGATATATTTCATAAGAAAAAATTTATCTAGTTCTACATGTTTCGAACGTTCATCTTCAGGAGAAATGTAATCATAATAGAGGAAATTGTGAGTGACACCCTCATAGAGCTTTTGAAGAAAATAAATACTTGAAGAGAATAATGCTTACATCAAAGTAGTGGAGAAAAGGTACTACCAGGTTCTGAAGGTAAATTTGGGGGTTAAATGAAAATTGGGTGAAAATGAGAAAAACGTTATGTGTGAATGGCTTGAAGTATATAATACACTTCTCCACTTAAGCTAAAGTTACTTCAAGTCATTCACACATAACGTTTTTCTCATTTTGACCCAATTTTTCATTTAACCCCCAAATTTACCTTCAGAACCTGGTAGTACCTTTTCTCCACTACTTTGATGTAAGCATTATTCTCTTCAAGTATTTATTTTCCTCAAAAGCTCTATGAGGGTGTCACTCACAATTTCCTCTATTATGATTACATTTCTCCTGAAGATGAACGTCTCTACATTCGAAACATGTAGAACTAGATACATTTTTTCTTATGAAATATATCTTAGTGAAGGTTGACTTTGAGTATTATTTCTCCCTATTTAAATATGCATATATAAAACAAACCACACCACAACGAGTACTGTTAATATCCGAATGAAGGAATGTGCATTATGCTCTAGCATTCTCTTTTTTTTTCCCCTTATTTTTATTTACATTTGAAAGAAAAAAAATGTAAACATACAATTTTAATTAATCATGATTATCTATTGCACTAAAACAAAAAAAAATTTTATAAATTCAATAAATAATTACATTGTATATTAAGTCCTTGTGTGTCCGTTCTACAATTAACTGTGTTATTAAGAGTTATGTTAATCATTTCACTCAAAACCCTTTTTTGGTAGTTACTCACTCTGTCCAGAATAGAGACACCATCAAAATTATGGTCCAGATTAAAGTGGTGTTGTGATAATGCTGTTTTTTCTGGTTTGTTGCGATTTAACTCCCTACAGTCATATTTATGTTGGTAGGTCCTAACCAGAAAAAACAGCATTATCACAACACCACTTTAATCTGGACCATAATTTTGATTTTGATCATTGGGCTTCTCGTGTGTGTCTTGTTCGGCTTTCTTTATTCCTACAAACAACTAAATAGGTAACTTGTTTTCTTAGGATATATTGATTTATATAAATGTATAAGTACCTCTTTTTTTAAACCCTATTCTTACTTTACAGAACATTACAATATATTTTATAAACATTGTTCTGATTTTGGATAGGAAAATTTACAAAAAATAATGAAATGAAAAAAGAGATATTGTGGAGGATTTATTTTTAAAATGATTTCACAAAATATAACTTTATTTATTTTTTCTTGTATACATATAAAGTGAAAGGAAAAGGAATTTCATTAATGTATTCCCTAATATTGGTGTTTTGTTACAGCCTTGAAAAAAGCCCAATAAAGGTCGAAACGTCGGCAATTTTTTAATTAAGAGAAATTGTTTTTATTGTCCTATACCCACAAATACTTACCTACCTGAATTTGAATATCCTTTAATAGGTAGGTAGGCTTTAATGAAAAGAAAACTTTTAACAACCTGTCTAAATTCCTCAAACATGATATGGCAATTTGTTCAAAAGACAGCCCAAGAATGTCAGGGCCGTCCTGATAAGTGATGAAGTCACTAATCAATCAGAATAATGATTGATAACTTGCTTGATAATGAAAAGGTTAAAATTGCAACGCCCATCGCGCACTACTCTACAGTACAATATTTACTGTATTGTCACATTAAACAGCTTATCAAAGAGTTATCCTAATTTATAAAAAACTTCATTTTCAGCGCAACCTACGGTGTTTCTCTTTTGCTAAGCTATACTTCAACGTGGGCGATAATGAACAGGCTGTACGCTATGTTACGTCCTATCTAAGTGTCAAACCTAAGTCGCCTGAAGGTCACAATTTGCTTGGTAAGGCGTTGGAAAAGTTGGACAAAAAGGAGGCCGCATTGGAAGCATACAGAACAAGCCTTCAACAGGACCCCAAACAGAATAATTTAGTCATTAAAGGTTTGTATTTATTCACTTTAGAAGTATTGTGACAATTGGAAATACTCCTTTTAATATGATGAAGTTGAAACACTACTTAAGGTAGATAATTTTTTTAATTACTACTATTTTTTTTTCTAAAACACATTTTTTACAAGAATGTAGAGAGTATAAAAATATAACTCCTTTAATAAAAAAAACTCTGGTCATATAGGAATTCTACACTCTATAAGAATAGTGTGTTTGAAAGCGCAGTTTGAAATGGAATAAGCATAAAACTTCTATAAAATTCAAAATCCAGCATGTCATACTGCTAGGGATGTATTTTTTTGGTTCTTTGTACTTCTGGTTTGACTGAAAGGCTGTGTCTAAAACTTTATATACACGACTTTAAAAAAAACTATTGGTAACAATGATATTTTGTACAAAATTTGGTCACTCCCTCTTTAAGCAGTTTAACTTTACATATAAAAATTCAAATTACCTAGATACAAATTTAGTATACTTATTTGGCTCAATTTCAAAAAGTATCTGGTCAATCTTCTATAGGGCTTATCCTTGTAAAAAAAGCATATGAAAATGATCACATATATTTAATAACATGTTAAAACCATTGGATTGTATTTCGATTTTTTTAAATTACAGAAACCAGAAAATTAAAAATATTTGAAACATTTATCTACTGTAGGAATGTTATATTCGGCAGATTAAAAGTTTCTGGAGCAGTAAATTACTTAAGTTTTCTGGTAACTTATTAAATAAGCATCTACTTTTTTTATGAAGGCAATTAATTGTTCTAAAAAACTATTTTTTCTGCCATTCTTGTGTAATAATAACTGGATGTTTGATAGGTGTGCATAGTTAGTTACCGTTGATTTTAACTTAATGATACCTTCACAAATATAGTAAGAAGGGAAAGTAATTTCTCTAAATTGGTCGCGCATCATTTCTATGATTAACACCTAAATTAATTCTCATTGCCTTTCTTTGAATTGAAATTCTCTAGGGATATGAGGAACGGTTCCTAACAAAAACACTATCTCAAGAACCATCTCAAACAATTTTCCGAACGTCAAAGTCTCATTCAAATCAACGAATAAACTTGGCTCTTCCATTGTGAACACAAAACAAAAAATGAAACATTTACAAAAGAGCGGAGTATATAAACTATCTTGTCCAGATTGTCCAGCAACCTATATTGGAAAAACCACCAGGCCTTTACATACAAGAATTAAAGAACACATAAGTAGACCAACAAAATCAGTTTTTGGTAAAAATTTTAAATTTATGAGCATTCACTTTACCTGGCCTTGTCAGAATTTTAATTTTGTGTGTTATTTTAATTAAAGACCTTTGTATCCTTTCGTTTGCGAAGAGTGTCATATTTATATTACAATAATTATTTATTTGTTAGAGTTTGGTTTACGACGTCAATGTGTTTACTGTTTGGAATGGCATTTTGTACAAAGTTTAGGTTATTGTTTCAAACATAAGTTATGTACTACCAAAACTCTTTAAGTATTGCTTCCAAAGCTCTATTTTGACTATGGTCTATTTCTTTTCGATTGAGAACGATGACAGAAAAAAAAATTAAACAAAAATTCACCTAATTGGTTAAATCATGGAACAATTTACACTACATAAATGCATAGCCAACTTATTAAGGGTATGTTTTTTTGATATCACAGAAGAATAATAAAAAATATCTGGTCGATTGATTTCTAGCAAATATATGCTAATTATAAGCCTTTTAGCAATTAAAAAGAACTTTTTGCTCTAGTTATATTAAGAAACAAACAATTTAATAACTTTCTAAACATAAAATCTGTTAATTACACGTTTTTCTCAGATATAAAATAGTCATCCTACGTCTACTTTATGTTAAAGCAAAAATCCCGACACCCGACAAAATATAGAAGGCCATGCCAAACGCATAACCTAAAAATTGATGATTGTATATTTGTTTAAAACTTCTGTGTGATTTTTTACTTTCTGAAGCCCTATATTGCTGCTTAATAATTGAAAACGGTAGGTAAAGACAACTTTTAAGTTACCTTATTCATTAAAAAAGATCTGCATTGTTAATTTTTAACGTATTTTTCTTTGAAAACTAATGAAAAATGACCGTCAGTTTTAACAATGTAGTATTTCCTATTTGCATTGAACTTACCTACGTATTAACGATACCCAATTATTTTTGACTCTTTCAAAAGCGATTTTTATTTGAAGAGAATGAAATAAGTTAAAAAATACTCTGTTCTTTATTCACATAAAGATTCTTCAGAGGGACAGAGCAGATTGCAAACAAGTTCAATCATAATATGATAGGGAAAATTCTAAGCTTCTTAAACACTCTTACCACAAATATTTAATATATCATTGTATTCTTGTGCCATAATAACAAGTTTTAATTTAAAATTCTAACCGGTATAAACAGTAAACAACAAAATGTCAGTTATGACGTAAACTCCCAACCTTACTTTTTTCAACTTGTCAAAAATGAAAATTCTTCCATTTTTTTGTTGTAAAACGGGTTTCTGTCATCATTCTCAATTGAAAAGAAATAGACCCTATGGTCTATTTCTTTTCGATTGCGAATGATGACAGAAAAAAAATTGAACAAAAATTCACCTAATTGGTTAAATCATGGACCAATTTACAGTACATAAATGCATAGCCAACTTATTAAAGGTATTTTTTTTAAATCACAGAAAAAGAATAAGAAATTTCCGTTCGATTGATTTCTAGCAAATATATGCTAATTATAAACCTTTTAGCAATTAAAAATAACTTTTAGCTCTAGTTATATTACGAAACAAACAATCTATTAACTTTCTGTACATAAAATCGGTTAATTTCACGTTTTTCTGCAACATAAAATAGTAAACCTATGTCTACTTTGTGTTGAAGCAAAAAGGATGCACGATTTATTGACAAAATATAGAATGCTATGCCAAACGTTGTGACATAACCTAAAAATTAATCTTCTTAAAGGCCGCTTTACAGTTTGCAATTTTTCTTTCACGCAAGTTGTCTTGCAGCAATTAATATTGCGGCAATAAAAATTTCACTTCGTTTTACAGCGTGCAATGACTTGCCAAGATCGTAGGTGATGTACCACTTGCCAACCATTAAAATAAAAATACATTTGGTTAGGACTTACCTGCGCTTTTTGTGCATTCATTTTAACAAAACATCATTACAGGACATGAAAGCAAACCAACAAAAACAAAACGTACCCGCTATAGGTTAGAAAAAACATAAATAAATGTCAGGGATTTCACTTCATTCTTATCTTTCGACAGTTCTTTCACACAAAGATGTTAAATCTTTCATTCTACCTTTAAAGTTTTCACAGTGCCTTAAGCCTCAAACCCATATACTTTTCTTATTCACAATGCAATGTGTGTATCGGTTTCTTCATTGTTCCACTCATTTTATACCGAACCTATATTTATGTTGCTCAGTTAGGGTGATATCTACTGGTCTTTTCTTCTTTTAATTTTTCTCCTGAAGATGAATGCTTCTGCATTCGAAACATGTAGAGAAGTTGACTAAAATATTTCTATAATATATCAGTGGAGGAAGACTTTGTGTTCTTATTTTTACCTTCTAATCTCTTTTTGTTATTTTACAACTTCTATATTTCTACTTACTTTTAGGGTTAAGCCCTGATGATGGCCTTGAATAAATAAGGCCGAAAGCGCTTGGCGTCTGTAATAATAAACAAATACACTGAAATACAACGTTTTGTTTTCCTTTATTCAGAACACAGTGTACAACCAACTCTCCCCTTTACCTTCAAAAACACTATTACTACATAACTGCCCGAAAAAGGGCAAAATAGGTGCTCCCTACTGACTACTTACAGATTTTTAAGTAAGAACAAATTCTTGGACAGTTTGCTAGTCAAAAAATCAATATGACACTTTTAGGTTCATCTAACCAAGTATTGGTTTACTTCAATTCGTTATTATGTGGAAAATATAGTTAACTATTTTAGTTGTTTTATTTAAAATGATCTTTAAGCCATCTCAAAGCCTCCAACTGTATTCCTTCCATGTTACTTCTTAAATATCCTCATAACAGTGCCGGTGACAGTTATACTTATTTCCTAGATGATAGCGCTAACCACTCTGAATTTTTAAATTTAAAGCCAGATATTTTTAAATTCATAGCCAGAAAGGAATTTCACTCCGTTTATTGTGTAGTACTGCACTCTTAAGGTTAAACTAGCAAAACCAT
This sequence comes from Polydrusus cervinus, assembly GCA_935413205.1. Classification (NCBI taxonomy): domain Eukaryota; kingdom Metazoa; phylum Arthropoda; class Insecta; order Coleoptera; family Curculionidae; genus Polydrusus; species Polydrusus cervinus. The sequence continues at coordinate 12,446,974 of OW284518.1, forward strand.
AAACATAAACATACCAACATTTTCGGTTTTTGAGCTGTTAGAATTTTTTACATAAGAAAGACACACCCACAGATTCCGTTATTATTATTATTATTATTATTATTTTTATTGTTTTTTTACCCTAAATATTTTTTCAAAATAATTTAATATCACAATGTGTAAAAATTGTGTTTTTTGTCTTAAATTTACCATCACTACAACAGCATATTTTCCAGTCTATTGGGAGGGAGAACTTAATATTACAAAATATAATAATGTGGCTCCTGACAACATTAAGTTTTTAAGAGGAGCCAAGGTTAAAAAGGCAATTAGGAAAATTAAATGCAACTTTTTATAAATCTAAATGGAAAGAAATGAAGCAATTTAAGGCTTTAAACTCTGTTTTCAAATTGTTACAATCCTCGTAATGGTTTCATCAGGGTAGATCCAATCCAAAGGAACAGTTCAAATAAATTTTGAAAACCGTGAGCCATAGGAATGAAATTTTAAAGAATCAATTTAAGCAATCTGAATAAGTTAATTGTTTGTCAGAAATATACATACATATTTTTATAGTTAGTTATTCAATTTTATTATTTTCAGTATGTGAGCTAATGGCTCAAGATGATGTGAACGTGGACAACTCCGGCGCTCGTTATTTTTGTGACTTGGCCCAAAATTTAGACCCTCAAAACCCGATCGTGTCAACTCTCAAGGAGAAACTCATCACTAGTGATAGCAAAGATCCACATGAGGTTTCTAAGTTTCTAATCAAGGAGCTTGAAAATAGGTAATTATATTATAAAATCCAAGATATATGTATACTAGTAATATACTGTGACAAATATACCTAAGGCTGTGAAGCATGATACACTACATTTTTGTGACGATTCAATCTTGATCTTTTCGACATTAAGAAATTAAAAATACTTTTATAATGAAAAGCAAATCTTTATTTGACATTTTCTTTTAAGAAGATTATCAGTCATTGTATTTGTAGTGCAATCAGTTCCAAATAATATTTATACTAAGATAAAAAGTTGTAGATAGCTGCAAGTAATTGATGGAATATGTGAATAAGTAATAAAAAATGTTTACTTCCTCTCTTTATGAATTAAATATTACCTTCAATGAATTCCTATTATTTAGGCCTACTGACGTCATCTTGAGAGTGAGGTTGCTTAAGCATTTTCTACAAAGCAACATGGTGAAAGAAGCTTACAAGCACGCCTCTGATATTGAGCAGAAGAAACTGGATATTTTCGAAAACAGTCTTCCCTGGTATGAAGCGTTCGCTGAAGTATTAGTAAGGTTAGTATGGACCGGATGGTTTTTCGCGACCATTTTTTTTTGGCTCAACCGTTTTTTTTGCAAGGCCCATTATTAAAAAAGTAAAATATAGCGACGAAAAAAAAAATGTCAAAAAGGTTGTGTATATCATTTTTAGGTTTATTGAGTTTAATTATGCTAATTTATACATTTATTAACCGAAATCGGTTACCCGAGAAGGTCGTTTTGTGCTCGATGAAGTGCACGAATTATTAATGGTGACTGATAAGAGTAACCAGAAACTTTACGAATAGACGCGCGAAATTGCCGTGGTTTAAAATGCATGTTGTTATATAAAATTAATCTTTTTCCAAAATTACTCTACCGAACAAGTAACAAATTCCTGATTTTTACATTTATTTATTTATTGTTTATTGATGCCAACATACAATTGTATTTGCACATGTACGGTACCATTGCGATCAAAAAAAGGTAGTACAAGAATTAGTAGTCCCAGATATCGTCGTCACTATGAAAATAATATAATTATGCCACCTAACTATTTACGTGGCGAAATTAAAGTATTGTAAAAAAGGTGCTTTCAAAAATTTACCTACCCTTTAAAATTGGACAATTTTTCAAGTTTTTAAATAAAATAATAGAGTATGTATAACAACTATCGATTTATATATTGAATATAAAAAAACACAAAAGCCAAAAGTGGAAAAACAGTAAAAATGCAAAATTTTAACCAAAAATAAACATTTCTAAATGCAACATCCTAAAATAATATATACTTAAAAGCAGCTGTTTAATATTTAGTCATTGCGCCATTGTTTTCAATTACTTTTTGTAACCGACGCGGCATACTTAAGACTAATAGCGATTTCGGTTTAGCACTCTGAGAGTGCTCCGGGAGCGATCTGTGACGTCATAGATTCGCCCGAGATTTGCTGTCGCCCTGAATACGGTTGCCCTCGGACGGAGTGTAAATAGAATGTATGATTGCTCTTAAAATTATGACAGATGGTAAAATAATTTGAACCTTTAAATTTAATATAAAGTTAAAACAATTCTTCTTTAAATTAAACAAAAATATTACTATGTTCAAATTCAAATTCAAAATATGCTTTATTAATCATAAGAGTTTATACTCTTGTTGACAAAGCTGAAAAACTTAGAACTAAATAAAATTAAAGTCAAAATGAAATGTACACAACAATAATAAAATCTATACGACAATAATAAAATCTACACAATCTCATGCTAAACAAAATATACACCTACAGAGAAAATTATACAAAAGCAAATATAGGACAATACATAAACCGAACTATTACAAATTTTCTACAAAATACTCAGATACGGTGTAATACACGTGTTCCAATAACAATTTTTTGACCTGAATTCGAAACTTTAAGTAATTACTTAAGGATTTTATACTAAGAGGGAGATGATTAAACATCTTTTTTGAATTGTATATAATAGAATTGTATACAAGAGCGCTAGTTGGCAAAGGTAAAAGAATATCATGAGTATTCCTAGTCTGGTAAGCCAACACATCTCTCTTGTATGCATCCCTCTTAAAAATTAGACAAACAGATTCCAATATGAAAAGGCACGGCAATGTTAATATTCTGTGTTTCCGAAACAGAGGCCTGCAAGGCTCCCTAGGGCCCACACCGGAAAGGCATCTCACAGCCCTCTTCTGAATTAAAAATACTGAACTAAAAAGAGTTTGAGAGCAGCTACCCCAAAACGGTAAACCGTATCTTAGGTGAGACTCTATAAGTGCAAAATACACAGATCTCGACAATGACAATCCCACCTCTCTGGATGTAAGGCGAATAGCATAGCAACCTTTCGTTAGTTTACTGATCAAGTTCGCAATATGAGTATCAAATTTTAAGTTCTGGTCCAGAAAAATGCCCAAAAACTTTGTACAGGATCTAGCCTCCAAAACCTGATTGCCCAAATAAACATTATCCAATGTGCAATTAAAATGCATTATACATGTCTTTGATATATTAAAGGAGAGAAAATTCGAGTCACACCAATCCTTAACAATCAGTATATCCTCAGAGATCATCCGGTGCAGACGCTCAATGTCGTGGTCGTGCCAAAAGATGGAAGTGTCATCGGCAAAAAGTGTAAATGTACCATTAATTTTAAGCTTCGTTATGTCGTTGAAGTATATTAGAAGAAGCAAAGGGCCTAGAACAGAACCCTGTGGAACACCAGCAACAATATTCATCTGAGCAGAGGTCCTCCCTGCCACGCTAACAACCTGCTTACGATCACTCAGGTATGATCGAAACCAGTCCAACACATTGCTTCTACAGCCATAATGCTCCAGCTTCAGCAGCAGAATTCGGTGACTAACACAATCAAACGCCTTGGATAAGTCACAGAACACCGCCGCTGCCGCTGATCTATCATTAATTTTTAAATAGAGTCTTTCAAGAAAGGAAAATATGGCATCACTGGTATTTTTTGAACTTTGGAATCCAAATTGGTTTTTATCAATTATATTATACTTTAGCAGAAAGCTAGTAAGTCTCTTATGAACAAGCTTCTCTAGAAGTTTAGACAGCGTAGACAGCAAGGAAATAGGGCGAAAATTTGATTCTAAGTCGACATCACCACCCTTGTGCAGGGGGACCACCAAGGCAGTCTTGAGATTAGACGGAAAAACTCCCATCTCCAATGAGCTATTAATTGCCAGCGACAAGGCACCAATTGCCCGATCCGGAAGGTTCAGCAATATGTTAGCTGATAGATTATCCAGACCACATGCGTTCTTCTTTTTAAACCCGTTTAAAGTTTGCTTAATCTCAAAAATATCAGTTGGTTCGAAATAACAGGAATCAGGTACTGAAGTATCACCCAAAAAATCCAGTGCATCTCGTGAAGGTTTGATGTTACCGACTATCTTGGTAGCCACAGAGCAGTAGAAAGCGTTCAAAGTATCAGGAGATAAGTCAGGCACGACTCGAATATTCCCTCCCTTACCCCTGAGATCATTAACAATTGACCAGCTCTCCCTCTGCTTGTCCCTTGATTGAGATATTCTGGAGTTATAGTGAGATCTCTTAGCAAGAGCAATAAGTTTCCTGTACAAACTACGGTAAGAATTAAAGTATGACAAAAAGGAATCGTTGTTTATATGTTTTCTGATGTAATGAAGTGATCTTAGATTTTTAGCCGATATTTTGAGTCCCCTGGTAAGCCAAGGTTTCTTTTTCTTTTTAACCTTTAACTTTTGAATAGGAAAACAAGCATTAAAAACATTCAACAGTAAGTCATAAAAATATTTGAACTGATCTTCACAATCACCCGGGCAATCCCAGTTGGAGGCCAAGGCAAGCTGATTAAATTTAATATAATTTTCCCTGCTAAAGACTCTCCCACATTTACTCTTCTTCCGTTGTACCTCAGACTCAATGATAATACTAGATATAACTGCCTCGTGATCAGACAATCCAGGATTAACTACACGACAAGAAATATTATTAGAGGCAATATTAGAACAAAAATAGTCAATTAAGGATGAGCTGTACTGTGAAACGCGGGTCGGAGAGGTTACATGCATTGATAAATTAAAAGAATGCAACAAGCTGCATAACAAATGTGTATCATGAGACGTATCATCATTATAATTTATATTTAAATCTCCAGCAAGAATGAGGTGGGACTGTATAGATAATTCATTTAAAAGAATTTCCAACTTAATTATAAATTCCTGAACACTACTACTAGGCGATCTATACACACAAACAATATACAAATCAATTTCCCTGCAGTGTACTAAAGAGAATTCAAAAGTTTTTTCCATTATAAGATGGTTATAAGATTCAATCTCAACAAATCGCAATCTCTCCAGGACATCGCTCCTGACCAATATAAGTGTGCCACCGTGCAAAAAATTGGTACGATCAAAGCGACTCAAGACCGAATAATTTTCTATAAATATTGGCTCGTCCTTTTTAAGCCAATGTTCCGTTAGAAGTAGAAAATCAGGAAAATTTTCATCCTCAAGAAATACAAACATTTCATCGGTCTTATTTCGCACTGACTGTATGTTTAAAACCATTAATTCGAGAGGGACGGCAGAGAATCCGCGACCCCTGTGGATTTTCCTAAAAAATGATTGCCCTGCCTTTGCATATCTACCCGAGGACGACGTCGAAGAACTACAAGCATGACTCTCAACCAAGGGCGGATCCAGGGAGAAGTTTCGGGGGGGGCACTATTTAGTTGAATTATACAAGAGGTTAGATAACGTGCAGGGCAAATAGCGCCGAAGGCGCAAAAATAGCGCCGCAGGCGATTTTTTTTTGGACCACGCCCAAATGTCAAGAATGAATTCACCTTTCTCATGCTCCATTGGGGGAGGGGTCAGGATCTCATGTGTTTGCCCCCGACAAAATTGAAATTTTAGTTGTCAAAAACTTACCTTTCGATGTGTTTATTATTATTAGGTTGATACATAAAGTTTAAATTTTATATTATTGAGGGTTAGAAGGTCGACCACAAAAAATTATATTAATAAGTTTATGTGTTTATTTTTGTGGATGCAAAAAGTAATACAATAATAACACAATACACACACATAATACAACCAAACAAACTCAAACAACAAACTCTAGTCTATGTTCCCCGCCTTTTGCAAAACGCTCGATAATTTTTTTAACATCGACAATAATTTCTCGATGGATATACAATAGACATAGGCCATTTAGCCTTTCATCACCCATCCGCGAACGCAACCAAGTTTTTGCTCGATTTAAAGTACTAAATGAGCGTTCGGCACTTGCAGTGCTTACTGGAAGAGTTAGCAGGATTTTTAATATTTCTTTAATGGTATGAAAAAGTTCACCATCACATATCAAAAATACTTCAAAAACATCCCTAGGTAAATCATTTTCTTCTACTTTCTGCCATTTTTGTCTCCACAGTGCCAGTTCCCCATCAATGCTTCCTGATAAATTATTTGGCAAAATATTATGATATCTTTCTGCCACCCTTTTAATGCGAGTCATATATTCTTCGTCTTTTATAATAACGGCTGGAAGAATAAAGCGCAGGTCATAGCATTCCAAAGTATGATTGGAAAATCTACTTTCCAAGTCATTAATAATATGATCTAACAGAGGAATGTATAAACATCTTTGGTAATAAATTTGTATACTGCTTCCTTCATAATTATCTCGATGAGTTTGTCTGCTAGTAAGACGTGGCATTCTTAAATCAAATTCCAATTCTAAGGCCGTGGCCTCAACATGTTTATATATGTCCGAAAAATATTTGTCACAATCGTTACGCCTTTCTTTTAAAAGAGAGATGGTATTAGTCACTGCCTCAGAAGCCCTATTTAAATCCAGGGAAACAGTTTGTAAAAAACGACTTAGAGGTAAAGTAATTTTTAAAATGCCAATCGTCGATTTTAAAGCTGTAACAAATTCAGTGCTACATAATGTGCTGATAAATATTGTGGCCTTTTTAGATGAGTTATTGTCGCTCCAACCTGAAATCTCCGCTAAAGATTTTATGATATGTGGTAAACTTTCATCGAAAAGAATAAATGAGTCATGCCGCTCTACCCATCTCGTCTCACAGAGACTGATAAGCTGTCTACCCATAAGAGATTTAATAACGAAATTTCTTTTTGATGATTGGTTAAAAAATGCGAGTACTTCTTTTATGACACCTGTTATGTTGCGGACACTCTGAACTTTTGAGCTTTGTGCTATCGAATTGTTTAATACGTGATTGTAGCAAGACACATGTTTTGCATTGACAGCAGACTTAAGCAATTCCGACACAGCACCTTTTGCATCTGAAGTCATTACAGAACAGCCATCTGTTCCAATGCCAACACAATATTGTAGGTCCAACCCCAGATTAGTCAAATATTCGCAGACTATTTTAGCTAGCATTTTACCTGTTAATTTATGTTCGACACTGGCTCTTTCGGAAGCTGCTTCGCTATCATTCTTGGAGTTTTCAGAATCCAAATTGGCAACATATCTATAAGCATCAATAAATCGTAAAAACTGCTCTTTTATAACGTTTCCATCTAAATATCGTATAACCAAAACCATCTGTTCGATATGAGCTTGATCTGTTGTTTCGTCGAATAATATTGAATAATATCTTGCTTTTTGAATATTTTCTATAATAATATTAGTTATTTCTTCCCCACAACAATTTATAAGTGTGTTTTGGGTAGTCTTGCTTATGTAGGTAGCTCGCGAGGATGCAGTATTTAGATGTGTTTCTAATTGCTTGTCTCCTGACTGAATTCTAAAATTTAAAAGAGCTCGGAAATTGCCTTCATTATGCATTGATATTTCCAAATTCTGACCGTCATCCCTATGACCTCTTAGGGGAATATTTTGCCTTCCAAGGAAAATAATTGATTCAATTATAGGAATCAATCTAGCTCGATTTTCTTGTATTTGCTTCAACCTCTGGGAGGATAAGATGTTAATTACTTCTTGCTGTGGTTTATTATAACATTTTAAAAAGTTTTTTCCAGCTTCAACAGAGTTTCGGTGATATAAACTTCTGTCATGTGTTTCAAGAAATCCATCTTTGCCAGTCAAATCCTTAAACACTATTAGCGGGGTTGTTACAAGATTTTTTAATTTAGCACCTTTATTGTGACCAGCTAGAGTTCCTGCGAATAAAACACAATATTTGCACAGCAATCCTTGCTTGTAGTCTGACAAAACAAGCCAGTGATATTTTCTGAGATGTTCTTTGCTCACAAACCTTTTAACAACTTGTTCTTTTCCTTTGGAATGCACAGAATATGGGTATTTATAACCATCTTCAGGTATCCATGGATTTTTTAAAAGAATACTTCTTTTATAATCGTCGATTTGCCTATTTACGTAGAATCCAATGTCGTTTTGAAAATGTGGCCTAGGATTTTCGCTTGCATCTGTCCGCAGGTCTATAACTTCAATTTTATTTTCAACTGATGTACCAGGAAAACAACTAACGCCACAACTAGCACTGGCCTCTGTTGGTCCTAAAAAGAAATATATACATAATATATAGTCATATACTTAGTATAATATAATATTACTTAGGTACTTAAATTAAAAAATTTTAATTTACCTGGAGTAATTTCAGTTATTTCGCCCCTCGATTTTTTCGCCAATGGCTGGAAATAGGAGAATATCGTGCCTCGTTTATCACCTTTACCCTCCTAAAATAGTTAATTATGAAATACCTAAGTGTTAAAAGCATGCAGTACTCGCACCACGCAGTTTCTTTAGGTATAATACCTACTACCTACATTAATATTTGCAAATACGACGTACCTATATATTTTATATTTAATTATTAAATTCGTTTTATAAATATGCCTCCATTTTCTTACTTTACTTGCCATAGTTGCTTGGTTCTTAACGCAAAACACAGTAAAACTCTTTGTTATACTAACTAGAAATCAAAAAGACTTATATAGCTCGCAAAACTCGGCTAGTCGTCGTGTACTGCGCAGCTGTAATGGTGGACGCTGCGAATACGGCGTAGAAGAATAATATTAAATATTAGATACGGGAGTGCGGCACCGTCGGCACGCGTGAATTTGATTCGAGATCGGAAGTAGGGATGTGCACTATTTATGTTGTAGGGAGGTATTTCCGCGCATCGGCGAATCCATGAATGCAATCGATCAGTGTATAGTGTATATTTCTTCTGTATTTCTTCGGTTCTTAGGGCGCTCGGGGGGGGGGGGGGGGGCACTTGCCCCTAGTGCCCCCCCCTGGATCCGCCCTTGCTCTCAACTCTATGTATAAGGTCAATTAAATTACATTGATTATTCTTTTTAAAGTTCACTATCGATTCCTTAATTAAAAATGCCATGCGGGAGAAGCCTAACCTATTCAAAAAATGAGCATGTTTTTCATAGCAATATTTGTTGAGCCTATTATGAAGGGACAGAAGTCTTATATTATTACAAAACTGAGTTAATACTGAGGTGGATGATACTATTTGTTTATTTATATAATTGAAATAATTAAAATAATTGGCCTGCCTGTTAAACTGGTCATGCTTATAAGGTAAGGAACACACAATCAAATTTGTATAAAAGCACTTGTTAGCCAGCATACAAATGTTTTCACGCCAGTCACTATTGTCATTCAAACCAGCAAGCACAACAACATAATCCTCACATGAAAAATCCCTGGCAAAGCAATCGACGCTATCTATAACGTGACGAAATTTAGCACCAGGTTTACTAACTAGCTGAATTTTAAATTGGTTACCCATGTGTTTATGAATAGGATTGTAAAGGTATTTTCCATATGAATCCGTTAAAATCAGCAATTTTCTGATAGGTGCCCCGCTGATCTTGTTACTCTTAGCCTGATCCATCGAAGAGTCATTTAAAGTCGGATGTAACTCAGCACTGTTAGAGGATCCCAACGACGGAGACTCTCGATGTTTCAATGACTCTATTTCATATTTCAGCCTCTCTAATTCGTGACAATAAGAATTATTTTCATTTTCGATAATGCGCAGCGACGAAACCATATCTCTGTTTATACTGTTTAAATCCTGCAACTGTCCCTGCAGATCCCCCACACGCTCAATATGCGTCAGAATTTCCCTTTCCATAGATTTTTTCTGCTCTAATAAATCACTAATTTCGTTTTTTAGTCTATTAACCCCTTTTAAGATTAAGGTCACTAACCAGCTTTTTCTCAGCTTCAAACACTTCATCCTCAAAATCCTGCGTTTTTCTTCTTTCCTTCCTAAATAGTTCCTCTCTAAGCATAATCTCCTTTCTTAGTCCATCCATCTCTTCCTGTAAGTTGTGAACAATTTCTTCCTTATCCGCCTCTTTCGACTCAAAATTCAGCTGAGCTTCTGAAATTTGTCGTCTTAATAAATGATTTTCGTTCAACAACTTTTCAATCTCATCAGCGGCTTGTTGAAGTGGTCTATTTTCTTTTTCAAAATATTCAAACAACAACACGCAAAATTACAAAAGAACACCGTTCACAGTCTTAAAGAAAAAGTGTAGCCATTGCGCAGGCGCAGCCTCTCTACTCCGTAAAAATTTGCAGATCGAAAAACAGCGCTCGCTAACGGATTCAGAGTAACCAGATTTGTAAATCGAACGTATGACTCCGAGCGAGATCACCTGATTTTGATAACCGAACACGCAAATCTCGGAGAGAGCGCTCTCAGAGTGCCCGAGAGCAGTAAATCGAAAACGCTATAAGCTTCTTGTATACTCTTGGGTTATATTATCCCATGCTGCGTTTATCCCCTGGCGCAGTTTTTCTAATTCTCCCCATAAATTTTCTAGGGGATTGAGGTCGGAGCTCTTCGAAGGCCATGGTAAAACTTGGATGTTATTTTGTCAAAAATAATCTTTAACTATGCGGGCAGTATGAATAGGAGCATTATCTTGTTGGAAAATATGATTTTGATCACCGAATATGGCTTCAACCGATGGCACCATAACATTATTTTTTAATATGTTGCAATATGTTCCTGCCGTTAGCCGCCATTGCAAATTCCTGGGCCTCTATAGCACTAATCCAACCCCACACATTTACGGAAAAACGTCCACTTTGATTTGTCTCGTGCGTATATCTTTCATTATACCTTGTGTTTATGGATCTATATACTCTGACTTTTCATTAGTACAGGACTGGAATGTTTTCTCATCTGAAAAAACTACAGACTCGCACAGTTGGTTTTGGTATTCGTGAGCAAATTCTACTCGTCTTTGCTTATTTAGTTCTGTTAAATATATTTTGTTTGCAAAACACCTATTTTTGAGTTCAGACTCCCGAATTCTTCTTCAAGCTCTTATTGAAGATCCAGGAAAATGGGTTTCTTCTTTAGCCTTAATAGCGGTCCCGAATGGGTTGTCCCTTAAATAATTAATTAAAGTTGTATCTTCGTTATCGGTGGAAACTTTTGGACGACCAGAACCTGGGTTTCTTACAATACTTCCATGTTCTCAAATTTTAGATTTAGCCAACAACACTGTTTTTTTGTTTATTCCTAATGCGCCTGCAATGTCCCTTAGGGGAACCATATCCCTTAATCGCGTAAATATGATAGATTTTTGCTCTGAAGTTAAAGGCATTTTTTAAAAATTACATGACACTGACACAATAATTCTGGTGACACTGAGTTATCAGTTTGAAAGAAAATATTTTATGATAGACTAGCAGATTAAATTATATTTTGTTTAAAAAAATATTATAATCCTATAAACGGCTTTTAGCATATTTAATTTCAATATTTTAATGTCATTATTGGATCAATTTGCTTATTGATTGGATTTTTAGTCATATACATACCATAAAGAATAATGTTGTAAAATTTAATAATAATTTGTTTAAATTTAGCCAGTGAATGATTATATTTAAATCATATTTTATGTTAAAATAAATTTTGTAGTTATTATCAAAATATACAACAGTGGTATCATCTGTAAAGAGTTTGACATTACCTTTTAACTTTAAATTTAAAATTCAATTAACATAAATTAGAAAAAGGAGTGGACCCAGACTACCCAGAGTAGATCCTTGTGGAACTTCACATTTAAAAAATAACCCATAAAACTGTTAAGGAACATCATGCAAATTTTATGTCGGGCAAATGGAGCACCACCCTAGGTTGTATATTTAGTTTTAGTTTTAGTGGGAATTGGTATACACAATTCATACTGAACAATAATTCTTAAATTTAAATATTTGAGAAAAACGCACATTTAAATAGGGTAATAATTCGGACACAACTTATTGTGAGACTGTATATAAAGAATAGGCTAGTTTGTACGGCGCGATAAAGACTTTATCCTTAGTTTCTACAAAAAATAGTTATTTATGTATCAAGGGTACTAAGTAGATTATTATGCCCTGAGGGTGACATTGTTACAAAGCCGAGGGTATATATTTATTAGTACCCTTGGGACATACAAACTTTTATGTCATACTAGTTCGTTTTAAATAAGAAATATTTTTTTAAAATTTAATTTGATTTACCAATTTTTTATTTTTACCCTGTTTTTTGCGTCTTAATGCCCGCGCGGGCCATAATGTGTACTTTATGCCCGCACGGGCATAAAGTAATCCATTATGTAGGTAGATGGTATCTAAGGTATAAAAACACAATAATGTACTGGTATGACATAAAAAATATTTTGGTCACCCTAAATATTTGAAATTGCCGTATGTGCAGCGACCGCATTTCATATTTTGTAAAAGTATTTTTAAATCACCCTGTGCATTTTCTGTAGGTATCAAAGGGATGCATCGGTATCCGCCCAGCTGACGTGGGAATTCTGGTTTCTCTCAGTGTCGATTCTAGAAAAACTGGCGTCCCTCTCATTGGACGAACACCAAGAAAACGTGAAAAGTTCCATAGACTACATAACGGCTGTCTTTAATTTTGATCAGTCCTTGTTGAAGGCCGGTCAGCATGTGGATTCATGTCCCGACAAGATGTTATTGAAGGAGTTTGTGGCCCACTATGAGGCGCAACTTAGTTTTCATCTGTGCGTGTTGGCATTCAAGCAAGCCAAGAAGGATTTAATGACGTTTAAGGAGGTAACTTTTTATTTAGTTGTTTAGCTTACACATACGGCCATAATCTGGTAACAAGTAATGGGTAAATTCCCGAGAACTTTCGATATATTTTTATGAATTTCAAATTCTTTTGTTTAAAAGTTTACATAATGCTACCCAATCGGCGCTGGCTAGTAATCATTGGTGCACGTGCATTTAGCATCGACAAAACCAAAACGTCGCATTTTCTGAAAATTTCTCGTTGATACATCAATACGCTAGTTAGACCTATGTCGGGTTGCACAAAGAATTTTAATAATAATTATTTAACCGACAAGTTTGACTGTGACAGACGTAACATTGACAGAAATAATTTCCTCACAATCATACTGGCTTGGTTACCTTAATTTTTAATTTACTAATCACGCACCTTTGAATGTGAGTTTATAATGCCTGTCAAAGTCATTTATGTCACAGTCAAACTTGCCGGTTAAATAATTATTATTAAAATTCTTTGTGCAACCCGACACTAGTATTTTAAAATCGATACCTCTGACTGACTGTAATGCAATCATACCTGTGACGAGTATTTTGTATCAACTTTAGTTAAAACTCATTTAAATTGGGGAATTTTAGGTTGGAGAGGAATAAATAGAATTTAAGTTAAAAAATCAGAAGTATTACAGAAAACAACTATACTGGTATAGACAAAACTGTATAATTTATCTATTAGGCTTCTAGCGCTTTCTTTCCTTCACCTATTATTTCGTACACTTTCAGGTTCGAAATCTAGTACTACCTTTGATATTTATTTCCTATAATGTGGGTCCGCCCGATCTGCAGGCGGTATGGTTCAATAACTCTCCAGAAAATAGAAGAAGGATGGTGGTAGCATGGCATAGAGAAGGATCTTTTAGGTATGTATACAAGGTAGTTAAAAAATAAATGTTTCAGTGTTTTGATAGAATAAATATTTTGTCACTTATATTGTTATTATTTACTATCTAGTTAGTATAAAAAAGTTTTATCATCATTTTAGGTGTTCTCAGGCCGGTCACATTTTAGTGTCTTTAGCCAAGAATAGAAAAAATATTTTAATGGATAAAGCTAATCAGTATTCTACAGGAATGTGGCGGGAGCAACTATTTAAAAAGGTAAATTTAAAAATGAATTTAAATTAAAAGATATTTTTTAGTTTTTACATGGTTTCAGACAAAAAGTTTGATAGGTGGATCTGACAGATAATAATTTGAGTGGACATTTACGCGTATAGAATTAAATAAGAGTAAGGATAATAATCTCATCAATGCTCCAGTCACGGTACGCACGAAATCCGACACACACAACACATTGTGCGGAAGAGCGCATAATTCTTAAATTTACTGTTTTCTTGATCAGTATCCATTGTTAATTTGTTATATTTAAAGTAATCATTTAAAATAATAAAAAATTGGTTTGATAAAAATGTATTAACAATTAATTTTAATAAAACTAATTATCTTCCTTTTACTTTGAATCCAAATAACATACCACAAAATATGAATAGTATTAAAATAGATGACATTCAAATTTTGAAAGTTAATCAAGTAAAATATTTAGGAATAATCAATGACAGTAAATTAAATTGGATTTTTCAGATAGAATATTTGATTAAAAAATTAAGAAGTTTACTACCAATTTTTAGAAACAATAAAAAAATTTTGAACGGAAAACATGGAAATATTATATTATGCATTAGTTAAAACTCGTTTAAATTACGAAATTTTAGATTGTGGAGGAATAAATAGAACTTTAGGTAAAAAATTAGAAATATTACAGAAAATATTTCTAAAAATTATATTTAATAAAGATTATCTTTATCCTTCAATAAAATTATATTCTGAAACAAAAAAAATGAATGTTAGACAACTTTACATTTATAACATCTTAATATACATATTTAAAAATAAAAATCTTATACAGTTTAAAAACCATACACATAATACACTTCATAAAAATGAAATAACCATAAAGGCCTTATAAATTGGCTATTTGACCGATTGTATTTCAAAAACGAGTGAATATATCAAATTTGAACAAAGTGCAAAACAAAAATCCCTTGGAATTTAACAAACCTTTGAAAAGTTAACAAAACCATTTGTAAATACATACGTTTTTTAATATAAAAATCCCAATTAGGGACACTGAAAGTTTTATTCATTCTGCTCCATGCAGTAGGATCAAATTTTATTGGAGAACCCTATTATGAATTTATATAGAAAATTGAATTGGGAAACATCAAATAATACACGTTTTATTTTCAGATATTTGTGAAGCGGGATCAGCATCTTAAGTCCGGCACGAGTTTCTTTATTTCTTCCACTTTGGAACCAATTATTAAACTGCCAGACCACGCGGATCTTATCAAATATGATGAGGTAGGTCGATTAATATTGGTAGTTTATATTGTTTCAATAGTTTTATCTCAAAGTTAACAGTTTCCAATTTAAAGGACTTATTTATTAAATAAATTATATTATATCAGTGTGTTAGTTACCACTTTATGTCACGTGTCAATTAAAAAAAAATGTATTCCAAAAATTGTCATTTTGTCAATTCTTAGTGTTATTTTGATTTAAATTCATAACTCGTAACGTGTTATGGCGAAAAAGAAATGTTTTTATAATAAACAACATAATTAGCATTACTTACACTTCCGCGTTAACTTGTTTGTGTAAACAACAAAATATATCCTAAACTTTTTTTTTGTTTAGGTTGCACAAACAATACACCCTGACTCCCTTCATCACTACATCTGGATAGCCATAAACCACCAGAACATCTCCAACTTTTCTCTGAAACCGTTCGACGGTCTTCAGTACACCGTGAAAAATTTGAATAATTGTGCTGCTGAAAGCCTCAATGTGTTGGATGTACAGAGTTTTATTTATTGCGCGACGCTCTGCGCACAGTCCAAAATCAAAAATGCTGATAACAGTTTGACGTATTTCACTCAAGACAGGTAGGTACAAAACACAGAAGTCTCATATGACATTTACGTTATAAATCGTTGATGTATTTTTTTGTATGCTTTACCATCAGATTTTGAATGTGTTCCTGTAATATTATTGAATATTGAACGCGGTAGCGCGCCGTCCTTTGTTTGCAAATTTTTTTAATTTTCGCGAATTGTCATTACCTCTTCTAATCTATACCAAAACCGGCCCTGGATGTTGAGCAAACCACATGCCGCATAAATCCAGACTTTTGGAAGCGATCGTTGGTGTCGGTGCTACCAACTCTTCTTAGCTTCATCAGGCTTTGTCGTTGTTTGGTTCGCTTATATGTCTGTAACTGCGAATTTATGAGTTTTGTATCGTCATTTTCACTGGCGAAGAATGCACTGTTCGCGATCGCGTTTAATGAACTTATGCTGTCAACAGAACTACAGGAACTGCGTCTTTGTGTATGACAAAATGCATCGTTGTTTATCGGTTTCGGAAAATAGACTACCTAATATTCCTAATAATTATGTTTGATCTTGGTGCATTATATTACAAAAGGGATTTTCAATTTTTACCTTTGAATTAAAAAGAAATGCTATTTCCACCGGTAGGCCTACTTTATAAATTAATTTAGAGACAAAAGTTGAGCCCGTTAAATACCGTATTTTTATTTTATTTTTTGATTTACTAATACCATTGTTATTTTAGGCCATCTGTTTTACCAGTTTCCATTACTGGTAACTTAGGAACTCTGAATCAAGCAAAGTTCATCTCTGCGGCGTACAAAATGTACAAAAACGAGTACACATCAAATATGGGAGAAATTAGACTGCTTTTAGTGAAAGGAATAGAGGTAACAGAGCCGGCACAATTAGGAAAGAAAAGAGCATAGTCATTAGTATATTTTGAAGAAAAATTTAATAAACTGATAAATTTGCATTATAGGCTATTGAGTATGTCATATCATAAGGGATTACAGAGTGTATGGGTTTTTATTGCATAAATCGTTCAATTGGTTATTTAGAATGAAAAAAACCGCAGAGTGCTATTAAATTAGAGGGGGGAAGCTAGAACTCTTACGGTTTTTTGAGTATATCTCGAAAACGAAGCAAAATTTGGGGGTATTTTGTAGAGAGTTAGATTTTGTATCGAAAGGGCGTAATTAACAAGTTATTCAGTTCAAATTATATTAAAAACAAAAAGGCAAAATATTAAGTATTTTATTTTTTTTTACTTTTATGCAAATAACTTTTTTTTGAGCAGAGATACTATAGGCATTGCTTTATAGAAAAGATAGGATATTAAATTTCCTACAGAATGACGTATTAAAAAAAATTTTGATGAAGTTTCAATGAGATATGACCGTTTAAACTTTGTCATATTTTTCGGTTTTTATTGAATTTATAACTATATCATTTTGTTACTTAGTTTTGAATGTATGCAATTGAATTTTATTTAATAAAGACATGTTAAATTAATTGATCAACAATAAATAAATGTTATATGCATGAACGTATATAATTTTTCTTAAAAATTGCTCTTTATTTATCTAAAATATAAGTATTTGAAAAAATACATTTATAATTAATTACCGTAATTTAAAATGTATTTACCCATTAAAGTAAACCGTGAGATATGTCTCTTATCACAAATGCAACACCAAACTCAAAAAATATTATAATATAGTCAGATCTGGTCTTAACGTGCGGGTCCAAAGGTCACCACTGATCATATGCGTCAAATCAGACAACACAGAGGCTATCAAAATGTGAGATTATTTACAATTATACCGAAGGAAGGAAAAATAGGTTCATTATTTTAGCTATCGCGAAGATAGCCACATATACCTAATATTATTAGTTTTGTAAAAATTATGTACAGGGGAGTTGAAAAAGTTACAAAAAAATTATATAATCGTTAATTATATACCAACTGTACCCTTTAATTAAAAACGACAATAATAAATAGTGCAATTTATTTTACCAATTTTACTACTAAAACCTAAAAATACAATGGCATTTAGTCTGATAAACTATTTCGATAATGAAAGAAAAAGTGGAAATTCGCAAACCAATATGCAGGAAACCGTAATGAAAACACTGGGAATTAGGACTATGCAGAATAATGTGCATGAAAAAAAAAGCATAATATAATACCCAAGAAAACTAAAAAATGTAAACGAAAAACACCGTTTATAATTATACCCTAAAAACTCTCATCGTCACTTATAAAATCTGAGAAGTCTGAGTCGTCTTCGAATGGAGCAATTATCATTGGCGCTACTTCGACATCTAGTACTTGCTCTCGATCCCACCAATCCCTTATTAATATTTATGTATGTTCCACCGATTTCTTCCAGTACTCTTGTGTAATATGGCAATGATATGGTGGCAGTCGTAGAACATCATGACCATATTCACGCAGTATTTCATCTACCGCGTATATTTTGGGTTTTTTAAGAGACTTTGCTATTGATAGGAGTTCCGATTTAAGCATATTTGGTAAAGGATTTTGGTTGTGTTTTTCCAGCCACTCATAAATATCACTTTTCCTCCAAGATGAAGTAGGCTGCTTATTAAAATTCATGAATGATATGATGCATTATCTAATACAATTAAAGACAGAGCATCCAAATTTGGTATCAATTGAACTTTTAACCATTTTTCAAACATTTCGCAATTTATATTATCATGATAGTCAGCACTTTTTGATGTTGAAGTAAAAATTAAACTCGCACCTGCAACATATCCTGTTGCAGAACTGACATGCAAAATAATAAAACGCTTTCCCGTACCGCACCCCTTTTTCCTTTTAACACTTTTTACAGGCTCATCTTGCCAAGATTTTGAACCACTTCCATTCGAAAATATCCACGTTTCGTCTAAAAATACCACTTTTCTAAATTTCGATTTGTAATTGTCCGTATATTTTTTTTAAAACTGAACACGCTGACTCACTATCTGTGGCTGCTCACATAAAAATCTTCGGTTACAGTCTTTTTTATAGCGTAAACCTAAATTTTTTATTATTATAACGCTTCAAGTCCAATTTCCAAAACACCCCGAATTTTTAATGTTTTTTGTAAAACTGGTAGAGTTACATTGGTTTTTGATTTGTATAAATGGTAAATCACATTTCGAACTCCAATTTTAATATTTTCGCTTACATCCTCGGTCTTTGGCTTTCTTCGTTTACACTTTTTAGTATTCTTGGATATTATGTTATGTTTTGTTTCATGCACAATTTTCTGCACAGTCCTTAAACTAATTCCCAGTGCTTTGGCTACTGTTTCCTGAATATTGGTTGGCGAATTTCCACTTTTTCTTTAATTTTCGAAATAGTTTATCAGATTAAGTACCATTTTTTTTGATTGGGGATGCAAAAACCCAGAAAATTGTTTCATTTTGTCACAAACTGTCAAAGTCACAAAACTGGCATATTTAAAATAAAACGTAGCTGGTGCTATTATAAGCTTTTTAGAATCGCTGGAAAGTAAATATATATCTTTTTTTTTCATGTCAAAATGGAATAAGTCTGTCTCATTTATCTTACGTATTTTATTTAGAGGGTAAAATTAAACGCAAGTAAAGAAAACAAAAACTGAGAGTATGTCTTCCTTAAATCAAATGACCCGCACGATAAGACCAGATCCGACTATAGTATTTATTTGTAAGTCACCTCCCGCACAAACAATTTGTCTTGATGATACGATCCCAATCAGTTTGGAGCTAAGTGCTCTGTACACGTCAGTATGTTTTTTCCACAGTATATTGTTTCTACATATTTAAACGTTGTTTTACGTACTGGGTAATCCATTATAAATGTACACGACCCCCCCCCATTAACTTTTTTAAAGAGCAATTTTTAAGAAAAAGCAGTTATTATTTGTTTATTGTTGATCAATTAATTTAAAATGTCTTTAATTAATAAAATCCAATTGCATACATTTGAAACTAAGTAACAAAATGATATTGTTATAAATTCAATAAAAACCGAAAAATATGACAAAGTTTAAACGGTCATATCTTATTGAATCTTCATCAAATTTTTTTTTTAATACGTCATACTGTAGGAAATTATATCCTGTATTTTCTATGAAGCAATGCGTATACCTATCTCTGCTCAAACAAAAAGTTATTTGCATAAAAGTAAAAAAAAAATATTAAATTTTTTGCACTTTTTTGTTAAATTGTTTTTAATATAATTTGAACTGAATAAACTTGTAAATTTTTTAGTTACGCCATCGCCATTTCGATAGAAAATCTAACTCTCTACAAAATTGTTCTTATAAAATACCCCCAAATTTTGCTTCGTTTTCGAGATATACTCAAAAACCGTAAGGGTTGCATTTTCCCCCCTCTAATTTAATAGCACTCTGTGGTTCTTTCATTCTGAATAACCAATTGAACGATTTATGCAATAAAAACCCACACACTCTGTAGTTCCTTATTACCCTGCTTTTTAGGAAATAACAATAGCCTATTACTACTCCACATATTTCTGTGAAGACAATAATGAAAAATTTACTATCAAACCATTTGTAAATAATCCTATTATACTTATACTATTTTTTAGGTTATTCGATGTGTAGGAAACCATGGCCTGGACGTAAAGCTTTTGGTAACTTTGGCAACCATTTTCTCTGACAGATCAAAAATTTTAACTAAGCAATCTGAAATTGATGCAAATAGTACAAGGTAAGAACATCTTTTAAAGAGATTTTTGCTAAGAGTATTAGAAAATGTATTTATTGTGTGCAATTGATAAGGAAATCTTAAATATTTGACATAACCTTGCAGAAGTGTTAATTTCTTTTAAAATATTGAAATGCAGGAAAATTAACTTGTTAAATTTTGGCATAATCGTGCAGATATGTTAACTTCTTTAAGATTAAATATGTTATAACCATGCAGCAAAGTTAATTTTTTTATCAATAAAGCCGCGATCAGTTCATCGCTGCATGTAAAATAAACTCTTTCCTGCGCATAAAATATTTATTTCTGCGTTCGTTAATAAAATGTACTTTAAACTTTTGTCTGTATTGAAAACTTAACGATCAATCAGACTGATAGACTTAATAAGGGAATGACAGTTATACTAATCGTTGACGGGCGAAGGGCGAATTTTAAGAATTAGAAAAGTGATTTGAAAAATTTAAAAAATATATGATTTAATCAACGACATGACTAATAAAACATTGCATCATCGGCAATTACGTGCATCCAGCCAGTAATTGTAAGGACTATATAAGACTTTAAAAAATACTAGGAGGAATTATCCCTTAAAATTTGTCTGGATACTTAAAATAACACCCTGTATATGTACATTATATAATTTAATATTTTTTGTGTTTTAATGTGTTTAAAAAGCTATAATTGGCTTAAATTACGTGTTTTTGTGCTTATGGTTGAGGTAATAAATGCGCAATAAAAACCAACTGGATTTATAAAATCGTCAATTAATTCAAAAAAAAAATTATAGAGCTGAGCTGTATTGGAAAACGGCGCTTCCATTACTGGAGAGACTGAAAAATAACCACGCTGTAGTATATCCAAATAACAGACTTTTTGAGTACAAGAGTAACAAAGATTTGAGTCAGGAAGAAATTTCCAGTTATACTGAACAGGCTAAACTATTTTTGGGTAAGTAATTTTACAATATTTTTACGCAACTAAAATAGCATATTCTCAAATGGGTTTATTTTCATTCAAAACTAAATGCGTTAAAACTAGTTTTATAAAAATTTTAATTCTGTTATCCCAATTCAGGCGTCCAACTTATGAAGAAAAAAGAATATGAAAAAGCGATGCACCTTTTTGAAAGCCTTAAAGATCCGTACGCTTGTTTTTACCAATCGCAGATCTACAAACATATGGCGGATTCGAAAACCAGCCAGAACAAAGAAAATGTTACTTCGGAAATGCGAAGTCAAAATATAATCTTACTCTCAAGGTAAGTGTTTTTCAGTAGTGACTTTATGATTTGTTCGGGTTTGTAAAATAAATCATTGATTGTATTTATTTAATTAAAGTTGTAAAATACGATTTGTCGTTATATAATAATTTACCCAGACACATAAAACCATTAAAAAAACTAAATGGGAGGCCATGAATATTTTTTTTTTAATTTAACCACCACTTTATGATCAAATCTTGCTCCAAAATAATTTCATGTAGGTTTAGTTATAAAAATATTAAATGATAAAGTTAAATATATACAAAAATATAGAGTAATAAATTGAAATAATTTATTTAAATTAAATTTGTCCAAAAGTAAATTTAAAAAATATAATTTTTAGGGCTCGGGATTGCCTATACCTAACCTTGGACCGTCTGAGAGATCCTGCTCAAGACAGAGACCATCCGTTAAACGCGCAGCTTGGAACGGAGATCGAGAAGATTGAGAGGTTATTGTCCAGGATTGATCCTGATTGTACCAATAGAAACGAATGTGATGGTAAGGCCCTCTTTTATATTGAACCATTAAAATGTTTATGAACAAAAGAATTAAATCAAAGCAAACATTATGAATCAATAGGCCTACAGCTTATACTGGTATAAGATTCCGACTGGTAATACGACAGATGGTAACAAAATCAACAACATGGTCGGCGATAATAACACCTGTCGGAATTCCAGCCATGTCGTTGTTAGAATTTTGTATAGAAATACAGATAAATTCAAGAAAACCATTAATTCCTATTTTATAATTGGTTAATTTACTGATATGGAAATTAACAAATCTAGTTTTTCTCATTATCTTGATCAGTTAATTTAGTGCTCAGCTTCTTCAATAGGCTCTATTTCTGATACTACAGAATGATGAATTATGAAAATCTCGAAAACCATAAGAGATATGAGATGATTATAAAGTTGTTTATCCAACACATGACAGTTATGACTGTCATTATCAATGTCATTTTAGACTATCAAATAACACACTAGTGAGTTATGAATTATAACTCACGTTCATATTTATAGTATTCTATTTATTTATTACTATTACAAGCAGAATTCACATTGATATTGAAATTAAAGGAAAACGCTAACGGTTTATTCGAATTTGAAGTCATTGTAAAATTCGTTGGTTCATTGGAACCAGACGCTTCCATATCGGTACAGCTGCCTGATAGTGCTAGAAGACGCCGACACATTAGAACCTTGTATTTTATTATGCACCGATTCTTCTAAGTATCATTCTCCTACCGTCGAGGACTTCCATCCTCCGTGACGCTTCAAAGTAGTCATGTTAGCCCCTGCATTGGCCAAAAGAGTCGCCGAAGACCTTCTCAGGCAGTGACCGGTGTAGAGCGCTTGTTTCTCCAATTTCAAAAACATTGCAATTCTTGAAGGTATCTTCGACAACGTATTTATTTCCACACACTGGCTGGTACACCTCCCATTTTTGTAAAAAACAAAAAAGCGGCTAGAACTAGTATTCTTTGGTCTCAAAGACATGTATATTTTACACAAATTGATTGGGTTGACTGGAAATCCTTCTTCAAGTATGGTGAAACTTCTCGATTTCTTGGTTTTAGTGTCTGGCAAAACTACGTGAAAATATTTCCCTTTGTCTTGAATATTTTCTATTTTCAAATTGACCAATTCATCGCATCTACAAGCACCGCTGATCCCCATTATCAAAGCCACTTTCATCAACAAGTACTCGTCGTCGGGAGCGTCGTTCAAAATCTTCTCTATTTCAGGTCGTTCTAATGTCTTGGACTTCTTTGGTTTGTATCCCTGTGATTTGCTTTTCAATATCTTTTTTTTTATAAAGGTGAATAGTCGAGCGAAGCATCGATACCTTTTATCTTCTGTGAATTCATCCAAAACTCAAACATTTTGAACTCCTTGTCGTAAGCATAAGTCACTCGAGAATTTATACCACTCGGCCTGACAGCCTCGTGGTATAAATCTTTCTCGCGTGACTTAATTTCAACATAACACACTAGTACCATAAATAACTATTATTTCAAGACTTATTAGTGTTATAAAAGAATTTTTGTAAATAAACCGAATACTTTTGGAGGAATCCAGAAAAAAATCGAAACTTCTGGCTTTGGTTATTAGTTTTTTTTAACGTTATTTCTATATTGATTTCGTATTTAAAATTCAGGTTCGTATTAAAAAAAATTGGCCTCATGAGGATATTCTAAAAAAAACTTCATCTGGTACCTATCTTCCAAAGAGTTCAAAATATTTGCAGTTTTTTTCTCAAATAATTAAGTCCCAATGAAAAATGTTTTATTTACCATCCCCTAGTATGGTATATACCTATATCAAAAAAGAAATAGAGGTAACAAAACAAGGAATCAAAATAAATCATTTAATCAAAAACTCCCACAAAATTAAGTTATAATCCACTTTTGGCTTTTTTCTTTTTATAGGTATGTCCGATGAAAATGTATCAGATAGCTCAGTAGGAGAACACTACCTCAGTACTTACACCCACCACACCAGTTTTCAGAATGGGCGTGACTATAGTGGAAAACATGACACTCACTTACAATCCACCCCGTTGCGGTTGGGAGTACCAAGACAAGAAGCGAGACCTAGTCCCGAAAGGTAACAATATGGGTGGGGAATTAGAAAAGTACTATTAGGGAGATAAATATCTGGGTTTTAAACATAGTTTTACAACGAAACTCGTTAATAAAAAGAGTAACTATTTTATTTTTCCCTACAGATTAGATGCACAGCTTCGGCAGTTAGCGGCCTCCAAAGATATAGCTTTGAACAGCGTTTTAGAACAAAACAAAATGATGGCAGACCTTCAGAGATCGCTAATGGAGGAAATCAGAGGTTTTAAGGATGCTGTCAAAACTTTGACTGTTACAGTGGACGAACAAGCTAAAAATTACACAGGTTTGTTCATACATAATAGTTAATTTTTTATTAAGGAGATTGGTGCAATTTTGTCTGTATGTATCAGATTTATGCCTGCTGTTTGGTTGTTATTATAAATATTTTCGACAACTGAGTTTAGAATCATTATTTTGTGTACAAAGTATGTTTCATACCATAATATAGATAATACGAAAAATGACGAAGATGTTTCAAAAATTATTCCAGTTTTCTGAAAAGAATGGGCAATTTAGAAAAAAAAAGTCATTTAAGTAAATGATTTTTGAAATTCATTTTTTAAACGTTATTGTAATTTTTTGGATTGTTCAATAAGTCTATGCACTTTAAGTCCAAAAAAAGTCTCTCTGTGCCTTATCGCTTTTAAATAGAGAGCAGCGGGTTGTGCGACGTGAGAGGAAACATTGGAATCTACAAAGTTCAAAACCCGACGACTCCATTTTTGGTCAAAAATTTGTATGATGCGGCAAAGGCTTCGTGTTTTTACCTTATACAGGGTGTTATGAAATTGCCCAAGTTATATTTAAATGGGCGACCTAGAAAAACACTCCATGGTTTTTTTTTTTTAAATCAACCATCTAAAAAGTAGGGTAAGAACCCTTAAAATCAGCCCGACGCCAATGAAGAATAGCCATGAACTCAATGTAATAGAGTGAGAGATACGGGGAGAATCATAGCCTCGCGAGGGAGAGAGATGGGTGTCACAACGTTGCCAAATATCACACTGTCAAAATCAAGTGTTTAATAAAGACAACATATGGTTTTTAGGCAAACTTACAGCATCAGCTGTTTGTGTTTAGTAAACAAGAAATTATTTTTTAACCAGTTCACTTTTTAACTAAATAATAAAATAAAGGAAATAAATAATTAATCAATCATTAGTTTTTGTCAGCTACGTTGGTATTTTGTTAAGTTTACCTAACATAAAGTAAACAGGTCCACAAATTTTAGGTTAAAAGTTGCCCTAATGAAAAATAGCAGGTACTTACCAGTTTTTTTTGTTTTACATTCTGAGAGGGGAAAAGCTCAAAAATAACAACCAAAAAAAGGATTTTTGCACGAATTTTGATCGTTCTCATATAATCTGTCGTGATAGTTAATTTAATTTAAATAACCTTCTTGTCGACTGCAACCTTTCTAGCATTTTTGTAATTTATTCTGCTTCTTACTATCATAGTTAATTCCTAGCGCATTCACCAAAACCAATCAATCAAATATTAAAAAACTATTATTTTAGTAAAGAGAAAATTATTATTAGCGCAGATTAACAATGGTAAAATTCTTCATTCTATCGTTCAAAGGTAAAATGTGTTTCGCGCCTACTAAACAATTTCACAAACTTAAAACAAAAACAACATTAAACGGTTTTGCAACGAATATTAATTTAAATTTGGCGCCATTTAAGTAGTTAATTGTAATGACAGTCTGACACATGAATACCACGAACCACGCCATGTGATTATTACAAAAAAATACAGTGTTTCGGAGCAGCGTATAGTTTAAATAACAAACTATGAGATTTTAGTGAGGAAAAATAGAAATATGAAGAAAAACAAGTGTTTGCACAAGGACGCCAAAAGAAGTGACTAATTAATCAAAGAATTTTGCTTAAATAAAATAACGTGTTGTTTTCGTTGTAAAATACTGGTTAATTTTTAAAGTTTGAATCGCAGATTGGATTTAAAAGAATTTGTTTATTTCATTATGGTTTTTATGCCAGTTTTTAAGGATTCTTGCTGAGGTATGATTAATTTTAATTTCCAAAAAGTTTGAATATAACCTAATAACATAAGGTCAGTGAACTCTTATTTATTAGGTCACTGTCATGCAACATTGTAAAATCACTGACCTTCCTATTTTAGTTTGACAGTTCAAAATCAAAACAAACGCACGTGGGTAAGGCAGTGAAGGCGTCCGAGATCAAAAACACAAAAGGTGAATTTTCTTACTAGCTTACTAGCAAACCGACATTTAAAAATATTTTTTCTTCGAAGGTTATCATATCAAGATTTACGGGTTCAAATATACCCGGGCAAATACATAACACGCTGTATAGTTTAATAAACTGTTTGCCATGCAAAAACCCACAATTCCATAAGTTATTTACATTTAAAATCTTCAGTGAATTTCAAATGTTTTCTAACTAAAAGTCTTAGTCACATAGTGAAATCCATCATTTCATGAAAAACCTAGGCATTTTATGAAACGCCGGCATATAGTGTAGAGAAATATTCTTACGTTATCTGCTTCAACTTTTCGTGAAAAGATGGTTTAATATCAGTCAGATGGTGTTTAGTAACATATCTTGTTTATTTGTATTTTTGTGAATGTTTGAATGAAATAATGGTAGAAAAAACAGAAGCAAAATTGTTTGTTGAACATTAAAATATCTTTTTAAAAATAAAATAACCGATAAGCGTCCATACAATAAACAACAATTAAATGAGGTATAAGCATTTACATAGCAAATAGCAAGGGATATATCCAGAAATCGTCTTGGAAAAATGTGTTTTCGCTGAGACGTAATTGTCTGCCTTATTTAAAATAAAAATTCTGTCTGGTTTTAGAGATACTTAGCCAACTTTTTAGACCGTTTATGGAGTGTTTCTCTAGGGTACTCAAGGAGTCCTCCATTTAAATAAAATGCTTCGATACCATTCTGTATATACAGGGAACTCGGAAACCATAGGAGTTAGAGAAACGGTTAAATGGGGGCAAAGTTGTGCAATTCGGTGCTGAATATAATGCCGCTTTAAAAAAGTTTTCAAATTCCTAATACTTCCGATTTTATTCGGAAAAAACCGAAATTTTGCAAAATTCTTTTTATTTTTTCCTGAGCTCATTTGACTAGCTATTTAAAAACAAATGACACTTTGTCATTGCCACTTTTTCGTCTCTACAAAAAGACGTTACTAAACTAAAGATCCGCCGTTTCGTCTCCGAGCGGCCATCACCAACTTTACTTTTTTAAATACGGACCTGGATTTTTTTAAACCGATTTTTAAACCCTCCTACCCTCGAAATGTAATGGCGACATTACTTTCTCATAATGACGAATTGTCCTGGCCCTCTTTTTTTTAATTCATATTTTTTACACTTCTTGTTAATTTAAAACTTTATTTTATTTAAAACATTCATACATAAAATATAATATATTTTATAAGAATTTTCTAATAATTCTAAATTTACTAATTATAAATCCTAATTTTCTAAATGTTCAAAGAGATTGCCGTTTTGCGCAATACAAAGATCGATTTTTCTTCCAATTTTGGCGACAGTCCTTTCAACCTATCTTCTCCTTATCTTACCAAATGCAACCTGTATGCGTTCTTCCGTGGTATCTACGCCATCTTTATAAATTTTTTAAATTATATTACTTATGTATGAATGTTTTAAAAAAATAAAGTTTTCAATTAATATTGTGATTTGTTGCCAGGAGCTGACTGACAAGAAGTGTAAAAAATATTAATTTAAAAAAATTCATCATTATGAGAAAGTAATATCGCCATTACCTTTTGGGGGTAGGTGGGTTTAAAAATCGGTTAAAAAAATTCATCCAGGTCCGCATTTTAAAAAGTAAAATTGGTGATGGCCGCTCGCAGACGAAACGACGGATCTTTAGTTTTGTAGAGGAGAAGAAGTGGTGTTTTTTAAATTATATTTTTCAACAATGATTTTTAAAAATGTCACATAGTTCATATCGCAACATAAAACAATCAATTTTTTTTCGCTTTTTTTCGAATAAAATCGGAAGTATTCAGAATTTGGAAACTTTTAAAGCGGCATTATAATCAGCACCGAATTGCACAACTTTGCCCCCGATTAACCGTTGCTCAAACTCCTATGGTTTCCGAGATTCCAATCTTCGTATGTCGAATTTGTAACACCCTGTAGAGGGTAGGCAGTGTAGGCACTACCGACTCGATAACTTTTGTTTGAAATCGTACTGGAAAGCGTATTCCTTTAAGGGGGTTGGTCAAAGGCTGATGACGTAGTTTGGAATTCACTTTAAGGTTCTAGAACTCATCTATTTTATTGTTAGACCATACTAGTAGATGTTTAGCTAGTTATTATATTTGATAAAATAATATTGTAAACATTATTACCTACATTATAAAACATTGTATTTTTTATCAAATTCGTGATTACTATTATCTGTTTAATATTACTCAGTATTTATTGCCTTACCCATTGTTGTTATAAAAAAATAAATAAAGCGACCTTCAGCAAATGCAAAATGTTATCCTACCTAGATAATAATTTTACGTAATAGTAAATTTAACAAGTTGTGGTTTTATTCAAGTCAAAATATTGATGTATTTATCTTAGTTGCGCTAGATATCTGTTTAAATTATTTAAGAAATAAATCAAAAAAGTGCAAATAATGACGTCAAGTCACACGGTGTCAGTGTTTTAACTTAATCATTAATAATTATAATTGATCTTGTTTTCTCATATGAAATCTAACATATTATAGAGAAACCTGAGACAAGATGGATGGCGAATTAAAATACTTGTACCGAGTCTTGTCGGAAAAAACAAATACAATCGAACTGTTGCAAAATGATGTTTTGTTTCTGCAGAGTCAGCTGAATATACAAAACGAGATAATATTAAAGATATCTGCCTACAGTTTTGAAGGTATTTTACACCATGTTTTGTGATGTAAATTGAAAAATGTCTTGGTTTTTTCAGAATTCGTTTTTTTAAGTGAAGCTTGGGTTTGTTTTTTCTTACAAACACGATAGAAAACACTTCTCGAATCAAGTATAGAGTGTTCAGAAAGTACTGCAGTCATAAGTGGCCAAACATCACATGGCTACGTTATACACTGTAAACATACCCATTTGACGTTTAATTGACTAAACTCTCTGAACACGCGATATATTGGTCATAAGGTAGCTAAATACTGTAACTTGAATATAATACAGACGCAAAAAATATATGAAAACAAAAAGGTAAGATACAATATTAAACGCTAAACTTTGAATGCAGGAATGGTCTGCCAGCCAATATTAAAACACATTATTCCGCTCATCGTTCAACTATGACCTTGACGTGCAAAGTTAAACCGCGAGTCTGGGAATTGATCAGGGGTCGAATCAAGGTCTGGAGACCCGAATTAAAATAAAAACGAATCATTGCGCGGCGCAACCACTTCACGACGGTATTTATTCAAAGAAGTAAAAATATTCACGTAACGTGGTTTAATAATACTAGATTTAGATTTTCGATCTGTTTAGTCACAATGCTGTTTATTCGGGACACCCTGTATAAGTTAAAATAATTTTAAATTGTAGATCTAATGCCTCCTTATAATTTTGTTTTTGAAAAATATTAAAAAGGCGAGTAGTTTAGATTCTATGGAATCCTTCTGTTGAGAGTGGGCCACCCTGTATATGACTATTCCATTTACAAAATTGAACTTTTTCCAAATTTACTTTTCACTACTCCGATAATGAAATCTTTATTTTTACGCGTATTGTGGTGATGTGAATAAATATGAGTCGGTGTGAGATAGCGCCAACTTGATGAAATTCCCGGGAGAATCCATATGCCGTTGTCGCTAAACTAAACACCCAATATAAAACAAATCAAAAATTCTTTAATCAAAAAAATTGATTACATTTTACAAAAAATGCAGTACTAATTGGTTGATTTGGCGTCAATAATAATACACAATAACTCTAATACACAACAAACTTATATAATAAAGATAAAACAATAATTAAAATTTTGCATATACAACACTGTTTATATACACATTAAAAACATACACCTAGGTGCTATTAAAATATATATTCCAGAAATTCATTAAATTTATACTGTAGGGTTCAATCTTTACGATAGTGACAAACAGAGCTTTTTTATACCTTTTAAAATTCCTTTCACTCTTAATATGCGCAGGCAACTTGTTAAAAAACCTTATAGATGAATAGGTAGGACCCCTTTCAGTAGATGCGAGCCTGTGCATAGGAACATTGTAACCAATAGTTCTGGTATTAAATGGATAGTGTATCTCATGCTGCCGAAATTTATCTTTGTTCTTAAACAGAAAAATCAAACACTCATTAACGTATAGACCTATAAGAAAATATAACTAATGTTGATCTATTATTATTATTATTACTATTTTTTTCTAAGGATGTTTTGAGGACGTAAAAGATGTGAAAAAATCTGTAGATGAGCTGACAAACGCTGTAGATGACAGACTTCAAGGCATAACCGATATGGTGCAAGAAATGCGAAGAGAATTAAATGATATTAAGAAGGACCAAAACAAGAATGCCCAACTTAGTGTCGAAGATCTGTACGAGTTAGGTAATGGTAAGAAACAACTTTTTTTTTTCTCTTAAATAGTTATTTGATGTAATTTTAAAACGAGCAGGATTTAAAGTTTGCACCAAAAGCCGGTCAGTTGTAAAATCTCAATAGGGAACTTTCCCTTGGTTTATTGCTTAAAAATATTCAGTCACATGAAAAAATAATATATGCAAAATATTGTGTCTTATATATCGCTCCTTAATTTTTTATAAATAAAAGTTTACCGTGCTGTGCTATGTATTGTAGTAAGCTTTGACGCCACAACCGCAAACTGTAACCACTTCTATTTAATCCAGAGGATTTAAAAAACATTTATTTGTGAACTGTTGGTCGTTTGCTTACTCTTAAGAGTATTATTTTTCAAATTTAATTTTCATGCAAGTTCTCTAATGTGCAGTGGTAGTGCAATACTTTGGACCAGCACCTGAATTAGTTTTCCAAATTTGTGGTACATTTTGGGGGTAAAACGTCAAAAAAAATTTTATTTTAAAATAATAAACCTGCACCTTCTTTTTTATGTCTATCTTTGAAAATAGGTGTACCAATTAGAAATTATCCCATTTTATAATTTCTGTGCCAATTTATAAAAATAATTAATCATCAAATAATAATAAATCGATTTTATTGG
The DNA here is from genome assembly GCA_935413205.1 of Polydrusus cervinus. NCBI lineage: Eukaryota > Metazoa > Arthropoda > Insecta > Coleoptera > Curculionidae > Polydrusus > Polydrusus cervinus. The sequence continues at coordinate 12,478,574 of OW284518.1, forward strand.
CAACATACAATAACTTTGAACAAAAAATTTGCATGAAGCATCTGTGTAAGGGCGAAGTTCAGCCGAATCAGCAATGAGATAGCTATTCTTACACTTAACCCTATTGCCTTCTCCCCTGTATTCCTTTTTAATATATAAGCCTTAATCTTTCTCCGACATCTAGGTAGTCGTAATTTTATATTTCCCTCATATTTGGAGTTCCTCTAAGAGCTTACATAAAAGAATACAACAAATATTAAAATAATTGGATAATGGTTCCATGCATTGACTTAAACCACGACCCCCAAATATTCCACTGCTAATCTGTCAAAATAATGAAGTTCTTATATCAGCTGATCATTGACAGAGTCATGTTCACTACGACTACATTATTTCACGTTCTGAAAATTTTTATTTAATATGATTTTCTCCAACGACCGGCGGCAATTTCTAATTCTAAGTTTACTTTTGTAACGTCGGTACGTTCAATAGATTGCGGTGGCACTAGGAACTAATTTTACTTTCTCACTATTGAAATGCCCTATATATTTATGTTTTTATTTAATAACTTATTGTCGATTTATTCGTTATAGATACTGATTATAATGCTGCCCTGGACTATAATTTGACTAGCAATTTGGGAAATGCGCAGTCGAATTTAAATTCTATGGTCAACAGCATGTATCCGCATTACCAGCCGCCTAGATTACCTCAGGGTAAGTTTGTCAAATTAATCAAATTTACACAGTAAATACATTTTTCATAGAATTTTTATATTATTATTATCAACGGCTAACAGACGCAAAAAATGTATTAGTAGATATTAATAATAGTGCCTGAACATTGAGAAGATAACATTTTTCAGCCCTCATGAGTCTCCAGAATTGTTCGATCTAAATAATTAGTTAGTTCCTTTTTCTTTATTGTACACGTTTTACAAAAAATATTTCAACCTTATAGGCATGCTTAGGGTTGCTTAACACGTTTTAGTCCGAGGTTGAAACAGAATCAGGGATGTTTGGGTGGAAAATTTTACATATTCTACTGTATATTCTCCATGTAGAAAATATAATTAATATTTTTTACACTACTATGAAAAAAGTTTTTCTTGTTTGTTTCCCAAGTCAAAAGAAACAAGGCGCAAATAAGTTAAAACAAAGACTGAAAATTTCGTTTTATTCGGATATAACCGAAGGTGTTTGGAATATTTATAAAAAAAAATTCACCACATTATTAAGCCTCAAATACGCAACTTTTATTTTCAATTTAACCACATTTATATCTCTTACCGTTTTAGAAATTCTCATATCCGTACACGAAGGGGCTCTTTCCCTAAATTTTGATTTTGGTTGTGATATTTTTACTCCATCACTGAGAAAGTAAATAAATAAAAAAAAACTATTAGAACAAAAACACGGACTGTATCGAATATATCATGAAAACGGCAGCTTGACAATGTTGTCAATGTTTTTTAAAATTTTTATATTATAATACAATAACAAAGTCTGAAAAGTAATCCAATACAAATAATTGTCGAAAACGGACTTATGCGAAAAAATAAAAATCATCATATTATTTCCAAAATGTTATTTTGGACTAGGACAAAATATATTATTTAACTAGCATAAAATGTTTCACATGTGGCAGCACCGAAATTATTGACAGAAGGCCAAGCTAATGAAATGACAGTTGAAAAAGTTATTTGTCGATCTTATTGCTCTATTTCTTGCGTTTTTAAAATTTGTGAATATTGTGCATGTTTTCAATGAGCTGCAAAAAATTTATGTTATGACCTAGCCATAGTTTTATTGATGATGAACTCCTATTATAACATCGACTTAACAATTTAAATGCCAAAACTATCAAATATAAGTATAGTGAAAGAGCCACTCATATTTCAAAAATGTTATTTTAATTTTTTTAAGTAACTTTATCGAAATTAAAGTATTGCTCTCTATATTTCATCATTTGCATTTTTTAGGTCCCACTGCAAATTTAGCAGCGTACGGGGGCCAGGCTCTCTACCCAGGTCTCTATCCTGGCCTACCCTACCCTTACCCAGCTATAGGGTTACACCAACCGTTTTTACCCGCACCCGCTGATCCGCAGCAATTGCAGGGACAACTGGGACAATTGCCAGGTTTTGCACTTTCAAGTTTGAGTTCAATGATTTTGGGGACTCAGCCCCAGGTCCTGCAACAGGCTCAGGCGAAGGAGAGCCCAAAGGCCGTCTTTACAAGCACGACGTTGCCCCAGAGCGGATTTGCTTCTAATCTAGGTGGGCATTTAAGATAAGATACTTAAGTCTTCCTCCACTAATATATTAAAAGAGTTTGTAAATATGGAATTATATCAATAATGAATTTTAAATTTAAAACTTTAATATGACAATAAAATATCAAGTGTTCATAGGCCAACAAAATTGGATTTGGGTTAAATTTTCTAAATTTGATATTTTTGGTCAAAAGTGTCGATATGCACAACAAAATATGTCTAATAGTTTTGAGATACAACTTGCAAACTGTACATTTTTACCACATTACATTTTTATAATTATATATATACTTTCTGGAATTTTCTTTGACTTAAAGTTTTTTAATAATGTACAAGATTTAAAAATTAAATCGCTATTTTAAGGGCCTCAAGCTCCCCAAGGATTACACCTGACCAAGGAGAGTCCCAAACTACCCTTGCCGAACACCGCTCCTGGCTCATATGGTCCATCGGGACTTCTGGGGCAGAGTTTGAGCATCGTCAGTACTTCCGCCAGCGCCACGGTAACGTCGAGCAAGGCGCCACCTATCAACGTTGTTATAACTTCGTCGGATCCGTTGCCCAGTATTAATGCTACCACTACGCAGCCTGTTTTATCTGTGACCATTCCTCCCCAGCATATCAAAGGTAATTTTAAGCTTTAGTGTTTTTTTCCTGGCAAGAAAATAAACAGACAACATTTTATATCAATATACACTATTTTGCAATAATTATAATACGTTCGTATTTTATATTCAAGGCAACGTTCAAAAACCTTCAGTATCCACCCAAGTATCCCAACCCGCGACTTCCCAGGCCCACAACTACCAAATTCCCTTGCCAGCCAATAAAATGGCAACAACCATGCCATCCGTATTAAGTCAGCCACCTCCGATGGTCTCTACTCAAAGTTTTTTGAGCAATGTCCCGAGTCCAGCCTTTTCAGCGATTGCAAAAGGACAGAGCCCTAGAAATGTATCTTTAGGTAAGTATAGAATTTTTATAGGTACAATTCTTTTATGGAAATTTTACACCTACATTTAGTACGTATTAGTTTTTGTTAGAGTCATTATCATAAAAATACTGCCAACCTAAACTTCTTGCATGTTTAAAACGAAACAGACTAGCAGTGGCGGCTGGTCCTAAGAAATAATATACAGCTGCCGCTCGTCAATGCTTCAAATAATAATAATTATTATGTTTATTTTATCTTTTTTCAGTAAACTCATTCTTCAATCCCCTGAAAACGTTCTTGTTAGGGGGCAAATCTTATTATTTTAAGTATTTAAAATCATAATATAAGAATATTTAAATATTTTTTTTAAATATCTGTTGTTTGTCATGAGGAACCTAATGGACTTTTGCCTTTTAAGTCTTGTCGGTTTGTAGTGTAGTGTGTTTGAATGCAATATCTATCTTGCTCAGTCGTTATTGGTAAGACGGAAACTATAGACTAATCTTGTAAATAATATAGGTGAACTTTTCCTACCAAAAATAACCTGTACCTAATAATGGTATATTCAAAGAAGATGAATAAAATATGCATAATAAACTAATTTCTTACATAAACTAAATCTCGATAAGGGTTATTTACGAAATAAACTACTTGAATTAGTAAAGCAGACTAAACTTGAGTATTCATATAAACTGAATAAGACATAAGACAGTCTTTATACGACAATTTTTTGTTATTAGCTAATATTTAAAGAAAATTATCGGTAGGTACCAATTTTAAATTTGTTTGAGGTTGTACTAAATATACTCTAATAGATAATCACACTAGACGTTTTCTTTAAGAATTAGCCAATCAGACCTTTTTGTAAGAGCTTTTTTATTTTAAATATTTATTTACTTTTAGGTATACAAATTGAGAGAACATTGGACAAGACGTTCTCTTCGGATAGATCGAATAACAGGAGCAACGTTTCCAACACCTCGATTGATGAATACGATCCCAGGCCAGATTTTCAACCTCTCATACCCTTGCCCGATGAGGTACCCGTTAACACAGGTCAGTCATTTCACATTTCAGTATAATTATCAATTTATTACCTTAGTCAAAATGATGCTGCATTTCATAAAACTATTTGAAAAAAACATTTATAGAAAGAGGTCTTGCACTTTTTTTACCACTGTATTTTATCTGTTTAGGAGAAGAGAAGGAAACTGAGTTATTCTGTCAGAGAGCTAAATTATTCAGGCTAGCCATTACTAATGATACAAGGGAATGGAAAGAAAGAGGTAAGTTTATGGTATATGTGGGAAATATTATGTAATATTATAAAATAAATGATTATGTTAGTTTTTATGGAAAAACACAACCGGTAAATAATATTTCTGTGACCAAATTAACCTTTAAACAGACAAAATAAGTGTGGTTTCTATAATATGTTCTGTTCATTCAACTAGTATTTTGTTAAAACAACTTTTTTGATCTTTTTACTGATCATAACGTCTTTAAGGTATGATAAGTTTATTCACTTTTGATTTTTTGACCCTACCGCATATAACAAGACAAACCAAATCTTCTCCAATTTTGGTTTTTAAATTCCTAAATTATTTACTGAGAAAATAATTTTAACAAAATAAGCTTTCTAATAAAAAAAAAACCGCGACACCCCTGGCCTACGTCGCAGCAATTTCAAGTAATTGGCAGCCATCGACCGCCTTTTAACTAACCTGAATCATGTATCGATATTTGGATTCATATTTCTAAGCTGTTCTTTTTTATTTAATTTATCTAAACAAAGATGCCATTATTATTGCTTCTCAAATCACCTGCATCTTTTTACTTTTAGGTGTGGGCAATATAAAGATTCTTTTCAACCCGGAGACCGGTACAGTGAGAGTTATAATGAGGCGGGAGCAAGTTCACAAGATCTGCGCCAATCATTTCCTCACCAAAGACACTTTACTAACGCCTATGGCGAACAATGACAGGGCGTATATTTGGGCGGCTCATGACTATGCCGATGGAGAAATAGTCCTAGAAAAGTTTTGTGTTAGGTAAGTACTTTTGTGTGTGCACAGTCGAGAATGGAAGGACTGATAAATGGTCACAATTAAAACATCCAAGTTCCTTTTAATGATTTCTTGCTGGCTCATAATTTTTTTTTGTTTAAACGATTTTTATAATTCTTTTTGCAATGCATTGGAAGTATTTTTAACAAATAATAAGTTTAAAAATTAATTTCATATCAAAAACGAAATAAATAAAATACTTATGTACCTATTATAAATTTACTTTACCCGAAAAAACTTTTAAGCCTTTCCTAAATGTTTCTACTTTTAATGTCTAATCTTTTTTGGCAAATTATTATATACAGGGTACTACAAATTCGTGTGCGTAGATGGGGACCTCGAAAACTGTAAGAGAAACGAATATGGTTGAATTTAGACAAAGTTGTATATTTTGGTACTTAATAATTTGGTATACGAAAATTGTAAATAGTCCAATTACCTTCGGAGAAGGAAGAAAAACTTTTAGTTACTAAATAAATTATAATAATAATTTTATTATTTTGTTAGGATTGACAGTAATACCGATCGTGTAAGGTTCCCAAATGGAAACTTCGCTATTTAAATGTAACAAAATTATTATCTAAACTAAATAGTAGGATCCATGGCTTTCCATAGGACGTAATTTTGTTTTATTTTTGCATCCACCTCGATTTCTCAAACATTTTTGTATGTCATTCAATGCTCTCCTCATATTGTTGTTTCCACCCCTCACTGTTATTTTCAAGTATAACGGACCCAAAAATATTATATAGGACAAACCTGAGATAGGTTAGGGGAAATGTCTTGTAGTACAAATAGTATAGGGTGGTCAGCTAGTCAAGCATAAAATGATAATGTACTTTTTTTCAGGTTTAAAACGGCGGAAGAAGCTAAAAAGTTTGCAGATGCTTTTGAATTCGCAAAAACCAAGATAAGTAATAAGCCCGTTACCAACAAATCAACCGAAATTGGAAAAGAATCAAGTAATTATAGAATAGAATAGAAATTGCATGAACTATACTCAAACCGATTAGTTATTAATTTTGGCAATAGTTACTTTTTATTCGGAAAAATCGGCAGATATATTGCTGACATTTTGCAAACCAACAAAATTCCTCTAAACGCTATTTCAAACGCGATTTTCTCGGAATCCACACAAACAATTTTGTAAAAACTTGTGTCATATTCAGCGGCAAATATAATTATTTCCAGCGAATCGAGAATTTGGTTTTAGGTATCAGCAAGTGAGTAGATTTTAGCGCCTGAAAAATCGATTAGCGGGATTTTGTTGGTTGGCAAAATGTCACCATTTAGTGGATTACCCTATAATGAATAGACTCTGGTTCTTTAAATATAAGGAACAATGGAAGAACGAAGTAGTATTTTTCGCAAAGAAACATTATAAACCTAAAAAAAGACAAGACATTTTTAACCTTGACTGTCAAACTTACAAATCTCTAACTTAGAATATGTCCAAAAACATAAAAGACAAGCACGATAACCTTGTCACAAAATCACGAACCTGGACTATAAAGAATGCTATTCAAGTAGAACGCCCCAGATGGATAATTTTAGAATTTTCAACTGATAGGAAGTATAAGATTTTCAAGAACTGTAGTTTTTTTTATCATTGTTATATGTTTAATGTTAAACTTTATTTAAATTCTGAAATGTATCCTTATGATAATTTAAATTTAGATGTTTCTAGAGGTCAAATTGCTTCTTTGTATGAAATGTAGAGTTTCAAGAATGTTTTTACGAAAAAGAAAGTGAACCACTTTTTTCTCCAAACGTGCTTTTAAAAAAATGTTCCTCTAATTGTGATTTAATTTATCTTCTGTGACGTCACTGTTCTTAAATAAGTTCATTTAGCTGAACCGCTGTTCATTGGTTTGATCTGCTGTTCATTTAAATGATATGCAGTTGACCTTGGACTCGTATAGAATCATGTGTTAAATCTGACTAAGTATACAGGACGTTAAGGTGATGAAATATAATATTTTCTCCACTGGTATTAAGATTTCTCATTAAAAAAATAATTTTCAGTCGGTCTAAAAATTGAAACATCAAAACCAGAAACTCCCAAAACGCCCGCCACGTTTGCTCCGGTAACCCAAACCAATTTGGGTGGGTTCAAGTTTACTAGTACACCTACTTTCAAGCCAGCGGAAGAATTTAAGACGACACCCAAGGTGGAGGAGGTAAAACAAAAAGAAATCGAACCCGTTCATGTCAGTCCTTTTGCTGGATTTAGCTTTGGCGTCAAAACAACAGGTAATTTTTAAAATACTTAAAACAACGTAACACGGCGATTTATCTTATAAGTTTCAAAGTTCATCTATATCAAAATTTTAACCCTTTCCTATAAAAATATTACCAAAAACATTTACCTACTGTTAGAGATATGTCAAAATGGAAAATTGATATCTCTAAGTGAAAGAAAACTATTTATTGTTTTTTTTTAACCGATCATGTTAAATGCTGGGTAATTTTCTGCGTTCATTAGACTTGGTCTAAAAGTTTATGCGACAGTCGCCAACATTCGTTTATGCTACGAAAAAATTAGTTAATAACCACAAACACTAAGCTATTTACAGCTGGCAGTAGGGACGTACTGCGATCATAAGATAAAAATGTACGCTACGTAGTAAAATGTCTGAAAGATTAACTTATTTGGTAAAGGTCGATCGGACACTGTTGTCAATAAAGAAAAATATTCGACCATAATGATGTGAATCCGCCCTAAACATATAAATAGGGCACAGACGATCTTTTGTGTGAATATTTTCATATGTAGAAGTAAATAAAGAGTAGAGTAACAGCAACGTTGCCTCACTCCTTCGTATGAAAATGCGCATCTAAAGAACCGCTTGCCATGTCTGTAAATTATTATATATTATTATAATACCTATATTACTTGTTAAATAAAATTTTAGCCACACCCAAACATGGTCTAGATTCGACAACTACAACAAAACCAGAGTCTAATCAAAAGGACGACCATAATGATTCGACAACTGATGAATTCGTGCCGACCGCCGAATTTAAACCTGTTGTTGATAAGATACCGGATTTGGTTGAAATTAAAACAGGTAAATAATACGGGGAACTACTACTTAAAGGATAAAAAGTCGTTGCAAATACACCGAAAAATGATATCATTTTCAGAACGTTTTCTCTCTGGTCATCTGTCTTAGAAATGTGTAATCTGAGAGTATACTTACTTTCTAAATAGATGCCTAGCGGATACATACACATTTTTCAATTTGAATAAATCTTCACGCCGCTAGACTTTTTAAATTATATTTGATACAAAAAGTAACATTTTTAACATGTATATGCAGACCCTACACGATCATTCAAACTGACAGTGTTAACAAGAGAATTACAATAATACTAATCTAGTAAGGGCAAATTTTAAAGATTGATGGCCAGACTGATATAAATTCTCATTAGAAGCAAGACTGATACGTGAATAAGTAGGAATTAGTATGACTATGGACTATGAGTCTGAATGATCGTGTCGACTCTGCATATAAGATTTTTGTTGAAAATGAAAACAAATATTTTACAGGAAAAGGAAAAAAGGTAGATAAAATAAAAGATTTACTGTTTTGTGTCTGTGTAATCTTCATATATCATTTTATTGGATCAAAATTACGTTAGAGGTATTTTTTAACTTTAGGCGAAGAAAATGCTGAAATTCTATTCGATGAAAGAGCCAAATTGTTTAGATATGATACTAGCGGGGAGACCAACGAATGGAAAGAACGAGGCCTTGGAAATATTAAAATTTTGAAAGAAAATACTGTACGACTGGTTATGAGGAGAGAGCAGGTAAGAAAACATTCTTATACTACTGAAAAATCGATCAATGTACTGGCTGACAAGTGTTATATGTTTATTTTGAAATTTATTAGATTATATTTTAATTAATTATAATGATCCGTTCTTATTTTTAGGTTCACAAGGTATGTTTGAATCACCAAGTACTTAAAAACATGTCCTTCAAACAAAATACTACCAATCCGAAAGCAGTCATATGGCATGCTCATGATTTCTCTGAGGGCGTATTAAAGCCCGAAACGTTCTCCATAAGATTTAAAACTGAGGAATTGGCCAGTAAGTTTTTGCGAACTTTGCAGAGCCTGCAGACTACACTGGATGAAGATAATCAGGTGTGTATAGTTTGTTCCGTTAATAATAATTGTCATGGTATAGAATTTTCAAAGTCAATTAACATAATTAAAAAACTTATTGTCCAAAATGAACGCTTTAGACTAAATAGCTTATAATAATCTTTCGTCCTTACTATAAATATTTCGAATACATCGGCACCCATCACCAGGCGAAGCAAATGTTTTTATTGATTACTTAAAAGTTCAATCAAATTGTATCTTTGTTTTTAGTTAAATCAATTACTCGAGTCTTGTCTCCGTCAATCTATTTACGTTGGTGCCTATTTTACATAGAACTTACTTAATCATTAGGAAATCAAGGTTTCTCTAAAATGTATTATCCTACCTAAAAACGTATAAATCTATTAGCTTGGTACGTTCCGAATTTAAATGTCTAATAACAATTGATTTGATTTCAGGTGACTGGAAAGCATCATAAACCAGAAGCGTCACCAAAAACAACAGGTTTTGGTGATAAATTTAAACCTGCTAAAGGCAGTTGGGAATGCAAGAATTGCTATATTAGCAATGAGGGTAATGCAATAGTTTGTTATTTTACTTAAACTATGAATTGAATGTTACAGATTGTCATAAAAAGGGGGAATAATATTTATGGAAAAGTTACTAAATATTTATGATCATAAATGGAACAAAGAATATATAAAGTAAAGACAAATCTTTTTTATTGCTTTAGACTACAATGACGGGTTATCTAATATTTAAGTATGTATATCCTTCACAAAACAATACCCTAGTGCACCTAATCTATTTTAAAAATTACCGTTACCAACTAGTATTTTTTAGTGACGTATTATTTTGCAGAAGTTTTAGTTTGCCGCGGATATTTTAAATTGACCGTTATTAAAAAATTTTAAACGTAAACGGTTGAAGGCAAGATGGTCTTGCCACTTTTTCGAAAAAACATATGACATTAATACCTAATTTTTTTTAGATTTGAACTTTTTCTTAATATAATTTTATAATGGGTATATAAGCATAGAAACCCCATCCAATTTTTAAAAATCCGTCGTTCATAATGGGCTTTTCACTATAACATCATATTCAGCACTAATATCCTGAACTAAAACCTATTGAAAATATATCTCAATAATAAAAATTAAAAACGTGACGCGAAAGCTTGAAGTTGAAAAACATGAGACGATAATAGACCCGCAAATCTGTTATTTGCGACTCGTGGGACTGATTATATGGTTATCTTTGTTTCAATAACTGAAAAAGAAAAGAACAATAGAAACAGTACACCAGCCTCAAACGATCAGTCAGTTCGGAGCGTGTCGCATGAAGGCTGCCCATTCGCCGGATTTGTTGTTACGTCGGTACGTTCCGCTTGTTTTAATTAGGGAGAGTATTTTTTTTCATTATTTTCTCAGTAAATTGAAGAATTTAAAAACTGAAACCGTAGGAAATTTTATTTTTTCTTGCTCTATACGATAGAGTCAAAATCAAGTAGGTGAAAAAGAACATTGAACTCGTGATCAAATTTTTATCGATTTACGCAAATCGTCTGTGGTAAACATTTTGTCAAACGTAACCATCCGTCTAAAGTCGCTTTCCTTCTCGGCATTTATAACGCGGCCGTGGGCTTCTCTTTCTGCCATTTAGATAGGAAGTCTAGTTTTACTTTGTTTATGGTATATTACATTTTTAATTATTCTATAATTCACTTAAAGAATTTAGTAAAATTTGACAGGCTGCTGGCGATGTGGTACAATGTTTCACTCTATTGCAGGTTTTGGGTTCGGTTGGAATCTTGCTGTACCAATTAATTTTTTTTAAATTCTAAATATTTAGTTAAATGGTTTTTTCAATTCATTCAATCATTCTATGGTATTTTTAACTTTAAAATTTTATGTAGTAGAGTTTAGTGTCTGTCCGTATAATAAATATATATTTATATAAAATTTAATTATAGGAAGAAAATAGCTACAAAATGTTTTAAAAAGTTAATAGACCTTGGCCAGGTTCGAATAATAGAGGCTAATTTAGCCAGGGTATCTGTTAAAATTTATCATACTCGCTTACTTATTCGAAATAAATTAAGACAATTAAATCATAAATGCTTACTAAAAAGCAAGTAAATGAAATTAAAAATCCAGAGCCAAGATAAAAATTACGATTTTTAAAAAGTATAAAGGGAAGCTAGAACAAACTAGCAAAGTGATAACCTGCATCGACTTAAAATTACTATACTATATTTATTCAATTTATTACAGTTATATTGATTATTGATATGGAATTTTTGTTTTTTTCTCTTTAGGTAAGACAAATCACTGTATAGCTTGTGAAACTCCGAGATCTGGCTCCACTCCCAAAAAAGAGGAACCTACATTCTCGTTTGGAGTGAAACCCCCCACGGCTACCCCGACTAACCCTGTCGCTGCTACTGGAGGTAATACCTAGTTTAATAACCAGTTAGAAATGAACAATTTTTATGTTAACAATGAATTTTATACAAGATATTTTCAAATTTTGATAAACGCACTAAAAAATAGAAGAATTTTGTGTGTTGAATGAACTAGTTGAAAAACGTCCTGCTGCTGTCCTCCTGTATAGCTGTCCACGTAACCCTATTTGGTAAACTTATGACCTGTATTCAACCAAAGAGTTTTAAAGTTAGACCATCCAAATATTTAGATCTTATAGTCTCCCAGTTGTGTTTTCACCGTGGCATTTTGTGATATGTCTATGGCGCTTTTGTGTCAATTAGATTTTTTTGTAATTAAATCGTTTTACCGATAAATAATTTTACCGAGAGGTTGTGGCAAATATAGTTTTAGTTCTAATAAAGAACACAATACTAAAATACTTTTTTCTTCCTAATTTTAAAGAAATACAAAAAAAATATTTGCAATGCAAAGCTTAGTAGACTTATTTTGATATTTGTTATTTTAGACCTAGAACTGTCAATTTAGGACGATTTTAATTTTAGAATTCTTTAGTGAATACAGCTGAGATTGTTTTTCTTGCATGACTCTTGAGTGTGCGAGTAGACGGACACGGTGCTTTCCGTACCCAATAAATGTAAAATACTAATTTAATTCACTAAATGGCGGCAGCGTATTCAACACTTTGTTACAGGTATGAAAGGTATTTAAAAATAAATAAATGAAGCCATCGTAAACATAAAGTGGAATTTATTGTTTTTCTATTTATTAAAAAAAAAAAAAAAAAATTATTTTAAAGATTTTAGTGCATTCATTCTGAAATTCTTATTTTTTTGACGGTATAACTATATCACATGGCTTGAATAGACTCAGTCACATCGATTGACGTAAAAAAAATTTTCGCATCAATATTAGATAAAAGAACCATACCATAAATAAAAATATGTTGCAGGAGTCGCTTGTTCAAGCTGGGGTACCCAATTTAAACCGGTCGAGGGATCGTGGGAATGCAAAATATGCCTGGTGCGAAATTCCGCTGATAAAAGCAAGTGTATGTCGTGTGAAAGTCCCAAAGTTGACGAAGAGAGTGACGGCAAAGCTAGCATCGGTGGATTAATGGGCATTAGTCTGGATACAGGTAAGCTAATGTTTTCATTGCAATACTAGATTTGAATATTAGTGTCCACTAAAGAAAGGTTATGCTCTCGGACCCGTCAACATTGTATTTTCCTAGCTTTTTTTTACTTTATTTTTTCAAACCGATAACCCTTTTTTTCCGAGGGCCCGTCCATGCACCGGATGCACTTAGGCCAGGTTTGGCCCATTGTGCTCACCCTGTTTGATTGTTTCACCCACTCTGTGATCCAAGTTCCTTGCACTAGTTTGTGTAGGTCAACTGGGGAGAGGGTAAGGATATCCTGTGGTTCCAGTTTTGGTTGCCCGAGTGTTTGTTGCCTCTTCCGATCTAGTGACTCGCAATGGCAAACTATGTGCTGTACAGTTTCTCTGTCTTGTACGCATAATCTGCAGTCAAGGTCTCCATTGTACAGTTGCATTCTGTGCAGATGGTTCTTGACAGCCATGTGTCCTGTCAGAATTCCTGTAATGGTTTTCAGCTGGTTCCTATTCATTTGAAGCAGCTGTTTCGTAAGTCTTGGGTCTGGATCTCCAATGAAGCTTTTGCTATGGGTTAATCCCTGTCTGTTACTCCAGTGGATTTTGTGTTTACTCCTGATCCATCGCTTTATAACATCCCGTACCGTGCACCTTGGCACTCCGAGTGCCGGTTCTGGACCAATGAATGTATTTTCGAAGCCTTTTTCGCAGGATTGTCGGCTTTTTCTTTTGCTGTAATACCCCGGCACCCACTGCAGTACTACTTTGTTTACTTTTGCCAGGGCCTCCAGTTCCTCCTGACATTCCCATACTAGTCTTGAGGTTACCTTGTTGCATATTAGCATAGCAGCGATAACCCTTATCTGAATTAATTTTTTATTTTGTATAAAATTCTAAACATATTACATCAAATAAGTCATATACCTAAACTGAACCGTTTGCGAGAAAATCGGATTTGGAGTGTTAAGTGTTTTTTATTATTACTTAGTCATGAACGTTATTGTAAAGCTGGTTGTCATACTGACAGTAATGGTTTGTTTTCGTTTTGATTTAATTTTAAAAACTGTATTTAAAAAAAAATAGTTCGGTTAAGTGGTTAATAGTCTAGACATTTTTACAAACCGCTAAATATCTAAAAAATATTAGCTGTAGCAGTGTCAAAATAGTTTTCCGTTCTCTATGCCCTTTTTGTTACACTAATTACATTAGGATAAAATTATTGTTTTTAGGTGGCCAAGTTTTTTCATTTGGCATTCCTCCTTCGACAAACGCTCAATCGCCAGCGCCGAAGGCCGACACCGTTCCTGCCGCTCAGAAAACTGAACAACCCATTCAGAAGTTTTCGTTCAGGTTTGTTTATTATGCTCTTCGAAAATTTAGCCATAACTTTGTGAAGTCTGCGGTATGTATACAATTTTTATACGAAAAAAGTACGTTTCACAACGACATTGGGATTCATTCGTCAAAAGGAAAATATTAATACATATTAAAATAAACCAAAACCTAACTCTTTTTACCTACAACTATTAAAAATAAATAAAGGGAGTATCGCTTCAGACGCGACTACATTATTTATTAACCGTTTATGAATGTCCACCAAATTAGGACTTTCAATAAAAACTTTTTTGACTTCTGTTAATAAAATTGTAGGTTTTGAATAAAACGCAGAGTTTTGTAAAATTGCCTTACTATATTTAAGAATTATATATATATGAAGTATAATGTTAAGGATGTTACATAATTATTAGGTAGCCTGGAAATAGGTTTTAAGTGTATCGTAATATACAGAGTGGCCCACTCTCATCGCTGGATTGTAGTAGGTATAACCGGAGTCATACATACGTCAAAATAATATATTTTAAAAGTTCTTTTTTAAGTGTCAATTATGCCTGCTATCAAATTTTTAGAAATATAACTACTCTTTTCCGAGATTCATAATTATGTGTAAATTCAATTGACACTGAGCTTGTTCAAAAAAAAAATATAACTCCTTTGAAAACACTTAACTTTGATTTATTGTAGAAAAATTAATAAAGAACTACGCCAATGGAATCTACTATAATAATCACTTTTCGTCTTTTAATAAAAACCAAGGGGGTTGGGAAAATTTTGGTTACGGAATCTTTCGTTTTTCAAAATAAAAACACTGTCGCGAAAACTATAAATGCCTTGTAGTTTTATCATTTCCGTTAAAAAGCCCAATATAATTAAGAAGCCTACATTTGCTCGTACTGTAAAATCACTCCTTATTGATCAATTTAGTATCCCCCCGCCGACAAAAACCGATTCAAATGCCGTCCTTTCTGGATTCGGAGACAGTTTCAAGCCGAAAGCTGGTACTTGGGAATGCAAGACTTGTTACATTAGAAATGAACCTAGCAGCCAGTATTGTTTGAGTTGTGAGACACCAAAGGACGACACTGTGCCCAAGAAAGAAGATGCCGCACCTAAAGGGGTAAGTTGCACTGGTGGTCCAATAATTAAATAAATTATGCTTTAACCTCTTACCTATCAATCGGCAGGTGATATAAACGAGTCTGTAGTGGAACCACGAACAATCGCTTTCATGTCGGATCGACAAGGAGAGATTCTTTATCGACAAACTTAGCGAGATTCACTTGTCAGTCGCTTTGTTTCCATGATATATTTCCCTAAAACGATTGTCTGTGGTAGCAATTTCGTAGATTAACCTTGAGTCATACGTACGTAGAGAGACGTAAGGGGAAATTGTCGACAAGTTATCGATTACGATTGTCTGTGGTTCCACCTCTGGTTTCCTGTTTCTAAACTGTTATTTTCTATTTAAGTTTTAGAAGATAACAATATAATGGGTTGCACCACTGACAAATAAAATAGTTGCACGGTAGGATAACGTACTTATCTTATTTTTTCAAACTTCCCGCTTTCGCGGCGCCTTTTTATTGTTTTATTTAAATATCGGTATTCAAATTATTCTATTTTCAGAATATTTTGATAACATCTTTTGCTAGGAAAGAAATAAAAACTTGCTGTTGCGGTGTTAAACGAAAGTTTATAAATTTTTCAATTTTGCAATACACATATTTTTAATAAGGCTTAACTAGGCCTATTATGGGAAAACCGTCATTTTATTAGTTGAGCATTAGCATTACGCCCTCTAGCGGCTGTCTAAGAAACTAAAGAATAATTTCCAGTAATTTCTCTTGCCCACTTTACTTACAAAAAAAAATTCCGAGAGCTGTGCAATTAATGATTTTCGAGATAAAGCCAAAGACCACGCTTATTTAACTACCCGGTACATATTTTACTTCATCTTTCAGGTTAACCTAGAAACGCCCGGCCTAAAATTCAACTTTGGTATGCCCGTAACCACCACCGGTCCTGGAACCATGTCCAGCTTTGCTTTTGGCGATACCAAAACCACTTATCCCTGGAAACCAACCAAGCCTATTGCCATTGAAAACGCACCCGCTGCACAGAACACGGAAGCTGAAAAAACTGAGCAATTTGTATTCGGTTCTCCTCAGAAACACGACTTTGAGTTTAAACAGAGAAGCCCGAGGAGAATCAGCACTGGACAGGGAGATGAATCTGATGGTAAGGTTATGGGTTAATGTACAGGGCATTTAGTTTTGACATTTTTAAAGGGTAGCGGGTAGTAACTTGTTTCACAAGATTTCGCATTATGGCTAATCATAACGGTGTAAAAAATCAAAAAGTAATATTCATAATACAGTGAATACGTATGCAGTTTTGTTTGTGGATAAAACTAAATTTATTGCTTTTACAGCAAGTTATGTTGAAGAAGAGGAAGAAGCTAATGTATATTTCAAACCAGTCGTGCCGCTTCCGGACATCGTGGAAGTTAAAACTGGTGAGGAGAACGAGAAGGTGCTTTATTCCCATAGGGCAAAGCTGTTCAGATTTGTCGGGGGCGAATGGAAGGAAAGAGGATTGGGTGATGTTAAGATTTTGAAGGATAGTAACACGAGGAAGTTGAGGTAATGATACTTTTAACAAGCATTTAAATAAGGAAGCGAAGGGAGAGTAATTAACGATTTAATACAATAAACTTCCAAATAAAGAAAATTAATCCCATAAGGCAGTGTTTAGAGACTAAACTTTTTTTTGTATTTAAAATCATAAATATTTAAGAATATAAAAGTAAATATTTTAAATATTCGGTAATATTGCATAAAATTAAATTGTACATGAAGAACCTGCAAGTATACATGGTCATTCACGACGAGCGTCCGTCAGAACTGCTGGGAAATCTTTCAAAAAATTTTTAGTTTTAAACTTATATTTAGACATATTTTCTAACTAAAATATTGGCATTTTACTATCACATCATCATCATGTAATCAGAAGTAGCTGTCAACCTCTGTTATTTTAAATAAGATATATATTTTCTAGATTGTTCTCAAGATTCTAAACAAATCATAATAATAAATAGTCAATAATAACAAGTCATACGTCTAACCTGGAGAGTTCTAGAGATAGTAACATTTTTGGTATTTTGACATCTTAGAAAATAGGGCTTGCACATTGCTATGCTGGTTTTTCATTTTCTGCGCATACGAAAGTTAATTTTTAAATAGAACATACAAATCTAAGATAGGACCGTCAAATCCATTTTTTTTTCTAAGATGTACCGTTAAGATTCTCCTGTCAAAGTACCAAAACATGTATTTCTACATTTGACGTATAAACGAACACCGAGATAAATATTTCACAAATAGTTTCAGAGGTACGGCTGTCACCAAATTTCACTTCTAATATTTAATTAAACAAGCACAAATTTGGTATTGCTTGATAACTAAAGGTTTAAACGTTATTTGTTATGTAATTAATTAAGAATTGGATGAGAATAATTTCTAAAAAAAATTAATAGCATAAATTACCGCATATTTCGAAACTTAAAGATACGTCTGAAAATCCATTACGTAAAAATCACAGTTTAAAGATGCGTATTTTAATATCTTTAAATTGTAATAAATCGGATGTCCCAATTTGTAGAAATTCGGTGAAAGCATAAAATGGGCTTATTTTACATGCAATAATAGCACGTTTAACATTTTATTTGTAATCATCCTAATCGTAATTAAATTTTCAGGGTTTTAATGCGACGCGAGCAAATTCTCAAAATATGCCTGAACCATTGGCTGACCAGCGACATCGAGTACCTGCCAAAGGACGAAAAAACTTGGTTATTCCACGCAGCTGATTTTTCTGAGGGAGAGTTGAGTCAGGACCAGTTCTGCTTAAGGTTTAAAAACGGGGAAATAGCACAAGAATTCAAGAAGGCCTTGGATAATGCCCTTGTTGGGATCGAAACTGAGCCGAAACCCTTTGAAGGTAAGGAGGGATGTGCTAGAATTGTCTTAACTCTTAAGAGAACTAACATCGGGGATATAGGTAGTAGGAATTTAACTATTAACAAGGTCGATGAAGTAAATTTTTGTCAAAATGAAGCTAAAGACATACAGAACGTTGATTTGTTTTTGGAGGCTTCTAAAGAGCGTTCCCTCGAAGTTAAAACAATTGATTTAGGTGATAAAAAGAGTGATATAAGCGGCAGCTTCACGACTGATATATTTAAATATAGGCAAGGTGAAGACAATAATGTTTTAGCAAGTGAAATTGACTGTAAATGTAAAACGAATGCAAAAATAAATATTTGCACAAAGGGACGTGTTAGGGTAAATGAGACAGACAATAATGTCAATAGTTTAAACATTTTCAAAGACGACCATTCTGGACTTAACAAATTGCTTTGCGTCTACAAAACTACGGATGTAAGTGACAATTTAAAATCTAACAATAAAATTTTACATAATTATGATAAAAAAAATACGTTAACATGTAGTAAAAATAACTCTTTATATCTTAAAAAGGAAGTTTTCAGTAATGACACCGATTCTGAAAAAGACGAAATAGATGGAGTAGACGCCGTTAAGAAAAGTTTCTGTAGTTCTAGGGATAATGATAATTCTATAGAAGCAACCAATAATGTCGTTTCTGGTAATTTTAATATCGAGGGCCGCTTCAGTATTAGTAATAGAGATATGTTCCTTTTATCTTCCGTGGCTGTGATTGTTATAGCTTTTTGTATGTTTAAATATAGGACATCTTGAGGTAGTTAAAAAAACAAATTTTGGACAATAATTTGAGGATATATAATTAATGCATTCTGTCTTAGTTCAACATCATTTAAAACTTAATTTGCAAAATGCATTGTATTAAGTGAGAAACTTAGTATAATATAAGAAAAACAAATCGTGCTCTTCTGTGCTGACGTACATAATATTTGTGTTGTACATAATAATGTAAATAACCATTTTTTAGTATAAGACTTTCATTAACAATTTAATATTGAACCAGTGAAAGATTACCGTATAAAACTTTTAGTCGGTCTAGATCAGCCGTGGCTGAATTTGCTGACATTTTTTTTACTGCAAATCTAATGTCTTTAGTTTTGTCCTAAATGCTAGATTTTTGTACCTATTTGTTATTTTGAGTCCCTTGAGGCACCTGAAAACTTAAATCTGTGAAATCGATCTTTTGCGCACAAGTAGCTGAGCAACTTTTAGCAGCTATGCAGTTTTGAAAATCAAAGAAAAAAAATTACCATGAACTTTCCTCTACTCTCCCCGTACATAGTAATTTTAATGATTATTTAGATATAGGTATCTTTTTCTTTGTCATTTTGACATATCTTTCTGGTTTTTTTTCAATTCAATAGATAGACATTCTTTTTATTTCAAATCCCTGTTCCTCGGATTACCACCCGAGAAAAAAAAATTAAACAATGCAGAGATAAATGTGCCTGTAGCACTGGACCACATGACAAGTCTTGCAATATTTTAGAAATGATCAAAAGTCCTCCGTCATAGGAATAAAATTGAAAAACTGAGAGTGCACCAAAATGTTTTTAATTGTTTACAAATATACAGGTGATAAACAAAATGCTTAAGTAAAAAAACTGACAACTACTAGTCCAAACGACAATAAGTTTTACATGGTCGAGAACCCCTAGATCTTATAAATATAATATCTTTACTATACGGATGCGTTTCGGAAATTATTTACGGAGTAAAATTAGTAAATAACATAAAAAAAAAGTTGGTAATCAACTTATAGAGCAGCCAAATAGGAGCAATTTTGACTATGGCATCTAAAATTTAAAAATGTATTACACGATTTCTATAGCGAAAAGGCCTAACCTAATATGAATTTAAAAAATTTCAAAACAAGAAATTATCAAATATTATCATAAGACTCGAATTGCATAACGTTTAGTATCAAACTTTTTAATATTGTGTTATCTGTCTGTTTTGATAATAAAATAAAAGATAAATGCATATTCTCTCACTGATCCAATATTATTTATGTGGGCTTATTTTGTGATAATTTAACCGTACCTCGTTTTTGTGATTTGATGTTTGTTACTAACAATAAATGTTTAAATTATAACTGGAGTTTCCTTTATTACTTTTTTCTTTGTCCTTCTTTGACCGCACTTTTAATCAAAATTTCGAAATTATTCATGGCTACTGATTCGAACTTGGAAATATTTGTTATTTCTTTTTTAACAGTTAGTAAAAAAATTGTTACATACATTTTTTGTAAAAAAGAAATGTCAATATTCGATCTCATTTTATGTTCATCGTTTTTTCGTCACCTTATGTTTTGTGCTTAATGTCGCCTGTAAAAATACCCACACTCGAAATTTTGTCACGGACTATCCGTAAGTGGGAACAAACCTGTTCTGTCAAAATGTAGTGGAAAACAAGTCTTTCATTTCAATATTCGTAATTATTTTTAAACACCATCTAACATTTTGATCTATTAAGAGCAGAAAGAAACAATATTAGATGTGTAGAGCCAACAACGACAGAGTAAACTACACCACGCATTCATTTTTATCACAAGACATAATATACAAACTCCAGTAGTTCCCCACGAGTTCATGAATGAAAAAGTTTAGAGAAATGCAAAACACTTCATTTTAAATAACGTAGCGAATCTAATTGTTATTTTAAAATAACAGGCTCCTCTTATTTAGTTTCTTTCAAAATTTTGCTATCGCTTTGTAAATTATTATTACGGTAATAATTTAGTTCGGGTTAACGCTGCCTTAGACAGCGTACAAGTCAAAACAAGCAAGCAGTCTCGCCTCGCGGCGTTTACATCACATTACAAAAACTGTCAAACGCGTATAATAGTTTTAGTTGCGACCAGTTATTAAAAAATAATTGTTGTACAATATTATTGTTAAATAAAAACCCATCACTATTTAAATGACAGTCTGGAAACTATTGTTCGTGAGATAAGGCGATATGAGATTAAAACTTTTTACGTACATGTCATACGATAGAATGTCCTCTACAGTGTTGTGTGGGCTCAACGAAAAAGTACTTTTATAAATGAAATGCTCTCGTCTATTTTACTCTGTCATCGTTGAGTAGGTTAGCCACACTGGACTCGGTCAAATAGAAGATAAAGGCATTTATTTATTACACCTAAGAAAAATGTAAAACCGTTTGAAAACATATTGTTAAAATACTGAATATTCTATTCTATTTAATAAAAATACATCAATTATGGTTAAGTAGGTTCCCGAGGTGGTCCCATTACAAACAATTTTTTTTTTAATAAAGGGCCGTAATATACAGGCACTTTCTTAATAATAAATTTCTAGTCATCATTTTTGGGGTTATTAAAGTCAAAAAAGCTAATTTGACTAATAAATTTCAAAAAAAGTGGAAGGGTAAGGGGGGATGATATAACATTCTTGAAATGTTTAAAGTAAAAAAGTTAAATGGAGGAGGGGGTAAGAGGGGTAGATAAAACGTTTATAAATATTGTTGAGCAAGAACCACTATTTAAAACAAATAACAATTTGCAATTCAAGAAAATTTACCTGTAAGAATCACTATTAATCGTCGACATTTTTAGTATTACGTCATTATGCCTTTTGTGTTAAGTCATATAATTTCCAAAAAACTTGTTATACGAAATTCCGATGACTGGTAATTTTTTTATATGTATATAATTTAAAAAAATATTACATGAGGGCTAAATTATAAGATAAAACCTTAAAAAATTGATCAATATCTAATTAAGGTTTTTTGCCTTTTTAGGCAAGAAACCTTTTGAAACGAAATCTCGAGACTCGGACTCTGAGGTTGAGTTTGTATCGGAAACCATCGTGACTGCTGAAGAAGAAAAGGAGGCGGTTAGGTTGGGGTTGCCTCCAAAATTCTTTGCATACAGGTAAGGAATAATTATTTATTTTATACAAATATTAAAATTGTAGTAATAATATAATAATAATAATTGATATTTATTTAGCACTTTGGCTAGTTATAAACAAAATTACAAAAAAGATAAACATGATGGAAATTTGTGACATAATATAATAACTACTTACCTACTAGGTACTTAATTAGCATTCGGTTAAAAGAATGTAAACTTGGTGCATTCTTGATGTCTTCAGGCAGAGCTATTGGTCAAAAATGTATTTTGAAAACTCTAAAGGATATTTATATACACTAATACAAAACCGCGATACTTATTAGCAGGCTAACCAACAATGTGACGTTTAATGAAAACAACATAACAGGAGGTGAAAAAGCTGTTAAAACAAACTATCTTTCTAAAGATCAGGAGTTACAGGTTACCCATGTTATAGCTATAAAAGAAACTTGATTATTCATCAAAAATTACAGAAACCCCAAAACATACCACATCTAAAATACACAGTTATAGTATTCGTCTCATGTGTTAAACGCTTTCGTTAAAATTATTACTAGTACAAAATGTAATACTTTCAAATTACTTATGACAAATCACAGGTTGACAAGTCCAATCAATGCTGGTGGCCGCAGCATCACCAGTTGAATTCCAATAAGAAACCAACCGCAATCCTATTCAAATAATTTAAGATCGGGTTGTCCAAAATTGTTCCGCATGTGCACTTACTAAACAGATAAAAAAGTCCCCCTACAACCCCACTCGTAAGTGAACAGCGGAGCAAATATTTATTTGGACAATATAAAACTTGCATGGGATTTCCTATGTTTCGAACCACGATGCACCACCCTGTATATTGTGTTGCATAAACATTTTTAACACTAATTAACTAACCAGCTACTTTGACTGTCACGTAAACGACATTGGCAAGCATTTTTTACTGCCAGATTAGTAAATTAAAAATGAGGATAACCGGCCACTATGATTGCGAGAAAATTATTTCCGTCATGTATCTCACCGTCAAAGTTGCTGGTTAGTTAATTATTGTTTAAAATCTTGATGCAACCCGACATAAGAGTTGTATGCAAATATGTGTTCGTGGCATATTTCTATAAGAATTTGGGTGGAAAAGGTTATGATTTCTTAAATTATTATTAGGGGATGGTGGAGTAAGATTGGGGTTAAGAGCAAACAGTAGTCGATGAATCATCACGAACAAATAGTGCATTTCCACCACATCGCGCCCATTGTACCTGTCTCTGGCGATGGCAATTAAATGTCTTTTTGTATACAAAATATAAAAACGAATTTTACAAGAATTAAGTGGAGCGGCGTTAGTGGAGATTTTTAAGATAATATCGGGACATCGTTTGTAATTTTAATGGAAAATAAGAAATTACCATGAATAGCCGTAATATTTCTATTTTTTTGTTCTGCATGGCGGATGATATAATTTAAAAACATTTTCAATTTTTTTTTTTTGAGAAAATAAGGTATCATCCTCCAAACTAGACGTTCTTGTGAGTCCCTAAGTAAAATTTTTGTATTAAATTTTCAATTAGATAAGACAGCAAACGATGCCGCGTTTCACGCTGGTTTGGAAGGCTCTTAAGCTTTAACCGATCATAAAAACAACGGTTTGAAAAATACAACATATTTTTAATGTGAAATCAAACCTTTGATATTCAGTATATAATAAAAAAATAAAATTAATATGTCTTTATTGTAATTTTAAGCAAAAAAATACCATTGACGGAGTTGAAGCTTAGCTTCCTATCTCAACCAAAATAAAACCTTTTTAATAATAAACAAACTTACAATATGCGAAGAAAAAAAAAAGAAAAAAGTGATTTCTCCCCGTCTTTCCCTATAAGTGGAGCAGACCATTTCCAACCATTCTGAAACGAAATAAGATATTTTAAGAGAAAACACACCTTAAATATTGCTGGGGATTCCCAAATTCCTGTACCCCATATCGCAAGGTCGAGGTTCTGTGAAAACATTGAAATAATTTGGAAATATACTTTTGACGTAGATTCTTACCTTATTTTCTAAGCAATCGTGAAGTGAAAACACCTAAAACTACTATTTTAATAACCTGATAATTTTGTCACTCTTTAAACAATATGCAAAAATAACGAAAACGATGCTTTTTTCTTTAACGCCACACGGAGTCCTGTTGCTTTGAATGCTTAAGTGGCATTGCAGTCGATCGGAGCCAACACATTATTTATCAGGTGTTGAAGCTAAGCACGGTTTAAAATATAGCTATCTTGTTTATGTTCTACCTTAGAATCTAAAATTGTCATTTAAAAACCGGCATAAGCTTTTAAGCTTGTCTTTGTTTTAACAAAGGAATTGTGGCGTAAAGTTAACGTTTTTTCAATTGAACACTATATTTTTAATTTTTACAATAGGTCCCTGTTTCCTGATTCAATTCGCAAAGTCTAGGTTCGAATCAACGACCCTACGATCCAAACTCTAACAGCTCACCATTTGACTACACGTAGTAGTGGTAGTATGTTCTTGGAACGGTTGTAAATTAAAATAACTTTTGACTGTACCAAGATAATGTCAAAAATCAAGAAAAGTAACAAAACTTAAAACAGGCTTAAATCCGACTTAGCGTATATTACTTGCGTATTTAAAATAGTTATTAAAAATTTGTGATGTGTAGAGGTGAGCTTTAATTTTTTTTTGTTTAATTAACCAGGCAAAGACCCGACTGTACCTGTGAACAATGTAAAAAAGAAGACGAATACCTAAAGGAACTATTTAATCACGAACCGTCAATCCAAAAACCCCATCAAAAGTTGGGTAGTGCCAGTAATTCAGTTTTTGGCACACCCAAAACCAACGTTGACACACCATCGTCAGCTGAGAGCATCTTTGGCACACCCCTTGCCAGAAGTTTTACATTTTCCACTCCAACAGGTAACTATAGAAGGGAGGTTTTCATAAATTATTCATAAAATATTTGCACTTAGAAATTCACCATGAGTATTTTTACTTTATGACATAACATTTATAACACTTATTAATTTTTACTTTAGAACATTTGAAATACAGGTATACAATTTCCAAAGGCAATTTAAATAAACACAAATTATTGACCAAAATAAAAAACGAAATAGCTTATAATAATATCGTTCTTACTATAAAGATTTCGAATACACTTGTACTTGCTATAGCAGGTCTTTGGTTCGACCATCCAAGGTTATTTCCTTTTTTTTCTTTGTCAATTGACTTTTGAAATTCTATACACTTTTTTGGGTATTTATTTAAATATATAAACTTATTAACAATTAATTTAAACAACTTTGATTTACATAACACGCAAGAATTATGTAAAAAAAAGTTCACTTTTAGTTCTAAACAACTGGATTGGCTCCTCCATAATGAATGAACCCTTGCCAGGCTCCCATGCCCCCTATCCTAAGACCAGTTGCGCCAAGACGCTGTGTTAAAATAACAGAGATCCCTGTAAACATCAAAAGTTTAGATCGTAATATTTTGAATTTGATGGAGATATAACTTTAACCAGTCGGTGTGATAAACGATTTTTGAGTTTTTAGTTATTACGGGAAATTTTACTACATTATATGAATAATAATTATTATTAATTAATAGAAATTACTTTTATTTTAAGTTTTAATTTTGTGTTTTTATATTTTTAGGTCAAACTCCAACTGAGTTACAACCCCAGAAAAGTGAAACATTAAAAGAACTCCTTCAAAAGGCTCCACTGATACCGCAAACAACACCCAAAACCACTACATTCACCTTTAAATTGGGTACCCAGGCCGCCCCGCTTGCTACTCGAGCCACACCTACATCAAACGACGAAAAGACGGGAGTGGACCACTCCACGCCCACTACCACGTCCAATGACCAGTCGAAATCTAGCTTCAGCTTCGGTGGACAGAAACAAAATATTTTCCAAACTAGTGCTACAAATGTTTTCGGTGCTTCTAATACATCAGGTGGTTTGTTTAAATCAACTGGAGGCAATGTCTTTGGCAATGGCGCGCCCCAAGAAGGCAGTACGCCTAATATTTTCGATGGTGCCACGCCCCAGGAAGGTTCCGGTGCTAATATTTTCGGAGGTGACGGTTCTGCCAAGGAGTCTCGTGTAATAAGTAAGTTACTCTTCATTGTTTAGCATTTAATTCAAGTCTTTAGTGGCTACGACTGTTTTAAGTCATTAAATAAGATTAACTGAGATAACAGTGTTAAAAAATGCTTGTTTTGAGTCGCAGAGATATATATTGCGTTCAAAGTTATTTTCACGTCATTTTGTCATTAATAGTAGGTTATCTCGATCCTAAATATTAACATAGATTTATTTTTCAGCTGCAAACATCTTTGATTCTACTGCAAAACCAAGCGTATTTGGAAGTTCGTCAGTCAGTAACATATTTACTACTCCTCAATCCAAGGAATCTTCGAATGGTAGCAGTAGTACTCCCAATATCTTCGGCGGTGCCGCCAAACAAGGAAATATTTTTTCTATTGATTTGACCAAATCTGATTCGAAAACCAATATTTTTGCTGGAGCGCTAGTTGGTACGTATACAGGGTGCTACAAGTTCGTGTGCTTGCATAGGGATCTCAAAAATGAAAAGAGACACGAAGATGATTAAATTAAGGCAATGTTGCGTATTTTGGGGCCTAATAATTTGGTAAAAGCAAACTACAACGAAATTTAAAACAATTCAAATGTTTTTTTTAACGTATGAATCGTCAATTTGTGGTTGACACGCATTTTTTTTATCAAATTGGAACGAACCGAATATTGTTTTTTCGGAACAAGATTATTTTTTTTTAATCCTAATGCGTTTTTTTGTAGAAGATGCCAATAAAAATGCCACAAACATTTTCGGCACTGCTAAAACAAACCTGTTTGGATCCACTCCTAGTAGTACCTCTACCACGAACCTGTTCCAACGCCCCAGTACGACAAGTACCGGTTCCGGTGTTTTCGGCAGTACTGGTTCTGGAAGTAGCTCTAATACAAGTATCTTTGGCAGTGTCGGTGGCTCTTCTACTGGAACTACTGGCAGTATATTCGGTGGACCAGCCCAATCACAGGTAAGAAAGTTTACATTCGAGTATACATATCAATTTTCTAACATATTATAAACGTGTATTTTTTTCAAATACAAAAATATACGTTTCGAATTCCATAGAATATCATCAATAATTGTTTTGTGTCCCCAAACATCAGTAATATAGCATTATTTAAATTTAAGTGAATAGTTTATTTGAAAACCATAATATTTACAAACTTTATCATTTTCTTTATGTTAAAGTCAAAGAACATAACCAGTTTACCCAAGTTTAATTTTAAAAATAAAATTAATTTTATTTAATTATTGACGGTATTTTTATTGGAGTGTAGCGTTGATATTTAAAGAAAGTATTTAAGCATTAATATTTATTACACACGAGGTTTTAAACCTACAAGTATATATTTTAAAAAACATACCTGATGATCCATTAACAAGGGTGTCTAACGTGACCGACGATATACTACAAATGTTTTTATTGTGTTCAAAACGTAAATATTTAATTATTAAAGTAGTATTTTTTGAATTTGGCACAAAAAAAAACTTAGCCGATAGTTGCGCCGCGAAAAAAAAACTTTTCACAGTTTTAATAACTTTTTCCAGACTAATTTATTCGGCTCAAATACCCAAGGAAGCATTTTCAGCGCACCCAAACCGGCTGGCAACGTGTTCGGGCAGACGCTATTTGGAAGCAAGATGGAACCCAAAGTGACTGACGCCAATCTGACATTTGGTTCGTCCACCACTACAAACCTAAAGGAATCTGACGAACCGGTGCTCAAAGTCGATTCAGACTTGTCTTTTGCTAGTTTGGCTGCACAGGTTAGTATAATGATTTTAATTTAGAATAAAAGAATATTTTGTTATTAACCCATTTTTTTAATACTAGTATAGTATTTTCAAACGTATTTGAAATATATTAACAACTCATAACCCTGTGGGCGTATTGCATCAAAGACCCACTGGCAGGTGCTGGCCTTTCCAAAATCTATGTAGTCAAGCCGACAGATAATCAATTTTATTCGCAGCGGGTCAATAAGGCGGCCGCGGCGGTGATCTATGAATCTTAAATAACATACAACAACATATGAATGATATATCTATACTATTCATCTGAAGTTAATCAAGTAATATATTTAGGAAAAGTTTCTCAAAAATAATATTAAATAACGATTATCTTTATCCTTTAAAATAATTTTATTCAGAAACAAAAACACCTTAATATTCATAGAAAAAAAATTATGTTTTTATTTATACGATTTTATATACCAACAAAAATTTTATAAAATATTTTATTGAAAAATATAAAGTCGAAAAAAACATTGATGATTTATAGGGCGACCCTACATCATCATTATTAGGACTAACAGTCTTGATAAACGAGTGACAGTAATTCTGATCGTGTAAAAGCAAAATTTAAAAAAGTATGAAAATGTATGGGATTGATATCATTCAGGACTGTTAATAATCCTTTTAATCTGACTGATAGTATAGAGTCTGCAATAAATATTTTTGGAAACACTTTAATTAATAATATTGTTTTTCATAATTTATACAGGGTGTTATGGAATTGCCTTAATATATTTGAACCCGTAAATCCTGATATGATAACCTTTGAAGAGAATTATTTTTAAATGTCTCTTTGCTTTAATAAGTGAAAAAATTATGAACTAAAAGCGGAAGGTCATTGATTTTATAATATTGCATGACAGCGACCTATTAAATAAGAGTTCACTGACCTTATGTCATTAGATTATATTTAAAGTTTTTGGAAATTAAAATTAAACATACCCACAGCAAAAATCCTTAAAAACTGGCATAAAAACCATAATAAAATACACATAAATTCAATTCTTTTAAAACCAATCTGCTATTCAAACTTTGAAAATTAACCCGTATTTCACAACAAAAACAACACGTTATTTAAGCAAAGTTCTTTGTTTAATCAGTCACTTCATATGGGGTCCTTGTCCAAACACTTGCTTTTCTTCATATTTCTATTTTTCTTCAGTAAAATCTGACAGCTGTTTGTTATTAAAACGAAACGCCGCGCCGCTCCGAAACATTTGGCTCTTTTGTGTAAATCATATGGCGTGGTGTACAGGTATCAAAATGTCATATTACACTTAACTACCGCTTGAAATGGCACTTATCTTAAATTAATATTCATTGCAAACCCGTTTAATGTCGCTGTCTGTTGTAAGTTTGTGAAATTTTTTAGTAGGCGCGAAAAACATTTTACCTTTGTTAATCTGCGCTAAAAATATGTTTTTCTTTGCTAAAATTATAGTTTTTGAATATTGATTTTTGTTGAATGCACTAGGAATGCAATAGTACAGTAAGAACCAGAATAAATCACAAAAATGCTACGAAGATTGTAGTCGACAAGGAGGTTATTTACATAAACTATCACGTCAGATTATATGGGAATAATCAAAATTCGCACAAAAATTATTTTTATCAGTTGATATTTTTAGGTAAATTTATTAATCTACTTCAAAATGCCAAGAACAGCTAGTGAACTAACTGATATAATTTTATGTTACGGGGGAACAAATGAAAATGCGAGACAAGCACGTCTTTTATGTTAAAGTGATTTAATGTTTTGTGTACAGGGTCGAATTTGCTAGTAAAATTTGAATAATCATGTGATCACAAAAATCACATGTCTACATTTGGTATTTTTAAGTGATTCAGTGTTTCGTACACTCTGATAAGTGTTGAATTTGTTAGTGAAGTTATAATAAGTAGTATTTTTGCGATCTTTTAACATTTGTGTTTTAAAGTTTTTCGGCATTATTAACATTATTCAAAATTTTAAAAAATAATTCCATATTTTGTAATTTAAAAAAAACTGTTAAATTGAGAGTTAAAAAAGTTCCGTGACTACTCGTGTGCACGTCATTTGACATTTTTAAAGCAAAAACGAATTGCAAAATCAAAATTTTCTTTAACTGAAATTTCCCATATGTTGCGGACTCTATCTGTGACACTGTAGGTAAAGTCTATATGAAGTCAGTGTAAACAGCAAGGAAATTGGGGTACGATCAATTTAAAAATCAAAATAAAAATTATAATCCTTGTTGACGGCTCCTCGTCGAAAGTCCACGTGGACTTGATAAGTCTGTCATGATACAATGAGGGCGGGATAACAAGACTAGCGCTTTCGATTGGTCCCCGAGTTCTTTTTATACATTGCCGACAATGATGCTGACTTAGAAGCATTAAATATGATTTTTAAGCGACAGTGCGGTACATCGTAGTTTCAGTTTAGGTGTTTTGCTAGTTTTATCAGTATTTGCTTTGTACTTTGTAGTTGTTATTGCAATTGTTGTTTGTGTGTTTGTTGTTATAATTATTATTGTTGCGAGTAACTTTGTTTTTATTACATAGCTTTGTTGTTGTTAATAATGTCGTTCTGGAGACCTTTTGATGTTTCTGATGGTAAAAGGGAAACTAAAAATCTCTAAATTAATGCAGTTGTAGAACCTTCGGAATTTCGTAACAAAGACTTACATATCCAAGCACAGAGAATTATTTTAAATATCTATTCATGCTTGAAAAGTGAAAATCCTGAAGCCTCGGAAAATTACATAGTAAAACGGATTTGTGAGCTAATTAAACTTCCACGCTCTACAATTTATAACGTAATTAAGGTAAGATCATCGACCATTCTTTAAAGCGAAAAAGATCTGACCAAAAGCTAAAAAAAATTGATAATGCTTCCAAAGAAGTTATACGCCGAGTAGTGTATCAATTTTACAAAGGGGGGCTAGTTCCAATATTAGAAATGATTCGGGATAAATTACAGGATTACCAGGATTACGAATACAAATCTCTCGACACTTTGCGTAATATCTTACTCGAGTGCGGTTTTAAATATTAAAAAATTGAATGGTTATCATGGAATCGCATCGCATAGTAGCTCTCCGACAAGAATATTTACGGAAATTCAGGAATATTGCATACACTTGTTTTTCTTATTAACTGTTTAATATATAATTTACATAAAAATAGGTCTGTTTTAAACACAATTACGCTCGCAATCAAGCAATATTCGTTTATAATATAAATATATTAATTATTATGTAGATATTATGAAAACTATAATCAATTATTTTTTCATTTCTACCGTCGCGTGGCATGCCTATGTTTCACAAAGGAGATGCCGGCTATAAGTAGAGTTTTAGGTTTTTAACTGTTTACACTAACTTCGTATAGACTTTAGTATCTACTTTCACATTTAATATATTACCTATAAAGATCACTTTTCGTGTCATCGATATTATTTCATTTAAATGTTTTTGTTTTTAGAGCGGACCCAAAGCCGAACCAGTATTCCCAAGTTCCAAGAAGGCAGAAGAAAATACGCCATTTGCGTTCCTGGGTGCCGGAGCGCCAGTGTTTGGAAAGCAAACTGTAAGTACAAAGAATTCGGTTCCCGGACTTGTTTCTACACAGTTTGTTTCCGGACTTTTCGTATTTGTCCGTTAATTGTTAGGTATAAAAGTCCTCAGATCTAAAGTACTATCTATACGTAATTTGATAATTTGCTGGAACGAAAATATCGCACAAAAAGTCCATTCAGCTTACTTCAATGCGTGCAAAGTGCAAAGTTTATTTTTAAATTGAACTGAATGGCTTATTCGATTTTTAGGTTAGTTGTAGCATACAATTTGGAATCTTCAGCGATTTAAAACAAACGATAGTTTTTTTAAGACATCAAAAAATAACATTGTTTTTAAAATTGTAAATTAAATTGTGTAGCCTAAATTCCACCCAACTTTAATTTTTCCCTAAGCAAGAACTAATGTTATTAGATATTCTAAATACGTGAGTACATAAATATTAAAGGGATTAATTAAGGGCTTCTAAACAAAGGAGCAAAATTAGCATACAACTTTTCAAAATTTGTATGTCTAACTATTGGAACAAGTCGTGCTGTTTTCTCAAAGAGACCTAAATATCTTAGGAAAAAGACACAGTCTAAGATATAAAATTTACTGTGTCAAATAACTCCTTTCGTGCTTACCATTACACTAAAATTTTAATGTTTGTTTCGAAAATAAACGCAAATATCTCAAAACCGGGCTTTCTAAATTCCGAGGTATAGATAAAAGTCCCATTAATGCAAAATGCTTGACTTAAACGGACTTTTAAAAATATCTTAACCTTTTGACCTCTTAAAGTACCCATTTTGGAGATACTTACCAGTTGAAACATTGCGAATTTAAAAACACATTTTTATTTATTTATTTCAACAATGTATAATTATTATGTAATCTATTAAATTAAAAAATCATTCAAGAAACATCATTGTCCCAAACCTTTAAACAAGTACCGATATTTGTTGTACAAAATGTAATGTAGGGATGTTAGTGAAGCGCCGGTAATGATTAACAGTAATGCTCATTTTCTTCACTATCGCTAGTTGAAGTCAACGACTGCAGACTGTATATTTGCTAATAAAATTGAATAAACAACACTTGACTACATTTACTCAGAAACCTCCCTTTGTGATTTTCAGACTAAGAAAGCTCAAAAATCTCCAAGCAAAGACAAATCGGTCAACGTGGGCTCCGATGACGAGGACGGAGGAGACGAGCCCGGAGAGACGGAGCATGATCCCCATTTCGAGCCGATCGTGCCGTTGCCAGACCAGATTGTAGTGTCCACGGGAGAGGAAGATGAGGCTGTACTATTTAACGACCGTGCAAAGTTATTTAGGTAACTTCTTCCTACATCTCATCTCCCGTCTCCTCTAGCTCAGTTATTAATTAAGTTAGGATTTTAATACTTTGCAAAATATCCTAGAGCGCTTCCTAAGAAAATATTTTTGACTATACAGGGTGTTCCCAAAAGGTGATATACATTTTTAGATTATATGTCATATATTTTGTGCTTAATAATAATAATAATAAGTTTATTTTCAATATTTATAAGATAATAAATTTGCTTATTTATCTTCCTTAATAAACTTCAAATATTTTTTATTATCAGTTCAGTGATATCAGCAAACAAAATAAATCATTAATGGATTGAAAAATTATTCAATGTAGTAAATAGAATTTAACCGAGAATTTAACAATCGCTACACCAAGTTTGATTGATACTAATTTTACATGGTATTCAAAATTTAGTGTGGAACTTAAAAGCAATTTATTTATTGTCTTCAATCGGAACGCTTGTATGTCGTTCGGTGCGGAATTAACTTAAAAATAAACATTCTTCCTAATTACAGCCTGATCGCAATTTCTATCTTATTATAAATATTATTTATAAAAAACTCGTCTTGTCAACTATTCCAATATCCATTTTAAAGAATTAACATCTTTTTCCAAACCCACTTTCGATTACGTGTTTTTGAATTTTTCTACCGTGATATACTGCTACGACTTTCTAATAATCGTATGTCCTTCTTTGGCATCGCCGGGGACTTTTACACAATTAATAGCTTCATTAACATATATGTTTTATTTCCTAGATATGACAATAGCACTAAGGAATGGAAAGAACGAGGTGTTGGTCAGATAAAAGTGCTATTCCATCCACAGAATCGTAAGTATATTTGTATTAAAAAATTAAACAAGAATCCTTAGCTCAGAATATATAAGAGTTTTTCATTGGAATTAATTATTTTTTTCAGATTTTTATGTAGATCTTGTTAGCAAAAATGTCGATGATAATTCTTACTATCTTAATAATACTTATTATGTTTCAAACAAAATTCACACTGTTTACATATTTTGGTTGGCTAGAGGTGGGGGTCGGTTGTGTGGCTCAAACTTCTGGCACTGTAGCCTCGTGGCTTATTGTACGCCCCTATCTAGTTAGAAAAGATTTGTTACTTTGACAAGTTTCAATAGGTTTTACCAAGAGCCGCGGTGACATTCTCAGAAGATTTTGAATATTCTGCCGGTTAGTGCTTTGCAGCTATATATTATGTTTGAAGCGATTCGTCCTCTGTGGCAAAGTATGAGTTCAATGTGTCCGTTGTAGATTTACATTTGCTATGGGGTTTTTAAAGTTTCAATATTGCTTTAAACACAACAGCTACAGAACGAATAAAAGTAATTACAATGGCCCGTCAACGGGTGCAACGTAATGATCGCGTGATGCGCGGCAGTGTTCAAATTTGGGATTGCTTATCGGCATACCGTTGTATATGTATTGTGCGGGGTACGGGTTAATTTGCTACTAATGCGAGTTAATTGCATATTTTACTGAAATATCTTTAAGAAGAAAAAACTCCAATAAAAATGTTTAAGTCACGGAAAATCCATGCATTCTATAACTACTCTTTTTTTTTCTACGATTTTTCTTCTAATGTTTAATTTATATCTATTGTTTAAATGCCAAAATTATCTGCTTTACAAAAGAATGTCCATACAATTGAATATGAATGATACCAAAGTTCATTTGTATGTGTTCTATTTGTTGCTTTTCTTTTTTAGAATCTTACAGACTATTACTGAGAAGAGAACAAGTGCACAAAGTCGTCCTAAACCAGAGAATCACTCCAGATTTAGATATTCAACCAATGGTAACTTCAGATAAGGTAAAATAAACCAAAATTTTACCATTCATACATTTTATGTCTGGGAGTTCAAAATTTCAAAACCAAAGTAAAACTTTAGTTAGTAGTTGTATTAATAGACAGCTTTGCAAATAGTTTTTTGGAGTTTTCACGCTAATCTCAGAAAGCACAAACGTAGTTTAGTTATTGCTATTGTCTCCGGCGCGCATATTGTTTCAAAACCACGTAATTTGCGTGTAGAGAGTGTGTAAAAATGTTTGCAAAAAACCTCGATTTTTCTGTTTGTGGTATCGGTAATTTCAAAGAACGATTGACAAGAAAAAACTTAATTTCAAAATTTAAAAAACAAATAATAAGCACAAAATTGAAGGCTACACGGAAAATATTGGCTGGATCCCAAAAACAGTTAGTTGTTTTTTATTTATAGAAGTCATGGTGGAGGGAACACTCGGGACTTTTTTCTCTCTTTTTAGAAGCCACATTGAAAGGCGGTATGCCATACCTAAAACATACATTTATTGAATGATAGAAGACTTTTGGATTTGCATTGTCTTTATTTGTTTTACATCCCAACGTTTCAACTGGAGATACTTTGAATACAGTTAAAACGTTGTGATGTAAAACAAATAAAGACAATGCAAGTCCAAAACTCTTCTATCATTCAATAAATGTATGTGTCTTCAACCTTCAAACATACATTTATTGTTATATTCATCTGACGAATTTTCACACATACATATTACGAAAGAAATTACCTTTAATCTCAACATAAGGTGTTACTTAATTTTCATATATTTTTTTTTACCTTGATCCAACAGCCCTTCTGTGCGGTTACAAAATTTTTAACTTAAAATTAATAAAAACCAATATTTTTCATTACTTTTAAGGCTTGGATATGGGCTGGATACAACTACACAGATGACGAGTCAAATCTGGAACAACTAGCAGTCCGATTTAAGAACGTAGAAATTGCCCTAGCGTTTAAGAAAAGCGTTAATGAGGCCATTCAGAAGGTAAGGTTATATTTTACTAGCCCTTAAGAGCATTCTGACTTTTGAATATTTACCAATTTCTTAATGCAAAATATATTTGTTTCGAGCATAGTGTTGAGAATTGATTAAAAAAAAAACAAATGAAACCTTCAAAAACAAGTTCCGGAACCGGAAGTGCGTTCAAATTTTAAATAGAAATCGAATAAGGTTTAGAAGTAAAATATCAAATTTAATTAATCCCATGCATAATTATCCTTCCAGAGAACATATATATTTTTTAAAATTTAGATAAGAAAATTGTAACCTTATTTTTTACTTCCATAGGCTATAGAGATCCAAGCAAACAAGAGCCACCAAAGTGACACTCTGCCTACCACCGTGCAGGAGTTCGGTTTGGAGGACGTCAGTAACGAGGAAATTCAGAATTACGACGAGGACAACGTTGAAAATGAGGAAGACGAAGATGAGGATGACGATGAGGACGATGACAGGTAATAGATTTACTATATACTTTAACCGCTGAGACTTTTCAATTAGAACCGAAAAATACATAAGTATACCTTTGGGAGGTTGCTCTTTTTCCGCCATGTTGAGAAAAGTGTTTTTTAAAAATTGTTTCGTATAGAAAAATGAATCAGTACAGAATTAATATGCAAAACAAGCCATTTTATACAGTGTGTCCCCAAGTCGAACTGTGATTGATGATTCAGAAATGAACCTAGTTTTTCGACTGTCGCCGTCGATTGATTTATTACATAGAACTCACTTTAAAAAAATTCACTGCTGCATTTTATTCTCTAATCCCTCTTAATTGATAAACTATTTTTATAATTTCTTGCAATTGCACCAGCGATCCAATTGGATCACATTAATAACCAACCCTACCAGGTAGGCGCAACCAAAAATAAGATATGCGCGAAGAAACAATTACTTCACGCTGATCTGTTCCCTATTCCTTTTCACCCAACAAACTATGGTTTGACCTCTTCTACTTGTCAACCGCTTGAGTGATCAAGGTTGTGGGGATATTTTTAATTCTAGTTTTTCTAGCATTAAGAATCTATTATTGTAAACCGGTCTATTTCGTAAATAAATTATTATGAATCATTAATGACGTTGTGAACCTCCACCTCTTCTGAATTTTGCTAAAAAAGATTACATCCATATTAAATATTTTAAAATAACACACAAGAAAATGTAAAATTAAGACGATAATAAATTAGCGTTTAAAAAAAGGAAATGTTACAGAAAAATATTTTCATGTTAATAAAAGCTTAGATATTAAATGATTGAATACAATCATGAATTAATAAAATTGAATGTGAAATTAATAAATTTCATTATGATTAAAGTAATGATTATAAATTTAGCAGAAGTAAGAAGTTGAACTGGGAATAGGTCTTTATTCGGTACATACATGGGTCATTTTATAACGTTTTATAATTAATTTTTAATGATTTCAGATCAATTATGTTCACCAAACGGTGCACTTTAAGCGAGCAGAACGGAAACAAATGGCAACATGTAGGAATGGGCGATCTCCAAGTTTACTATGACCCTGAACTCTATGCGGCCAGAATATCGGTTGCTGACGACAACGGGGAGGTACTTAGTAATACCATCATTGGGTTGAATACTTATATGGAGGTAAGAACACGCTTTATGCATCGGACTAAAACGTAATCTAATAGTTGATTTCTGGCAAGGTGTACGTTAAGCTTAGGGATCAGCGCCTAGGCACTTTCTTTCCGCATTCATATCTTGCCACATTTTTTTTTTTTATTGCCGGCAACCAACATGGGCGCTGCTTGGTCACATTTCAAAGTGCAAAATTTAGAACGCAGTCGGCTTATTGGCAAATCTAATTACCGAAGTATTGTAATGGCTGTGCGTCGGTCTCATTCCAGGCAAATTATAATCAAAATTAGAAAATCTACGACTAGAAAAAATAAAAATCCCCTTTTATATATTATATTTTTATATTCAAAGCTACTATTGTTACCAATATTTTTACAAGATCGGTGTGGATTATGTGTATATTCCCACCACCATTATTCCCTTTTTAACCAACCAATAAATGGAGAGAAATTATTATTTCTCTTACAATTTCCTATATTATATAACTATACTTCTCCTGAAGACGAACGTCTATACGTTCGAAACATGTAGAACAGATTAAAATTTCTTACTGAATATATCTTAGTTAAGGTTGACTTAGGACTTAGAGTATTATTTCTCCCCATTTAACTTGCCACTTCACTTCAAGTATGGACTAGTTCTTCAGACTAACCAATAAATGTTTTTTTTTTAACTTTGATCGTCGTGTTTATTGTTTTTTGACGTTTTTCTTTCAAATATACAAATTATCATTAAAACCGAGGGCGACACGCGCGTTCTATCTGTTAACTTATAGGCCTCTTTTATGCAGGTGTCTTTTACCTCTCGCGCCGCGATAAAAAAACGCGGCGTTTTCTAGACGCATTGTTCTATATGCTCGCGATTATGCGTAAAAGCGCTAGTATAAAACAATGTATTTAGAAAACGCCTCTTTTTTATCGCGGTGCGACAAAAACACCTTTATAAAAGAGGCCATAGAGTTTTTCAACAAACTATATCCAGTCATTTTTAGGCGATTTTGATCTTTGTGCTTTCGTTAGTCTCGGATTAGGTATGAAATACCTAATGCTGACTGCTGGCGTGATGTGCGGTGTTTTTTTCTATGCCATAAATGCAAAAATATGTACAATGACGTAACTTGACAACTTAATTTTACTATTAGGCAATCCAACGATGTGTCCAAATGGCGGCTGGCTGGCAAATACTGCTTTGTAATTGGTGCACGTGACCATAAAAATAATGTTGCTGGTGGCATTTAACTGGTGACTTAATACTTAAGCCAACCGCCATATTGAATCACGTGGTTTGGATTCCCTAATTATCAAACATACGGTAAAATACAATATTGTCAAATTCAGAACCACAGAAATGTTGGTGGTGTCATTGATACGTCACTGAAAATGTAGTATAGTAGAAATTTGATGACCGTTAATAATATTATGTGGTTTACTAAGACCAATTTAAGTTGTTGAATTATTCCAAATACTGGCGGGACTATTATAAATTATTTTGTTTTTGTTACAGATACAGGATAAGGAATGCTGGTGGAAAGCGGTGGAATGGGCGCACGCGGACGAGTTGCAGTGGCGCACTCTAAAGGTCACTTTCAGCAGCGCTGTTGCAGCCCAAGAATTCCATTCCAACTATCTGGAAGGAATCAATTATGCACAAGAAGTGGGCTTAGTGGACGAATTACCCAATGAAAACCATGATGATGTGGAATAAATTATTAAGTATAGGTTAGGTTTTTAAAAATACGGTGATTTTAAGCTGTATTTATAACACAGATCTATTTTATCACTCAGAACGATGTTGTATTATAAATTGTATGTTTTGACATTCTTCATCCTGCCTGGGCCGTTCTTTTGGTCCAGTTTATCGTCGATTAGCAACAGGAGATTAAATACTTTGTTATATTCGTAGTATACAATTACAGAAGTTTCAACATATACTTGTTTCCTATAGGCCAGTCTACGGTAGAGGGAAAAAACAAGCTGTGACTTAAATTAGCTAATTATCGGGTATACCTATAGAAATGATGTATAACTATAGAGAACGGCAGTTAATTAATTAATATTCGACTTTAAAACTTTTTAATTATGAGAAAAAAAATTTAAACTCAAACATTTTATGTATGTCTAATAGAGAGACGCATTGGCCTTTTGATCAATTATTGGTTTCTTTTTGGTTTTATCCAAAAAGCGGCAAAATACCCATCTTTAAGTAGCAAATAATTACTGTTTTAAAAACATGAGTGATAAATAATCAATTTGCATGCTAAATGCATTGAATTTCGAAAGTTAAAGATAGCCGAAACAGTGTTTAAAACTTACGACCTATTTTTGGAAACGAACGCCGGCTTTACACTTTGAGATAGATGCCGACAAGTTGGGTTACGTGCAACGAAACAAAACGCTTGTCGAAGTTAAACGTATTGTGAATGTTTCTATCCGTCTTTCTAAATAAACTAAGGTAAAGGAGAATGTGACAAATTCCGTCAATTTTAATTATTTTGAGGTAAGCCATCGTATTGGAAATTTACCAGATCCCAGCATCATGGCGCAGATTTCGAGAAACGCCGTTAGCTGTCTGCCAATAAAAAACTTGATGTCTGTCAGAAGTTAAATTTTAATATCCTGTTGGTTACATACAAAAGTCGTTAACGTTAACAAACGAAAATTTTCTAACCTCAAATTTTAATTAGCGAGTCAAAATCACGTGATTTAAAATGTATTAATTCGTTATTCAAAATTTGTTCAATACTGTAGGTAATTGTTACTTAAAGACGGGCATTTGACCCCTTTTTGAATAAAGTGAAAGGATAAGAAATATTGATAATAAAAAATGAGATGGCATCACTAGACTTTACTCTTAAAAGAATCTAGAATACTTTTGTACGCTTAATTATAGGTACAGAGGCTTGTTGGCATCAAAATTTACTTTCAATTATGTATTAGAGAATTATGGCACGTTCCAAATACTGACCGGCATTATTACTGATCGTCCTTATATAAATTTACTGGCTGTCACTATTCTATCGTGAAAATAGAGTACGGCACGTTCTATTTTTACGCGTTTTATGTTCCGGCACTATATTCCCGCGTCGGCGTGTTGGGGGATAGTTTTGATTGTTTTTAACCTCAATTTTCTATGGTGGTAAAATATTTGGTTACTTTCTATTTAAAACGTATTCAAATAATAAAATAATGGAAGAAATATTAGAAGCTGCTATTCTAGGGGGTGGAAATGACGACGATATAGAGTTTGTTATCGTAGAAAATGTCTTAATTAACCGGGATAATATACAAAACCGAGATAACCTAGGAGTTAATAATTTTACATTGGATAATTTTTCTGATGAAGAGATCAAACAAAAGTTTAGATTTGAAAGACAGGATATCCCACGATTAGTAATCGTTTTGGGGATCCCAGAGGAAGTAAGAACAGCTAGAAGGATTAGAGTTAATGGTATGTACCTACCTACCTAGAGTGAAGTAAAAAATATTTTACAATATCAAAATTTTGTGGATAATATGTAGGTAACACGTTTCTATATTCGATTTTAATTTTTAGGCTGTTCATGCAAAAGGTGGTGCAATGCCAAATTGTTGGGGGTTTATTGACGGCACAGCCAGACAGATATGTCGTCCTTCAATAAACCAACAAAATTATTATTCGGGTCATAAAAGGTTCCACTGCCTTAAATACCAGAGTGTGCTATGCCCAGATGGAATAATTGCCAGCTTAAAAGGAGCATATGAAGGCAGAAGACACGATGCAGGTATTTTTAGGGAGTCATTACTTTATAATGAGCTAGAAGAAATAGCTGTGTTCAGGGAGAATGACAATTTCTGCCTGTATGGAGATCAGGCGTATGGTTTAATGGAGCTGCTACTAAGTCCATTTCAAGGCAGGCCAGAAAATTTGGAACATTACCAACAACAGTTTAATCTATCAATGAAAACAATGAGAGTCGCGGTTGAGTGGGGTTTCCAAAAAGTTGTTGCACAATTTGCCTTTATTGATTTTAGAAAAAATCAAAAACTTCTTATGCAAGATATAGAATCCATGTATAAAATAGCAGTTCTCTTGACAAATTGCCATACCTGTCTTTATGGCAG
The DNA here is from genome assembly GCA_935413205.1 of Polydrusus cervinus. NCBI lineage: Eukaryota > Metazoa > Arthropoda > Insecta > Coleoptera > Curculionidae > Polydrusus > Polydrusus cervinus. The sequence goes on from OW284518.1 coordinate 12,520,078, forward strand.
TCAAACGGGAACATATTTTAATATAGTACCACCCATCTTAGAAGCATACTTTGGTGTGGAGTAATAAATATCTAATTTTCTAAAAATGATTATTTATTTCCTTTTCTAACGAGTAATTCCTATTTTTCCTAATTTTTATTTAGGTAGGTATCTGGTATGTCAATCAATTTTTAAACCATCATGACAGAACAAATAAAAATATTATATTAACATCTGGAAGTTTAGAAAGAAAAACATTTGTTTCCTATTGTCTAGACATAGGTACCTACTTTGACTTCTCACACAATACAATATGCATCTAAATTATTTGTTTGAACATCTCCACCAAAATGTCGGAAACATTATATTATTATTCAAATTGCATGGCGTAAGAAAATAAGTAAAACTATATATGAAGCTTAAAACCTTATTTTATTATAAAAATATAATTATTTAGTATATAATATTATAAACATAAGAATCTGTTTTTTATTTCATCTGTAATAATTTGTCAATAAGTTTCTGCTGTGATTGCAATAGTTGATTTGTAATTTTTTTTTCCTCCACTTCTACATCCGTCCTCTTTTTTGTCATCTCCAATTTCATCATGACCTCCTTATGATGTGCATCCATATATTTTTCTGTTATTTTTAATTCCTGCTCTTTCAGATACACTTTTCTTTCTTCAATATTAATTTTTCTTTCCTCCAAATCTAGTTCTCTTAGTCTTATTTTATTATCTCTATCATTTTTCTCTGTTAAATACAAAAGAGCATTTTTTTTAACGGCTCACCCCTTTTCACTCGACTTCTGAGTGGTCCTGCAAAATTTAAATTGAGATTTAGTAAACATTATTAAAGGCCTTTTTGCATTGGGTGCAATTGCAGGAAAAATGGCCTGGAAGCATGCGCTTCGACGACGTTTTAATCAGCTGATGCAGGTTTTCCCATTTAAAACCTGCATCAGCTGTTTAAAACGTCGACAAAGCGCATGCTTTCAGGCAATTTTTTCTTGCAATTGCACCCAATGTAAAAAGACCTTAAGTTTAAATCATGGGTATCTTAACACTACTTTTTGGTCTAATTCAACCTGTAATGCAATTAAACGAGTTTTCAAAATATCATTAAGAATTAAGTAGAACTGTAACATGAGAATTTTGTGTCTGTATACTAACCTAATACTTTCTTGTCACTCAGGGGAACATTGGTAACTTTTGAGGTGGAAGGAGTGCTGCAGGCCAATGATTGTAGTGGTGCTGGTGTTTGCACGGGATGTTTATGAATTTCTTCTGTCATCACTTGCTGTTCGTCACAGATATCTACATGTAGTTGCTTAGGAATTTCTACATTTTCTGAAAATAAAAAATATATTAGACTGATAAGGTCTCACCCAATTAATACTTGCAGCAAGACATCAGAGATCCGTTAAAGAATCACCCAGATGTGTTTAAAAAGATACAACTGTAATAATGTATTTCCTTTTTTCTTTAATGCTTACCAAAATAATTATGATCTATAAGAATGGGGGTTACTTCCTCAGTCAAGTCTTCTATAATAACCTCTGATTCCTGCAAGCTTACATATGTTTGTGCGCATTCCTCCCTGTTTCTTTTTCCCAACTGATTTGTCCTTTGTTCTTTGCTGACCGATTTATTTTTTTCCTTGAAATTATAATTATATTCCTGGCAAAGGGAGCTCACTTCTTGTAATAAAACATTTTTTTCACAATATGGTTCCTCAATTCCTGATCTACAACATTATATTAAATCGGTAAATCGTAAACGTGTTGGTTTTGTCTTTTCCATTTGGTCAAATCGGAAACGCAAAACTAACAATAATAAAACAATAGTAGGTAATAGTACCTAACTTACTATGTTTTTTAAAGAAGAAACTAAAGAAATTAACTTTTTGCTACAAAATGTAAAATATAAAATATCGAAAGAAAATAATGTAACATCTGAAAATTTCCGATCCAAATAAAGTTGACAAATGACAGTCATGACACTTTAGTTTATTTTGCGCATGACGCAAATAATAGTGACGTAAATTCTGCCTTCCAGTATCCAGTCACAAATAAGGACAACTCTTATTTTATTACTGGTCGTCCGTATTTTTAGTCACAAATACGCATGCGTAGCTGTCAACAATGTCAAAATAAGGATGACTTTATTACTGACAGTCACTATTTGAACGTGCCATAATTCTCTATTGTTTTACAAAATTCCATTTATATGTAGTTTTTCGTTGCGTTACTTTTAAAACGATTTAAAAATAACTAGTGCTAGTGTGAAGCAAAGTATGATGACTTGCAAGAAAACCGCACAATGAAATAAAATTGGAAATGCGTACGCGCGCAATAAAATTGCTGCAATTTTGGCCAAAAGTTCCTAATCGGAAGCGAACATAACATCCAAAAGTAAGACACAGATTCTTTTATCTGCTTAGTAGAAATGACCTTGAAAATTCCGAATAACAACGGGATATAACAGAAACTAAATTTTAAAATTACCCATAAGGAAAATGCGAAATCCGGAATAAAAAAATCAAAACACATTGTGCCCCTTCCCGCCCTATTATGGTGTTTAAAAATCCAACTGTTACGTAACAGGAAGAGGAAACTTTTTTAATATCCTGTGCCTCACGTATATTTTATTAAAATTTTGCTTTAACGGATTACCGTTACCACCCATTACCCATTAGGGCAAAAGTACTACTCGGTCTGTATTTTTTTATTTCAGTCAGTTTTTACCCCTTGAATATTAAATATATCTTAGTTTCGGATGTTCAACTGATGTAACAGGTAAACATCAAATTTTGTAAAATCTGTGAACTACTAGTTGTGTCGGTCTCCACAAAATTTCTTGGCAATATATTACCTGTATTTTTACACTCTCATAGCAATACGTTATAAAAGATTTTTTATTTAGATAAGTTATAAATTATTTACCGAATCTGTTCAAAATTTGCTTTTCTGTTCTATAGGATTAGTCATACATGGAAAATCATTCAATATGTCGAGAGTAATTTATATTTTAATGAATCAATAAACTTTTTAAAAGACTTGTATTTATGACTAACCCTGTAATTAATAAAGCTCTAGCTTTACATAAATATCCTTGTTTTTCTTAGCTTTACATAACTCAAAACTCGTACTTTAAAAAAATATATTTCATAGTACATCCGTTTGATATTTATCCTTCTATTTATTAAAAAAGGTATAAATCTTCTGCCGTGGTAATTTATATTATTTTAGAACGCTTTGAGTTTATTATATTATAATAGTTCGTTAACTCTTGTACTTTTTTGTATCTATTATTGTTTCCTGTCGTTTGTATTACTTTGTAATAAAATAAAAACATTTATAAGGTATTTAGTTGTTTGTTTTGATCAGTGGCGTAGCAAAAGGATCGGAACCAGCGCCGCAGGCAACAAATTCTTTTTGGATTGCACGCCCAAAAAACACTTTGGGCTACCAAAAAATCTTCAAAATAAAAAAATACTCCGTATTCACCTGAAAACCACTGGAGATGCTTGCCAGTTGAAACGTAGTGATTCAAAATAAATAAAGACAATGCAAGTCCAAAACTACTGCCGTTCAAAAAAATACTTATTTGTAAACTTGTAGTGAGTTGTTATACAAATTAATATTATTAATTTAAAATAGATTTTAAAAAAACATTAGTTTTATAGGCTTGGTGAAAATACATTTTTTACCTACAATAGTTTTTCTGTTAAAATAGATCAAAAAGTCGATTAAACGGGAGAGCGTTTTTACTAATTATTAGAAGCCAACAGTTATATAAAGATTATGCATGCGAATACCAATAAAACTATTTAATATAAAATTAATAAACAAAGACCCAAGAGAGTGTCGCGCGCGGGTTTATTTAACAGTTTGTAGATTTGCATGGTTGGTTATCAGTACCGCAAGCATTTCGCGCGCCGCACAGTAAAAGTAATATGTTATTTCATTTGGTGCGTTATTGATAGCGTTGCCGTAATTTTGTTTCCTATTAATTTTTAAATCTTGGATTGGGGGGGGGGGGGGGGGGGGGCTGGCTACGGCACTGGTTTTGATACACGAACAAATTCGTTTGTAGTCGTAGAAATTATTTGAGCCGTTAGGTTGCGTTTTTTTACTACTATATCTTTATAAACTGAAAAGCCTTTTTGAAAAGAAAACGGTTTTGACGTTTGACTTCGGCCCAAATCAACATTCAATATTGGTTTGTACAAAAACTTTGTATTTCGGGACCATTTTCTTGTTTGCCAGTGTATTAAAAGAAAGCCATTGAAAAATAATACTTACTAAAAGGGCAGACGGTTAGCAAGGGCCTGTTTTATGTATCATTTTTTTAATTGATTTCTTTTAATACAAAATCGTCGCAAAACATAGTTTTTCTAGAATAAAAATTAAATTTTCATTTGGACGTCACCCGGGCCCGAATTTAAAAATCAATACTAAACGGTTAGGAGAGTAACTAAAATCGAGTTTGGACTATTTCTTCAAATTAAAGAGTAAAACAAATAAATAAGACGCTTTAAGTCTTTCTCCACTAATCCGCAGTAGTAGCTATACAGGAGATTCTCTACATATTTGGTAAAAATTAGGAAACTGAATGTATAAGAAAAGAAATATAGTGAGAAAATAAATTATAGAGTAGGAAAGATTATTTAAAAAATCATATTTGGGATTTTGGTCGATGGCCATTTGGGAAATTAATAAAGAACATAATAATAATACGAGTGTATGAAAAAATAGACCATTTTATGGGATTTCAAGGACAGAATGGTGTGATGTTCTTTAAAAGATCTTAAAACTAGAAGTAGAAATAATTTAAAAGACATTCACATCATTTCGTATTTTAAAATATCTTTTCTACTTTAATGTTATTTTATAATAATCTCTTCGTATTAATTTTGAATTCACTCATATTTCTTACACATTTCTTTAAAATATTCTATAATGTGAAGAGGAAATTCTTACACCCACCCTCTTTATTCTTATTACTTTTGGTGGTATGTTTTTTTTTGTCAATGCTAATAAGCAAAGCTTCCTCCATTAAGGTAATATTCAGTTTCGTAATTTTTTTACAACTTTTCATTTTTTCTCCATTTCTACTTCATAAACATGCAGATAATTTCTTTTATAACTGTACATTTTTGCGTAAGCGTAACATGTCAATCAATACGTTATTTATTAGTGGAGGATGTCGTAGTGTAATTTACGACTAGCACTGATGATGGCGAATGCTGTAAGCGCTCTGCTACAATATTAATAAAAAGAAGCATTTAAATATATTATTGTTTATAAATGGATATCATACGTTTCGGTAAAGCGAAAACGATTTTTAAATATAATTCTTTCAGCGTTCTCACTCAATTTATACGGGTACGTCGATGGCATCACAAGCGATAACGAAAAACTAAAGAAAAATGTATCAAAAATGAAATGGCGGAAGATGCTACAGAATTAAGATGCATGTTTCTTTGGGCTTTAGTTTATTTTTAAAAACATTTTTTACCCGTTATCTTACAATCTATTTCGAATAGTTTATTTCAATATTTTCACTATTGTTGTAATCTTTCTTCTCTGTACCACCGATCAATATATCAAAAACCGTGACTTGTTCCAAAATCACAATAATGTTTTGAGTTCACTCAAAAAATAAATCATCATTATCACTGTGTATCTCCAGACCCTCGTTTTTTAGTTCTTCAATGATCTGTTTATCAAAAACTTGCGCAGGCGCAGAGAACACATCCGGAAGCAAATTATTTTCAGAGTCATCTTCGTAAACGGCCAACCAATGGCGCAACGAGTGGGAACTTTCCGAGTACATCTGCGAAATTATGCAATCTGTGCAAAAATCCACCGAATCGGGACACACGGTGCAGTGCCATCTGGGTCCTTTTATGGGGTCATCGTCGCAGTAATCACACTAAAAAATAAACAGTCCAAAAAGAGCTAATCTGCATAAGTTGAATATAAAATAAATGACGTTTTAAATTTGATTAGTTACAAAGTGACGCAAATTCAAGCATCATTGGACTCTCGTAAACGAGAGATACGAGTACCTCTTCTGTCAAATTGTAGCAAAATTGCGAAATTTAGAGCCTTATAATTAAAAAAGTCAAACTTCAATTATTCTGTAATTAAATTGATGCCAAATAAACATCCGATCTATCTATTTTAGTTTTCAAATCTTATTACAAGTAATTTTTCTAATTATATATTACACATTTGAAAGGCGTCCCATTATATGAATTAGTAATATTTTATATAAAAAGGAATTAGAAGGACTGTTTTTCATATTACTTTTTATACAAAATAATTATATTTTATCTTTTAAGGACCCTTTAACTGGCGCGTCTTGCCCATAAGGTCATTTGGTTAATTAACCACCTAATTCATTTAATTTTATCAATTATCTTTAAATGAATGCCAGTCCAAAGTACGTCGTGCGAAAACTCCCCAATATACTGGGTGATTCCTAAGTTGATACTTCTGTTTGGCTGTGTATAGAAGGCATTAGAATAACCAACATTTTTAAATGCCTTTTCTTAAAAAACGCAAATATTAGGTACTTACATTCATTTATTACTAATTACTAATCAAATACGGTCCTGTCCTTAACTTGCCCATTGAATAACATTAAGAAAACTTCTGGGTGTAGGATGAGCCCACAAGGGAAAGCGTTCTGCGTATAATCTCGAAGCACTCTGCCACACTCACAGTAAATTAGCACCTCATATCTCCTAGTTCATTGTTTTCAAATCTTACCATTTTCACGTGTCACCAATTTAAAATTAACTTGCTTCAGAAAAACACACCGCAGCAGATCGCCAAATAAATAACTGACCACCGACCCGTAAGCTGCATGACTAATAACTACTAATAAGACAAAAACAGCATAAAGTATATCAGGCTATGTTTTGATGACCATGCCCACACTTAGATTTTTTACTTCTGTATCTCGCCTTATTTAAAGTTTTTTGAAAAAAGTTATTTGAAAATGTTGTTTATTTTAATGCCTTCTATACACAGCTGAAACAGAAGTATCAACTTAGGAATCACCCTGTATGGCGAAGCAGGGGTTCGACGATTTTTTAAATTAAATGGGTTTTAAATAGAAAACTATGTAAATGCGTTGGAAATTAGGAGAGAAACAAACATACGCGCTATCGGAAGTTTGAAAGAGACACATAACACAACTTATAAAAAAGCGATCTACAAAAAATGACGATGAAATAAAATATTTTTGCCATATAGATGAGCTGTAAGAAATTATTTACAAAGCTCACATAGGTACTGGACACAAAAGAACCTGGTGCTTGGACAAAGAACTTTAAAAAAGTACTGCAATATCACGCGTGATGTGATTGATAATTATTTACGGTTGTTTGGAGATGGCCAAAGCCCAAAATTGAATTAAACTTTGGACTTTGGTCGCTTTCAAACGGCCAATCCTAAGATTGAGCAAAAATATCGACCATTGGCCGTTTTCGAGCTTTTCTCCCAACATATACACAAATTAAATCTTAAAAGCATGAAAGGTGTAAATTCTTTATTTTTGTATAAACTTACCTTATATCCGACATGACTAAAAAGAACGTAATCCTCGCCGACCTCCTTAGCTTTTACTTCACGGAGTCTCTTTAACAATTTTAGTTGCAGCTCGTTCTCCGTATCGAAAGTGTCCACGGGTTCTGAATTATGGTGGTATTCAGTCCTTAATAGATAATTATCTAAAAATAATTTAACGTATACAATAAACCACCCAGGTCAATAGTTTAAACAAAAATGAATAACTTTATAACATTTGACCAAAACATGACCACCACCCGCCTCGTTTATTTTAAAATTTACAAATTTGATTTGATAATTGAATAAAGAGTACACTACATGTTTTTAGGGACTTTGGAGCAGAAAAATCTTGAATAAATATTAATTAAGAATAAAGTACATAGCCCGATTTTTAAAAATAAGCCTATTATGTAAAAAAATACAGGGTGTTCATTAACTAAATACAGAAACTTGAAGGAATTATTAATCCTTGATTGATTTTAAGACAAAAGTTCATCTAATTATGGGTCCGCGACGGGAAATTTCTCGATTTGTTAAAAAAAAAATAAGCATGGCACACAAAAGTGTTATAACAGCATTATAAAGTAGTATAAGGGTGCATATTAAACAATTTAAAGGTAGTTTAGCTCTAATCTTAAATAGTTTTTTACCAACTAAAATATTTACCTCCTGAAGAAGCGATACTTGTTGGTGGATCAAAAGTAGAAACGTTGCTGGGTCCGGGAATATTGACCAAATCATCCATGTGGACAGGAACGCTTAATTCTGGGAAAAAGGTCGTTGGTTTCCATAAGTAGTGGTTATGACGTTGGTGCTTATGCAGTGCAGATTTCTATGAACAAAAATAAACTAGCTAAAACTCAAAAATACGTTCATTTCAAACTGTTTATCATCGAATGTTTCTTGTAGGTGAATACAGGGTAATTCACTATGAGTAGTCTATTAGCTATTGGATGTTCCCGAAAAATATGGGAGATGCAATATATAATCAGAGAACGTGATGACGTCACAAACATAGTGTCCTGGTTCTTTTTACCATCTGTCATTTCTCGTCACTTCCACAAACTTCTGCAACTCTTCGATATATCTTATAGAATTCAAATAGTCTTGAATGTGACGAATTTTTATGAGATTCGAGTAGTCAGACTGCTGATAATTCAGATTATTATTAGAACTTAAAGTAAAATACAGGTTTTGTAATAAAGTTGTTTTAAATTCAGAGTATTATTAGAATCAAATAAAATAGGTACCTAAGTATTTTATTTACTTAATGTTTGATTTACTTTATTATCTTTTAAACTTATTATTTGTAAAAAATACTTAATCCTAGATATTTAAATTAGTTTAACATTCCCAATAATAAACTTCATAGTTGATTGGGAATAAAGAATATTATAATAAAAAAATATTTTAAATAAAGAGTTTTATTATTTTTACCTTATATTTTTCGCCAGATTTCGGAATTCTTCCGGGTATCGGCAATCCCGCTTTATATAACTTCAAGAAATATTTTTGAACTCTACTGGAAACTTGATGAACAGTTCTATTTCCTGAAAAATGCATAACGTAATATTGCTTGTTATTTTATACACTTAATTAAAACATTACTAATTTCACAGCTGGAAAACTGCTTTTTTTTAAAGAAAAGCATATTTTAAAAAGTTGTTACTTAGCCTGAAGCTATTACAGCATCACAAGCTTTTAGTTAATTAAATGTTCCTGTGCGGGATTCATAGTTAATTAATACCCAATTATTTTTTGGGAAATACGCTTTACATAAATTAATCTTACTACCCGAGGAGTTTGAGAGAAGAGGTATTTTTGGCATATTTCTCGAAACTGTAGAAAACATGCTTTGAAAACTAGTAGTACTTTGTGATGGTATTCTATGTTAAAAATGGTTATCTAAGACTAAAAAGGACCTATTTAAAAATAGAAACTTTTTTTAAAACAACATTATATCTAAAAAAAGGCCAATGTTTTTCCAAAGAAGAAATTACAGGATTTCTTGATGAATGCCCGACGAGATATATTTATAATGAAAGCTGCCTTTATTTTTGGGTTGGTCGTGCTTATGGACGAGAACAAATGACAAAGCTTAGTTTTAAGAGTAGTCAATGAGTGATCACGAACAAATAGTGAATTTCCATCACATCGCGTATATTGTACTTGTATCTGATGATGGTAATAAGATGTCTTTTTTTAAATACAAAATATTATAAAAATGAATTTCACGACAATTAAGTGGAGCGGCGTCAGTGAAGATTTTTAAGATAATATCGGGGCATCGTTTGTAATTTTCTTGGAAAATAAGAAACTAACATGAATAGCCGCAATATTTCTATTTTTATGTTCTGCATGGCGGATATTATAATTTGAACCTATGTAATTGAAACTACAATAAATTTTCAATTTTTTTTTTTTGAAAAAAAATTAAGGTATCCGCCAAACTAGAAGTTCTTGTTAACCCACTTAGCAAAAAGTTTGTGTTAAATTTTCAATTAGACGAGCCAGCAAACTATGCCGCGTTTCCCGCTGGTAGGGAAGGCTCTAAAATCGACGGTCTTAACGACATTAAACATATACAAAATGTATTGGTTAGAAGGATTTCTAACTCCAAAATCATTTATCAAGCACTTTTGCCGATGACCAACAAAATTCTGTCAAACGAATATTCCACGAGTTCCGTTATTAGTCTCACCTCATCTGAAACTGAACCAACATCGCAACAAACTGTTCGTTTACCATTAATACAATAACCAAATAAAGTATTGAATAGATATGTATTTTTAATAATTAAAAACTACATTAACATTTGTAGTCTTTATTTACTCATGGTCGTACTAAAAATTTCCTAACACATGCGGAAAATGTATTTTCCGAACTTGTTACAAAAATAACTAATACATTATCATTTTCTCACTCGTTATAAATACAGCTATTGCTTACCAAGGGCCTTGGCGATCTTCTGAAAACGTTTCATTTCGACCGGTTCTGGCGGATAAATTTGTAATAATTCTTCTAAACGTTTTTGTTCATCAGGAGTCCATCCCCTAAAAAAATACGTAACATTACCTTATAAGATAATTAGGCCCCTGTGGTAGTGGCCCAGCCGGAAAATCCGTCTAAAGGACATCAAATAATATCTGTCTCGGTAGATCAAATTATAAATAAGTTCCAACCTATCCAGGTATATAATATACTATTTTACAATTTAATTTAATCGGAATAATTCTCTGAACGACTGTCTCACTAAAACTAGGTAGTGTTTTGAAATAATGTCTTGTTAAGCTTATATTCACTTCGCTGGGAAAAACACTTTAAAACAGCTCGAAAAGTTTGTTTGTGCTTTCACCATGGCATTATTGTGAAATGCCATATGACGCTTCGAGTTAATTAGGTTTTTTTGTAATTAAATCGTTTTATTGATCATTTATTTTACCGGGATGTTGTTGCAAATAGTTTTAGTTCTATTAAAGAACACAGTACGTACTACGAAACCTTTTTTTTTCAGTTTTAAAGAAATATCAAAAAAATATTTACAATGCAAAACTTAGTTGACTTATCACTTGTGATTTTAAACCCAGAACTGTCAATTTAGGACGGTTTTAATTTTAGAACACTTTAGGGAATACGGCTGAAAGTTTTTAGTGGTGACTTGGTGACTCAATTAGCAGATCAGTTCTTTCTTTTAAAAAAGAAACATTAAACTATGTTTTGTAAAAGCTCGAAAATAAGGAGGATGAAATTAATAGCTTGCGTTTTACATGAGGAGCGATCAGGCAAAAGCAGATAAATCAATTTTACATCATTTTGAGTTAAAAATGAAAAACTGATAGGTAGGAGCCCTTTGATCTATTGTAAAAATTAAAAATGCAATAAATAAATAAAGCTTAAGTCAAGGATTCAAAATTAAGAAAATGTAGTAGAAAATATATTCTATAGGAGTTATCACGATTTAAAAAATGTATTTATCTGCTTTTGTCTGATCACTCCCCATATATAGATTTATCTATAACTATTAAATAACATGTAAATAAAGTTTGTTACAGTAAAAACATAATGTAACATTGATCAATTATCAATGCAATCAATATTTCAAAAATTAAATTTACACATAATTCTACAAATAATTTGTATATCCCATTCCTTAAAGTCACGGCCTCATTAAATTGTTCCTTATTTTTTACAAATTTAAAATTATTAATACAGCGCTGATTGTACTCTCGTTAAAATATTATACTAATATTCTGAGTTCCACAACTGATAATTTACCTGTTGCAATTAGAATTTTTAAATTCCGGTTTTTCCTCTACTTTTTTAATTGCCTCGCTGTATATTTCTGTCAATTCACATTCAGGCACTGTTACATTGTACTTTTGAAAATTTATGGTGGGAAGCTAAAAAATTAAAAGTTATAAGAACAACCAAGACAAAATCAACAAAGAAATTTTTTTCGAAAATCTTTCTACTCATACTAATCTAGGTTCAAACTATGTTTTTTCAGCAATTTTTATTTTTTTCAGCAAAAGTTATATATGAATGATGTTTGAATAAGAGGAGTGGTTTATAGTAAAATAAAAATTATTTATTTCCTGACGGTATTAGCTGCATGTACCTTATTGGCGTAGCTTTCAAACTGTACGTTTGCATGCATTGTTTTTTGAATAAAGAGATTTTGAATTTGCATCAACATAAATCAATATTAAAATTTGAAAAACGTTATAATGATGGCCTTGAATGCCCAATACAATGGTATGTTTTCGTTAGGTTACAATAGCCTGAGTCATGCAATGGATGTGGACATACAGAAGTCACAATATTAGAACCTACTCTAAGTAGTAGTAAAAAGTTTGTGACTACATTATCATGTGGTTTGAACGTGATTATTATGGGTGCTTGTGTCTTTAACTTTTTAGCCTGAGTTCTTAACTATCTTAGACCCATACACAATCTGGATATCACTACCGATAAGTAATAAATATAAAACATACCTTCGGCAATTCAAAAATGGGAGGTACACCCAAATTACAGCCATTTTGTATTTTTTCCAAAGTACCAATCGGATCTTCCAGTGCTTCGGTTTTTAATATCGAAACCGTTTGATAGTCCTTAAATAAGTTACACAAAATATGTTCATGATTTTTTTTATAAAAACCTGGTCAAATAAATAAATAAAGCTTGTATTTCTACAGATTTGGAGTATCTCGAGAAACAAGTATAAGGTAAACATAAGTTTTTTTTTTTGATTTTCGATTATTTTAGATTATGTGAGAAGTAGCGAAATAAGCCAAAACTTTGTCGGTACATCTAAGCTCTCCCCATTACTTATTATACAGGGTGGCACATCGAAAACGAAACAGAGACAGACATTTACTGGCAGCTCAGTTCTTTTTTGGAAAAACGCTCAGACCCATCGATTTTGTTTTCGAGGGGGACACAAAATTGGCAAAAAATCACGTTAACACGTGCAGCCCCCTGGGCGGGGGTGACACCACCCCTAAAATCTTAAATGAAACCTTATTTTAAAGGTCTTTCAATTATAATGATGTAAAATTCAAGTACTTTAGTTCAGTAGTAAAGGGAGTTGAAAGATCTTTAAAATAAGGTATCACTCGACCCCCCTTTCCATTTAAGATTTTAGGGGTGGTGCCACCCCCGCCCAGGGGCTGCACGTGTTAACGTGATTTTTTGTCAATTTTGTGTCCTCGAAAACAAAATCGACGGGTCTGAGTGTTTTTCCAAAAAAGAACTGAGCTGCCAGTAAATGTCTCTGTTTCGTTTTGGATGCGCCACCTTGTATTAACTATTCATATTTTTTTTTTTGAAAAAAATCAACTGAGTAGGACACAGTAAACTAAAAAGTCACATTACTGAATTTGAGTAGGTAATTTTTGATAATTTTTAAAGCAAGATAAACTAAAAATTAAATTTTAACTAAAATTCTAAATAAAAAGTAGGTATCCAGTAAAACTTATGATGCAAATTTTTCGAAAGACAAATGTTACCTTAAGGGCACGCTCTCTTTGTGCACTTAAAATCACAAGAGTTTTAAGGACATCACAGTAATCTTGATTTCCCTTTAAGGCCAAATGATCACTTTCAAAGTTAAAAAGATCATCTTCAGTGTTGAATAGGGGTGTAAGCTCATCCATATTTTACCTGCTTAAAATTACAGTCATCGCTGATTCAGTAACTGGTAAGACATTATTTGGATAACTGAAAAAGATAAACAATGTTAATAAGTAAGTGTTTTATTTTTTTCTGATACAATCCAGCTTCTTCCTCCTGAGCAATCAACAGCCAAAAATCTTTATATAGTGATCATTTTATGATTGGTGCAATTTTTCTATATTTTCTTACTTTAAAATGCCTTTATTCCAAACTAACTATTCTAGCTCATTACATATTATGTATCATATGGGGATTAATTGCTGGATTTGTGTGGAGTTTTGAGATAGGTACCAAAATTTTAACCTCAAAATGGCCATGTGTATGAAATGTAATGTTGTGGAAAGAAATTTTGAATTGCAGGCGGAATGTGATAGCTGTAAGAAAGGCATTCACAAGAAGGAGTGCTCTGGCCTGAATTTTTTTTGCTGGGGTTGGCGGAAGAGCCAGTATACTTAGACCTATACAAGGCCAATTGTATCCCCTATCGTATGGGTAATGTCAGCCAGACGGGACCTACAGCTTAACGTAAAATCCAAACCACGTGTATGCCCCCCCCCCCCCCCCCCAGAAGTCCATGACGCCCTTCTCGGGTTCAACAATACAATAAAAAGATACATTTTTCCGTTATTAGGAATCACTAATAACATACTACATTCCTAAATGCGGACATACGTTTTTTATTGTATGTATACACACTCCGGGAATCGAACCCGGGTCGCCACGGTCGAATGCCACCTCTGAGTTACTACCGCGGTCCTCTGGCCTGAACACATATATACATACACTATATGGCTAATACCATAATTCGATGATGACACCACTGTAGGCAGATGATCAGGGTCCGTTGAGTTTGCGCAGCTCGGAAATTTCCTTCTTGATGTAAACATTTGACAGGATCGACTTTCAAGATTTTTTACAAGCTTTTATTTAAATTCAAATAAAACTAAGTAACCAATATTTTACATACCTGAAATACCGTGCAAAAAAGGATCATGCACTTTTTTCTACCCATCTTAAAACACAAGTCGCTAACAATAACAAAATGTCTGGTAAAGTTTTATACTTAAATTCGCACCCAAAATTTAAAAATAATATCCACAATCACACACGGAACATCCGAACAAATACAACGTAAAAAAAGATGAAAACGACTAACAACAACTTACCAACCAACAAAAAAAATGTCTAAAGTAAAGTTTTATAAATATTAACACCCAAAACTTGGAAATTAAAACCACACACGAATGAACGAAACAAAAGATGGCGACGAATAAGAATACAACCGAGCCGGTTCTGTTCAAGAGACCTTGGGTTTTGTTTACGTTCTGTTAGAAATCGTGTCGGTTGCCTGATTTTTCCCTACAGCGCAAGCACCACGGACCCCAACTCAGGTTATTTTGAATCGCACGATGAGTGTATTCTTGCTTCGTGCGGCTGCTTGTATTGGCAATATAGTGTATGTATATATGCGGGCCTAAATGCCTTTTATTGAATTTTTTTAAATCTATTTTTTGCGTATGAATTTCTTTAGCTAAATTTACATGTTTATACCTCCCAATGTTTCCATTTGGGCTTGAGATTGATTTAATATATACATATCATTATCAGTTTGATAATAAACTACTTTTTTTCTTTGTGCTGGGTCATACGCATTTTCTTTGGTTTTGATATTAGGATCTATGTATGTAGTTTGTTCCAAAATTGAGAGTTTGGGGTTGATACATCAATATTATTTATGGTATTTTAATCCATGGGATTAATATAGACTATTAGGAGGGAGGAGTCGCCCCTCTGGTTTACTCATTGAAAATACAAGAAAGATTTGCTATACCTATATACAGGGTGGCCAATTTGTCTGGCAAAGTAATATACCGGCTCTACTATTAAAGATAACAAAAAAAAGTTTTTATAAAAGTTGTGAGGTATAAAAAAATATATATTCTAAAATTATTTTTAAACATACAGGATGGTCCAGAAAAGTAGGACAATAAAAAGATACATTTTTTTAAATGGAACACCCTATATATTTTAGCATTTTTTGTTTCCTTACAAAATTATACATATGATGCCTTATTTAGTTTTTTAATTTTTTGTAACGTTGCCAAATAAATTAAAAAAACTTTTTTTTGATTTATTTAAAAGTAGAGCCGGTATATTACTTTGTCAGACAAATGGGGCACCCTGTATATAATTGTTATCTTACCAATCGGGAATGGGAAAAGATTTAACACAGAAATCATTAGTAAAAAGACAAGTTTTTTTACACTAAACTACACTATTAATGAAAGGCATGCTATCACCACGAATTTCATATCGGAAGTCTGTTGGGCAGTTGGGCGTGTCACTTTTTAAAATAAATCCCTTTTGTATTTTAACAATAACATCTTGTGACATTGGGAAGACCACATTCCATGAGCCAGACAACTTAATTCTGTTTATATTTTCAGGAGCCAATAAGTAAAAGATGTGTTATTATTTATGAAATTTGAAGGTTTATTTAAATTTTTTTGTTTGCTACTTGCTTGATTGCTGATAAGTTAACAATCATAATGTGGTTGATTTGTTTATGTAAATAGTTATTTGTTTGTGATTTTTGGCAACTTTTCTTGCCTTTGTTATGTTTCCTTAGCGTTATAAATTCTTCAGAACTGCTTGCATCATCACCATCACTTTGTGAACCCATTTTAGAAATAAAGTTTAAAACAAGAATTTAAAAAAACTGGAGCTCCCAGAATACATGTGTTTACTTTAAGGGCTAAAGATAGATGTTAGATAGAAATTGTGTGCATCATCCCGTATTTAAGAAAAAATGTATTTACGGTCCCGTGTATTACTAAGGTTTCCTACAACATTTCACCTTCAGCAGGTAGATAACAAGATAACTATTAGGTATATAGAATTGACCTAATTTTTACTTATTAAAAGAACAAGGGAAAAAGTCATTGGCTCAATATTTTTGTAATATCTGAAAATCAGTCATCTCTTATTTCTGCCTGAAACTCTTTCCCTCGAACCCACCCTAAATAAGGTAAGTAATATTGTGTTTAATAAATATCGGAAAAAGGAAATTCGGATATAAAGGCCAAATTACTTAATTACAATAAATTAACAGCACCGACAAAAACTTACATGATAAAACTGTTCACCCAATAAATTTTCAAACTATAAATAGTTATATATCACAGTTAGTTTGATAATGTATTAGTACTACGAAACTGCAGTAACTAATCAGTAAATAAAAAGTGATATTATAACAAAGTAAAATTACACATAATATTGTCTTTTTGTTAATATGCAATATTAATCAATCCAATAGTTATATATCATATAGATTGTATGTATCTTACCACTAAACTTGACTAAACCCACAGAACTCGAACAAAGACTAAACCTTTAGAAGAAAAATATTATAATAAATAAATATAACAATTAAACATTCCTCAACCACAGAGGAATGATAGGTCGTCGCTGTCGCTATACCTCAACCCAAATCACAAAAAATTTGTCCGAACTCTGTGGGTGTAGATAGCTGTTCACCAACCGAGCCTTTTTCGTTAGTTAAAGTACCCGTATAATCAGTAACACAGAGGAGACTTAAGTCGTTTATCGAGAGCAAACATTTCAACTTCTGACTAATCAGGAACTTTCTCAGTTTTTCCAACATGGTGAAATCATATCACCGATGGACCTTTTTATTGACTTGCGTATGAGCATTATTAACCAATTAAAATTATATATAACCACCCTTTTCAGTTATAGTTCGCAGTTCGCAGTTCTGTGGTTCGCGTGGCACCTGCAGCTAACAAACTAATATATTCTTAACACTTCATTGTTGTTGATCTATTGTGGATATTAAATTACTTTTAAGCAGCTGTTAAATTGTAGTTAATCCACTATATTTTAATAGGTATATATTTACCTGATCTTGTTCTCGCCTATAGGTATTTCGATGTTGCACTTTCATTTACATAATCTTATATTCGTACCGGCCCTCGTAGGCCCTTAATTCAAACCTTGCTTCCATTATTTTTTCTCTACCTAGCCCAATAATGATCAAGAAACCTCGACTAAGCATAAATTCTGGTATTTTCCTCGCTTGCCTAAAACACTCCAAAGGGATATTAATATATGAAAAAGGAGAAAAAGACAATCTAGACAACTACCGACCAGGGCCGTAGCCAGGAGGGGGCCAGGCAGGGCGGCGCCCTTTCTGGAAAAGATTTCGCCCTTCCTGGAAAATATTTGGATTTTCTTCATATTTATTTTGCTTATTGGTATTATTAAAAAATAAGTCGTCATTAATTCAGTTTTAATCACACCATTTTTTATATGGAAACAAACATGGTAACAGAGTCCGTATTACGTGGTTTAGGTCTAAGAATTTTTGAATTTATCGTGCCATCTAGCAATATAGGGGTGTGAGTATGTCACATCAAGGGTCCGCATTCGAAAAGCCCGCATGTTCAGATATTTATTGTAGAAAACGTTTAGTTTTTAAACTTTTCCTTCTAAAAGTCCTGTTTTATATAGAGATTAAGGTTTCAGACGCATATCCTTTTAGTTATTGATTTTTGATGCAATTTTACTGGAATACGAGAAAAGAGAATAATATTTTATAGTATTTTTCTATTATATACTGGTCTGTTCCGTTTTCCCTTTTTTAGAGCTATTTTGAATCAACAAAAATATATCCCAATGCAATAAAATATTTTTACAACAAAAACAAAAAACAATTGGGTATTTATTTTTAAAGAGAAAAATTAAAGTAAAAATTTTAATTGAAACATTTTTTATGGAAGTGTGATAATTTATAATAAAAAAAAAATAGTGCAGGAAGAAACTAGAATGCGTATTATGATTATACAAAACGGCACTTAAGAAGAAGTATTTCAAAACCTAAGCATTTGCACCAAAAACTGCTCTTAGATCTACGCGCCTAAAATACATGATTTCTGAAAAAATCATCAATTTTGGCGTGGTGAGCGATATATACTTTATTTTTAATCATAAAAAACCGAGCCCTAAAAACGCTGGTTAGAGTCATACATACATTAAAATTTTGTATTGACCAATATTCATATTTTCATAAATATAAAAAACGTTTTTGCATGTTTTCTGGTTACGCCACTGGTGTCCACTCCAGATTGCTCTGGTTGGGTAAATTCTTGACGAATTTGGGCGTGGCCTCGAAATTTTTTTGAGCATTTCTTTTTTGTACAAATAATTTTCTTTTAAATATATTCGCCCTTCCAACATATTTGTTTGCCCTTCCTAACATTCGAGTTAGGCCCTGCTACCGACCCATTTCGTTGGTACCAATATTATCAAAAATATATTAATATATCTCTTGAACCAACTTTATGAGCACTTTGAGAGTAACGCCTTGTTTACAAGCAGTCAGTTTGGTTTTAGGTCTGACCGATCAACATCTCTGGCAGTTCTGGAGTACATCGTCGGAGCCTTTGAGGAGTGAAAGTATGACTGTGTATTCCACGAGATATACCGCTCGATACCCTAAAGCACTATATAGTATAAAGGGGTTGAGCTGGAACTCGTTTCTAGTTATTTAAAAGAACGTAGACAGAAAACTACAACGATGGCATACTTTCGAGCGATGGAGCTGAAACACGGAGATCCTCAGGGCTCCGACCTGGATACCCTCTTGTTTATTAGCTACATAAAGGACATAAATAA
This sequence comes from Polydrusus cervinus, assembly GCA_935413205.1. NCBI lineage: Eukaryota > Metazoa > Arthropoda > Insecta > Coleoptera > Curculionidae > Polydrusus > Polydrusus cervinus. The sequence continues at coordinate 12,539,512 of OW284518.1, forward strand.
TGCAGTCCCATGGATCAAGGCTGTTGCTATTTGGTGACGATACAAACACGGCTGAGTCGGATGAATGCGTGAACGTGGTAAAAATGAGGGAGTGTCTGAGGGAGCTGGACGTCTGGTTCAGATCTAATAAACTGACGCTGAATGAAACTAAGACAGAAAACAGTGTTGTCTCAGGGAACTACCGGATGAAAATGCTGGGGTAGTGAAATTCTTGGGCATGTACCTTTGAAGTTTGATGCCCTGTGGATCACACAGCAGAACGCCTCACCAAAAGTATATTTCTTTTAAAAAACCTCGCGAGAATCATGCCTGAGGTTTCACTTCTTCAAGCGTTCCATGCTCTTTCCCAGTCTGTGGCAGTGTATGGAATTTTGGTGTGGACACTCTGCACACCTGGGCAGAAATTTGCATTACAGCCTTGGGTCTAAAACAAACATCCGAAAAGTCGCGTCAGTCACTTGTCTTCCCCTACTTTTGCTGTCATCTTTTACAAGGATATAAATGAGTTTTGCTCAAAACAAAATAGTAACCAACCTGTTGATGTTTTTCCTTGTGTTCGACTTTGCTTTTGGTATATTTCATGATATGGTTCTGTGTTAAGAAATTATTTGGGTTTTTATTGTTCATTTTCTGTTGACTAGCAGTGTCGAACCTTTTTAGTGATTTCTATACTTTCGCTGTGTTATATCTGATTAGCCTGTCATTAGCCTCCTTTTTCCGACCAGTTTTCGTATTCTAGTAGAACCGGAAAGTGGTCACTGTATCCGATGTCGTCGTCAACCGTAAATACCAGTTGACTGGGACACTTGCTCTTGTATCCGGGGTTTGATCGAATCGATCCAGAAATTCCGTAAGAGGCTCACAATTTCTGTTTGTAAAGCCTGTAGGACCCTCCATGCGGTTAAGCAATCCTAACATCAAAGCATAAACAGCCCAGCAAGCAAGTTGAACGGGAAAGCTCGTAACTTACTCAGTCCAACAGTTGTCTTGTTTTAAGCCGCAGTTCTGTTTTTTGAAACCACACTTTTCGCTGAAATCAACAGTTTTTCACTTCCAGCCAGCTACGATGCTACCACCCAGCTGTCTCCACGCGAAAAAACTGGTTCTAGGTTGTTGTTGCTAATTATTATTACTTAAGACAAAACTTACCCACCATAGGTTAGAAAAAACATAAACAAATGTCAGAGATTTTCATATTTAGGTTGGTAACTCATAAATCAACAAAAACTCCCCAGAATTGCGCTAGCAATTTCAATAAAATTAGGGTCGGAGCTGTTTTTTGCAAGCGATACAAATTGCGCCAGCTGATCACTAGCCTCGTTCTGCGCATACTCTCAAGCAATCTTTTCTTGCGTTAAAGAAAAATTGCAAGCCTATTAGGCCGCTTTAACAGTTTGCAATTTTTCTTTCATGCAAGTTGTCTTGCAGCAATTAATATTGTGGCAATAAAAATTTCAAGTCGTTTTATTAACTACTGTTTATGAAATGATTGCTTGGTGTGTGCTGGAAAAAGGTTTTGAAAAAACCAGCATGAACCGATTAACCCAGAAGTGGGGTTGAGAGATTGGTTTTGCCGAACATTGCAATTTAGGCACTTATTAAGTACCTACCCTTAACTTTGGTGTTACTCACCTTTTTGTATCGTCTGGTATAACGGACTGTAAAATCAAACAGCAAAATTAGTTCTTTTTAAATTCTCACTATATTTAATCCGAATATTTACAGATAAAAATATGAGTCTCCATGCATAGTAAAATTAAGTTACTTTTAGTTCACCCTGACCGATACACCGACTTAAATCGCATTCATTTCGATCTGACATTGATCTTGACATCTTTTGATCAACCGCAGTTATATACAGTGGCGGCTCGTCAGTATTTATAATTTAAACCCTAATTAAACTTTGTTATTTTCCGTAGTTTATACGGATCCGATCAAAAGTTTAAACCCAGATTATAAAATAGGCCGTTCAAGTCGTGTTTGGCAATAGAGTTTCAAAACTAGTGATATATTACATTGATTAAACGCATTATAAATATTAAATATATAAGTATTTACAATACATACAGCAGCGCGTAAAGTTAAGAATGGAAAGATCTAGAAAGCTGTGTTGAAAAAAATATAAAAAAAGAAAAGTCGTGAAGATATAATATATTATTAAATAAGCTAAAGTTACCGATAGAGGGCGCAATGCACAGTGCAGTGGATAAATCAGATATAAATCTCGATGAACTGTAAAAATGCATGATAGGGCGGCGTCCCAGAATCCTCCCTCGCGAGCCGCCACTGCCAAGCTACTTTAATTCAGATTAAACAAACTAAATTTATTTAGATGTAAACGTAAAGCCCCACCACTGCCATACTCTAAAAGATAGACGATGATTGGGAGATCAAAACTGTCGAATAGAGAGAAAAAAAAACTACGTTTTCAGTTTTTTAATTCTTTAATTATTTACTAAGAAAATAATTAAACAAAATACGAACTCTAATAAAAACACGCGGAACAACGTACCGACGTCAGAACAAATCCAGCAACTGGGTCGCCCGGGATAGCCTTCATTCGACACCTTCCGACCTGACTGATCTCTCGATGCTGGTGTTCTGTTTTTAATCTGCTCTTTTCTATTTAAGTTATCAAAACAAAGATAACAATATAATCGGTCGCACGATTCGCAAATAAAATAATTGCGCGGTTAATAGGATGACGTTTTTAATTGTTATTAGAAACGGTTTTTACTCTAGGAAGATTTTTATTATTGGGATGTTTTCAATAGGTTCTAGTTTAAGATGTTAGTGCTGAATATGATAAATTTGATTAAAAGCGGTTGCCGATTAGATATTAACAGAAGACTGTATTTATTCATGTTTCGTCCTCTTGCGGTAACTTTGATAACTTTAAAATATTTTTAGCTGATCGCTTGTGTCATATTTTTTCCCATAGTGTCAATCAACACATTCTCAGATATAGCCGGTATTTATTCCACATATTATATAAAACCAATATATTGCTAGTTGCCTGTACAAGTTGTGTGTTCCAGATGGATGACTAAAGATACAGCATTTGCGCTTTCATTTGGTAGATCATGTAAACAGTAAACAGGGCCGGTATATGAGGATTATCAAATACATGGCACGTAGAAGACATTATATTAACCACAGTAGTTTATAACGACACCTAAATTGTCCTAAATATTTTTTTTTAAAACAACACAACAGTTAAAAACTCCACAAAAATTCACGATAATATTCACAAAAAATGAACGACCCGGTCACAAGACGCAGATGAATGATAGCTCGTTGCTAGGGCTCTTTTGTGGACCCGGTATGCTATTCATATCGTGAAGCGTCATGGCATCAGCTGGTCAACATTTCTTGTTTATAGTACATATTGTGCATGCATGATATACAGGGTGTCCGCGGATGGGGTCCCCAAGGGGGAAAAAATCTTTATTATTCATTTTACGAACAAAAGTCATTCTTTATAAAAAGTTCTGCTTGTTGAGAAAATGAATTCACGATAAAAAAAATGTCAGATCAGATGTACAGGGTGTTAATAAATTAGGAAAATGCTTCAAGAGAAATGTACCATTATTTTTTTTTACAAAAATTTTATAAAACAAAGTTGTTTATAAACTAACGTAAACTCTAAATAAAAATTCGAATTTTTAAAATAAAATATTAATATTAACATCCATAGCCCAAAAAAAAAAAAAAAAAAAAAAAAATAGCGTATTAATTGTTAAGACACATTTCCAATAACGTAACGTTGTATTAAATAAATACGCTTTTCTTTGGTTAACATTTTCGAAAATGCCTTTACGAAAATAAAATACTAACAGATATAAATAAAATTCTGACATAAACATGAACGTATACAAAATCGGCTATTTTGATTTTTTTTGTAAAATGCAACTAATTAAATGAAAACAATAATTAATTTATTTTAAAAATTCAAATTTTTATTTCAAAATTTGTATTTAGACTTTACGTTAGTTTATAAACAACTTTGTTTTATAAAATTTTTGTAAAAAATAATAATGGTACTTCTCTCTTGAAGCATTTTCCTAATTTATTAACACCCTGTACATCTGATCTGACATTTTTTTTATCGTGAATTCATTTTCTCAACAAGCAGAACTTTTTATAAAGAATGACTTTTGTTCGTAAAATGACACTACATAGAAGACCGAGTTAGTTTTAAAAACATTTATTTATTGGAACTTATCTAGGACATGCATCAGGGCAACGCCTTTTAACTGGATGTGTTTGGTAAGTTTCAGTAATTCATACACTGCCATGAGGAAATCAGTTTTGCTTAAAGTGTTTATTAAATGGGTTGCTTATTTATCTAATTTTATGCTAAAAAGACCGAGTTGGCGAAAAGCTGGGTGCATATATTGGCAAAATATTGGTTTTATATATTTGGTTTACACTTAACTAAAGACGCTGCATATTAAAAATATATAATATTTACTTTATCATTCCTTGAAATAACCTGAGTTGAACCCATAGTTTTAGTAATATTTAGAGTAATATTATTTCTACAAATATGCATTGTTTAATATAATAATCTCATGAATTTCGCCTAAGGAATACAACCTCTGGTGTCAGCCTTAAAAGCTCATCTGGCTGTCGCCAATAAAAAGACATAAGTAATTTGAGGTTAAAAATAACGGTTGTTGAAATTTGACCTTTTCATGTATGAAAAAATATCAATATTTGACTGAACGTTTGACAGCCAATAATTTTCTGCTATCCTTGTCTACTCGCATTAACTAAATTAAGATAAGTATTAAAAAAGGAAAGTTTTAGATCCGCGGGCAGCCAACAGTTTTTTGAAACTGATACTATTCCCTGCCATAGCGTAGAAGCGTCTGGTCAATTCCCAATAACCCCTTCTACTACCTTTGCCTAAAATTTTTTTAAAAAAACTGACACTCTGTATTATCATGTCGGAGAAGATGAAGCGTGTCGGAGAATGACATGACTTTTTAAATTCCTTTTCTGGACTGTTTGATAAGAGCATTGGTCGCATTTAAACTTCTCTACTTCCTCTGGATTTGCGTGACGTAAGAGATGCCTCTTAAAACTACTCCCATTAAAGGTTTGATATTCACATTTATCACACTTAATCATGTCTATATCTTCAGGGTTTGCATGTCGAAGAAGATGAGACTTAAAACTACTCCCATTGTAGGTTTGATACTCGCAGTGCTCGCACTTTAACATTTTAACTTTATCGGGATTTTTATGTTCCAGAAGATGTCTCTTTAGATGACTGTTGTAACTTGTTGAGAAACTACACTGATGGCATTTAAACGATTCAACTTTCTCGGGTTGTTTATGTCGAAACTGATGCCTCTTTAAAACAGATCTTTGAAGGGTTTCATAATTACATTGATCGCACTTAAACTTAACAACTTCGTCTGGATTTTTGTGTTGAAGACGATGTCTAATTAAATGACTTTTGTAAATCGTCTTATAACAACATTGATCACATTTGAACGTTTCGTGATCCTCTGGGTTCTTATGTCGAAGTTGGTGTCTCATTAAATTTCCTTTTTGATTGGTTTCATAATCACAATAAGAGCATTGTAACTTACGATCATCTACATGTTTTCTTTTTCGAACAATGCGGCGCTTTAAATTAGGTTTATTTGTTGGCAGATAACCACAATGTTTATTATCCTCTTCTTGGTATACATAATTGGAAGTAATACTGAAAAAAAAAGGAAAAATTAGCAATACCTATAAGACTGGGGTTGTTTGGCTAGACTGTTTTGGTTTGAACGCTAAAAATGTGTAATGTAATAGTAGTAACTCTATTATCCATTAAATTTAAGAAAGACAAAAAATTAAATTAGAGGTTAATTCAGGGTGACCCGCTCTTAAAGTAGGATTCCATAGTATCTAAACTACTTATATTTTTGATAGTTTTTAAAACAGTTATTACAAGTCATTAGATCTACAATTATTATTTAAATGCCAAGGAAGCGTAATCCTCACTCCTCACACAAAAATGTTTGTCAACACATTTGTATAACATTTATGAATGACTTGTGGTATCTAAGGATAAGATATCAATGGATATTTTAGACGCAATTAATAGTAATTAAAGTAGTAATAAGATATACAACAAACTATAAGTTTGGCTGATTGGTTTGATTTTAAAGTTAATTGGGAATAAAGATTAAAAAAAAAGTTACAAGAAAAAATAATTACTCAGGGAGCTCATTGACTAAATTACCTAGTAACAGAAACCGTAAATTAAAAAAAATTATATTTTTGATGATACTCAGGCCCTACACTATCAGTCAGACTGACAGTCCTGAATGATATTAATCCTTCGTCGTTCTAGCATCAGTCTTTTTTCTAATTAGAATTTACATTAATCCGGCCATCAATCCATAATATTTGCCCTGACACGATTATCATCCTTTTATATCTGACTGATTGTGTAAGGTCTGCATTACATGCTATGTTTACAATATAGGGGAGACTGGGGAGGGTTGATACGTGGGGAGGCATGATACACGTTCAAATTTCCCGCCTCGGTCCCTTACAGATGGCGGAACCGCGCGTATTGTCGACTGCGGGTGTTGAGGACAGTGCCTACTAAAATCTAGCAACGATAGCGTGGTGTTTACAAGTCTTGTGGGTTAAAGTGTGTTTTCTACATATTCGATGTAAGTTTTTGCATAACAAATGTAAGGGTTTATCAATTTAACAATAAAAATTAACTAAATTCATTAAATTATGCTTCAAGCGCAATTAGTTTACTGTATAAAGGACAGCAAAATATATCTTCAATCTAATGCCACAGTAGGTTTACGTCATATATTCCATAAATTTGTCGTCCCGGGAGGTTTGATACAGTTTACATCGGGAGGGTTGATACGCGTATCAAGGCTCCCTATATAAAGTTAATTTATGTTATTGTATTTATTTATTTTATAATTTATAACAATTTATGATATTTTCTCGGCAAATACAATTGGCTAATTGAGTAACATTGTTATAGATGCCATTTAAATGGAAATCCAAGGGTCGGTCGAAGTGGTCGCCAGAGGATTTAAAAAGCGCAGTGCTTGAAGTAGCGAATGAAAACAAAGCACTTAGGACTACTGCCAAAAAGTACAATGTAGACAAGATGACATTGAAGAGATATGTTTTAAAATACCAAGACGATCAAGGTATCACTTTTTCCCCAAATTTTGTCACTTCGCAAATTTTTTCGCCTCACGAAGAAGAACTTTTAATGGAATATTTGCTTACTTCTGCAAACCTTTACTATGGTCTTACGCCTAAGCAAACAAGGAAATTTGCGTATCAATATGGCCAAGAAAACAATAAAAAGTTACCAGAAAACTGGAAGAAGAACGAGTGTGCTTCCTACGACTGGCTAAAAGGTTTTATGTCACGTCATCCCCAACTATCATTGAGAAGTCCTGAAGGCACTAGCTTGGGCAGAGCGACTGCCTTCAATCGACATAACGTGCAAGAATTTTACAAGAATTTACGCACATTAATAGAACGGAAACATTTTGGTCCAGAATCCATATATAACTTGGACGAAACTGGAGTGACTACTGCGCACAAACCGCAAAAGATCATTGCTCGGAAAGGGCAAAAGCAAATTTCTAAAACTACTTCTGCAGAACGTGGGACACTGGTAACAGTTTGTTGTGCCATAAATGCATTGGGAAATACAGTGCCACCATTTTTTATATTTCCTCGTGTGAGAATGCAGGATCCATTGCTGTTACGCATGAAAGCGGTTGGATGACTGCTGATAATTTCGTGAAATACCTAGATCACTTCATAAAACATGCAAAATGTTCGATAGAAAACCAATGTATATTGGTCCTTGACAATCACGATAGTCATATTTCACCCAAAGCCTTAAACACTTGTAAGTTAAACGGCATTCATTTGTTAACCTTACCACCTCACACGAGCCACCGATTACAACCACTGGACGTAACGGTTTTTGGTCCATTTAAGAGGTATTATAATGAACAGGCAGATGCATGGATGGTCAGTCACCCAGGACAAACAATTTCATTAAAACATATACCAGAATTAGTTGGATTAGCTTATGTCAGAGCGTTCTCACCTTCAAATATAACCAAAGGATTTTCCACTACTGGAATTTATCCGTCCACATGTATTTGACGATCTCGATTTCGCAGGAGCGGAAGTTACAAACAGACCTAATCAGGAAGTAGAGCCACACCCTGAAGAAAGATCGGATATAGATGACCCAACCGACCAACATGGCACATCCTCACCTCAGCAGGAGTCAACTTCAATTGCAATGAAAATTTCTTTAAAAAATACCACCACTGCCCCAAGCGCCATTATCTGGTTTATTGAAAAGTCCTGAAGAAGTTCGTCCTTATCCTAAGGCACTGCCACGAAAGAAAAAAGGAGGCAGAAAGCCCGGTCGGACGAGAATCTTAACCGACACCCCGGAAAAAGAGGCCATTGAGGCCGAATATAATAAAAGAGAAGAAAAAAAAAATAAGAAAACGAAAATTGAACAGGTCAAACGAAAAATAACTAGTGAAACTGAAAAAAAAGATCAAAATGCAGGGTGTAGTGAATCCCATCCCAAAAGAAAAGTTTTGGATCGAAACGCAAAAACAAAAATAAATGTGTTCGATGACTCGGATCCTGAGGACGAAACGGAGAAAGATCCATTTTCTGATGCACTTGACGATGACGAAGTCGCTTGTATCTACTGCAATTCATTATTTTCCGAGTCTCGTTCTAAAGAAAAATGGATTCGTTGCCAGCACTGTCTAAAATGGTGCCATGCAGCCTGTGCGGATGTCAACTATAACATAAAAATGTTTAATTGCGAATTATGTACCAATTAAGTAGTGTTCTAATAATAAAGGATTGCGTTTCTATTTCTTACCTATGCCTAATTTTGTATTGTATCAAACCTCCCATTTATTGTATCAAGCCTCCCATGCATAGGGAGGTTTGAGACACTTTGCAATGATACTTTTAAAAATTTATAACCAAGGTTTATATTTAAATTTTCAATAATTTAATGTTGCCAAATTCCTAAGTGAAGTCCTTAAATGGCACTTTGACATAAATGGATCGGTAAATGTTAATCACAGAATTTTAATTTTCATTTTTGTGGAAAACGTATCAACCCTCCCCAGTCTCCCCTACTAATAAAAAATTAGATACAAACAAACCTAATACTAGGTGTGAAGTTACCTGATTTCTTCTTCATCCTTTATGTTAATTTCACACTTTACTAAATTAAATCCATTAAAACCAAATTCATTAATTTCTTCCTGTTCATTTCTTGCAGGGCTGTAACAACAAAGTGATGTCAAAATGTAACTGGCTTTTAAAAGATTTTGTTTGTATAAGTTTGTTAGTATCGGGTGATCCAAATATAATTAAATTTGCAATATATTTATGAAAAAAGTAATACAATGCTTTGGACAATTTTGACTAACGAGGTTTTCACTTAAAAATAAATATCTTCATTGGAATACTTAGGTACTGTATTTTCTGTAGCAGATCAATGACTTCCCACTTTTTTTTTCATAGAATCCTGTATGCGCAATACTAATACATACTAATTATATAACAATACTAAAATTCAGGGAATATTTGATATATATTTCCCGTATTAAGTTGTCGTGATCTGCAGCTGACATGGTTCGTTGACATCATTGTTTTAAGCGCATCTTAATCTTAATTTTACCCGAACTGTGCCGATGTACACCAATGATAGGTTTTTGATCAACCGCCGGGAAGAACGAAAACTACAGAGTAGTGATTTTTGGTTTTATCATAAAACGTGCTTGCGAAACAGATGGAAGGCTAAGTGGAATGAATAATTAGTATCTTAGACAAGTCTATGAAGTATTAAGGGGGTACGTATTACGAAGATAACCAGTGGATTTAAAAGTTAAATTTGTTTGCATAGTCAAAGTATTTAGTTTATGGTTATAGTGTCTGGAATATTTTTGTACAGAATCGTTGATTTTAATGGGCGCATAATTTATGATTAAGCAAATAATAAAAAGCAAAGAATTGACCCTAAATTTTTTGATGAGCTGTTGTAAAATAAAAAAAAATAAACAAAATTTTAACCGACAATTTAACGGTACTCAAAAATCCCCATGTTCACTCATTTGGTTTTATCTATTTCTCGTTTTTAAATCAAATCAAATCAAATCAAATCAAAATCATTTATTGTCGTACAAATCCTACAGGACATTGACAACGTCAATTTAAAATATATAAAGACAAACATCAATTATAAAAGTTAAAAAAAAGACAGTCGACCCTCAAAACATCTAAGTATAAATACATGACATATAAACAAACTCAGTAATAAAACCTTAGTGATAATAAAGAGGATAGATCACATAAACTCCTCCAGCGAATAAGACTCTTTTTTAATTAAAAACTTTTTTAGTTGATTTTTGAAGGAAGTTCGATTATCCATCCTCCTTATGTCAGCTGGCAAAGCGTTAATAACTTTAATACAGTTCATCAATGGCCTCTTACTGAACAATGAAGTAGTATGAACCGGTACAGCCAAGTCACTTCCTCCTCTCGTTCGCATGCTGTCAGAAAAAGAAGAATTTGACCTAAATAAGTGAAGGTTGCTTTTGACAAACAAGGCACAATTATAAATAAAGAGAGAAGGAACTGTGAGAATATTCAATTGTCTAAACCGTCCCCGGTAAGATTCGCGACAGCCCATACTCAACATGGCCCTTATAAGCTCTCTTTTGCGAAACGAATATTCTATAAGAATTCAGAACTGAGCGTCTAAACCAAAACATTATGCTATACGATATTATTGACTGTATACCTGCAAAGTAGAAAACTCTAAGAGTGCTGACATTAACCTGATCCCTCAAATACCTGATCGCAAAGGTGGCCGAATTAACCCTTGAAACAATGCAATCAATCTGCTCGTCCCACTGTAGATTCTCGTCAAGTATTACTCCTAAGAACTTTGTAGAACTTACCTGTTCTATACTTGAACCATTCAATGGCGCATAAAGCGATTCCATACCATTGCCCTTAAATCGAATTAATACTGTGTTGCTATTTAGTATTAACTTATTAAGATTACACCATTCTAACATGCGTTGTGCAACTTCCATTGACAGTCGCGACATATCAAAGGTGCAAAGCATGCAACAATACAGGACGTGTCATCGGCAAACTGATACAAAGAGTGTAAGTTAATGTATTGACTCATGTCATTTGCAAAGATAAGAAACAGTATTGGTCCCAGAATTGAGCCTTGGGGGACACCTCTTGAAATGTCCCTGATTCCCGAAGATGCACGGGCGCCCGATCTCGAAGTTACCGTCACAGCAAATTTTCTATTTGACAAATAAGACCTGAATAAATTATTAGCATTGCCACGAATGCCAAACCCATCCAACTTCTTCAAAAGAATTTCGTGATCAATGAGATCAAATGCCTTACTAAGATCGAAGTAGATTCCTGTAACTGATTTTTTTTGGTCTAGTTGCTCAATTATATGATTTAGAGATTCGAAAATTGCTGTGACAGTGGATCTTTTTGGTATAAAGCCATGCTGTCCAACATAAAAAAGATTATTCTTCAAAATGTATTCCAGCAACCTCCCATAAACTATTCTCTCAAAGACCTTAGAAAAAACAGAGAGCAACGAAATTGGTCTATAATTATTAATATCTTCTGGGTCTCCCTTTTTTAATATGGGCACAACCTTTCAGATCGTCTGGAAAAATACCAGTTTCAAAGCCGTCGTTAATCAGATCCGCCATTGGATAACAAATTATGTCAGCTACCACCTTGAGCACCACAGAGGGTGTATCATCATAACCTGACGAGTATTTTGGGGCCAGCCGATTGATTACCTGTTTAACCTCCTCAGGCACAGTAGGTAAAAGAAAGAATGTATAGGGAACAGACTTCACTTGCACGTCATCTCCAGTTACCTCGGCAGGAAGGTCAAGCCCAAAATGTTTAGCAAAAAGATTAGCAATACCTACAGGGTCTTTAACTAGGTGGTCATGATGAAACAAGTTGATACCCTTTTGCCCTTGCCTGTAGCGGCATTCACGAGATTCCATGTAGTCTTGGTAACATTATTTGAATTTAAAATTAGGTTATCATTAAAGCTTCTCTTATAATCTCTAATATATTTTTTATACCGATATCTATCACTCCTAAACAATGCCAACAATCCCAAAACAATGCCAACAATTCCAAATCATGTGTCCGCTTATACAGAGCATACATGTCCCTGAGCCTACAAGACCAAGTTTTAATCTCATTCGAAACCCATCCCTTACCCATACTTCGGTCTTTTGTCCTAGTTATTTCAAGTGGAAAAGATAAATCAAAGTAGTACATGAAAATCTTTAGAAAAGCACTGAATCGCTTCTCCCCACTCACCTCCAGATACATTTCAATCCAGGTTTCATTTCTTATTGATAATCTTAAGTTATTGATATTTTTATGATTAAATAGTCTTTTATAAACAATCTTTTCCCGCTCCTTAGGGATAGAGTAGTTGGTATAAAGCAGAATGATCAGATATATCACTCTCCAAGATCTTGCATTCATAATGCACATGTATATTAGCACAAATATTATCCAGTTGCGAACCAGAGGAAGGAGTGACTCTAGTCAGTCCATTAACTATGGAACCCAGACTATAGGTAGACATCAAACCAATTAAATCAATGACATCCCTATTCTTGGAGCTAAAGTCAACATTAAAATCTCCACAAATAACCAAGATCACATTTTTTTTATATATGTCATCCAGGAGGCTGTTCAAGCACTCCAGAAATGTCGCCATATCTCCGTTAGGGGATCTATACAAGGAAACAAATATGTGCACCGTCCGGTTCAAAACAACTTCAGCACAGCAGAATTCAAAATCTTTATGAAATGATTTTACATTGGTGTCAAGTTTCGTACAAGGCAAATCATTTCTTTCTAAAATTAATTAATAATTTTAAAAAATTAACCTACAATAATTATTATTAATGGTTGTTCTTCAACACCCGACAAAATTTGTGATATAGCGCAAAAAAATTAAGAACAAAAACAGTAGCAGTATCGATGAAATACCGACAAGTATCGTAAAAATAGCTGCAGCTAAACTGAAAAATATTTTGTGCTACATCATAAATAATTCATTTAGATATGGGATTTTTCCAGAAAATTTGAAAGTTGCTCTAATTAAGCCTCTGTACAAAAAGGGAAATCCCGAAATGATGGACAATTATAGGCCAATAAGCTTCTTGAGCTTTTGAAATGGTAATGAGCACAAGATTAGTTAATTTCTTTACAAGACGCAATTTATTTACATCTTGTCAACATAGTTTTTTTGAAGGGAAAGTTAACCCACACTGCTATATTTTCAGAAAATATTCAAACAGCTCGAAACGTGTATGCTCCTAGATCTATCCAAAACTTAGGATTGTTTAGATCGGAAATTGCTCATTCGGAAACTGGAGAAGAGAGGAAATGTGAAACTGTGGATGGAGTCATATTTAAATGATAGAAAACAAATTGTTTTGGATTTTGCATATTGTGAAATATGCTAATGATACAAATTTACTATAATTTACTTTAGCGGAGTTAATAGCGAAAGCAAGGGAATTTGTGAGCTTGGTCACAGAAGGGTTTTCTGCCAATGAGCTAATTTTAAATCGGGATAAGACCAGCATGCTTTTATTTAGAACAAAATAATCAACGATAGTGAAGCCTTTACATATGGAGTCTGACCATCAGGATCTGGAAGTAATGGAAACTGCCCAGTTTTTGGCGTTAAGGACAAAAACTTACGCTGGTGTACTCATGTGAATTATGAAGTCTACTTTCAATAGTATGGGCATCATGACTGTACATGCTGTGTAGGTACATATATGAATGTTTGATGTTCTTTTTTAAAAACAGAGAACTCCTTGATACCTCAAAACACCACTTATATAATACAAGAACACTGAATGTTAATTAAGTTTCTCATAGGCTTACGCTGACTAAAAAGTCCCCTAGTACATGTCTATCAAATTCTTCAATACTCTCCCTAATAATATAAAGATCATTAAAAGTCAAAAAATTTAAACTAGAAGTTAGAAAGGTCCGGATAGACTTAGAACCGTATAGCTTTAAAGACTATGGCCAGGATGTGTACAGTTGTTATTTGATTTCAATTTATGTCTGTATTTATGTATTTTTTTTTGTATTTATTTATTCAAAAGTTTATACAATAATTATGTTTTATAATATATACATTAATTGTTGTTATATTTAGCAGTAATTGTATTTTGACACCTAGGTATATATTTATACCTGTATGTGTCACTTAAGTTACTATATTTATATTATCTTCTAAAGCTATTCTAATAATAACATTTATCATACATGTTACTCCTTAACAACAACAGCAACAAACAAAAAGGAAAACAAATTATGTCATAATTTGAAATAAGGCATTTATTTATGCAATATTCCAACTTTTTTGTATCAATATACAATCAAAAAAATGCAGTGTGTTTTACTAAGGGAAAAGGAATACCTTCAAACAAATTTACAAGGCAATAATACATGATAGGTGGTTGTACTAACAAACTTTAAAGGTTAAGTTTAAAATAATTAGATAATACACTACCACTACAATATGGTTCGATTCTGTTTATAAAAATGATGAAGAATTACCTGGCTTCTTCGTTCTTTATGAAATATTGCTCTTCTTTACTGGCCCAGCTACCTTTCTCATGATCGTTAGTTTCAGCTTTCAGATGTTCTATGGGCCAAAATGCATTAAAAGTTCCTTGTTTCCGAGATCTGAAAAATAAAAAAAATCTCTATTATAAACGCAGTAAGCAAAGACCCATAAAAATGTTCCTCTTTTCAGCTCTTGTAACATTTAACATCCTACCTTAAGGGTGTTATCAAATCATTTCACTTTGTGCCTCCTCTGCTATAAAATTCTAGGTACATTTACCAAAAATTACAAAAAAAAATTCATAAATGTGGTGTTCGGTTTTAAAGTTTTTCTGTGAAAAGATAATTATTGCAAGTGCTACGAAAAGGAGAAGCTCTGCCAATCAAAAAAGTCCGTCGGCCGTCAGTAGACGTAAAAATTTAAAACTGTAGATTTAGTTCGAAATACAGTTCATTTTAATACAAAAAGTAGTTTCATTTAAGAGAAAATATCTTATGTACGCGGACTTAAACATTTTGTCTCCTTTTGTAGCACTCTTGCAATATTGTCTTTTTCACAAAAAAAAACTTTAAACCTAACATGTGGCTTTAACAGGATGTTATCGATTATTTTTAAAAAAGGGCGTGGTCTGTCTGCTGGAGGTATTTTGAAAGGCGTTTAGGGGACGTTATTCTAGGTACATTTGCCAAAAATTACAAAGAAAACTTTATAAATGTGAATTTTACTAATTTTTCTTTGAACAGGGTTTAAACCAGTCTGCTAGGAGTGTTTTTAATACAATAATTATTTTAACCCTTTAAGTACTTAGTAATATGTTATAAGTGTATGTACCTATAAAATCATAAACATGTTTATTAATAAAAAATTTTTTGGAAATGTTTTATGAATATTTTAAATAATATTGTTATGAATAATATCTTTTTCAAAATTTTGTTACCCTATATCTTCAAAAAACTGCGTTTATATTTATATACATATACTTAAACGTTTTTTATTTGCCGTTTAACTTTTATATAATATTAACAAATATTTTAATATTCCTATATATTTATAATTTAAAATACTAAGATTTGCCCCTAACAAATCTGTATCCCCGTTCGGGGGATCAAAGAAGGAGTTTATTGAGGAAGATAAGTAAACACATATTATATTATAAATATTGAAAATAAATTTATTATTATTTATAAGAGATTTGCTTTCAATTACATTTGATATACTTAGCGCGCGAATACCGTCACGTCTGCTGCCTGCTAGTTTCAGCCTCATAGAAGCTAGGCATTCTGTAATTGTTAACATCCTTATTTTCTCCCTTTTTTTAGATTGGTATTACTATTGCTGTTTAAGAATGGAAGGAAAGACATTCTGGTCCAAACATAAATTAAGTAATTTAGTTAGGGAAACTACAATTTGATTTTTTTAAATTTTTATTAGCTCTATTGTTGGTCCAAATGGGTCTCTACTTTTTTGTTTTGTATCTTGCTAATTACATCTCTTACCTCGTTGAAAGTGACAGCTTGTATCGAAAACCCCCCACCATGCAACCTCCCTAAGCCCACAAGAGGATCCACGTTAGTCCCTCCAATCCGGTCCTGTAACCGAACAGCTACATTAACCAAGGAGTCATTAAATTTACCCGGTGTTATATTATTTTCTTTTACTTTTACTTTACTTTACCCATTCTCACCCTGGTACTCATTCAGAATTTTCCACATTATGCAAGCTGGGTTTGAGAAGCCTCCGTATCAGGTTGTTGTTTGCTGTTTATTGAGCAATTTTTATAGAGTTTTTATAATTAATGTTATATGATTTTATTTGGTCTGTTAGATTTTGTCTTGGGTGTTGTTTATATAAATCATTAAGAAAGTGCAAGGTTTCGCGCTTCCCCCTCAATTCCTTGGTGAACCAATTCACTGTATGGTTTTATTCATTTCTTAAACTTTTCCGGAAATGAATAGACAAATGCAGTATCTATCTCATCACAAAAAATGGAGAATTTATCGTCAGCCAGTAGTTAGTTGTTATGCACGAAACTCCAGTCAATTGCTTCCACCTGAGAGAAATAAGTCATGTTTCCCGTCTGTGTTATTGGTCTGCAGATAGCTCCTTTGCTACCAGTATCTGTGACTATACTTACTGTGTTAAACTGTATAAGCTGACCAACATGGTCCAACATATATTAAGAATATATTGGCTTTATATTATGATATGAATGCAATTTGGCTTTGGAAACCTAAGTATATTCATGGAATGCACTAACAGAGGAAACAGTGACCGCAGCAAATGTTAATGTATTTAAAAACCGGTTGGACAAAAAACTAAAGCAAAGTGCAGCAAGAATGATCCATTATAGTGCATAATGACAATATGGTGTAAACAATAACACAAGTTAATAAACAATAGCTTCATCGGTTTTACCGTTAGCTATTGGTCAATTACAGTATTAAAAATCAACAACTTTAGCGTGGTGAGCATATTATAAATATTTACTCCTTGGGCTCCTTCAAGACAGCAAATGAATGCTCAGGAATGAAGTTGTTTTTAATTAAATACAAATCGCAATTGAAGTATGCCTTAAAAGCTCCAAAAAAGCATAAGTTAGGTATGGCATGGCAAGCTTAGTTTACCAACATTTAATACAAAGAATGGTTATACATTTATTACCAGTATTTCGCAGATGGGACATCCTCACTGTGATAGGCACATACATCTACGAAGCGGTACTTTTTTTTAGACTTAATAGAGGATTGTTCGAGGAGACATATAGGGATCATGATCACCTCACCAGAGGTAGACATGACCCCCTAACTCCGAGATATAACTTTACCTATCTGCAAAAAAATGTGCACTATATGATAATAAAAATAGTCAACAAGATACCTAACCACATTAAGAATACTACCGTTGCCAAACTTCGGTCGTCACTTAAGCGATTTCTTGTATCCAAGGCCTACTATACTGTGGAGGAATTTTTCAATGATGTGTAAATTTTTTTAATGATATGTAAATTTGACGGTTTTTGTACCCGAATTTTAAACTTTTGTATGTAAGAGTCAGTATTTTGAATATAGATATTAGAGTGTTGTGTCTGTAAGTTGGTCCTTTTTATAGATTTTGTACGGTAATAAGTGATGTTCTTACTCTATCTTTTTGGTGATTGTACTTTTATTCCTTTTATTGTTTTATATCTTTTCTACTAGTTTTAGATGACAAGTTCTATACTGTTTTGTATTTTTAACAGAACTAATAAAGAAATTATTATTATTATTATTATAAAACAATGACTTACTCTGGAAAGCTTTCTGGTTCAATTGAGGGCTCGATCTTAAACTTTGTCGTACAGTAAGAATTTTCGTCATCTAATATTTCTTGCTTAACATTAACAAAATCAGGTATGTCTCGATACTCAGATTTCTCATCCTCTAGACTCCAACAATCCGATTGTTTGTTCATAATTATCTAGTTTTATTACTTTAATATATTATTAGGTACCAGTTAAAAACATTTTGTTTTGATTTTTCTTTCATGTTCCATACAAATTACAAATAATAATAAAGCTGTGTAACAGAACTCGAGCAACTGTGTAAGTTAAGTGTAATTTATAAAGACTTTTATTCTCGTTCTTTTATTTATTTAGTTGGAAACGTACTGGCAACTTGTCCGAAGATGGGAAATATTATAGGAATGATACTGGAGAGTGGAGTTCCTTTTACCACAGAAGAAAAAAGGGTTTCCTTTTACTTGCTATTGATAATTAGCATAGCAAGCAAAACCTAACGGCTGACTAGTGCGTTCCTTTTACAAAATCAACAATCAACTCCTGTTCCAATTACAAGTTAGCTTAAGCAAAGAATTTTACTTTAAAATTGTTTAAAAGAACAAAAAGAACTCACCTATTAGCTCACAGAGGAAAAATAAGTAATTTTGGCAGAAAGAAATGGTTACGATGTATCTACCTACAACGGTATGCCGATTAGCAAACCGAAATTTGAACACCGCCTCAATGCCATCCCATCACCCATGGCACATTATATAGGAATCATTATTGCTTCCTTTTTAAATCGATACTGGGCTATTGCTCGATATTCTGATATCCTATAATTACAGGATCCATATACCTAGAGACTAAATTTTGAGACTCGCGTCTATATTCTAGTCTACTGCCAAGGTCAGGCGGATGGCGGGACATTTAAACGAGTGGTTGCAATGGATTTAATTATTTTTTTACTTCACGGTGATGAGTCATAGTCGAGGTATTATGTTTTCTTACAAGAACAGTTTGCCGGTTTGTTTATTTGTGGCCTTGTGGGGCATAATTAAAATGGAGGGGCAAGTTATTAATCAGTAAGTTTTGTTATGGCATGCGGCTGACACAAAATATTAAATATTTTGAAAGTAAAAACCTAACCGTCATTTTTTAAATTGTAGAACAGTTTATGTGTGCACAGAATGTGGAAGGGAATGCAGTACAAAATCAAATATTAGTGCTCACATGAAATTAAAACACAAAGTCTTCATACAATCACATTTAAAGACAATTACATGCCCTCTATGTAGAACTTTGTTTTCATCCTTGGCTGAACTGGATCTTCATTTTGTTGATGTCCATGATATAATAAGAAGACCTGCAATTTAATTCCGTTGAAGATTTTAAAAAGTGGAAGCTTACAATAGAGGCAAATAGTCAGTCATCATTTGTTATTGTACAATCAAGAACTCTTTCTAACAAAGATATGTCTGTCACCGTTCAGGAAGGTACACTGAAAATATTAAAAACGCACAAAAAGCGCGACAACCGAAAGTTAAGGGTTCCTATAAAATTGGATGCAACTGTCCAGCAAGAATTGTAATGAAAGCGTGACGTAAAAAATAATAAAATCCATTTCAACCTTAATTTTAAATGTCCCGCCATCCGCCTGACCTTCGCAGCAGACTAGAATATAGACGCGAGTATTTTGAGAGAGTTCAACGCAAATTCCTGAGGTATGTGACCTTCAGATTGGATCTCTTTTGAGATGAATATACTTATGATGATATTTAACTCTGTTCAGATTAAAAAGTTGGAGTCGGCGTATTGTTATTGATTTCTGTTCTTACATAATGTTATCATTCCTCTGGTGGCGCAAGAGTGAAAGTCATAAAAGGACCGCAGCTAAATTTATTTATACTACAAATTATTACCCATGCAGGTGGAAATTGGCTATTTATAGTAACTGTGGGATTGCGACAATGTATCATTCCTCTGTGCCGTTGGCTGAAAGCTGCAAAGCTAGAGGCCATATCGATATCGAACAAACAATCCTCTGTGCCGTGGGTGTTCATAGCTGCAAGAATAGCATTATGTAGTTCTGTCGCTTACTAACTGTATAAAACGGTGAAAGATAAAAACACAGTCGGACCCCACTACTACTTCTGCAACGAGATTGGTGTAAAATTATCATATGGCCGCCGCGCCATCATTGTCGTCGCGACGCCCAACGTCGCCGTCATTAAATTTTGGTTTTGTGATGGTTATTTGTTTTGTGGCGGCGAGGCTTTAAATATATGTAAAATAGATATTTTAATAGAGTATAATATAAAGAAAATATAAAATAATCATGAATGACAAATTATCTTTGAGTCCGCACGATCCTAAACATTTAAATAATTGGGACGATTGCTGGAATTCTGACATGGGACAATCAGTTTACCAAGATTTCGCCGATTGTATTACCGATGTTCACCAAGAAATTATGTTAAACGAGGAAGTTTCGCATCTAACGGAATCTTTAAAGATCGGCAAAGAATGTGTGCTGGGGTATGTAGGTGTTATAATACTTTGTTATATAGTGTGTTTTTTTACTATATTAATAAAATCTTTGTTGGCTCCTACTTAGATACCTATACTATACTTGTTAAATTATGTCTTTTTGTGGCAGTTTTTCTTTATTATAGTCACAACACGCATATATAACTCTATGCCTAAACTAAATTATAAGTTTTCCTTGACTAATATTATTAATTCTAGAAAATAAGTAGTTGCTGGGCCATGGAATAATAAGTAACAAACTTACATAAAGTTTTAAAATATTTTTTTGTCATGGGACCACGGAATTATGAAAACAATCACTTCTTCTAAGGTGGTACAAGGTATACTTTTGGCAATAACTCTAAAACGAAAGAAAATATTGAACTACAGTGTTCACATGTTTTGCAAATTTTATCTACTTTCCTATCATGTCATAGTTATACCTATACCGTATGATTTAAGTTTTCGGGTCTGTTCTGTAAAATTTAAAAAATTGTTATTATTACAAATAACTCTGAAGCGAACAAAGATATCGAATTGCGGTTTTCGCATTTTTTCTTGCAAATTTATTCTACTTTCCGATTATGATGTCCATATGATTTAAGTTTTGGGATTAAATGAAAAAAACTGTTATTTATTACATATTGTGCCCTCTAAAAATTTGTTTAGGAAGTATTATGTACTAACGGATACAACAATTGAAAGTACTTACCTTTCTCTTCCAAAAAAGTTTAAGTTTAAATCGGGTAAGTCGTTTAGAAGTTACAGTAATTTAAACCATTACACTTTCAATAGTTTCCCCACTCTTATCAAGGTGGGTACGCCAATGAGCCTTAAACCAAAATGATGTGAATTGTCTAAGCTGATGTTACCAATGGCATAACTTAATGTGAGAATTTTCGGAGAAATTTAGCGTTTTAATAATTAATTTTCAATTGTGTCCTCTTGCGGCAAAATGCGGAACCTAAAAATTATTTCCAAGATTTTGTCATGATTTTCTTTCCTTGAGTTTTTATGCCCAGTAGTTTCGAGCTATGGCCGGTGGCAACCTTAATATGTACAACCCTGTACCTATATATAGATAAGACTAAATAAGTGGAATAGGTTTAAAATCGTATACTTCCGTAATTCTTCAAGTAACAATTTAAAAATTTTGGGAGTTAATACGTAAGTAAATTGAAATTTTTTAAATTCAAACCTTTAAAACCAGTTCCCGTTTAACCGGAAGTGAAGGCAACTTTTAACATTTAAATATAGAAATCGAAGCTTAAATTCTATAGAAAATTCTCTTCAATGACATATCATTTATTTTATTTTTTTTAATTTGTTTCTTTAAATGTCCATATTTTTGGTGAAACAAGATAAGTGGTAAAAGTTGGCCATGGAAATGTTAAAATTGTTCTTAATTTCAACCTACTTTATAATTTGAAATCAACTTGTTTAAGAAAATGTATCTATTAGGGCAATTTTATTTACAACCCGCGTTTTAAAAAAATAAAGCAGATTTTCTCGATTTGTCAAATAGTTTTTTTTTTGATAAATTTCCCTACGAACAAAATTGATATTTTACGCGTATGTAAACTATTTACGTGGTGTTTATATCACGCCAACTTGCTTACATTTTTTTAAATGGTTAATAATGCCGCCAAAAAGTAATATTTAATTGTACTAAAACCGAACGCAATTAAAACTTAACGTTTGATTTAAAAGTGCATGGCGAAGGATTCGCAGCCAATCCTGTTAAATAAAAATAATGTGTTACCCAAGAATATTTTATAGGTATGATGGCGAGAACTCTTCCAGACAATCTACTCCCTTAATAGACTACGTAACAAACGATACTTTTAAAAGAATAGACATTTTAAATGAATGGGAGGCAACTGAAGACATTGTTGGCCTTATTGATGTCGAAGCTAGGTAAGTGATCAAAACATTGTCTACGACAATTAATATATTAGGCATCCGTAGCCCTTTAACCAAATGTTTTTTGAGATTTTAATGCTTTTTGATATGGAGGGATTATACCAAATTCGATTTCGGTAAAGCCATTTTGAGTATAAAACTTTTTAAAAAGTAGTTATGTGTAAGCTATGTGACGAGTTATTTTATTTAATATTTCCATTAGATATAAATGAAAAAATTAGAAGCCTCCATCTTTACCACTAACTTATTTACCTTTAAGTAAAAACTAGTGCCCTTCCCAAAGCCAATAAGTTCAAGTAAAAAACTGAAAAAAATGTTGAAAATAATATACAGTAATGTCCGGTTATAGCGAACCTCATGGGACCGACGAAAACGGTTCGTTATAAGCGAAGTTCGCATGTTCGCAATAAACGAAAAATGCTACTACATTATATAAAAAATGTGGTATTTTTATTAATACATAAAATATATTTTGTAATTAGCAACTGTTTTTAAAAGTCTAATTTAAAAAAAATCTTTTATTTCAGTTTGTTTTCTTTTCATGAAGTGGATATCATTAATATGTAATTCTGCTTCGGCTAATCGATTAAGAACACTTTGCGGAGTATTTCGTGACTGAAGGAAATGACGAACGTTGTCAATATGATTATATAGATATAATATTTATATAATATGTATTAATAGATTTGGTTCGTTATAGGCGGACATTACTGTATATATAAACTTAGGCGTTAAAAAAAAAGCCACTACTATTTTTCATACAAATATGCAAGAGATGTATTTATATTTTTAGCAATGTTTATTGAAATTTTTGCCTGTGGCACCTATTTAATATTGACTTTAAAAGGATCGGCATAATTTTTCTATATATATCAAATGTGTCTGGTATTTGTACACAGTACTATAAGTTTCATACCACACAATCCATAATTTGAAAAAGTTAATTAAAAGTGTAAAACTATATTTCAATTTTCATCCAAACAAAACTCTTTCAAAAAAATACGTTTTAGATATCTAACAATTTTATATTAAAGAATAAATATGGTGAATTACGACGAGCGTTCCTTTTGGAAGAACGGCTCAAAATATGGTCTTGAGACTTTGCAAGTTGATATTTTTATTTCATTCATGGATTTTTCTGGAAATTCTAAATGTATTTTATATAAAAAACAGGTCAAGCGTCTAAACTCAATAGTTTTTGAGATATTTAGCATTTAAGAGTTACGGTATTAGCATTTTAACATGCTCTGTAGCCCCATGCATCTTAGGAAAAAAATAGCTTTTATGTATCGTACATTTTTACTTTTTACGTAAGAAATTAACTTCCGGATATCCGCTTAAACGGGAAGTTAGCATTTTTGAAATAATTATTTAGAGAAAAAAAATCCAACTTAGGAATGTGCAAGCCATTTTTCTTTAAGCACCGTTAAGATCCTATAAAATGTCAAAGTCCCATAAGTGACATTTTTTAAATACCAATATCTCAAAAGCTATTCGGTTTAGATGTATGACCTGTTATACAAGATTTGTTTAGAATCTGAAGTAAAATCCAAAAATTTTATAAAAATAATGATATCATATTTAAAATAATAAAGTTGACAGCTACTTCCGGTATAACTGGAAGTGATAGGAAATACTTACGTCAATGTTGTAGTTAAAGAGGACACATTAGAAAATATGAACTCGCAATGTTTCAAGAAAATATTCTCAGTGGGTTTGTTCTAACGAACGCTTGTCGTGAATTACCCCCTATATGTTTTTAATTTTTCATATTGAGTTGTATTTTTTGTAATATTTTCCAAAATAAAACCTATCTTTTTCCTGAAAATTATACAATTCAAAACATTTTTGTAAAAAGAGAGATTATTATTTCTGAAAATTGGAATGATCGTTTAACTTCATTGTCATTTTTGACTAAAACTTTTCTATGTACTAGGAGGTCCTAGGTACTCTTCTGTGTACCTAGGAGTAAATGCAATTATTTCTTATGAAATTATTGTTACCTTGACAAGCACCTACACTTTACGATTTATATACGAAAAGAACGCTTAACCAAATTTAGAAAGAAATCGGTACAGGAATGTTATTTTGGTAGTCTAGGATGGAAAAGTATAATTGGTTTCTCGGCAAAGGATTAAAATACTAGAAAAAGGGTATTTTGGGACCTACAATTGCGCCCAGAAAGTTTACATTCTTAATTGATTTCAGACACAAATGTTTTGTGTACAAATATAATCTATATCTAATGTTTGAAAATACGTATAATAAGAGGACAACGGGTGGTATACATTTGGCACATGCATAAAAACGTAGCCGCTGTATTAATTTTGCTTTCTGGAATTTAAAAAATTTCTTTGCTGTGCTCGTTTTCAATTTAAACAGCTATGCTAATTTCTGTAGTAAGATTTATAAAAATTATTCACCTGCGGTTCTACTTTGTTTTTTGGTTATTTAACGTAATAAATCCCATATCTTGAAGGAAAAAAAAACGTTTTTATGATCACACTACTGTCTAAAACCTTGTAGCGTGCCACGATTGGGTAAACTGTTTCTTTATTATTTTACAGACTTTGTTCAGATCAGTTCTTTCCAGCATTGGACTGTTGGAAAACTGGAAATAATAATGATTTATATGGGGATGAATGCAATGCAACCAACAAAAAAATTGATTCGACGACTGAAGTAGCCAGGTAGGTTTATTAATAGCTTCGTTTCACAAATATATTTTTCCGAAAATAGGTAACGAAAAACAGTAGTAAATACAACGGAAAATCAATTATTTCAATAGCAGCCCTGGACTAGAGAGGACTTGGTGGCGCCTTTTAACAAAATATCAATGTTTACTAAACTTGTGATTTATTTCACAGATTTTATGATTTACATTTGTTTTAGAGAGCACTTATACAAAAAAATAATTTAAAAATTATAATTAACGAAAATTTTTTTATTTTTTATTCAATTTATTTATTATAGGTACTATAGATACTCATCAGTCATTTTATTGGTTTAGTGGCTCTTGTCACATACACATTTGATAAAAAGCCAACAATTTATCGGTAGAGGGAGTTCAACCTATGAGTAAGAAGATTGTAGGATATTTATCAATAATGCCAAATAAATTTATGTGAAAAATGCATAGTTTTATTTTTTAAAATATATAGCATAACTTTGCTTAATACATTTTGATCTAACTCAAAAAATAAACAGAGGGGAGGACGGGAAACCTCTTTTGAAAGAAATACTCAACACTTCGTTTTGCCTTAACCAAATTTAACAAACTTGGTCAGGAGCTTATTCTATAACATTTAAAATTTTGTAAGGCTATTTTTTATTATATCCGTCGTTGCTATAGGGCGCTATTTTTTCAAAAATTTAAAATGTAACTATATATTTAATTAAAAAGTAGATTAAAAATAAAGGAAACTGGTCAAAACCGTATTTTAATTTAAGTTAGATATACAAAACACTGGAGACATTTTGTCAACCAACAAAATCCCTCTAAACGATATCTCAAACGTGATTTTCTCGGAATCCACACAAACAATTTTGTAAAAACCTGTTTCATATTCAGCGACAAGTATAATTCTTTCCATCGAATCGAAAATCTTGTTTTAGGCGTCAGCCACTGCGGAGATCTTAGCGTCTGAAAAATCGAATAGCGGGGTTTTGTTGGCTGGCAAAAATTGGCTATTATGAAGTCGGATGCACGGAACCGATATTTTCATAGAATAGGTCTGTATCGTTAATTTAGGAGCACACACATTAAATCATATGATTTAAAAAGGTTCAAAATATCTAAAATACCGCTGGGAATAATTTTCTCGCAAAAATAAAATTAGCACCCTAATTCCAACTCATCGAAGTCCTGCTCAAGTATCAATAGTGGGATCAACCAGTAATAATTAAACCAGATTATCTTACTTTTTACAAAGTAAAAGCTTTGAAACAAAAGCATAAAAAGCTGTCACTGAGAAAAACAATTGAACCCGCCTTTACTGATATAATTAGTTGGGTAAAATTTTATAACTATATAACACATTTATAGAGTTTTTTATGCTAATTTTAAATGGTGAAGCATTTTTGATATGCTGAAAGTATATTTTGAATGCTTCCAAAATACAACTTGCTGACAGAGCCTATGGAATAAGGTGTCCTGGAAGGATAGAAGGTTAATTTTATTTTTGCGCAAAATTCCTCTTAGCAGATATTAACAATAACTATAAATTACTTCATGTAAACCATTTTAAATCATGTTTGTTACCCTATGATACGTGATTTATGAAAATATCGGTTCAATTCAGTTCATTTCATAATATTTTTTCTACTATCTCCAGCTTAAATTAAGTTATCGACATGTGGTTCTCACCAGTTTTCTTTATTTTTATTCTACTTTTTATCTACAAAAATTATTTATATAATATGGTTCAATTTAAAATTTTTGAAAAAGTTGAATAATCTGGTAATTGTTACGTCTAACGACGGATATAACAAAAACTAGTGCTACAAATTTTAAATGTTAGTAGGTATAGGATAAACTCTTTCAAACAAGACCAATCTTTATTCAATTTGGTTAAGGCAAACCGAAGTTATAACTATTTCTTTCCAAATAGGGTCCCCCTCCACCCCTCAGTTTATTTTTTGAGGACAAAATGTATAAAAGCAAAGTTATACCGTATATTTCAAAGAATAACACTGAATTTTTGCCACAACTTTATTTGGCATATAATCGATAAAAATTCTATAACCCCCTTAGTCATAGGTTAAACTCCCTCTATCGGTAAGTTAAGGAATTGAAAAATAATTTCCAGCAATTTCTTTTTATCGATTTTGTAATGAATTTTTTTTTATTTCAAAACATTATGACCGACAGTTCCTGGCTGATTTAAATGATTTAAAACGAAATGAGCTAATTAATTTCGGTAAAAATATTTTGATCAGTGTAGTTGGTATTTATAAATTTAAGTAAAAACTAGACCGACGCCAATGATTACCCGTCGCGGCGCCATAAAAATGTGTGTCGATGGTAGTAACATATTTTTAAGTTCGTTAATGTTTAATATATTTTTGTCCTTTGCTCAAACTTAATATCTCTACTCGTATTTAAGATACATTCGATCGAATAATCAATTTATTTTATTTTTTATAGTCCAGAGATATATCGAAAAATTATTAAAATATTATTAGCGAAACTTGTATTGCTCTATTATAGTTTACTTTTGAAACTTCAGATACATTATTATTATTACTTTAAAAATAACAACGTCGGATACGGGTTACTAATTTAATTATTACACAATAATACTTAATAATAAAATATATTCGATTGCCTCCCTTTGGCCCTCGCGTCAGAGTTTTTTAACAAATTTCTTATCGTAGCGTTACGTGCATTTTGTTAACAAGATGTGCCATGTTTACTAAAAGGTTGTCGTAGCCAATAGTTTTTAAATATGCCCAAAGGAAATAATCCAGCGTCGTTAAGTCTGGCGATCTTGCCAGCCACTGTTTGTTATACTGTTTTCTTTATCAATATCCGACGTATAAGTTGTTATTTTTAGAAATATTAATTTAATAAACCATGTAACAAAATTTGCAGGGCGTTTTGCGTAGTAAGATCATATTTATTACAGAAATAATAAAAATAACAATTTTACCATTATTTCTTTAGATCGAAAAAATAAAAATATATATACTTATTTGAGATTATATTTGTTTATTCGGTCAAAATGATTTGAGGCTAACTGAAACCTCCTTCGAGATAGAGATAAACAAAACTGATAGTTCAAAATTATGCCATTAATAACTAGATATGAATTAGTAATTTAAATTCATTTGAAAAATCTGAATAAGGTACAATTATCGTTTTTTTACAGTTGGACAAAATGTAGTGCTAATACCCTTCTTTTGTTTAATTTTAGTACTGTGTCGCATCTAGGTAAAGATAAAGATACGACCGTCAGAAGCAACAACATCCCAAACAAAGCGAAAAACAACAAGGAAGTGATACAATGTCCCCACTGTACTTATAAAACGAATGTAAAAGATAGTTTAAAAAAGCATCTTCTTAGACACAAAAATATTCTGGAATCCGACTTGTTTAAATGTGCGCTTTGTAAATATAAAACAATCTATAAATATAATCTAAAATTGCACGTTCTTCAACATGAAGATTTAGAAAAAATTTGTGTCTTAAAATGCGACAAATGTAATTATCAAACCGCAAAGAAAGTTAACTTAGATATGCACTACCGAACACATAAAAAACCGGAAGAAGAAGAGGTATTCACATGTAATTTTTGTGAATTTATAACTAGTCAAAAAAGATATTTAAAGAAACATATTTATCGGCACAAAAATCGAGAAGGAGGGGATCTGATAAAATGCAACCAATGTTCTTTTCGAACAACGCATAAAGAATATTTAACAAGACACTTGCTTCGTCACAAAGATCGCGAAGAAATCGCCAGATTCAGGTGCGACAAGTGCGATTATAATACATTCAGAAAAATCGATCTAAAGGTGCACTACAATCGACATAGAAATCCAGAGGAACTCGAGTGGTTGCAGTGCGATGAATGCGACTATCAAACTCTTCGTCAAGGTGATCTAAACAGGCATCGCGTGAGACATAAAAAGCGTGAAGATGCCGATATGTTCGAATGCGAACACTGTCGTTTTCGGACAGCTCAAAAGAGTTCTTTGAAAATGCACCTCCTCCAGCACGTCGATCCAAAAGAAGCTGATTGGTTTAAATGTACCGAATGTTCTTATAAAACAATCGTTAAAAGAAACTTTAACAGGCATATTCTTCGGCATAAATAAATAGGATAAATATAATAATTTTGAAGGTAAAAGTTTCTTATTGCTTTTTAGTTAAGAGGCTATAATCCAAACATAATGACAATAAAATGGTTTCTGTTTGAAGGTTGGAGACAATGATGTTTCTTGAACGATAGAAGAGTTTTGGACTTGCATAGTCTATATTTATTTTACATCACAACGTTTCAACTGGTAAGTATCTCCAGTCGTCTTCAGGTGAATACTAAATAAGTAAAGTAACTACAGCTCCATTTATACTAGCTAGATGCACTCGAGCATAATCGAGATGGGTGCAGTCATGCGTTTAGTTCGTGTGCGGTAGTAGATGCAAACTTAAAATACCGCACACGAACTAAACACATGACTGCGCCCATCTCGGTTATGCTCCAGTGCATCTAGCTAGTATAAATAGAGCTGTAGTTACTTTACTTATTTAGTATTCACCTGAAGACGACTGGAGATACTTACCAGTTGAAACGTTGTGATCTAAAACAAATATAGACAATGCAAGTCCAAAACTCTTCTATCGTTCAATAAAATGGTTATCTTACAATCTAAGTGGTCTGGTTACCATCAGATAACAACTTTGAATTATAAGAAAATCGTTTGTCATTGATGCCACAGTAATAATCAAAGCTGTATGGTTGGTTAACTTTTGTTTAAAATTTTTGTGCAGCCTAATTTAAAACAGTACAGAGAATAGGTAAATTGATGAATTGCGCACAATGTGTTAAGCAGCAAAAATATTATGTAAAGTTCGCCACACGGTTGTATAGTATAACTACAAAAAAAATACGGCCTTTAAACATGTATTAATGCTTTTTTATATAATTAAAGACTTAAGATGTATATCTAATACTTTAATAGCGACATTTTACCAACCAACAAAATCCGGTGTAACGATATTTCAAACGTGATTTTCTCGGCATCCACACAAACAATTTTGTAAAAACCTATTTCATATTGGGCGCCAAAATTCTTTCGAGCAAATCGAAAATCAAAGTGCTGAGATTTTAACGCCTGAAGAATCGATTAGCGGGATCTTGTTGGTTGGCAAAATGTCACCAATATGTATATACCACTAACTTCTTTAGTTTTTAGTAAAAATTATGTGTTCATTTTATTCCCCTGCCTCCTAAGGCGTTGGAGTTCTAGAACTGTGTGGCAGATTAAATATTGTCTAAAATTGAATATCATATATTCTTGCTGCAATAGATGAATTACGCCGTCACGAACAGCTTTTCTCCTATTTTTAAAACTTTTATTTTTAAATCATGCAAGATCTAAGAGAAGTGAAAATTGGGATACTGGTTGTTCAATTATTTTCTGTAAAACAGTTTAAATTTATGTTTTTTATAATACCAGAATTTTTAATTAATATAAATAACAAAGCTCGAGTATCTCTTTGGTTGTTTGAATTTGGTCCACTTCATTCTATTGGCTAAGTAATTAATTTTTTAAAGCTTTATAGAAAAAATTATAAATGGGTGTTCTTTATTTATTATATTTGTTTGTGTTTCTATTATTTATGTGATTTTTATTTAATACTTAAAAATTAGTAATTTGTAAACTAACTTGTACCTCGTACCGACAATGTAGTATCTTTATTTTTATACATCAAATTATCTACTTATGTTTTTGTGCTTGTTTGCGAAAAAAAGGAAAATAAATTCCGCACAACAAAAACTTGACTATTTCTTACAAATATCGTGAATCATTTTGTGCTTCGTTGCACAAAAATAAATCTTTGAAAAAGTATCTATATCTGTTGTTTTCAAAAGCCATGAACAATTTTTTTGTTAAAAAATGTAGGTATAACACTATGGTTTTTAGACGTTTCGATGAAATTTTTATATCATCGAAAAAGTGATAATTTTTACGCAAATAGGACGTTTATACTTTTGTGCAACGATGTTATTCTTGTTCAGATGCATGCAATGTAATAATACATAAAACCACCTACTAGTCGGTCGGTAAAAGGATTACATTATATCAAAAAATATGCACCCGTGTATCTATTGACATGCACTGATCCCGAAAAGGTCTTAGTGAGTTCAGTAATGAGTAATAAAAGAGCCTAATTCATGTTTTATATAATGTTTTATTTCATAGGTTTTAAGCAGACCCTACACTATCAGTCGGACCGACAGTCCTGAATGATATCAATCCTCAATCATTCTCCCGTCAGACTTTTTTCTGATGAGAATTTACATCAGTCCGGCCATCAATCCTTGCAATATGCCCTTACACGATCAGTATAACTATCATTCCCTTATTAAGACTGTCAGTCTGTCTGATTGTATATGTGATATTTTTGAGGTTTCTCTTTTTAAAACTATTATTCATTTTTTCTGAACAATGAAAAAATTTAGGAATTATTCTAGATTTACCAGTAAAGTAACCCCACAAATATAAAATTATTGTTTACATTTTCGTCTTCTGTAGAAAACCAGCCAAAAATATTACAAAGGAAATATAAAATAAGAAATTATTACTTTATTTAATAGCTGTACAAAATATAAAGTTGAAACAATCTATCCGCTTCTTGTTCACAAAGAGGCGGCATTTTTTGTTGGAGTTTTTATACATACGACAGAAAGGTAAACAATAATGTAGTAGAAGTTTAGTGACCGTAATAATAAATAGAAAGAAAAGTTAGCGGCAAGCGGACAAAGTGGTGCATCTCTTGCATAATGAGTACACAAGGATGCCAAAACAATGGGTTCCCTAGGGAACAGTTAGACAATGACGGCCGTCTTTATTGGGATTTTACGGAAAGTCATAACCCGTAAGCAACTCCAGAAACAGCGACAGCGCGCTTTGAATTAAATAAGTATTTGTAAAAAATAATGTTATATTTGTGGCGGTTACTGTAACACGTAGCGTTTGTTAAAAGCAGGTAACATTAGTTATTTTGATTCAAAAATCAATCCAGAAATATGACAACAACACAAATTTAACCCAAACTATAAAGTTTAATGATCACGCCACAGATACGCTTCCTTGCTTATATCGTATGTTGACTATTTTAGATTTTAAACTAAATATTTACGGCTGTTTTCCCATCTAACCTAATAATGATAAAATTTGGCCAAACAAAATAGTAGTAGTAGTTGACATGGATTTGTACGAAACCTTTGGAAGAAATTATTATATGAGTAATAAAACTATGGCCGTAATTATGTAGAAATCATGAATTTCTCGTGATAAAATGATCCACATTTGACAACGAAAATTAATGTCAAAATAATGACTTTGTATCTGAATGACAAAAAATAGATTTATTGTGGACTCCAAAGTTGCAGAGAGTTTGACAAAGAGTTATTTTTCATAAGGATTTTGCGGGGTCCTTTGCCAACATTAATCTAAAAATAGTGGGCCTTTTCACAACAAACACTTTATTTTTTTTTTGTAAAGCTGGAAATATGGCGAAAACAGAAAACCGCCTGTGCTTCTGCCTATCTCTGATTAAACTTACTAAAAGGTAACTAGTTTCGATGTGGTGCAAAAGAAGAAGACTTCGATTCCTAAACTGTTGTTAGCTTCAAAAGTAATGCAACTTTAAAAAAGTAACCATGCAACATTTTCAAATTTTTCTTAAAACTCCAAAGTCGTTAACTATTAAGCAATACTTATATTTTTGACTCATACACAAACACCAAATTTTCTTAACACAAAAAGTAACATTTTTCATAGTGGTTTTTTGTAATTGTTTGTTACTCCTTTTTTGTCGTATAATACATTTAAATTACACATTAACATATTTTAAAACCTTAAAACTAAAGACAGTAGTCATAATTATCACATATTAAGAATCATACGTTTTAGCATTTCATCAGATGTCGGGTTTGGGAATGATTCCGGAGTTTCGTTTTCTGGATGATGTTTTTGGCGGTGTCTTTTTAAATACCGTTTCTGAGTTGTTTTAAATTCACATTTATCACATTTTAGCATGTCCGCTTCGTCAGTGTATCTATGTCGGAGCATATGCTTGTTTAAATTACCTTTATGGACCGTTTCATAATTACAAAGATCGCATCTGAACATTTCAACTTCGTCGGGGGGTTTATGTCGAAGAAGGTGCACTTTTAATAGGTCTCTTCTGGTAGTTATATAATCACAATCATCACACTTGAACATATCCTCGGGGTTTGTGTGTCGACGCATATGTTTCTTTAAACTATCTTTATGAATCGTCTGAAAGCCGCACTGATGACAGTTAAACGTATCGAGTGTCTTTGGGTTTTGATGCAAAAGGAGATGCATTTTTAAACTAAATTTTCTAAATGACTGATAGGAACATTGATCACACTTATACATTTCAACTTCTTCAGGGGTTTTATGTAGGAATAAATGTTTATTTAAATACCGTTTGTCTCTTGTTCTATAATCACAGTACTCGCACTGGAACATACAAACCTCCTGTGGATCTCTATGTCGGACAAAGTGTCGTTTTAAATCACTTCTCTGAATTGCTCGAAAAGAACATAGATTACATTTAAATCTTTTCACTTCTCCAGGGTTTTTATGCCGTAAATAGTGAGTCCTTAAATGACCTTTCTGAATTGATTGGTAGTCGCACTTATCACACTTAAACATTTGAACTTCTTTTGGATTGGCGTGTTGAAGGAGGTGCGTTTTTAAATTACCTTTATGAACTGTTTGGTATTCGCATTGATTGCATTTGAACATTGTAACTTCCTCTGGTTTTTTATGACGTAGTTGGTGAATTTTTAGGCTACTTCTATGAAGCGTCTTATAGTTACAATCGTCACACTTAATCATTGGAAGCTCCTCTTTACTCCTATGACGCAGTAAATGTCTGTTGTAAACGCCTTTGTGAATGGTTTGATATCCACAATGGACACATCTATACACAACCCCCTCCTCTCGTTCTTTTTGTTGGGGGAGATACCTTTGGAAATAATTATTTCTTGTCCCATGATAAACATATGGGAATGCAAAATCTTCAAATTCTCTACCGACAAAAATGGGAGATTTACTAAAAATAAGAAGAAATACAATGAGTATAGTAAGGCTGGAGAAAGGGTTTATATGTGCGTCATCAAAACAATAGCTTATTAACGCGCGAAACAAGCAATACGTCACGTGCGGCGTTGTCAAGTTATTGAGAAAATCTTAATAAAATTTACTGTTATTTGGCGATTAGATGAGAAACCTCTACACTTAAATACAATTTTTTTAAAATTTATAATTTTACTTGATTAAATTTTAATGTCAATAAATTGTTTTTCAAAGCCACTTTCGATTATTTATTCATAATAATGACTGTTGGAATAGTTGATAAAATTAGTTTCCTGCAAATGAGTCTTGATGCGTTAGAAATTGCGTTAGGGTTGTAATTAGCACCAATGTTTGATTTTTAAGTCTGCATCGAATGATATAATAATATACAGGGGTTTCAAATTGAAATAATAAAAATAAATTGCTTTGGACACCCGGTACAATTCGTGTTAATCAAACTTGGTTAGCGAAACTTATAGACCCTATTTATTAAGTACCTTTGTATAATTTTATAAACGAGGTATTATTTTTATTTTTCATTAATTTTTAAAACCAGTGGTGTGAAACTTATTTTTCTTAGTTTTTATTTTTTTCCGCTTATGATACTGAACCGATTTCATTAAAATTTTAGGGGTATGTGGGCAACTATAAGAGGCAGGTAGTTCTGAACTTATTTTTTAACCAATCTATTCAATCCCAAATTATTGATCAGACCTTTTAGGAAACTCTGTATATTATTCCACAATAATATTTTCCCTTAACAAGCACGCCTTCAGAGAATTTATAAAGTTCAATAAAACAATAAAATAAAAAACATATCAGTGTACTGGGTAAATATAAAAAAAATAGTAATATTGTTATTAACTATGTGTTCTTACTTAACGGTCTCTTCTTCACCCTGACTGTTGACTTCATACTTTACGGAGTTAGTACGTTCCAAAACAGCTTCGAAGACTCTTTCATCTGTTACTTGCACCCTATAAAAAAGGTACAAATGAAGGGTTTGAAGTTGAAGTTTCCTGGGTAATGAAATCGTATTTATTTCTATGATGTAACTTTTTATTTAAAGGGAGCTAGTTTTTATTTGGAAAATTTTTAATTTTTCAAAAAAATTTAAAAATTTTCAGATTTTTGTTGTTATAGGAATTAAACAAACATTTTTCACTAATACTCTGTTTAATTATGGAAAGGAGCCCACCTACAGTCACAAAAATTATAAAATTAGGTTTCAAAATTTCACAGTTACTATAAACCATACATCCAGTCGCACTTACTTTTTTTAAACTGTCAGAAATACTATTTCGCGGCCGAACTTGCCCTCAAACCCCCATGCGTCTTTTGGGGGCTGGAAAATACTTGATGTTTTACTTTTAATCTTTTACTCTTGATTATCAACTGAACTGTGTTGCTGTAATTCAGAGCTTTTATAGCCCCTGGAATTACGTCAATTTCATCTTTTGCACGTAGGCACTTCGATAGTACCAAGCAAATTTTGAACAAAACAACACCTGCTTAATTGATTGTAATGGAAGTTTAATGTTTAGGTCTTCTTTGTTCTTTCAAAGAAACGCCGACTAAATGGACCTTAAAAGCATTTTGTTGTTTACCAAACAACATTTTCTTTAAAAACCCCCAACTCAAACTTACAAAATTGGAACACCTGACATTGCAAATAAGAGGGGGATTATTGGCTCTAAGTGCAAAAGTTTTTATTTCAGTATTTTAGTTCTCCGGTACATATCGTTTTAAATAGTCAAAATCGGTTGATAGTTAAGAATACTTTTATTTATATTATTTATAAATAAAATTATTTAAAAATTTGTTTAAAAAGTGTGATATAGATATTTATTTTGGATTTTTAACATTATTAAACTTGGTAAGGTTACCAACATTTTCTAAAACTTTTGCTCTTTTACCATGTATTTACAAAATTCTTGAAAACGAAATTTTTCTAAACTCGTATTTTATAATTTATTAGCTTTAAAAATTTGATTATAACAAAAATGTTTATATTCTTTAAACATTTTATTGTTTATTTTAGAATTTATTTAAAGGAATTGGCTTACATAAAAATTATTTAATCGTTTGTACAACAAAATTTGTTTTTATTTTTAATTTATATTTTTTTTTGATTATTAATTTTGTTTATAAAAAAATAGGTTTTCAGTTTTTTGTTGCTTAAACTTTCCCTCATTTTTAAAATATTTATAAAATTTTGTGAATTAAAACGGAACACTGAACTATGGTTTTCTTCTATAAATAGGTGAAATTTTTTTTTAAACTTTCCTCACATTACACACAAAACACACTTGAATACACATTCGAAAAATGTATTACATTTCATCCAGAATTAAAAACTATACACTAAAAAGAAATTAATAAATCCAGTGGAGGCTCATGATCATTGATTATGTGAAGGCGCATATCTAGGTGCGCAGAAATGAGTGTATGCGAAAATATTCTAATTTTTGAGGTAATGGTAAAATGCATGACGTCATATCCACGTATCCACTTATTTTGTGCATAAGTATTTTGAGAAAGACGGTGTGTAAAGGTTATATTTTCTACTTTCCATTCACTAACTTGTGTCAACTTTCGATCGGGCAGTGGTCTATTGAACTCCTTAATTTTTAGGAATAAATATTCATCCTTAATTTTTAGTTTGTCTTCCAAAGAAAGGCTTGAAAAAATGACAACGCTATTGATATTAAATGATAGAAGAGTTTTGGACTTGAATTGTCTTTATTTGTTTTACATCACAACGTTTCACATGGTAAATATCAGTCGTCTTCAGGTGAATACATAAACATGCAAGTCCAAAACTCTTCTATCATTCAAGAAACATCATTGTCTCCAACCTTCAAACAGACACTATTTATACTAATTTTAAACTATCAATAATTGTACACAATCAATTAAATGAATCCAATATCAATAGAAAAAGATTCAAAAATTTCTTGAACCATTTAAAATAAAAATTGTCAACAAGCCCACCAATAGCACTAAAACGTCATTTACAAAACTTAAACCAGGAATTCCCAAATTAAATGAAACAAATCTGATCTATAAATCGGACTACAAAGACTGTCCACAAACAAAACAATATTTAAAAAATAGGATCAATGAACACAAAAAATTTATTAGAAATACACCAAGCACACATCGCCCTAGTAAAACACGCAATAGACAATCTACATAACTTTGACTTTAATAATACCATAGAGTCGTGTAGCTTTGCCATTCTAGGTGACTTTGCCTAAATGGACATTTATTTATATACAAATTATTTTTGGTACATAATTTTGAAGTTAGAAACCTCGGGTCCCGAAGAGTTCTCGATCGCCAATGGAAGCCGACCTAAAGAGGTTTTAACGACAACGTTTGTTTAGTTTTATTTTGACCGTTAACTGTGTTAATTTATGTTCTAAAATGAGTTTTTTGCTCTTGTAGATTACGAATAGCTAAGGGGTGCTGGTAAATAATGTAAAATAGTAATTCTATGTGACTATTATGTTTTTGGGTGCATTCTCCTAATAAAACTGAAACCTGGAAAAACTGTCAAGATTGTGGCATAGTCACATGACTTACGGTACTCAAATTCTAAATTATGAAATAAATTTAAAAAAAAAACAATAAAGAATCAACTATACCTATCAAAAAATAATAATACTTTGCATTTCAGAACTGATACAGATATCACTTGAAGAAATAGTCCATACTTGAAGTGGAGGGGATACAGATAATTTAGGCACAGTTTACAGTAACTTAATTACCCAATAAAATGTACAATTTTTGCCATCAATGCGTTAAAATCGCTCGTAAATATTTTACGTTTTCTGTTAGTAATATTGAGTAATTTATAATATATTTAATCAAGTCGCGAAATTCAGTTGGATAAAGCGGAATAATTAAAAAACGCGTTAAATACCTTATATTTTACCAGATGGTACGATAAAGAGTGGTTCGCTCTTAGCTATAAAGTAAACATTTGATACCCATCAAGAATTCAACCAAGGGGATCCTTTTTTTATGTTGATAATATATACGAATACAATATACCGATAACGCTACAACTTTTGTGTCAGAAGAATTTTAGAATTTTCTTTTGGGAAGCGGTATCAAACATTTGACAGAGGTTCCATATCATCCTGCGACAAACGGGTCAGCGGAGAGCGCGGTAAAAATTATGAAAACCACAATTTTAAAATTTAAACATGAAAATCCAAGTATGGACATT
Organism: Polydrusus cervinus; assembly: GCA_935413205.1. NCBI lineage: Eukaryota > Metazoa > Arthropoda > Insecta > Coleoptera > Curculionidae > Polydrusus > Polydrusus cervinus. The sequence continues at coordinate 12,578,029 of OW284518.1, forward strand.
CATTTCATTATAAACAGATTTCTATTTCTTTACAGGAATACTCCACAGACCACAACGGGGGAAACGCCTGCGAAAATATTAATGGGTAGAAATTTAAGAAATAAATTTGATTTAATGTACAGTATTGTTGAACAGAAACAACAAAATCAAAAAAAATATTTTCCCACTCAAAAAAATTTTCATTTTAATATTTCCGATTGTGTTTGGGCTCCCGATTTTAGAGCAAATAAAACCCCGTGGAGTAATTTCTGAGGTTCTAAGTCCACTCATTGAATGTATAAAGTTTTACAATGCCCCGCCTCCAAATATAAAACGAATTGCAAAGTGATTTGAAAAAGAATATTACTCTATTAAAGAGTATCTAAACAGTGGGTGAAGTTAAAATTAATCAGCTTTTGTTCACTCTTTTTAGCGTTGTGTTGCTAGTTTTGTGTCACTGGCATCTAATGTTGAAGTTGTATGAACACTATTTGTATTATTACTGTTTAAAGGTCAGAAATAAATTTGTTAAAAAAAAAATATGTTAATGATAAGCATACTGATTTATTTATATATTTATTTGTTTCATCGGATCCTAGCTCTGCTGATGAGTCATGATATGGCGAAACGCGTCTAGGAATGGATCTGACGAAATGAAAGGAAATTCTTCTTCTGCACTTATTGTTTTCGGTTTAACAAACAGATGCGAGTTAGCGCTGCCTAACGGGACTCCTGTAATTGTGACGAATGTCTTTACAGGTGATTTCCTCTTAACATTTTTTACTTATTTCTACAAGTTTGTTAGAGGTGCTAGTATGCTCAAGAGTGTCTAACAAAGACACAGATGGCGCACCGTGCCACATCTTACCGGTGTGTCCCACCAAGTGCTGCATAAGCAGCTTTGAGTTCTCCTTTCTTTCGTCGGATCCTAGCTCTACTGATAAGCCATGATATGGCGAAACGCGTCTAGGAATGGATCTGACGAAATGAAAGGAAATTCTTCTTCTGCTATATTTATTTGTAATTGTTGTTAAATATGCCAGTTTTGTGACTTTGACAGTTTGTGACAAAATGAAACAATTTTCTGGGTTTTTGCATCCCCAATCAAAAAAAATGGTACTTAATCTGATAAACTATTTCGAAAATGAAAGAAATATTCAGGAAACAGTAGCCAAAGCACTGGAAATTAGTTTAAGGACTGTGCAGAAAATTGTGCATGAAACAAAACATAACATAATATCCAAGAATACTAAAAAGTGTAAACGAAGAAAGCCAAAGACTGAGGATGTAAGCGAAAATATTAGCGAAAATTGGAGTTCGAAATGTGATTTACGATTTATACAAATCAAAAACCAATGTAACTCTTCCAGTTTTACAAAAAACATTAAAAATTCGGGGTGTTTTGAAAATTGGACTTGAAGCGTTATCAAAATTATTAAAAAATTTAGGTTTTCGCTATAAAAAATACTGTAACCGAAGATTTTTATGTGAGCAGCCACAGATAGTGAGTCAGCGTGTTCAGTTTTTAAAAAAATATACGGACAATTACAAATCGAAATTTAGAAAAGTGGTATTTTTAGACGAAACGTGGATATTTTTGAATGGAAGTGATTCAAAATCTTGGCAAGATGAGTCTGTAAAAAGTGTTAAAAGGAAAAAGGGGTGCGGTACGGAAAAGCGTTTTATTATTTTGCATGCCGGTTCTGCAACAGGATATGTTGCAGGTGCGAGTTTAATTTTTTCTTCAACATCAAAAAGTGCTTACTATCATGATAATATGAATTGCGAAATGTTTGAAAAATGGTTAAAAGTTCAATTGATACCAAATTTGGATGTTCCGTCTTTAATTGTATTAGATAATGCATCATATCATTCAAGAATTTTAAATAAACAGCCTACTTCATCTTGGAGGAAAAGTGATATTTATGAGTGGCTGGAAAAACACAACCAAAATCCTTTACCAAATATGCTTAAATCGGAACACTTATCAATAGCAAAGTCTCTTAAAAAACCCAAAATATACGTGGTAGATGAAATACTGCGTGAATATGGTCATGAGGTTCTACGACTGCCACCATATCATTGCCAGTTTAACGCAATAGAATTAATATAGGCTGGTGCAAAGTCTTATTAAGAAAAACATGTAGGTGATGGTCTTAAATCCGACCAAGTACAAATAGTTTGGCAAGATTCGTTAGATCATATTACACAAGAGTACTGGAAGAAATCGGTGGAACATACAGAAATATTAATAAGGGATTGGTGGGATCGAGAGAAAGTACTAGATGTCGAAGTAGCGCCAATGATAATTGCTCCATTCGAAGACGACTCAGACTTCTCAGATTTTATAAGTGACAATGAGAGTTTTTAGGCTATAATTATAAACGGTGTTTTTCGTTTACATTTTTCAGTATTCTTGGGTATTATATTATGCTTTTTTTTCATGCACATTATTCTGCATAGTCCTTAAACTAATTCCCAGTGTTTTCATTATGGTTTCCTGCATATTGGTTTGCGAATTTCCACTTTTTCTTTCATTATCGAAATAGTTTATCAGACTTTTCAAAGAAATGAATAACAAGCGGAAACTATGGGACCAATACAGGCGGAATGAAACAGTAGAAAACTATCAGCTTTACAGACATCAAAACAATACTCTGAAAGGAAAACTATACGAAGCTAGAAAAACATATGAACACAACTTAGCCACATCAAGGTCACCTAAACGAATTTACAAATACATAAGTAGGAACATAAACTCTAAAGTGTCCACAATAACATTAAGAGATCCAACCACTTAAGAAATTGTGGACAGTAAAACCATGTCGGAAAAACTTGCTGAACAATTTAATAAATCAATTTCACAATCGCAGAACTCCATCCTTCCACCATTGCCGGCATGTACCAGAAATCAAAATTCAATCACCAATGTAGTTTTCACTGAAGAAAAGGTAAAAGAGACCCTAAAGAAAATAAAGAAGGAATCAAGTCCTGGCGCAGATGGAATTCCTACAGTCTTGCTTCAGCACTGCAGCGACACGATCAGTCCGCTATTAGCGAAGGTGATGCAGGAATGTGTAGAGTTGGGAAGAATCCCCGACCAATGGAAGTTGTCAATAGTAACACCACTATTTAAAAAAGGAGACCGACACAAACCAGAAAATTATCGTCCAATAAGCCTTAACTGTAATCCATTGAAATGCATGGAAAAAATCATTGTGAAAGAACTAACATCTTTTTTTGCAGAAAGCAATTTGATATCACCATCACAGCACGGATTTCTTCCAGGACGGTCCACTACATCAAACTTGCTTGAATGTCTGAATGACTGGACAGAAAACCATGACAACTCCCAACCAACTGACATTGTTTACCTGGATTACGAGAAAGCATTCGATAAAGTTCCTTATAAATTCTTACTTGGCAAGCTTGAACATTATGGTGTACGAGGACAATTACTGTCATTGATAACAGACGTATTGCACAAAAGAAGTTACCAAGTGAGAGTGAATGGAGAAATGTCTAGACAACACCCAGTTAGCAGCGGAGTTATTCAAGGCTCAGTGTTGGGACCTCTGCTCTTTATAGCGTATCTCTTCGACCTTGTGGATGTTATTGAATCAAGAATGAGAAATTTTGCAGATGATGTCAAAATATATGTTAACCCTTGTTCCTACTCAGACCAGCTGAAAGGAGATCACCAAAGGGTAGAGGATTGGTCCAAAACATGGGGAATGAAGTTAAACGAGTCTAAATGCACAGTATTAAGAATTGGTCCAAACAACCCAAATGAAGATTATGTATTGAACAACACAGTACTAACAGTAGTGGATGAGCAGAACAACCTGGGCGTTGCTATAACTGCAAATTTAAAGTGGGAAAAGCATATTGTAAATATTTCCAAAAAGGCCAACTCTTTTGTCTATCTTGTAAAGCACGCATTCAAAGACCACTCAGTAGAAATGATTACAAAACTATACAAAAACTATATTAGACCAAAGATGGAATATGGTTACAGTGTATGGAACCCATATTATGTCAAAGATATTGAGATTCTAGAAAAGATCCAGAGAAGAGTTACCAAAATACCCACTTCACTGCAAAATTTATCATATCCAGAAAGACTGAGAAGACTTGGGTTAACTACGCTAAGGGAAAGGAGACATAGGGGAGACCTTATTGAGACATATAAAATAATTAGTGGGCACTATCAGAGTGAGATCAAGAATATTTTCCACTTCAACCAAAACGCGCATCTTCGAGGCCACTCTATGAAGATAGACAAAGAAAAAGCTGCGAAATTCCAGAGGAAGAATTTCTTAACCAATCGTGTGGTATATTCATGGAATGCACTAACAGAGGAAACAGTGACCGCAGCAAATGTTAATGTATTTAAAAACCGGTTGGACAAAGAACTAAAACAAAGTGCAGCAAGAATGATCCATTATAGTGCATAATGACAATATGGTGTAAACAATAACACAAGTTAATAAACAATAGCTTCATCGGTTTCACCATTTGCTATTGGTCAATTACAGTATTACAGTATTACTAAATGCCATTGTATTTTTAGGTTTTAGTAGTAAAATTGTTAAAATAAATTGCGCTGTTTATTATTGTCGTTTTTAATTAAAGGGTACAGTAGGTATATAATTAACGAGAATTGTCTTGTGTGAAGTAAACATCGTTTTATAGTGTTCCGTCTAAACTGATGAAAATCTATAGTTAAACTTGTAAAATAATGTCGCGTTTTTGAGCAGTTAGTACAATCGCTCATCAAGTGCAGTTTATCGGTGGTTTCATAATCTGATTTTGCCCAAGTTTCCATAAAAATTAAAAATTGTGCATTCTAAAATCAACACAAAATCTCGATACCAGTAAATAAAAAACTCTACTGCTATTAATATAAAGTAAACATTCTTCTGCATTGTTAAGATTCCTTTTGTATTTCCGCCCGCGCCTACTATGCCAACAAACTAGGCCGGAATTGTGCAGTGTCTTTTGTCATTGTCGCACAGAGCTTGGATTTAATTATTATGGAAAAGGCTAAATTTACATGCTGCTCTAAGCCGTCTAGCAACTATTATTGTTTGGCATGCTTTGGTGTTTTCCATCCTAGTTGCCTTGAAAGGGATTGGAAAAAGCATATTAAGCTGGGTAAATGCAGCATTTACTGTTCTAAGGATTGCCACGAAAAGGGTCTAAAAGAAAATAGACCACTACAACAAGCCGCTGATGAGATTGAAAAGTTGTTGAACGAAAATCATTTATTAAGACGACAAATTTCAGAAGCTCAGCTGAATTTTGAGTCGAAAGAGGCGGATAAGGAAGAAATTGTTCACAACTTACAGGAAGAGATGGATGGACTTAGGAAGGAGATTATGCTTAGAGAGGAACTATTTAGGAAGGAAAGAAGAAAAACGCAGGATTTTGAGGACGAAGTGTTTGAAGCTGAAAAAAAGTTGGTTAGTGACCTAAATCTTAAAAGGGAAGAAAATAGACTAAAAAACGAAATTAGTGATTTATTAGAGCAGAGAAAATCTATGGAAAGGGAAATTCTGATGCATATTGAGCGTGTGGGGGATCTGCAGGGGCAGTTGCAGGATTTAAACAGTATAAACAGAGATATGGTTTCGTCGCTGCGCATTATCGAAAATGAAAATAATTCTTATTGTCACGAATTAGAGAGGCTGAAATATGAAATAGAGTCATTGAAACATCGAGAGTCTCCGTCGTTGGGATCCTCTAACAGTGCTGAGTTACATCCGACTTTAAATGACTCTTCGATGGATCAGGCTAAGGGTAGCAAGATCAGCGGGGCACCTATCAGAAAATTGCTGATTTTAACGGATTCATATGGAAAATACCTTTACAATCCTATTCATAAACACATGGGTAACCAATTTAAAATTCAGCTAGTTAGTAAACCTGGTGCTAAATTTCGTCAGGTTATAGATAGCGTAGATTGCTTTGCCAGGGATTTTTCATGTGAGGATTATGTTGTTGTGCTTGCTGGTTTGAATGACAATAGTGATTGGCGTGAAAACATTTGTATGCTGGCTAACGAGTGCTTTTATACAAATTTGATTGTGTGTTCCTTACCTTATAAGCATGACCAGTTTAACAGGCAGGCCAATTATTTTAATTATTTCAATTATATAAATAAACAAATAGTATCATCCACCTCAGTATTAACTCAGTTTTGTAATAATATAAGACTTCTGTCCCTTCATAATAGGCTCAACAAATATTGCTATGAGAAACATGCTCATTTTTTGAATAGGTTAGGCTTCTCCCGCATGGCATTTTTAATTAAGGAATCGATAGTGAACTTTAAAAAGAATAATCAATGTAATTTAATTGGCCTTACACATAGAGTTGAGAGTCATGCTTGTAGTTCTTCGACGTCGTCCTTGGGTAGAGATATGCAAAGGCAGAGCAATCATTTTTTAGGAAAATCCACAGGGGTCGCGGATTCTCTGCCGTCCCTCTCGAATTAATGGTTTTAAACATACAGTCAGTGCGAAATAAGACCGATGAAATGTTTGTATTTCTTGAGGATGAAAATTTTCCTGCTTTTCTACTTCTAACGGAACATTGGCTTAAAAAGGACGAGCCAATATTTATAGAAAATTATTCGGTCTTGAGTCGCTTTGATCGTACCAATTTTTTGCACGGTGGCACACTTATATTGGTCAGGAGCGATGTCCTGGAGAGATTGCGATTTGTTGAGATTGAATCTTATAACCATCTTATAATGGAAAAAACTTTTGAATTCTCTTTAGTACACTGCAGGGAAATTGATTTGTATATTGTTTGTGTGTATAGATCGCCTAGTAGTAGTGTTCAGGAATTTATTATTAAGTTGGAAACTCTTTTAAATGAATTATCTATACAGTCCAACCTCATTCTTGCTGGAGATTTAAATATAAATTATAATGATGATACGTCTCGTGATACACATTTGTTATGCAGCTTGTTGCATTCTTTTAATTTGTCAATGCATGTAACCTCTCCGACCCGCGTTTCACAGTATGGCTCATCCTTAATTGACTATTTTTGTTCTAATATTGCCTCTAATAATATTTCTTGTCGTGTAGTTAATCCTGGATTGTCTGATCACGAGGCAGTTATATCTAGTATTATCATTGAGTCTGACGTACAACGGAAAAAGAGTAAATGTGGGAGAGTCTTTAGCAGAGAAAATTATATCAAGTTTAATCAGCTTGCCTTGGCCTCCAACTGGGATTGCCAGGGTGATTGTGAGGATCAGTTCAAATATTTTTATGACTTATTGTTGAATATTTTTAATGCTTGTTTTCCTATTCAAAAGTTAAAGGTTAAAAAGAAACAGAAACCTTGGCTTACCAGGGGACTCAAAATATCGGCTAAAAATCTAAGATCTCTTCATTACATCAGAAAACATATAAACAACGATTCCTTTTTGTCATACTTTAATTCTTACCGTAGTTTGTACAGGAAACTTATCGCTCTTGCTAAGAGATCTCACTATAACTCCAGAATATCTCAATCAAGGGACAAGCAGAGGGAGAGCTGGTCAATTGTTAATGATCTCAGGGGTAAGGGAGGGAATATTCGAGTCGTGCCTGACTTATCTCCTGATATTTTGAACGCTTTCTACTGCTCTGTGGCTACCAAGATAGTCGGTAACATCAAACCTTCACGAGATGCACTGGATTTTTTGGGTGATTCTTCAGTACCTGATTCCTGTTATTTCGAACCAACTGATATTGTTGAGATTAAGCAAACTCTACACGGGTTTAAAAAGAAGAACGCATGTGGTCTGGATAATCTATCAGCTAACATATTGCTGAACCTTCCGGATCGGGCAATTGGTGCCTTGTCGCTGGCAATTAATAGCTCATTGGAGATGGGAGTTTTTCCATCTAATCTCAAGACTGCCTTGGTGGTCCCCCTGCACAAGGGTGGTGATGTCGACTTAGAATCAAATTTTCGCCCTATTTCCTTGCTGTCTACGCTGTCTAAACTTCTAGAGAAGCTTGTTCATAAGAGACTTACTAGCTTTCTGCTAAAGTATAATATAATTGATAATAACCAATTTGGATTCCAAAGTTCAAAAAATACCAGTGATGCCATATTTTCTTTTCTTGAAAGACTCTATTTAAAAATTAATGATAGATCAGCGGCTGCGGCGGTGTTCTGTGACTTATCCAAGGCGTTTGATTGTGTTAGTCACCGAATTCTGCTGCTGAAGCTGGAGCATTATGGCTGTAGAAACAATGTGTTGGACTGGTTTCGATCATACCTGAGTGATCGTAAGCAGGTTGTTAGCGTGGCAGGGAGGACCTCTGCTCAGATGATTATTGTTGCTGGTGTTCCACAGGGTTCTGTTCTAGGCCCTTTGCTTTTTCTAATATACTTCAACGACATAACGAAGCTTAAAATTAATGGTACATTTACACTTTTTGCCGATGACACTTCCATCTTTTGGCACGACCACGACATTGAGCGTCTGCACCGGATGATCTCTGAGGATATACTGATTGTTAAGGATTGGTGTGACTCGAATTTTCTCTCCTTTAATATATCAAAGACATGTATAATGCATTTTAATTGCACATTGGATAATGTTTACTTGGGCAATCAGGTTTTGGAGGCTAGATCCTGTACAAAGTTTTTGGGCATTTTTCTGGACCAGAACTTAAAATTTGATACTCATATTGCGAACTTGATCAGTAAACTGACGAGAGGTTGCTATGCTATTCGCCTTACATCCAGAGAGGTGGGATTGTCATTGTCGAGATCTGTGTATTTTGCACTTATAGAGTCTCACCTAAGATACGGTTTACCGTTTTGGGGTAGCTGCTCTCAAACTCTTTTTAGGTCAGTATTTTTAATTCAGAAGAGGGCTGTGAGATGCCTTTCCGGTGTGGGTCCTAGGGAGCCTTGCAGGCCTCTGTTTCGGAAACACAAAATATTAACATTGCCGTGCCTTTTCATATTGGAATCTGATTTTTAAGAGGAGGGATGCATACAAGAGAGATGTGTTGGCTTACCAGACTAGGAATACTCATGATATTCTTTTACCTTTGCCAACTAGCGCTCTTGCATACAATTCTATTATATACAATTCAAAAAAGATGTTTAATCATCTTCCTCTTAATATAAAATCCTTAAGTAATTACTTAAAGTTTCGAATTCAGGTCAAAAAATTGTTATTGGAACACGTGTATTACACCGTATCTGAGTATTTTGTAGAAAGTTTGTAATAGTTCGGTTTATGTATTGTCCTTTATTTGCTTTTGTATAATTTTCTCTGTAGGTATATATTTTGTTTAGCATGAGATTGTGTAGATTTTATTATTGTCGTATAGATTTTATTATTGTTGTGACATTTCATTTTGACTTTTATTTTATTTAGTTCTAAGTTTTTCAGCTTTGTCAACAAGAGTATAAACTCTTATGATTAATAAAGCATATTTTGAATTTGAATTTGATTATATAATTTTTTTGTAACTTTTTCAACTCCCCTGTACATTATTTTTACAAAACTAATAATATTGCGTATATATGGCTATCTTCACGATAGCTAAAATAATGAAACTATTTTTCCTTCCTTCGGTATATTTGTAAATAATCTCACAACATTTTGATAGCCTCTGTGTTGTCTGATTTGACGCATATGATCAGTGATCTTTGGACCCGCACGTTAAGACCAGATCTGACTATACCATAGGAAATAGAGAATTTTATTTGCTTTATGTGGTAGCTTTAAAATCAAATCTTAGTAAAAAACTTATTGGACCAACAATTTACTAATAATTTACTTTTAAAAAAATAATAAAAATATCTACCTGTCTTCATTTTTTATAATGCTATTTTCTTTTGCAGCATTCCATTCTTCCAAAACGACTTCATCTTTGTTAAATTCTTTTTTTAAATGGCCTGTACCAGGGTCTTCATACAAAAATTGATTAGGTTTTATTTGCTGTTCACATCTAAAAAGTAATCAGAATTCAATTCAACCTCAAAATGAATGTTAATTATTTTATTTAGTGGAAAATAAAATACATTTTTTGGTATTAAGTTGCCTTAACATTAGGTATGACAGCAGTGTTGTTTGGTCCCTTAAATTTTTTTTATCATGGACTAATATAGTACATGTCTTCTCGTAGCTCGAATTATTGAAATATGTGTTTTAATAGCACTAAGGTGTATGTTTTTAATGTGTATTTAAACAGTGTTGTATATGCAAAATTTTAATTTTAATTTTATTATATAAGTTTGTTGTGTATTAGAGTTATTGTGAAAATGACGCCAAATCAACCAATTGTTACTGCATTTTTTGTAAAATGTCATCAATTTTTGTGATTATAGAATTTTTTGATTTGATTTGATATGCCTCTAAATATTAACTTATTGATATTTAAAGCTTATGATAACCAAACTACTTATCTTAACTTTGGTCATTATAGATACACAATAGTCCAGCACTTTAAATCAGTGGACCTAGGAGGGGATCTTCCAAAGTAAAAACATTTGGCAACTACAGTTAGAATTTCCAAATATTTCATACAAAACAGAGTACAAAACTTACTTTACTAAGCCCTCATGTTTAATTTCTAATCCACTTGGTGAACCTAAAACATCCTCACCCACTGGTTCTTGTTTAATATTGGTAACAAATTCAGGTACATCAATATAATGGCAGGTTTTAACATCAGAGTCCCAGTTTTCCTTTAAAATAGAACCTTCCATATTCGGCTTCTTATGATTTACTTATTTCTGGGAATTCTATAAAAAGCAAAACCTAGTATCTACAATACATAAATAAAATGATTGATTCTGTTTACCTACCAACAAACCTTTCCTCCCTTATCCCTATATAAATACCGTTGTTGACCTAACAAAGTAAACCTGAAGACGACTGGAGATACTCACCAGTTGAAACATTGTGATTCAAAAGAATACAAATAAAGGCAATGCAAGTCCAAAACTCTTGGGTCCTTAAAGTAAACATATTACAAGGAAGTTTTCAAAATCTATTAGCTCATTTATTAATTATTATTGGTTCGGATGCAAAGCAAATAATCTTATTTAAAACATCCTCCAGGACAAAATTCCATTCCATCCTTTAATGTTCTTGACTTGACTTGACATTTAAACTGTAACCTTTGAGGAACCATGACAGAAACAGCTGACTTACTTGACACCACAGAAGAAAAAAGGGTTTCTTAACACTTGATATCCGTGGTAGCTTAGACAAGGCTTGACATAAACAATTTTCTTGAGTTTTAAAACAGCCAAAATGGTCGGGTTATTATAACCACGATTAAACACTTATAACTTGGTGGTGCATAGCGATTTTGGTAATAAATCGCGGTTAAAGTTTAACCCTGATTAAATTCTATTGGTGCATACGGGCATTATTAGTGTAGAAATGTGTCGGTATTTAAATACCGAGATTTTGATTAAGTAACTTGCCATCCGCTTCACGAATAAAGAGTAGTAACTGCAATGTTGCCAGGTCTGGTGATTTTTCACCAGATTTGGTGATTTTGAACCCCATCTGGTGATCTGGTGAAAACTTTTTAAAAAAGTCTAATTTCTGGTGATTTTTCGGCACTGATGATAAGCTTATATCTTAAAAAAAAGAGAGAAAAATGGCTTGATTGTGTTTTATTCTTCTTTGTTAAAAATGGTGACATCGATGCAAAAACTTATTGGTTTCAAAAGCGAAAAGCGTTTGTCTTTGTCTGGAAACTCTCTACTTCTCTGTGCCGAATATTTCTTAGTAGCGGGGGATTTACAGAATTTGTATTTGTTACTGTTTAATATATAGTGATTTCTAAAAAAAAAAAAAGGTCGTACCTTGGAAATAACACACATCTCATTTAAAGGTCTTGGCACCGGGGTGCGCACTCATGTTTATAGCTTAAACAACATGAGTCAAAAGCTTAAATGAGAGGTATGTTATTTTCGAGGTATGACCTTTTTTTTTTTTTTTTTTTAGAAATCACAGCACAGCATGATTAACATTAATTATGTTATTATATTATAATGCGAGAAAATTAAGAATCTGGTGATTTCTGGCAACTTTTAAAGCAAGGGTCTGGTGATTTTTAATTTTTTGACCTGGCAACATTGAGTAACTGTGTACTCAATCGCACGATAATTTCTTGAAGCGTGGTATGCCTTTGGAATGCGGTATTGTGGAATCATCATCATCAATTAGCCTTGTCGCGTCCACTGCTGGACATAAGCCTCCCGTAATCTGTGCCACTCCTCAATGCACTGCGCCGCCAATATCCAATTGTGCTAATGCGCTTTATATCATCAGTCCATCTAGTTGGTGGTCGACCTTTATTTCGGTAAGCCTCGTATCTCGGCCTCCATTCAAGAATTGTCTTGGTCCATCTGTTGTCAGTTATTCTTGCAATGTGTCCTGCCCAATTCCATTTTAACGTTGTTATTTTCCTGACGACGTCCGCTATACCTGTTCTTCTTTTTATTTCATTGTTCTGGATTCTATCTCTTAGGGAAATACCCAAAATGACTCTCTCCATAGCTTGTAGTTTGTTGATGGATTTTTTTTGTCAGAGTAAGTGGCAGGACACATATTGATTGAACACTTATTTTCTCTTCAGACATACCGGAAGTTTTGGAATACGGCGATCTTTTCTGTTTAGAATAGACCTTTTATCATATTATCATCTATGAAGTGAGATTAAAATATAGTAGGGAGCCAATAAGAGTCCAAACCAAAGAAAATTTATAGTTGTCTAAAGTTGCGATGGCCAAAAGTCAGCTGACTGACAGAATTATCAGCGTTCAGATGTCTTCTGACCATCCCATTAGTAGTTAGAAGGTTCCATTTGTCTTATTCAAAATCCTTAACCTTAACAGACGAGGTTGCCTCGTTAAGCAGTCCCAATTATAAGGTTTTATCTATGTTCAGCAGCATTGGAAGGTTGGAGTGCATCAGGAGAATTCTAGTTGTGCTGCAATGAGTAGCAGAGCAACACACGCAGTTATGGCATAAAAATGGCAAAACAGGAAATTATAGCAACCGTTAAATTATGGTAAAACTACCATAATTATGGCAAGGTTGGCAACGCTAATTGTAACTTTAGCAACAAGGTAATTTCCAAAGAAACAATTTTTTCTCCATAAAAATTATCTGGCTGGGAAAGATACCAGGATATGGACATAATGGGCCTAAATTACATATAGATAGTTTGAATCTGTTTGGTCAAACTAGGTAGTTAAAACAAATTTAAACTTGAGGTATCGTCGCTGGACCCTTGAAGGCTACAGGATCGCGTTCACAGTCGACAATGGAAGTTCGTAATGCGCGATATGGGGGCCTAATCTCGAGTGTAGACGAGATTTTTTGAATGCAGCATTCGTGGATATTTTTAATTGAGATTCCAGAATCGAATCTCACAGCGCTTCCCACTTCCCACAAACAATCTTAAGGCCATTTACAAAAGTCAGGTTTTCCTCTAATTTACTCAAGGCACAGAGGAATGATAGGTCGTCGCTGTCACTATACCCGGCGCAAGTACTTTCCTCCACTAAAGTTTCCAAGTGTAAAGGTAGTGTAAAGACAAGAACCCTTATTTATAGTCGTTGGTGTAAAGACACGGTTATGCCTCAGCGATAAGTACGAGCACAGAGGAATGATAGGTCGTTACTGTTCCAAACTTACAAGAAAAATTCTTATTTTCTTTGACCACATGTCAGTTCTTTTGTGATGTCGGCGATTAACTCCTCTGTGACTTGAATTTTATTTTTCTCGTTGCTTCACTACAGCGTTGCCAACCTTGCCATAATTATGGTAATCTTATCATAATTTAACGGTCGCTACCATATGCCATAATTTCCTGTTTTGCCATTTTTATGCCATAATGTACACTAAGAATGAAACAAGTGAAAAAGACCACCCGGAAACAGATGACATTTTATTTGAAGATGTTATTAATTATTAGAACATTATTTTAAATAGTTCATATTAGTTTTATGCATTTGTGATGTAAACCAAAGAATAATAAAAAGTATAAATTCAAATGACTTCCCGCAATTTCCGTTCATAAATCTACCTTATCCTTTGCTACCATAATTTTGAATGAAGTACCATAATTTCGAACAGTGTTGGCGCCATACCCATACCACTGGGAGGACACTCTCGTATTTTCGCCGAATTCTCTGGTGACCTTGAGATTTTCGAAGAGTTTTATTGGCTGTACATTTTCGCGCCAAGGATTTGATTACTTTTTTGTCTAGGATCACTCAGATTGCCTTGCATCTTTTTCTTTCATATTATGATCCAACAATAACAAACGATGATCGATGTGCTCCTTTCCTAATAAGATACTAGTTTATTTTTTCGACGGGATGAAATCATTTCATTCATAAATAGTTGTTCTAACCTCAAAATTTGGACAAAACTTTTCTTTTCTTTACGTCAAAATTTGGCCATTATTTATGTCCGTCTTAACTTCGGGCTTTGATTAAAGCGTTAAATATAAATAAACCATTATGGTTTACTGCTCAACGTGGTTGGCATATAATTTTTCAACTATCGAACTATTTCAAAATGAGAAGACGCAAAGGAAAAATATTTGTATTATTGTCACAACTTTCCTAATTCCCCAAGAGGTAATGTAAGTTTTTTTAAGTTTGCAAATACACAGCCACAGGTTACAAGTTATGAAGTAATTGAAAATAACTTGCCAGAATCCCAATGCCCCAGAATTTATAAGCCCTCTATAGAAACCGAATGTGCCATCAGGAAAATCATGATTGTTAAAATACAGATAAAGTAAGTATGTTTATTTCAATCAGCCAGTGTGTACACTGTACCACGATTATAATTAAGTACTTAGAAGTATTCTTTTTTTTAATTTAAAGAAGTAGTCCATTTATTAAAGAGACCATTGTTTTTTCAAAAAAAAAACAAGGACAGTTTGTTGAAACTGCGACTAGTAGCTTTATGTTGTTTTTTTGAAAAATCTTTTTTCTTTCACATACTTAGTAACACTGTATCAAAAGTTTTGTGTCAAACACAAAATGAATTGTTATTTTTAGGTAACGAAGAAGTTATGACTTATCAGGTTGATTGTGGAAAAGATGTTCCCGAGACCCTTTTCAGGCTAGTTTTATTTAATCTACGTAAGTGGTTTTTATTAATAATGATACAAAATTTAGTCATATATATTAATTTATTCTATTTTCATTAATACGTATTTGATATTTAAACAATACCATATTTTATTTAGCTAATCAAGATCTAGAAACCTTCAGTGTAAGAAGAAAGACAAGTGAAATATATCCAATCCTGGATCACGGGTTTTTAAGGAAAATTAACTTTTGTACATATTTTCCAATATTACTGTTTAGTAAGGTTAATACAGTTTTTATTATGGTTTTTGTTTCAAAAATCCATGTTCTTTACTTATTTGAAAGGTCTATACAGTCTATAAATGGTAAACTCACTCAATGTTCAAATTATTGTAAATAATTTATGCAATTGTTAATTTTGAGTGGCGCTTACTCCATTTTTGTATAAACCGGCGTTGAATGTCATTACCATTCCTTATTCCTAACTTTGTAATTATTTTTTTTTATTTTGTACTAAATTGCCTATAGATATTTCATAAATGTAGCCTATTAGGTTTAGAGCTTGCTTATTACAGATTGTGCTGGAATTAAAGATCAATAGCTGCATTTAGATCTTCGTATTTAGACTACAGGAGCATCAACAATAGATGTTTGGTACCTTAAAAAATTAATAGATGCATACAAAATAAGTGGATTTTCTGATACTTATTAGTCATATAACTGAATGTTTTAACAAAACTGTGATCATTTGGTAACTCAATATATATTTTAAATCTATTCCTGGTCTTTTTTTACCCTCTGGCATTCTTTATAACTCTAGTAATTTAATAGCCCTTAAATACATACTTACAAACATGATGCAGCAGGTAATTTCTTTGGGAAAGTTAATTGTTTTATTTCCTCTTTTATCTATTTAATATCAACTAGTTAAATTTTCTGTGTAGAAACATTTAATTATTAAATATAAAGTTGGATCTAAAATTGCTTAAATACTTCACAATAGGTCAAAATATGTGACTGTAATGGTAATGCATACAATCACATTAAAAATACAAGATCCGGCAAATTTTTGGCCACAACATTATTTGCTTAAAGACTGATATAGCACAGAATATATAGTTGCGTAGCTATATATTCTGTGCTGATAGTCGGCCTATCATCCCATTGAATATATCTGATTAGGAAATTAACAAGAATAATTCCCGCTGCAACTAATATCTATAATATGACAATAATAATCCAACGTTTAATGTACTCTATAAATAAAAGCCGAGCTTGCCTGCCTAAAATGTTTAAAAGAAACTAAATAAAATTGGGAAAATACACAAAGTTGTTAATACTATTGTGACTACCTCTGAGATAGATATATAGTGTTGCAAATTTGTGGTGTTGAAAGCTCCTAGCCTTGATAAAATTTAATCTATACCGATTTTTTTAATGTCCCTATTGTTAAGTGAAGGAAATTCTGTGGTACATACTATACTGTAAAACAAATTTAGTCTTGTTCAAAGATATATAATATAATAAAATATCTTTATCACAAAATATTAAAATAATAACAAATAAATCAATGGATTTGCTTCATCATATAAAGTCCCAGCAACACTAGAAATAGTAAGGTTAGAAAACGTAAAAGCTGCCAAACGTCGTAGTAAAACTACTATGTCATTCATAAATAAGGGGGACACCAGGCCAATGAAAATGCCGGATTTCGGCCTGGTTGCTATGGCACCCGGTGTCCCCTCCGCCATCTTGAAAAAAATCCTGATTGGTCAGAACCCGAAGTGTCCTCTCTGGTATAGCGACAGCGACGACCTATCATTCCTCTGTGCCCATACATAAGTATAAGTCACAAGTGTCTGGGGTGGCAACAGTGGCAACGCTGCTTCACTATTCATTCGTAAATAATTTTGTAAATAAAATAATTGTAAATAGTAGGAGTAGAAACAAAGTAACAAAAACAAACCCTATATATTTTCTTTGATAAGCAGCAGCGCAGTATCTATTGTACCCAATCTATGCAATTCGTGATAAGCAACAGGCAAATTGTAATAACAATGAACTAGACTTAGATAAGAGTTCTATATGTGTATACCTATCTTTAATGTAGTTTTGTAACTCAGTACTGTGTTTTCATGCATTACATATATTTTGCTAGTCCTAGAATAAGAAAAAATTCAAGGTCTTAAATTGTAAAATGTGTGGTCAGTTCCTACAATGACTTCAATTTTATCTCAAGTCCATTCTTCAGTGGGTAAGTCATTAAGTAAGATTTTGAAGCTCCATATAAGTACCTACCTACCTACTATTAGAAAATGATGTCAACAAAGCTGGCTAAAAACAAAATAGTTAGATATCTTTTTGACCTTATAATTCTTAAAAGAACTTTTTCTCGTCAATTCCTGCAGAAGCCAAAATTTCTATGACTAATGGACAAAACAAAAAGCAAACTATTACTTAAAAGCAAAAAAATACTAGGTATTTAAGGTATATCCACTGTTCAAAAACTTATTATTTATTTTCTTTTGTGTTTAAAAAAAAATGGCTTTACCTGATATAGGTACCTAGTTGCCTAGAAGTATTTAAAACCTTTAAATATTTTATAGCCTGCATACAGCCTTTGGCTCTTGTAGGTTATTTTCATGTTTATTAACTATACTTACTGTTTTTTTTGTGAAAAATAATTTTTTATTGTAAATTTTATTATATTTAGCAAGACGAGTAGCGAGATATATAGTGAATAAACATATCTTATCTTATCTTACATCATTTTTAAGATTTAATAATTTTAAAATCAATTAATTATTTAATTATTATTATCTAAATAGTTAGTATCTACTGACAACTAATCCATTCCTATTTTTACACAGAATTAGTAATGTAGATCTAAGCATAAAATTAAAACAAATAAAATAGGATGTATTTCCTGAACTTAGCCAAGTTTTGGAATTGTATTTATTAATATAATTTTTTAGCCTAAATTAAGTGTAATAATAATATAAGTACATATAGGGTTTCAAACAAAAAAATATTACTAAAAGCAACAAGCAATATTTTAGGGTCAGTATTATTATTGACAAGCAGTAGTCGAGTCATCACAAACAAATATGCATTTCCACCACATCGCGCATATTGTACCTGTGTCTGGCGATGGCATTAAAATGCCTTATTTTATATACAAAATATTATAAAAACGAATTTCACGAGATTTCAGTGGCGCGGCGTCCTTGGAGAATTTTAAGATAATATCATTTGTAATTTTAATAGAAAATAAAAAATTAACATGAATAGCGGCAATATTTCCGACAGACCATAAAAACGCTAACTAGTTTAACATTGATTTTGTTGCATTATTTCAACTTAAAAATTTACATTTATACAATTATTTACATTGCTGGCTTACAACTGGCTTTGGTAAAATAAAGAAGTTTAGAAATGATAAATTGTGCTACCAAAATACTATTTTTATTGCATATTTGGTTTGAAATTTGTTTTTATTTCACATAGGTAGGATAGACAATGTAATGTATCCATTTATTTGAATTTCATGAATACCACTTGGAAATAGTTGCTGAAAAATATATTTATTCCATCTTTAGTAAAATAGAAACGACACTTTTCCCAAACTATTTTTTATTTGGTGTGACTAAGATTGATCATTTATTTAAATTGTATAAGTAAATTCGAGAAATATATTGGAAGTAATTTAAGCATCAGTGATTAGTATATATGAAATTCACTAAAAAGTTTAAAATTTAGTCTATTAAATATTTGGATCTTATACAGTGATCGGCAAAAAGTTGGGAACATTTTTTTCAATTTTTTTATTAGAGTACCAAAAAAAGGGTGCCCAACCAATTGTGTTAGGGGGACTATTATGTCCAGGGCTTGGATACTTTTTATTTAAGTCACTTTTGATTGGGAGAAGGTTTTGGGGGAAGGAGATATGTTCTTTTTGGAAGTCACCTTTGATCGGGAGATACGTTTTTTTAAGAGTCACTTTTGATTTTGAAAGTATCCTGTGCCCATCCTAAAAATATCGGGCCCACTTTTGTGCCCACCCATTACATTTTTTCTAGCGGCGCCACTGGAAAAGACGCTAATTTGTGTTGTTAGGGTATAAAAAAGAGTTGTATTACAGTCTCAGTATGAGAGGTTTTATGGAAAATGGGGAAAACGTGTCTTTCATTTTCTCTCTTAATATCGAAAAATTAATAGAGTTGTCAATTTCTTGGTCTATTGTAAACTTGGTATTAACTATTAATATAAAATTCCTTGTTCTGTTTAAATAAAATATTATCTTAAATCATTTGTAGAATATCAACCTATTGCCGAATCGACCGCACAAGATATATACAATGAGGAAAAAGATCAAGTGTTGTGTCACATAGATAGTTACAAGAAGTCGAAAAGAGTTATTTTTTATCATTTAATTAGTTGTGTGTTGATTGGTATTCCTTATGTGATATTTAAATCATACCCGAAGGTTAGATGTCCGTTTAAGTATCAGAAATGTGCCATAAAGGATGCCGAATTGTTCTTAGGTATGTATAAAATATTGATTTTTTACTTTTTTTTAACGTTTACACCTGTATCGCCCTAAGGATGACCTCTTATATAACCCAACAAATCTACCCATAAATTGTAGATTAATATTAATTTTACAAGGTAGCTAACATCTGCTGTTAAATTATAATTACTGTGTGAATTTGACCCATATCTAAGGACCCCTTTTTAGAAAGCAAAAGTGTATTGATTTTGTTAGAGTTACTGATGTTGCCGTGGACATCAAACTTTGGTAATATTTTAATTCTTATGCATTTTAAATTAGATTTAAATAATGTCGAGTTCGGCACTCGTAATGTATTCTAGACAAATCTGAAATTTGTATATTTTAGAATTTTTTATTGTCTATTTTTTCTCTTTATACGATTGTAAGTTGTAGAATTACATCATTAATACACTCTCTAAATATTTTTTTAACGATTGATCACATTATTACTAATGACTTTAATGCCCAAGAAATTCCAATTCTATCATTAAGGGACCCCGAAATTATTGGTGTCAGCTTAGAATTTGAAGATAACATCGATAAAGCAAGATTTATATTTAAGATAAATTTGGGTAATGAAATAATTTCCAGCCTAATCGAAGAAATAATAAGAGCAGATTGGAATTACACCTCTACAAATGTAAACATAATTTACTTGTATTTTATTGATATAATTATTCAAATAGTAAAGGATAAAATAGCACCAAGACAAAAACACAATATATTATAAGTTTATATTGGCTAAAAAGGAGAAATATTATCAAACTAAACGTAATGAAATTACTTCTTTATTATGTACTGAAAAATAAAGCAATATGATCACATCGTAGACGGGTGCAAAGAAGATGGAAAGAAGATGCGGAGAATACTAAAAAAACTGGTAGGAAATTACAATCAACAAATAGTTCTAACGGATATCAATATGAAAATGATTT
Source organism: Polydrusus cervinus (assembly GCA_935413205.1). Lineage (NCBI taxonomy): Eukaryota > Metazoa > Arthropoda > Insecta > Coleoptera > Curculionidae > Polydrusus > Polydrusus cervinus. Next base: position 12,598,600 of record OW284518.1, read on the forward strand.
TTTGATGGGTCAATAGAGGAGAATTTTAATAGTCTGACAGGAAAATACGGTTAAGCGAATTATTTTCAAATGCAACAGATATACCCCAATAATAAACATATTACAGAGTTTGAACTGGCTGTCTGCAGAACAGAGCATTAGAAGGGCGAACTTCGTTCGAATATTTTTGTTATATAATAGAATAGAACATAATATGCAGTTACCAAGATATTTATGCTTTTCATAATAATACCATTCGTTCTGGGCAATACCATAAAATTAAGGCAGTTAAGACTACACCCTTACAAAGCTCGTTATCGTTTATTTGAGGGTGTTTGACTTTTTAATGGCCTCTCCCAGATAGAAAAATGCAAATGGTGATTTTATCAGAAAAGAATATTATTATTTCAGGAAAAAGTAGATTGGGATTTCTAATTCTTGTAACTAACATTTAAACACTTGTTTTGTGATATTACAGTTTTCTTTCCATATACTAGCCAATAAAAATTATTGTATTTTCGATTCGATTTTTTAGTTTGCTACAGCCTAGATGAAGTATTAAGCAGTTAATCATGTAGCAGTAATTTAAAAATGGGATTTTAGCATTCTAATGCAAAGGACTTATTCATCTTTTCTATAAACTGCCCAAACTATGCAGTCTAGAACCTTTATTGACAGAAGGGTTTTATATGTTCATTATTGCACAGTAAGAGCATATTTTCATTTATTTGCTTCTTTAATGTTGGCTATTTCTTTCATCTAATAGCCAATTTAAGACATTTTAACGTAATAATAAGACACAAAGGAAAATTAAAGTGTTGATTCATCCTGGGACTTTACCTTCTTAGTCACAGTTATGTTGAGCAGACAGACATCTGATAAATTTGTTTTGCATATTTGGGAAATCAATATCTTACAGAGATTAAGTTGTGAACAGATGTTATTTTACATTGTCAGAGAAATAATCACGCAGTGTAATTTTTTGGATCGTTTTGAAGAAAGTCAAAATTAGAAATAGTTACAGGGCTTTTGTCCATATAACGGGGTACTTTGACACCCGGGGTAACTTGCTACATTTTTTCCTATGAAATAGTTTGTTTGTTTCTGAAAATTTCTGTGATCATAATTTGTAAGCGTGTTTCTAGGGTGAAAAAAAATATTTGCAAGGTAACATTTGTACTTTATTTAGAATTCCATTTATTTTCCTATAAAAGTTCTTTGATTTTTATAGCTGTAAGATGTTATAAATTGACCTGTTTGAGGTTATGCTCATTTACCAGAGCTCAGATTAATATTTTTTGAATAAAAAAAGTCGAACAAAGAGTTTTGTTAAAAAATGGCATACCGAAAGCTCAGAAAAATGTAGAAAAAGAACTGGACCGATTCTTAATTTTTTAGGGCCCAAAGAATGCATAATACACGGTCAATATTAATATTTTATGCCAAATTATTAACCTGGTATAGTAACTCCAAATCACTGGATTCTTTGGCACTAAACGGCACATAAGCGCTGGTATTGGAAGAAACTATCTTCTGACTAATTTCTACCCCTAAAGTCTCATCAGGTTGTCATCCCGAAAAACACACAAACTACCATTCATTTTGTCAGGGATAACGAACGCGAACCTAAGTGTTATTTTTTCCATTGACATGTTTAATGTGAATATGAAGTGCCAACAAGCAATCTTGACTTACTGAAACAGGGTTTAGATTTGTAATCCAGGCCCTAAAATATATTACTCTTAAAAAATCATCAATTTTGGTGTGATAAGCGTCTAATAGATATACTTACCACCTAAATTCCTCAATTAATGCCGTACCCAAGTTGTTATGTCACGTGCCAGCAATGACACTCGTGCCATTGGTTTGGCATCACTGCATTATATCATGTGGCCATCAGAATCATTATTCTATTTTAATTTGCGGTGTTGCCAAATTCAGGCAAAATATTGTTTTAAAATTTTTTACAATTTATAAAAGCGTTTACTGGTTTGTAGTACCTGTCTACTTCATTTAAATGGAAATTTGAGTACGTGTAAACACTTGCATTTATTTTTGTTTTATATAGTTTATTTCAACAATTCTCTATTTTTAGTGCGCGACGGTCATGGAAATTACACAGAGGCGAAAGTGGAAACAGTCGACATTCGTTTGCCTCGTCTCGATTTAAATGGGGAAGTAAAATATTTTTTCCATCAACATACTAAGTACGTATGGGTACCCGAAAGGGAATCATTTGGTACCTTAAATCAACTTATATGGTTCCAATTGGAATGTGACGAGTATCTGAATAATACCAGTGGATTATCGGACGACGAATATTCTGAATTGTGAGTAATAAATTCGTCGAGAAAAATTATTGTTCTACCTAAAGACCGTAAAAAATAGGAAAGTTTATGTTTTAGTCAAAGCTGTGAAAAATTTTATATAAGAACAAAGGTTGTTTGGGGCGATAGATGAAAAAGGATGGTAAACCCTAATGTTTGCGTGCTTACGGTAGTGAAAAATATAGTAACGGGAACTTGGATATATAAAACCTCTCTTTGCACTTTTATTATTTAAGAATCCTACTAACAGCAAAAAGAATATCTTTATTCTTATCCAAATAGCTAACTTTTTCTCTCAACTTTTAGATATAAATTGTATGGTCCTAACAGAATTGAAATTGAAATTAAATCCTATTGGAGGTTATTTGTAGAGGAGATTTTTAATCCTTTTTACATGTTTCAAGCTTTCTCTGTCGTGCTGTGGTGCGTAGACGATTATTTTATTTATGCGGCATGTGTTATTGTGTTAACAATATTTTCCAGTATTACTTCTTTGATACAGACACGAAAGGTAAGACTAATGTGTAGTGTAGCTAATAATAAGTAAATTCGAGGTTTGGAAAGAAAGCCCTATCTTCCTTCCTAAATTTATTAAATAAAATTAGTGCCTACGCGTTTTGGCCAAATAGGCCATCGTCAGGACATGCTGTAAGAAATAAGGTATATTATGTTACCTACATTCAAAGGGTATAGGAATCATATTAAGATTTTTAATATTTTTGGAGTTATTTTGGCTTGTATGTCCTGTGTACCTGATTGTGCTGTATTTTTGGTTTGTGGGAATGTGGTGTCCCCAATAGAGGAGTTTTTGTGTCTTTTGTCTTAGTTTTTTCTTGATTATTTTTTTATAGTTTTTGTTGTGTAATCGTTATTTGTAGCATAGTATTTAGTTCATTTTGATAATCAATATGAGAGGAATATTCACTAATCTATGTACCATGCTATTGAATGCAGCTAGTTTAGTTTGTTTGGGATTTTTTGAGTCCGCGGGTATACCTATATCTGTGGTAGTTGGTTTTCTATAAATTTTGTAGGATAATTGATTGTTTTGATTTTCTATTGTGAGGTCTAAGAAATTAATTTAATGATCGGGTTCTTTTTCTATGGTAAATTGAATGTTATTTAGACTATTAAGCAAATTGAACACTACGGGAAACCACATTCCAACAAACCAAAAATACAGCACAATCAGGTACACAGGACATACAAGCCAAAATATCTCCAAAAAACTTAAAAATCTTAATATTATGTATATACAAGTCAACAATGCCAAATAGAAACTAAAAAGAAACTTTCACAAAGTGGGGACTACCAAATACAATGAGATAACTGTGATACAAACAGGCGGAAATTTCAACACCAGGCTTAAAGAACACAGAACATATATTAAAAAAAAAAAAATAAATAAAACAGGAATAGCGGATCACTGCATACAGGAAAACCACAAGAAAAGTTATTCATCTATATCTTAAAATTAAAATAAGCTTTCAACAATGTATACCTTAATTTTAGTTTTATTACATGTGTATAATACCCATCAGTTAAAATACAAATACTATTGTGATGTCACGTAGAATTTAAAAAAATTATTATTCATCATGTAAACCATAATTTTAATTTTATTACATATTTAGGGTATAAATACCATAATAACAATACGTAGTATTTAGTAGCTTTTTGTACTCATTCCCTTTAATAATGATCTGAAAAGATCGAAACACATGTCAGGAAACTGAAACATAACAAGTAATCAATGTTTTATCTTCCATACACTGGAGATTTTGTTTCACCACGAATGTAGCCCAGCTCAAATAAGTTATAAAAAAAGTTGTTTCTAAAGCATGAGGAAGGTGTATTTCCACGGCCACTGGGCAACTTTAAGTTCTATAGAACGAAAAACTACGGTTTCAGCTTTTAAATTCTTGAATATAATACTGAGAAAATAGTTAAACAACATACGAAACCTCTTGTAACAACAAATTTAAGCAAACGTCCCTTTATTGCAATGGTAAATCGCCCTTATTAAACAGTACATATGGTGTAAAAATATGAGTATCAAACAAAATTGCGGAATAGTGAAAATTTTACTAACTTAAGTCCTCGAGTTTAAACTTCACATTGTTTTGTAAAATAGGTTTTTTTTCAAAATCAAAGTTTAAAGCCCCAAAAAAATAAAAATACTGGAAAAAAGTACCAAACTCCATGGAACATGACTCGTTTTAGGCATTTTTTCTTAATCCTTATATCAGAAACTTATAAAAATGCGATTTTTCTTTTGGTAAATTGTAAAATTTAGAAACATCGCGTCGTTTTATCGATATGTGTATTGTGTATTAATTTGTTCTCTAAATTCCAGCAAAGCGAAAATCTCCATAGCATAGTAGAATCGTCTAAGTGTCACGAAGTATCCGTATTAAGGAAAACTCTTGAAAAAGAAACTTGTCTTATAATCAACCCCGAAGAACTGGTCCCCGGAGATTTAATAGTCCTACCAGCGGCAGATTTCGTTATGCCTTGCGATGCAGTTTTGATAACAGGCCAATGTATCGTCAATGAAAGTGTCTTGACAGGTGGGTAGAAGTAATGACATCGAAGAGGAATATTGCACTCAAACATTAGAAATATAATTCTCGTCAACATTTTTCTTAAATATTCGCCTCAAATTAGTTTATCTGCAGTTCATTTTAACTTTTATTAAACAACTTGGAAAACGTCACGGGATTTAAGCTGTCATGGAAATGTTAAAAAAATGCCCTAAAATATCAGAAAAACGTTGGGGTATTTGGGGACAACGGGAAATTATAATTTTTACTTATATTAAGAAGACAAGATTGAATTTTGCGAATGCGGCCGAATATTTTCCTTATATAAAAAATCCTATAAGAAGTCTTTCCCAAGAACTACAGCGATGATTTACCTCACATATATAGAACCCATCACAACGCTAGTTTTCATAGCAAACACCTTGGTAACGAGGTCTTACCTGATAAGACCTACCGCTAGCTCGATAAGACCCCTGTAGCTTTTTGTCAAACAAACAGTAATTTATTTCAAGAAATCATCATAACCCTTACAAAATAAAAGTGACACACAACAGTATTTGAGGTGATTTTGGGGCACAAACATAACTTAATTTTTACATTAGAAATGTTTTATGACAAAAGGTATGCAAGATTAAACCCAGTGTGCTTTGCTTTGACGTGAGCTTAAGAAATCTTGGCGTTTTTATGGCAACCGTGATGACAACAAGCGAATTTGATTTTTGACGTTCCACGCGTTTGATTTAGTCTTGGATTCTTAATTAATTCTTAGTTGTGGCGCGTTTATAAGCTCTCAGGATCATATCAGATTATAAGTAAAAATTACTTTTCGTGAAAACTTGTCAGAAAATCGATTTCTTGTAAAAAAAATACAGCGGTATTACCGATATCGGTATATTACTGTTGATAATTCCATCAGTCATAATCAAGTTTGTACTACTACTCTGTGTACTCTAATCATACAAATCCATAATTTTTGACTATTTATATATTTTTTATAATGTATACTCATTTAACTTAATACCGATTTAATATTATTTATAAATATATTTTAAAAATATATTATTATATTTGCTTTACCAAAATTAGAGGTTTCTTTTGCATATCTTGGTATATGGGTATTAAAGTGTAACTACGGTACCCGCAAAAGTTTATTATAGATTAGAAATTAACTACCGTACATGTTTTATTTTAAAATAAAAATTGCTAGTTTTCAGGAAATATACCACCAAATACCACTCAAGCATTATAATTAAACAGATAATTTCTGCATTCAAGCGTGTTGTATAGTATTGTAACTGCATGCATTGATTTTCATTTTCGATTAAATCAAGAAAAAACCCTCCTTCTGCGAAGTCGGGCTATTTCGGATTTAAAAAAAAAATGAAAATCAACTCATGCAGTTATTATACCCGAAAATTCGCTTTATTTATAAATTCTGGATAATTTCACATCATTAACGTAAATATAATTTAATTAACATTAGCTAGAACAAGACAACAAATTATACTTTTCTCCCATAATATGAGGTTAATTATGTTTGGTTTTATCTTAGCACGGTCTGATTGATCGATGGTCATCACAGAAATGTGCTCTTTGTTGCTGAAGTAAGTACCTAAAGGTAAGTAAGTGTAGGTAAATGCCTAACATTACGCGACACTGTCTTTTTGTTTCGTTGTCCATCCTTGACATTGGCGTTAGTTTTTCTATCATTATACTGGTGGCAATAACTCACACAACATTCCTCGTATCGGGTCGCCAGGCTGGACCATAAACCTAAAAATACGTTTTAGTAGGTACTTTTATTGATTTTCATTTTGTTTTAGGGGAAAGTGTTCCAGTTACAAAAACTGCTTTACATTCCAGCAATGAAGTGTACACCATAAATACCCATAAACGAAACACCTTATTCTCAGGCACGTATATTCTCCAAACAAGGTAATTTTTTCTTTTAAGGTACCTACTCCTTTCCCTGATACACACCGTCATGTCGGATAATTCTCAAGTGTAACTCGTCAAAAGCTCGCCCTTTTAACTTTTATGTATTGGAACTCAAAGTGTTCCTCCATTGTTATATTATTTAAAAAAATGTTAATATACAAAAGGTTAGCATTCATCTTTAGAAGAACAAATAAAATTAAGAAAAAATGTCATCTTAACGGAGCTTCAAATTTAATTGTATTAGATATTGTATAAAGGTTATAAAATGGGAAGGAACATAGCACCAAAATAAGGAATACATTGTGAAAAGGGAGCTTATGTGAGGTTGATAGTGTTTGTGATACTTGTGTCGGATTGCACAGAGAATTTTAATAATAATTAACTAACCAGCAAGTTTGACTGTGACATACATGACATTTTCAGAAATATATTTTTACTCTCGTACTGGCCCGGTTACCTTAATTGTTAATTTACTAATTAGGCACCTTTGATTGTGAGTATGTATATAATGCCTATCAATGTCATTTATGTCACAGTCAATCTTGCTGGTTAGTTAATTCTGGTTAAAAATCTTTGTGCAACCCAACATTGGACTGTCATAAGAGTTTTAAGTCTAGAATTAAAAGATTGTGTTAACAACCAGGTGTGAAAGAGAAATTGTTTTAAATGAAGTGATGAACACTATGGGTTCTGCATATCTTGAAAGCTTTGTTTTGGTTCAAACTTAGAACAGTCTGCACATCCGCAGTGGCTTATTTATGTGTTTGTTCAGTTTAGAATCGATTCCGAACTAAAATTTAGTATTTTGATTATATTTCGAACTGGTTTGTAACCCTTCTCAAACTATCTTTGTAGTTTAAGCATTTTGATAGCACCGATTCGGGAATTTTAGTTGACGCATGTGCAATTCCTCAGCCAGGAATACAACAAATTATGGTAATTCCTCTTGCGTTTCTAAAAACTTAGGATTGGTTGTTAGAAAAATATTTACAATTTATTTAAGCTATTTTTGTATCCATTTTATGCACATAAATAGGCAAGAAAACTGGAACTTTATTTGAAATTATCGAAAAATCTGAAAAAATGTGTTTTTTAAATTTTGAGGTTACGGCTAATTTCCTCTTTTTACTGTTTTGATTTCTTTGATTATGAAACGATTCCAAAACAGTTCACGGATTTATTTTATTGTAAATTGAGTTCTGCGCAGTTCTCGAGCTGTTTGGGATCAATCCTTATTGCACAACCAAAACAAAGCTGATGTCACATCGTGACAAAGAGGGGTGCACATATTGTAAGGATAAACATGTTATTTTAAAACTAAAATCGATATATTTTAAGAAGTAGTTTTATAAATAAACTTTTTAACCTTTAATAAAGGCTGGAAACGCCACCACGTTTCCAAAAAAAGGAATTATATATAAGACCTTAAAATCTGCTTTGGTTGGCATAATGTGTTTCTCCTGGAAATCGCACAACTGTTTTGTTTTTAAGTAAGACCAGCTATATATTTTCAATTACTCAGACGATGAGATTCAACCAATCACTTTCTCAAATATTTCTATTTCGATATTTTGTTTCGGTATTTACAGTTTTGTTTTTATTCTTTAACAGAAATGTCGACGTTTTAGGGTTCCTAGATCGCAAAAACACGTTTCTCATTTTCGTGGGTCCGTCGGTATATCTGTTGATTCGAAAGCTTAAAAACTACTTGACAATGAAGAAATTCTGTATGCTATATTTTGGGTTTGCTATATACAGGTTAAGCCTAAAAAAGCTCTTCATTTGTTTTTAATATAATTTCAGTATTATTGCTTGAATTAACTATATTGTACCTTTAGTTTAACACTTTAGGTATTTTTAACGATTCCATTTATACAGGTGGTCATTTAGCACCGCTAATGCGGTAATCAAAGAGTTATTCATTATGTTAACTAATGCAGATTTGTAATACCCAAATTTTTCTGCATCCTGAATTAAAAAAAAAATGTATTTGCCAAATTAATATTTTAATAAATTAACTACATTTTTCCCTTGCTGTGACTACCTGACATAGTTTTCAGGCTACTGTGACAACCTAATTTTCAGGTATTATGGGGGTGAAAATGTTTTGGCCAGAGTGGTCGGAACAAGTTTTGACACGACCAAAGGACATTTGGTGAAAAGTATACTTTTTCCCACTCCCGTGAATTTACAGTTTTATAGAGATGCTCTGAAATTTGTCTTCGTACTATTTACAATTGCCGCAAGTGGTATGGCTTACGTTTTGTTTCTCTATGTAGAACGTCAAGTAAGTGTTTGATATTATTATAAAGTTAAAATGAAATGTGATAACTGTCACCTCTCTACATGTAACAACATCAAGGTTGCTCTTGTTTTGATTTTCTTTTTCACATTCAGATGACCCCTAAACTTTTCCATTTCCAAAGTATCAAACGTAAAAAGTAATTCAAAAAATTAAAAAGGGGAAGAGAATATTTAAATTTATATATATTATAAATAATATTTTAAAATAAAAGCTAAGAAATCTAGGGAAAAACTGTATAATTAATTATGTTTATTCGGTATTGAAATTATTATTTTAGTTTAAGTATTATTTTTCTAAGTGAATCAAGGTTCATGTTGTACTAAGCAGAGCATTCTACTTAAACAACTGTTCCTGGATTTTTTTTTATCACCGTAAATAGTATTATGTCGTGACTCCGGGGCGGTGAAATTGTTGGCATCTTTGTTCTTTTGATGATTTTTTTAATAAACATTTTGAATTATTAACATTAATTGTTCTAGGCGACCTCTTGTTTCATGAGTTATGGCCTTCAACATATTTTACGATAATATAATTCAATGCTCAGCAAGTCATTCTGCCAGGGTAGTAGTCGTTTTAGTTCTCGGTGCGTTTAGATTGACTAATAGGTTGTGCTCTACAGTTTTTCACATGACTTTTATATAAATAATTATCGTTCTAGATTCGCATATGACAAAATCAGTGCCGCCGTACCTAAAAAGAAATGCGCTGCAGGCGAAAATTTGAGAATTAAGGTATGAGGTTATTGAAGATATAAGTCATTTTTTTTCTAAGATGCACTAGCTTGTCAAAGTGCTTAAAATGTACTTTTTAATTGGTAATATTTGAAAAACTATTCAGTTTTTACGTTTGATCTGTAAACAAAATACGTTTAAAATTTCGAGACAAATTCAAAAAATCATATTTTATCTAAAATAACATTTGACAGCTACTTCTGGTATAACCGGAAGTAATAGAAGAAAGGTCAATATTTTTGGTAAAGAGGATACATCAAAAAATATTATCTCGCAAAGCATAAAGAATATATTTTCAGTTATATTTTTTAAAGTTCTAAAGAACGCTCGTCGTAAATCATCCTGTATACTACAGTATCATTTTTTAGGCTGCCACAAAGGAAATTGTAGTGAGAACCCTTGATATAATTACTATAGTTGTACCACCAGCCTTGCCTGCGGCCATGGCTGTCGGCTCAGTCTACAGCCAAGCAAGATTGAAAAAGCTCAAGATATTCTGCATAAGTCCTCCCAGAATTAACGTTTGTGGTAAAATTAAACTGGCTTGTTTTGATAAGGTACGGTTAGGATAGTTCCTAGAGACATATAAGATCAAATTATAAATGATTTAATTCTAAATCACCCTTTTTTCACACTCAAATCCGAGCGAGTCATTTATCGTATCTGTTTTGAGATTTTAAAATTGGTTCAATTTGAGCTAGGTTTTACTGAAATTAAAAAAATTAATGAAAATATGAACTAGCTATAATGTTCTTGATGAAACCGACCAACTTTACAATTCAAATGCAAAAACTATCAAATTTGAGAATAGTGATAAAGCCCAGGTGAATAAACGAAGAGACAGTAAATACTACTTCGATCAATCAATTTAAAAATAGACTAGACAGAGACGTTAAACAATGGAACAACTCATTCGTCCATTTCACGCTGTGATATTTGCATGTGATATACTATAGTATGAGTCGAAAATAATAGTCAGTGATTTATGGCTTTCATATAGAGTGTAGTGGGTTGTATGAAGTTAGGGGAGACAATTCCAGTGTTTTTTTAAATTTTAATAGAGCAGAATATTTATTTTCGTGAAATTTTTTTCCTCTGACTTTATATAAGCCGTTGATCTCGATATGAAAGCGATGAGTCACTGACTATTATTTCCGACTCATACTATAGTCTCATCGATTTTTACTGCTTACTATTGTTAAGCAACATTAATAATAATAATAATTATAAAGTAATTTAATTTGTCTCCCAGTATTGATCGCTCGACACCGATTCGATGATAGTAAAAATCATAATAGGAAGTGATCAAAGCGAAGGATAAAATTAAAGATTTTTTTGGCCACTGTGTATCTTAATTTTTAGGAATACGTGTTGAAATTTCTGCTTGCTAATCGGCACACCGTTATAGGTGTATCGTGAGATAAATCATATTATATATTGTAAAGTATCTGTTTAGACGTGATGTCTTACCCAAATAGGGCCCTAACTAAAATTTTAATATATTTATGATTTCATTAGTTTCAGTATAGATTAAGAGTGAAGTCTAGTGACGCATTCCCCACTTCGTTTTTTGATCAATATTTCGTCACTCTTTCCTTTTATACAAAAATCGGCCAAATACCCATATTTAAAGCATAATTACCTACAATTTAAAGTTAAACAAGTTTGAATTTATAAAGTAATAAAAGCAGAAAAAGAAATATGGACAAATTTCACAAAATTTCGTTTTTTGCTTTTAATAATTCACTAATCAAAATTTATTTAGTTCAAAACTATAGGTAATGGCTACTCAAGGACGGGTATTTGGCCCCTTTTTGAATCAAGCGAAAAGGATAAGAAATATTCATCAAAAAATGAAATGGCGAATACATCACTAGACTTTACTCTTAATCTATACAGAAACCAATAAAATCACGAAGATTTTAAAATTTTAGTTAGGGCCCTATTTGGGTAAGACATCACGTCTAAACAGATCCTTTACAATATATAATATGATTTATCTCACGATACACCTACAACGGTAGGCCGCCTAGCAAGCAGAAATTTCAACACGTATTCCGTCATACTCGGGTCACTTGGGCGACGGTTCTAAGCTCATACATTGCTGGCCCATCGGAAAATGCGCTCAAAATAAAATCTTATTGCTTGAATCCCACGCCACAATGTGAGGAGATATTAAGAATTCATCGCATAGGCATACCTGTATTAGTGTATGGTGATTTATTTAAAATAGTAAAGTTTTACCAGTGAAGTGGAAGTGGGTAGGCGTTTTTATTTTTTAAATACGTGGTTTATGCAAGTACATTTTTATTTTAATAATGATTTTTTTTGCGACCATTTGAGGCAGATAAAAAGGACTTATTACAACATATTAAATTACTTTCGGTACCGACTTTCCGGCACAGTCAGCCCTTATAAAAGGTATTCACACAAAATTCGATATCTACAATTTATCGCGTAATTAAAGCAGTAGATGATCCGAGATAACCTTGATTATAATTACCAGTCATTGAAAAGTTTTAAAGGTATTTTATTAAATTGCGGATTTACACATAAACAAATTGATAATCCAATGGTTATATTATAATAGAATTGCGCCGTCTTGTTAAAAATCGTCAAGAATATTTGCGTAAAATAAAATAATACCACGAATCAAATAGTTATATAATACATATGTATATCTAGACGAGACATGGTTTAATACTCATGCACAGCCCTCTTTACTCTAAAGAGGGCTGGGTACTCATGATGTCTCACCGAATAGGAGCAGTGATCACAATGGTAATACATGCTAATCTCGCTTTACCCTCACTGCAGATTCAGTTAGGTTTAGGGCAACAAAGTTGGTTGTTATCGTTGGTATTAATTTAAAGATTAAATTGTTTCTCATATGTTTGTTTTACTCAGTCTTTGTATATAATAACTATTTTAGACAGGAACGTTGACCCACGATGGCCTTGATATGAACTCTGTTATAGCCTGCAACAATGCTCAATTCTCCGAGCCGATAACGGACATAAGTCATTTAGATGAACAATGCAAATTTGTGCAAGGAATGGCCACTTGTCATTCATTAACTAGAATTGGTGGAAAATTGAACGGGGATCCCCTGGATTTGAACATGTTTGAATTCACCAAATGGGTAATTTATTATTTAAGTTGATGGTATCAGCTAAGTTTTGATGTACCAGATTTGTGCTTGTTTTGCTCTTACTATAAATATTTTCAAAAATGGGATATAGCATAGTTTTTTGTACACAAAATATCATTTACATCTTATTATTTATTTTATTTTATCAATTATTATAACAATCTAAAATGAATAAAATTGAATCTGCAAAAGTATCATCACAAAATTATAGATTAACTAACCGGTCCGACTTTGTAATGAAAAATAATTGTGTATTTAAAAATATATGTAATCGTAGAAATTCTAAAGTAATAAAATAATTTAAAAAGTGTAAAAAAATATTATAATACAGTATTTTAATATAAATACAGGGTCCTGCGCCTCACCTCCCGTCTTCTGTAGCTCACTTATTAATTAAGTTAGGATTATGACGTTTTGCAGGCTTTACCTGTATTCTAGGGCGCATTTCAGGAAAATATTTTTGTTTATACAGGGTGTTTCAAAAAAGTGTGACGTCATAAGGATATGTTTTTTTAGATTACATGCCATATATTTTCTTACTTATTTGGATGCATCTTGTAGTTGCTTACATACCCCTAGAATTTTAATGAAATCGGTTCGGTATTAAAGGCGAAAAAAAATAAAAACTAAAAAAAAATCAGTTTTGCACCACTGGTTTTAAAAATTAATAAAAATTAAAAATAATGTCTCGTTAATAAAATTATACAAAGGTATTTAATAAATAAGGTCTCACAGTTTCGTTAACCAAGTTTGATTAATACGAATTATACAGGGTGTCCAAAGTTTATTGTCAAACTTTGCAAACTTTAAAGCAATTTATTTTTCTTATTTCAAATTGGAACCCCTGTATATTATTATGTCATTCGATGCAGAATTAAAATTCAAACATTTATTCTAATTACAACCCTATCGCAATTTCTAATGCATTTAGACTTATTTGCAGAAAACTCATTTTATCAACTATTCCACCAGTCATTATTATATAATAAATATCAAAGGTAAATAAAAACAATTTATTGATATTAAAAACTAAAAGGACAAATAAAAATTCTTTTAGCATGCTCCTAATATGAAAATCATATCTACGAGCTTTTCTTGGTTGTATTCCATTACAAAAAATAATATAGCTGAAATAATTAATACTAGGTAATCTAATAATATTTGAAATTATAAAATAACTAAAGTCAAAATGGGCTATTGTCACTTTAATAAACTTTAATACCAATAAATTGTTTTTCAAAGCCACCTTTGATATTTATTATATAATAATGACTGGTGGAAAGGTTGATAAAACGAGTTTTCTGTAAATAAGTCTTAATGCGTTAGAAATTGCGATAGGGTTGTAATTAGAACAAATGTTTGAATTGTAATTCTGCATCGAAAGACATAATAATATACAGGGGTTAATTTTTAAAACTGATTTTTTTTGTTTTTATTTTTTTTCGCCTATAATACTGAACCGATTTCATTATAATTTTAGGGGTATGTAGGCAACTACAAGATGCATCCAAATAAGTAAGAAAATATATGGCATGTAATCTAAAAAAACATATCGTTATGACGTCACACTTTTTTGAAACACCCTGTATAAACAAAAATCTTTTCCTGAAATGCGCCCTAGGATACAGGTAAAGTCTGCAAAATATCAAAATCCTAACTTAATTAATAAGTGAGCTACAGAAGACGGGAGGTGAGGCGCAGGACCCTGTATATAAAAAAATTTATAATACATTATTTTAATATAAATATATATAAAAAAAATTATAATACATTATTTTAATATAAATATAATTATTATCTATCTACAACTTGGCTTATCTTGTTATCATTTTGAATAATCCATATTTTTATTTTCTTTTGAATGTTTTAAAATAAATTGGCAATAAATTAAAAATTTTAATACCAACAAACAAAGCATTATTTTTTAAAAGTGTTAAATTAAAATTGTTAATATTATATAAACAAAGATTTGGTTTTCTGTCTTGTTTCATGTATCTTACTATAGATAATTCATGATACCAAGTTTTTTAAATTTATTTTAAGCTTACTAATTATGCTTGTTATGTTTGATTAACTCCATGCCATGACTACTTTTTACCCTTTTTCTCAAAATTAGATTATCTCGTAATTTTAATGTTTTTTCTTCGATTTTCACAATTAAAATACATTTATAATTTTTCCACGTCAGGCTGTCGAATCTCCTATATATATTTTCTTTTACTTTTTTGCTCTCTATAAGGTTCTAATTTTTTACATTCTCAGAAATGTTATATAATTGATAATTAATTATTTTCTGACTTTTCTTTATATGTCGATGCCTATGTTCAGTATAATATGTTATTATAGCTAATGATCATCTCTCTAAGGTCTTACAATTGTTTGATTTTCTTACATTCATTTATCTATAAAATGTTACTTTGATGTAACAATAATATTATGGATGTTTTAAAAATAAAAATTACTTCTACAGATCCGGACGGAATAAATATTTTAAGATTACTACTGTGTCTTCCCTTTCTGCTTCTCTATATAACACATATAATTGACTTTAGCATTTCTTGCTTGGTTTCTCCTAGCATGTGGAAAAAAGCTCGTTTGATACCACTTCCCAAGGTCACCAATCCCTCAACCCTAAATGATCTGCGCCCTATCAGAATTATTCCCACCATATCTAAAGTTTTTGAGAAACTTCTTGATGCTCAATTACAATCATATTTTAAAAATAATAAAATAATTCCAGACACTTAATTTGGTTTTAGGAAAGGTCTTGGGTGCATGGTGATGATATAATAGACAGTGTAGATAAGGGCCAATTAACAATTTTAATTTTATTAAATTATTCTAAAGACTGATACCTTATATCATTTAAAAAATATTCTAAAAGCTATGTACAATTATCTTGGATTTAATACCCAAGCATCTGAGCTTTTGCCAAATTATCTACATGGAAGACAGTAGTAACAACTCACACTACTTAAATGTGTCCACTGGTGTCCCCCAGGGTTCGAACTTGGGGCCAAGGTTATTTATATTTTACGTTTCACGTTCTCCTTTAGCCTTTTTATCGTGCAGTGATCACACTTATGCTGATAATACTTAGATGCATTTGTCCTTCTATCCGGATGAAGCTACGCAAGCGGTAGCCGCCTTAAATTTTGATTTGGTAAATGTTATCAATTTTAGTAATAAACATTGTTTAAAATTAAATTTTGATAAAACAGTCGCCAGAGTTTTTGGAGGTAAGGTGGAGAGACATTTTGAGCAGTATAGCCAACAAATTAATATTCAAGGTCATCGTATTGAATTTTGTTCTGTAGTAAAAATCTAGGTCTTTATATTGACAATGAATTAGGGTTTATAAGCTATGTAAATAAATGCATCCAGAGAGCATATTGTAATTTAAAAACAATTTATCAGCATCGACAGGTCCTTAATAAAAATGTCAAGTCAATGTTATGCGACTCGCTTGTCCTTTTCCACTTTAATTACTGCGATGTCGTTTATGGACCATGTTTGATGATCACACAAAGTCACGGTTATTGCTTATACTTAAATCAGGTCTCTTGGAGAGAATGTACAGCTTCTTCGAAGTATCAAAAAAGTTCAAAATTTTTGCCTACGACCATATCCACCCATAAAATCAGGGGAAATATTTGGTTAAACATGCGCCAGAGACGCTATTTGCATATGTCACTATCATGACATATTACAATACCAATGTCCTGTGTATCTCTACAGAAAAATTAGGTTTCGCACTGATGTACACAATATTAGATTTGGTAAGCTAAGAATACCACAACATAGAACACGAGTTTTTCAACGATGTTTCTCTTATAATATTGTAAACATTATTAATGCATATCCCGATGATATTCTCAGTATGTCTGGACTTGTTTGTAAAAAATTGTGCGCGTAAAGTAATAGGAAAGTTTATTGCTTGCTGGGACTGTTGTATATAGTTAAAATATCTACCTACATAATAATATATAACATTATGTATTATTTTAGCTCTTCTGATTAGCTTGTTACAGATTCTTATTTTCTTTTTGTCTCTTTCTTCTTGGGTTAATTGAACAGACGTCATGCTTGCAGTAGTGTTCGCAGGACGAACTGAACCTTGCCTGTTACATATTGTAATATACAGTTTATATATTCTTTTGAATAAAGGCCTTTATTATTATTATTTTATAGCCAGCAAAAATCACATGGACATGTGTGCAACTTTAACAAAAAATGGTAAACAAATTACATTCACCTAAAAATATACTAGGCTTACAAGTAATTACAATTAATGTATGAAACTTTGTAACAAAACTATGTAACTTTTAAACATTTTTATATTAATATGGTGTAGTGATGTAGACGGACCTTTAATTAAAAAATTGTTTTAAATACTTTTTATAATTAATTTGATACATTAAAGCACGACGCCAGATTTTTAGATAAAATATTATTGTGAAATGTATTGCCACAAATTTATCCTAATATTTTCATAAAAGTAACATTTAAAAAAATTTCTTTGTACCACTTTACTGGTCTACACGCGTAATTGGTTATGAATAATGCTAGCAAACGGGCGTCGATCACCTATAGCGTGGACATGTTCCGTTTCTACTGATAATTTAAAAAATAATACAGTTTGGCATATGTCTGATTTTTATTTTGTTATGATCTGCCAATGATGTTACTATATTATTCACTTTTTTAGAATCTGGAAGAACCTGGTAATGACGAAAATACTAGGTACGATATGTTAGCACCTACTGTGGTTTCTCCCGCTAAAAAACAAAGTAAATTAAAACTTTCTCATGAAGATACGGAAATATACTTTAACGAGGTAAATGGTAGTTTAAAATTTTTTACCAGTTTCCACTAATTATTCGGTAATAGCAACAAGGTCTGTTAAACTAGAGATTTTTTAGGTTCCGTATCAAATAGGTTTAATAAGGGAATTTCCATTCTCTTCTACATTGCAATGTATGTCCGTAGTCTGTAAGGAATTACAAAAACCTCACATGTATGCTTTTTGTAAAGGTAAGTCATTTAACATTAAATATACTTTCATTTCTTTGTCCTGAACGGACTATTCTACTATCAAAAGTGCACAAAATAACATGCCGAATATCTTTAATTCCATTTAATTTACGTCCTTCAGTATTGGAAAAATTACTGCCAGGTTAGTGCATTTAAAAAAAAAGGGCTTACACATTCCTATCTTGGTTTTTATTATCTACCCATTCTCTACCCTCAATTTATTTCTATACTCTGGTTAACTGTTAAACCTGTTTTACAAGTACAACATTTATTCCGTAATATGCCATTTTTGCGCTAAGCTAAGACAAGTTTCAACAGAAAAATGTAAATTATTAAAAGTGTTTAAAATGTTCCTATTTTCCTTAGACAGCAGCGTAGGCTATACGGCCATTGTGTATCCTATTAGAAGGACATACATTTTATGGGATTAGGGGGTTTTTGGGTATGTTGTACACTTACACGGTAATTTTTAACAAAAACTAAGGTTACAAATCTCTATGACCAGTGGCGTACTTAAAATATTAAAGTTCCCATGTGATACCGATATATTTAAAAAACCGAACCTAACATACATTTTTACCATTGCTAGGTGTAATCAATAAAGATAGTTTAAATGAAAAAAATTAAAACAATTATTTTACTGCATAATCTTGTTATCATTATAAATCATTGCATTTAATTTAATACAATTGCACATTAGAGTCTTAAGATCGAAAATTAAAAAAAAATATGCCGAAAATCACCTTATTTTCTTACGTTCTAAATTAGACTACCATCTTAAAATTGTCTATGTTGACATAAACTATAACTGTCGAAAAAATATTAACGTTGTCTTATTAAACAGATTTAAGTAGCAAATTTTTGACAATTAGGGGTTTAAATTGACAAGTGTCGAGTATAACAATCAGAGAGATAAATTTTGTACGTCGATTGATTGCATTTTTAAAAGGTTCTTAAAATTACTAATAAAAATAAAATATATCAAGTGTATGCTGAGCACCTTACCATAACCCAATCTATTTTCTCGAACACCCAAAAACAACATAATAAAGACTGCTTTAGCTGACTGATGACATGATATACTTAACTTACCAATAGAATTTATTCCATGGTTATTAGACCCGGTCTAATTATAAATCCCTTCAGTGACTACGGACGGAAATGGGTTTTTTACAGTTATCACGAAAAGTTGATCACAAACAAAACGTACACAAGAAACTTCTACAAACGTATTTTTGCTTTAGTTCAACTCGTAAAAATATTTACTACAAATGTAAATACGGTTCTTTCCGGAGTTTTTTCTCATCCTATATATATTTTTAGGTGCTCCAGAAAAGCTTTTTGGCTTATGCAAACCCGATACTATACCAGGAGATTTTCAAACCAGACTTAGTTTTTACACTGCCAGAGGTTACAGAGTTATTGCTTTAGCCTACAAAGATTTGCCCAGAAAATTTAAGTGGAAAGATGCACAAAAGGCTTATAGAAACATGGTAAATAAGACATCAAAATAACCCAATATGACCAATGACATATTGTGTAATTTAAAAATAGTCAACATAATACAAAGTGATCAGAAAAATTTGCAGCAATGGAATTATTTTTTATTACTTATTTCTTAAAAAGTGTTTCATCTAAATCTTTTAGCCAATCAAACGCCATTGCGGCCCGATTGGCCGCGCCGCCAGAGCGACTACTAACGTCAGTTCACTTTGCAAATATGAGGCTTCAACAGTTATGCGAATTCACGCTGCGCATAAAAGTTAAAAGGGTTATGGTTTATGATGAGTAAGTTTATTCATTGAAATTTTCCCACTGCTAACATAAAAATTAACTAAGTTGGTTGAGAAAGAGTAAGTTTTTATTGCTCATTTGGTTAACGTGGTAGTCCGGAAAGCTAGACGTTCTGGCTTCGATTCCCAGCGGTGACATAATTTTTCAATTTTTAACTTAGAAGTACCGCTAAACATTTTTTAATTATATTTATTATAGATTCAAACGCCAAAATCTAACTAACCTTTGTAATATTTAGATGTAAGAAAATAAACAAACATTTTTTATGAAAAATACATTTTTCTTAGAAATTAATATTAAAAAAAGTATTCCCTTAGTTGCAAACTTTTCTGACGACCTTGTATATTGGATTGTGATAAAGAAACGAATCACTCTTAACAATATGTCCGCGGAGGGGGCTTACAAGAGGAAAAATGGACCAAAAAGTAAAATATACGAAAAAGAGAAATTCTTTATAAAAGTGATGGCTTGTAAACATTCATATACAAGGAGCAACAAAAAATACAAAAACGTTATTTTGTGTAAGAGTAAACAAAAATACAAAAACGTTATTTTGTGTAAGAGTAAACATACCTTGTACACCACTTTATACCAAAAGAACAAATATTAAATATGTTTTAAATTAAACCCTAAACCGAAGTACAAGATATCATAAAAAAAAAATTGAATATTAAAAGTCACGAGTTTTTTGAATGTCTCAGTAATACGAGAAAACCCGTTAATTTTTATTCATATTAAAAGTGTTTAATAAAATCTTGTACTTTCGTCGTTCTGGGCCATCTTTAGAGCGTAGCTTCGAGTAAAGAGAACAAGAGAATAAAAATAAAATAAAAAAAGTTAAAATTATTGTTCTATAACTTACAGTTTGTGAAAATATAATTACGTTATTATGCTGTGTTTTTTGCTATATTAACTAGATGCGTCACCTTGAAGTGGTGGATTTAGATCCTCACGAACTATAAGTTTTTATTTTAACTTTTCTTATATTATTTCTTTCGCCTTGTTCCCTTTACTTACAACACCCTGAAGATAACCCTCAAGAGCCGAAACCACGTGCGACGGTAACGCAACCCTAATGTTTCTTGAAATTGTAAGTGTTATTAGAAAGTATTTAGGGACAAATTAAAAATACTTTGTCATAGTAGAGTATCTCTTTTTGCTTGTACAGACTGCTGAGAATAAATTTAATTTTAAGAACTTATTGAGTTACATTTTTTATTGTTCATGGCGTGTCTTTTCAGATAGAATGCGACTTAAATTTCCTGGGACTGTTAATTTTGCAAAATCCATTAAAGAGGGAAACTATACCGGTCATTCAAGAATTACACAAGGCCAATATTCGCACCGTTATGATAACAGGTAATAAACTGAAATAGTAGTTATTAACAATAAAATAGCTCTTAAAGGCAACTCGGGGAGACTTAATTAAATAAAAAGAGTAGTTGGTTTCATCTTTTATTATCTATTTTATAAATAATAAGTGTTATATTCAGTAAAAATAAAACTAAGATTATTTTTTCGGTAAAAAACATGTAATTTTAACTCAGTCCAACGTTTTTCCAACCAACACATCAAAATAGGCATTTGTTGCATAGTTGAGTCATTCATCGGGTTTGTCCATGGCGCCTGCACATGATCTTGATGGAATAGTCTTTTTCTCCGCGAACACAGCGAAAACTTATTCGCAAACTGCTAACCTCGTCCTGTTTTAAAGTCGACTAAAAATGGGATATTTATTATTTATCTATTAATTACGTATTCGAAATTCAGAAATTTCGTTCTTGTAACTAATACCATTATCACCTATGTTATCTATACTCATAGAATAATATATATTTTTTAAATTAGGTGATAATATTATGACAGCTATATCAGTAGCAAGAGACTGCAGCATGGTAAATGCATATGACAATGTTTACATCTTGAGTGTTACTGAAACAGAAAGCATTAACGAGATACCGTCCATCGTCATTCAAAAGGCAGGAGCTGGGTGTCAGACAGAAAATGTAGTGGTAAATATATATGAATCGGTAAGTTTAAAAAAATTATACTATATGTACAGGGTGGCCCATTTGTCTGACAAAGTAATATACCGTCTCTACTATTAAAGATATCAAAAAAAAGTTTTTATAAAAGTTGTGAGGTATAAAAAAATATATGTTTTAAAATTATTTTTAAACATACAGGATGGTCCAAAAAAGTAGGACAATAAAAAGATACATTTTTTAAAATGGAACACCCTATATATTTGAGCATTTTTGTTTCCTTACAAAATTATCCATATGATGCCATATTTAGTTTTTTAATTTTTTGCAACGTTGCCAAACAAACTGCAAAATTCTTAAAATTTTGGAAAAAACATGATAGTACAAAATTACCTGTATTTCTCAATGAGAGTGTCGAAAATCGAAAATTTCTTGTAAGCTCTTAAGTTTAGGGATAGAAAAACTGTATTAAATCTTTAAGTATCGCAAATTTTGTACAGGATGTTCTCTGTTGACATCCAAATATACAAAATTTTAAAATACAATAACTCTGTTTTTTCAAATGAAACACCCTATATTTATTAGGCTCGTCTGATAGATATTGTAAGTATGTCTTATTATTGTTAAGTCATACCTATACCTAAATTTACTAGTTTTGACAATATTTCGATTCTTATTTAAATTTTGGTGAAAAAAACTATAGTTTTTATTTTTCTACTAAGCCATGACCAGCAAACTCAAAACAAATGTAATTGAATATAATGTCATATTTATAATTATTATATTTATATTTTAAATGTTTGTGAACTTATTTTCAATATCAAGTTGCGTAATAAAAAATAAATTTTATTTAATTTAATAAATACGTAACTAACTATGGTTATCAATTTATTTTAATGTGACATTATATTCAATTACATTTGTTTTGCCTTTGCTGGTCATGGCTTACTAGAAAAATAAAAACTAGTTTTTTTCACCAAAATTTAAATAAAAATCGAAATATTGCCAAAACTAGTAAATTTAGGTATAGGTATGACTTAACAATAATAAAATATACTTACAATATCTATCAGACGAGCCTAATAAATATAGGGTGTTTCATTTAAAAAAACAGAGTTATTGTATTTTAAAATTTTATATATTTGGATGTCAACAGAAAACACCATGTACAAAATTTTCGGTACTAAAAGATTTAAGACAGTTTTTCTATCCCTAAACTTAAGAGCTTACAAGAAATTTTCGATTTTCGATACTCTTATTGAGAAATACAGGTAATTTTGTACTATCATGTTTTTTCCAAAATTTTAAGAATTTTGCAGTTTGTTTGGCAACGTTGCAAAAAATTAAAAAACTAAATATGGCGTCATATGGATAATTTTGTAAGGAAACAAAAAATGCTAAAATATATAGGGTGTTCCATTTTAAAAAATGTATCTTTTTATTGTCCTACTTTTCTGGACCATCCTGTATATTTAAAAATAATTTTAGAACATATAGTTTTTTATACCTCACAACTTTTATAAACACTTTTTTTTTGATATCTTTAATAGTAGAGACGGTATATTACTTTGTCAGACAAATGGGCCACCCTGTATATATACAATTGTACAATGTATCTTGTGATTATTGGTATTAAGATAAAAACTCAAGAAACTCTTTGTTCTGATCTACAGAACATTAAAAAGTCGTTTGTCTTAAATATATAAGGGTAAATTCAAAGTATGGCTAAGAACTTTTTGTTAAAAGTTTTTAGTTCTAATTTTTAATCAAACCACCGACGTTTTTAATATGAACCTGGATCATCACACATGGGAATTTTAGATTCTCATTCAGTTTTTTTTTTGGATTTTTAAAAAGGAATAAACTTTATGTAACTGTCAACTTCAAAATGTCAAATGAACAAATAAAACTTTCTGGTGAAAACGATAATAACCTTGTTACGTCAAAATGTTGATAGAGAGCGAAACGTCAAGTTAGTACGAAAAATTAGCAGTGACTGCTTGTGCCCATTTAAACTGGTGTATGGTGGTGCCAAAATATACATAATATATATGTTCTAAAGCGGAGACGGAGCTTGGACTCACTTTCTGATCGTCGGATCAAGTGTGAAATATATTTTATACTTCCCTCGCCTCTTTTAAGAGACATTTTTCTCAACTTTTATTGTTATTACTGTGTATAATTTAATATGGATAGAGTTTCAATCTGTTAGCTGTTTAATTATTACTTTAGTTTGTTATGTAAAAATTGTAAATGGGTTTTGCCCGTCAATAAATAAAATAAAAAAAAAATATTTTATTAATAAACAATAACTTACCAACGTTTAAGATACAGTTCTTCGGTTAAATTGTTGTTGTTTGATTTACCAAATAGTGGGAATAATTATGTATAAATACATTCACTTCTACTTGGAATTTAAATTTTATAGTAATTAAATTCAAAAAAAGGTCGCCACGTATCCCCAATCAATAATATTTCTTCTAATAAAATAGTGGAATTTATAGTGTCCTTTTAGACTAAGAACATTCCACTATTTTTTTATATATTTCTTACACGGCAATTACGGATTAGTGCTGCACACCAGTGAGCGCCTGCAGCGCGATCTAGATCTGAATCTACAAAACCGTAGAGATGTGTAGGAAAGCGCAAAAAATGTTTCCTATACTGGATGGGTGGCCGTTCCGTGCTCGATTTATTTATAGTTCTATGACTACTATGTTTTCACGTTAGATGGCTATCCTTTGCATGGAGTTGATTCCAGCAGATGGCGATACTAGGTTTTCATCATGTTATATATATATATATCTTGAAAACATGTTTTCGCTGTAGTGGGAATTGCTTACAGGTTATGGCTTTCTGATGAGTCCTAACAAGGACGAAACAGCCTGTCATTGTCTACTTGTGCCTCAGAGAACTTTTGGCGTCCCTGTGTACTTTAATGTGAAAGATAGACGCATTACTCTGTCCGCTTGCCGCTAAGTTTCTTTCTATTTCTTCTAATATTAATTTCGAAAAACTATTTGTTAGTAAATATTCCACGCTATCAAAATCAACACGAAATAGTCCTAGCCAGCTACGATGCGTTATGGACTGGGTATACGTGCTTACTTGTTAGTTTCACTTATTTTTTTGACGTGTAAGATTCTCTATTTATATAATAAATTCCTACCTTTTCCACTGTAATACATCCCCCTAAAATTCAAAATTAAACAATATTTTTTTAGCACCTAACTTGTTTTAGAATTGTCATTTTGCTATAGATGGACGGACTTGGTCTAAACTTAGAACGCATTATGATCATATGATTCCGGGGCTTTTAGTGAGATCGACGATATTTGCCCGTTTTCAGCCCGATCAGAAAACTCAGTTAGTCACATCGTTGCAAGCGTTAGACTATGTTGTTTCTATGGTGGGAGATGGCGCTAATGATTGTGGTGTAAGTAAGCTAAATTTTTCATTAAACCTATCTATGTTACTTGGTCAGGCGAAGGACCTATTCTGAAATTTTTTTTGGAAGTTAAATTTATTGTATATAAATTATTTAATTTAAAAAACTGTAGTCATACCAATTGTAAAACAATCTTGAAAGTAAGCGTTTAAGCCTTTATTTGATGACACGTACAAACATTTTTGCCATTTATATTTCTGTTTTTAAACCATTCATTAACGTGTTAATTCAATTTAATCATGATGATGTTCAATTACTTCCTTTAGTGAACTATCATTATTTATGTAAAACGGATGTTGCAACAAAATTATGGTAGTCACAGTGGGAAATTTTTTCTCATATCTATTATAATAGTCAAATATATTAGAATGTCATACAACTGCTTCTCCACTATATTTCTACTTTTATATAATTATTTTACAAAAAAAACTTATTGATAATAAAACTAATAAAAAACCTGTAGCAGTTTACCAAACGTACATTAATTATTATAAATTAAAAGAAAATATGACAAAAATAGATTGGACAAATTATTACTCTTATTCCGAAACAAATGATTTATCCAATAATTTAATAAAAGAAATCCAAAACAATGTACGACTAAATTTAAAATTAAAATTAAAAAAAGAAAAGAATGGATTACTTATGGCTTACTTAATTCTATTAAAACCAAAAACGAACTTTATAAAAACTTACCAAAAAATAAAAATAACCGATTTTTATTATATGTATAAAATTTATAAAAACAAACTGACTAAACTAATTAAAGAGACAAAAACAAATTTTTATAAACATGAAATTGACAAATGTGAAAATTCTAATAAAGATATGTGGAAAACTATAAAAAAAATATGTAATAAAAATCAAAAACATAAAAATATAAACGAAATTAAAATTGAAAATAACTCACTCTCTGACAACAAAAGTATAGCAAATAGCCTTATTGACTATTTTTCTGAAATAGGCGAGAAACTAGCAAATAAAATCAATAAAATGTAATAACACATCTTTAGATAAAAACATAAACAATATTAATTAATTTTATTTAGAAGAAACTAATCATCAAGAAGTTGAAAATATAATTGATAGTTTTAAATTGAAAAAATCTCGTGGTGCCGATGGTATAACTACTGACATATTAATAGTAATTTAACCAACAAGTACATTAATAATGGCGATTAATGATCGAAATATTTTAACTAATGCTAAGCTAAGCTAATGTTCGAGATCATTAATCGCATTTTAATGTAAGAGTTGGTTACAATGTTCTTTCGTCGACCGTATTTTTTTCTAAAGTGAAGAAAAACAGTTAACAACTTTTATTTTACAATCCAGATTTCACAATTCTACAAATACTAATGACAGCGGACGACGTTTTGGATTGACGTTTTATTATTTTGTTGATTCGTTTGCATGGCTGCCTTTAATTTTAATTACCAAAATCGTGCATTTACAGAAAATCATGCATTAATAGGGGTCATTAATGAATGATTTTGGGAAATCGTGTATTTACAGAAAATCATGCATTAATAGGGGTCATTAATGAATGATTTTGGGAACGTTAATATCGGATGTAAATACACGGTCGACGGAAAAAACTATTAAAACTACTATTTCAAAACCACTCATATTTCTAATAAATAATATTTTTAAAACAAGTATATATCCAGAAGCTTTTAAAATTGGTGTTACGAAACCTATCTTTAAAAATGGAGTTTCAAATAAAATTAATAATTATAGACCTATAACATTAATATCTTCATAAGCCAAAGTATTATCTGAAAAAATTTTAAAAGCAAGAATTGAAAATTATTTAGAAAGAATACATTATATTTGTAATAAACAATTTGGGTTTCAAAAAAATAAATCGACACAAAATGCTATTTGCTATTTAACAGAACAAATATATGATGCGTTAGATAATAAAAAACCTTTTATTTGTATTTTTCTGGATTTAGCAAAAGCATTCGATACAGTTAGTCATGATTTATTGTTGGAAAAAATTGAAAATATTGGATTTAGAGGAAAACAATTTGAATTAATTAAAAATTATCTAAAAGATATACCAACTTATGTTCAAATAGATACAGACAAAAGCTATCCTAAAGTAATTAAATATGGTGTTCCTCAAGGAACAATTTCAGGATCATTATTTTTTAATATCTATATTAATGATTTATTTAATGTGAATTGTGATGGAGAAATTCATAGTTTCGCAGATGATACTGCAATTTTTTATACAGATACGAATTGGGACAACTTAAATAACAAAACTAAAAAAGATTTTAAAATAATAAAAAATTGGTTTGATAAAAATGTATTAACAATTAATTTTGATAAAACTAATTATCTTCCTTTCACTTTAAATCCAAATAACATAACACAAAATATGAATAGTATTAAAATAACTGATGACATTGAAATTTTAAAAGTTAATCAAGTAAAATATTTAGGAATAATCTTTGACAGTAAATTAAATTGGAATTTTCACATAGAATATTTGATTAAAAAATTAAGAAGTTTACTACCAATTTTTAGAAACATTAAAAAAATTTTGAACGTAAAACAACTGGAAATATTATATTATGCATTAGTTAAAACTCATTTAAATTACGGAATTTTAGGTTAGGGAGGAATAAAAAGAACTTTAATTAAAAAATTAGAAATATTACAGAGAAGATTTCTAAAAATTATATTTAATAAAGATTATCTTTATCCTTCAATAAAATTATATTCTGAAACAAAGAAAATGAACATTAGACAACTTAACATTTATATCTTAATATACATATTTAAAAATAAAAATCTTATACAATTTAAAAACCATAATCATAATACTCGTCATAAAAATGAAATAACCATAAAACCTAAAATAAATAAGTCCATAGGACAAAAAAAATTCAAATATTTGTTTTTATTTAAACGATTATTTACCATCAAATATTAAAAAATATATTTCATTAAAAAAATATAAAGTCGAAATAAAAACATGGATATTGGAAACTGATAATTTAAAAATATTTTTGGAAATGTTTTAATTGATATTGGTATGAATAATATATTTTTCAAAATTTTATTATACCTATATCTTCAAAAAACTGCGTTTATATTTATATACATATACTTAAACGTTTTTTATTTACAATTTAACTTTTATATAATATTAACAAATATTTTAGTCTGTTTCTCAAAGGGATCCAATTATCTGGAACTATTACATCAACGATAACCAATTGTCATCAGTGACTGAGATCAGGGACTTGGGGGTTACCTTTGACTCCACACTGTAATTTATTCTCCATATAACAGAAATAGTTTCTAAATCACTGAAAATATTGGGCCTTCTAAAGCGTTGCACTCGCAGTTTTTTAATATCTCGTCCATAAGACTGTGTTAGACAGACATGTTACTGTGCACTTGTCAGACCATACTTGGAATATTGCTCTTCTGTATGGAGTCCTTTCTATGCTAGACATATTCACAGTATTAAGCAGGTGCAACGCAAGTTTGCGAGATATCTGGCATATAATGCCAATATTCCCCCACCCGAAGTTTTTGTGTAAAACTATAAATAATTTGTATTTCCTGTTTAACATTGAACCAACGATGAATAGACGCAGGCTGAAAGACTTGAGACCTTTATTCAGGATTGTTAATTCTCTGGTTGACTGTAGTGGAACTCATATCACGAATAGGATTTTAAGTTTAAAGCCGAAGTACAATATTTCATTAAAAAATTTAAATATTAAAAGTAACGAGTTTTATCGCATTAGTTTTAGGTACTCCTAATTATTTAGTCATTAAATTTCTCTATCAAAGTGAAAAAGATATTTTCCAAAAATCAATTAGGTTAAGGTTAGGAATAAACGAATTAAACCTTGAGGACTCGAAAATGGCGACTTACATTTAAAAAATCTTTAGTTAAGTCTTCCTTAAATGCTAGCAGACAATTTTACTTCTTAACGATTAAGAATTTAAAAACTTAAAAATTTGGCGCAATAAGTGGCCATGGACTTGTTTTAACAGATTACCCCTTAAAAGTCACTTTTGCCAATTTAATATGTCGTTTTATCTGAGTATGTCATTTTTTCCTATTACTCAGTCAAAGTCAAAATGTGTTTATTTGTTAACGAAAAGTCGATCAATTTTTATTATACCTTTTATTTAGAACTGTTACTTGAGTGAAATTATTTCTTATTTTAATTATATTATTACTATGCCTTTTTCTCGCACAGACCAGTTATTTCGATGCTACTGACTCACTCTATGTATTCCTTATTTTAGGCCTTAAAAGCAGCTCATGTAGGTGTCTCTCTATCACCTGCAGAAGCAAGTGTAGCAGCCCCATTTACTTCAGGAATACCGAATATATCCTGCTTAGTGTGGTTGATATTGGAAGGGAGATGCGCATTAGTTACCAGTTTCGCTACTTTTAAGTATATGGCTCTGTATAGTTTAATACAGTTCTTTACAATACTTATTCTCTACAAGGTAAAGTTACAATCGTAACTATAAGGGCTTTGTGCAACTCCGTTACTCGATACTTTTAAGAGTTCCTAGAACATCATAATCGCCTTCTTTGAAAAGGTGCGTTTAAAGCTTTAATATTAAAAACACAAAAATTAAATAATATGTTTAAAAAGCTTCAGTCCATTGTGCACTCTAATTTATAGAATAATACAACCTGTACACAATTCAAAATTTTTGCATTTATAATTATTGTGGCTTGCACAAAGTTCGCTAATATCTATATGTACCGGGTGTCTCACTAAGAATGGCTCTCGACCGTATCTCAGAAAGTGTTAGTCGTATGGCTTGCGGAATTTTTTTTTTATAGGAAGCTAGAGGGCGCAACCGAAACGGTAAATTAGTAAAACTCAGTATTTTTAAATTTGCCTCGTTAAGGTGTATTGAAAGTATTATTTTCGTATACTTTGAGGTTTTCTGAACAAAATTCACTTATGAAACGTCTTTGTCAGTTTGAAAATTATTAAATTAAAATTATTTAATTTTACCTCATTAGAAAGATAAATAAAGGCCTAAAAAACTGGCGAAAACCACAACTCTATATCTTTTTTCAAACCGGAGATATTAAAGAATAAACACGGAAAAATGTGATTATATTTAAATTTCAATGGACATAGTTTTTCTAAAAGTCAAATAGGCCTTGGAAAAACAAAAGATGATTTCAAATTGGACGCTTTTACGTAAAATTATTATTATTATTGAAACATTCAAAATACACTGCAATAATGTCAAATAAAAGAGGCATTTTTAAAAATTAATACAACGGCACACACTGTAGACCGGATAAAAATGTTGACGCAATAATAATTTGACGTGAAAGCACCTAATTTTAAATCATATTTTAATTTTTCAAGGCCTTTTTGACTTTAAAAAAACCTTCATCATATTTTTCCATTATTACTTTTGTTCTTGTTAATGTCTTTAGTTTGAAAAAAGATATCAAGTTGTTGTTTTTGCCAGTTTTTTAGGCATTTATTCATCTTTATAATGAGATAAAATTAAATATACTATTGTATTTAAATCTTTTGAGAAAATGCGCAATGTTTGTTAAGTTGTAAGATAGCTCCCTCTAGCGCCTACTTTAAAAAGCATATATAGTTCATATAGTGGAAGATCGAGTAAGGGAAACCCTTTTTAACAGAACTCATTTTACTGAATTCTGTTGAGCCAACCCGGAGTTATGAGCATTTATTTAAAACAATGTTCAACCTTTCCCCACCACTTTATTTTAAAATGACAATAAGTTTCATGAGTAAATTTTGTTTAGAAAGCCTCAAAGTATACGAAAATGGAAAATGGTAGCGCTCGACTGAGAAACTTGAAAATAATTAACAGCATTTTCTTATAACTTTTCCTATAAAAAAAATTTCGCAAGCCATACGACTAACACTTTCTGAGATATGGCCGAAAGCCATTCTTAGTGGGACACCCGGTACAACACAAACTAAAATATACATACCAATTTAAATGCGTAATCTGTTTTTTTTTCAGTGCCATTCGATATTAGGAGATTTTCAGTTTCTGTATATTGACCTTATAATAACTACAAGTTTAGCAATTACTATGGGCCATCAAGGTAATGGATTGCTTCGAAAGTATACTCTAAGCCTTGATTACGTAATATATAGTGACAGGCAGCATGAAAAAACTTTAATTATTGAGTTACTATGCCATAGGACATAATTTCTAAAAAATGTACAGGAAGTTCTTTTGGCAATAATTGGACAAAGTTACCAATTTTGGAATTTAAAACTGGAAATCTAAAGAGCTTTAAAAGACCAATAAAAAAGTTATTTCATGTGTTTTGTGACGTATGCCATATAGTTTTCGAAAATTGATTTTAAGACTAAAAAACGTAATTTATTTCTTTTGTCTTGTATATTTATTTAATTTTTCTAGGACCAGCAAAAATTTTACATCCGAAGCGTCCAATGTCTTCTCTGGTATCGGCCAAAAATCTAACACCACTTCTACTTCAAATAGCAACCTGTGCCTTTATCCAATTATCGGTCTTGTACTATCTCTACCGACAAGAATGGTTCCACCCTATTCCAACTGACTCTGATGGTGAAGTGGTCGTATCTTGGGAAAACACAGTGTTATTTACAGTCTCCTCTTACCAATACGTAATTTTGGCATATCACTTTTCAAAGGGACCCCCTTACAGGTAAGCAAACTAATTATTGTCTAGTGTTTAGAATTCTGTATACGGGGTATTTCATGGTGAGTGCGCTATTAGAAGATTTCTGAAACGAGAAGACATTTGCAACTTTGAATCTGGGCGAGCTTTATTAAAAATATGTTTTAACTCTTACAACCTGCAAGCGAAAGTCAACTTTGATTTTTTTAAGTCGTTGCTCGTTTAACAAATCTTACTATTTATGTTCTTATTTTTAAACTCTCTAAAAAATTCAGTTTTATAGGATTATTAATTCTCTAAATATAAGATTTCGAAAATACTTTCATTTTTCCCCTCATTAAATGTATTTTTAATTAAACCTGGTTCTATTACCGTTATATCTTCTTGAACCGTTTTTTAACTTCTACCTGTTTCTGCAATATAGATTTTATGACAATTTTCATAATTTAATTTATATTCCCCGCACTTATTTTTATTTTTTTATTTTTGTTATATTTTATAAAACTATTGTGTATAAAGTTAATATGAAAAGTAACAGTACGGCAGTACATTATATTACAAAAACAAATTAAGACATGAGTAGCGGAATAATACACACAGTCTACTCCGCTAGTTTATTATAAGGATCTCAAAGTATAGAGAATCCTAATGTCTTCGTACATGTTTCGAAGATACTCATAATATCACTCCACTGAGAGATGGACTATTTCCACAAAATTAAGACATGTAATAACGAAAGGGTTGCAGCTTATGTTAAAATTTTTTATAGAATAAATACTACAAACTGAAAAGTAATAACTATAATTAAATAATAATCTAGAAATGAAGGAGTTTTGTCCGTGTAGTTGTCTTATGACTTCTCTTTTATAGCCTAGTGTGCCTTATTGAACCCAAAAATTGTACCATTTAGTTTTGTTATGTTTACAATCAATTTAATATAATTGTATTAAACAAATTTGCTGCTTTATTATTTCCAACTTAACATGAATTATTTTTTACATAAAATCAGGTCAAAAGTTAGGTTAGGTTAAGTTGATATTCAAATCGAACTTAATCCTCGTTTAAATGCAGTTTTTGATCCGGAAAGTGGATTCAGATCGAACTGAATACCTTATGAAAAGTAATTGTAAGGTTCGAACTGAGGTCGATGGGATTTGAACTCACAATGGATTTATAATAGATTAACTTAAATCAGAAAACGCCTTAACGAACTAAGCCACACCCTCTGACCTGCTATTTTTGTTTTAAATGCAAACTTGCGTCTTAGCTTCAAAAGTATAATTTGTTTGTCGAACATTTTCCAGAAAGTTTTTAATCGCAATTTATTGTTTCAGAAAGTCAACCCTTACCAATACATGGTTAATAGTAAGTCTGGTATCCCTAACTGCCCTCACTACATGGATGATGATTGACCCTTGCAAGGAAGTGGCGAAATTTATGGACTTGATTTATTTGCCGCACAAAGCTATTGAAAAACGTCGTTTTAGATATTTTCTATTAGCCTTTCCAGTTATTCATTTTATGGCTGCTGGTATTATTGAGGTAATAGATTAAATATAGCTAAAAGGCCCTTGTATTAAAAAAGCATATTTTATTAATGAAACGTAGAAAGTTTGTACGCGCTTATGGGGATTCCGGAAACGGTAGAGATGCGACGACGGTTAAATGAGGAAAAATTACATATTTTCAAACTTAATAATTTAGGGAAAAATTGTAAATATTTCGGAAACAGGGGAAACATAATACTCTGGTTTGAATTCCTTGATTATTTACGTCGTTTTATATAATTTTGTATACAGGGTGTTCCTTAATGATGTGCTAATATTTTAGGGTGAGATTCCTAAAGTCATTTTTTGCTGATGATACCACCATCCTTATTACGGCAGCCACAATAGAAGAGCTAAAAACTAAAATAGACGCTGTGTTGCGTGATTTTGACTTGTGGTGCAAACAAAACCATCTTATAATCAATTATGATAAAACTGTCGCAATTAAATTTGTGGGTACTTACGGCCAACATAGTAACAAATTACTTATTAAAATACATTAATAAAATCTAAAACATCGACAAAGTTCTTGGCATGTATTCTGAATGAAAAACGTAGTTTTGGGGATCATATACTTGAGTCAGGCTTGTAAGTGCTGTAAATATAAATTACTCATATTTAAAAACTTTAATCATGATTTTGAAGAAACTATATCAGGTACCAAAATTAAAAACATCAGCGCATCGAGCGAAAAAGTTTCGGAAAAAATGTACTTTCATGATAAAGTTCCAATTTGGACATGTAGTAAATTAACTCTTTTTTTTTTCAGAAATTTGTTGGTGACCGGATCTGGCTGAAAAAAATTTTCCAAGCGATATCTTGCAAAAGCGCACCGAAGAATAAGTACAAAAGATTGTTGCAGGATCAAACATTTGTTGAATATTTTGATTCGTTACGACCTATCTATGACGAATCTCTGTAGCTATTCTGTTTTTCTTTATATTTAGTTTACATTGTACAACGAACCTTACATTAAACTTTGTTATCGCCGTTATTGTATCACCATATTATTATGATGAAATAAATAATTTTTGTAATTTTTACTTTTTAGTATTATCGTAAAGTCACATTGACAAGACATATCGGTTTGTTTATCGCTAAAAAATGTTTAAAAGTTCGTGAAACTGAAACATTTTAAGAAAGGAAGCATTCAGATTTAATATAAAAAATTTCGTACAATAAATTTTCAACTATTACTTACATTAACATAGTGTGAGATTTGAAAGGGTTTCCTTCAATATGAAGGATTTTGGGATCGTGAAGGGTTTTAGTCAGATAGGTAATATGAAGGGTCTTGGGCATTTCAAGAACTTTTAAGAAAAGAGACGTAATTTTAGAAATTACTGATGTGAGGAGAAATTTGGG
The DNA here is from genome assembly GCA_935413205.1 of Polydrusus cervinus. Classification (NCBI taxonomy): domain Eukaryota; kingdom Metazoa; phylum Arthropoda; class Insecta; order Coleoptera; family Curculionidae; genus Polydrusus; species Polydrusus cervinus. The sequence continues at coordinate 12,633,414 of OW284518.1, forward strand.
GAAGTAGGGATGTTTTTTTTAGAAGAAATGTTGGGGAAGTTAATGTCTGTTAGTATTCTATAATCACAAACAGAATCGAAGAGTTTTGAAACCAGTGTTGCCTATATTTTACGTCGCATGACGCTGGATTGTTATTTTAAAACGGCTAGAATCCGCCAAAAGTCAAATTGACTACGTAGGAGAATATTTTTCGGCGACTTCTAAAAAAAACCTGTCCTGCCCTAGATGCAGATGAACCATAAAAAAATAAACAAACAAATAACAAAACAACGGTAACGACACAAAGCGATTTGGAGGGATGGATCGGTAATTACCACAAGATAGGTGGCTAGTTTGTGGGCAAGAGTACAAACAGCCCGCAGTTCCGTTATGCAACTTAAACCGGCCTTACGTAAGGCGCTTATCGCAGGGCGAGTTTGCTTCTTTTAAACGTAAAAAATAATGGGATGATAATATTTGTGCATAGTTTTATTTTAATAATAATTTTTAAACATTTGTACTCCAATTATGAAGAGAGTACACAAACATATTGAAGGGGCTTCTGAAATAGTTTTTATGGATTCATCTGGAAATGTGGCAGGGATACAAGTCGAATATTTGTCTTGATAACGCATAGTGAGTGTGGAGGTTTACCTTTGGGGCTCAAAATTATAACTTCTAAGTGTGTATATGCTATCAAATGTGGATTTCAGATTTTAAAGGAACTTCTTGGCGCTTCTGGCGGCTCGCGGTCTTAAAAAATGGTGAAGAGCTAGGTATAGTGGGAGTAGTTTAACAAACATTGAAACCACGTGTAACAAAACGTCTCTCTTATCCTTATCTGTCCAACGACTGAATGGAGTTTCCAATAAATTACAAACTGTGTCATTAATTGGGTTCTTTTTTAAAACACACAATTATATAAGTAGGTACGTAGGTACACTACTTAATCACAGTAAATCACGTAAAAACTAAATCTATAACCAGTTTCGCGAAGCCTCAAAATAATTACCTTAAAGTTAGGCGAACTAATGCTAAAACAATGGTGCATACGACTGATCTATTTCTAAATTGCCCTACATCATAATGCAAATTGTTACATGCTGTTTGCTTGACTAACGTCACGTAACCATAGCAACGGTGATTATCAAAGCCATGTTATGCGTTGGGTCTTAATTTTATTGATTGATTGAATTGAATTGAGCTAATGGACACGGTCGCTGGGGCGCGCCAAAATTCATGAGTGTTTATAATTATTGTTCATCGGAGTTAACGTGGCTTCATTCAGATTAAATTAATATTATTAATTCGAACATAATTATTTTTTAAGTTAAGGGCTAAAATAGTAGCTGTATTGGTACCTACAATAATATATAGGTATTTAATATTGTCGAAAAACGTTCCTCCTGGTTTTATTTTATTTTTTGGCGAAGAGCCCCTTCACCTGACGAGCCGCCACTGGCGTGGCTATAGCATTGAATGGACCCTGTATCAAGAGCCAGGTGGTGGGCCCCTCGGCTAAATAGGGGAGCGGTTAAAATAGAATTAAAACAAACAGAACAGAAAATAGTTTATAAAAATTTATTTTAATGAAAGGATGGTGCTACACAGAAATTTTATAGGTATTTAAAGGAACTTTCATACTAAATATTTTATTATTTTGGATAGGAGTGAATATGCCATAACCAACTAACATTTCATGTGAGGCAATGGTTATGAATATGATCTGGTTTTTATACGTTCTTATATGAAAATGCGCACAGAAATTTTATAGGTATTTAAAGGAACTTTCATACTAAATATTTTATTATTTTGGATAGGAGTGAATATGCCATAACCAACTAACATTTCATGTGAGGCAATGCTGGCAATGGTTATGAGTATGATCTGGTTTTTATACGTTCTTATATGAAAATGCGCACAGAAATTTTATAGGGTGGTTGCGCCAGTAGTCGGCCTTTTTTGATGATAAAATTTTGATGTTTTAAATAAATCTGGTCATTTAATACTTGAAATCATAATATATGTGTCCTTGTACAGTATATACAATAAATACGCGATTGAAAAGGATGGAGATACTCGGGAAAGTACTTAAATATTTTATTTTTAGGTTTTTCTGAAAAATATCAGTATTTCCAGAAGTCGGCCACATATTGCCTAGTGGCCGGCCATGCCCCTACCAGTAGTCGGCCGTCACATATTAATGGTTATTTAGCACAGGCCCGTGCTTGCATTTTTTATTTTGTCAATATAAAAAGGGAAAAACAAATTTTTATCGAAAAAACAAAAATTATATTTCTAAAAAAACACTTAAATAAATGTACCTAGATAATAAAAATTCAAGAAATGTACAAACACATTATTCGCAAAAATCGCAGTTATAATCTAGATCTTGCACCTCTTTATGGTCTACCAGCAAGCTTAATACATTCTAGGTGTAACTACCTAGGACAGCAGTCGCATCCGACATTATTTTCGCCTTCTGCTTTTGCATCGCTATCTGTACCATTTTTGGCCAGGTTTGCCATTTTTAAATGGAGTTTCCACTTTTGCTTCCATGCAATACAATCTTTTGCACGGTTAAAATAAGCTCTTCTTTTTTTATGGGAAATCCATGCACATTTGGCCATCCAAATGGATTATCCATTCCACAATTTTTTGTTCATTTTCGGTGCTTAAATATGGATCTGGTACCATTCGTTGAGGCTTATTGCTTGCAACACAACCCGTGAGCCGGTCCTGTACAGTTGCACGTGGTAAACCATAGTTTCGGCAATTTTCTCGCATTTTAGCTCCATTTCTCACAGAATCTAAAGCTTTTTCTAAGGACTCTTGAGAATATGTATGGAACTTTCTTTTTGACCTGCGTGGCATCGTCTATAACGTAAAAAATACATTTTTTTATTAGATTAAAGTACTTTTATAGCCAAAAAAATCTTGTGACCGACTACTAGCACAATCATCAATTAATGAGTTTGCCTGTAGTCGGCCACTAACTTTACTATCATGTAGGGACTTTATTATTCATTTTAGACCCGGCCGTCTACTGGTACGTACGTTTTTGATACATCATAGTACATGATGGAAAGGGAAAAATATATTTATATGTTTTTGTAAGCCTAATAAATACAAAATAGGTTTTTTTGAATTTTGCCAGTAGTCGGCCATATGGCCGACTATTAGCAGCTTTATAATAATTTAATGCCAGTAACCGGCCATATTGTTTTTTAACCAAAAAATTAAAATAAATACATTTAAGACCTGTTTACTAGTTATTTAAACATATATTATTCCAAAAAAACTTACTTCGGTTAAAATATCTAGTATAGAATTAGTTTAACTTACCTTTAAAATTGTCTTGTGTGATCTTCACTGCTTTTCTAAACGGTTTTTGGAGACACAATGACTAACGCCTAATTTTTCGCGCCAATTTACGGAAGTTAGGTTTGACTTATAACAAAGAAATATTGATATATGTGTTCTTGAAAAGTAAAACAAGATAGCAAATGTAAGAAATAGAGCTAAACTCGGGCGAAATTCAAATTATAAGTGATTAAAGTCATTTTTGGCCGACTACCGGAGGTGGCCGGCTTACTGGCGCAACCACCCTAGGTATTTAAAGGAACTTTCATACTAAACATTTTATTATTTTGGATAGGAGTGAATATGCCATATGTAAGAACCCATAACTTAATAGGAAACTACATATTCAACCGTTACCGTAAGCTTTTACTGCGTTGTACGTTTTGAACCAAAGCTGTAACTTTTAGACAAATGGTTTTTATGAACTGAAAACAAACATTCAGAAGAAGCCAAAAATTAGTGCATTTCCGGAACCAACTACCACTATAATGGCATATAAGTGACTTATAATGTTCCCTAACACCCGCTGTATACAAACGATGCAATAGAAACGAACCGACTCAGGTTTAGACTCGCTTTATATAAATGATAAATTTTGCCACTAAAGTGGTAGTCGGTTTCACACATTAGACACCGATCGCCACTATAGTGGTAGTCGGTAACGAATGTGTTAAAAAGTATTTTCCTATTAAGACCTTACCAGCATAGGAAATTACTATTCAAATAGAATAGTATTATCCTATTAAAACCCCACCTGGAACTATAGAGACCTGTAAGAACTTATAGCTTAATAGGAAACTACATATTCATTTAAAAAGTATTTTCCTATTAAGACCTTACCAGCATAGGAAATTACTATTCAAATAGAATAGTATTTTTCTATTAAAAATCCACCTGGAACTATAGAGACCTGTAAGAACCTATATATAGCTTAATAGGAAACTACATATAATTATTAATTAACTATAGGATATCGTTAAATTATGCTTATTAAGACCCATAGGTTGGTAGGAAATTACTATATAAATAGACAGGTATTTTCTTACTGAGTCTTGTTACGAACTATATATCGTTAAATGTTGCTTATTAAGGCACATAGGTTAATATTGAAACCTATTACGCAGTTAAAGTTTATTCCTATAACTTCCTATTCAAAACAACTTAATAAGGCACGTTTATCCTTACAGCCTATAGGAAAGTACAGTTCCATTAGAAGAGTTTATTCCTACAGATACATGTATTTCCAGATTAAAAATACTGTTAAAAACTATAGAATACTATATGTTTTTTTATATGTTTCTATAAGTATGGTATTTTTGGCAGGGACACCCCCCAAGGGCTATCAACCCTCGGTTTATTGCCATTGCATGACTTATTGTCGATTGGAAAATGTGTACCTTCGTCCGCACCCCACGAGATGTCCAATCTCATATCCGGCCTGGTTGCCAGCGTGAATCGGGTGCGTTGGAAGATGATACATTTTACACTCTTCCCTGCATTCTTAAACCTACTAAATTTCGGACATACTTTTCTTATTGTGCGTATGCCCACTCCGAGGATCGAACTAAAACCAACAAGGTCGAATGCCAGGCCAGTCACTCACCGCAATTACTGCGGTTATATTACCCAATGTGGCTCTTTTTGACTTATTTCGGCACAACAAACGCTTGAACCATGGCCTTCTCGATGAACATGATGACAAAAGAAATACATCCCTTTTCTACTCTTTAAAAATCGAGAACGCCATGATAACGACATCAGTCGCAACATCATCAGTGGTAAAAACCAATTTGGAATATTTCTAACCGGTTCACGGCACTTCAAATACTCGTTTAAGCTTCAAATCGATTTAAACTAATGGGTAACAATATGATGGACACAGATTGCATACCACCAGTGGCATCAAGTTACCTCAGTGTTGTTGGCTTAGATGAGGGACTCTTTCCTAGTCTAATAGCGTATTCGATTTACTGGTCTCGGGCACTCTGGGAGTGCTCTCCCCGAGATTTGCATGTTCGATTATCAAAATCGAGTAATCTCACTACATGGCTATATATGACAGATCTCGGGCAGATCAATGAAGTCTCAGCGCTCTCGGAATACTTTCAGAGTGGTAATCGAAAACGCTATAAGGTTGTGCCGATTCAAAACGTTCCTCCTATGTTTTGGTTCTCAAAAAAGTTCATCCGAAAAAATAAACGTCTCTACAGTCTACAGTCCCAACATTTCACCTCGGATCAAAGTGCCTTTTAAAAAAAAAACATTCGTAATTCAAGTTCAAGTTGTTCAGTCATATCAATATTATTTGTCAATAGTTTTTGGCCCCATAAAAAGGCACTTTTAGAAGAAAAAACTCCTTTCTTTCAAAAATCGATAGAGGTAAAGTAGTGTAATATAATTTCCGTTTAGATAGGGATGCATGATGGTTTTCGATACAGCAATATTTAATTTTAATTTAATTACCATTTAATTTCGTCTGCGAAAAACGGTATTACTGGGCGGGGCTAAGTGTAGTATATCAATATGGACACGCGTCTATATCCCAGCCTAATGGCAGGCATACTACGCATGTCAAGCGGATAGAGGAACATTTAAAATATAGGCAGACGGTGTTGAGTCATAATCGATCGAGGTATTAAGTTTTCTTACAAGAACAGTTTATTAATTTGTGGACCCGAACACACCCAAACGGTCACTTTTAAAGACCATTACATGCCATGCATTTCTGGTATTAATGCACTAAAAACAACAATAAGTCCTATGCTTTCTTCTAACTATAACCCTCATAACAAAAAGTCAGAATTACAAAATCGTAGATTGTCAACACCGGTAACCACATCTTTGAATTCCTTGAAACGTAAAAGAAAAAAAGGGAATAAAGTGTTTGATTTAAAAATATAAATACTTACAATACTTACCGTAATATTAAAAATGTAATTAATTAATCGCTATATCAATCATATTTTACATGTAATAATTGAACTCATTTCTACCTATGTAAATTTCAAATAACTCGGCATCACGCTATCCGCCTGACATGCGCAGTGTACCTGCCATTAGGCTGGCATATAGACGCTATAGGCGGAAACTCAGTATCAATATGACAATATGACGCAGGTAGTGTCACTTTGAGTCATATGTGATGTCGCCTTTTGTTTGATTCCAAGGTTCTTGGTTTGATTCTATGTCGATGGTTTTAAAGCATCGATGAAGGTATAATGATAAATCAAAATATCTATTATCTTTAAAATCATCGATAAAGGTTAGATCCAGTTAGTCTCGAAATTTTTTTAGAAGGTACTTTTCATAGAGCTCGATATACATCGTTGTTTTCGGTCGATATATTGAATATTGATCTTAATTCATCGATATCCCGGATTAGTGTTCAAATCGATGTTTTACTACATCGATGGATTAAAATTCAATACTTACTTCGATACGATGAATTTTAGATGTTGTTCATCCCTACATGTAGGTGATGACTCTCTTACTCTCTTTCCTTGTCTATAAACATGAGATGTTGCCAGCTGCCACTATCGATAATTAGATGCAAACTATCGATAATAATAGGTTTTACATGATCTTCTAGAATTTAAGGAAGATTGAGTGAGAGACAATACGTACAGGCCAATTCATAAAAAAACACACGTGAAAATTTTAAGTTTACCCCCGCCTACTGCTACACAAACTAACCGATGTCAACGTTTTGTGAGTTGGCAAGCAATACTATCCTTAAAATATTTAGTTCTGGCCAGTGGCCACTGAGATGAAGGCACCTCTGTCCGTTTAAGCCTACCCTACACACAACGCAACCTGCAGGGTATTTAGGAAGGGAAACGTTGGGTGCCGCTCTCCACACTCTAATATTGCTTCTCTTTTTCAGACATTTTAAAAATTACCACATATACGCTGAACTGCTAAATTTAATTTAACCGACCGCTCTGATCTCTGACGTACTATGCTCCACACGAGCCGACATGCAGTGTATTTAGGTGGCGAGTCGGGTGGTCGTGTAATCGCCTTGACCAATCGCCCGACTTCAATTTGGTCTGCCCAGCAAGTCAAAACACGATCCAAACTACAGGGACCCTGCAAGTAGGACGCAGTAGGTTGAGTCGTGTTAAGGAGGTTTTAAGGACGCCCCCTGCACTGTGTTCTAAACATATTGTGCTATATCTGCGCTTTTATGCATAACCCGCAATCGATGCATTAAAGAGGCTTAACGGTGCAAGTAGGAAAATTGTCCTAGTGCATGACCACCCTCTCCGTTCGATAAATTTCTCGGCGCATGATCTGGTAAACAGTGAAACGCACCTCAATTACCCATACCGATTACATTACTCTATTTCAAACGCGCTCCTGGGTCGTATTCACAGTTGACGTCGTACGTTCGTCGGGCGCGCTCTGGGGACCCGATTTTCGAGTTATGACGACATTTTTTCAATGCGACATTCATGCACATTTTTAAGCGAGATTCCAGAATTAAGTCCCAGAGCGCGCCCGACAAATAATTGTCAACGCGCCCCAGGAGCCTTCAAAATGCCCAAATGAAAGTAGGGTTGAGTTGGGAGTACTCTCGAGTAAAAAGATCGGATAGAGTATTTAATTCCCAAAAGAATCAGTGGTATTCGAATACAGTGCGCTCGAGCTAGAGCTGCGACTGGGATCAAGAATCGGTTTTGGTGTTTTGACATGAGTGAGATCTTCGCTGTCGTGTAGATTAACGAGTACCGAGTACTGAATCCCGAGTACTTTGGGTTTAAAGGAACGATCGATGAATAAGAATAAGTACTGTTAGAATCGTGTATCCTTTGTTGTTTTTTGTTATTAATTTAATTACTGATTATTTAGCATAATATTAGTAGGTGTTCGGTATTCTCAACCACTCAGGTAATCGATTTAAAAAAAAGTTCTTGAAAATATCTTCTGCCACGTGCCCACAGTGGCGTGGCTAGAATTTTTTGGGCTGACAGTAAAATGTCGTAGGGGCCTCTTTCTTAAAAACATTTTCAGGGGGAGGCAGGGGATTGTTTAAGAAGGGACAAGCAATGTAAAGAAAAAATGTGAAACATTTACCGTTTAAAATGTGACGTTTTCTAATAATTGAAAAAACAATTTTCATTTTCAAAACATTTATTCTGGTTGCCTTGAAAGTATTTTTTAATTATTCCCGATTTCTTGCCCAGAGAGGATGGTTTGGTTGGGGTTTGTTCTCTAAACTCTTTCACTCCTTCCCAGTAGCACCCATTAAAAGAACCATTTAGGGGACTAAATAAATTACAGCGAATGCTTTCCCCCTCCTGGGATTCTCATGCAACCTCACATAAAATGTCTTTAAGAAAGCAAGGCGCACACACTATTGGCAAACTCAAATCTGAGGTGCGAAATCTCTAATACAACCAAGAGAGAAGGGACATATGGTCAAACCTTTAGTTAAAAAGAGACAACTAACCACTCCTATATTTCTACTGAAAGGGGGGATATGTGTGTGGTGTGGCCGAATCGACTTATCGATTGCTCCCGTGGCTGCTTCGACCGCGTATTCTAAGGAATGTAAAGTGGGAGGTAGGGGATAACATGTTCTCTGTTTAACGTGTTAAACGCTAATCTCCGTTTGATGCGTTTATATCGGCACCCTAGATTCGAGTTTGCCAATAGTGTATGTTTTGATGATTGTATTTAATTTTAGGTACGTATATCAAATTAAGTAGGTAGTTATCTACCTAAGTAAAAAAGTATTTAAAAAATATCATAAAAAATAAGAAAGTAGAATAAATACAATACAAAGAAAAAAATGTTTTTGACCGTGGTAGAAGTGGACGATCGGTCTCGAGGCATCTGATCTTGAGGACTCCATCGTCCTGCGGCCCCTTGCGCTAGGATAGCTACGCCACTGACTGCCGCCACTTAATGATAGTGCTCAAAATTCTGTCTAACTTACTCCAGTACTCCTATTAAATCGAGAAGGCTATGATTTTTTATAACTATCTCATCTCGATAGCCTATATCGATAATTTAGCATCTCTATTTCCGTTTCCGTTGTGGTGTTAGCAGTGTTGCCAACCGTACTATAATTATAGTATTTGTACTAGAATTGAGTCTCCGTGTACTATGTACTTACAAAGTCGATATAGTACGCATATTGTACTATAATTTCAAATTTAACGAATTTTTTAGCAATATAGCGATAAATAAATCGCGAAGAAAAAAAATAATTAAAAATATTTACCGAAAAAAGCATCATGGAAAATTCTGTTGAATGATAAACTAGACTCAGATTTTGAACTAGATTTAAATTTCGACTAACCCTTTTAATAAAACCTTTTTTTTTAAGTTCCAATTTTTTTTAAGTTTAGTTTTTATTTAAGTTTTTTTAAGTTTAGTTTATTTTTAAGTTTACTTTCCAAAATAATAAAATAAATAGCTTTTAATCAACAACATTTACCGACATGTTTAATTCTACAATCCTAGTAGGTATGTATGTGCTTTACAATTTTAACAATGCAATTTTGCATTTGGCCGCAAAATATTCAATAAATTAACACGGATAGGCCGATACTAGTTCGTAGAAAAGTGTACTATAATTACCTTCATTGTACTATATTTTTTCAAGTAATTGTACTATTAAAGTTTACATGAAGTTGGCAACACTGGGTGTTAGGTGATTCCCATTCTCCAGTTTCACTTTGTGCTAATTCTGAATTTTGTGCATTCTGCAATATTAGTAATATTACATAAATTCATAACAGTTTATGATTGCCAGTCCCTGTGCCTTAGACGAAGAAAGCCAGTCCAGTCCAGTAAGTACACAAGTTATTATTATCTACTACTGCAAAATTAATCAAATTCTATTTACTTAACACTGCGTGCGGCTGCTTGCAAATAATTTGTACCTATTCGGTCTTTTCCTATGGTAAATTGATACCTTAATTGTGTAGCTTTTCTTGTATAAAGTGCATTTGTGTTACAACATTTTAAAGTTGAACTCTGTGATAACTAGAGAGAATATATAAACAAGACACAACAGATATAAAGGTAATACCACATAATATCTATAATTATAGTGTATTTGATGTTTGTAATACATATTTATCTAGTTCAATTAATATTTTAAATTCGAAATCTGGAAATACCTAATAGGCATTTACAAATAAAGGACGTACTTTACCTGGAATTATATATTTTTTTATGTTCAAGCACATGCACCTGGCTTATAAGTTGCTTTTTGAGGCGCAAATCATAATATGAACTATTTTTGTATAAAATATCTCGAAATCTGTTTGGGCCCTCCCTTGCCCCCCCTTTCGGACGCCCATGCATAAGTTTTAAGCAAAAACTAAAAAGGCAACTAATTACTATATCATATACTATATACCCTTAAGGAGTTTAACAATTATAATATCTTTTTTTAATTTTTAAAAATTTTATTTTTCTATAACTGGGTTTGTCTTTATTTTCATTTGTAAGTATGTAAATTTTTGCCCAAAACAATATTGCTGTTTTCTTATAGTGTATGCATGATTGTATGTTTATTTTTTGTCTTTAACTTGATGTAATGAATATGGGAACTGCCATAACTATTTTTTGCTAATTTAGTTTATTCATATCAAATCTATTAAGATATCGTTTTTAGTACTTGTCGTAAAATAAGCTTATCATGAAACTGTTTTTTTTATTGTTTAAAAGTTGGTAATAATTATTACATGGCATATGGCCTGTTGTAACTTTTTAATCTCCAAGAGACCAGACATTTTTAGCATTGAGGAATGATGGTTTCACGGGGAAAACTACGTTAGTTACGAAAAAATAAAGCCGTTATCGGTACGGGCGTAAGATCTGGATTTTTACAGTACAGTTAGACTTCCTAACAGAAAATTCTATACCCAGGCGACCCAACAGTTTACAGCATGCAGTACATTGGCAGACATCTCTATACCCAAAGTGTTGTAAATAACTTCACGGGGAATGATGCAATATATGCAATAAAACTTGATGATCCTTGTGGCTCAAGATTCGGACCATTATTATACAGGGTGTGTCAGTAAGGTGTCTGTCTTAGATAGCACCTAAACTATCAAAGATAGGAAAAAAAGTGTAATACAAAAGTTAAAGGGTTTTTTAGGATACATAATCTAAAAATATTTTCTAATCTACAGGGTGGTCCTAAAAAGTGGTAGGTACTGAATAATAAAAAAGGAAATTAAATGGGACACCCAGTATAATTTTCTAGAATATGATTCAATGGAATAAGGACTTTGCAGCCCTATTAAAATTTTTGAAGTGAAATGCAACGTTGCCAAGTAATTAATTTTTTTCCGAAATTTTAGTAATTTCAAGGGTATCGTTAAAAAATCATAGCGACCTGTGGATTAACCCTAGGCAAATATAATTTACGTTGTAAGTATTTTAAGGTACGATATATTGATTTATAATAATGTTTTTTAAATCTCTTATACAGAGCGTTCATTACAAGTTGGACAATTCGATAGTTTTAAAAATGCTTTATTTCAATTTTTTTTAAACGGGACCCCCCTAATTTTTTTAGGCAAAATAATTTATCTTTCGAAAACCTTACTTTTTTGTTAAACATGTCATATATCTAAATATCATAGTTTTTGAAATATTTTAGGATTTCTTTTAAATCAGGGTAAAAAAGGCAAGTTCTAATTAAACTATTTAGTCAAGATTGCTTTGGAACAAAAAATAAATAATTTTCTTTGTCACAGCTGTCATTGCAAAATTATTTTCCTACGACCACCTATGAAAATGAGAAAAAAGCACGGTTAACTTGGCTCGAAAGCGCCGAATATCACACGCTTGTTGAAAGAAAACATTTCAACTCTAGAGTGGAAATACAAGGCACACTATTTAATTTAAGCATATGATGCCAATTTGACAGACCACACCTATTTAATTAAAAAGAACAAATTTTAGAAAGCAGTTTAGTTTATTTATCACGTATTTGTCGAGTGATTCAGAATTAGAGTGTGAAAATGCGCCATCTGAAATTAGAAAAAAGTTAAGAATATACTGGAAAATCTATTACCAGTCAAAACAAGCCCCGCTAAAGAAAATATCATATATTAAACTTAAGCAGGAAATGTTTATGGGTCGCCATAGCGTAGACACTAGAGCCATGACCTACGGATCGAAAGATCACAGGTTCAAATCCCATCAGGAGCACTTTACTTTTTTTTATGAAAACATTAAATAATTTATAGAATTATTTTGAATTGAAATCTTCCTTGTTGGGTGAATTTTTTAAATTTATTTTTAATGTATCTTTCCTTGATTAAATAAAAAAAAATCATTCAAGAAGGAAGATTTTAATTCAAAATAATTTTATAATTTATTTAATATTTTTATAAAAAAAAGTCAAGTACTCCTGATGGAATTTAAACCTGTGACCTTTCGATCTATTAAATTGGCATCATATGTTTAAATTAAATAGTGTGCCTTGTATTTCCACTCTAGAGTTGAAATATTTTTTTTTTCAACTCTAGAGTTGAAATATTTTTTTCACAAATCAAAGGTTTTTTTAATAATTCTTTGTGGTCGTAGGAAAAATAGTGTACATTACTCGTGTGAAAGTGATTATTCTAAAACTCGGAGAATTTCCGCACTCGGCTGACGCCTCGTGCTAAATATCTCCTCGTTTGAAAAGTATCACTTTCATCACTTGTTATGTAATATACTATTCGCTAACATTTTGTGCTTTATTACTATCTAAAGTTTAGTTTTCTGAAATAACTTTATTCATAACTCATATTTTTCTATTTCGATAACAAATATTTAACACTGGCATTTATTAAGGGTTATTGTTGAGTGAATTAGGTTGATGAGTTGTAGTTTAAAATTGATAGATTTTTAATTAGGATAATTAAAAGGTAGTTAAGGTGTAGCGCAGATTTTGAATACTGTTGAGGCAGTAGTTTATTAGTCCATGTGTTAAATATTTATAGCAGTAGCCCTTATTTTTAAGGCAGTGGGTTGTAGCCCAAGTTCATCCAGTTGTTAGGGTAGTAGCCCTAGGTTTTTAGGCAGTGGGTTGTAACGCAAGTTCATCCAGTTATTCGGGTAGTAGCCCTAGTTTTTAAGGCAGTGGGTTATATCACAAATTCATCCAGTTATTAGGGTAATAGCCCTAGTTTTTTTTGGCAGTGGGTTGTAGCCCAAATTCATCCAGCTGTTAGGGTAATAGCCCTAGTTCGTTGGTAGTGGGTTGTAGCTCAAATTTACGCAGTTAATTGGGTCGTAGCCCATAGCCAAGCTAAAATTAAATAAGTAGAAGTGTAAAAATATGATTAACCTATTTTAAAGACGATTATTGCTAAATAAAGTTTAATGGTTTAAATTATATTAGGATGTCCAAAATAAAAGTCCATAGTGTTAAATATTACTTTCTATTAAACGACTATGTTACAGACAGAACTTCTATATGGCCTGTATTGAACTGAACATTCCACTTTCGTCTATTCATTCGATAACATAAACATTGGTCCCAGCATTTTTGGGTGTTTTGTTACCACTTAAGCCCTAATTTACGACCAAAAGTCTGCGTTCGATGCAGGCACCAAATCCGTTCCTAACAGTCGGCCATCCTGCAATTGTTTCGCCCCGAAACATCTCTTCTTTTGGTTGACCTCCATGCAGGAAATCTACTTGTATCTTTTCCACGAAGTGTTGAGCCTGTAGCATCCACACGCATTTCCCTCATGAAGTGCTTTGTCCTTGAAGTGGTTGACCCTGTGGCATCCACACGGATTTCCCTCATGAAGTGCTTTGTCCGTGAAGTGTACCAGAATGTTCATCATATAGCGTTTTACCTGTGAAAAACCACAATAATATAGAGATCTGGAGGAAATTTAACCCCCATCCCATTTCATATTTTAATATAATATTAAAATAGTACCTAAACCCTTATTATTCATTGGTCAGAATTCTGCTCGGCATTAGCATCAGACACCATGAATAGAGTACAGTTCACGCCTTGACAGACATAGTATCCCTGATACCTACAGTACCCAAAAGCGTGATACCTAGCATAACCGAATAAGTCATGCCATGGACATTGGACATAGCAGTCCATCCCCTTGACACACAAAGTGTCCCTGGTACCTGCCAGTACCCAACCTCTTGATACCTAAAGTATAACTGCCTTGCATGACAATAAAGCCATGCCATGGACCTAAGAGTCCACCTCAACCAGGTCAAGATGACCCCATGCTCATGTCGGTCAGAATTCTGACCGATCCTTATTAATATTTTTTAGCCCCATCAAGCATTTGTTATAACCTTTGAACCACGTTAAATGTTATAACCATAAAAATATAAATTCATCTTTTGTACAAAGCTGTACAACTTTTTACCAAAATAAAAACATATATAGCTTGTCGTCATCAGAGGGTTACTTCTACAAAGTGCTGTGATACTACCGCTAGTACTACTTCTAGACTACTACTATTACTACTGTTTTTATTACTGCTTTACTACTAATATTAATAATTTCTATTGTTATATCTACTTTTTACTACCTCTAATTACAACACGTAACGTTCCATTTTGAAGCTCTTAAATAAGTTTTACTACTTATTTTAAATATTTAGTAGCAAAATCATTATTTTCCTTACGAAAGTCACATGAATTTCCCGTTTCTAAAATCACTCTAATAAATCAATTATTCATTTAAACAATATTAACTCTGTAATAATTTACCAGCTTTTGTATTATACTTCTCCAAGTAATACACAACATCTTTATAGCAATTAAATTTCCAACAAATTTTCCTATTATCATTATAGATAATACTACAAACAAGAAATAATTATTCATAAAATCTTTGTCCACTGTTGCCGGTATCTGCAACATAGAAACAATACTTAAATCATTGAAATAAATGGTCCTGTTCATAGCAATCAAATGCGTAACAAATATATTTGAAAGTATCCATACACTTGACAAATTTACCCTTGTTCCATTACCTGTCAACCTGTCATACATGAAACAATACTTATATTATTAAAATGTGTGATAAATCTTCCTGTTTATATTAACTCGATAGATAATACTTAACCAATAAATCTTTATTCAGGTACTCATTGCCAAATTAAATGCAACTTATCAATTTTACCATTACCTACAACACACACAAACTGTATTAGTACTTAACAGATACATCTTTATTCAGGGACTCATTATGGAATTAAACTTTTAGTAATTTCCTAAAACCCACAAAACGATATTACATTTCTTTATTCATTAAATCTTTATCACATTTATCTTTGGGCAGGTATCTGTAACAAACAAAAATAATGATTCATTAAAATGTTTAATAGTAATTTAACCAACAAGTACATTAATAATGGCGATTAATGATCGAAATATGTTCGAGATCATTAATCGCATTTTAATGTAAGAGTTGGTTACAATGTTTTTCGTCGACCGTATTTTTTACTAAAGTGAAGAAAAACAGTTAACAACTTTTATTTTACAATCCAGATTTCACAATTCTACAAATACTAATGACAGCGGACGACGTTTTGGATTGACGTTTTATTATTTTGTTGATTTGTTTGCATGGCTGCCTTTAATTTTAATTACCAAAATCGTGCATTTACAGAAAATCATGCATTAATAGGGGTCATTAATGAATGATTTTGGGAACGTTAATATCGGATGTAAATACACGGCCGACGGAAAAAACTATTAAATGCATATTTAAATCAAACAGCCAATTTTACAATACAAGTATATTATTCGCCGTAATATACAACTTTTATACAAAAATAGCTTGAGATCACCTCAATGCTCTAGCCAAACTAAACTCAGTAAACTCACAAAATAATAATTCAGTAATCTACCAATGTTTATATAAACAGTCTTTTATTAATATTCCACTCATTTTCCCTGAGTCGACATCATCCATAAAATATATTTGAGCAAACATAAATCTGTCTCCATGAATCTGTTCACAAATACCGACTACCTGCAAAATAAAAATCATTCCATCTTAATATATTTGATTTTCCATTATTTGATTATGTAACAAACAATTATTTTACCCATCGGACTATAAACTCTTATTATACAACTAATAAAACTTTTTACCTTTGTTAACAAACTTTCAAAATTCATCTTTGTTGCCTGTGTATGCAAAAGTTATTTCCAATAACTGCTGGGCAATTTATTTTCCTTAACCTTTATAATATTCTTTAATTATTATATTATTAGGTACCTTAAAATACTTTAGTAATATCTTACTATACCTTCGGACCTATTTTGTTCCAAAATTTATTATAAATTTGCATAAATCAAGACAGCAATTCATGGCATCCAAAAATAAGAATGTATATAATGTACATACCACTATCAATCAATAGACATTATCACCCTATTTTAATAATAGGATTTATTTATTGGCAAAATATAACATTATCTCTATTTATAAAATTTAAGTACCCTAGAAAATATTTTTTTATATAAAGACTTACTTAGCTGTTATTATAATGGAAGTTTTCTATAATAGCAAAGTTCTTTGTAACAGATATAAAAAGTTTTTAGGTAAATTGTTTATTTTGCAATAAGAGATTCACTTTACTATCGCAGGTTAAAAATGTAATATTACAACCAACATAATCTTAGCAAAGAATTTTTTGCTGAAGCTTTCCTCAGTATAATACCTTTCTCAATAATATTTATCTTTACAGATTACCACGATTTATTATTTTCCTTATTGTTTATTACTTAAACTTATTTTATTTATGTTATTACTTAACTAAGCCCTTTATTTTACCTACTTCTTTCTCCCCCTTCTTTTTAAAAACAACAATTTTTACAATTTAAAAATTTATATATTTTTACAATTTAAAAATTGTTGTTTACCAATATTAAACTTGTCTTATGTAACCGATACTTTTTATCGCCAATTCCTGTTTACAATAAAAATGCACATGTGCTACTACCGTCAATAACGGTTTAGTAATTTCATAACTACCCTTTGAAGGTACCCTAATAAATTTTAGGCTTCGCTAATTGGGTGCGAGCCACCCACACCAATTTGTAATAATTTCATGCATATATATTAAATCAGTTATTCTGTTCACCTTTAGCTGTACTAACTCCAAATCGATGAAACAATAATTGATTTTGGTGATGTTTATTGTCTATTCTGCTTTACTCTACACTCTAGGATCATATCGTACTTTTTCTTTATAACGGCTAGTGAGCCACAACAAGATTTTAGTTCAACTTGTAATTTGCCACCAACAACATCTTGTCCTTTATACAAAGATTTAGAACAATAAAGCAACAAAATAAACAGTAAAAACCACCTATTCTCTAAAAATATCAAAAACTTTCTTGCCTTAATAGTGTGAACTCATTTTTCTACTAAACCTATACATTCATAAACTTTGACATTTACCAGGCCTAATAGATACTACAACAAATTTGGGTTTATTTAATTTATAGCCGGCAAGCCACAAATTTTAATAAAACAATTTGTATCTATGAACAAACAAATACTTTCCTTTCATCAGATCCATCTCTAGATAGTTTTGCCATATCTTGCTTCATCAGTAGAGGGAGGATCAGACGAAAGATAGGAAGTACTCTAAACTGCTTAAGCAGTATCTAGTTCTATAGTTGGTGATGATGATGATGATCTGGGATCGAATATACCAGGTAAAATTAATTACTTTGTCTCATTTACGAATCTCTATCTGATATTAAATAGCTTTCAGTTTTTTTTTAACCAAACAAAGGCTTTGTTTGCGCTTATAGCAAGTCTTGCAAGTCTCAGAAAATGTTCTTATTAAAACCGTTTTTAATTCAGTTTAGAAAACTCAAATAAAAACACGGTAAAAACTTAATCCCATAAGCGTTCTAAAAATCAATTTATTTAATTATCTATTATTATTTTCTCATAATAATATATTTCTTTGAATTAAACTCTGCATGGTATATTCTCCCAAGTATTCATTTTATTAGTCGCTTACCTGTGATGCAAAGTTATAATTTATTTTATTTCTGTTAGGAAATATTTCACCTGTTTATATAACATTTTCCGATTAGAATACGTATGTGTGCACAATGATTTTCAACAGTCATTATCACAAGACACCGTTTTTCTTTACCTCGGCTTTTCTGAGCCTTACCCTCGCACTATTCGGGCCGCGGTAATCCCAATACTTCTGACTTTATTAGGATGGCCAAAATAAAACTCCATAGTGTTAAATATTACTTTTTATTAAACGACTAGGTATGTTACAGACAGAACTTCTATACGACCTGTATTGAACTGAACTTTCCACTTTCGTCTATTCATTCGATAACATAAACATTGGTCCCAGCATTTTTGGATGTTTTGTTACCGCTTAAGCCCTAATTTACGACCATATGTCTGCGTTCGATGCAGGCACCAAATCCGTTCCTAACAATTACTAGTGATTATTCAAGTTAATCAATATGTACAGGAACTCAATTGATCAGCAACTTTGGATATACTATATATATATAGAATAAGGATAAAAAGTTAGTCAGTCGAGTTGAGCTAAATCGTGTCGAAATACAGCTTTGATTTTAACACAATGTTTTTAAGTACTTTGGTCTCACAAAAGAGTAAATATATTATTATTTTATTAGTTTATCCTTTAATATCTTTCGATTTTAATTCGTCCAAATAAAAATAAAATTTTTCGTATTGCAGTTTAAACAAACGTATCGTTAACCGTCGTTTTATAAAACTAACTTCTGTCTTCTTTACTTTACCTTTTCTATACTATATATAGAGTCTAGACTCTAGCTTAACGGGTTCCGTTAAAATCCCATAAATATGATTTAACTATACTGCCAATCAGTCACGTAAACGTGTTATTTCTTACACCATTTTCTATAGAGAACCATTAAATGAAACATAATATATAAGATATTAGTGTTAACTCCTACGGTTTTAACTGCAAACGTGCCTGTATCACAAAATAATGCAGAGTAGACGTAATGTGTTATGAGTGTGAATCATTTATATATTCCCGAAACTGTAGCTTCAAATGTCCATTCAAAAAAAATGATATTCAGTGGTATAGGTATATTTTGCCATTTGAGAAAGAAAAAAGAAACATTAGGCATAATAACTACTGAACATGGGTACTAATAAGTAACTTATAGAAGGGACCATCGAAAATTCATTTTTAAACAAAAAAAGCAAAAACATTTCCGTAGAATATACATACCTGACTCGGCCTTATGCCCAGTTGTGTGCCGACCCACAAAAAAAATTAAATATATGGGTGATTCTCTGGATAGAGAAATTTTTACATAAGCGCAAAAAAATACATTTTTCTGGTTTTTCGATTAGTGAAACAGAATTTCGTGTAGAATAGCCCATTTTTTTTACTTTTCGGACCAGGTAGATGCCGGCTAAGCTGTTTGATGCCGGGGCAACCTTTATAAATTCATTTTAGATGGTCTCTTCTATACCAGTTTCGTATGCTTTGAAGTTGCTTTTAATTTTAAATATAAAATTTCTTTATATAAAACCAATCCCGAATAATAGTTTTAAATATAAAGTATTTGTATGGATGCGAGGAACATGCATAATGATGCGAACTATATTTTACTTAATTTACTTTTACTTGCATCAAATTACGGTGATGATAATTATGCTTTTTATTTTTAGAATCAATTAAAATGACAGATGAAAATTGGCGCACAGTTAAAAAGGAAGGTGGGGAGAAGAAAGATAATTGGCGAAGTAAAAATGAAACGACAGAAAATAGACACTTTAATATAGACACTAAAATATCAAGTGAGTTAGATACAATTATTCTTTGCTACTTTTTTATGTATCGGATTTATACCTGTTATTGTGCTCTTATAAATAGATGCCAAAGATTGAATGCAGGGTAGTCATTTGTATATAAAATGCGTTTCGTATTATACAATTTAGAAAATTTATTGGAAAAGAAAATGACAATAAAGTATACTAATATTGTGGTACTATTATTGTCCTTTTTCGACTATTTCATCAAAAATTTTGATATACAGTGTGTCCACGGATAGAGTTTGGAAGAGGAAAAACTTTTTTATTTGTAGATTTAGAAGAAAAAGTCATTATTTATAAAGAAAAGTTTTTATAAAAACGTCTGCTTGTCGAAACTACAATTTCAAATAATAATAATAATAATAATAATAATAATAATAATAATAATAATAATAATAATAATAATAATAATAATAATAATAATAATACTAATAATATTTATTACACCAAATTTACGATTATTGTACAGGATTATTCAGAAACAGCATTTTTAGTTTTTTGTATTTCGATTTTTTTTGAAATTTTATTACACCAATTGCACAAAAAAGTCTAATCAACTTTTTTTTCAAAGTGGTTAATTTTACAGCTAATATTGAAATAATAAAATAACAAGTAGCCTGTCCTAAATAAATGAAATGCTTTACTTTCTTTGCATCTTTCAAATTATTAATAGTTGTGTCATATTTTCTCATAAAACTGCATAATAGTGAAATTAGAAAAAAAACTGTATACTAATCGTAAATTTGATATTCGACACAAGCAGACATTTTTATAAAGAATGATTTTTTCTTCTAAATCTACAAATAAAAAAGTTGTTCCTCTTCCAACTCTATCCGTGGACACACTGTATATACAGGGTGTTCTAAAGTCAAGGCTAACTATTGGGATCTCATGAATTACAAACAAGTTTAAATTGTGGCAAACCCGAACAAATCCATTTGTTGTTTATTTTAAGGTATAATAATAAAATTTTTATATTTTCCATCATTTTCTTACGTCTCAAAAGGAAAAGCTTAATAATTTTTTAAAATTGTTTAATTTATTTCAGTGTGTAATAAAGTATGTATACCGTCAAAAATGCATTTGATGTTATTTTTCGTAGGTTTTGTAACACTGTTTCACACATAGTGCTTATTGGTTACGTCACGGCACAGTGGCCAGTACGTCGAGCGTACTATCTAATCCTGCTTTAGGGAGAGCGCGCCCCTAAATTCTCCACTAGCTTGCAATATTTTTTGTTTATTATTGTGTTTGACGGTCCTAATTTACTACCTTATTTGACTGAGTAGAGAAAAATAAGCAATTTAAAAAAAATTCTCAAAATTTTCTTCTTTAAAACTATCCATTTTTATGCGTTTTCGAAAAAATTGGTGGAAATGTTTTTTAAATGTAATTTAGTCCTTTATTTTAGAACAAAATATGCAGTGGGACATAAAACTATGTATGATATTCGGATTTGTCTTCTTTATTGGCTTCGCTCGCTCAACAAAAAACAAGAGCTCGGCCAATAATGGTATATTATTGACCAAGATTTAGACAGATACTATTATTGACCGAGCGTCGATTTAAGACGTGAGGGCAATAATAGTTTTCCAAACCGTGGTAAATATATTATTTTTTCCACTACTAACACATTTACAACATTAAATTTTTAATTAAAGTTAACATACCTTCTTACGCGTTATCCTACGTGAGCGATCAGTTGCGACGAAGCTAACGACGCGATGCGATGCGTTTATAACGCGATGAGGGGCGAAGCGATGCCATTCGATGCCGCTGTCCTATGTGGGGATCGCGTCGCTCACATCAGTCGTGCCACAGCGTTTTTCACGGTGGTTTCACTATGAACAAACGCATTTCTTTTTTGCTCGAAAACTCTTACTTGAAATACAAATTCGTGAAAATTTTTTGAAATAAGGCAACACATAAGAATGTGCGCTGCTCTGGCGCATTTACCGGAGCACTTTCATTCCGACGCTTGGTTGGAAATCATGTCAAATGCTCCACAAGACGAACTGATAAATAAATTTAATGATTATTTTGTTAATCAGTGGATGAAAGCAGAACTCATAATATGGATATGATGGCGAGCGTCACCGCACTACAAACACAGTAGAGGGATGGCACAACCGCTTTAACAAAAAAATTGGCAAACCAAACCCTAATATCTTTGTAATGATTAATGCTTTAAAGGAGGAAATTAACTATTATGATATTCTCTATAAAAAAATTGAGAATTATATACAGACTCCAAAACGGGCCAAAAAGTATACTAATTTAGATTACAGAATAAAACAAATTGTAAATGATTTATTAACAAATAAATGTACAATTAGGGAAACATTAGGAAAACTAAGCTATGCTGTTAAATTAGATTAGATTTATTATAAATATATTTTTTGAGTTTGTAAGCCAAATTAGAGCATGTGTACTGCATTTAATGGTATTTGTTTTTTTACCACCTTTAATAAATGAACCGTATTGGTAAATTTATTTTTGCTTTTTCTTTTTTGCTAATGAAAAAACTTTGTTATGTCTATGTTGCCCGAAACGGGAAAAAACCTTTTAATATTTATTTCACATATTTATTTCACACCTGCATTGCCGAAACGAAACTATTTCGCCATTTTGCACGAAATGGGAATGCCTGAAACGGACCTGAATCGTGACAATGTATCTAATAAATCTGTATTAAGGGTGAATTATTTATTTTAGGGTTCTTAAGTGGTACTTCAAGAGATCAAAGAACGTCGAAAACAACAAATAAGTCAAAAACGAATTGGTGTAATACAGCTACAAAGATTTCTAAGGACAATTTAAAATCTAACAACCTCCTAAATCCACGATTTCTTAACAATTTAACTGATAATCAAAGCACCGAAGAGATTACCACGTTCATGATATCCAACATAGAGGATTATACCCAAACCTTAGCTTCAAATATGTCTGATGAACTCTTAATTGCATTGTTAAAATTTGGCGCAAGGGCCTGCGAGAATCCTTTTGTAACCAGTAAAAGTTATATGCTAAAAAGTACATTGCAAAAGAAATTTGTCAGTGTCGTATGTTCATTTTTATCTGGTCTTGTAATGGATGATAAAAAAGATGCTGAGTTTTGGAAAGCATTTGGAAATGTCCTTAATGACCTCGTACGTATATTGGAAAGTGCGATGCAGTTTATTCCATTGACATTATGGGAACAGATTCAATCTGTTGTTAAAACTATTACTTTGGTTTTGCCGGTACTTAAAAAAAAAAGGGAAATTACGCTCACTGAAGACTTTAATAAAAGGATGGATGTTTTGAGGGAAACCTTGCTGAAGATTGAAAATAAATTTAAGAAAATGGAACCAATTGTGGTCCAAAGTGTGAATAATTATGAAAATCACCAGGGTGATCCCGAGGTTGATTACCGTTTTGTAAACCTTTATCCCACCAGTGAAGAATTAACTATTTTAGAACGGCCATACCTAAGAAAGAATATAGTAAAAGGACAATATGCTTCGCTTCACCAGTATTTGGATATACATTTTCGTCTAATGAGGGAAGATTTTTTAAATCCTATCAGGGAAGATATTTGCGACTATCTAAACAACGCGAAAAGACGATTTTTTAATATAAAAGTTCATGAAAATGTAGTATTTCTTCAGAGAGATGCCCAAAGAAACTATGTTTGTTTTGAAATCGCATTACATGTTTCCCAGGCTCTACAGATAAACTTAGAAATGAAACAAAATAAACGCCTTATACACGGAACACTGCTTTTCTTTAGTAATGACAATTTCAAATCAATTTTCTGTGGAAAAGTAGTGGGCAATGATGAATTAATAAATGGCAAACTTCTTATTAATCTTCCACACAATGATCCTGTAGATTATACAAAAAAATATTCTATGATTGAGTGTATTATTTTTTTTGAGCCTTATTATCAGGTTCTTAAAGTTTTACAGATGCTTTCACAGAACCAATTACCGATGCAAAAATATATTTTAAATGTTGAAACAAAAATCTCGCATCCAAAATATATGGAAAGTGTAAGAAGTTTGAACTTTCCATCAGGTTTGAATCCATCTCAAATAACAGCATTAAACGCCGCTTTAAATAAAGAGTTTGTTATTATACAGGGTCCTCCTGGAACAGGAAAAACTTTTTTGGGCATGACATTGGTACAATTGCTGCTGGATCAGAAACAGTCTTGGAATGAATCTGGGCCCATCTTAGTAATTTGCTTTACGAATCATGCTTTGGAACAATTTTTGGATGGAATATCCGAATTTACAGACAAAATAGTGAGATTAGGACGTAATTCCAAGGACCTAAGCGATGCTGTTTTAAAATACGGACCTGAGGAAAAACTAAAGACGTATTTAGAGGAATATTGTGATATTCGTAGGGAATATTATGATGATGATTATTATTATAGTAATCAACCGTATACATTTCGCCATATCTATCTTTATGACAAAAAGTATTCACCGTTTGATAGTAATTTTAGAAGTAAGTATCTACCTACACTACACAGCTTAGCATAATATACTTTATTAAAGATAGGTCTAATGACGACTACTATAAATTAATTAATAATTAATTCAAAAAGTCTGACTTTAATCAATTTACTACATCAGCGGTTCTCAACCTTTTAAGGCCTTTTTACATTGGGTGCAATTGCAAGAAAAATGGCCTGGAAGCATGCGCTTCAACGACGTTTTAATCAGCTGATGCACGTTTTCCCATTTAAAACCTACATCAGCTCTTTAAAACGTCGACAAAGCGCATGCTTTCAGGCAATTTTTTCTTGCAATTGCACCCAATGTAAAAAGGCCTTTAGAGTGATGTACCATAAAATTCTTCTTATAATTTTAGGTACCACCTAACTAAAATACCTATATCTCTAGCTAGGTATTTACTTAATTGAAATTAATATGCTGAAATTTTAACCAAGGGATAAAATAAAATATAACGATATTAAAAATATTTTTAATACTGTTTGCTGCTGCTTTTAGGTCTGTTTTTGTGTACCACAGGTTGAGAACCGCTGCACTACATCAAACCAATTTAAGATATGACTATAGTATAACGTAATTGGGCATCTCACTTCAGCAGTCTCACATAGTAATATTTATGAATTTTACTTATAAATAATGATGCATGTTTGGTTTTTATGTGCCAAGTCACCTACGTTACCGTGGAATTATATATTTTTATATATACCAAAGGAAAAATATCCCTAGTCGAAGATTTTCAAACCCGATATAGCTATTTGTGCTTAGGGTTGCCAACCGTCCTTTATTTGAAAGGACAGTCCTTTATTTTGAAATTGTGTCCTTTGTCCTTTTGAAAGGTGTGAAAGGACTGCAAATGTCCTTTAAAATCCGAAAACAAATAAATGCATTTAAGAAACCACAAGTAAACTAAAAAATAAAAAACCCAACCCATACACAATCCATCACATACTCGGGTCTAAAACTCCAATCGCAACCTAATTTTTCGTCTCACGCTATCTATAACTATAATTTAACTCTTAATTTAAACTTTTTCTTCTAAAAGTCCTGTTTTATATAGAAATTAAGATTTCGGACGCATATCGTTTTAGTTATTGATTTATGATACAATTTTAAAGGAAAACGAGTAAAAAGCTATTTTAAATCAACAAAAATATAACCCAATGCAATAAAATATTTTTACAACAAAAACAAAAAACAATTAGGTTTTTTTTTTGAAAGAGAAAAATTAAAGTAAACATTTTAATTGAAACATTTTTTATGGAAGAAGTGTGATAATATATAATAAAGAAAATAGTGCGGGAATAAACGAGAATGCTTTTTTATGAATATAGAAAACGGCACTTAAGAAGGAGTATTTCAAAACCTAAGCATTTGCACCAAAAACTTATCTTACGTCTACGTCTACGCTCCTAAATTACATCATTTCTGAAAAAATCATCAATTTTGACGTGGTGAGCGATATTTATTTTATTTTTAATCATGAAAAACCGAGCCCGAAAAGCGCTAGTTAGAGTCATACATACGTCTTATGTTAATATTTTGGATTGACACCAATATTCATATTTTTCACAAATATAAAAAATGGAAATAAAAAAAAAAAGTAAAAAAAAACATTTACGAAAACAAATTTAATCCAACCATGCAGAGGGGGAGAACTAATAATTTAATTCTCAAAATCTGATAGTGAATTTTAAATGAACTTTGGGCGTAGCCCCGAAAAGTTTTCGCCTGCGGCGCCTTTCCGCCTTTTTCGCTAGGTGTAATATAATGAAATACATGTAGTCTCGACTGTCCCCCTCTCCAGAAAAAAAATGTCCTACTTACGCCCACTGAGCCCCCTCCCCGAGCATATTTTCTGGCTAAGACTGTAATGTTGTAATATAAAATGTAAAAATTGTTTTTCGAAAGCACAAAATGGAGGTTTTTAGGAGTCATACACCCAAAAATATTTCCGATTGTGTCCTTTATTCCAATATCCGAAAGTTGGCAACCCTATTTGTGCTATTTATATCAAAATTTAATTGTTAGTTACTACAAGGATATTTCTAAACAAATTAAATGAGTATTTTCCCAACTGAAGTTATTGTGAGTTTTGCAACTTAATGATTTTTAATAAAATATTAACTACTCAAGTGGTATTTAAACTATTTATAGCAAAAAATTAAGATCGAGTTGCGCGGTAAATAAAAATGTTTTAAATTATCATGAGTATGTCGGAAACTAAGAGATACAGCATCGCGGCATCGATCAAATGGTGTCAAAGTTGCGGAATTTCGTGCCCAGTAATTTAAGCTTTCTTTTTTACTTTTTGAAATATTCGAATAAAACTTTGACTTTGACTTTTTGTTTTTTTTTATTTGTCTGTCCTATTTTAACCGCTAAAAACAAATACAACATTGTTAAAGTAACTTTTTTAGCTATATACTACCGCGTTTTTGGAATTTCGCAACGAACATTTTTGTGGAACTGGTATCAACTTAATGTTTTTAAATACGGATATGCATTTTTGTTTTACTTTTGAAATCTCTTTAAGCTCTAATACAAAAAGTAAAAAAAATTCTCTATATTATTATTTATTCGCCGAAAACATAATTTTGCTTAAAAATCAACTTAAAAACGTGACTCATCTGTCAAGATATTTAGCCAAAAAATTAAGCATAATGTTTCCGTCACAGCCACCTTTGTTTTGTTTAGTTTTATTTTATGCTTTGTTATTAAATCTTAATTTTGAGTTTTTTGTCAGTGTTATTTAATACTTTTGTTTGTTTTCTAATTATCTGTTTTAGATGTATTATTATGAAAAACTACAATTACATATGTAATTTTTGGCTAATATTTCGATTGACTTTTAATTTTCGCATCGGTAATCTAAGTAATAACATTTGCTCAAAACAGATATATAAATAGACATTATACAGCTAATTCATTTCATTTGCATGTTGTATTTGGTAAAAATTGTTAAGTAACTAATGCCGTATTTATTTAAAAGTAATAATTATCAAATGCAGATGTAAAGATGATATCAAAACGTTTAAAAATCATTTAGAATGATACATGTTATATACTAAAATTTCGGGATTAAAGATATTTCAAAAAAATTTAAAAAAATGCATGTCCGAATTAAAAAGATCCACAAAAACAAAACGTATCGAACTTCTAAAAACACGATAGTATAAAGCTAAAAAGTTGCTTTAACAATGTTGTATTTATTCTTCTGTAGCAGTTAAAATAAATCAGACAAATAAAAACTCAAAATTTTAGTTTTCTTGTCGAATACTTCAAAATTTAAAAAATACGATATTACTGGGTACAAAATTTCTGTAACTTTTCCACTGTTTGACCGATGCTGTATCTCTTATAGTTTCCGAGATACCCATGATAACGCTTAAAATTTGAGAGATCCTGTAAAATGAATACAAATCGAAGTCAAAATCTTGAAAAGTTTGAACCCCACTGTTCTCCTGATATATCATTTTAGGTGGTTGCTCGAATACTCTATTTAATTCTGTATTTGTGCTGCAGAAACGAGCAATTAGAAATCTTTGTGGTGCTAAGCCACGAGAAACTTGCCGACCTCTGTTCGTGTCTCGGAGAGTTTTAACTTTGCCATGTATTTTTATATTGGAGACTGTATGTCTTATGTTCAAAAAATACTCGTTGGATATTCGTTCCTTGTCAGTGGTTCCTACAAGGAGCTCCTATACCATTAGGCTTCCTATTCCTACATCTGCATTAACTAAAAACTCTATTTTTTATAATAGTAAAAAACTTTTTAATAATCTGCCTATAGAACTTAGAAGACTTTCTAATTACAGGATGTTTAGGAGTAGGGTAAAAAGCCTATTGGTTAAGAATGCATATTATACGGTTGAGGAATATCTCATGGATAATCCAGTGTGATCAATACCATTGCCTGAATATTTCTATTTTAAATTTTATCTTTGTATATTTACAGTTATTGTCTTAACTTGTTTTTTAATTGTAAGTAGGTTTTTGTCTTTATATATTTAGTGTCCTTCCTGCGTTAACTGCTCATTATATTTTGAATGATTTTTATTTATTATTTATAATTTTTATTTAGATAATAAGTTGTTAGCTTTGTCAATGGGATTGTACTAATCTTCAGACAATAAAGCATATTTGAGTTTGAGTTTGAGTTTGACAATAGAATTCTATTGTGACCATGCTAAAAATAAACATGCTTGAACCATCAGCCGTTGTAAATCAACTGCTAAAACACTACTCGCGTATAGTAGGTGAGATAGCAGAAAAGATACAAAATGTACAATGACAATTAGAATCCTTCAACCAAATCATTCTTCATAATACCAACGACATTAGAGGAAGTCATAAGATATTAGATAGTATGCCAAGCAAACCCTGAGCATTACTGGATGAATTGAAACTCTAGAAACTATGACGTGTCTCATAAATGAATCATTTTCAACCGGAATTTTTTCATCTCTCAAAGTTGCCAATATTATACCAATGGACAAAGAGAGTGGAAGCCCTGAACCCACCAACTATAGGCCTATAGCTATTCTTTCCATAATATCTAAATTAATTGAGAAGCTATTCAAAAACAGAATGGTTACATTCTATCGGTTACATTTCTGGAGGCTTACAACATACTAAATAATAACCAATTTTTCAAACAGGCAAAAACACAACAGATGCCATACATCACACAATGGAAAGCGTGTATGATGCAAAGGATAAAAACAATACGCTATTGAACAGCAAAGTGGAGTATCTAAATTATATTTTTTTGTCTTGTATCATGAGTACGAATATATTTTCTTTTTGACAAGGAGTATATTTTCGCGCGTATAAAGCAAACACTCTCTGGGATACCTAGGTCGAAGATTGTTAAAATGCCTAATTTTTTAAAAAGAGGTTTGCAGTGTGTTCGGTGGTTTTTAGTTTCGTCTAATACAAGTACTGTTTTTTTTTCAAAACGAAAATTATGTCCATGTAGGTAGAGGCAGAGTATCCCCATAGCAATAATCCATATCGTATACGATTTTCAAACAAGGCAAAATATATTTGCGTTGCAGATTTTTTTTTATCTAGGTAGTTCATCTTTGTGTTGATTGTGAACAGTCCAGAAGACAGTTTCTTAGATAGCGATGGTATATGCAAATCACACTTTAAGTTGCTCTGGATAGTTACTCCTAGGAATCTATACCATCTGTATACATATGTATATTGTTGATTTAAATTACTGGCTTTTACGCTTTTTTTTCGGGTTGAATAGCATGGACAATAATTGTTGGTAACCATGCAAGATCATTTATGTAGATTAGAAATAATAAAGGACCCAATGTTGATCCCTGTACAATTCCAATATTTGTGTTGTTCATTTTTGATCTTATGGGCTGGTTCTGTAACTTCCACAACCTGTTTGCGATCTGTTAAGAAGGTTTCTGTCCAGCCACACATCTAATGCCGTAGCGGTTAAGTTTAGTCGAGAGTATTTTATGATTGATGGAGTCAAATGCCTTTTCTATGTTAATAAACATTGTCATTGTGTTATGTATGGCATCTGTTGTGTTTTTGCCTGTTTGAAATCCGAACTGGTTATTATTTAATATGTTATGGGCCTCCAGAAATGTAACCATTCTGTTTTTGAATAGCTTCTCCACTAATTTAGATATTATGAATAGAAAAGCTATAGACCTATCTATAGTTGCTGGGGTCGGGGCTTCCACTCTCTTTGTCTATTGGTATAATTTTGGCGACTTTGAGAGAATGATTCATTTAAGAGACACGTCAAAGTTTCCAGAGGCATGTTACGCACTAAGTTCAGTGCCAATTCATCCAGCCCTGCTGAGGGTTTGCTTGGCATATTATCTAATATCTTTATGACTTCCTCTAATGTCGTTGGTGTTATGAAGAATGATTTGGTTGAAGGATTATTCACTTCAAGACGACTGGAGATATTAGCTAGTTGCTACGAAAAAAAAATAATGCAAGTCGCAAGTCCATAACACACAAATAACGCATGATCATATTTATTCATAAACTATTATTGTTGTCTCCAACCGTTAAACATAACAAGATTCAAGAAATACTTGTTACATAAAGATATCGGCTGTTTTGGTTATCTCAAATAAATATTTTCAGAAACCCCAATTTTAAGCTTAACCTGTGTTTTAAAATGTTTTCATATTCATAACGCTAAAAACTTTATGTACTTTTAGAATTGGTATCCTATGTTAGGTATCGTTCTTATCCAGAATATACAATACCCGATTTTGATGAAGTTACTTTGAGTTCAATACCACAAGATATCATTGAAGGGTTTAAGGATAAAAACCGTTTGGCTGAACATTTTAAATTTATTAAAGAAATCGAACGTGAAACAGAAGTCATAAAATCTAAAATGAAAATGGTGCTAGATATGGAGAAAGATGGGATAGTGACCAAAGTTATACGAGAAAATGAGGAGGAATATTATTTTCAAAATATGGAAATTTTTTGCTGGTTACTTTGTGATGACGGAACTATTTCTGTGGAGGTAAGTTCAGCTATTTTAAACTTAATAAATTAAAGGTTGTTGGTCCCATCTTTGATCTTCTTTTAAAGGTAAAAGTGAATAATTTTTTACTTACAGGACAATGTCATACATTTTTAGTTGTTTCAGTTGAGTAATAAAATAAGATTAATTACCTCATTAAGTTATGGACATGAGTGATTATTCTGTTACAGCTCAAACGACTTAGATTTGTTTAATGTCAATGAATATCACTGAAACGTTACCGCCCCCCGCCAATGCGGAATTAGAAAAAAGTAGAAGTAGGATGGTTATTTGTTTTTAATTATTAAATGTTAATTGTTGTAAATAACATCATTCAATATTTTAATGCCCCTTTAAATAGGATTTACGATTTATATAAATCAAATTTAGAAAAGTGTCTCACGCTCCCACGCGGAAAATCATTGATTTACCAAGTTTTAAACGTGTAATTACATTAATTATAAATTTACTGGAATATGTAGATTGATAAGTTGTCGATCATATACGCATATGAAATTTAAAGAATGGCTCGAATTTCGCCACGTATTTTCATGAGAACATGCCGTTCTTGAAAATGGCAGCATAACATACTATAACAACGAGCCGACCAGCTACTAGGTACAAAACTCCCAAGTCCCAACCATCTCCGAGGCCAACCAAGCATTCATAAAACGATGAGGACCTACGTCTAGAGCTTTGTTCCTACAGCAATCACGGTCAGCGCCTTTCGATTAGTTTAAAAACAGTTTGAAAATCAATCGGAAGCGCTGTGACTTGTCCGTGATTGCTCTAGGAACAAAGCTTAAGCTGCAATGTCCGCCGTATCCCCTTGACCTGTCAACGTTCTAGCAGAGCACGGTCTGATATTATTGTAGGTACCTTTCACTCTTATATGTAAATAACGTATTTTTTCTATCTTACACACTCTGGTTCGTTTTGTTTCTCTTTTTCTTTTATATACGAGATCGCGCTACTGCTGGACTTAATTGATATCAACACATATTGGGCCGTCCCGTTAGTTCTGTTTCATTCGGTCATCAACACCTCTCACTCACGCATACATACGAGTTACTCCTGGACTTAATAGATTAGATATATCCATTAGTTCTGTCCGGGGGTGTGTTGAAGGCAGTTTCGTCCCGTCCCCCCCTCTTACAAAATAAGTGTTTTGTTTACTTTGAGCCTTGAGAATTGAAGGGCGTATGACGAATCAGTATATTTTAGAACTTATTTTTACGGAAGGTGTTTAGAGCCGAAATATGCTCTTTTTTTTAGAAGTAACTTTTCTTAGGCCCCCCCCCCCAGCAAATTTCTGGATCCGCCACTGGTTCTACTTGACTATACACGCCTGGCTGTAATTCCTCATTTTTTCTTTTGCTTGTTATATACAACGAAAAAATTAGCACCATATGGAAAACTTTTTGTTTTTATTTAAAAACTGTTGTCGGTGTTAGGTTCTGCATGACCCAGAACAAAAAAAAAGCCTAACATGTTTGACTTGTGGCGTTTGTTACACTTTTCAAATGCCAATTAAAAGTGTCAAAAGTTATGAGAAAATATTGTTTCTCGTCTTATTTTGAGTCTGTTCGGGTCTGTCCAAGTTTTTGTTTAAATTAAATTTTTAATCTTTTTAAATCAATAAATAATTTATCTAAAATACAGGGTGTCCCATCGGGAACTGCTTCGATCTATATATGGAAAACTATACATAGGAAAATTTAGAAAATTTGACAGTATGTTAATGCTGATGGGGGCGACTTGACCGGGCTAAAATATTTTCATCATGGTGGCACTTCCGGTTATACCGGAAGGAAGTGTCAACTTGCTTATTTTAATAGGACAAAAAATTTTTTGCACTCTACGCAAGATTCTAGGCAGATTTTGTATACCATGTCCTATACTTACATTACCTATGTCTAAGCGTTTTTGACATATTTGCACTTTTTCGTCTTACTTTTTACTTTTTCGAGTCCACATCCAAAAAATATCCTAAATTTCTACAGTTTTTCAGCCCAATATCGGGCTACGTCCAGAGCTTCAGTATTAGCGAGCCATAGGTCATTGGGGGTACATGTCGATGGGCAGTGCATACATGATCTTAAGTGGTCCATATTCTGTACGTCCCCACAGTCACAGAGTACGTCGTCAGCATCCCTCATTCCCCATCTGGCCAAGTTAGATTTAACGGGCGCGACACCAGTCCGCATGCGGTTAAGAGTACGCCATGTCTTCCAGTCCAGCTCTATTCGTCGAGACGGATCCTGTCGCAGTGGGAAGTTTGCTGGTGGCTCTATCCTTGTTTTTCTTATAAAGCTTCTTCTAGATTTTAAACGACTGGTTTCATGGGATTCCTCAAGACCGTGGAGAAGGTGCCCATCATCAAACATTTGTTTGAACCTTTCGACATACTGAGCTGCCTCGCGTCGGTCCTCTGGGGGAGCGAAACCAACGGCCCGGTACAGTAAGGGTATAGGGGTAGGTTTCATACACCTAGTAATTTGTCTGCATGTCTCATTTAGTGCGAGTGTGACCTCTTTTGCATGTTTTGACCTATTCCACACCGGGCATGCATATTCCGCTGTCGAGAAACACAGAGCTTCCGCTGTGGTCCTTATAACGCTTGGGTTGGCACCCCATTTGCTTCCTGCAAGTTTCTTCACGAGGTTATTTCTGGACGTGACCTTCTGCCTGGTGTTTTTGCAATGGTCTTTGAATGTTAGCGTCCGATCCAGAACAACCCCCCAAGTATTTCCCTTTTTCAGTGTTTTCCAAAATCTGTCCCTCCCAGGACACCTTAAGTTTTCTACGAGCCAAGTGTGTGTTTAGGTGGAAGGCACACACCTGGGTTTTGGCAGGATTCGGTTTTAGGGAATTTTCTCTATAGTATCTACCCATTATGTTCAAGGCTTCCTCCAGTTTCCTCTTAATCTCCTCAAAGGTTTTTCCCTTCACCGCTATACCAAGATCGTCGGCGTAGACACAATGTGTAGCATGGGGGCAGATAGGTTGGTCATTGGTATAAATGTTGAAGAGTGATGGGGCCAATACACTTCCCTGGGGAAGACCGTTTTTCTGCGATCGCCACCTGCTCTTTTTCCCATCTAGTATCACATAGAACCTTCTGTTGCCTAGGAGTGATTCAATGATTTTCGTCAGATTGTAGTCCATCATCGTGCTGTAAGTTTTAGCTAACAGGGTTTTGTGGTTTATGGTGTCATACGCGGCTGTGAGATCGACCAGAGCTACTCCTACTATCTGTTTCTGTTCGAAACCCTCCTCTATGAGTTTTGTTAGGTTTAGCACTTGTCCCGTGCATGATTTTCCTGGTCTAAAACCAGCTTGTTGAGGAATGAGCTTTGGGTCTAGATGGTCTTGGATTTGGTTGAGTATGAGACGCTCGTATAGTTTGAGCATGTGGCACAGAGGGGATACAGGACGGTAGCTGCTTGGGAGTTCGGGATCTTTCCCGGGTTTAAGTAGTGCTACTACTTTTGACTTTCGCCACGTCTTTGGTATCTGATAGGTTGTCTTACAGTGGTTAAATAGAGCTAGTAGCCATTGTTTGGTAATTGGACCAAAATGTTTTATTTGCTCAGTCAGGATGTCGTCTACCCCGGGTGACTTCCCATTCTTCATGATATCTATGCCTTTTTGGAGTTCGTTAAGTGTGATCGGTTCTCCAATCAGATCTATCTCGCTTTCGCGTTGTCTTTCGATTTTTGGGTTTTTAGTGCGATGGCTGGTTTTACATTAACAAGGAGTTGGTGCGAAACTTGATTTGCTGTGACTGCGCATGGCTGTTTGGTCTCTGTAGGATCTCCGTTTAGCTTTTTAATCATATTCCAGGCCTATTTGCTGCTATGGGTCATGTCCATCCTCTCCAGCGTCTCCATCCATCGTTTTTTCCTCGATTCGCTAAGTATTTGTTGTAGTTGTTCACCCATTTCCATCGTTATCTCACTAAATGGATCCTCATTATAATGTTGCGTATATCGAGTCATCACGTCTTTTGCCTCAGCGTTTAACCCAGACAAATAATACTGTCGACATCCCCTGGGTATGTGTTTTCGGGAGGTGCGTTTTACGAGTTCAACAAATGAGTCGTAATGTTCTGGGGTGGGCGGAAGACCTTCTACCTTCTTGTCCAGTTCATTTGTGTAGTTTACCCATTTGGCTTTATTGAAATTAAATCTCCTC
The DNA here is from genome assembly GCA_935413205.1 of Polydrusus cervinus. Classification (NCBI taxonomy): domain Eukaryota; kingdom Metazoa; phylum Arthropoda; class Insecta; order Coleoptera; family Curculionidae; genus Polydrusus; species Polydrusus cervinus. The sequence continues at coordinate 12,668,797 of OW284518.1, forward strand.
TTAAAAGGTATCTTGGGAGCTTTTAGAGCGCTGAACACGCTTACGCCTATAGGTCTATGTTGGGTTTTCGATACAGGGCTGTATATCCTTTTAACACACATCGTTCTTCTAATGTAGTGCTGACAAAACCAAGATCCGGGTTGTATCCCTTCTTCCAAATCTTGCTCTGGAAAGAATGGGGCAGCTTTGGATCGTGCAGGAGGGTCAGATTGCTCTGTTCAGCCCATTCTTCTACCAGTTCTCCATTTTTGTCAGTAGACTCGTAGCCCCATGTTACACTATGGCTGTTGAAATCCCCAAGTACAAATTTTGTTTGTTGTGATGTAAAATTTTGAGGGGGGGGGGGGGGGGTGAAGACAAAGTCTTTTTCCTGGTGGTTTGTAGACAGAGGTAATTGTGACCGTCCCAACCTCAACGGTCAATATTTCTATATCGTTGTAGCATGTTTTGTGCGCCGACGTCACTGCGATATCGTTTCTGACCAGTATAGCACTTCCGTGTTTAGCACTGGGTTGTTCTATAATAAGTTTCATTCCCTCTACCCTTGGTCTATATACACAATATGTCGCATTTGTGTGTTTTACACAGATCGGACAAAATGTCTTGTTTGTTGCATGTTATACCCTTGATGTTTATGGCCACTATTGTCAATGTTGGCTCTAAGAAGAGCCTTTGACTTGTTTTGTCGTTCATGTTTGAGATTGAATCTTTGGATGTGGTGATGGAAGGATTGGCCGTCCGAAGGACGTTTCCAGGGAGCGCCAGCGACATGATTCAAGACTAGGGTGATTTATTTAGTACGTCGCTTTCATGGAGGCTCCTTCCGTGCTCCCCACTTTTTCGTCAAAAAAAAACAAGTTTTTCGTCAAAAATGACGTTTGCAAGCCTTAAAATAATTATTAATTTTTTTTATAAAGAAGTAAGTGACGTCATAGATTTTTTTAGCATTTGATTGTTTTTCAACGTCGTCATAGCCAACTAAGAGTAACTGAACTTAAAATCTGCAGCAAAATCGCCATATAAAAATAATAAAAATATCTTGAAAACTAAAAAATTTTGGGATGTACAACCTTATACAAACTTACCCTTATTTTTAATGCTTAATAAGAAATAATTATAAAATTTGGGTGTTTCCATTTGAAAATCTAGACTTTTTGCAGTTTTTTAAACACCCTGTATTAATAGTTATCCAAATATTATAAAAAAATCTATTAAAGCAGGTCCTTTGCAACCAGGAATCCCACTTACATTAAATCAATAGGGCTTCTTTATAAAAAAAATTATAATTATTTTATGTCATACCAGTACATTATTGTGTTTTTATACCTTAGATACCACCTACATAATTGATTACTTTATGCCCGTGCGGGCATAATGAAGCAAAAAACACTGTAAAAATAAATAATTGGTAAATCAAATTAAATAAAAAAAAAATATTTCTTATTTAAAACGAACTGGTATGACATAAAATTTTGTATGTACGACGGGTACTAATAGATATATACCCTCAGGCGACTTAAAAGCCCTTGGGCCAGAGGCCCTCGGCTTTGTAACAATGTCACCCTCAGGGCATAATCATCTACTTAGTACCCTTGATACATAAATAACTATTAAGGCTTGCAAACGTCATTTTTGACATAAAAATTCAAATATGTCAAAAACGCTTAGACATAGGTATAGGACATTGTATACAAAATCTTCCTAGAATCTTGCGTATAATGCAAAAATGTAATAATATATAGGGTGTTCTATTTAAAATAAGCAAGTTGACACTTACATAACCGGAAGTGCCACCATTATGAAAATATTTTAGCCCGGTCGCCCCCATCAGCATTAGCATACTGTCAAATTTTCTTAATTTTTCTATGTATAGTTTTTCATATATAGATCGAAGCGGTTCCCGGTGGGACAACCTGTATACTAGCACCATTGTTTCACAGGCCAGTTTAAAATTTTTCTTTAATACATAATAATTTTTGTTCTGGTACATAGTTTTTGAAAATAAAATCAAAAACTTGCCCTAGACAAATTTAAAATTTTTTAAAGTAGGTAGTCCATTCATAAAATAATTATTTGTTATAAAATAGGGTTATTTAATAACTAAATTTTAAAATCACCTAAGTCAAATAAGTATTTAAAATAAACTGATTGATAAAATTTAAAAAAAAATATCTATACGTTTAAATAAAAAAAAAATAAAATTGAAATTGTTAAACAAAAATTTGGAACCAGACTCAAAATATAATAAGAATCAATATAATCTTATAACTTTTTTCCTTATCTCTAAAAAAATTACACTTCGCCATTTTGAAAATTTTAAATGACATTTTACAGGTATAAATGCACCTCGCAATTTTTTATTTTTTTATTTGAAACTAGGAATCCTCACCCTTACAGGCGTTTTTATTTATAAACTAAGAAAATTTATTTTTTAAAATAAATCGAAATTTTTACAAAACCGAGATTGATCTGCATACGACAGTAAGTAGACTAAATATTAGTAAAAATTAGCCACATACCTAACTAAGGGCCAGTTGTCTTCAACAAGTTTCCCCAGAACATTAAGAACGCAAAATATCTAAATACGTTTAAAAATTAACTCAGAAGTTTTTTGGTGAATCGATAATTTTATAGTATGGATGAATATTAGGCACAAGCCCAAGTCAAATTTAAACTTTTTAAAAATTCTGGGTCACGCAGAACCTAATGTCGAAAACAGATCTTCAAAAAACAAAAGTTTCTCATTATGGGCTGACTTTTCCACTGCGTATATTTAGAAATAATCTCAAATAATCTTAGGGCCAGAGTGACCAATTTTTTAACGAATTTTATTAACAAACCAACCAATAATATCTAACTATTTCGGAAACGTTTTATTTAAAACACACCCAGTATATTGTTGATTATACTGCTCAAGAAACTGCTCTCTCTCCACCTTAATTCCGAAAACTACTGCCACTGTTTTATCGAAATTTAGTTTTAAACAATGTTTTTATTAAAAAATGAATAACTCTTTTCAAATCAAAGTTTAAGGCGGCTACCGCTTGCGTAGCTTCATCCGGATAGAAAGGTAAATGCATCTGCATAAAAGTGATTACCATACGATAAAAAAATGCTAAAATAGAACGCGAATCGTAAAATATGAATAACCTTGGTCGTAAGTTGGAATCCTGGGGGACACCACGCTAAGTAGTCCGAGTTGTTACCATTAACAGATACTGCCTGCTGTCTTCCCTGTAGGTAATTTGTCTGATAATTTCAGATGCTTTATGCTTTGGCATGTCATGATTCAAGGTAGAATGTACAGGGTCATCCAACCTATACTAAACAGGGGCCTATTTTGTGAGTTTCCCTGTATTTTTATTAAAACCAATATAGTCATCTTGTTTATTGACCGTCGAATTTAAACTTACCAGCGACTTGGCTTAAAACAAACGAACTGAGGAGTAGGTTAGGTTAGGTTAGGTAAGAGTGGCAGACCCTTGGTTCTGACCAAACGGTCTCACGTAGTCCTGATTAGGTCCGTTGTGATACCACACGTGTTCCGTAGAACCCACCTTCATCAGATCACTGATGGTTTATGCGACGTAACCGCGGAAGGATTTTAACAACTCATTCAAACCAGCCACTACTGTTCAGAAATCTGCTCAGCCGTCCAAGTTGTAAGTTGTTTAGTTCCTCCAGGCTATCGAAAGATGATTCACCCAAAGTAGTGAACCTCCTTCTTGCGAGGCCAGGGCATTCACACAGAAAATGTTGAATACTTTCTTCCTCTTCTTCATCTCTGCAACTTCTGCAGAAGTCGTTAGTGGGTATTTGCATACGTTCGGCATGTCTACCGAAGAGGCAATGTCCGGTAACAACCGCAGTAATATTTCTCACGTCTTTTCGACTGTGTCTCAATAGCTCTGCGGTTCTCTTTTTATCGAATGTGGGCCACAGTTGCCTGGATGTACTACAGGTTGTCAACCCTGTCCATCTGTTCTGTGCAAGCTGCTTGGCCGTGTAGTCAATCTCCTCTTTGACCAATTCCAGTGGTTTGTTCACTGTATTGTCTGCTAGATCAGCTGGCATGCCTGCGCCCTCTCTTGCGAGCGCATCGGCAGCCTCGTTGCCATCTATTTTGGAGTGTCCAGGAACCCAGCACAGAATAACCCGATGTTGGTTGCCAAGTGTGCATAGATTGTTGCGGCATCGCTTTACGAGCTTTGATTTAACGCTGCTGGAACAGATTGCCTTAATCGCCGCCTGACTATCACTGAAGATGGTGATTGACGTGGCTACTCCCAAGCCAAGGTGTTCTTGCAGGATATTGACCGCCTTCTCTACTGCCAGTACTTCCGCTTGAAAAATACTACAATAGTTGGGGAGTCTATACGATTTCTGTATTTGTAAACTTTCGGAAAAGACCCCGGCTCCCACACCAACGTCCATCTTTGAACCGTCTGTGAAGATTGCGTGATCTGTTTTCGTTATATTCTGATTGCCTTCCCACTCTTCCCTACTCGGAACGAGTATAGAATACCTTCTATCGAAGCATGTTATTGGGACAGAGCAATGTTGCCAGGTCAAAAAATTAAAAATCACCAGACCCTTGCTTTAAAAGTTGCCAGAAATCACCAGATTCTTAATTTCTCGCATTATCACATACAACACCATATAATTAATGTAAAATCAAATATATTGCTGTGATTTCTAAAAAAAAAAAAAAAAGGTCATACCTCGAAAATAACATACCTCTCATTTAAGGTTTTGACGCCAGGGTGGGCACTCATGTTGTTTAAGCTAGTTATTTCCGAGGTACGACCTTTTTTTTTTTTTAGAAATCACTATATAAAAAACAGTATATATAAAACAGTAACAGATACAAATTCTGTAAATCCCCCGCTATCATCTCGAAAAATCACCAGAAATTAGACTTTTTTAAAAAGTTTTCACCAGATGGGGTTCAAAATCACCAAATCTGGTGAAAAATCACCAGACCTGGCAACATTGGGACAGAGTAATCAGTCGGGTCTCGTAGATTATTCCCCGGGTGAATCTTTAGTATACTGCTGTGCCCGTAGTTAGTTTCCTTCCAGAATTTCGACTCTTTTAGTCGCACTTTTTGCAGCTATACTTTTTCCATAGATATCCAAGGGGGGTATATATAACATGACCTCTAGCGCCGCTGTCGGGGTTGACTTAAGGGCTCCGGTTATTCCTAAACAAGCTGCCCTTTGTATCTTTGTTATTGACTTAGTGTGCACTGCTTTTTCCAAAGCGGTCCACCAAACCAGGACCCCGTATATTAATATAGGTCTTATAATAGCCGTATAGATCCAGTGTACTATGTGGGGTTTTAGTCCCCATTTTTTTCCAATTACTTTTTTGCAGGCATATAATGCTACCGACGCTTTTTTAACTCGTTCTTGCAAGTTTATGCCCCAGTTTAGCTTGGAGTCAAGTACCAATCCTAAATACGTTGCTTTTTCCTTAAGCACTAAAGCATTATTGTCGAGTACTGGGAGTCTGAAGTTCTCGATCACCCTTCTGCGTGTGAATAGAACTACCTCCGTTTTTTCGGGGTTGATTTTTAACCCGCATTTCATGGCCCACTGTTGTAGTATTCGTAGCGCCATTCCTGTTAGGTCGCTGATTGTGTTTACAAATTTACCTGACACTAGTATAACTATATCGTCAGCGTATGCAATCACTTTTATTCCAGCCTTCTCCAACGCTATGAGAACTTTATTTAGAACTCTCAGCCAGAGTGTTGGTGACAGAACCCCGCCTTGCGGAGTTCCTCTTCCAGCAAATCTGACCATCTCGCTACTTCCCAAACTGGAGCAGATTTGACGGCCTTTCAACATCCTCCTAATCCAACGGCAGATGTAGTTATCGACCCCTGTTTCTATTAGAGCGTCGCACACTGCCTCGGTCGTGACGTTATTAAAGGCTCCTTCAATATCCAAGAAGGTACCTAGGGTGTACTCTTTATTGTTAAGGGATTTCTCAATAGTGCCTACTACTTCGTGTAGCGCCGTTTCCACTGATTTCCCTTTGGTATAAGCGTGTTGAGACGAGCTTAATTCTCGCTCTCTCACCGAGTTCTTGATATGCAGATCCAGTAACCTCTCCAATGTTTTGACAAGGAACGAAGACAGGCTTATTGGTCTGAAGTCTTTGACGGTTACATGACTGCTCTTACCAGCCTTAGGGATGAAGACTATTTTTATCTTATTCCAGTCAGCCGGCATGTAAGTAAAATGCAAGCTGCTTCTGTATATCACCAAGAGCCAAGGGATCAGGATTCTCTTCCCTCTTTGTAGCATGGCGGGCATTATCCCGTCTAATCCTGGTGATTTGTAAGGTTCAAATGAGTCAATCGCCCATTCTAGCTTATCGTAAGTGACTACTGATTTGATGCTATTCAAATCCGGAACGTCTCCTTGATCGATAAGGGGCTCTATGGCCGATGTATTACCAGGAAAGTGGGAATCCATCAGCAGTTCAAGGGTTTCCCCACTACTCTCTGTGTATGTCCCATTATCCTTTTTTAGAAAAGAGGGAGCACTAGGCTCCTTTGATAGAACTTTTCTAAGTCTAGCGGCTTCGTTTGTACTCTCAATCCGCTCGCTGTAATTGTGCCAAGCGCTTCTTTGAGATTTTCTAATCGCTTTCTTGTACGTCTTTAGAGCCTCTCTATAAGAGCTCTCATCTTCAGTACGTTTGCTCTTTGCTTTGTTAAATAGCCTTCGCATGTCCCTTCTTAGCTGACCCAGCTCTGCGTTCCACCATGGTGGGTATGGCTTTTTCGCTGGTCTGCTTATCGGACAGCTTTTGAAAAATGCTGCTTCCAGGGTATTTGTTAGTTTATTAACTGCTTCATCAATTGAAGCCTTATTTGGTAAGAGATTATTGGGAGGATTTGCCAGTTCTCCAGAGATGATTCCGCAAAATTTTTCCCAATCTGTTCTTTTAGGGTTACGAAATGGTGTAGGCAAGTACGTGGACTCACTGATATCAAATAGAATCCAACGATGGTCCGAGAACGAATCCTCGCTGGACACTCTCCAGTTTTGTACCTTTAGATCGTTGAATTCATTTGTAAGCGTGACGTCCAGAACTTCCTGTCTGTTCGCAGTGACAAATGTAGGTGTATTACCGTTATTGCATAAGCTAAGGTTAGTATTTATAATAAAATTAAAAAGACACTCACCTCGGTCATTGATGTCCGTGCTACCCCATATTGTGTGATGGGCGTTGGCATCACATCCCAAGATTAGGCTTTGCTTAGAAATCCTGATACTGAGGAGTAAAGTTGTGTTTTTTCAATGGAACACCATGTATATTCTTTATTTTTATGAATCTTTCTTTCCTGATTCCAAAAATATATAGTTTGTCTATATTAGGCACTTTTAGATTCTATGTCAAGTATAAACAAGATGGCTATATTGGTTTTAATAAAAATATAGGAAAACTCAAAAAATAGTCCCCTATTCAGTCTAGGCTGGATGACCCTGTACGCTACCTACCTATTATATTACCCGAAACAATCATTAGAGTAATATTACACCCAACCTTTCCTAAAACCACAGTGAGTGTGTGGAATTATTTTATTATCTTTAAAGCATGGTTACAATTGAACATCAAGAAGTTTCTCAAAAACTTTAGAGAGAGTAGGAAGAATTCTGATGGAACGCAGATCGTTTAAGGTTGAGGGTGACCTTGGGCAATGGTATTACACGAGTTTTTTTTCACATGCTAGGAAATACCGAGCATGAAAAAATTATGTGGTATATAAGAAAGCAGAAAGGGAAGAGACAGTTGTAATATTTATTCCTTTCAGACCTGTAGCAGTAGTCTTTATTGTCTGTTTGAAGTTTGGAGAAAATGATGTTTTTTAAATGATATGATAATTTTGAACTTAAATTGCCTTTATTTGTTTCTAAAGTACAACATCTCAACTGGTAAGTATATCCAGTCGTCTTCACATGAATTTAAGAACAAATAAAGATAATGCAAGTCCAAAACTCTTTTATTATTTAGTAGTTTTCATTGTTGAGAGCTTTTTAATCATCGCTTTCAGAATCAAGAAAAAAATTTAAAATATTATTATTTATTTTGTTTATTGTAAAAATATTCTGAGCGGGATTTAATTATGGCACACCATTTATAAAATAATTATGTGTAATGTTTGGCTTTGATAATTTTGGTGGTATATCAATTTTTTCTTGTAGTTTATTACTAAAATTTAATCGTCTATGTAGTGTGTTTGTTAAAATAGTATTTAAAAATAGGTCGGACGACGGTAGACATTTTTAGGGTTATATGTAAAGATATTCTTTCAAAATGCGTGGTTTTATGTGGAGGTGGTGTTATGTCTAAAAGGAACGTTAACATTATGTACATTAGAAGGAAATGTTATTTTGTGAACAAAATTGCGGGTACCATACTTTCCAATAAAAAGTTTAATACCTATGTTATTTTTACGAACAAAGCTGGAAGATAAAAAAATAAATCTCTTTGATGTTACCTTACACATATCCTCTTTCATTAAAATTGTTGTGTTATGAACATTTTAAATAAATTCTAATTTCTTTATTTATATTGTAGGCTAAAGATGACGAAAGACCTAATGAAAATAATGCCTTGGAACGAGAAGAAATTTACAATCTTCTTTCTACCTTTGTTTTCGAGTAAGTATTTTTAAAATTTAAAATTTATCAGTCTTATAGTACTGAGAACTGGACAAAGTACTAAAAAAAGTGCTTCGTGCACCAAAGCCCTTTGAAAAAGTAATTACCAGCATCAAGCACTTTGGAAATTGTAAGTGCTTGCAATTATCAATTATCGAGGAAAGTAATTGAGTGTTTACAAGCACTTTAAATGGGTTGAAATGCGAAATTCAATTACCAAGCACTTTTTATAAAGGACTGGAATTACCGAGCACTGTATTTTAAAAGTGATTGCAAACACTGTACTCGGCTATTGTGCTTGAAACACTTTCGAGGCAATTACTGTCTAGCTCTGATTATATAGGTTCGCTAAATCGTTCTCTTTCAAAATTCAAGTTTTACTAATTTCCCAAATATACAATATTTGCATTTGCGATTGTAATATGCAAATACTTATCAGTTCAGATTTAATTTGTTGTAACAATGCGTCCTTCTCTGAATCCCCATATCAAATTTTCAATCAAAATTCTGGAAGTGTTATTTTTAACAATTAAATTATTTTAGGACAAATGAACATCTTAGTTACCTTAGTATTTCTCGACTCGACCAAGCTGCCTACGACCTCAGATGTTATTTAAAGTCGAACGACGTTTTTATCGAACAAGCAGATCGTCAATACTTGAACAAACAAGTTGATTTTCTCCTGAAAAAAACTGTTTACCTTAATTTATGCCTGGAAACTGATTTTAGCCTTCCTGAAGTGGAATTTCATCAATTTTCGGATCCTTTTATGATCCAGTCTAAACATCGTTGGCAGTTATATAAACAGTGGAATGCGAATTACAAAGCTAAACTAAGAGAGAAAATTCAGAAGCTCACCGATATATACCAGAGGTTGTATGATAATTACAATGATCTGAGGGAAATGTGCAACGTCAAATTGCTACAAGAAATGGATATAGTAGGAATGACTACTACTTGCGCAGCTCGATTAAGGCCAACCCTTGAGGCCCTAAAATGTCCTATAGTCATCGTGGAAGAAGCAGCTGAAGTCTTGGAGAGTCATATAATTACTGCTTTAACCAAGGATTGTCAGCACTTAGTTTTACTTGGTAAGGACATTAAATATTCGACGCAAAAACACAATTTTGCATAAAAGTTGTAAACCTGTTTATTGCCTTTTAATTTTTCTAGGTGATCATCAGCAGTTGAGACCCACCACATCGGACTACACAATAGAAAGAACATATAAACTTGGAATAAGTCTGTTCGAAAGAATGGTTCAGAATAACGTTGAGTGCCACACTTTGAATGTGCAACATCGCATGAGACCAGAAATATCCAGTTTAATTTCTCCGCTATTTTATAAAGAACTTTTTAATAACCATTCAGTAGAAATGTACCCATTTGTATCTGGAATAGATCGTCCCTTGTATTTTATTGATCATGTAGAGGCTGAAGAACTTTATGGTGATTCCAGTAAAATGAATATGCACGAAGCCAAATTTTTAATAAAATTAGCAATTTATTTATTAAACAACGATTATAAACCAGAGGATATAACTATTTTAGCTGCTTATCTTGGGCAGAGTTATGTATTAAAAAAAGAACAGGAACAGGGCAAAATATTACACCCTGAATTAGGAAAGGTCAGAATCAGCGTCGTAGACAACTTTCAAGGTGAAGAAAATAAGATTATACTTTTGTCGCTTGTTAGGAGTAACAGCGAAAATAAGGTGGGATTTCTTTCAATTAATAACAGAGTTTGTGTTGCTCTTTCGAGAGCCAAAGTTGGCATGTATATTATGGGAAATATGACTCAACTTTGTGAAGCAACTGACGTAAGTAGTACATTTTATTAATTTATAGATGACAGCCGTATTCACATTCTCACCACAACTAAATTTGTTTGGATATTTGACTAATACATTTTTGAAATTTTTCCTCTTAACTGTTCCCATCAAAAATAATACATAAATAAAGATTTCCGTTCCGTATTGTTACATAAAGGACATATTTCCATCCTCGTTCTTTCTTACCCTCAGAGTTTTAAATATATATTACATATTTATCTAAGTACCTGGCATTTAATTTTTAAAAAAATTGCATAAATAAATCCGCGGTACCAGGTAGTAATAAATAAAGTGAACCATATAAAAATATATATCTTATTTATAGGCTATTGATTATGTCCTAAAAAGCAGGGTAATAAGGAACTACAGAGTGTGTGGGTTTTTATTGCATAAATCGTTTAATTGGTTATTCAGAATGAAAAAACCGCAGAGTGCTATTAAATTAGAGGGGGGAAACTGGAGATAGGGGGGAAAATGCAACCTTTACGGTTTTTTGAGTATATCTCGAAAACGAAGCAAAATATGTTCGTATTTTACAGGAAAAATTTTGTAGAGTTAGTCTATTAGCTCAAATTATGTTAAAAATAATTTAACAAAAAAGTGCAAAAAATTACATATTTTATTTTTTTTAACTTTTATGCAAATAACTTTGTTTTGAGCAGAGATAGGTATAGGCATTGCTTCATAGAAAAGACAGGATATTAAATTTCCTACTGAATGACGTATTAAAAAAATGTTTTTGATGAAGTTTCAATGAGATATGACCGTTTAAACTTTGTCATATTTTTCGGATTTTATTGAATTTATAACAATATCATTTTGTTACTTAGTTTTGAATTTATGCAATTGAATTTTATTTAATAAAGACATGTTAACTTAATTGATCAACAATAAATAAATGTTATATGCATGCATGAACGTATATATAATTTTTATCTATGTTTTAAACAAATTAATAACTACTTTTTCTTAAAAATTGCTCTTTATTTATCTAAAATATAAGTATTATTATTAAAAATTATCAAAAAATGTAAAATTTTCTTTGGCACAATTACCACCAACAGGCGATATCGCAAAACAGCATGACATTTTTTAAATGCAGCAGTGGAATGGTAAAAATTTAAACCCTCTTGACTGGGGTTGGAAACAGTCAAAATATGGGTTAATTCCTATTTGCATGACCGAACCTCCTACGCCCGAGTGTTTGCTGAAAAAAGTAGCTTGCGGATGCACCACAGACTGTCATGGAAGTTGTGCTTGCCGAAAATTAGGAATTACTTGCTCTATATTCTGTAAAGAATGTCTAGGAGTTAATTGTGACAATGCTCAAGTACCAGAGGTATCTGAAGACGATGTTCTTCAAGAAGTCTATGAAGAAATTGTAATCCAGTTTGACAATATTATTGAAGAAATATTAAAAAATTTTATATATACATATTCACATATTTTCACATAAACTAAAGCGGGCCTCAGATGGTCAATATTATTGTCAATATAAAATATTGACAATATATGGACAATATCATAATAAAGGCCTCATACGGTCGATATTGCATATAACATTTATTTATTGTTCATCAATTAATTTAACATGTCTTTATTAAATAAAATTCAATTGCATATATTCAAAACTAAGTAACAATTTGATATTGTTATAAATTCAATAAAAACCAAAAATATGACAAAGTTTTAACGGTCATATCTCATTGAAACTTCATCAAAATTTTTTTTAGTACGTCATTCTGTAGGAAATTTAATATCCTGTCTTTTCTATGAAGTAATGCCTATACCTATCTCTGCTCAAAAAAAAAGTTGTTTGCATAAAAGTAAAAAAAACATTTAATTTTTTGAACTTTTTTGTTAAATTGTTTTTAACATAATTTGAACTGAATAGACTTGTAATTTTTTTATTTACGCCATGTCGATAGAAAATCTAACTCTACAAAATTTTTCCTGTAAAATACCCACATATTTTGCTTCGTTTTCGAGATATACTCAAAAAACCGTAAGGGTTGCATTTTCCCCCCTATCTCCAGTTTCCCCCTCTAATTTAATAGCACTCTGCGATTTTTTCATTCTAAATAACCAATTGAACGATTTATGCAATAAAAACCCGCACACTCTGTAGTTCTTTATGATATGACATAATCAATAGCCTATTAAGCTGGGCTACATTCTTGGGAAAGTGTCATTCTTGAAAAAAAGCTTTAATTTGAGGTAACCAGTAAAAAATTACTTTTTTAAAAATATATCAAATTTTTTTTCCTAATAACAAAATTAATACAAATGATGTTTATTCTCCACCCTTATTACTTTTACCTAAATATAATTTGTTGTTTCTGTTTTTGTATGAAACTCTCCCAAATGTCATACTCCGTTATCGTAACCAACCATATTTGTGGAATGTTAACTTACAAGAAAAAATAATTCTACCTGCAAATTCTTAAATTTTACTACTTAATTGTTGCATATAGGTTAAATTGTTTATTTTCGATCAATTAATATCAATTTAAGTTGTGGAAACTGAAAAAATATAAATCTTTTTACGTGTAACTAACTACTGGCATCATTATCGTTATCAGATTATAATGTTTCGTATCAAACACTAGAGGCGCTGCAAGTCGGCGCATGCATGCATGTTGATTCTCTTTAACGATGGGTCAGTACAAAGCTAACAACGTAAAGGTACGGTTGGGGTACGGGTACGGTAAGGGTACGATGTAAACAAAATGCACCCACTAAAAATGCAGCTTTTTTCAAGAACGACTCTTAAACGAAATTTTCATTATTCGCAAAATAAAAAAATTGTTGTTTCACAATTTTTATTGCCTGACATATGTGACCACTTTCAGGTCATTGTCGAAGGAGTACAAGAAAAGTATATGTTGAAAGGGTAACAAGAGTCTTATACTTTTCTTGTGCTCCTAGTATCTTGTACTCTTCTTGTATCCCTTCAACACGAATGACCTTAAAAAAGTCGAAACACGTGCCAAACAACTGAATAAAAATAGTGAAACATAACAAGTAATTAATTTATTATTTTCCGAACATGTAAAATAGTTCTTAAATTAACAGTGAATTATTTGCATTTAAGAGATCCCACTCAAACATTATTGTCGTATAAAATTTTATATTATCGATGAAATTATAAAATATATGTTTTTTAAAAATAAATAAAGAAAGGCCTGCATGCCCACAGCTTTTATTGAACCCTCGGCCAGTCTTATAACAAGCCGACTCCCATATCTCAACCAACTAGGTCAAACCTACTTTCTTATAAGCTTTCATTATTAGCAATGGCACTGGCACAACTTCAATAGGTCTTTTATTATATAAACCACGTACATACATAACATTCGCCATATAACTAAATATATATTATGTATTAAGTCCAATAAGTTTACGCTACCACCCAACTACCACTCAGCACCGGCAGACAACCTACTTGCCCGGTACTGACCCTTGGTATATAGTGAATTGCTTCACTGTCAATATCTGATGTTTTCCGGCAGCGACCTTACAGAACCATGAGTTTAGTTTGAAAAATATCTTTAGAAGTTTTGACGATTTAGCAAAGTTAATAAATTTGATAAGGATTTTTGATTGAAAAAACATTCTATAAAAACCAACCATAACGGTCGGATTTCCATATTTTTGTCTATATACAGGGTGTTCCAAGTTAAGTGCGCACTATTGCTAACTCTTTTATTATTATAGATACAAAGTCGGTTAAATTAGCAAAGTAGTAACATTTTTTCTGCTGATTAAGATAGTAAAAACAAAAAAACAATTGAATACAGCATTTCCGATTAAACGAGAAAAATGCATTTTTTTTAAACGGAACACCCTGTATATTTTTGACACAAATGTTTGCAAATCGTCTACAGAATAAAAAAGTTCATATGCAATATTGGCCTAAAACTAAGAATAATCTAATTATTGCCATATTTACTTTTTAGACAAGGTGGCTGTGCATTTTTGAAACAAAAGCTTTATTCGGTGCGTCATCGTCAGTAGATTATTCTGCTGTCAACAAAAGTAAGCATTTATGTTATTGTAAGTGATTGAACTGGTCTGTAATTTTAGATTTTTTGGTAAAAATATTACAAAATGGTGTTCACACATTTAGAAAAATGCGATATGTTAGAAGCGTATTTTGTATGCAGAAAAAATAGTTTCCGGGTACAGGAACAATATTCCCAAATGTATCCTGAACATGATCATCCAAATAGAAGGTATTTTTTAAAGCTGTATAGAAAATTTAGAAGTAACGAAGGAGTCTTTGCAAAAGCTAGAACTAAACGCCAGTTTATAATAAGTGAACAAGTAGAAGTAAATGTGTTGGCATGTTGTGGCATATTTTTGAAGTATACAAAATTAATTCAACCAGAGATTTGGCAAGGGACAGTGGATTAAGCTTAGTTACAATATGGAGAGTTTTAAAAAAATATAACGTTGTACCCCATAAGTACCGACCAGTCTAAACATTATTACCTGGTGACTCTGAAAGGAGACTACATTTCTGTTACATTATTGTTTGTTAAAATGCATGTGCAGGCAAATCCTAACTTTTTAAGGCACATTTTTTGGAGCGATGAAGCCATTTTTCAAACAGGGGGGGTATGTTTAATCGTAAAAACATGCTTTGTTGGTCTAGAGAAAATGTGTTTCTTGCACAGCCACCTTGTCTAAAAAGTAAATATGGAAATAATTAGATTATTCTTAGTTTTAGGCCAATATTGCATATGAACTTTTTTATTCTGTAGACGATTTGCAAATATTTGTGTCCAAAATATACAGGGTGTTCCGTTTAAAAAAAAATACATTTTTCTCGTTTAATCGGAAATGCTGTATTCAATTGTTTTTTTGTTTTTACTATCTTAATCAGCAGAAAAAATGTTACTACTTTGCTAATTTAACCGACTTTGTATCTATAATATTAAAAGAGTTAGCAATAGTGCGCACTTAACTTGGAACACCCTGTATATATCTAAACTTTTTGGTTTTTTCATAATTCGTTCTATTAAGGAAAAATAAACACAAGGCTTCAGAAATACTGGTTTTTTCGTTTTTTTTTTCACAAATACAACAAACAACGCTTCTCTAATCAAATGCAAAGGAACCGAACCCGAATTAAACCAAGAGCCTAAAGACATTTAGCGAAATAGAATCAAATATAGAATAAACTATTTATTCCAAAAAGCAAGAAGATAAACATAACATGATTTTTTCACTTTTTTATTCACTTTTGTTTACACTTTAATTATTTTATTTTATTATTATGTTTCAAATTAAATATATTTAGGTATATACATAATGATTTTTACGGTCAAATTATATTAAATAATTTTTGTAGATATGGAAATCAATACGAAGCACTTTAAATTCACAACAAGCTATAGGAAGATATTTAGCGCTACGTTGCAAGAATCATAAGGAACACGTCACTCTTGTCTCAACAGCTGCTGATTTTGTCAAAGTTCCAGAAGGCGGCTGCACCCAAACATGCAATACCATTTTGGACTGTGGCCATAGATGTGTTAAACAATGTCACGGATATGACGTACATCATGAATTGTATAATTGTAAAGAGCCATGTTCTCGGTAGGTACATTTTTTCCCAATAACATGATTTACCTTTATAATTGAATTCTCTACTTACGTAAAAAGGTGTACTTTAGGGCTCTGCCATTGCTTTTTCGTCTATTATTATTTGAAATATATATTTGTTACTCTCATTTATCAATAATTCTACTACTTACATCTTTTAATTGTCAAATATTTCAGCCTATGAAGTTAGAGAAAACAATTCCTATGTATTTTTAAAATTCTTATATATTTATTTAATACAAACTACAGATTTACATCCAGTTACAGAGTAGAAATGCCAATCTTGATTGTAGGAATAAATGATACACTTATAGAGCACAATATTTATTTTCGTGATTTTTTTCCCTGACCTCATACTACCCGCTACTCTCGATATGAAAGCGATCAGTAATTTTGGTCCTGGAGTATAGTAGACTTAAGTTAGTCAGTTAAGTGTGTCCAGTAAATTAGTTCTCAAGAAATGTTGAGTATGGTTGCTTTTTTCAGTCAAGAATTGTTAAGTATGGTTACTTTTTGCATAATATGTAAGTGGATGTATGAGGATAGGTTTAGTTTCTGTAGCTTTTGTAACACTGGAATGTGACTCCAGTGGGCGATCTTATAAAGGGTGTGTCCGTACTTTTTCTTATTTCTAAGTCTGTTTAATATTAATAATATTATTGCAAGCGGTGTATATTTATCAACGTTTTTATATTTTTTCTTTCTTATGTTCACTTCGTTGGGTATTGCAATGTCTTGAAGGTACGTTGTTTATTACGTAGGTACGGTTATGTCTGCATGGTCCGTTTTGTGCAACAGTTCTGTCGGTATAACCCAAGGTCCTTAGATAGATAGGTTGTCTGGTAACTTTGGACCAATCAGATGTTCGCATTTAATGCGCGGGAATGCGTCATTTAGAGGAACTTTTTAAAATCTCTTGATATACGAATGCAAGCTAAGGAGTTTGGAAATGTAATTTAAAACGTGTTTTTTTTAAATATCATTTGTCGACAAATTGTGTGTAGGTGTGCCATAAATCTCTCAGCCAATATTGAGATATTGTGACTCTTTTACATAGCTTAAATTTAAAAAATATAACTTCTGGCACATGATCACGAATCACGTAGTTACCGCTACTTTAAAGAGGCAAGTGTAAATCATACATATATAGAAATGAAGAAATATAGTCCCGATGGACGAACCCTATTTAAGAGGGGAAATAAACTGAATCTAGCCCTTAAAACGCTTTTTACAAATCATTACTATTATCGTAACAAAATATTTTTCTGTTTGATTTTCTTTTATTGAAGAATTTATGATTGCGGTAATATATAAAAAAATATTTTAATAAATACCTTATTATATTAATATTGTGATTAAATAGGTCTATCAGAAAATAGCCCCAGAAACATTATAGGTCCAAGTGCTAAAATTATTAAAAGAATTGGACTTGATAGTGTCAAAAAATGTATATTTAAAAACACGTTTTATCATAAATAGGAATTGTGGAAATTGCGAGAAATAAAACTACACTTATACCATAAATTTAAAAATACTTTTAGTGATGTACTCCATGTAAAGGGTGTAAAGGGGATGTAGTAATGATACACCAGAGTGATCTTTAAGAACTGAATTTATTCTGAAGAAGAATTTCTCTTTATTTCGTCAGATCCATCCCTAGACGCGTTTCGTCATATCATGACTCATCAGTAGAGCTAGGATCCGACGAAACAAAGAGAACTCAAAGCTGCTTATGGCAGCACAGTGGTGGGACACACCAGTAAGATGTGGCACGGAGCGCCATCTGTATCGTTATTAGACACTCTTGAGCATACCATTACTGCATTACTGGTGTGTCCCACCACTGTGCTGCCATAAGCAGCTTTGAGTTCTCTTTGTTTCGTCGGATCCTAGCTCTACTGATGAGTCATGATATGACGAAACGCGTCTAGGGATGGATCTGACGAAATAAAGAGAAATTCTTGTTCTGTATTCTTGTTTTCGGTTAATAAACCGATGCGAGTTAGCGCTGCCTAGCGGGAATCCTGTAATTGTGACGAATGTCTTTACAGGAGATTTCCTCTTAACATTTTTACTTATTTCTATAAGTTTGTTAGAGGTGCTGGTATGCTCAAGAGTGTCTAATAACGATACAGATGGCGTGAATTTATTCTCTTTTAAATTGTTGGTGAAGGCATGGATTTGCAAGTCTATAAAAACATTGTTTATTTTATTTTAATACCTGTTTGTTGGGTATTTCTAGTTCAGGTTAACTTAGAGATAACTATACTAAGTTAACCAACCACACCCCACCACACTTTCATTTTAAATCACTATCAAAATGTATTGGTGGTATAAAAATATTTCTGAAAATATGGTTTAATAGATTGTTTGATATTTGACAAATATATTTTTTTAAATGCATTGGTTGGAAATTCATTATCCTAGCTTGAACTTCGTCATCGTAATCGGTTAAAAGAAAATGCTTACTGCATAATCGTTTGTGTTGAGGCGTCCAATTGTCTTTTCGGCAACATTTTCTAATCCAATCTTTCAAAATATTGGGGTTTTTTGGAAATGTAAAAAAAATTATCTTTTTTCCATCTGGATCTGGCCTCTTGGAGTTACTTTTGCATGTAGCTATGCTACAAACATTGCCACCACCCATTATCTAAATAAATAATCACAGAATTCGTTTGAAACTAACGATGTAGCGTGAGAATCTAGTTTAATAAACTAACCTTAAAATACACAAAATTAAAACTTTGACCACTAAGGCCACCCAAACGAAATAGAAAAAGAAGAAGAAGAAAACTTTGATGAAAATTCAGTATTTTTAATAGTTTTTCCACTAAATGTTATTATCAGTTCAAAAACAAATATATTCACACTTTAGAATTTAACGTTAAACACACAAATAACACTGAAAACCGCTTTTTTGCGTTGTATCTAGCTTAAAACACATACAAATCAGATGTAAATAAATGT
The DNA here is from genome assembly GCA_935413205.1 of Polydrusus cervinus. Taxonomy (NCBI): domain Eukaryota; kingdom Metazoa; phylum Arthropoda; class Insecta; order Coleoptera; family Curculionidae; genus Polydrusus; species Polydrusus cervinus. The sequence continues at coordinate 12,687,887 of OW284518.1, forward strand.
ATTAGTTCCTCGTGATGACGCGGACACCCATCGTCGCTTCCGCCTCCATGTTACCAGACAACCTATCTATCTAAGGACCTTGGGTATAACCAGTGTTTTGTCTCAATAAAATTTTATGTTTTATTTTCTAAAACCGCTAGGGGTTAATATTTGCAATAGGGTGTTCATTGGGTGATGAAGTTGGGTCTTAGTGCGAGTTTCTGGTAAAGTATTTAGGCTGGTGTGTTTGTGTCCCTTGGTGTATTCTGTTCCGGCAAAGAATTTACATCCGCGCGGTATTTATCCTTAGGTACTTCTGGGTCTTTGATTATATATGTTTCTTGTAATTTTTAGTAGCTAATATCTGGTTTTGTATGGTTATAGTGAATCCTTCTGTCTCCGGTTGAAGTACTCCTTTAGTGAGCCAGTAGTATGAGTGTTAATTATGTGTAGTTGGTGTTTTGATTTATAATGTTTGCCGTGTAAATCCACCAAGTTTACTTTTTGAGTTATGTGTATATTGTTATACTTAATGGTCCCTTTGGTTTTTGGTTGCGTGAGGTTTATTGCTTGTCTGATCTTTTAATTGCTAAGTGGGGTAGCGAATCTTCTTTATTGTAAAATTATTGTCTGTTGTATTCATAGACGGATTAGTATAACATTAGTTTAAAACAAATTCTAACAAGAGGTCTGTGAGCTGGTTTTTGTCTACTAGATTTACTTATTAACAGAAAAAAGTCTACCAAAATCGGACAACCGGAAGTGGGTTATTTTCAAGATGGCCACCGATAACCTTAAGGATTGGACAAAGATTTATATTTTTCTTATATAACACATTTTGAAAATGGTGACTAGCAATAAATAATATAGGTATAATACCTACCTATTATTAGATCTAGGTTGGAACTTATAATAAATGTTAACTATACTGTAAACATGCCTATTCTTAATTTAAAATATCTATTAAAGGTAAACATTATGCAAGAGTACATACAGCACCGAGCTCCATTATGGGACTTAAACCGGCCAATTAGAGGTGCTTACGTCAGGCGCGTGGGCGGGGTCTTGTTTGAAATCGCAATTTCTAACCGCATTCTAAATTGTAATTCTAAAATTGTTGATAATGGAGATTATGGAGAATATTGTGTTGCTACCGGTGCCGTTAAATAAAGAATTTGAATTCAGTATACTTAAAAAAGAAAGGTAAATTGCATAATGTTTTTGATAAACTATTTTTTCCATCGTTTAGGCATATTAACCACCTGGTTGGAAAACCAGGAGGATAAATTTCCCAACGTACAACTAAAGTTTTTTATTAAATGCACCAACAAAGAAGAGTTTGGTAGATGGTTAATAGAGTTTGAAAATTTGACAAATACATCATATACCATCTCTTGTACTGACGCTGACGATTAGGATGGCTCACGAATCAAATTCAAACAACGACTAAGGTAATATGATTACAAAAAAATTATATAAATATGTATATCAAAAATTAGTAAAAATTTAAAAAATAAACTCCTTCATACCTATTTTAATAGTTTTATTTATTTTTAAACCAAAATTAACCCTTTTTAACAACTCTCGCTTTTATGTATAGAAACTGTCGATTATTTCTTAAAGTAAAACCAAAAATATGTTAACGAACTTTTACAAAATTTTTGAAAGTTTTTTTTTCGCTAGCCATCTTTAAGAAATAATCTACTGTTTCCGTCACCTGAATAAAAAACGCTACATCGACTAAATAAATTTAAATAACGCGCCAAATAAACTCCTCCCCCAGGCCTGACGTAAGCACCTCTAATTGGCCGGTTTAAGTCCCATAATGGAGCTCGGTGCTGTATGTACTCTTGCAAACATTATGTCATATTATATGAAAGTGTATTAAAAGTAGCTTCTTTTAAAACAAGGATATACAGTGTGTTCCATATAGGTACATTTTTTTTTATAAAAGTTATGATTTTCTTTTCCCTTATCACTCTGTAGAAGTCTGAAACTTTCGTAAATAAAAACTGTCCCATTCTGAACTACACCATTCATGAGAATCTTTGATCAGCATATCACTAATTAATTTGTTTTCAGAACTTCCCGAAAAAGCAATAGCGTTTTTCCCAAATAAATAAATTTTCTTCAAAAACTACTAACACTCATATAATAAAATATTAAAATGATCAGTGTTATAGCAGCCATAATTTAAAATTTTTTAATACTGGGTTATTCATTTAAAAATCTATAAGTTTATTATTTGATAAAAAAAATTAGGTCACTTTTTACTAAGGAAAATAATATTAAAATATGTATCTGTTCCACAACAATTATAATATCCATAAACATTTTTGTAAATTCTATGGTTTTCCTATAGTTTTTTTTCTCGACCTCCTTTGATCACCCTGTATAGTTACCCGAAGTGGCCGTAACAAAGGATGGCTGCAAACAGCCCCTCCCAGAGCCTAGTAGCTCGGGTCTAAAAGTCTAATGCAACCTAATTTTTTGTCCTACGCTTGGACTCTTAATCTTCACCACACCAAAATTAATGATTTTATAAGGAATGATGTATTTTTGGCTTAGATTACAAAGCAGTTTTTAAAATTTTCCTTCTCAAAGTCCTGTTTTGTATAGAGTTTTGGACGCATATCGTATTGTTATTGGTGTGATGAAATTTAAAAAGAAAACGAGTAAGTAAAAGGAATAATATTTTATAGCATTTTTCTATTATATACTTTTCTGTATCGTTTCTCCTTTTTTAGAGCTACTTTTTTTTATTGAAGAAATGTGATAATTGACAATAAAAAAAATTGTGCCGAATGAATCGAGTATGCTGATTCATTATAAACCTTTGTACAAAACGGCACTTTAGGAAGGAATATTTGAGAACCTAAGGATTAACAAAAAAAGCGGCTCTCAGTTTGGTAATCTAGGCTACAAACCGAACGCCTCGCCCCGAAAAAAAAATGTCCTAGTTACGCCCGCTGGACATATTATCTGCTTGTAACAAAAACCCGCGGACCTTTTATTGGAATTTGTTTTAGATTATGTGGATTTCTTTGATAGATTGACCTGACTATCAATATTTTGGCATCATAGTGCGGTTTATTCTGTTTATTTCTTGTTTCTGTTGACCACTTAACATTATCTACTAATTGAATACGCCTATTCATCAAAGACCCAGAAGTACCTAAGGATAAATACCGAAAATGTAATCATCAGTTTTCCGAAACAGTTGACCACATAACAAGCGGATGTAAATTTTTTGCCGGAACAGAATACACCAAGGGACACAAACACACCAGCCTAAATGCTTTACCAGAAACTCGCACTAAGACCCAATTTCATCACCCAATGAACACCCTATTGCAAATATTAACCCCTAGCGGTATTAGAAAATAAAACATAAAATTTTATTGAGACAAAACACTGGTTATACCGACAGAACTGTTGCACAAAACGGACCATGCAGACATAACCGTACGTAATAAAAAGGACAAACAACGTACCTTTAAGACATTGCAATACCCAACGAAGTGAACATAAGAAAGAAAAAATATAAAAACGTTGATAAATATACACCGCTTGCAATAACATTATTAATATTAAACAGACTTAGAAATAAGAAAAAGTACGGACACACCCTTTATAAGATCGCCCACTAGAGTCACGTTCCAGTGTTACAAAAGCTACAGAAACTAAACCTATCCTCACACATCTACTTACATATTATGCAAAAAGCAACCATACTCAACATTTCTTGAGAACTAATTTACTGGACACACTTGACTGACTAACTTAAGTCTACTATACTCCAGGACCAAAATTATTGTCAGTGACTTATCGCTTTCATATCGAGAGTAGCGGGTAGTATGAAGTCAGGGAAAAAAATCACGAAAATAAATATTGTGCTCTATAAGTGTATGATTTATTCCTACAATCAAGATTGACATTTCTACTCTGTAACTGGATGTAAATCTGTAGTTTAAATTAAATAAATAAATAAGAATTTCGAAAATACATAGGAATTTTTTTTTAAGTGGTCAACCACAAATCCAAACGAGCGAAACTGAATTATTGAGGTTATTATTTTGTAAAGTGCGGATAAGCATGTGATTGATCTGCAATTAGCTGGACTTTCTATTATTTTTGAATTTGATAAATGCCTTGCTTAGAGTAAAACATCGGAAGAAGGTTACTATGTTACCGAAACAGCTGTCATGTTTTTGTGGCAATGTTAATATTCATTGAAAGTTTGAGTATTGAAAATACGTTTATTATTAACATTATATTATTATAAGCGAAAATCTCATCAGCGCCTTAATTTTTGATTTTGATTGATTTTTGATATTAATAAATGCTTAAAGTGGTGCTGCTAGATCAAAATATGTTCATTATGAAATGGGACAATTTTGATTTTCAATATAAAAAGCAAGGTTTTAAGAATCCTGGGGGTAAATACCCTTCATTAACCCCCCCCCCCCATAAATACGCCACTGATTAATTTTTATACTTATAATAGCTACATGTCAGTCTAAAATTTAAAAAAATATATAGTCAGTCTTAGCTTTAGTATTTATTAGTAATTACTGTTGGGTTATTTTTAAGTACTTTTTCGCGTACATAAATTAAACCATTTTTTTAGGTTACTGTGCGACCACGAAGGACATAAATGTAAAAAACAATGTTTTGATGAGTGTGGTGACTGCCCCTACCCCGTAAATAGTAAATTACCTTGTGGACATGAAAAAATGCTGGCATGTTCGACGAATTTGGAAACATACAAGTGTGAGGAGTTAATTGATATTCAACTCGATTGTGGACATTTGCAAAATATTACATGTTTTTCGAAAGCTGTTATTGTTAAAAAAGGAGAAAAAAATAAAACGAATGGTGACCAAACAGACCATACCGACATTACTCGAATCAGATGTACATTCAAAATTGAAACAGTAATTTTGAAATGTGGTCATACACAATTGGTCCCTTGTTTTGAATTAGACACGTATAAATGCCGGGTTGAGTTGGAGATTAAACTTAAATGTGGCCACAAGACAAGGAAACACTGCTACTTAGAAGAAGATACGGTCGCATGTTCGGTTGTTTGTGACAAACCGCTTCAATGTGGACATAAATGTATTCGCACATGTCACATTGACGATGATCCTGATCACCTAAAGGTAAGTTTTTCACTAAACATATTTCCAGTGTAATTTAAGATATAGTACGAAATGATTCACTATATGGGGTAATTCATGATAAGTAATCTATTAGGAGATCTACGAAACTAGTAATTTTATTAAAATACTGGTTTGCAGTCGAAAATTTTTTATTTCATGCAATTTTATTTCCAGCTAAGGTCAATGATTACAAATTCAAAAAAGTATATGAAATGTCAGCTGATTCCGATTGAGGATAGATTTTATTGAATTTTTAATACAGAGTGTAATAAAATTGAGAATTTTTAAAAATTTCTTCGGTTAGGTACTGGGTATATCATAAATTGAAATCAATTAAAAAAAATTTTAATAGAAAAATATAGTTTTTATGGCATCTCTCGACTGACGAACTGAATAATTTTATTGTTGAAATATTTTAATATAGTCAATTCCAGATATCAAACAAATCATCTAATTTTTCAACAAAATTGCGTTCCGCCCCAAAGATCATTTGGCTTGTTGATACTTTTGTGAAGTTTTGTCCATTCAGCATGCAGATCCACCAATTTATAATATAATATAAGTGTTGCTTGTCCCGGATTGGAATACGTGCTTTATTCCAAAATATTATAGTTCCTAGTTCTCTAATAATGTTGCACTTTTCTTCATACCTAACTTAATCTCCCGGGTGTTAAAAAAAAAAGTATTTTAAGTACCTGTCCAATGGACGGTGATTTAGTCCCGATTATTTGTGGGGAATAATGTCTAATCTCTAATACTTCAGAGTATTTTTTCAAAATATGTGTCGACTTTTTGATAAACACTAACACAATTTAATGTTAAAACGCAGGTAAAATAACATTTTTTTACCTTATATAGATGGATTCGCCAAGTGGGCATCCTTAGTTTTAGGGTGGGCGTCAGCCTGGGCAAATGCACCCTCAGAGTGGGCTCCGCCGCTGTCCCCATCGTGTCAGACTTATTAACTTAAAAAAAAATTTAATTGGTATTTACTTAAATCGTATAATAGTTTTATAAGAAACCTTACTTTTCTTTTGCAAGATGTTTTATTTATATTATGCTATTTTATCAACCGACTCTTTAGGGTTTACACGCATGGGCGTCGGAAGGAAATGGGAGCACCCGCCTGACTGTCCAAAAATTATAATCTCTAAAATTTCGTTGTAGTGTTGACATTTTCTACACGACCTTTGATTTTGTTCTTATTACTTTTGTTTTTCCAGAAACATGAGTAAATATTTTGAAAATGTTATTTTTATTACAAAATAAAACGGTAAAATATAAAAGTTTTCTTTGCCCGTGGTTGCGTTCTATATTTTTTATTTTGTACATCGTCCCCCCCTCCCCCCCAAAGCTTTTTCGACGACTGTTACGCAAAGCATTACATTTATATAGGGTGATCGTTTAATGTGATACAATAGCTCTGTTACTATTTCAAATATATCAAATATGTATATTAATATAATAGGGTAGTAAGTAAGTTATAACGCAAAATTATTTTTGACTTTATAGGGTGGCTCAAAAAAGCGCCACAAGAAAAAATATTTTTTTTTAAATGGAACACCCTATATATTATTGCATTTTTGAATTATACTTAGCATTCTACACCCATTTTTTATAACACACTACATGTCTAAATTCAATAATTGTTTTTAAGATATTGACATTTATCACATTTTGGCAGGCTGCTGCGTTGAAATTGTAGATCTTAGACAAAAACGGTTAAGTTTTTTTTTTTTAGGTTTAACCGTAAAACCGAAAGTTGTTGCTTTTTTGGTAGAAAAAAATATAGATAGTTGCGTGAAAACCGTTATTCTCTAAGATGCACCATTTGGACGCAGCAGCCTGTCAAAGTCGGATAAATGTCAAATATCGTAAAAATAATTGAATTTAGACATATAGAGTGTTATATAAAATAGGTGTAGAATTCAAGAATGCAATAATATATACGGTACCTATTACATTTACAAAAAAAATACATTTTTTCTTATTGTGCTTTTTTGAGCCACCCAATAGAGTCAAAAATAATTTTACGTTATAACTCACTTACTGCCCTTTAACTTTTATATTAACGTTTTTGATGCATTTGAAATAGTAACGGAGCTATTGTACTTTCCCACATTAAACATCCACCCTATACTGCGTACCAGGTATTTCTTCCATTATCTTATCCAGGGCAGAAAAATTACCTTTTTTAATTTAGAAATTGTTTATTAAGATATGTGCTGTTTAGTTTGGGATTGTTACTGCTTTTACTTTACTTGGTTTAACTAATTAATATAATAATATCATAATTTTAGCCGTATTTTTGTTCCTAGCACAGAGCAGCCGCGTAAATGGGGGTTGTTAGATTTTAGGTATACTTTTAATTTGATTAATGTCATCATTTTTACCAGCAACTTAAACGCATCGAGAAAACGTCTGCAAAACACTAGGAACAATATACTGTTAACAAAATAATGTTTTTTCCCTGATATAATAATAGGGTGTCTTACTTAATTTTTATACCATTATTTTTACTTACAAGACTGTATTTGTATATATATTTTTAGTATCGATGTCAAGAAAAGTGTACCAGAAACTTAATGGGCTGCAACCATTCTGAAATACATCCAAAATGTCAGTTAGCATGTGGCGAGCAATGTCGTCCATGTAAAAAAGTAGTTATGAAATCGTATATGAATTGTTCGCATATTGAAAAATTAAAATGCTTCGAAGCCGAAGCATCCAGGAAATGTCACAAAACCTGTAGTAAAATGCTGTCGTGTGGTCATCGGTGTCCAAATAAATGCTTTGAATTATGTAGTTTTTGTAAACAAGATACATTTAAGAAAATCCCGGAATGTGGCCACAAAATAAAGGTAAAATGTACAGAGATCCCGAACCAAAATGAATGTAAAAAATTATGTGCTAAAACACTGGAATGTGGTCATAGTTGCACAAACCGTTGCAATGAACCATGCAACGAAGTATGTGTTAAAAATTGCCAGAAAATATTGGAATGTGGGCACAATTGCATTATGAAATGCAAGAACAATTGTGCCTGTAAAACAGAAGTCGTTCCAGAATGTGGTCATTCCATACAAATTAAATGTGGCGACGAGGTATCTTCCGAAAACTGTAAAAGGTTTTCTAGAAAAAGGTTGACTTGTGGACATCAACAAAATGTACCTTGTAACAAACCTATTTTAGAAGCAATTTGCGAGCAAACCTCTCCTAAAACCTTAGCATGTGGTCATATTAGTTTAAGCAAATGCAGTGAGTCCATCGCGAACATTAAATGCTGGAACCGATGCGAAAGACTTTTGCAATGTAACCACAAATGCACTAAAGTGTGCAATGAACCTTGCACTAGTGACTGCATGGAACAATGCCATAAAAAACTAGAATGTAGCCATCCCTGTCAAGCTAGATGCAGCCAAAAATGTACACCACTAAGTAAATGTTTATTTCCATGCGACAAAATACTAAAATGTACTCATAAATGCAAAAAGAGCTGTTATCAATCCTGTACTGAGCTATGTTTAGAACAGTGTGAGAATACCATGCCATGTGGCCACAAATGTAGCAATATTTGTGGCGACGAATGTATCACTGTTTGCGAGGCAAAATGTGGCAAAAAGTTAGATTGTAGTCATCAATGCCTTGAATTGTGCGGAATGACATGCGTGGAATCTTGTCAAAGACACTGTAGAAAAATTCTTTCATGTGGTCATCGATGCTCAAAAAAATGCTTTGAAGCATGTGACACAGAGTGTCAGTCAGAGTGTGGAAAACTGCTGAAGTGTGGTCACAAGTGTCAAAATTTATGTAGTCAACCTTGTTCACAGGCATGCAAAGAACTTTGTCTGAAGAAGCTAGAATGTGGCCATTTATGTCAAGAAAAATGCGGAGATGCCTGCACTACTTCATCTCAATGTAGGAGCCTCTGCAAAAAAGAAATTCCATGTCAACACAAAAAATGTACTAATCTTTGTAATGAACAATGTGTAGAGTGTACAAAAAAGTGCAACAAAAAATTAGATTGTGGGCATATTTGTATAAATAATTGTAATGAAAAATGTGCATGTTCCATAGTAAAGAGCAGCGATTGTGCACATTACATTAGGTCCAAATGTGGAGAAACGCCCACAAAATTAAATTGCGCGCAAGAGTGCAGTACATTGTTGGAATGCGGACATAACTGTAAACAGCCATGCAATGAAAAGTGCAGATGTCTCGAGTCCTGTCGCAGAAGACTGAAATGTGGCTGCCTTTGCATTAAATTCACTTGCTCAGAGCCTTGCGAGTGCAGCAACGGGTGTAAACTTGAATGATTATTATAAGTATCCTTACAAAAAACGATCTACTTTATAATATGATATGTTTATTTTACTTTTTAATATCAGTTTATTTTATTTAAGGTCACATAATATACCTACATTATACATGTTTATTTTACTTTTCATTGTCAGTTTATTATATTATTTAAAATCTTAATAAATCTATTATATAGTTATGCCTATATAGTTTAAATTAAAATAACATATATTTCTGTGGATTTTTTTTATCTGTATTTTTTGGGTAGTTTTAGAACAATGTGTCAGACAATAATTAACTAATGAACTATTTTCAAATCGAAGTGAAATAGACTACAATATGTTGTCGGATTACGTGCTCCCGCCGTGGTGGCAGATTTTTTAAAATTATAGATTACTAATTACCTACACGCGCGCCCCTATGGAAGCTATTACATTTTTGTTTACACTTAAACATTTCCACTTTGACACACTGATAAGTAGTGTAATGGTTGAAAGTTTAAAGAGCGTGGCCTAGGCAGTATTTCACCAATAATAAATGTACCTTCGCTATTCTATCAACTCAGTAATTTCTTTTGTAAATCTTATGGCAGATCGATTTTCTCTTTTATTAGAATTACGTTAAATTATTTTAGTTATTTTTTTTTTTGACAAAAAGTCGTATAATCTTTACTTCTAGTTACGATGGGTTCCAAATTACGGGATTCAAAACCGCGTGTTGGTTATTGTGTTTTTTTTTAAATTTAATAGTCGATTTACAGTATTTAGACTACGTTATGGCAAAAAAAACAACTGAGCAATGGCCATGTTTTTATATATAACTTTATTACTTCTGTAGCTGTCATTCTAATAATAATTCATAATTTTTTTTATAAAACGAAAAATAAGCTTATCGTGTTTCAGTTAACCCCATTTCCATAATACAAAAAACATGTACTACTTAGCAACGTGGTTATTTGAATACATCGAGCGTGGATCGGTCCTTCAGAAGTATACATCTGGGTTTCTTTTTAGTTTTTTTTATGATAATCGAATCGTTTCATCGTGAATATTACAATGGCAAGTGCATGATTAAATTGACTGCTGATTGCATCATATAAAAGTATAACATGTTTTCATCATAAGGGAGGAATTTTAAAATAGATTGTGTATAAATAGTGTTTGTTTATATGGTACATTAGGGAATCGAAGAAATCGTCCATAATTCTCAAAGAGACCGGATATAGATTCTTGTCTTTCTTTTCCTTTGAAGGTACATATATTAGGGGCTACCATAAGTTAAAAATAAGAGGGTGAGAGAGAAGAGGGGATAAAATATTGTCCAGAAAAATGTCAAATGGTTAAATACTAATATACAATGTGTCAATTCTTAGATCAGATATAAGGGCAAGGGCCTGTCGACATATTAAGCACCGGTTCCCGCAGATCACCGAAGTCAAGCGGTGTCGAGCGCGGTTAGTACTTGGGCGGGTGACCGCTTGGGAACACGGCGTGCTCTTGCCTCAGGGAAGAGTGTAAAATGAATCGACACCTAGCCATCCCCTATTCACGCCGGACAGGCCGGATGAGATCGGATATCTCGTAGGATGAAGGTGCCGCGTTTCACACTCCCCAGTCGGTAGATCACATTTGTGGTCGATGACCGGTTCAAGATGGCCTACGTAGTCGGCGAACCGTAAAAAAAAAAAATAGATCAGATATACAGGGTGTTAATAAATTAGGAAACATGAAAATGCTTCAAGAGAAAAGTAGTTGAATTTAAAATTAGACTAGAAATTCGATTAGACTACAGAAACCACTCTTGTTATTTAAATTTAAAATATTCGAATTTTTATTTTAAAATATATATTAACAATTTTAACATTTTAAAATATATATATTATTATATTTGTTTTAAAGAAAGGAAAAAACGTATTTCAGTGTATCTATTTAATAACACTGATGCCAAGGCCGAAGGCCTTTACTTAAGGCCATTATTAGGGCTTAACCTAGTCAAACAGGGTATTGAAAGCACTCTCCCCTTTACTTTAAACTATGTTTTATTCAATTTTTGTTAAAAGTAATAATAGCACTACTTCACTCTTGAAGCATTTTCATGCTTTCCTAATTCATTAGCACACTGTAAATCTGATCTAAAAATATTTTGCGCGGAGTTATTAGAATAAAAGAAACATCTATTATGCGCATGGACGTCCGAAGAAAAACTTTTAAATGTAAAATTTAAGTCATGCATAGAAAAAAATAAAAAACATGTTAGATAAATAAATAAATGTTTATTAACGCCATTTGATTCATTTACAAAATATAACAATAAATAATAAATTAGAAACAGCGAAAGAGCGGCCTTAACATAACCACACTCACAATATTATGTATTAAAGAATTACTTACGTTTATCAGGGAGGGACAACAACTTTTTCAGTGAAGGACAAAAACTGGTTCTTTTACACACAATAGATACCTACTATTTATTTAAAATTACCATTACTTACTTAACATAACCTTAAAATACATTTTACTTATCTAGGTACTGATTATTCTGTCATAATATAAAACGACCCATGGACGCCATTTAATTAAGTAAAACTGGAATAAAGTCAACGCTCGGGTAGACAAAATCTTGACCGCGCATGGTTATTTTTGTCATTCTGCATCGATGGTCCCAAAAATATACAGGGGCAACGCCGATTTAACCATTAGGCGGCCGCCTAGGGCCCGGTGGCAAAAGGGGGCCCGGTCCCTACCCGAAAACAAAAGTAAAAATAATTAAAAAATTTACATTAAAGCTTTTAGCGGGGGGCCCATCCTCAACCTCCCGCCTAGGGCCCGACGCAGCCTTAAACCGGCGCTGTACAGGGGATCCAATTGCAAATAAAAACAAAATTGCTCTAAAGATTTAAAAGTTTGACATTTAATTTTGTACACTCTGTATAATTCGTATTCATCAAACTTTGTCGATGAGGCTATTTCACCTTATTTATTAAGTACCTTGTATGATTTTCCTAATGACACACTATTGTTATTTTTTATTAATTTTTAAACCCGGTAGTTCTGATCTATTTTTTTGCTGATATCATCACTGAGCCGATTTCTATAAAATTTTTGTTATAAGTGGGTAACCATGAGAGGCACCCAAATATACGGCATATAATTTTTTTAAATATACAGGGTTGACCGTTCTCAACACAGGATTCCATAGCATCTTAACTACTTAACTTTTTTAATTAATTTCAAAAACAGTGTTATAAGGAGGCATTAGGTCTACAATATAAAATTATACAAGGTGCCCCAAATAGTCGGTACATATCAAACCTTTTTTTAGACTGAACACACCCTATATATTATATTTCTTTCTAATTCCCTATTAAATTCTATGCATATTTTCTATAAAATGTTATGTTTACATTAAATTGTTTTTGAGATATTGACGTTTAAAATATGGCATTTTCGGACTTTGATAGTATGTAGCATTGGAACGATGCATCTTAACGCATTCCATCGCACCAACCTCATATTGTCGGGCCATTGTAAAAATCGTGCAAAATAAAGCATCAATATAATCGGAAAACGTGTTTATTTAATTGCGAAAGCTGAATGTACCGATCGAATCGAGCGTTTCGTGATTAGGATTTTGTTTACTGTCGCTGCCAGTTGAAAATAAATACTTTAGACATGTTTGGACCTATGTTTACATAAAGATTTTTTAAAGCTCTGAGAAATAGATACTCGAAATATTTTAGATTACTTGGAAAACACATCCTTAATAGTAGGAATAAAAGTCTGTCTAAACCACAATATCTTTAATAATGAAAAATAAAATAAAAATACTTTTTTTAGGGGTACTTTACATTGATGAAAGAGAACATGTTTCGACCTTAGTGAAGGTCATTATCAGTTCTAAATAGAGAACCTTTTTAAGTGACGTAGAAAGCTAAAACATTGGTATAGAAACGTTGGTATAAAAATCAAAAAGGGGTAGAGGTTTCTAAAACAAAATGTCACTAGATAATCTAAACTTAGGAATATATGGGGTTTGACAGAATGTGTGACGGAAGCCCTTTAGTTCCCCCTTGGTTGGGTAAGAAATGTTAAAAGTGGAAAAGATGGTTTAAAATAATTTCAAAAATTAAAATCTTAAGTTTTCATTAGATTAAGGATTTAATTGGCGAAGGTGAATTCACCAAGATTTAATAGGGGTTAAGGTCATAACTTATGCCTTGTATGTGGTATTTTAAAAAAGATAATTTTTAGTATAAAATATTTAAATTTTTATTTGAATAAAAAAGTAAAAAGGGGGGAAGAGAAGCAATCATCCTGAAGCTGGTTCAATTTCTTCTTTTATCCGGTAGTAAATTAATAGAGTGAATGAATTTTACATCCTTCATAGTTTTCCATGCAAATTTTAGCTTTATAACTTAATTTGAAAGAAGGCATTAACATAACAAAAATCTCTGACGTACTCTGAGGGTCACAAATTGGGGGAAATATTGTCTAAAAATATCAAATTTAGTTTAAGTTATATTTGTTTATTTTATACATATTAGGTATTCTTACACCATCAAAGAACGCAAATATAAACATTACAAACCTAGTTGCAAATATCACCAGTAACTTTCAATTTTATATCACGACCTCTTAAGTTAAGCTCAAACTACTATGTTTCTTTCTTAAAATTTGATATCAAGTAATAAAGTTCATTATAGTTTTGATGTACTTAAAATTAAAAAAAAAACTATATCCAGTTTCTTTTACTAGATAGTGAAGCTATAGAAAGAATCTTGTTCTTCTGGTATTGATTCACATGTTTTGCCATGGCATCAAGCTGCTCAAACAGGTTTCCATCTCCAACAAGATGATCGAGAGTGGGATTTTTTGCTCCAAATATGATATTTGAAAAACCAATGGCGTGGCCTACTTCTGATTGCTTGGCTACTAAGTTTACTTCATCCATGTATTCGTTAAAGGACAAAGATACAGGTACTTCACAATGCCTTAAAAGTCTTGTAAATTCGTCATAGTAAACTCTAAAATTGAAAATTTTATGAAACCACCGGTGGTACTACGTTAATTGTATGCAATTAAATCAAAGATTGCTATAACTAAGGATTATTTAGCAAAAAAGAACGAAATAAATATTAAAACAATTAATGATAGAGGACTTGGTAAAGAAATGACTTATTTATTTTTTTATGGAGATGTAAATTTCCGGGTCCAAATAGACAAATATTTATAAGTGATGAACTTACAGAACAAAAATTGTTAAATCATAATAAAGCAAAGAACTTTCAATTTATGTACTGTGAGAAGAAGGAATGAATAAAAAAAAAACACAAAAAAGTATATAAAAAATGTTTAACCCAGCATACCCCATATCCAAAATTACTGTCAGTGATTCATCTCTTTCATATCGAAGTCAGGAAAAAAAATTCATAAAAATGAATATTCTGCTGTATTAGAATTTCAAAAATCCACTGTAATTGTTTCCTCTAACTTCATACAACCCACTGCACTCCACATGAAAACGATAAATCACTGACAGTAATTTCGGACTGTTCGGATAATGTTTTCCTTACCTAAGTAAATCGTCTAAATATTCGTCTTGAAACTGATTTTGTACACTTGTCAATAAAAAGAAAAGTAAATCTTTGGCAAAGGAATCGTACGTTGACCTTGCATGATCCAGTAGTATTATTGATGGCTCTTTGTCCTTATTAGGTTTAATTAAAATGTTATTTCCCCAATAGTCGTTGTGAGTTATAGTAACCCATGGTTCTTTCAGATCATTACGTGGCGGTCCTACAAAAGAATTAATCTTTAAGTTCAAAACGGCGCGGCGTAAATTCACAAAGGTCAGAAGTTCGAAAGAGACGAAAGTCTGAAGGAATACAAACAAGTTCGAAACAAATTTAATCATCGCAGTCGCAGGCCTCGTAGTGCTAGATATTCAAAAAACTTATAACAAATTCTGGCACAGCCTTATATAGAATTATCCTCTCCCCTATATGAATACAAAATTTATTGTATCCTTTCTTAGAAAACGTCAATTTTTAGTTATTAGTATATTAGACTCCAGGGTAAACTGGGGCATACACTTGCAAGAACGAATCAAAAAGGCATCAGTATCATTATATGCCTGCAAAAAAGCAATTGAAAAAAGGTGGGGACTAATACTACACATAGTACACTGGATCTATACGGCTATTATAAGACCCATACTAACATACGGCGTCCTGATTTGGTGGACCGCTTTGGAAAAAGCAGTGCACACTAAGTCAATAACAAAGATGAATGGAATGGAATGAAACAAACCATGGACACAGCAGTTTACAATTGATGCTGGCTTAAAGCCGATACCGATATATCGGTTGTAGGTCGACTATCGCTATCGGCCGACATACATGTACGAAAAAAAAATAGTTTCCAAGTTTTTTATCACAAAATAGAGATAAAATATCAAACAGATATTATAAAAATGTTAGAGGACTGACAACGAAGTTGAAGTTGTTACAACAACCGAAAAAGAACTCGGCGGTATTTGCACCTGAAGAAATTATAGCTTCACATATCTTGCATTTAGCACTTGATGTCTTACATGTTATCACTCTTAAATCATTCCAAAAAACACTTTTTCGTCCGAACATTTTTTCAATTTTCTACGAATATCAACAGCATTGAACTAACGACAGGTAAAGACAAACCAAAAAAGGCTTGCGTCCACCGGGGAAATACCATACATTCGATCGGCAAAAAAATTGACTGCGTTATATGCAGTGTTGCCATATAATAGCCTTTATTAAATTAGTATTCTGTCGCAATTATCCTAATTTGGGTGTCAAATAATTTTTTAAAAAACTAGCAGATATCTATCGGTATGAATATCAAGAACAGACTTTTCCTTAAACGGGTGTAAGAGCTCCAGGGTGATGTGAATGTATCATGTAAAGTCAAGCCTACAAATGTAGCACACGAAAAATTGAGGTTCTACACAACAAAATTCTTAGAATAATAGTCAATGCGCCTTGGTATTTCCGTAATGTTTTTTTTTCAATTTGATTGGCGAAAAGTTTTCTTCCTGATAATAAAAATTTTGTTTTTTTTACAAAACTTTTTCTTATTTTATTAAAATATCTTTTTTATTTGTAATCAAAATAAAAGTTTCCCTTATGGCTAAATGCTATTAAAGCTCATTTTTAACTGCAAACAACACTTTATAAAAATATCAATATCTTTAGGAACACCTTGTATAATACGTTTTAACAACTTACCCATCATTCCCCTATGCATAACAGGGTGTAGTCTAGAAAGGTAAGGTGCACATTCTGGCATCTCTTCTAGGGCCATCCATAAATAGTTGGGTCTGCCCCCGGGTCCTCCGGGTTTTTTCATACCCGGTGGAGGACCGTGATGTTCTAGAAAAGGTAAATATATTTTTTCTTAGTGTAAAATAAATACTTGACTAATATTGAAAAATAACATATTGAGTGCCCAAAATATTCTTAATCTTCCCAAATTGCATCAAAAATTTTCCTCGCGCTATTTTTATTGACACTTTATTCCTTGTTGCTTTTACTTGTACATTCTTATGTTTAATTGTTTATATGTGTCCGATTTACGCCTGTTGTGCTGTTCCTATTATTACGGTTATGAATAGATAGAAAAATGGTAAGTTTTTTATCATTCTCTTAATTTATCGAAACTGATAAAAAAAATATCGGAGGGCGCTTTTTTTCCCGTCTTACCAACTTCTCGATCGAAAATCATGACCACAATCTGAGTAAGTCTTCCACTGACAAAAAACTAAATACGCCGTTTGGGCAAAACTGCATCAACTCAACCCATTTTTTTACAACTTATTTACTAAAATAGTATAATTGGATGGTGTTATGCAACAGTGACTCAAGCCACCGCCAACTAGTTTTGAGATAATAAGGAAAATAGTTTTGTAACTTAAAAAGAATTGGGCAAAGCCCTATTAGTTTAAAACTTTTTCTAAATCATAACACTGGGTTCCAGACTTTTCGGGCAATCGTTTTTCAAAATTTATGGTTTTAAAATCATGGAAAAAATGTTGGTTAACTCATTTTTACTTATTATTTTATTAAGGTTATATAAAAAATAGCAATAATGATATAGTTTTTAATTTGTCATAGTATCTTCCTCCGTAACAGCTCAAACTCCTGTTCATGTTCCATCTCTATTTGAAAGTCAAAAGACGTACCAAAACCGTCAATATCTTCTTGAAATTCTTGGGAATTTGCTGATGATAGAAAATTATAAAATTCTGTAGCATCTTGAGGTACCAACTTAAACAGTTCTTTTAAATCCGCTAGTTTTTCTGTAGATAGAGATTTGCCGTTTGGCCACAAAAGGGGTGTTTCTATATCTTTTAATAATAATTTGCGACCTTTTCCGCCATAACTCAATATTAGGGAATCCAAACCACGTGATTCAATATGGCAGTTGGATGGCAAAAAGCATTGTGTCACCCGTTAAATGCCACCAGCAACATTATTTTTATGGTCACGTGTACCAATTACAAAACAGTATTTGCCATCCAGCCGCCCTTTTGACACATCGTTGGATTGCCTAATTAGCGATATAGGGTCAGGGCCGGCCCTAGACATTTTGGCGCCCCGGGCAAAACCTTAATTTTGAGCCCCCCCCTCGTTTTTTTTAAGTAAATCGCATGCGACCATATCAGAAAGTCAAGAAAACATTGAAAAAAAATAAAAAAAACGTTTTATTAATAACTCAATCATCAGATAACAAGATAAGCAATTTATCACTTAAAGCAAAAAACAAAAATTAAAATGTAGTAATGCTAACTAAACTAATATCCCATATTATAAATAAATTCTAACTAACCAAAGTAATTAAAATGACCTTTTTCTAACTTTTCTTTCGGCAAACTCACGAACCAATAATTTCAAGTCTAATTTGTCACTAATTTGGTGTTCTATAGCTATCATTGCCAATCCATTGAGACGATTTTGCGTCTGCATCGTTCTGAGATAATTTTTTATTATTTTTAGTTTTGAAAAGCTTCTTTCCCCTGAAGCCACAGTGACTGGCAATGTAAGTAGGATTCTTAATGCTATGCTGAGGTTTGGTGCGAATTTAAGTGTAGCGATAAACTTGAGAACTTCAACAGGGGTTTCCTTTTTTATCATGTTGAATTGAATTTAACTAGATTTTGCCTTAATGTTTAAATATATTATATTATTTGAATTATGTGCTTAGAAATAAAAATGATAAATTCCGCCTGCCGCCTTTTAATCTTGTCAACTATCAGTCAAATCTTGCAACGCGTTTTTGAGAAAATTCCCGTGAACCGATTTCAATGAAATTTGGTATACTTACAAGGGTCCGATGACAATGCAATATTATGAAAAATAATTTATTGATATGATATCAGAATGATAAAAAAATATTCTTTACTTTTTAGTGTATTTTATAAAAGCCTGTAACTTAATTTTTTTATCAGTTTATTTTTATTTTCCATGATTTTGGCGCCCCTAGATCATTGCGCTCTGGGCGGCCGCCCGGATCGCCCTACCCTGGGGCCGGCGCTGATAGTGTAATATGGGTGGAAAACGTAATAACGGTAATCGATTGATTTTTGCCATGTCCATTAAAATAATGAAAATTATGATATAATTTGGAGGTAACTTCGCAATTACCAATTTCGCGGAGTGTACTAAACTAAATAGCGCGTAATACATTTCAAACCCTTATTTTTAGTTTGACGGGCCTCTGTTGGGCATCGGTAGCCAGTTTTCAACATTTACTTTTATATTTACGGAATCATGTCGCAAATACAACTACAAAATGGCCTAGATGTTTTGTGAACAAGACTAATGTCAAAGTTCAGTTTTATTACTAGTAAAACAAGTAAATTACCTTTAGCTTCCTCAAGATAATCGGCCAGAATTTTAAAAGACTCAGGTTTCTTCAACTTCATAGCTATGGGAATTGCATGAAATGCTGCTAGTTTCTTTAAAATTACTTTGCTCGACTCCAAGTCAAAGCCAATATATCTGTCTACAACGTCATATCCTACAATGTTTATTTCCATTAGTATAAAAGGAAGCTTATTTTAATGTACACTGTACATACACTTTTTATACTGTGTACTAGTTATTTTCCAATTTGTACCACATTTTATTCTTATTTATTTAACGTTTGGTAACCTTATAAAATAATAATAGGTATAAGCTAAAAACATTTACAAGTCTGTAAAATGTACTGAAGTCATTAGGTCCTTTCTCATTTTAGTAAAAAATAAGATAATTTGCTTATACGTTATATACAGTTAAAAATAGCTACTTAGGTACCTAACAAGTTTGACAATTACCATCTTCTTGCACGAAAAATACGCAAATTTCAATGAATTGTGAATAATTTATTCTACAAACATGCGCGTAGAGTGCGGAAAAATGAATTTCTCAAAGGTAAAGATGAATTTATTATATTTGTTTGTTTCTTTACGATTAGTATTGTTTATACCTTTCAGGAGCGTGCAGTGAAATTTGGGAGAAGGGAAGCAATTTTCAAAAAATTACCTATTTAAAGTGTCATTGTATTTTTCTAACATTTTCTGCAAGCGTTTAAGTCTGTTTATTATATTTAATTTTTCAATAAAACTTTGCGCAGAAAATTGTTTGTCCAACAAATAACACACCACATAACTATACAACTGTATAGTTCTAATCGCCAGCACAAAAACATGATTTTCCTAACCTAAATGCGTATTGTATTATTTATCAATATAAATTACTGCCTATTCGGTACCAAAGCGTCCGTAACTAGAACTCTCGACTTTTGCGTTTGACCCCCGTTGTTAACCAATAAGCAGAAGCAATCATTCATCAAGGCGCGGTGTGCGATTGTCGCCTCGGTCATCGATGGCGGTCGATGAGCTGAAGAAAGGTTCACTGACGTTGGCCGTCAGTGAACAGTAACAAAGACAGTAATATGTTATTGTATTTTCTCGCCTTTTCTGATGCATATTGAACTTGCTCGGTAATACTAAAGGTCAGCTATATTTTGCAGGTTTGCTTAACCTATAAGTATATTTATTTAGTGTATTATGAAATTTAAAAAAAAATGGGGCACGCTTTAGGGAAAGCAATGCTCCCATGAAAATATTACTGAATGTGTTTTTATAACCAAATTTTAAAAAAATTACACCATTATATAATGGTCTTTATTTTTTCACGCTCGTACAAAAAACTGCACTTGCCGGCTGTGATAGGTTTCCGGACAAGAACTTTTACCATTATTTTTCCACACAGATAACACTAGAAAAAAGTTTTCCTACCTTCTAAAATGAGATTATTTAGCAAAATAACGCTCTCCACATCAGCCTTAGTCTTGGACTTATCTAGGCTATATCTTGCACCAATCATCTTAGGATACAAATTAGCTTCATTGTAAAGTCCATATTCTTTAGCGAAGTTTAATATAAGCGGAACAGTATCTCGATAAAAAGCTATTTCATTTTCTTGACTTTTTAAGGCACGGTTAAGCATGAAACTAAAATACAATAATATAATTTCTATTAGGGGGGTGGCGACAGTAAAAAACGTAGGCTCATTTCTAAAGGGATGCATGCGACTTACAATACAACATAATCATGATAAAGGACAAATATCAGGGTTGCCTTGTCTAAACCTCGGCAGGAGGAACCCCTTAAGGAATGAAATTTAAAGGAATTCTTATACCTCATTGCTGAAAGAATGAAATATATGATAAATTTTCCTTATACATATTGCAAAATTGTTGCCCGAGGTGGAGTATGGTAATTTTTCAACATTTTTCGCCTTTTTCCACAAACTTTTTAATCTATGCATTTCACATTATTTTTTAGTTTATGAAAAAATTTATATTTTCAATAAAATTATGTTTTTTGAGTGAAACGTTTCATCTTTCCATAGCCATAATCAGGTACCTAAGTACTTACCTGTCATTACTCATTGGCACTCGCTTAGCTACAGTGCTGATTGTCCTAACGTGACCATTTTTTTCAACTTTAAAATCTGCTTTAAGTACCAGACTTGAATAGTTTTCACCAGGTGGAGTAAGCCGTGTAACCTCGACACTTTTTACTGTTCCATCAGTTTCCAAAACTTCTTCGAGGTCTTTGATGGAATAATTTCTTGAAGCCATTTTTTTATATTATGTGCTTCCCTTAGAGATAACATGATAATATAAAGGTTTAGGCATATATTCACAAATACTCAAACCGAATTTTGTTATCGGTTGCCTTAAGACAAAGCCTAGTTCTATATTTTTGTCAACTAATAATAAACAAATAGTATAACAGTTAATAATAAATGTAGTAATTGTAGTTAAAACATTTTTTTTATTTAGCCCCCCCCCCTCCCCCCCCCCCCCCCCCCCCGAAACAAATTTCTATATACGCCACTGCCTCGTGATGAATCATGATTATATTCATAAGGCAGTCAAGTCAAAATACAAATAATATACTTTTGCATATAAGGATTTTTTTTGAATACCTATAGTGAAAACTCTCTGAAGTCCCTATAATCCGAAATCTGTTTAAATGGAAGATTTTTGCGTTTAAAATAGGGTTCTTTTAAATAAATAGGTACTTCTCCTAATAATATTTTAAAAAATGTTATAATTTTGAAACCGAAATTGCTGAAGTATAAAATAGCTGTTGCCTCATATTAATATAAGTGGCTTATTTTGTGTTAAAAAGATGTAAAAGTTTGTTGTAATGTGAAATGCCGTAAAAGTTTTAATCGTATATTTGGTTTATAGCCATTGTTTTTATTATGGTTGTGTCAGTCTTTGATTTTTTAAGGAGGTAGGTAATCGCGGGTCACTGACCTCTTGCTTAAGAACTGCTTCAGTTACATGACAAACATTGTTTAAACATTTAGCTGTACAGAAATACCAAATTTAAACTCACTTAATTAAATCGTATTGGTGACATTTTGTAAGAGTCGGGCGCCTGAAACTGTTCTTGAAATATTTATCTTCGTTCGTCAATAGGACAAAATTTAAATGTACAAAATTACTGCAGTGTGTTTTAATAAACAAATATATTTTGATGTAAATTAGACTGTTTTAGCCGTTTTGGCATTAACGGTATAAATGCAAAGCGCGAGCGGAAATACCCAACAGCGATGAAATTAGGTTAGCCGACCTATTTTCAAGTAAAGGCTTATTAACTGTAACAATTTCCAAAATATAAATGGAGGAATCGTAAATAATATAATTAAAATTGAAGACAGATGCTTATCTTTTTTCTTTCAAAAATTACCAGAAATAATAACCGGTGTATAATAAAATTATTCCACTTTTATATCATAAAATTCCAATTAATAAAATAACTTTATAAGCACTTACCAACAACCATTTATTATCAAAATACCAACAACGTTCTAATTAATATTAATGCAAATATTGAACTGATTTTTCATTTATAACAAATTTCTAAGCTTTATCTTAAAAGATAATAACTTGGTAGTAGGCAAATTAAAAATGTATTAAATAATTCATAATGATAATAATTCACA
This sequence comes from Polydrusus cervinus, assembly GCA_935413205.1. Lineage (NCBI taxonomy): Eukaryota > Metazoa > Arthropoda > Insecta > Coleoptera > Curculionidae > Polydrusus > Polydrusus cervinus. The sequence goes on from OW284518.1 coordinate 12,710,876, forward strand.
CATATTTATTTTAAGTGGAGTACCGCATTGTTCTCAGATTACCGGCTAGTGAAAAATTTCAATGACATAAATATACTCAGTGTTAGAATTAAACTATAACGAATAATGTTCACATTAGTGATTTAAGAGTTCGGATTAAAATTTTCGTTGATTCCGGATATTAAAATATTTGGATTAACCCGAATATTACGGATTAATTCCAGTATTTGATGATTTTTTGATTTGGAATCGCGTTTTATTCCTTGTTAAATGTACCCGCATACTTTTTTTTACAAAATACTTTCAACCGTATTACAGTTTTTCGTCCACATCTAGCCGCACCGCCAACATTATAAATGGTTATTTTATTTTATCTATAATTAGAATAAATAATTTTTAACAATTGCTAACATCAAATTAAATAACAGGCCGGCCATGGTACCTCAAATCCCGACGGACGTACCTATCGGTAAACAATAGTTTATTGGTAGCTCTCCGCGGCACCGAGCGTCCGGCGTTTGCACGCTGTGCACCCCTTCGTATATTACCCACAGTCCCCTCACCTTGTCAGTGGGGAATGGCAGCTTAACCGGTCGTTTGACTCACTGGCTGTGGTATGCCCTGTCTTCTTCCGTCAACAACTCAATCCTTGTGCTGTTTCGTCCTACTGTGATGAGTGAAATGTGAGGTCATCCTTGTTTCTGATTCTGGGTGCTCATCAGTGATCTGGCTTGGCAATGTGACATGTTCGATGTCCAGTTATCAGTTTTTCTTTTGCTGCAACCCGTGAGGGGAACTTCCGCGATAGACAACGAGATCACAATATCCTCTGGAACAGAGCTAGGCAAAGCACTCGAAAAAAGTGCTTGGAGCACCTTTGGAAAAGTAATCAGCCAGAACCAAGCACTATTTATAATGTGCTTGAATTACCAATTACCGAGCACTGTATTTTAAGCACTAGTGTGCCACTTTTTCAAGCACTTTAGATGCAATTACTGTTTAGCTCTGCTCTGGAATGGTATTTAGATGGATCATACTTAAAATGTTCATACGTCCCGTTTTCAACGGAACAGTACCGTTTTATTTGAGCTTATTGTCCCGTTGTTCCCAAAGAGCCTGTCGGGACATAAAAAATCCCGTTTTACAACAATAATGCCAGTCCTGCTTAAATCTATGTTAATTATAAAAGTAAACATTACATAATAATTTTGACAAGAATTTTATTCTTATTTAAAATCGTTACCTACCAACTTTATTAAAGTTATTGTTCTTCAAAAAAATTGAAGTGACAAATAATAGTGGTTGTACAACAAGAGTTGATATGATGTCTATATCTCACGAAGAAGTAAATTGCAAATTTCGAGTGCGATATAGACAATCCACTTGAGTTGAACAGAGTATATTTTTTCTACGACCAAACTTACGAACCTTTGGTTACAAAAAATTTCAAAAAGTTTGCAAAGTTCGACGCTTTATCATCTTGGCCACGGGATCATTATTAGAAATTATTGTAAAACCAACTCAATAATAATGCTACATGAAATTAATTTTCCATGCACATTCAGCAGGTTGCATTATTGATAAATTTATTATAGATGCGTATATATTTTGTTATAAGGAACAAATTAATACCATATTGTACCATAAACATGTAAATTATATAATTTATTGTGTTGAAAGAGAAGGCGGAGCCTCAGTAAATATCATGTAATCTTCTTTCTCATTAAAAAAGCAAAAAGCACCATTTTCTGTGGTTTTCAAATAAAAGTTTTACTCACAATACACTAACACCGGTATGCTAACGCGCATAAATTCTCTATCTCCCTCCCACATTTTGACGACGCGTGCGAGGACAGTTTACATTAGGTGCAAGAAAATGATCTATTATAATAATATATTATAAACGATAAATTGCTTTTGTTGCGTCGACCAAGAACATTTTATTAGTGGTACCAGTTTTGGCCACAAAATTAAATCATGAAGTCCTCGAAACGAAAAAAGAATACCAGTAGCTTACCAACAATTGGTAAGTGAATTTTAACTAGACGAAGCTAATAATTCGCGGAAAGGGAATTTCTATTGTATCCGAAAATACAGTCCATTAAATATAAATTACAGCCTTAATTATTCATCACAGCTATTTCTTTTAGAAGGTTCTCGTTACAAAAATAGTAAACATTTCCCGCTTTTTATGTTAGGTTAGATTCGCCAGTCGCGTCAAAAGGTAATGCAATCGTCGCTCGTGACGACATACGCAGCAATGTTCAAATTTCAACTTGCTTATTGGCATGTCATTGTAGGTGTCTCATGCTTTACTTAAAATTTAAGAAAAAATTATAATCAATATTCTAGCATATAAGGAGACCGACCGGTAGTCATTTGTTTGTGGAATGTCAGCCTACGTCTACGTACTATATAAAAATATTTTATTACATTCGGCTTTGAATTTGGTTCTATATAATTGATTTAAAATAGCTCTAAAAAGATAAAACGGACAGAAAGGTCCAAATTGTATAAAATATTGCATCGTTTAAATCACAAACGGTTAAATATGAAAATATATGTACAAAACAACACTTTAAGAAGGTATATTTTAAATGCTAAGCATTTCCGACATTAATGTGATAATAAAAACTAATCAATCTGTTATCGACCTAATTAAACACGCGAGTTATTGTAATTACTGTAAATCTTTATTAATAAAGATTGGTTAAATTATGAAGTAACAATATACTCGTAGCAAAAGATATCATTGGTAGGACGACTTAAGAGTTCATCGCTGCGTGTTAAATCTAGAAACTAGACAAGCGATTGAGGCTCCCTTACTCGAAGCAAATCTTAAGCGTTCCTCAACTTGACATTGAAAGTTCCTTGAGGAATCCTGAGGAACTAATTTTTGCCTATGGTTTGTTGTCTATAAATATATGTGAGTATTATGCGGTTTTATAGACAAAAATTAGTCCTTAAGGATTTTCCTCAAGGAACTGTCAATATCAAGTCGAGGAACAATTGAGATTTTCCTCGAGTAAGGAAGCCTCAAGGAATGACTATAAATACTGACATTAGAAACAGTGAAAACCATACTCGAGACCTCAGTCAGGTAGGAGTGCGTAGTTTACAGAGTGATCGGCTGCTCCCATTGTTTGGAATTGTAGTGACGTCGGTAAGAAGTTTCACCTTTTTTATTAGAGTATTTTAATTATTATTTCAGTAAATAATTGATAATTCTTATTTTTTCATGCTCTATACGTTAGGATCAGAAGTAAAAAAAACACAGACAAATTCTAAATAGTTATTAGTTTTGAAAACAAAAAGTGAAGAATAATTAATATACAGTACAATCGCGATAATATGAATATGCACTCGTATGAACGACTCAGTAATATGAACATAATATTTTTTGCATTGACCGCTCTTTAGTATGAATAGTGTTTATCAACGGTAATATGAACAACTTGTTAAATTTTGTTTCTTTTTGTTTCGCCGCCTTAGTTTCATTTCTTTCATCATCAATTCAAAATGGTTAAAGTAAAAGGAAAATCAAAATGCTTTTCTCTTTCCGAAAAAGAAAAAATCATAGAGGATGTTAATAAATGTTTAGGAGTAATTTTACTGTCAACAAAATATGGAGTTGCAAAATCTAGTTTGCTCAATTAAGGGAAAAAGCAGAAAAATTTTGCTATAAAAGATTAGTTAAGTATCCTAGGTACAATAATAATTAATTGTTACATATGTATTTTTTGTAAACTTCGCTAATATAAACGTCCCGTTAATATGAATTCCTTAGAATTTTTTGTGTTCGCGTTACCGAGATTGTACTGTATTATAAATTAAAGCCCAGCACAATCAATTGAAGAAGACCCAATGCATAGTCACATTTTATAGTTTCTGATAAAAATGCGTTCAAAAGTTCTATATCCTGCTGGAAATGTTATAACTATACGATGCTATTTTTTCACCATTCTTTCATAATTAGAATATTATGACATTAATTTATTCGATTTTTACCACTTTGCAACGGAATTTTTTTTATATAAGAAAAAATTACTTAGGTACCATTAGCAAGATGTTGCATGTAGCGACACCTGGTGCCATTCTAGCACAGTCTTAAATCATACCAACACCTGTAAAAAGCTTAGAGAAATACGTAAAAAATGTTGCGCTGCCTAGCCGAACTCCTGTAATTGTGGCAACTGTCTTTACAGGTGACTTACTCTTAACAATTTTTACTTATTTCTATAAGTTTGTTTGCTTTAAGAGATGCTTCAAACATGTTGCTGATGGATTTTACCAAAAACTGCTTAAACAGTCGTGAATTATTTCTTACTTTCGTAGTAATAAAAGGAAAATCTTTATTTATTATTTATAGTTATATTATAAAAAAATTACTTGGCTTACATAAAAATTTCTTCAGGGATTTTTGTTGGTATCAACCAACTTGAAACATTACAGCAACCACTAATTAAATTAATGAATATATTATGTTTTGTTTAACGTTCGGCAAAACATTTCTCAATTTGAGAAGGTTAAAACCAAATTTGAAACATTAATTTAAATGCACTCTACAGGGATCTCGTAAACCATATAAGATACAAAATACTACTAAATTCTGCAATATTAAGTTTTCAAATCAAAAAAATTCTGAATCCTTCTGAAGATATTTGGGCAAAACCGATTTTGTTTTTATTTTTTTCTGACGATTTGAATATATTAAAATAAAGTTTACATTATGATTACTATTTTTTCTCCTCTACAAGTCGGTGTAATTAAATTTTAAATCAAACGTTTCGTTTTTTCAAAACCATCATCAACTTTGCTTTTTTAAAATAGTCGGGAAATTTTATTTTATTATTTTTAAATTCCCCTCGTCCTTTATAATTCAACGACATATCACACTTAGTGTAAATAATACGTTTCTGATTTAAAAACCCATCATCAATAAGAATAAGGACAAATTCATTTTGTCTCTATAAACTATCTTTTGTTTTCAAAGCCAACTAGAAATAATTTGACTCTGGACGTCGACAACAAAACATCCAATTTTTCTTCTCTTAAATAATGTTCCATAATTTTTATTAAAAAAAACTACACTGACAACAACTCCTCAAAAACTTCAAAAAATTAGATAAAAGTTCATTTGCATCAAACGATTTCATTAACCTAATCTGTCATTTGGCAAGTATTTATGATTTATTTACGCCTGTCACAGCCTACTATACAGTTGAGACAGATGAAAATTACATTAGGTTACGGAGGTTGAAAATAAAATAGTTTCAAATAAGAGGAATTTGCACTTATTGTTATTGATGCTGGGATATTAATTTCGAAACGTGTTATTAATACTCGGTATGATACGTCGTTAAATTATAAAGGATGAGGGGAATTTAAAAATAATATTTGTGACGTGGATCCAGCCAGTAATTGGACTTTAGCAGTTATTAGTAGTTTTTTTATTGGACAAAAGAAATCAGGCAACCATTGAATAACAAAGTAACAATTTTTACTCTATAATAAAAAAAGTGGTTACCCATTTATTTACCGTAATTAGTGACACTTCAATCGGAAACTCAAGGATGTTATACCTTTGTTACGTACAGGGTGTCACTTTGCTATGTGCTATATAAGGTTTGGAAGTTTATGAGTGGATTTTTGAGTTTATTAAAATCGCAAAAAAAATCTTGTAAATTCTGTGGCATTTTAAGTTATTTCAGAAATATGGAATATTGTACCAGATAACACACAACATATGTTGGGTTGCATAAGGTTGTTTAACCATAATTCACAATCCAGTTGCCTGATTAGTAAATTAAACATTAAGGTCTCTGGTCACTAGGATTGTATGTCATATATGTCACAGTAAAACATGCTGTAACCCATGCAGTTACGTAACTAAACGCAAAAAACATATTTTTTACTTACCATTTGGTGTATGATTTTATTTATTTTTGTTTCAACTATTTTGTCAAAATAAAAATATTTTTTATTTGCTTTCTTTTACCAAAAATTAGAACATCTACAAGTAGTATCAAGCTATCAAAAATTTCAAAACTTAACGGCAAACGCTGTAACGTGTAATCACTTAGGTTAATTTGTTTGACGAAAATTAAACTCGCATTCCCTGAAATGATATCAAATTTCAGTTAAACAAAGAAATGTTCAAAGTAAATGTGTGGAGTTGGTTGTACACTGTGTTCTGAAGAAAGGAAGGTTTTTCCTTTCTAAAGAAATGTTCGTTTCATTATAGCCTTTGCCGGCAATACGACCAATGACTAGGCTTTCCGAAAATTGACGCATTACGCCTAATGACGACTCATATGGTAAATTCATAAAAAAAATCAATCTTTATAAATCCTATGTCAAACTTCTTTAAAATATAGCTTTTATAAGTGTATTTAAAATGTATAAAATACTGTGATCAAAACAATCATTAAAGGAGCACTAAAACAATTATTACCCCCAGGGTAGCCACTGTTTACGAATTACAGTCATTTAAATTATCAAATTATTCATAATCTTAAAACTAACATAAACTGATTTTAATCCATAATATTTAAAGTGGACGTAAACGGTTTAAATTCAACATCTTCACAGGGAGCATATATTATTTCTAGTTTATTCTCTTAAAGTATCATAATCTTAGACCAGTGAAGGATATTTCCATAAAGAGTATTTTTTTATAGTTAGTATGTGTAGATAATATTTTGAAGGAATTATAGTCTATGCTATGTTGGTATGTATTAGGGTGTTCTGCCAGGGCACAACATTCAGGGTGCAGTCTACAGTCACTTCTGTGTGATATGATTCCATTATCTAATTGTCTTGAGGTTTGGCCTATGTAAATTTTGTCACATTCTGACCAAAGGATACTGTAAACTACATCTGAGCGTTTATTCAGGGGGATTGTGTCCTTCAGTCTTGAGTACACAGAGTTTATTGTTAAGGCTGATCTATTTTCAATTTTAATATTTATATTTTTAAATATTCTGTTCGTTTTAACTTACTTTACTTTTACAATATAGTTATTCATTTACAGTTTTTTTCCTATTTTGTCATTATTCACTTAGAAAATAATTACAACATAAGTTCTCACGCAGAAGAAAGTAGCGACGTCATCACTGTAGAGTATAAGAATGATGACATAATCGTATGATTAAGATACGTATTGGCTTTGAATTTCAACATTAAAAGAAACGTCACAGAGCCAGTTCTACTCAATCTGATAAGTTAAATTCATAGATGGCGCAACATAATTTATATTATATCAGTCTGTACAGACGAGGCCTCCTCCGGCTAAATTAAAGCACTGTTGTCTAGTTTTGTTAGTCGTAATGATCTTTTTTCGCTGCACGATGAAGTGAATCACGGTGGTAGATTACGACTTGGTTTGGATTACATATATTTTCAATTTGTTTTATTATTTATTTTATATCCAATTATCGGTGTAGAAGTCACGGCATAAATTATTTTTTGTACTTTGCTGAAGGGTTTAGGCAAATCGCCGCGTCGTTTACGTTATGGCTGGTAACAAGTGTTCTTATTTTCAATGTGGAAAATCACCTCGCATATTTCCGGGTTTACGATTGTTTCGTTCGACAGTAAATAGTGGTATGCTATAAAGTATATTAGCAGCTCAAAGAATAAATAATTAGGAAATGTGTGTTCTAATAACCTATTTGTTTAATCATTTTATTAATGATTATTGTTTATGTACTTACAGGATAGGAAAAATTCGATATACAAATATTTACTTTTATTTGTTTGATTTTGTTGTTGTATTGATTATGTTTTTGCATTAATTTGGTTTTGGTTTAATACTTTAAACTTAATTAATGTAGCATGTGATTAGGTTTTTTTGAAAACAAATTTATTTAAGTAGCATTTTACATAAAATATACATTTTGTAACTCTAAACAGTGTTTAAGACACTGGCCTCGAGAATAACAATTTGCACTTATTCTAAATCTATATGACAGAATATATTATTTTATAAGATTTTTGATGGGGTGTTTCTTAACCTTTGTAATATTTTTTTTTATATATTTGGTATTTCTTGGGTATATTAGGTTATTGATAAACAACTCATTGTAAGTCACGACGTTTCGTACGCTCCTATCGTACTTTATCAAGTTTATTTAAACATACCTACTTTACTTTTGCCGACGATACAGTTTTGCTTTATAGTGATGCTAATGAACATTATTGCTAACAATAAAATAGAATAGGTTTTAGGTAATAAGAAACGAAAAGAAATGCCTGGTCTGGTAGGGAAGGTATACTCTATTTTAAAATAAGAAATAAATATAAAGTGCATGCAACTTCTCTATTCCCTAAGTTTAAGGGTATAGTCGTAGATATCCCTATTGACAAAAATGTACAACCAGTTGTTCAATAGAGTGCTTAAACAACCTGAAAGAATTAGCAGCAAGGAACAACAGGTTAGAACTCGGGTTCCTGGTCACTCATGGATACCGGGCAGCGAAAAAGCCGATGAACTGGTTAGAGCCGGATCTTCTCAAAAACTCAAGGGCCCTGAACCTGCTATTGGCATATTAAAACAGGCAACCAAAGCAATATCAGACAGACGGGCGCAACAACAACACCTATCCCAACGGAACAGGATACCTGGTCAAACCCAAGCGAGGGCCCAAATTGAGAAACCTTCCAAAAAGCTATCAACTGGAATGTTGCTTCTAGCGCACACCCAGCTAAAACAAGTGGTTGGCCTACCAAAACAGGCCTCTCCCAAATAATAAAACGCCTACGCCGAATAGGAATTTACAATAGTTCCATTGAATACAGACGTTGTAACGAAGAGGACGAAACCGCCTCACATATCATATATCACTGCGAGGCACTGACCGAAAGAAGATTCAAGATCTTCGGAGGGATCCAATGTGGGGATAACCTCCCACATGACGAACTTGGTAGAAATTTACTGGACCTTATAAAAGGAACACATATTTTCTAGCAAGATAGGGGCGCACAATAAGCCACTAGACGCAGTGCAGAAAGACGAACGCTCGACCTCCGCCTTAAACAAATCAACCAATCAGTTGTTCAACTATATAGAAGAATACTAATAGCTACCTTTAGAAAAAATAGTCGAAAAGCTATAGAGATATAATTTCCCCTGAAAAAAAAATGAAAAGGTTGTAATTACTCAGGTTCTAGTAACTTTATTGAATATATACTTATAACTTACTACTTAACAAGCAAAAATGTCAATATAGAATGGGTTCTATTACTTTTCTTGGTCATGTTCTTTCAAAGCCTATAGATAGCCCTGTTGGATTAGGAGCCAATTTACTTCAGTTTGACAGTAAAAGTTTAAGGCTTTAAGGATTACGGTATTACGTAGGTTGAGTCATTTCTTCCTTGGCCACAGCAGCACGGGCTATACGACCTATAGCTTATGCCAAAAGCTTGACATATTGTGAATACCTTTATTCCCAAACGGAGAAAGAAGCATTTACTTTAGTGCGCCGTAGAATATTTAAAAATATGAATTTGAAGAAATAGTCCATACTTAATATTAAGTGATAAGATAAATAGTAAGAAATAATACTCTAAGTCAACCTCCACTAAGATATATTTAATGAAAAACTTCTTTATAGAAGCATCAGTTATCTACATGTTTCCAATGCATACACGTTCATATTCAGAAGAAACATAACTTGTTGGAATAACCATATAATAAAAAGTTGTGAGGAAATGTTAAATAAAAACTTTCCGTAGACGTATTGAGGGTAAAATATGACAGATCAGTCAATAGAAAAAGTACGTTCGAGTGACGAAGGGGAAAAAGTTGATGCAAAATATTTTGGAATTGAAAAGAAAATTTAGAGAAGTCCATCACCAAATGTTGACTGATTGGTGTAAAATTAAAAACATAGTGGTAGGATAGGTGCACTTTCGGTTGTACCATCAGTGTGGTGTGAGGAAATCTGTGTTTCAGAAATTTCAAAGATTGGTTAGGACATGTTCAAAATTGGTGTATTAGAGCCCAGTATGTGACAATTGGATATTGAAAGATTATTTATGGAGAAGAACGTCGAGAGAAAAAAAGAACACACGGTAAACTGACTAAAAGTGGTGGAAAGTTTATTTAATGGAAATATGATGTTTAAGTCAGAAATTTACTCGATTAAGAGATGATGAAGGAAAATTGTATTCTTGGTGTTTTCTTAAACATTTTCATTAAACGAGAGCTACGAGTTTCTATCACGTAATTGATATATTTGTTTTCTTTATTTTTCTCCTCTATCTCTTAAATAGATTTATGTTATTATATTGTTGTAGTAAGTTTACGTTGGTTTATATTTCTAAGTACTTTAGTTCTTGAACGGCAGTAGAGTTTTGGACTTGCATTGTCTTTATTTGTTTAGAATCACTACGTTTCAACTGGTAAGCATCTCCAGTCGTCTTCAGGTGAATATATAAATAAAGACAATGCAAGTCCAAAACTCTACTGCCGTTCAAGAAACGTCATTGTCTCCAACCTTTAAACAGACACTACTTTAGTTCTTATTTTGTAATATCGTTAATTTATTATGTATTGTAACTTTAAATATTATTAGGCTGTTGTAATTTAACTTAAGTAACATTTAAATGATATAGAGTATTGTACTTAAGCAACAAATATTTTTATAAAAAAATAAGGAAATATAAACAGTCCATCAGGAATATACATAGTAGTATTTTAGGTATTATTACAATTTATTAATTCCTATTAAAAGATAGAAATGTAGAGTATAAGAATGATGACATAATCGTATGATTAAGATACGTATTGGCAATGTAAGATATTGGATATTATTCTATATCGAGCCTTCCTTGTGTTGAGACTAATAAAGTGATAATATGCGAATATGATGTATTTTAATAATAAGTGATGTACGTTACAACCACAAAACCGGCAAGTGGGCAACCCGGAACAGACTTCATTCGACAAGCTCCGATCCATCTCCGACCTGACTAATCTCTCGAGACTGGTGTTCTATTTATAATCTGTTCTTTTCTATTTAAGTTATCGGAACAAAGATAACAATATAATCGGTCACACTACACGCGAATAAAATAATTGCGCGGTTAATAGGATGACGCGCATGAGTCTTCGTCTCACGTTTTTAACTTGCAGCATTCCCGCCGTGGTATTACCATTTGTTGCTAGAAAAGGTTTGGGATACTCTAGGAAGATTTTATTATTTGGATATGTTTTCAATAGGTTCTAGTTCAGGATGTTAGTGCTGAATGTGACAAATTCGATTATAGTGAAAGAGCCCATTGCAGCACCGACAAACAGTTCAGTCTCTGTCTGTCCGTATGTTTTTAGACTGCCTCCGTAAACACAACGGTCAGTGGTTTAGAAGTACTTGGCCCAAGGGCGTAAGTGCACATAAGTGCTAAAACCAAGCGGTTTTAATGCACATTTCCGGCAAAAATTGTCATCTGGAGTGATTTTTTAATACTTTCAAGAACTAAATAATACAAGATTTGATGGTCCGGACTAATTATATTATAACACGCCTAATTTGGATTATCGAAAATTCGGAATCATTTCAAACGGAATATGACTACACAAACAACATTTTTAAACGTAACTACATATATTATATATTATTATGTAATGTCTAAATGAATGAAGTCTGCTTTTTTTGGTTGCTTGATTTTATTTTGTTTTTTGAAACAATTGCTTAAGTATATTTCATGGTTCTGTTGCAAAGTTAGCATAATGTTACATGTGCATAATAATAATATGTTGCATGATGCAGTTTAGGCGGAACCTTCATCGGACGCTGTCGAATCTAGGAAGGGTTCACACCAACCAGTATATCTACGTGTTCCTAACTCATAAAGAATTTGTTAAAAGTAGTAAAGCAAATGAAAACCCTAAAAACCCATCTCGTCTGTCGCACCGGATTACCAAATCCGAAATAATCCGGAATATATATATATAATACAATAAACTATATAATACAATTCTGTACTGTATTAATATTAAATCCTGATTTAAAAAAGTGGTTAGCTCCCAGACTTGTTTCTATTGTTTTTTTCGCTAAATTTATAGAAAAATATGAATTAGCTCAGCCATGAATTACCCAATTTCAGCAAGCATATCCACTAAAAAATAATTAATAGGTACAATATTTATTTTGGATTGGCTCATCACAATCTTTTATCTCTTTCATAATTATCACTATTGTCATTATTGTATATTATTATATTCATTGTTCTGTTTGTATCTAATTTTTTTAAAAAGTTATCATATTATGCTGAAGGAGGTACTTATGACTTAACGTTATGCACTTAATCAGGTAGTAAGATAAGAACAAGGTATGTATTCCTATATTTTATTTATCATCCTTTTTAACCTTTTTAAAATAGTTGTTTAAATATGTTCAGATATTTTGAAATATAATAAACACAATTTAAAGTGTTCTTTGTACGCATTGTGTTAACTCTGTCATTTATAGTTGATTATTTTTAGCTTTTAATCGCGGATTGGTAGAGCGCCGACTATGACTATGACTAGGAAAAGTAAACATGCTACCCGACAGATATACGGTGCGGCGAGGTGGAATACGCCGCTAGGCAGGCTAGTATAGGAATTTGGGTAGTTCTCACGAAATCACAAAAATTCGGTCATAATAAATTGATAAATAATTTGTTTTGAATTGAAAATAATTTGTATTTATTTTTTACGGATTTCGTAGCATATATGATACTAGATGTTAATTATATAGTGGTCCCCAGAATAAACGTGTTTTATAAAAATGAAGAGGGTCCCTCAATACAAATTAACCAAAAAAATCTCGTGGCATAACCTTACTTTAAAAAATATGTTTACTATAAGTTGACTACTCCCCACAACCTACTTCACTGTGTAATTAATAAATAATAAAGTAACTACCGTTTGTTTTTCTAAGGTGTGATGTAATGACGGTCACAAATCTAATCTTAAAAAATTATGATTTTAACCTTTGTGCAACAGAAATTCTAACGCGCACACGATAAATTCGCCATATTGTTATTGATAAATTGACAGTACCACCAACTATCAAAAACTAATGGTAGCGTCTATGTTTGATTAAAAATGCTTTGCTAAATCGTCTGTCAGTAAAGGTGTGAAAGAATGATTTATTTTGATGAGACACGTTCGTGTAATTTTTTTAAAAATCTGTTCTTCACTTTATAATCCAAATTAAGAATATTTTCATAAATCAGTTGTATTTTTAATCGATTAGACTAACTTGCATCACTTTTATTTGATTTTTTGTTTGTTTGAAAATATAAAAGTAATTTAATCTGGACCTTGGGACATAGTGGGGGAATGATTTTAGGGACATTATAAAGATTGTATTTTCTTAGTTACACATTTGGTTCGGAAATTATAGCTGATTATCGCCAATAGAATAATTTTTAAAAGTAAGCGATTATATATTTTTTAGAAAAAAAGTGGGACGCCACTGATATTTTTCATCTGGATATTATTTCTGATTAGCCTGGTCAATTCTACATAAAAATGGTCTCTTGCGTCTTTCTCCTCAGGCACACCGTTCTTAATTAAAATAATTAGCTCTACTATTTATTATTATCAGTATTAAAATCATTATAAAAATTGTTGGAAATGACCACCTTCACTTCTGCCTGTCTTATTACATTTAATTATTAAGATTAGGATTAAATTTGCTAGAACAAAATTTGTTTTAGCAAATTTAATCTACTTTTCGATTATGGTATCATAATTATACCCTATGATTTATTTTTTCGGAGTAAAATCAAAAAATTTGTTATTATTACAAATTGCGCCGTCTAGCATTTTTTTGAGAACTATTATGGACAACTTAATACGATTGGTGAAAGTGCATACATTTCTCTTCCAAACAGTCTTTAGTTTGCTAAAATCGGATAAGTCGTTTATAAGTTACAGCGATTTAACTGATTACACATTCAACCGCTTCCCCCTCCACCCCCCTTTTTTTATTAAAGTCGGTACGCCAATGAGCATAAGACCAAAATGATGCTTAATTGTCCAAGCTTTTCAATGGTGTTATCAAAGATATACCTTAATGTGGAATTTTCGGAGATATTATGTAAACTTTTAAAATTTACTTTTCAATTACGCCCTCTTGCGGCAAAATGCGGAACTTAAAAATTATTTCCAGGATTTTCTCATGACCACTTTAGTTATAATTTTTTTTTTCCTGAGTTTCTATGCCCAGTAGTTTCCGAGATACGGCCGAGAGCCATTCTTAGTGGGACACCCGGTATATTGCGAATATCATGCATTACATAGATATGCGCGAATAACATACGTCTACTTACGCGCAGGTAGGTAAAAATACAATAAAAAAAAATAAATAATTAGGTTAGTATTTTATTTATACTTTATTTTATCTATTTGATGCGGCAAGCTTTGGTAACGCCACTGGATGGGCTAAAAAGAAACCAACTGTAGGCATTCCATACCTACTGCGTGTCCATAAAATAAAGCTTTTTTATTTTTGACTTTACGAAAAAAAAGTATCCTCATGAACAGTTCTGCTTGTTGAGAAAATAACACTCCAATTAAAAAATTTTAACCCCAGCAGATACGGGGTGTCAAAAAATAAAATAAAAAAGATAAATGCTGTAAATGGAAAACTTTATTTAATTTTAGTTGCAAAGTAAAATAACATAATAAATGATCGACCAGAACCTAGGAGTAAAAAGTTATCATACACAAATTGTGTTTCTGAAAACAAACAGAAATCAGACAAGCACTCCACTATGCAAATTCAAAATCAAAATAAGTTTCTAAATAATAGAACAGTATGTTGTGCACAATAAAGTACAGTATAATTGGAAAATGAGTTTATTTAAATGCGAAAGCTGAATGCAGTCGTGTAACGATATTTTCGTCAAAAAACCGACTCCGCCTTGTTTACGAACCGATTTTAGATGCACAAGTCCCTACAGACTTTTTACAAATTGTCCGCGAATCACGCATTGCGAATTACTTAGCGCGAATACACGCATAGTCTGTAGCCAACTTAGAGCGTTTTCACACGGCACCATATATCGCGCGCGACAAATGGTCGCAATATTGCTTTTACACCAAATTATGTGTTTTCTAATGAGCCATTTTCACACACAAGCGATATTAGAGAACACATAATTTGGTGTAAAGCGATATTGCGACCATTTATCGCGCGCGATATATGTTGCCGTGTGAAAACGCTCTTGATAGTGGAGGAATGGTGCGTACTTATAGACAGCATTTTACCAATATTTAATTTACCTTCGTCATTCTGTCAGCTAAGCGATCTCCCTTGTAAATCTTACGGCAGATATATTTTTTTATGAGAATAATTATGTTAAATTATTTCAGTTATTTTTTTAAAATTTGTAACATCTTATATTTCTAGTACGAGTTTGATCCAAATTACGAGATTCAAAACCGCGTGTTAATTATCGTATATTTTTTATTTAATAGTCGATTTAGGCCAAGTTATAGACAAAAAAATAAAAACTGGGCAATTGGTCATATTTTTATATACAGGGTGTACCAGATAAAGAAACACTCTACGGGGATCTCGTAAACCATATAAGATACAGATATGGTGAAATTAGAAAAAAGTGGCGTCTTTTTCAAATTTAAAAAACTCCGAATCCTTCCGAAGATATTTGGGCAAAACCGAATTTTCGCGATTTCGTTTTTATTTTATTCCGACTCTATTTGAACAGACATGTTAAAATAAAAAAGGAGGTTTGCCAATATCACGATTTTTGGAATTAATTTTTATTTCAATTGGCACGACTGGCACGGCGATGTGGTGGGTATAGTAAGTACCTAATATAAATCTGTAACCGACACAATAAAATAATTCAATTTTAGTAGCTTCGTATTTTTCAAACATGCTTTTAAAATCGACAGTTTATACATAAAGTAAAGTCACACATATTGTACCAAGTGGTCCAAGAGACAGCCTACCCAATAAAAAAAGTCGGGAAGTTTTTAAAAATATCTTTATTTGACTTCTGCACGGGTAACGTACTAGACCACTAACAAATATGACCACCTGATATTTAGTGGGTTCTTTCATAAAATATAACTAATGGCTGCTATAAGAGCTTACTATCTTACTAGAATAAACTTATATAAGAATGTTTCGTTCGCTTAAAATTGAAACGCAAGGCACTTTATTGTTAAAATTTGGCAATATGGAGCCTTAAAAACTAAGCACCCCTCAATTGATCAAAATATACAGACAGACGACAACCCAATAGACCAGCTTTGAAAAAATTAATGGAGAGGTTTAACAGATTAGGAAGCGAGACTATAACCAAAAAAGTAATAAAAGAAAAACTGTTTGAATGGAAGAAAATGAGCTAAATGATTTATTGACTATCACTAAACCAAGAACAAACGACACGAAACCTCGTCTTTTGTTAGTTCAGTATAATGGTGTTGTTTTACACAATTTAAAAGTCTAATAAAAAGGAAGTTTTATTTAATTAAATAAATACGTAGCTAACTATTAGTTATCAATTTTTTTTTTGCTTTGCTGGTCATGGCTAACTAGAAAAATAAAAATTATAGTTTTTTTCACCAAAATTTAAATAAAAATCGAAATATTGGCAAAACTAGTAAATTTAGGTATAGGTATGACTTAACAATAATAAAAGATACTTACAATATCTATCAGATGAGTCTAATAAATATAGGGTGTTTCATTTGAAAAAACGGAGTTAGTGTATTTTAAAAATTTTTATATTTGGAGGGCAACAGAAAACCACCCGTACAAAATTTTAGGGACTTAAAGATTTAAGACAGTGTTTCTATCCCTAAACTTAAAAGCTTACAAAAAATTTTTGATTTTCGATACTCTTATTGAGAAATACAGGTAATTTTTTGTTTTTTCTAAAATTTTAAGAATTTTGCATTTTGTTTGGCAACGTTGCAAAAAATTAAAAAACGAAATATAGCGTCATATGGATAATTTTGTAAGGAAACAAAATATGCTAAAATATATAGGGTGTTCCATTTAAAAAAATGTATATTTTTATTGTCCTACTTTTCTGGGCCATCCTGTATATTTAAAAATAATTTTAGAACATATATTTTATTATACCTCACAACTTTTATAAAATCTTTTTTTTGAAATCTTTAATAGCAGAAATTTTATTTTTAAACATAACGACGTTTTTCCACAGTGTCATACACTTACCGTTAGTAGACCTATTCTATTTCGTTAGCTAGTCAAGGCTGGTTGACGGGCTCGGCGGCCGAGCTGCTAAGGGTATACGGCCAGTATTGGTAGACCTACTTGAAAATTACAATTCAAACAAAGCAAATTACATTCCACAGACACAGTCGACCAAACTCTTAAAGCTTTTTTAATCTTTGATTGTTCTCCTGAACAATTTAAATTTACCCGGTATAGCGCCTTCCTTCCTTGCATCACCTATAAAAAAAATGTAAAGCATTATCTTTCTAGTATCTCTCAATCAAGTACTCATCGTTCTACCCAAACGCTCAAGAATCATCCTGCTTGGCGACATAAATTACTTCGAAAGTAGCTAGCCGATACTACAACTTAAAATAGTACTCAATACATTTACATCAAAATGCACCTAGCAACAGCGAAAAGAATAAGCAAGACATCATTGACCCTAATAGATTATTTCTACTTAAACCTCATAAAAGATACAATTACTAATAGTGTTTAACAAAACCAATCTTTCTGACCACGAAATTATAATTGGAAATATTGCGGGTTTGAAGGCACATGCCGGTGCAACCTCTGTGACGCGAAGACAGTACAGCCAAAATAATCAAAGACATTTTTAATTAAAAAACTATAAAACTAAATAGCCGAAGATTTAACATATTTTATGAACTTCTCCTTAAAGTTATTAACAAGATTTATATTCCAAAACCGAAAATAATCAAACCCAACAACTAAAAAAAATGGATTACGAAAGGTAGTAGAATATTTGCAAGAAACAAAAGGACTCTTAGCTATATCAACAAACATACAGATAACGAAATGATTACTATACATATAAAAAATCTCTTTAGAGCTAAAGAAAACATAACACCTGTATTTCAGAAACAAAATTAATATCGCCAAATCATCTACTAAAAAAACCTGGAATATAATAAATGAAATAACAGAAAGAAAAAAGGATAAATAACGCCAGATAAAACTTAAAATTAATTATACATTGATATCTGAACCATCAGACGTTGCAAATCAACTGATAATACATTACTCACATATGAGAAGTGAAATAGCAGAAAATATACCAAATGTCAACAAAATGTACAATAACAATTATAATCCGCCAACCGAATCATTCCTCATAACTCCAACGACATTAAAGGAAGTCCTAAATCCTAAAGACATTAAATAATATGCCAAACAAAATCTCAGCAAGGCTGGATGAACTGACACTGAACTTATAGTGCGTAACATGCATCTGCCTCTGGAAACTCTGATGTGTCTCATGAATGAATCATTTTCAACAGGAATTTTTCCCTCTTCTCTACAAGTCGTCAAAATTATACCAATAGACAAAGGTAGTGGAAGCCCTGAACCCATCAACTATAGGCCTATAGCTATTCTATCCATAATATCTAAATTAATGAAGAAGCTATTCTTCCCTTCTTCGGAGGAATCCAATGTGGTGACAACCCCCCGCATGACACACTTGGTAGAAATTTTAAATTCACAACAAATCTTTTCTAGCAAGACAGGGGTACACAATAAGCCACTAGGCTGCAGTGCAAGAAGCTTGGGCCGAACGTCCGACCCCCGCCTTAAACCAATCAACCTGTCAACCATAAAATACTACTGTCTAAACTTAATCGCTACGGCATTAGAGGTGTAGCTAATAATTGGATAGAAACCTTCTTAACAGATCGCAAACAGGTTGTTGTGGAAGTTACAGAAAATAGACACCAGCCATTAAGATCAAAAATAGAAAACACAAATACTGGAATTGTACAGGGATCAACATTGGGTCCTTTATTATTTATAATCTACAAATTAATAAATATTAACTATAGTATCCAAATAAGCACAAGAGATCCTATTGGGTTTGCAAAAAGTTGATTGTTTCAGATAGACTCACAGCAGGATATTTTCGTTTTGGTTGAATGTTTTCACTGGGAGGTATCATCAGTCTTTGCATTATTTCTCTGTTGTGATGTTGTTTCGAGACCTTTAAGTGCAGCTTGTGGAGGCGTTGGTCGATTGGATCGATTTTTGTTTTTGGTAGAGCAGAATGTTGTGAGTGACGGATTTTTGTGATGACACGCAAACATCTTCTCTCACCTACTTCCAGTATCTGCAATGTTGGTTTTCTAACGTTACTGTATAATATGTGTCCATACTCCAGCAACGGGCGACATATCATTGAGTAATTTTCCTTTTTGCACCGCCTGGCAAGAGTTTCCTTCAACAATATCCTTCACCACTGAAGCCTTTTTCATTTTTCGGTGTCATTTCGGAAATGTGGAAATTCCACATAAAGGTTCTAGCCTCGTCACTTTGAATTTTTGAAATTTATCAATGATTATCCCAACTTTATCTGTATAACTTGGTAGTACGTTTTCCTCTCCTATTTCTATGGAAGTTTTTCAACATTTTTCTTTATTCAATTAACTTCCTCAAAAGCTCTATGAGGATGTCACTGGCAGTTTCCTAACTTAATAACTTTTTCATTATGTATTATGCTTCTCCTGAAGATGAACGTTTTTACGTTCGAAACATGTAGAGAGTAAGATAAATGTTTTTTTCTTGAAATATATCCTAGTAAAGATTGACTTAGAGTACTATTTCTCCCCATTTAATAAATTGTTGTTAAACATCCAAAAATCAAGATCCGAAGAACCCGAAAAGATTAAGCATAAAGCCAGTCATACTCATACACCACAATATACAGATAACAAACGAGTATAGATTCCTAGGAGTAACTATCCAAAGCCACTTAAATTGAGATTGATATCTAAGAAATTGTCATCTGAACTGTTTGCAATGAATAAAATGATGAACTACTTACTTATATAAAAAATTGGCAACACAAATATATTTTGCCTTGTTTGAAAGTCATATACGGTATGGATTATTACTAAGGGGATACTCTGCCTCTACCTTACTTTTCCTTTTGCAAAAAAGAGCAGCAGGTCTATTAAACGGAACTAAAAACTAACGAACACACTGCAAACCTCTTTTTAAAAACTTAGGGATTCTAACAGTCTTCAACCAATGTATCCTAGAGTGTTTGCTTTATACACACTTGCATTTACTCCTAAACAAAAATAAAAGATATCCATACTCATAATACAAGAAAAAGAAATAATTTAGACACTCTACTCTGCCCCAATTTACCCTAACACAAAATATGCTACAAAATAAAGGGATATTATTTTCTAACAAACTACCAGAGAATATCAGAAGTATCCAAGATCTAAACAAATTCAAACAAAATATTAAGAAATACCTTGGACTATGTGCCCACTACAGCTACGAAGCGTTCCTACAAAAGACTATTTTATCTAGACATGACATGAACGAACCTTGCTATGTGCTGATGATCTTTGATTGTCCATTGTCCTGACTTAAGTGCCCTGTAGTGAATTGTATTTTTGTATTACTTACTTACTTACTTACTTAATTTCTTTATTTCAAAATTATGTTACATAATTTAATTTAAATTACAAACACAAAGTGAAATGCCGTCAAAACAAAACAAAAGAAAGGACAAAAACGACAATATTACTTAGATTTCAACAAAATTTAAATACTCAAAAAATCATCGATTTTATAGGGCTCTAATTCCAATAGCATGGTTTTGATTTCGATTTTAAATTGTTTCTCGCTGTTAATTCTTTTTATTTTCTCGGGCAATTTATTAAATAATCTCAAGCACATATAATTCGGTGATTTTTCTGTCAGAGTCAGCCTATGTATGGGATAATTGATATTACAAGTTCTTGTATTATGTTGATGACTAACTGGGGCTTCAAAACAGTTTCTATTCTTAAAGAAAAACACTAAACACTCATAAATATATATTGCATATACAGTCAGCATCCCTGTACTTTTAAAAACAGATCTGCATGTTTCATTATACCCTAATTTTTTAATTATTCTAACTACTCGCTTTTGAATTACAAAAATATTTTGAATTTGACTATCCCTTCCCCAAAAAATGATTCCATACTTCAAAACGGATTCAAAGTTAGCAAAATACAATATTTTTAGAGTTTTTTCATTCATGTATTTACCTGTTACACGAATACCGTAGCAAATAGCATTTAGCTTTTGTGAAAGGCCTTTGATATGGAGAGCCCAGTCTAAATATTCATTAATTTGTACCCCTAAAAATTTTGTACTTTCGGAAAAAATAATTTTATCACTATCAATATCATTATTAAAATTGGCTGGCTTCTCCACCCTTGACGCCTTGGTTCTAAAAAGTATTATATTAGTTTTATTTTTATTCAAGATAAGTTTATTTTCTGTAAACCACTGTGTAACTCTGTTAAGAAAAAGTCTGCATTCATTGATAAGTTCATCAATACTTTTGCCCCCTAAAAGTAAGTTAGTGTCGTCGGCGTAATTAACGATATCCTGATTAGCTTGAATTAAATTGTTTAAATCATTTATGAAAACAATAAATAGAATAGGCCCCAAGACACTTCCCTGGGCTATTCCGACATCATTTGATAATATTTTGGACTTATAAGATTTCCCATTTTTCATTATACAGACTTTTTGTTTTCTGTGGTTAAGATATCCTGATATCCACCTATGAGCGTTTCCTCTGATCCCATACATTTCAAGCTTCCTCACTAGTATATCCCTATCCAAGCAGTCATATGCCTTTGATAAATCCAAAAACATACCCACAGCTATGTTACCATCTTCAAGGTGATTCAGAACTGTTTGAATAAACTGAAAAATTGCAGTTTGAGTCGATCGTCCCTTTAAAAAACCATGTTGATTTTTACTAAATATATTACTGCTCGTTAGAAAATTTATTAATCTTGAACACATTGCCATTTCAAATAATTTTGAAAACCCTGTCAATAAACTTATTGGCCTATAATTATCCATTTGTTCTGTATCACCCTTTTTAAAGACTGGTTTTATTAGTGCAACTTTTAAATTTTCAGGGAATATACCATACTTAAAAGAGTTATTCATTATATAACAAATAGTATTCTTACATACACTAATAGAAAGCTTTACGATGCTGGTAGGAATTTCATCAAAACCGGAACTATGTTTATTTTTTATTTATTTATTTATTTATTACAATTTATTGGCATCTGCCAAAGGGCTAACGACCGGAGTCTTCCTGCCCAGGATGATTACTATTATATGTAGGTGTTGCTTGAAATATATGTACCAAAATTAATTTTTTCAAACTTCAGTTATACAAAAAAAAAAAAAAAAAACAAAACTTAAACAATACTATTGCACCTAAATAAGCACAAAAAACTAAATAAAAAAAAAAAAACAAGTAAACTAAATATTTACAATAAACTATAAACTATGAAATTCAAAACAATCACGAGAGATCCTATTGGGTTTGTAAAAAGTTGATTGTTTCCAATAGACTCATTGCAGGATATTTTCGTCTTGGCTGGATGTTTTCACTGGGAGGTATCATGAGTCTTTGCATTATTTCTCTATTGTGTTGTTGTTTGGAGAACTTCAGGTTCAGCTTGTGGAGGCGTTGGTCGATTGGAACGATTTTTGTTTTTTGGTAGAGCAGAATGTTTGAGGGATTATGGAGTGGATTCTGGGGGTGACGGATTTTTGTGATCACACGCAAACAACTTCTCTCACCTACTTCCAGTGGCTGTACTGTTGGTTTTCTAGCGTTACTGTACAATATGTGTCCATACTCCAGCAACGGGCGGCATATCATTGAGTAGATGTTAGTTGCGGTCTGTACAGTAATGCCTAAGTCTTTATATGTTAGTGACCTGAAATGTTTTGCACGGGTAATAGCTTTCTGTTTTGTTCTGTTTGTGTGTAATTTAAAGTTTAATTTACTGTCGATTGTGATTCCAAGATATTTGCAGTGGTTCATTGGTTTAACTATGTTATTGTATAGACTAATAGAGGGATCCTCTTCTTTGACTTTGTGGTGAAAGATCAAAAATTGTGATTTTGTTGGGTTAAGTAGAATACGCCATTTATGCATCCAGAGGACTATTAAGTTTAGGAGGTGTTGAAGCTTGTTTACTGCGTTTTGTATAGAGGTTCCATGTGCTAAGAGAGCTGTGTCGTCGGCAAATTGGAGTATGTATGATGTCAGGTCAATGTTATTGTTATATATATGATTGTATATGTCTGAGCAGAGAATGTTGAATAGAAGTGGAGAAAGGGGTGATCCCTGGGGGACTCCTTGTTCAGGTGTGAAATCGTCCGAGTATGAGTTTCTGACTTTGACTTTGAGTGTCCTTCTTGATAAAAACTTGTGTACTGCATGTATTAAGTAGGCTGGGCAGTTGAGTTTGTGGAGTTTGAATAATATCCCTTGGTGCCAGGCACTATCAAATGCCTTTTTGATGTCTAGAAAAAAAGCAGCCGAGTATTTACCATATTTGTTGGATGTCTGAATGTTTGATGTCAAGATAGTCAAAGGGTGAATTGTTGAATTTTTTGCTTTGAATCCGAATTGATAATCAGGAATGTGATGTCCTATTTCTTGTTCCAGTCGATTTTTTAGAATTGATTCAAACACTTTTCCAACTGTTGGCAGGAGAGTAATGGGACGGTAGTTTTCTGCTTGTGAGTGGTCTTGGTTGGGTTTAGGAATTGTGATAATTATTCCGTTCTTCCACTCAGAGGGAAACAGCGCATTTTTTAGACAATGATTGAATATTTTTATTATTTGCTGGTGGACTGTAGCATTAAGTTTTTTTAAAAGTTTTCTCGGCACGTTGTCATATCCAGGGGCTGAATTTTTTCCTTTGTGGAGAGCTTGGAAGTATTCATCTTCTTCCAATATTGGTACAGGTGTAGGGTTGCCTAGTTGAAAGTACTCTTGATGCCACTGGTCTATTTCTTCTAAGTGATTTTGATCGAAATTATTGTTATTAGAGAATGCATATGTGTTGCTAAAGTATCTTCCAAAAATATTCGCTATGTCTATGTCCTCCTTGTATTCGATGCCATTATCAGTCAGGTACTTGGTGGTATTTTTTATTTTCTTCGCTATTTCACATATTTCACTTGTTGTTACTGGATTTAAAAACATTGATTTATCATTATTGACAATATTACAGTTAAACGGAACACTTGATACATTTTTCATGAGATCAGGTATGACTGATATTAGATACTCGTTAAAGTTATTTGCTATTACCTCCGGTTCTCCCTCTATCTCCATGTCCGAGCTTTGGTTAGTTTTTCCTATAATTTCATTACAAATCGTCCACATACATTTCATTTTATTATCTGTACTGTTTACTCTATTGGCATATTGTTTTGTTCGAGACTCTTTTAACAATTTATCATAATCTTTTTTCTTTTCCTTATATTGGTCTTTATAATTTTGATGCTGTCTTGATAGTGTTAATAATAAATCTAATTCGCGTTTACAATTAATAATTTCCCTATCCTCAAACATTTTTGAAACTTTTGTTCTCGAACATAGCTTTAGAGGGAAATACTGTTGAAATATATTAATAAAATTATTCATAAATGCACGCCACTGTCCATTTACATCATTTCTTTCAACCTCATATACATTCAACCAGTCCTGCTCACTCAGACAGCACAGAAATTCATTCTTGTATTTGTACATAATAATATCTAGTATTTAGCTCGGTATTTACCTACTTATTTTGTATATGTTTTTCTTGCAATTATACAGCATGCTATAGCTTTTTAATTGATAAATAGGCTCGAGAGATGAGATGAATAAGATTACTTTACTAATAAATTGAAATATCAAAAATAGAACAAAGACTTACGACTATTGTTGCATTGATGTGTTTGCGCAACAATGGGCCTAACTTTGTACTTTGTAGAATGCTTTCTAGTTTCTACGAATTAATACTTTTTTCATTGTTACATACTATTACTGTATACTGATTGTTGGTCTAGTCTTGATTGCTATGGCCCTGCCCTATACTGATTGTTTTACGAATTCTGTTTACGCCGATCGTATTGAATCTTTTCTGTCCAGAGAGAGGTTAATGAGTACTTCACAGCACGGTTTTCGAAAAAACTTCTCAACAAGCACGGCTGCTTTCGACCTACTTGAATGCATCCACAAAGGCATTGATTCTAATCATTACACATTAGCTCTTTTCTTTGATTTAACTCGAGCTTTCGACTGTGTTGATGCTGCCTTTTTGCTAAGAAAACTGCACGCGTTGGGTGTGCGTGGCAATGTTGCTCGGTGGCTAAATTCTTTTCTTTCTAATCGTCGAATAAGAGTCAAAGTTCAAAATTCCTATTCTGATCAATTTAATGTTAATTATGGTGTACCCCAAGGGGGCGTAATATCGCCTTTGCTCTTTGCACTTTTCATAAATGATCTTGAAAAATATCTCATATCGAAAGGTATGCCTGCCAAACTAATTTTATATGCGGATGATGCAACTGTGATTATATCTGCTGGAACACTGGATCAACTGATTGCAATCGCGAAGCATATGTTGATTAGATTTTCATTATGGTGCAAGAAAAATCACTTAATTATCAACGTAAACAAGACACACTATATGGTTTTTTATAAAAGGAGGCAGGTTCCTGATTTAAATTTAAAACTAAACGAGAATCCCATTCAGAGAGTTGAGCAATGCAAATTTCTTGGCCTTCATGTAGACTCACAGTTAAAGTGGACAGCTCATGTTGATTTTGTTGCTAGTAAACTTAATTCGACATATTTTGCTATAGTCAACTTAAAAAATTGTATGGATAGCAAACAATTACTTAATATTTACTATGCATTAGCCTATAGTCACCTAAGTTATCTAATACTTTACTGGGGCCAATCAATAGAACTACAAAGATTATTCATTTTGCAAAAAAGAATAATTCGTAAAATTTACTCTTTAAGCCCACTTGAATCTTGCAAGGAAACATTTCGGCGATATAAAATTCTTACGCTGCCTAGTATTTTGATTCTTAGTGCAGTAATGTTTGTAAAAAAATACTCTTCCAAATTTCCCAATACCTCAACAATTCATAATCGTGATACTAGAAACTCGGATAAAATTTACATTTCTGGCTACAAAACATCCTCTTATCGAAAAAGTCCATATTGTGTCTGCAGTTCTCTTTATAATGCGCTCCCGGAAACTGTCAGAAGCATAACTCAATTCAGAAAGTTCAAGAACAAAGTAAAGTGCTACCTTCTTGACAAAAATTTTTATGATATTCGGGAATACCATGATATTATCACATAAAACTTAAAATAACTTTTCTTTCTTACTTTGACAATGTCACTATTTACTTTGTAAATGTATATGGCAATGAATGAATAAATAAATTTAGTAGCCTGTGGCCCAGCTAGCCACTTTCTTTTATAACAGGGACGACTTTTTGTTTATATTGTATGTTTTTTAATCATATATTTGATAATTGACATACCTAGATTTAATATATTTATACTGCAAAACACAAGTATTTGACAATCGTTCAAAGCTATAACAACAATTAAATTAAAAGTTTAAAAGTAACCATTTACGTAAAGTAACGAGTCTTGAGTAACGAGTCCCAATAGCCAAAGTAACGAGTCAGTCCAAGTTAGAAACGCTTACTTTGTAACGAGTCCTTATTAAATTTATTGTACATCACTGGTCACTGGTCTATTTTACGTTTAGAGGTTGGCTAAAAAGACAGGACCGGACTATTTTTATGTTCCATTATCAAACTAAAAAAATATTTAAATATTAAGTTCCTTATCTCCCATTTTAATTTATCAAAGAAGACTTTACAAATTTTTCTATTTAAATCATCGTTCTTAACTAAAGTTGTCAAGAAACTTTTGGAGATGTTATCCAA
The DNA here is from genome assembly GCA_935413205.1 of Polydrusus cervinus. Lineage (NCBI taxonomy): Eukaryota > Metazoa > Arthropoda > Insecta > Coleoptera > Curculionidae > Polydrusus > Polydrusus cervinus. The sequence goes on from OW284518.1 coordinate 12,737,881, forward strand.
ATTGGAACAAAAGTCAAGAACCTATTAGGTATCCACTGAATATACTACCTAGATATTGTAATAGGTATTACTTACAATAAAGTAATGTACTAGTAACATAAATATTATCGACAAAGCTTTTAAAAAATTTAACTTATCGACACACTACTCTCCTTTGCTCTTGAATATTAAAGAATGTAATAAATGCCGGTAATACTGCACCAGCTAGGTAGAATATGTAAAACATGGTATATATGGTTAAAATATTGGTATACAAAACAATCACTATGCTTCATTTTAGTTATGACTCTAACTTTCAATCAGAAAACTCTATATACACTATATAAAAAAAAGCCACAAAAATACTGAAAAACACCAAAAAACAACGAAAATAATAGGACGCGAACTGACATGCAAACTTGTTACGGTCCACACTAAATCTAGTAACTTTTCGGCGGAACTAGAATCAGCTGTGAATGTCATCTGTGGCTTTCAACTGTCTAAACGCCGTTTTCTATCGCGATATGATCTCTACTACTGTGCTGTTCAGTTCATGTGCTGTACAGCTTTGTAGTGGTGGGTCGGTATCTGTGTAACTGCTACTTTAAAACGGTATTTTTTAATACCATCGTGTCGCGCTCCACCTCATACAATGAAGCGGTTACTCTCTGGAGTAGTGATGGGAGAACTCGAGTACAGGAATCGAGTAATATCCGATTCTCAAAGGAATCGGTAGTATTCGAGTACTAGCGACAAGCGTCCAGATCGATTTCGATTCTTAAATATTAGATGCTCCTGCGAATTGCGATCCGTTCTGTATGCTGCTCACTGCATGCAATGGAAGTACTCAGAACAGGAATCGGGTAAGCAAGCACTGCACTGACTGCGGCTGACGCTGTAATGGAATCGAATCATGACACGAGCACGAGGCGCTAGGTATCGGTCGGTGTCGTCCATGTTCGGGGCCGTGCTGTTTCGTGTTCTTTGGTGGTTTTAGTCACATTTTAGTCGGATGCAATTGAATAAATTCGTTTTTTTGTCCGGCTTTGTTTGTTTTGTTTTTAAAAGTTTTGGCGCGGAAAATTGTATGCTTATTTTAAAAGTATTTTTCATTATTTTAGAAATTTAAAGTGTTAGGTTATGTGTTATTTTTCTTTATTATTGGTATAATGTTTTCTAAAAATATAAATAAATTCATCTTATAAATACGAAAGGAAAAGAAAATGCAGAAAACTTAATACCGGCTGAATACTTTAATCTGCTTCAAAACCGTGAAAAAAATCGCTTAGTAGGTAATGTAGGTATATTAGTGTATACTCAGTACTCAGTACTCAATAAAATATCCGATTCCACAAAGTACTCGATTCCTTAGTACTCGATTCTTGAAAATATCCGATTCTTCCCATCACTACTCTGGAGTGGAACTATTAAGATTTCGTCCTTCGCCGCTACACGCACACGCTGCGATGTGAACCGAGAGAAAGCGACAGCGGCCGGCTGACCAGGCCGCCGCGCCGGTTTGTTGTGGAGCAAGGGTATGAAACTTGGATGCGGAATATCGCATCAGTCAGTTATGTCAATGTCACTTGTCTGCCACTTCAAAAGATGTCTGCCGTTTTAGGATATGATAGAGATTGGCTCAAATCAAAATACATATTTGAATAGCAACCAATCACGTTGCTCCACTTCTTAACCACCTTTTTCCTTGTGTCTTGTGTTTGGTTTTGTTATTTTATATGACATGGCTTGTTAAGAAATTATTTTGGGTTTTTATTAAAAATATCTCAAGATCGTGCTTTGAAAATGTAAAAGAAAGTCTTATTGCATGTCTGGGTAAGAAGTTATATTATTATATTTAAGAAAAATAATCTGAAAACAGTTTCAATTATTTTCTATCGTTAAGGTCAACGACCCTAAATTTCAAAACAATTTGTTCAAATTTTTACTTTACTTTTACTACTTTCTCTGCAAGAAATAATTCAAGTATCGTGATATGTATCTATTTGTTCACTGGCCGATTTAAAAAACATCTATTTTCATAATATATCAAATTTCTTATTGAAAACTTCAGTCAGCTTCTTATCGAGGTTAAAAAAAAGGCTCGATGTTATTAAACATATTAGGGATAGGTAGTACATTACCCAATTTTTGCCAGCAACATTATATAACTATTGATATTATCAAGCTGACTGTCTATTTAAGGATTCACAAGAATTTAAGTGAACAAAATAACCAAGGTAGTCTATATAAGTTCGTCACTTAAATATACAAAAGTTTCTGTAAAAGCAAAATAAACAATAAAATCTTAAAAGTTACATAAATTCTTCTTTCTTTGCCCCTTTTTTGACTTTGTACCTGATATGTGTGTTAACTAGTGGTAAGAGAAATAATTTGCCAATATTAGACTCTGTCGCTGTTCTCTTGTTTCATGATAAATCCTTCAAAATGTTGATGAACGTGATGTTAACCAACCGCCACTGGATTTAGACCTGAACTTGAAGATGCCCCTCACGGATACTGACCTCCACCTGATTTATTGATCTTCACTGGTACTGGATCTCGACCTATCATTCTCTAAATTCTGAACTTTAATAATTATTATGACCCTAAACTTATTTGTGTACCATAGATGTGTGATCTCAGTTATTTATTTTGTTAATAAATTTATTTATGCTGTGGGTGTTTGTCGAGGGTGGTATGTAGTATCTTGAGAACACTTTGACGCAGGGTTCCTTGGCCTCTGCTTTTGTAGAGATTAAGGAATACTTCAAAGGCGTTCCTTAAAGACTATTTTATATAAATTTAATGATTTTGTGCAATAAAAACGTTGTATTATTGATTGTTTTCCTAAAAATAATATATATAATATTTGTTATCGAGGTTAATTAATATTTTGACATTTAAAATTTGTTTTAAATAATTTTTTATAAAAATACGTTGTTATTACGAATCGTGCAGTGCAAATTGTATTTATTAGTAATAAAAACGTAATTAATAAAAAAAAAATTATTACAAATTTTAAATTTCAAAATATTAATTTAACCTTCAAAAAATAAAAACATATGGTGGCTTCCCCTACCCCCCTTCTGCCCTAATTAGTTCATCCCACTCCGCTTCTCGGTGTTAGCATCGCCCTAAAAGTCACAGCGGCATCTATCATTTAACACGTTAATAACTTTTCTATTTGTTCGTGTTCTGTGTTGTGGAGTGTGTAACAGCAAACGCCGCAAACGGTATGAGTAACCGTCTGGAGCTTGAGGGTATTTTTTTCTTGCCGGTATTTTTACCTTGACGGTATTTTTTCCTTGACGGTATTTTGTCCGACTATGGTCCGTTATATCCATCTCCTGGTATCCTTACCTGCAAGTTAATTTCTAAGGAAACCATTATTGAGACAATTGTTTCCATAGAAGTTATCTAGCCGATAAAGTTACCAGGAGATGGATATAACAGGCCTGGGAAGGAAAGGTTGCCAGTGGAACGTGGAACTGTTGCGGCGCCGTTCGCGGCGGTATGAGTATAACAGTCTCGAGGTTGACGGCGTTAACGGTATTTTGCTTAAAGGTATTTTGTCAGACCGGGGACGAAAGGTTGCGTGGAACTGTTGCGGCCGCCGTTCGCGTTATAGTTATATGGTGCTGATGTTTTACTGGCGCAGTAGCCGCGGTGTATAGTATTTTTCAATGGACGCGGTCTCGAGGGTCCCTTTGGCTTGTATTCTTGTATCGATGATGAAAGAAATGACTCAAGAAGTTGAAAAGCATTTGTCATTAGATTAAAATATATTATTAGTATTAAACTTTATAAATTATTATATAAAATGTTTGTGCAAGGGGATTATATATTATATTTTATAAATACAAAAATACTTATGTAAATTAACGATAAAAATAATATAAGTAGGTATGTATATTTAACCTTATTTTGAATAATCCAGTAAAACGATTATTTCTTCTATCTGAAAGAATTTGTGCTGTTTTAGAAAACGTTCTTTCACAGGGTAGGTATATACGTATGTTGCAACAGTAACTATGTTAGATTTTACAATTTCCGCTAGACTGGGATAATAATTATTGTAGGAGTAATGTTTCGGGAGATTAGTGGTTCTTCTAAATCTAAATACGAATTCCTACAGGTTCAAAGATTTAAATTTTTAGTCAAAATGTGCTTATATAGAGATCGCTTCTGAAGCTTATTCGAAAGTATTCCTTATTTCCTGGCCTAAATATGGGAATTTGTTCTTATTTATTTGCGTTTTATGGGTTGTACGGGATATAACATTTGTTTTTGACTCGAAGAAAAACCCAAGGCCGTTTTAAATTCTTTCACAGAGGAAGGATGGGTCGCAGAGGGCGCTTATCACTTAGCGTGACACACTTCAAGTCTTGACCAATCAACAATGTTCTCGATATTTTTCCAATATAGCGAAAGTCATACCGAAAATCGTTAAATGACAGGCACATCATCAGGAGATTGACGAATAAGTTTATTGAGGAATATAAAATAAACCTCATTTTTATATTGTAACTGACTATTGAAAATAAACTTATTGTTATTATTATTAGTTTGAGATTTCAAGGTCACAGACAGGAATGATGAAACATTTTTTATTTCTTCAAATTATGACATTTTTGTAAACCAAACTCGCCCTAGTTCGTTCCGGAGTAACCGTTATTTAGTCGCGGTATCAAATGGAACGTTCCATATCGGTAACAGTATTTCCCACCTCTACAGCTTTGCGGTTCTTCTATTTCGTTTGGGTGGTTGTCTTAAGGGGTGGTCGTTAAAGTCCTTAGTCAACTTTGCGGTTCAAGTCGCGTTCACAGTTAACGTCGGGCGCGCTCTGGGAACCCGTTTCTCGAGTTACAACGACCTTTTTCTAATGGACTTTTTAGGCGAGATTCCAGAATCAAGTCCCAGAGCGCGCCCGACAAAAACTGTGAACGCGACCCTCAGTAGCAATCGGGGTATGAAACCACAGTCACAGTATGAAACTTGTATCCGGAAAATCGCATCAGTCAGTTATGTCAATGTCACTTGTCTGCCACTTCAAAAGATGTCTGCCTTTCTAGGATATGAAAGAGATTGGCTCAAATCAAAATACATATTTGAATAGCAACCAATCACGTTGCTCCACTTCTTAACCACCTTTTTCCTTGAATCCTTGTGTTTGGTTTTGGTATTTTTCATGACCAGACATGGCTTGTTAAGAAATTATTTTGGGTTTTTATTAAAAATATCTCAAGATCGTGCTTTGAAAATGCAAAAGAAAGTCTTATTGCATGTCTGGGTATTTGAGAAAAAGAATCTGAAAACAGTTTCAATTATTTTCTATCGCTAAATGTCAACGACCCTAAATTTCAAAACAATTTGTTCAAATTTTTACTTTACTTTTACTACTTTCTCTGCAAGAAATAATTCAAGTATCGTGATATGTATCTATTTGTTCACTGGCCAATTTAAAAAACATCTATTTTCATAATATATCATATTTCTTATTGAAAACTTCAGTCAGCTTCTTATCGAGGTTAAAAAAAGGCTCGATGTTATTAAACATATTAGGGGTAGGTAGTACATTACCCAATTTTTGCTAGCAACATGATATAACTATTTATATTATTAAGTCGACTATCTATTTAAGGATTCACCAGAATTTAAGTGAACAGAATAACCAAGGTAGTCTATATAAGTTCGTCACATAAATATACAAAAGTTTTTGTAAAAGCAAAATAAACAATAAAATCTTAAAAGTTACATAAATTGTTCTTTCTTTGCCCCTTTTTTGACTTTGTACCTGATATGTGTGTTAACTAGTGGTAAGAGAAATAATTTTCCAATATTAGACTCTGTCGCTGTTCTCTTGTTTCATGATAAATCCTTCAGAATGTTGATAAACGAGATGTTAACCAACCGCCACTGGATTTAGACCTGAACTTGAAGATACCCCTCACGGATACTGACCTCCACCTGATTTATTGATCTTCACTGGTACTGGATCTCGACCTATTATTCTCTAAATTCTGAACTTTAATAATTATTATGACCCTAAACTTATTTGTGTACCATAGATGTGTGATCTCAGTTATTTATTTTGTTAATAAATTTATTTATGCTGTGGGTGTTTGTCGAGGGTGGTATGTAGTAGCTTGAGAACACTTTGACGGAGGGTTCCTTGGCCTCTGCTTTTGTAGAGATTAAGGAATCCTTCAAAAGCGTTCCTTAAAGACTATTTTATATAAATTTAATGATTTTGTGCAATAAAAACGTTGTATTATTGATTGTTTTACTAAAAATAATATATATAATATTTTTTTATCGAGGTTAATTAATATTTTGACATTTAAAATTTGTTTTAAATAATTTTTTATAAAAATACGTTGTTATTACGAATCGTGCAGTGCAAATTGTATTTATTACTAATAAAAACGTAATTAATAAAAAAAAATGTATTACAAATTTTAAAATATTAATTTAACCTTCAAAAAATAAAAACATAATGGTGGCTTCCCCTACCCCCCTTCCCCATTAATTAGTTCATCCCACTCCGCTTCTTGGTGTTAGCATTGGTGTTAGCATCGCCCTAAAAGTCACAGCGGCATCTATCATTTAACACGCTAATAACCTTGTTCGAGTTCTGTGGTAGCAACTAATAATAAGGTTATGTTCTGTAGGTGCTTTTTTTGTGCAATTTGTTGTTAGAATTTTGAATTAGTTAAATATATTATTCATTATTTGGTTTTCTTAAAACTAGCTTATATAAAAGTTTTCAGAATGAACCATACAAGCAGAGTTATACTGTTGATAGATATGGACTGTTTTTATTGTCAAGTTGAGGAAAATTTGGACCCAAGATTAAAAGAAAAACCAATAGCAGTTGTTCAGTATAATGAATGGCGTGGAGGAGGGTAAGTTATACTATTACTTTATTTTTATTAAATCCATTGGAAGTCATAGTTCACACAAATCCTGAATTTTTCTTTAAAATTCAATATTGGATAAATGGATTCGTTCATATCTACTTCACCGCCGCCAACGCGTTACTGTATGTGGTTCTGTCTCCGGAGAAATTCTTGTGACGTCTGGTGTTCCTCAGGGCTCACATATCGGCCCTATTTTATTCTTACTTTTTATAAACGACGTAATTTCTTGCTTTGATGTGTCCGAGTGTCTAGTTTACGCTGATGACTTAAAGTTTTACACCAAAATTTCTCCTAATGTAAACTACTTGCAGTCTGATCTGAACAGGTTGATTACCTGGTGTAAAGCTAACCTTTTACAACTTAATGTGAGCAAGTGTAAGGTCCTCCGCTTTTATAAATGCAACTCTCCGACAAACCATACCTATGATATTGAGAGCACTAACCTGGAGATTGTCTCTCACTTCAATGATCTTGGTGTCATCTTTGATAAAGATCTTACATTCAATCTACATATAGACAACGTCATTTTAAAGAGTTTTAGATTGCTTGGTTTTGTGAAACGGAATACTAAACAGATTTGCGATACAAAGGCACTTAACGCTCTGTATGGTGGACTAGTTCGATCTCTGCTTGAATACTGTTCCGTTATATTTTTTACCAATGCCACATCAAAAGGATTGAACGTGTTCAGAATAGATACGCCAAATATCTTCTGTTCAAGCTCAGGTTTCCCTATCAAAACCTATCTTACGAAACAAGAATTCTCCTTTGTGGCATGCAGAGCCTAGAATGCCGACGCAGAAAATCATTGTTAGTCTTCTTGTATAAGCTTGTGAATGGCACAATTTGCTGTAATGCCCTACTCGAATCTGTGTTTTTTTTGGTTCCACCAAGGCGCACGAGGCAGATTCAACTTTTCTTCGAAGTTACTCATAGAACCAATTACGGACAAAATGCCTTTATTTCAAGACTACTGAAGAATTATAATACTTATTTTCAGGATTGCGATTTGTTTAGGATTAGTCTTTATTCACTAAAAAACCTGTAATGACTTGTACTATTTTAATTTATTTTAATCTGTTTTGGCTTAATAAATCTGTTGTTTTGTACTACGTATTGTTTTTTTCTGCTGTAATTGTATCTTATATTTAGATGTACCAATTGGAATATTTTATTCCGTAGAGTATTTAAGGATAAATAAATAAAAAAAAAATAAATAAATAATCATGATTTCTTTTAGAAGTAGGTAATTATCTATTATCACACACCACAGCAAAATTGATGATTTTTAATGAATAATAAATTTTGGGGCATAGATTACGAATCCTACCTATTCATCTATAAGGTTTTTTAACAAATTGCCTACACATATAAGTTAAGGGTTCGGATGTTCATAATATCCAAACAAGACATTGTGATTTGTATAGTGTTCCCAAGCACACACTCGGTCTTTTTCGACGTTCGTTTAGTTATATGGCAGCTACTACTTTCAACTCTTTACTTGATGATATTGGAAGGGCTTCAAGCTCTGTCGCATTTAGTAAATGTGTCAAGACATTTTTGTTTTCCAGTCGCGGCCCGCACTAAGGATTATGTCCGTTAACTTTTCTTTTATCTGTACGCAAATAATCTTCCTCTATCAATGTTATTATTACAGCAGTACATATTTTGTTACTTTACCGTTTTTTCTTCCCCTCAATAACTAATTATTATTGTTTTTTTTCCTTCTTTGATTTTTATTATCTATCAATTTTTTTGTTATATTTCTAATTTATTTTTAGAAATATTTTTATTAGGGTGGTTGTATGAGCAGCAGTAGTTGGATACCGCCACCCTTTTAATATTAAATATAATACTTTTTTTTTGATTATAAATAAAGGCATTTATTATTATTCAAAAGTGACACACAATTTCTCAACAAAAGTTGGTTTATAGGCTATCCCGGATTATTATTATTATTACATATTAAGAGTGAAAGAAATTTTAAAAGGTAGGTATAAGAGAGCTCTGTTTGTCACTATTGTAAAGATTGAACCCTACAGTATAAATGAATTTTTGAAATATATGTATTTTAATAGCACCTAGGTGTATGCTTTTAATGTGTTTCTGAACAGTGTTATATATACAAAATTTTAACTTGTGTTTTATTTTTATTATATAAGTTTGTTGTGTATTAGGGTTAGTGTGAAGTTGACGCCAAATCAACCAATTGTTACTGCGTTTTTTTTTTGTAAAATGTTTTAGGTAACAGGTTTTGTGATTAAAGAATTTATGATTTGAATCTGAAAACGATTTTTGGCGTTCACAATAAGTTTTCGACTTATTCCTTCTTAAAGTGTTGTTTTTCTTAAGGGTTATGTCATTGCCACAGAATTTTCCACTTTTCCTTCTTTATTGCAAATAAACACTATTTTTTATGTTACACAATGATAACTAAACTTCTTAAAAAATTTAATTTATTCATTTACAATAAGAGTACACTACAGAATCATAGATTCTAAATGGTATCTAAAATAACAACATATATAACTATACACTATAAAACAGATCACTGTCTCTTCAATGCCACAAGACCAATTCTAACAATATCACAGTTTGGAAAATGTCTATTGTAGTTACTTAACATCCTGTTGATGAAAGCACTTCGACCATAATTTGTTCTGTGTGTCTGTTCAAAAAATAACTGGAGCTGCCTGGTTCTCCGGACTGGGGCACGGAATGAGATTGATTGAAGTAACCACTCGCAGTTTATCTGGCTATTGAGTACTTTGTATAAAAAGACCAAAAGTGCTTTATTTCTCCGATGTTTAAGTGATTGTAGGCCACATAGGAGGAGTCTAGTTTCATAAGGAACGCCTTGATATGGAAAGTGCAATTTAAAAAGCAGATATTTTGTAACTTTATTGTGCACCCTCTCCAGTCTGTTAATGTGACATTGATAATGTGGGCTCCATATTACAGAACAATATTCCAAAATACTGCGCACCAAACAGTTGTAGAGGGCTGTCAGCGCCTTGATGTCAAAAATATGCTTTGTGTGTCGTTTTATGAAACCCAGCAGCCTAAAACTTTTGAGGATAATGTTGTCTATATGTACATTAAATGATAAATCACTATCAAAAATTACTCCAAGATCATTAAATTGGGATACAACTTCCAAATTAACGCCATTAATACTATAGATATCACTCTGCGGGTTAGTACATTTAATAATACTGTAATACTGTAATTGACCAATAGCAAACGGTAAAACCGATGAAGCTATTGTTTATTACCTTGTGTTATTGTTTACACCATATTGTCATTATGCACTATAATGGCTCATTCTTGCTGCACTTTGTTTTAGTTCTTTGCCCAACTGGTTTTTAAATACATTAACGTTTGCTGCGGTCACTGTTTCCTCTGTTAGTGCATTCCATGAATATACCACACGAAATAATAATTGTGCCCTGGTGAGACAATGGAGTAAAATTTAAGATTATCCGCATATATAAGACAGTGAGACGCCTCAAAGCATTGTATAACATCATTTATGAAAAGGATGAATAAAATGGGACCGATGTGTGAACCTTGTGGAACACCTGACGTTACTGTCATTTCTTCAGAAATTGATCCGCACACAGTGACACATCCACTGGATATATGTTCCGCAGACACCCATATTGGAAAGCTTTCTTATGAGCAGCTGTTGACAAACACTATCGAAGGCCCTTGACAAATCGGTGTAGATAACATCGGCCTGTTTTCCTGCCTCCACTGGATGACACTAAAAAATCATGATACCTGGCTAAGTTGGTTGATGTTGAGCGGCCTTTATAAAACCCATGTTGTTCAGATAATATGATGTAGTGTTTGTAGGTGTTAAAAAGTTTATCACTTACTATTGCCTCAAATACTTTTGGTATAATAGATAATAAGGAAATCCCTCGATAATTTTCAATGTCACTTCTGTCGCCTGACTTAAAAATTGGAATCAAGTTTGAGAATTTCCAGATTTCGGGAAAACTTCCACTGTTAAAAGACTTTTGAAATGATGTGCATAACGGTAAAGCTAGAGACAAACTGCAATTTTTTAATAAAAATTGGGTAATTGGTGGGTAATTTAAAAAACACATTTTGTGGATTTTTCAATTAAAACATTTTATTTTTAAAATAGAGTCTAACAAACTAATTCCTTCATTCCTTGCATTTAGAAAGCTGATTGTTCGTTTGTTTTTAGTTTGCCCATAGCCTACTTTACCAAATAATTGTGTTGTGTTGGAAGTTGGAAGAACCAAAAATTATATTTTGGTTCCAAAGAAACCAAAATAGGTGAAAAAAATTACCAAACTGTATGGAACATGATCCATATTTTAGCCATTTTTTTATAATCATATCAGAAACCCATATAAATTCGATTTTCCATCAGAAACCTAACCTCTATGAACAGGGACTTTAAGAAGGAATTTTTAATCTACGGCCCAAAATTTATTATTTCTCAAAAAAACATCAATTTTGGAGTGGTGTGTGTATAATAGATAATTACCAAAATTTCTTTATTCACAGTAACTAACAACATTTCTTGATTACAAAATTATCCAAACAGTGCTAGAAGTTCTGGCCTCAATAAGCGCCGTAAGAAGTAACGTATGCCGTAAGAAAAATGAACATATGATTAGTAATACATCCATTTATAGTTCATAAAAACTTAAGCAGTAAGAATTAAGCCCAAAACGTAGCAGTAAAAAATGGTTTATTTTCATTTCTTACGGCTTCGGTCGGGATCAGGCATACTCTAACATAACCGCCATGAACTGTCCTAAATTTTCTTTTGATTTACGCTCTCCACAAAGAAGAAGAGTCTGTTGTGATTGTCAACTTGTCTGTTTTTTAGTTGCTTTGAGTTTGTTATTTAATAAAATTTAATTTTCTCGTACGAACCTATGTAAAAATGAGTGACTTTAACAAAGAACAGTTGTTAATAGACATGAATTTTGAAACAGAGTTTATAACCAAAAGAAAAAATTTAAATTATAACCTAACTATTTGTGCTCGTACTTCTTAACTAACTTGATTCGTAAATGGGTTTCTCGTTGCCGCTTAATTCTTATATGTCTTACGGACTACTGCTTACGTCTTAAGTTATGGCGACTATAAATCCACCTTAATGGCTTCATCAGCTGATTTTTTAGCATTTTTCATTTCATTTCACACATTCAAAAGTATAACTGTTGGCATTGGTTCAAGTAGCTCTATTGACGCGAATTATATATAATATATGTATATACAGTTCTTTATTAAAATAATTAAATTAAATTAGCTCTACCTACTATTTATTATTATTAACATTGATGATGCAAAATTTTGTTTTATAAAAATTGTTGGATATGACCACCTTCACATAATAGACATGCTTCCGCCGTCTTCCCATCGAATAGCGCACTCGTTCAAATATTCCAGGCGAATTCCGTATTGTTTCACAGGAGGCAATTATTCGCTCCCTTAAATTTTCTAAAGTGTTAATGGGAGTTTTATACACTAGAGTTTTAAGAAGACCTCACAAGAAAAATTCCAAACTATTGAGAACAGGGGATCTTGCTGGCCATTGTTGAGCTCCTCCGCGACCTATCCAACGATTCGGATAAACTGCATCTCAATGGTCGCGAACAATTACACTAAAATGAGCAGGAGCTCCATCGTGCATGTACCACATTTGATTCCTTAGCGCATATGGTACATCTTCAAGTAACACAGGTAGTTCTTCTTGGAGGAAACTGCCCGTTAAGGCGTGCTGGTAGAAAGAATGGGCCTATAAGATTATTATTAAGAATTCCTGCCCACCACTAACCGAAAATTTCTCTTGAAAACGGATTTCGGTTATGGCATGGGGGTTTTCGTCCGGCCACACTTTGTTATTGTGGAAATTTTGAATAGCATTCCTAGAAAAATGTGCTTCGTCTGTGAACATAATTTGTGATTCAAACTGCAGATTTAGTGTAACGTTTTAAGGGTACCACTGACAGAAATTCACACGCTGTGGAAAATCCGTGAAAATTAATGCCTGTATTCTTAAAATATTAAAATTCGCCAAACAATTTGATGACAAATATTTAGAGTTCTTGCGATCTTCCTCGCACTTGTCTCAGGATGTTCGTCAACTTCCCGTAGCACCGCTTCCTCAATTTCGGGTGTTCTGACAGTTCAAGGTCTACATTCCGATTTACATTTATGGAAACTACCAGTTTCACTAAGACGGCGATGAATATTTAAAAAGGTTCGGCTATCTGGTAAGGCACGATTAGGATATATTTCTCGATAAATACGTCTGGCTTCTGCTGCGTTACCGTCTGCGAGACCATATACGTAATGCATTACCGCCATTTCTTCATTCGTATTCACCATATTTAATGAAATACTTTAATAAAAACAGGGAAAAAATTAAATGGGTTCGATTAAACCCTAAAAATCGAAGAAATAACACAATGGGATGGTTCTAAACATCAACAAATTACTTTACGTCAATAATTATTTTATGAAAAATTTGTTTTTAAGAAAAATTATTCGTCAATACTGCAAAATGAAGCTAATTTAATTTAATTAAGAACGGTGTGCCTGAGGAGAAAAACGCAAGAGACCATTTTTATGCAGAATTGACCAGGCTAATCAGAGATAATATCCACATGGAAAAATGTCAGTGGCGTACCACTTTATTTCTAAAAAATATCAGAGGACATGTTTTTGCAGGAACGCCACTGGTGGGACAAAAAAATAACTTTTGTAACTAAAACATGTGGTTTTTATTGTCTTGAGGTTTTGTTGCTGTTAATGGCGTCTTGATTGACCTATATAATTTTACTGTTTCGGAAATTGAATTTGTCTTACGTATAAGTACAATAAAGTAATATAAAAAAAAATAGAAATAAACGAGGTAATATGCACATACAGGTTGTTAAATATTTGTGATTAGATGTACTTATATAGTATTTGTTATGTTTATTGATTTTGTTGTAATAATTGAATTGGATTAATAATAATTAAGAAAAACTGCTGTAAGTTATTAAAATGTTCAACTTTTATTATAATTTTTGACATTTTGCTTTTTGTTATTTTTCTTTACTACTTTGGCGGAAGCCTTTATAGATATAGTGATTACAACATGAAAATAACTTAAGTCATTTTAATTTTATAAAAAAATGTTATTCAAGATTCTTTTAATTTTTAAATTTTCAAACTTATATTTGGAAAATTTCCAGGATAATCGCTGTCAACTATCCAGCCAGAGATAGAGGTGTGACGCGACATATGAGAGGGGATGATGCCAAAAAAAAATGCCCTGAAATAATATTGGCAAAAGTACCACAAGTAAGAGGAAAAGCTGATTTAACAAAGTAAGTTAACAAAACTTGTTTGGTCTGTATACTTTTCTATGGTAATAAGAATGCATGGGTTATTGCGAACTAATATGAGATGTCTCCATGTGTTTTTACCATTGACTTCTCGATGTTAGAAGAGTGAAGTGAGACAGAATCTCTTGCCAATTTATTTGGGGACTTTAAATTCATTTTAAACTTTAACCGCGCTGAAAAAACTATTCTGGATTTAAGCAATCAAACTGTTTTATTTGCGCAAACTGCTTTCAAATAAAAAGTAAACAAATCGATGTGTATCGTGAACGAATGTCAACGCCTTGTCACGATTTGACAAACAAAACTAACCTTAAATTATTTAGTTCTGGCCGTTAACATAGAGGTTTCCTTTCAAGGTTAGGCCCCCCTCAAAGACGTCCCCGCACCGAGATCATTCAAAGTACCCAAATGAATTGGCAAGAGATTCTGTCTCACTCACTTTTCTAACATCGAGAATTCAATGATGTGCATAATAAAAAAACACTTACCAACCTAAAAAACCTATATATTTTATTATTTATATGGTTGCATAAAGTCCACCCTGCTCATCAGGGCCGGCACTAGAGTATTTGGCGCCCCTCACCCCTCTTTTTCCAAAATTATATCTGCGCATTTAAAATTATAAAAAAAACGAATTTATTAAAAATAAATACAATTTAATATAGAATAATTCCTTCCTATATTTTTTTCCATTCTTTCGTTTTGGCCGAAGTATCTAATTGCAAGTAATGCATTGTCTAGCAGCTGTTTCTGTCTAACTGTTTTATATATAGCTGAAAAAGCCTGCAAGATCCTATTCCGCTTCCACGCGCTGCGCTGGTGGAAAACTTGTGTATTCTTGCAAAGGGAGCTGTAGTTTCATGTTTAATATTGTGATTTTCAATATTTTAATTCTCAATATCTGTCCACATTTTACCAAAAATTAGTTTTCTGTAGTCGATGTCTTGTATATTAGAGATAAGAGTCACATCGAATTTGATGCTCTATAAGAAAAAAATAATTCAAGGTCCGATATTAGGATCATTAGCGAGTTAGTAACTTTAAAAAAGCACGAACACATGTAAATTTTTTTTCGTTTTTAGCGTTCCTGTAAAATATATGTGTGACTTAGGCCCAATTTTATAAAGTCCTCTTGAACCTAAATTTAAACCTCTGAAATTGTAGAAATGGTCAATTTATAATGTGAGATTAATAGCAAAGTTCAATTTAAGAGTAATCAATCTAATCATAACTTGTTATGTTTTTAACTCGAACTGTTCTTTCGATCACATATTATAAAATGACCATTTTTGACATTTCTTCGATTTAAACTGGACCTCGGTTTAAATCGACATTATAAACTTGGGCAAAAGAACATCTAATGATTTAAACCGAGGTCCAGTTTAAATCTAAGAAATGTCAAAAATGGTAATTTTATAATGTGTGATTGACAGTAAAGTTCGAGTTAAATGCGATTTACCTGGTCATAACTTAATATAATATACCATAACAAGTCTCCACTGTCAGAAGAGGTCAAATATCTTTGAGTAAACTTAGATTCCAGACTAACCTGGAACAAACACGTGGAAAAAACTAACTGAAAGTCAGAAGTCACTTGAGCAGTTACTAGACGAATGTACGGAAAAACATGGGGACTCTCACCTAGGCTGGTGCACTGGCTGTACACCAGAGTGGTAAGACCCTCAATTACATATGCAGCCGTGGTATGGTGGCGAAAGGTACAGCAAAGAACCACAATATCAAAGCTAGGAAGCCTGAAAAGACTGACCTGCTTAAGTATCACAGGGCCCATGAAATGAACTCCCACATCCGCAATGAAGATCATCCTATACCTTCCTCCGCTTCACTTGGTGATAAAAGGAGAGGCAAGAATGGGACTCTATAGACTTTAGAGTTTTAGAGTTTAACCCAACACAATTCCAGAACTCCACCAAAATTCTTTCCCCCCTAAAACAGTTAAAGAATTTTTCTAAAAAAATAAAAATTGTTTTTAGCTTTATTTTTTTAAATTTAGCAAATAAAAAAGTAAAAAGCTAGTTTGGGCGTGGCCAAAGGGCCCCACACAATTTGCTATTTTCATATTCACGCTAGTTTGGACGAGTTGTAAACTTAGATATAAGTTGACTGGACTCCTAGACCAATACAACTTTTTTGACAGTGGCATATTATTTTTAGATACAGAGATGCGGGTAAGAGAGTGGCCGATGTCCTACAAATGTTCACACCTCATTTGGAAAGGGCTTCTGTCGATGAGGCTTATCTGGATATAACGGAGGCCGTTGAAAATAAAATAAAGGACAATACGTATAATGTAAATCTGAGCGAAATACCCAATACCTTTGTAGTAGGATGTACTACCGCAGATTTTTTGGATAATGTTACCAGTAACAGAGAATATAACGAAAGCAATTTTAAACTAGCCATTGGCGGTATAATTTCAGAAGAAATACGCGCAAAAGTGTTTCAAATCACGGGTAAGTCAGGGGCGTGCATACAATATAGACAAAGCAATCCGGCCCATACAATCAATCCAGCCCCACAGCACTTCCGATTGGTTTGAAACAGTTTGAAAACTGTTTTAAACCAATCGGAAGCTCTATCGCCGGCACACTGTTTTTTCTAAATAATGTTATCTCACAAGTTAAATTAATTTAACCAATTAATGTGACAACGCCGCATTACATTATTCTATTTTAGTGTTGGGACATCAACGCGATACATCGATGTTTGTTTCTACTCAGTGGCGGCACGTCAGGTGAACCAAAAAAAATTATAAAATCAGGAGGAAAGTTTTTCGACAATATTAAATATTAATGTACCAATACAGCTACCATTTTAGTCCTTAAAAAAATTATGTTCGAATTAATAATATTAATTTAATCCGAATGTAGCTATGCATAATAGGGTCACGGTTAACTCCGATGGACAATAATTATAAACACTCATGCATTTTGGCGCACCCCAGCCGACCGTGTCCGTTAGCTCAAAGCAAATGAAGATCCAATGCCCAACATGGCTTTGATTTTCACCGTTGCTATGGTCATGTGACGTCAGTCATGCAGATAGCATGTAACAATTTGCATTATGATGAAGGGCAATTTAAAAATAGATCAGTCGTATCCACCATTGTTTTAGCATTGGTTCGCCTAACCTTAAGGTATTTATTTTGAGGCTTCCGGAAACTTACGGTTATAGATATCGTTTTTACGAGATTTACTGTGTGATTAAAACAGTTCTTTTTATTTTTCAGTTAATTCAGTAGTGTACATACGTACACCTAGTTTCACGGTTAACTTCCAGGTTGAAATATTGAAATTTGGTGGATTGTTCATATGATACGCACTATATATACAGCCGAGTAAAACCGAATAATAATACCATTCTGGGAAGAAGCGAATGGAATGCAGCCAGCCAATGACGTTTTTAAAATTGATAAGTGTTGCCAGATCTTTAGTTTTAGCGGTTAACCGTTTTGATGTCTTCCTGTCTATCGCTAAGCTACCATTAAACATTACACGTGAATTAATTTACGCCTTCAAACTAGACATGCTTATAAATACTAAAATAGTTTCCTTAATAATAATTTTTAATTTAATTTACAACAAAAGACATAAATATGTCAATATTGGAGCAAAATCATTATTACCGGGCGGCACCACACTTTATTCTCTGATTAGGTATACCTATCTTAAGTCGATTAGCATTATTTGTTAAATTATCGTCCGTATAAATAACTACCTACCAGAATAACAGACTTTTCTGCATTTAACAGATTTTTGGAGGCATATCTATTTGCAGAGCTGCAGAATCATTTCGTATTAGCATTATTTTTCAAATTATCGTCCGTATAAATACCTATCAGACTTTTTTGCATTTAGCAGATTTTTGGAAGCATATTTGCAGAGCTGCAGAATCATTTCGTAATTTGCAGATTTTTAAAGAATTTTTAATAAATAAGGAATACCTACTTTAACAATTAGATTTAAAAACACAATATACAATGAAAATATTCAGAATTTTGTTTTTTCTGAAACTATTGGTAAGGACGAAGTAAGGGCAAGGGGCCAATAAAAATATATCTGATAATACAACCTTGATACACAATTCAGCAGATGATCCAATCCGCAGAATAATTCGGTGACCAGTCTGGCAACATTGCCCCGATGTTTGCGCTAGTCCACTAATAGTGTCGGCCTGCCTAAGCGTTGTTGCGCGATCGTTAAAATTAAATAATAATTTGACCATTGATTGACTGTGACAAAGATCGAAAGTGAGGTAAGATTATTTTATAGTATTTTCGACAATAAGGAGATAGAGTTTAAAAGTTGAGATTTATTATTTATTTCGATTACTTCTTAGAGGGCCAAGACAAGATAATATTTAAGTACTAAGCCGGCAGTTTTTGACATACCAATGTCGAGAGCTGTAAATTTCAAGATGACAGCTGGTCCGCTTTTAGAATATTTTTTTAAATGGAAATGGGGTTCTCCAATTAACATTTTTTTTTAATTTAAAAAAAATTAAAATTACTTTTTGCAAAATTTTTTTGTGTCTATTGATTGTTACTGTTATATTATTTTTAAATGACTGATTGACAGAAAATATTCTTAGCCCTAAATTGCCTTAAATGGCTTGTTCTTTACAAGATAAATTTGAAGCAGTTATTTTTGGCGAAGCTAGTCGAAATTACCAAGCTGCTGTTCGTATGTTCAATGAATGATATCCGGAACGCAAAGTATGCAGAAATTTTATGCAAAAACTAATTTTAATTTATTTTTAATTACATTTTTTTTAAATTTTTAAATTAGAGGATGTCTCAAGCATTAAAATACCTTTAAAATGAGGTATCAGTAGACGAATGTATTCCAAAAAAGCGGACCCAGCTGTCATCTAGAAATTTACAGTAGTATGTCAAAATATGCAAGTTTTATGTCGGGTTGCACAAAGACTTTTAATAATAATTATTTAACCAGCAAGTTTCACTGTGACAGACCGTGACAGACGTAACATTAGCAAAATTAATTTTCTTACAATCATACTGGCCCGGTTACCTTAATTTTTAACTTACTAATCACGCACCTTTGAATGTGAGTACCTATCTAATGCCTCTCAAAGTCATTTATGTCACAGTCAAACTTGATGGGTAAATAATTATTAGTAAAATTATTTGTGCAACCCGACGTTACTCAAATATTATTGTTCTAAATTTAAAATATACCGAACGATTTAGAAGTTAGAGGGGGGGGGGTGCTTTAGGTCCTCACTGTATAACATAATTTGAGTCAATATCTTGGGATATTTTCGATATTTTTTTTGTTTAATGTCCCAGGGCAAGAATTATCCTAATTTTCTTATTAGAACAGTTTGTTGTTTTGGGCACAACTTACACAGCATTATCCCGTTAATCACTGGTAACGCAGTTTTTTTTTATTTACTGTATAATTTGGTTTATTTCCTAAAAAGAAAACTAATAAATGATCCTAAGATATCTACTCAAAATTCGGGAAGTGATATAAAATAACAATGGGTAATACGAAACTAAACTAAGTGTTGTGATTAGTGAAACGGCAACAAAACCATTTTTCGAACTTTGTGATGAGCAATTTAGTTGGATTCATCGTTCTCATCAATTTATCGTTTATTGTTACAATTTAACATTGACAGCACCTGTCGAATTTTGATAATAATTTTTTTTAGTATATATCCCTAAAGGTTAGTTCATATTATACTTAGACGCGAATCGCAAACATACGCAAAAAAATCGCGATTTTTTCCTATACGATACGACGAATATTCTCGAAATATTGACAGAGTAACATTGATATCACATATTTATTTTTACCTATAAGTAATTCCGTTTTAAGTTTTCATTTCTTTTTCATTGTTGATTAAACTTTAATTATCAAGAAACGTCCAAATGAACAATGCAAATTTGTTATGTTGGCATTGGTGACGAAGACGAGCGATCGCTGCCTATTTATTGTTAAAAAATAGAGCACACAAAACACAGGTCAATAGAAACCTGCGAGATTTTTCAATTTAGAAAGAAACAGGGTGCCTATCATAATTTAATTCAGGAAATGAGGCTAAAGGATGACAACATCAATCTTCCCGCCACTAATTTTAAATCGGCCAATAAGATAATATATACCTTCAAGATTCTCGTCCTCTAAATTAAAATTTTGCGAATTCGTAAAATAACTTAAAAACCTCTTGTCATTTTTACCGCCACTAAATTTAATTTGAAATCGACCAATGAGAATGAAATTCGCGATTCGCCTTTCGTGACTCGCGTCTATATGAACTAACCTTTAATCACTGATTCCCTTTGTCACCTTGTCTTTGCGTCCGCATAGTTAATTGTATCAATATCGTCGATCATTACAATTTGACACCGATACATCACATGTCAAATTTTGATAATAGATTTTCTTGCGCAACATATTATTTGGTTTAAATAATTTTAATCGCAATAAATTTTATTTATTATTAATATTCAAGCAGCGAACAATTAAACCCTTATACCCCCCCCCCCCCCCCCATCCCCCCATCCCCACCCTTGTAACCTAATTAACAGCAACCTGTTGCCAGCGGGTCTCTTAAAATCATTGCAAAGCATTAAAATCACATTATCTTGTTTAATAGTGACCAAAGGAATTTCTTTCTCTGTCTTACACATACTATTGATTTGTAAAGACGCTAAAAGACGAAGTTTCACGACCCGAAAATATATAGGCTGTTGCGGCTAAAAATTGCAGCAAATTTAAAATTATTTTATTCACCTGGAAGTTAGCCGTGAAACTAGGTGTACCTACTTAGTTGTGTGTTTTAAAAACGAACCCAATTAATGACACAGTTTGTAATTTGTTGGAAACTCCATTCAGTCGTTGGTAGTGATGTAAGAAAACCGTTTTTTTGACCACCTGAAAAAAATCGTGAAAAAAAAACCTGTTTAAACAATCCACGTTTTTTTTCATAAAGGCATTATTTAAAAATCCCACCATGAAACAGACCGTGCACGTCTGTCATATTGCATATTGTTATGATAGGTTCTATTTTATGTTCCTGTTCAGTAAACCAAAGAGCATAGAGCATACAAAGAGTATTTACTGTTGTTACTGTATGTTATAGGTTACCTTTTTCTTTTTACATTGTTTATATAGTGCAACTACAAGGTTTTTGTGTTATTTTTCTTTATAAGTTGATGGTTTATGTTCATTTTGTTCTTTAAATATATGTTTATTGACAAATGTAAAAATATTTTCGTGTTGATTGCACTAATTTCACAATATTCAAAACTCAACAAAATAATACCGATTTTTAATTATTGTGAAAAAAAAACGCAATTTAGAAAAAAAACATACCCCTATGTTTTTTTTTCAAAAAAAAACGTCGAGTTTTGAAAAAAAACATCAAAGTTTTGTCACACTGGTTTTTAGTCAATGTTTGTTTAAGTACACGCACTATACCTAGCTCTTCACCATTTTTTAAGACCGCTAGCCGCCACTGTCTCTACTTCCTCACAATTTTTTTTTTTATGATAAAACACCTGCACTGTAGGAAAAATCCTTTAAGGCGCTCTGGGAGCGGTGCGAGTGCGAAAAAAGCGATTAACGTTGGTCTTGAAACGTTGAAGATTGTATTCATTGGGAAACACGACCTCAGGAAGATCATTCCACAAAGATGACGTTCTCCAGATGAAAGAATTCTTGAACAATGAAGTTCGATGAGTACTAAGCTGAACAACATATGGATGAGCGGCAGTGGTTTGCCGTGTATTTCTGTTTTGAATTGATCTAGGTGGAATCAAGTGGGCAATGTCAGTCGAACACCTGCCATGGAAATATCTGTAAAAGAGAGCCAAATCACCAACCTGTCTTCGATGCTCCAGGCTATCGAGGGTCGCCGATCAGACGAATGGCTCTCCTTTGAATGGAATCCAGTAGCCGAAGGGTGTGCTTGGGTGCAGAGCTCCAGACATGAGAGCAATATTCTAATGATGGTCGAATCTGGGCTTTGTAGAGTGTCAAAAGTTGATGAGGTGTGTACAACCTTTTGGTGCGGAAAAGTACACCAAGTTTCTGTGCAGCTGCCTTGGCAATTGCGGCAACGTGATCATGCCAAGACATATTACCTCCCAGATTGACCCCCAGCAAATTAATAGACGGTGCCAGGGGAATTGCGTGTCCTGCCATGATTATATCCGGTTCTGCAATGTTAACCTTTTTGGAGAAGACTGCTGCCTGGGTTTTCTTAGCATTAAATTCGACTTGGTTACTGTCACCCCAAGCCAAAATTTCTTCCAGGTCTTTGTTGAGGCGCAATACTTCATGCTGCCTGCGAAGATGTGCGTCGGCAGCGGATGTTTGGGGAGTCAAGGTAAAGCTATAAATTGGATTTTGGGTTTTCACTAGAAGGTCGTTAATATACAGTAAAAAGAGGGTAGGCGACAATATGGACCCTTGAGGAACACCGGCATTGATGGTGAAGGTGTCTGAGAGAAACCCGTCAATCGCCACTTGCAGAGAACGGTTCTTAAGGAAGCTGGTTAACCATAAACAGAATCCATTAGGCATACCGTAGGATCGCAATTTACTTAGAAGCCCATCGTGCCAAACACGATCAAAAGCCCTAGAGATGTCCAGTGCAACAGCCCGGGATTCTCCATGATGTTCGATGGTGTTGCTCCAAAGATGGGTGACATATGCCAGAAGGTCACCTGTTGATCTGGACTTACGAAAACCGTATTGATGGTCGCTGATAATGTTAAGCCCTTCCAGGTACTTTAGGAGTTGTTGGTTAATAGCTTTCTCCATTACTTTTGAAATTACTGAAAGCAATGCGACGGGTCGGTAGTTGCTTGGCAGGGTCTTTTTACCTTTCTTTGGAATGGGCTGGACACGCGCCGACTTTCAGCAGGATGGAAATATTCCTTTTTTGTAGGATAAGTTGAAAAGTCTACAAAATACTGGTGTAAGTTCATCGGCGCATGTCTTAAGAACAATGATAGGAATCTCGTCTGGACCAGAAGCTTTATTGACGTCGAGTCCTTTAAGAATCCGTTTAACAAGACGCTGACGAAACACGATTTCAGACATTTGCGATTGAACTGAGGGAATGTTGGGTGGTGGTTTTCCCTGAAAGTCTACAGTGGAATGCGAGGAAAACAGTTCAGCAAGTAGGTTTGCTTTATCCCCGGCTGTGGTTGCTATTGTGCCGTCGGAACGTGTTAGAGGTGGAATAGTTGACTTTGTAAAGTTTTGGCTGACGGCCTTAGCGACTGACCAAAAGGACCTTGATCCGTTAGGACTGGCAAGAAGTTTGTTTTTGATTCTCTCGTTATGAGCTTCTTTGCTTTGGTCTATCATTTGCTTACATTGGTTTCGGGTGGTAACAAAGATGGCGCAATTTTCAGGAGTAGGGTTTTTACTCCACTGTCGGTAAGCCAGGTTTTTAGATCTGACAGCACGCTCGCAATTCTTGCTAAACCAGGGCTTGCCGTTAGAAGGGCGCTTTTTGGAGAAAGGAATAAAGGCCTCCATGCTAGTTAGAATGACGTCGGAGACCTCCTTTGCACAGACAGATGGATCATCCGAAGAAAAGCATACGCTTAGCCAGGGAAAGTTGCGAAAATGGTCCTTTAGGTCTTCCCACTTAGCTGATGTGTAGTGCCAAATCTTACGGGGTTTAGGAGGTTGTTCAGAACTAATTGGCAGCTCGCTTAGGGTTGAAATAAGTTTGTGATCGGAAGAGCCCAATGGTGGTTGTACGGTGACCGTATATAGGTCTGGATTTGAAGTTAAAAAGAGATCTAAAAGACTAGCAAAATCCCCAGCTCGGTCTGGAACCCGCGTTGGTTCTTCTACGAGTTGAGTTAGACCAGAACTGATCGCAAAAGATTCGGCCTCGCGGCCTTGCTCATCGTTGGTGTTTGAGTATTTAAGCCAGTTGACATTGTGGACGTTAAAGTCGCCAAAGATAGCAACTTCGGCATTCGGATGATTGGTTTGCAAGAAGTCGATTGTGTTGGCTAGTGATGAGAAGAGGGCCCTGTAATGCATGTCGCTTGGAGGACGGTAAAGGCAGCATATAAACTTAGTGATTTTTTGTGCAGACATTTTAAACCACATTACATCAAAGTCTTTCGGTTCCAGTATCTCCTCCCGTTGGCAGCAAAGATCATCTCGAATGAACAGACAGACCCCAAAGTTGCGTCTAAAACGGAAGTGAAAATCATATCCAGGATATAAATAGCTGACGGTGTTCGTTGACGCTCTGACTTTTGTCTCGGTCAGTGCAAGCACATGAGGCTTGGAAGATTGTAAGTGCTGGTGGACTGAATTGATGTTAGTGTTAAGCCCTCTAATATTGCAGAAATCAATTTTGAAGTTGTTACTTTTGGGTCTGTTAGCAACTGCAGGCGCCACACCATTTCCTCGTTGAGTGTTGTTGGAGGAACCCAGTAAATTGTCGGAAATGGTGGATAATTCACTGATTTCGCTTGATGAAGCCACAGGACCAGCCCCCACCCGGAGATCCGAAAGGGGGGCGAGTTTACCTCCGGAATATTTTGATCCTGGAGCTTCCATCATGCTTCTTTTATACGGCCCCACCCTGGAAACCGGAAACATCAGCACAGCGACGAAACGTTAACTCAAAGAGCAACTTCACGCCGCCTAAACTGATGCAATGGTATCTCACCGGGCGATGCCGGGTGGGCCAGCATCTTCCATTTTCAATTTCTTCCCAGATCAAATAAAACGGCTTCTAAAAAAATAAGAAGAGATTGTTCCTGCCACCAAATTAAAACCAGTATCTCACTTAATTCTGAAATATCGGATGACAACAAAGAAATAAGAGAAAAAGAAAATCAAGAAATTTCCGAGACAGCAGCAAGTTTAAAATAAGAGTTTGACAAGGGTGGCCCACTCTCAACGCAGGATTTCATAGCATCTAAACTACTTAACTTCTTAATATTTTTCAAAAACATAGTTATAATATTTTTCAAAAACATAGTTATAGAGAGGCATTACCTAGTTCTACAATATAAAATTTTTTAAGTTATACAGGGTGTCTCAAATAGTCGGTATATCAAACATACTTTTTTATGGGAACAGCCTATATATCTATTAGAGTTACAAATTTCGGTCTAACATGTTAAACCGGAAGTTTTAACTTCTAGATAGAAAATAAAAAACTAAAATAGGGAGGAAAAACCCATTTTTCTCTAAAATGAACGGTTCTAATGTTACAGCCGTTAACATGTTAAATTGTAAAACCATTTTTTTGGTTTACCATGTTAAACCTGACGTGGTTCTTTTTGGATAGAGAATAAAAAATTACGACAAGGAAGTAAAAACCATTTTTCTCTAAGATTCGCCGTTCCAATACAAAATAAACCTAAAATTTTGTGGGCAAAATAATATATAAGGTGTTCCAATAAACACCCTGTATAATTTAAAGTAATTTTGGATTGCAGAATTATTGCCTCATTTTAATTCTGTTTTTGAAAAATATTATATATTTAAGTAGTTTAGATGCTATGAAATCCTGCTTTGAAAATAGGCCACCCTGTATATCGCTCGTTTGGAAGAAAATGGTTAGGGTCAGTTGGGGTAAATTTAGACGAACTTTAATACTATTGACACCTTCATACAAAATTATAAAATTAACATGACTTCTTAAATAATTTAAACATTTGCTTGGTACAAGGTGCTTCAGTAATAATATTAGCTGGATATTTTAAAGACCATAAATTTATTAATTACATTTTTCTTTATAAGTTGATGGTTTATGTTCATTTTGTTCTTTAAATATATGTAATTTAATTAAATGTAAAAATATTTTCGTGTTGATTGCACTTTATTTCACAATATTCAAAACTCAACAAAATAATACAGATTTTTAATTATTGTGAAAAAAAACCGCAATTTACTACTGCTAAATACTAACAGGAACCAGAAATGTTATTCTCAAAGTAGGAAAAAAAGCAAGTGAACATTGATTTAGGACTGCTCCAGTACAGGAACTCTGTTCTTAAATCTATAATAAATTCTTTCCCCTTTTAGAAATATTTCTGGGTCTGGCAGGACATCCATTATTTGATCAACGCCAATATAACTAACATCTGTTTCGACAACATAAAAAATGGTTTTTGATTCATCTGCCGCTTTTAAACCAATAATTTTAATTTTATTATCTTCTCCAACGTTTTCTATGGAACACACGTAGGTGAAAATGGTACTATTACGTTTACCACCCTTAAATTTAATTAGTGCAAATTTACAACATCATTTGGAAATATCTGTAACAGGTTCCAAATGGATCTCATTCTCCAATTCAGTACTTTCTTGTAGAATCTTTCATGAGTATTATGTTGTTATTGATTGCCTCTTCAACAATTCTAATACTAATAGGGCTGCAGTGGCCATCATACAACAGAAGAACTTTTTGATGTAGAAGATTTTTTGTGACCCTTAGTTCTTTAATAAAAGGGACAAAACCAGATCTAAACCACTGAAAGGACTGGGGTTCCCATTTTAGACCGCATTAATAGACACTGAACAATTTGTTGCTCTTCTGTAGGCTTCAGTACTGGGCGGCGCCCGGGTCCCTTAACTTCTAATGATGTTTTTCTGCCTTTAATTCTGTTAAATATAATAGCTTTAGGGACGCCATAAGTTACTTTATGTATGTCTGTATGTAAGGTTTTTGTTTGACACATCTTGTACAGCATTTCCTATATCTTCTAGAGAATATCTTGGGGAAGGGAGGGAAAGTCTTTTTAATATAATTGCGAGGCATATCTAAAACAAAAAGGGATAAAATTAATTTAAATTTGTAAAAAAGAATTGTTTACATTAACCCCCTAGTCTATATTTACATTTACCCATAATGATAAATTCCAGGGGAAAATGTAAACATTAAAAAATGGCTTTGTTTTACTCCTAAAAACTTTAAAATGCAGTTTAATATCTATGAGGTTCTTTTAAAATAATATGTAAATTCTATAAACTTACTAGATAATAATTTCTGCAAATTTTTTATCACAAACGACTATGCCACAATCCAATAAACAATCATGAAACCTTTCACGTTTGCTGGACGATTAACAAGTGAATTACCCGGGAACTGTTGAAGTGGCGATTACCGACAGGACCCGAGGACTGTAAGGTCAGACACTAATTCAAAATTAAGCACGTCTTTTGAAAATTATTAGCCCCGTTTCCATTTACCCCAGTTCACATTTACCCCAACTGACCCTACATCTTCAAAAAATCAATTTCCGTTTTCTTTATATAAGCACTAAAGCAGATTCCTACTTTCTTATGAAAAAAATCCTAAATAAAGTTCGATCAGTGGCCAAAAGATGGGAGATTCTCAAGAACAGTTACAAAAAGTATATCGTTCCATTTATTTTTTTAATGAAAATTAGAAAAAACTGAAACTTGTATACATAGCGCCCTCTGTAAAACAAAATACGAATTAGCGGCCATCGACAAAATTACTTTCTTATTGAGCATAAAATTATCTTTCAAACGAGCCCAAATTTATTAAAATTGCATAAAAAATGTGAAAAATACAATACTTTTAGTAATAATATAATCAGCTTCTCTTATCCTTATTATTGGAAATATAAAAAAATCCTTAGGATCAACCCGTGCCAAGAATAGATAGGCTTTCCACTCGCGTTGTCAAAACGGTACCTTAATGAGGCTATTTTTAAAATAAGTTAAATTTTATATTGTCCCATCAGTTACGCCCTCTAGCGGCAGTCGTACAACTTTCAAAATAATATCCAGTATTTTCTTTTTGTCG
The DNA here is from genome assembly GCA_935413205.1 of Polydrusus cervinus. NCBI lineage: Eukaryota > Metazoa > Arthropoda > Insecta > Coleoptera > Curculionidae > Polydrusus > Polydrusus cervinus. The sequence continues at coordinate 12,765,983 of OW284518.1, forward strand.
GTTTATCTATAAAAGAAAATTTCCCGAAAATATATGACCATACTTTCCAAGATACAGCCGCTGGCTGACCTTAGCGGGACGATATATACAGTGTGTCCACGGCAGTGTTGCCACAAAATTTTTTGAATCATAACAAATTAGCTTAAAAACCGTAACAGATTTACTAAAATAGTAACAGCATTATAAAACATCTCTCCTTCCAATCCAAAGTTTCTATTTTTCTAAAAAAAAAGGTCAATACCCCCTACCTACGCAAAGGGCGAACCCGAACAAAAGTGATGAGTAAAACCAAAAAAAAAGGTCCTTTGTCCTCCTCCCAAGAAAAATCACAGCTCAAGAAAACGTAACAGATTATTTATACTAAATGTATATATACCATAATTACAACACATAAAATTTAGTAGCTCTTGTACTCACTACCTTTGAAAATGATCCGTAAAAAAATCGAAATACGCGTGTCAGGAAACTGAAATAAAAAACTGTGAAACATAACAAGCAACCACTGTTTTATTTTCCAAAAAAATTTTTTTTTACATCTTTAACATCACCATAAACGTCAAATATACGTACCAAATTTTGTTAAGGCGTTAACAGAGACGTGTACATTAGGAAATTTCCTATTGAAAATTGCAATTGCATATTTGTAGGAGACCTCTCCAATACCATAACATTTGATCAAGTAAATGCGCTGTTCTAAGGTAAGTATCTTTCTAAAAAAACTAAAGTGCGTATTCACTTCACTGTTGACATAAATGTTGACAAATAATCTAGAATGACTTTAGCGTTATTTGCACACATCATTCTCGATGAAAGTTTGATTCAAAAATTTTTAATTTTGAAAATCTACATTTTTTGCGTACCCCGTACATCAAAATCAAAGTTTCTCAACGTGATTCGTATTTATACAACAAGCAAAAGAGATTATGAAGAATGACTTTTTTTCTAAAAGCTGAAAATAAATTTGTTTACAAGTATAGTGAAGTCCATCCGTGGACACACTGTATATATAGACATCGTTTTAGGTTTGTTTGCCTATGTGCGACCTTAAAAACAGGACTTGAAAAAATTATAAATTAATATTTAAAAAAATATTAGGTCGGCTTAAAACACAGTAGGTATCTCCACAAGTATTTGAAAAAACATTTTCTGAAAAAATGTTGGTTACCGTGTTGTGTAATGGAGCAGCTGATTATGTGTCGTATATTTTGTATTAGTATGAAGTGATCGCATATTTACCGCTGAAACACGCAAATTTTAGTAAGCCATAGTTTTTTCTTTATCGTTTTAGTTTTGCAGCCAGTTTATCACAGGAAGTAAATACAAAATTTGCCTTTCAGCACATTGCAGAAAATTTCAGTTTTCCCTATAAATTCGCCCGTACTGAAATTTCTTGAACTTACTTTTTTTAGTAATTGTAAAACTGCCTCATGCTCCGATAGTCCGTTCACTCATAATACGAATGCGGACAACTACCAAAAGTCATTAACTACAACGTGTCCAAGAAAGTTCTACACAGTGTCTTTTCCTAAAAAGCTTTGCTTGACAAGAAACTAAGATTAACGAAAAACAAAATATTTTATATTATACAGGGTTCTCAAAAAGTACAAGAATATAAAAAGGTCCAAGGGAGAACTACCCCTATTTTTAATTTGTAATCAAAACGACAAATAAAAAAGTTGTTTCAGATCTTGTTGGGAGTAAAAATCCAAAATTTGATTAAATCTTATTATTTTTAAAAACACCTTCACGGCTTGATCAATCATGATTTTTCAGTCCCCTGTTGTATCAAGGTGTTTTTAAAAATGGTATTTAATTCAACTTTTGTATATGTACTCCCCACAAGATTTGACCCAACTTTTTTATTTGTCGTTTTGCTTAAAAATTAGAATAAGGGCGCTCTCCCTTGGACCCCTTTTACATTCTTGTACTTTTTGAGTACCCTATATATTGTAATACATTTTTTTCTTCTGAAATCTTAGTTTTTTACCAAGCAGAGCTTTTTATGAAAGTACACTTTTTCCGTGGAACTTAATAATAAAAGTTTCCCATTTGCTTAGAACTTTCTTGGATATGTTGTATATACAAAGTTTCACGCCTTTTAGAGATATTAATTTTTTAATATTTATATGTTTTATTATTCATATTTTTTAGGTTATAAATGCTCCGCTGGAATTGCTCACAATAAAATTCTTGCTAAGTTGGTTTGCGGCTTGCATAAGCCTGACAAGCAAACTATTTTGCCTCAGGAAGCGCTCCCAAAATTTTACGAAAATTTGCCGATTAGAAAAATCAAAAGTTTAGGTGGAAAATTTGGCAATGCTGTTTCTGAAAAACTTGGTATAGAGTTCATGGCTGAATTGGTAAAGTTTAATCAGAAGGAACTAGCCAAGAAATTCGATGAAAAATCTGCGTAAGTTTAACTATAGCATAGACGCGTTTGCCACGCACAGGGTGTACCGATATAGACACTAACCTAGAGTGCCACAGTTTGGGAGCCTCAAGGAGACTCTATAATCTATACTTGATAAAAATTTGAGTGCAGCGTTGATGATAGCAATTTTTTACCCGTTTCTATCAATTACTTTAATTTTATATGAATAAAACATGAAAATGTTTTTCATATTGTCGTGTATCAAAAAAGTACGGACATTATGCCACTGGTCGATAATTCCGATATAATGATGACCATTCTATTTTTTTTATCGAACTTGTACCAAAAATTATTTTTCAAACATTTTGAGACTTATGTCGAGTTATATTCTGTTATATAAAGATTTTTAACCACTAACCAGCAAGTTTAACTGTGACATACATGACATTGGCAGAAATAATTTTCTTACAATCATACTGGCCTGGTTACCTTAATTTTTAATTTAATAATCACGCACCTTTTATTATGCCTCCCAATGCCATTTATGGCACAGTCAAAATGCTGATTAGTTAATTGTGGTTAAAAATCTTTATGCAATCCAACATGAGACATTTTACGCGGAATTCGAATACATTCCTTAATCTAGTATTGGTATACAGATACTATCCTTTTTATTTTAAATTTATTTCCAGACATTGGCTATATAACATTGCAAGAGGAATCGACAATGAACCGGTAACCACCCGTCTTATTTCCAAGTCTATTGGTTGCTGCAAAAGATTTCCCGGCAAATCAGCACTTCTTACACGAGAGGACGTAGAACACTGGCTGAATGAACTGGCAGAAGAAATATCTGAAAGGTAGAGGTACAACTATTCATTTTTTACTGATTTTTATCGTTATACACAACTGAAAATACTTACTTTCATAACAAGTATTCAGTTACTAATTAATTGATATTGAATTATAACTATAAATAAATATAACCATTATAAAACTAGAGACATAATACTCAAACTAGAGATGCACCGGGTACCCTGTCAATTTTACAGGTTACTAAAATACACAACTAATTATCTTTTAAATTTGCTACAAACTTTCGAATTTTTAAAGCTGTTAATAACTTTTCACCATTCCAATTTTTGCTTAATTATTTAGTCTAAACAACTTTTTATAAAAAAATATCCACACAGTTTAAAAAAAAAAAACTTTTTATAACAAAAGTGGTTAGGAGAGAGTGCCTATTCCAGTCGTACCACAAGCAGTAGTAAGCAAATACCGGGTGTACAGCGACATTATTTTAAGTGTCTCGCCCGATTGGCGACTTTCTTACCGACCACAATAAAAAACAATTACGTATTCCCAATAGTTTTTCGTGACGAAGCCAAATTTGATGTCAAAAAGTATATAGGTTTACAAATTTGACAGATAAGACGACATATTGGATTTTTTTTAAATAGCAACCCTACTTTAGAGTAAGCCTGCTGCATTCGATTTTTTGTTCCAACATTAAAAATATGTAGTCAATATTTATTTTCAGCCGTTCCGGAGATACGAGGCCTTAAATTTGGTGATTTTGTTCTCATCCAATTAAAAATTGGAAGCTTTGAGATTAGAAACCTAATTTTTTTAAGGTTACGTAATTTTTGGTAGCCGAGCTAACAATGCTATTGTCAAATATGTCAGATGTCAAAATATGAGAGACACGACGCCATTTTGAATTTTTTAAAAAGGCAGCCCACATTTATAACCACACCAGTATATTGCGTATTGCGGTCTGATTTCAAAAATATATAGTTGTTAATATTTATTTCAAACCATTACGGAAATACGCGATCTTTAAAAACGGCATCGTTCGATTATATCTTTTAACTGTCTCACCTAATTAAAAAAATAAAAGCTTTAAAATTAGAAACCTAATTCTTTTTGAAAACGAGTAATTTTTTTATAGCGGAGCTAACTATGCTATTGTCAAAGATGTTAGAGGTCAAAAAGTGACAGATACGACGCCAGTTTAAATTTTTTAAATGGCGTGGGTTACCATTTCTCGGTCCGATTTCAAATATATTGCGACGCAAAATTTAATGCAGCGTATTTCCGTAACGGTTGAAAATAAATATCGACAACTTTATACAGGGTGGCCCATTTGTCTGACAAAGTAATATACCGCCTCTGCTATTAAAGATATCAAAAAAAAGTTTTTATAAAAGTTGTGGTATAAAAAAATATATGTTCTAAAATTATTTTTAAATATACAGGATGGCCCAGAAAAGTAGGACAATAAAAAGATACATTTTTTTAAATGGAACACCCTATATGTTTTAGCATATTTTGTTTCCTTACAAAATTATCCATATGACGCCATATTTAGTTTTTTAATTTTTTGCAACGTTGCCAAACAAAATGCAAAATTATTAAAATTTTGGAAAAAACATGATGGTAAAAAATTACCTGTATTTCTCAATAAGAGCATCGAAAACCGAAAATTTCTTGTAAGCTTCTCAGTTTAGGGATAGAAAAACTGTCTTAAAAAGTACCTAAAATTTTGTACGGGGTGTTTTCTGTTGACCTCCATATATACAAAATTTTAAAATACAATAACTCTTTTTTCAAATGAAACACCCTGTATTTATTAGGCTCGTCTGATAGATATTGTAAGTATATTTTATTATTGTTAAGTCATACCTATACCTAAATTTACTAGTTTTGCCAATATTTCGTTTTTTATTTAAATTTTCGTGAAAAAAACTATAATTTTTATTTTTCTAGTTAGCCACGACCAGCAAAGTCAAAACAAATGTAATTGAATATAATATCATTAAAATAAATTGATAACTATAGTTACATATTTATTTAATTAAATAAAACTTCTTTTTTATTACGCAACTTCATATTGAAAATAAGTTCACAAACATTTAAAACAATACCATTAGAATGAACTCACGAAAGACGAGATTTCGCGTCGTTTGTTCTCGCGTTAGTGATAGTCAATAAATCATTTAGCTCATTTTCTTTCGTTCAAACAGTGTTTATTTTATTCATGTTATGGTTATAGTCACGCTTCCTGTTCTGTCAAACATCTTCATTAATTTTTCCAACGCTGGTTTATTGGGTTGTAGTCTGTCTGGATATTTTCTATGATAAAGTTTTGTTGCAAACAATGTATTTTTGTCACTTACGACAAGAATGTAAATCATATAGCATTTCGGTACTTGATAAAATAATTTTATACATAAATATTAAAATTAACGGCCAGCACCTAGATTATAAGAAGACGAAGTCGAAAGAATTTTATTATTATACGTATTTTAATTTGACATTATATTCAATTACATTTGTTTTGACTTTGCTGGTCATGACTAACTAGAAAAATAAACACTATAGTTTTTTTGCTCGAAATTTTAAATAAAAATCGAAATATTGCCAAAATGAGTAGATTTAGGTACCTATAGGTATGACTTAACAATAATAAACGAGACGAGCCTAATAAATATAGGGTATTTTATGTGAAAAAACCGAGTTATTGTATTTTAAAATTTTGTATATTTGGAGATCAACAGAAAACACCCTGTATAAAATTTTAGGTACTTAAAGATATATAAGACAGTTTTTCTATCCCTAAGATTAAAAGCTTAGAAGAAATTTTCGATACTCTTATTGAGAAATATGGCGTCATACTGATAATTTTGTAAACAAAATATATAGGGTGTTCCATTTAAAAAAATGTATATTTTTATTGTCCTACTTTTCTGGGCCATCCTGTATATTTAAAAATAATTTTAGAACATATATTTTTTTGGAAGGAAAGAAATAAGAACACAAAGTCTTCCTCCACTGTTTTATTAAAGAAATATTTCTGGATTGAAAAATTCTCTACATGTTTCGAATGCAGAAGCATTTATCTTCAGGAGAATAAAAGAAAAAGAAGAAATTATTAGATATCACCTTAACGGAGCATCAAAAAAAAAAAAATTTTCTACGATCGTTCAAAAAATGTCATTTTGTGTATGCATTTCTAATGACAAAAGTAGGTCTTTATTGCATACTATGCAATAAAGTAAATTGCCTAGGAAACGAACAATTTGTTAATAGTATGTGTATCACAAAACAATATGACGGAATGACAGACGTGTTCCTTCCAAACGATTAAAGTCAAAGGTATCTATGATCCATTGTTAAATTTGAATTACAACTTTTGCATATAAAGGAGAGGTAATAAAGAGCAATTTTAAACTTTTTTGTTAAATACAAAAGCGATCGTAGAAAAAATAGTGTATGTAACATGTGCAAAAAGTGTGTTTATTGCACATGGCATATTATTCACCTCGACTACGTCTCGGTGAATAACTTCTATGCCGGGTGCAATAAACATACACTTTTTGCACATGTTACATAAATAACTATTTTGTAGGTTCAAAGAAACCGATTCAATAATATATATTTTTTTATACCTCACAACTTTTATAAAATAGCTATTTATACAATTAGTTGCGAAATGAGTGTCTTTTAGGCACGCGACGTGAATTGTCCTGCGAGGCGAAGCCGAGTTGGACAACACGTCAAAGTGACTAAAAGACATTGTTTCGTAACGAGTTGTATACAATATTTTTTCTACTGAGGTTTTATAATAAAAAACTTAATTTTACTAACATTTTATTACCTATGTTTCATTTACACCTTTCATGTCAAAAAAATCGACAGTTGTCAAAAAAAAATTCTATTTTTTTGTCAAAAACTGCGACAAATATAAAAGTAAAAATGAGTGATTTAGAGGACTCAGACATTGAAAATGCCGCAAATGACGCAATGGTGTACCTTGTTCCCCAAAAATTAAGAAGTTTGTATGAGGGCACATACGAAAAATTCAAAAAATGGTGTGAAGAAAAAAAGGTAAAAAACTTATCAGAAAAAATCTTTTTGGCATATTTTTCACTATTATCCGATGCCTATAAGCCATCAACTTTGTGGAGTACTTACTCAATGCTTCGAACGATGGTTTATTTGAATAAAAATGTTGAGATGAAGACATTTACAAACCTAATCGCATTTTTGAAAAGAAAATCTACGGGGTATAAGCCCAAAAAGTCGAAAGTTTTTTCTAAAGAACAAATAGAAAGGTTTGTCAAAGAAGCAGACGATAAGAACTATTTATTGGACAAAGTCATACTTATTGTGGGAATCTCTGGAGCATGTCGCAGAGAAGAACTCACATATTTAAATATGAATAATATCGAAATTTCGGAATCTTTAATTAAAATATCCATTCCAAACACTAAAACAAATATTGCATATAAGTAACAGTACTGTTAATATTTATAATAAATAGGTAAAACTATAGTCTGTGTTTATACTTGTTACTTTTAAGCACGTTGTTCCTGGTCCCGTACTTAAAAAATTTTTAAGCACGCTGCGCCTAAAAGGAGGTTATTAAAAAATCATAATGACAATCAAAAAAAGGTTATTATAAAACGTCAGTAGAAAAAAAAAATTTGATATCTTTAATAGCAGATGCGGTATATTACTTTGTCAGACAAATGGGCCACCCTGTATTTTCGAAATCTTACCGCGAAATGTAATACATTGGTATAGTTATAAATGTGGGTTGCCATTTAAAAAAAATTTAAAATGGCGTCGTATCTGTAATTTTTTGACATCTAACATATTTGACAATAGCATAGTAAGCTCTGCTATAAAAAATTAGTATCTCTAAAGAAATTAGGTTTCTAATCTTAAAGCTTCTATTAATGGGATGGGATCAAAATCACCAACTTCGAAGCCGGAATGGCTGAAAATAAATTTGACAACTATATATTTTTAATGTTGGAGCAAAAAATCGAATGTAGCTGGCTCACTATAAAGTAGGGTTGCTATTTAAAAAAATCCAATATGGCGTGTCTTATCTGTCAAATTTGAAAACATATACTTTTTGACATCAAATTGGGCTTCTTTGTGAAAAACTATTAGGGAATATGTAATTGTTTTTTTTTATTGTGGTTGGTAGGAAAGTCGCTAATCGGGTAAGACACTTCAAATAATGTCCCTGTGCAACTTAAAAGGGACGCCAGCTGTATCTTGGAAACCGATTACCGTACAGGTTGCGCAATAGTATATTACATAACAAGTGATGAAAGTGATACTTTTCAAACGAGGAGATATTTAGCACGAGGCGTCAGCCGAGTGCGGAAATTCTCCGAGTTTTAGAATAATCACTTTCACACGAGTAATGTACACTATTTTTCCTACGACCACAAAGAATTATTAAAAAAACCTTTGATTTTTGAAAAAAATATTTCAACTCTAGAGCTGAAAAAAAAATATTTCAACTCTAGAGTGGAAATACAAGGCACACTATTTAATTTAAACATATGATGCCAATTTAATAGATCGAAAGGTCACAGGTTCAAATTCCATCAGGAGTACTTGACTTTTTTTTATAAAAACATTAAATAAATTATAAAATTATTTTGAATTGAAATCTTCCTTCTTGAATGATTTTTTTTATTTAATCAAGGAAAGATGCATTAAAAATAAATTTAAAAAATTCACCCAACAAGAAAGATTTCAATTCAAAATAATTCTATAAATTATTTAATGTTTTCATAAAAAAAAGTCAAGTGCTCCTGATGGGATTTGAACCTGTGATCTTCCGATTCGCAGGTCATGGCTTTAGTTTCTAGGCTATAGCGACCCATAAACATTTTCTGCTTAAGTTTAATATATGACATTTTCTTCAGCGGGGCTTGTTTTGACTGGTAATAAATTTTCCAGTATATTCTTAACTTTTTTATAATTTCAGATGGCGTATTTTCACACTCTAATTCTGAATCACTCAACAAATACGTGATAAATAAACTAAACTGCTTTCTAAAATTTGTTCTTTTTAATAAATAGGTGTGGTCTGTCAAATTGGCATCATATGCCTAAATTAAATAGTGTGCCTTGTATTTCCACTCTAGAGTTGAAATATTTTCTTTCAACACGCGTGTGATATTCGGCGCTTTCGAGCCAAGTTAACCGTGCTTTTTTTCTCACTTTCGTAGGTGGTCGTAGGAAAAAAATATTTTTGACAATGATTTATTATTCTTTGTAACTGTCTAAGTTGACTGCTAGGGGGCGTAACTACAGTGACAAATAAAAAAAATGGATTTTCTCAAAAATCCTCATAGTAAAGGTATATCAACGGTAGCATGGCTGCAATATAATTAGAATTTGGAATAACTTGTTTTTAAGTTTTGCTTTAACTATTTAAATAAGAGGAGAACGAGGAGCGAAAGTAGTTATTAAAATAATACTTTGGTTTGGTTTGCCGGAATTTAACCATCTTCGGTTCGTTAAATAGGATTTTCTGTTTAATCAAGTTAAATAAAAAACAAAGTCGTTCTAAATTCCTTTGCGACAGCTAAATGGCGCTATTTAGAAAAATCAACAACTTCTTCATTTTTCTCAAAAATTTTAAATGCAACGACTAACTTAATAACCTTTTTTAATTTGAACAAAAAGGAGAATGAATAAGAAGAATTATTGTGAAAGCCGCAAGCCAATATCTTTTTTAAAAGTGGAGATATGGAAACAGTTATGTAAATTAATGTTCAGTAAATGGCATTTATGTACAACAATCGTATATTATTCATCAAGCATATAATGGTGGTTATGATTTACGCGTATAAGGTTTATGATACGAGCCGTAGGCGAGTTTTTTGTTTCACAGCTCACCTAAAATTTTACTGAATTGGTAATGCAACCATGTTCTCTAATATCTTTAATCACGACTAGTGAATAATGAAATCATTATTTTCTCGTTGTAACTTCTTAGAGATGTTTAGTAATTCTAGCTACAATTATTTCATGTTCGTGGACAATTCTACTAACTCTACTAACAATAATTACACAATAAAATGATAAAGCTAATGAAACTCGCCTACGGCTCGTGTCATAACCCTTATAACCTTAATAACAACCACCATTATATTAATATACCTGTTGAATAATATACTATTGTTGCAAAGTGCATTTTAAAATTATTTTCATAATTTACAGGTTGTCTCAAAAACATGAAACGCATCAAAGTTGTATTTTTAAATATTATATTTTATTTTTAGTTTTTACGATAAAAATTATGAGTTTCATCGAGGTTTACCATACCCAAACCTTTTTGAAATATTTCATATTTTGTGAAAATGTAGTAACAATTTTAATACTTAAATAAATTGTAAAAATTTTTTTTAACTAAATTTACACTAGATTAAGTTTTGGGTCGCACTTATAAAAAATTCACCAACTTATACAGAGTGTCCAAAAGGTAAGACTAAATTATTAGAAGTTTGAAATGGTAATAAATGTTAAATTTAAATGTAACACCCTGTATTTTACGTTATCAGCAAAGGTAAACTTTAATTGTAAAGTATTCAGCTTTCCTATAGCTAATTGCTAACGTTGATTTTACCAATTTATTATTAATCAAGTTACCTATGGCATTTTGACAGATCAGAATTGGTTGTAAAAAACAAAAGGATTACAATTAATGCACTACTTACCAGTTAAAATAATGTAAAGCTAGCGAAAGAAAAAATAATTAAAAATATCGACCATCCGACTCTAAACACAAACGTATTCTTTTTTTAAAACTTTCAGCAACATTATTTGGAAACATTTCTGGGTTTATGTTTCGGAAAGATTCTCCAAACCTTGACACGCACTTATGTACGGCAAAAACGGTGCTTTTGACTTATTACATATCGCCCCTTTCGAGCGATATGTATATCTCCCCTTAATTTTAAAAATGTGTGACCTCTGTCGTCGTCGTCGTCGTACCCGATTTTTGAAATCGCGATTTTTGACATTTTCGATTTTTTTTCTCTAAAGTGGTACATTTCGCACCGATTTTGATTATTTGGTTTTATAGAGGAATAACAGGGGCACATTTTGTGAAAAATTTCAAATATACAGGGTGTACCGGAAAAAAGTTCTTAAACGTCAAAGTCGGGAAATATGCGAAATCCGCTGTAACGCATTTCAGGTCGCAAAAATTATTTTTTTCAATTTTTACTTTTGGAGGTTGGAGAGGACCGGCAGCCGCCCAACCCTATTGTTTTTGAGAAAGATTAGAAAATGGAAAGTAATTTTTTTTATTTTTTAAAAGTCGAAAAATGGCCTTCGCAGGGTCGTAGGGGGTACCGAATAATTCGAATTGGGTACGTCGGACATATTTCCGGTTTAAACGATCAGATGGGCCGTCTCAAATACTATCTTTTCACAATACATCTTTCTATACCTAAAATGATTAGAAATTGTGAAAAATTGTGAAAATCTAGAAATTACGATTTTAGACCCAAAATTTTCACGGTTTTTAATTTTTTTCTCGAAAAATAATTTTTTTATTAAAATGTCGTACATCCTATCGGAAAGAGCTCGTCGAAGTACGTTTAAAATATATTTTTTCGATTTTTAATCATTTTAATTTACAGAGGACGAAACGAATGTATTTTGATTTTTTTTTGATTTTTTAAAATTTTTTTTTTAGGTACTGGTCCGCTTAAACCCGTCTGTGAGCTACTGTAATTAACTTTTTCAACTTTTTTTTGGACTGTTGTTTAGAGGCATAAATAGACTTTAAAATTCATGCCGTTTGCGCTCCTCGTTATGACATTTAGTGGTTCAAAAAAAATATTATTTAATTTTTTTATGTTTTTTTTACCAAAATTTTTTTATGTTCGATTATAGCTTCTACTATAATATCCTTAGAGAGCTCATTTTAGGCTTATTTTATTCCTCAATCTTTTCTAAACACGCACGTATACTTGAATATATTAATTTATTTTTTTTAATTTGAGTAAAATTGATATATTTAGAGCGAGAACAGAAAAATTTGTCAAATATCAAAATTCAACGTTTTTTAAATAGCTTGCCATGAAATCTCAAACAGGCTTCCATATTGAAATAATTACAGCTGTCAAAATTGGCCTAAAATGGGTGTTTTTGACTTCAGAATGTGACCTTGTTTCAACGTTTTGACGTTAAAAATTGAATGTTATAGATTATTTGGGACTTTTACAATTTAATGAGACCAAAATTAAAGCTTCATATGTCAGATTAGTTATCGAATTTTTAATTTTAAAAAGACTCTGCAATTTCCGTAAAAGTTTCATTTTAACAGAATTATGACTTTTCGAAGAGATTGCTTTGGATGCATAAAACGTCATCGTGGATATTAAAAATATGAAGTGTCAAAAAAGGCCAAAAATAGCCGAAAATGGCATATTTCATCGCAAGTTTTTAAAGTTATTCTAGCAGGTCGCGCTTTAAAATTTGGGATAAGAGATAGCTCGAAACTTCTACATTACAGTGCTATAAAACAGATAGCTCCAAATATAGTATTTATACATGCATTTTTCATTTTAATGTAGGTCTGCTTACCTAAATTTTGATTAATTTTTTTCAATATCGGGGATTTTCGGAATAGCCGAAAATTGCCGATAAGATTTTTTCCAAGTTTTATTCATTGTGACTGTATTTGAACAGATAAAGAAAAAATAATTTAACTTTTACATTGCCGTATTTTGTTTCCTATCATATGATGGCGTCAGATTTCGAGTAAAACGTTTCGTCATCTAGATACCATCATCAGGTTTTTATTTTTAAATATAAACTTGTAATTTTTATTGCAGTTTCGTAAATCTAGCTTCTTCTAATGTCTTTGTGCAATATTGCTTTAACCAAATATCAACGTTTCGACACTATAAAACATCTTCAATCTTTATATTCTTATATTTGGATTTGTGACTTTATTTGAAAAGATAAAGAAAAAATAATTTAACTTTTGCATTGCCGTATTTTGTTTCCTATCTTATGATGTCATCAGATTTCAAGTAAAACGTTTCGTCATCTAGATACCAACATCAGGTTTTTATTTTTAAATATAAACTTGTAATTTTTATTGCAGTTTCGTAAATCTTGCTTCTTCTAACGTATTTGTGCAATATTGCTTTAAAAAAATATTAAAGTTTCGACCCAATAAACATCTTCTATCTTTATATTCTTATATTTGGATTTGTGACTTTATTTGAAAAGATAAAGAAAAAATAATTTAACATTTTCATTGTAGTATTTTGTTTCTTATCATATGGTGTCGTCAGATTTCAAGTACAACGTTTCGTCATCGAGATACCATCATCAGGTTTTCATTTTTAAATATAAACCTGTCATTTTTATTGCAGTGTCGTAAATCTTGCTTCTTCTAACGTCTTTGTGCAATATTACTTTAACCAAATATCAACGTTTCGACCCTATAAAAAAACATCTTCAATCTTTATATTCTTACATTCGGTTTTGTGACTTTATTTGTAAAGATAAAGAAAAACTAATTAAACTTTTGCATTGCCGTATTTTGTTTCCTATCATATAATGTCATCAGATTTCAAGTAAAACGTTTCGTCATCTAGATACCATCATCAGGTTTTTATTTTTAAATATAAACTTGTAATTTTTATTGCAGTTTCGTAAATCTGGCTTCTTCTAACGTATTTGTGCAATATTGCTTTAACCAAATATTAAAGTTTCGACCCTATAAAACATCTTCAATCTTTATATTCTTATATTTGGATTTGTGACTTTATTTGAAAAGATAAAGAAAAAATAATTTAACTTTTACATTGCCGTATTTTGTGTCCTATCATATGATGGCGTCAGATTTCGAGTAAAACGTTTCGTCATCTAGATACCATCATCAGGTTTTTATTTTTAAATATAAACTTGTAATTTTTATTGCAGTTTCGTAAATCTAGCTTCTTCTAACGTATTTGTGCAATATTGCTTTAAAAAAATATTAAAGTTTCGACCCAATAAACATCTTCTATCTTTATATTCTTATATTTGGATTTGTGACTTTATTTGAAAAGATAAAGAAAAAATAATTTAACATTTTCATTGTAGTATTTTGTTTCTTATCATATGGTGTCGTCAGATTTCAAATACAACGTTTCGTCATCGCGATACCATCATCAGGTTTTCATTTTTAAATATAAACCTGTCATTTTTATTGCAGTGTCGTAAATCTTGCTTCTTCTAACGTCTTTGTGCAATATTACTTTAACCAAATATCAACGTTTCAACCCTATAAAAAAACATCTTCAATCTTTATATTCTTACATTCGGTTTTGTGACTTTATTTGTAAAGATAAAGAAAAACTAATTAAACTTTTGCATTGCCGTATTTTGTTTCCTATCATATAATGTCATCAGATTTCGAGTAAAACGTTTCGTCATCTAGATACCATCATCAGGTTTTTATTTTTAAATATAAACTTGTAATTTTTATTGCAGTTTCGTAAATCTGGCTTCTTCTAACGTATTTGTGCAATATTGCTTTAAAAAAATATTAAAGTTTCGACCCAATAAACATCTTCTATCTTTATATTCTTATATTTGGATTTGTGACTTTATTTGAAAAGATAAAGAAAAAATAATTTAACATTTTCATTGTAGTATTTGGTTTCTTATCATATGGTGTCGTCAGATTTCAAGTACAACGTTTCGTCATCGAGATACCATCATCAGGTTTTCATTTTTAAATATAAACCTGTCATTTTTATTGCAGTGTCGTAACTCTTGCTTCTTTTAACGTCTTTGTGCAATATTACTTTAACCAAATATCAACGTTTCGACCCTATAAAAAAACATCTTCAATCTTTATATTCTTACATTCGGATTTGTGACTTTATTTGTAAAGATAAAGAAAAACTAATTAAACTTTTGCATAGCCGTATTTTGTTTCCTATCACATAATGTCATCAGATTTCGAGTAAAACGTTTCGTCATCTAGATACCATCATCAGGTTTTTATTTTTAAATATAAACTTGTTATTTTTATTTCAGTTTCGTAAATCTGGCTTCTTCTAACGTATTTGTGCAATATTGCTTTAGCCAAATATTAACGTTTCGACCCTATAAAAAAACATCTTCAATCTTTATATTCTTATATTTGGATTTGTGACTTTATTTGAAAAGATAAAGAAAAAATAATTTAACATTTTCATTGTAGTATTTTGTTTCTTATCATATGGTGTCGTCAGATTTCAAGTACAACGTTTCGTCATCGAGATACCATCATCAGGTTTTCATTTTTAAATATAAACCTGTCATTTTTATTGCAGTGTCGTAAATCTTGCTTCTTCTAACGTCTTTGTGCAATTTTACTTTAACCAAATATCAACGTTTCGACCCTATAAAGAAACATCTTCAATCTTTATATTCTTACATTCGGATTTGTGAATTTATTTGTAAAGATAAAGAAAAACTAATTAAACTTTTGCATAGCCGTATTTTGTTTCCTATCATATAATGTCATCAGATTTCGAGTAAAACGTTTCGTCATCTAGATACCATCATCAGGTTTTTATTTTTAAATATAAACTTGCAATTTTTATTGCAGTTTCGTAAATCTTGCTTCTTCTAAAGTTTTTGTGCAATATTACTTTAACCAAATATCAACGTTTCGACCCTATAAAGAAACATCTTCAATCTTTATATTCTTACATTCGGATTTGTGACTTTATTGGTAAAGATAAAGAAAAACTAATTAAACTTTTGCATTGCCGTATTTTGTTTCCTATCACATAATGTCATCAGATTTCGAGTAAAACGTTTCGTCATCTAGATACCATCATCAGGTTTTTATTTTTAAATATAAACTTGTAATTTTTATTGCAGTTTCGTAAATCTGGCTTCTTCTAACGTATTTGTGCAATATTGCTTTAACCAAATATTAACGTTTCGACCCTATAAAAAAACATCTTCAATCTTTATATTCTTATATTTGGATTTGTGACTTTATTTGAAAAGATAAAGAAAAAATAATTCAACATTTTCATTGTAGTATTTTGTTTCTTATCATATGGTGTCGTCAGATTTCAAGTACAACGTTTTGTCATCGAGATACCATCATCAGGTTTTCATTTTTAAATATGAACCTGTCATTTTTATTGCAGTGACGTAAATCTTGCTTCTTCTAACGTCTTTGTGCAATATTACTTTAACCAAATATCAACGTTTCGACCCTATAAAAAAAAACATCTTTAATCTTTATATTCTTACATTCGGATTTGTGACTTTATTTGTAAAGATAAAGAAAAACTAATTAAACTTTTGAATAGCCGTATTTTGTTTCCTATCATATAATGTCATCAGATTTCGAGTAAAACGTTTCGTCATCTAGATACCATCATCAGGTTTTTATTTTTAAATATAAACTTGCAATTTTTATTGCAGTTTCGTAAATCTTGCTTCTTCCAAAGTTTTTGTGCAATATTGCTTTAACCAAATATCAACGTTTCGATCCTATAAAACATCTTCAATCCTTATATTCGGAAAAGTATGATGGTTGTGAAATTTAAAATAGACTGTTATTATTGTCTTTGAAAAACGAATATATCCGAAAAAGAAAAAGCATAAATTGAAAACTACTTATCTGGTCTAAACAAAATTTGGCATACGAATGAAAAATGAGTTATTGTGTGGAACAAAAATTTTATGTGTTAAAAAAAGGTTGTTTCTTGCTAGCTGTCATTTTGACAATTTTAAAGTTCAACTATTTCAATTAAACTATTTAATATTAAGTGTTAATTTTGTGAAACATAAATAAAAGGAATAAAAATAAAATACACGCGTTACAGTATTATTAGTTATATATTGACAGCTGTCATTTTGACATTTTTTATGTGTAATAATCGCGTTTATAAAAAAATATTTTGTTGTTTTAGTGTAGTTCTCATATTAAGATTGAAATACTTAAATATCAAATGAATTATTTGTAAATATTTCTTGACAGGTGTTATATCGACAAATTAGGCGATATGTTTTCACATCACAGTCCGAAGGAGTGTGATACAAAAGTAAATAATATAGTAAAACAGAATATTTAAAAAAAAAATTATAAAATATGAAAAAAAAATTAAAAAAATTAAAAATTCAAATTTTTTTTAATTCTTTTATGTAATGACTTTAACCTTTAGAGTCACGACAGTGACGATCAGGCGATATGCAGCTTTTACATATCGCCCCTTTCGAGCGATATGTATATATCCCCTTTATTTTAAAAATGTTCGACCTTGTCGTCGTCGTCGTCGTACCCGATTTTTGAAATCGCGATTTTTGACATTTTCGATTTTTTTTCTCTTAAGTGGTAAACGTCGCACCGATTTTGATTATTTGGTTTTATAGAGGAATAACGGGGGCACATTTTGTGAAAAATTTCAAATATACAGGGTGTACCGGAAAAAAGTTATTAAACGTCAAAGTCGGGAAATATGCGAAATCCGCTGTAACGCATTTCAGGTCGCAAAAATTTTTTTTTCCGATTTTTACTTTTGGAGGTTGGAGAGGACCGGCAGCCGCCCAACCCTATTGTTTTTGAGAAAGATTAGAAAATGGAAAGTAATTTTCTTGATTTTTTAAAAGTTGAAAAATGGCCTTCGCAGGGTCGTAGGGGGTACCGAATAACTCAAATTGCGTACGTCGGATATATTTCCGGTTTAAACGATCAGATGGGCCGTCTCAAATACTATCTTTTCACAATACATCTTTCTATACCTAAAATGATTAGAAATTGTGAAAAATTGTGAAAATCTAGAAATTACGATTTTAGACCCAAAATTTTCACGGTTTTTAATTTTTTTCTCGAAAAATAATTTTTTTATTAAAATGTCGTACATCCTATCAGAAAGAGCTCGTCGAAGTACGTTTAAAATATATTTTTTCGATTTTTAATCATTTTAATTTACAGAGGACGAAACGAATGTATTTTGATTTTTTTTGGATTTTTTACAATTTTTTTTTTAGGTACTGGTCCGCTTAAACCCGTCTGTGAGCTACTGTAATTAACTTTTTCAACTTTTTCTTGGACTGTTGTTTAGAGGGATAAATAGACTTTAAAATTCATTCCGTGCGCGCTCTTCGTTATGACATTTAGTGGTTCAAAAAAAATATTATTTAATTTTTTTATGTTTTTTTTACCAAACATTTTTTATGATCGATTATAGCTTCTACTGTAATATCCTTAGAGAGTTCCTTTTAGGCTTATTTTATTCCTCAATCTTTTCTCAACACGCCTGTATACTTGAATATACCAATTTATTTTTTTAAATTAGAGTAAAATTGATATATTTAGAGCGAGAACAGAAAAATTTGTCAAATATCAAAATTCAACGTTTTTTAAATAGCTTGCCATGAAATCTCAAACAGGCTTCCATATTGAAATAATTACAGCTGTCAAAATTGGCCTAAAATGGGTGTTTTTGACTTCAGAATTTGACCTTGTTTCAACGTTTTGACGTTAAAAATTGAATGTTATAGATTATTTGGGACTTTTACAATTTAATGAGACCAAAATTAAAGCTTCATATGTCAGATTAGTTATCGAATTTTTAATTTTAAAAAGACTGCAATTTCCGTAAAAGTTTCATTTTAACAGAATTATGACTTTTCGAAGAGATTGCTTTGGATGCATAAAAAAGGCCAAAAATAGCCGAAAATGGCATATTTCATCGTAAGTTTTAAAAGTTATTATATCAATTCGCGCTTTAAAATTAGGTATAAGAGATAGTTCGAAACTTCTACAATTCAGTGTTATAAAACAGATAACTCCAAAAATAGTATTTATACATGCATTTTTCATTTTAATGTAGGTCTGCCTACCTAAATTTTGATTAATTTTTTTCAATATCGGGGATTTTCGGAATAGCCGAAAATTGCCGATAAGATTTTTTCCAAGTTTTATTCATTGTGACTGTATTTGAACAGATAAAGAAAAAATAATTTAACTTTTTCATTGTAGTATTTTGTTTCCTATCATATGATGGCGTCAGATTTCGAGTAAAACGTTTCGTCATCTAGATACCATCATCAGGTTTTTATTTTTAAATATAAACTTGTAATTTTTATTGCAGTTTCGTAAATCTAGCTTCTTCTAATGTCTTTGTGCAATATTGCTTTAACCAAATATCAACGTTTCGACACTATAAAACATCTTCAATCTTTATATTCTTATATTTGGATTTGTGACTTTATTTGAAAAGATAAAGAAAAAATAATTTAACTTTTGCATTGCCGTATTTTGTTTCCTATCATATGATGTCATCAGATTTCGAGTAAAACGTTTCGTCATCTAGATACCAACATCAGGTTTTTATTTTTAAATATAAACTTGTAATTTTTATTGCAGTTTCTTAAATCTTGCTTCTTCTAACGTATTTGTGCAATATTGCTTTAAAAAAATATTAAAGTTTCGACCCAATAAACATCTTCTATCTTTATATTCTTATATTTGGATTTGTGACTTTCTTTGAAAAGATAAAGAAAAAATAATTTAACATTTTCATTGTAGTATTTTGTTTCTTATTATATGGTGTTGTCAGATTTCAAGTACAACGTTTCGTCATCGAGATACCATCATCAGGTTTTCATTTTTAAATATAAACTTGTAATTTTTATTGCAGTTTCGTAAATCTTGCTTCTTCTAACGTCTTTGTGCAATATTACTTTAACCAAATATCAACGTTTCGACCCTATAAAAAAACATCTTCAATCTTTATATTCTTATATTTGGATTTGTGACTTTATTTGAAAAGATAAAGAAAAACTAATTAAACTTTTGCATTGCCGTATTTTGTTTCCTATCACATAATGTCATCAGATTTCGAGTAAAACGTTTCGTCATCTAGATACCATCATCAGGTTTTTATTTTTAAATATAAACTTGTAATTTTTATTGCAGTTTCGTAAATCTGGCTTCTTCTAACGTATTTGTGCAATATTGCTTTAACCAAATATTAAAGTTTCGACCCTATAAAACATCTTCAATCTTTATATTCTTATATTTGGATTTGTGACTTTATTTGAAAAGATAAAGAAAAAATAATTTAACATTTTCATTGTAGTATTTTGTTTCTTATCATATGGTGTCGTCAGATTTCAAGTACAACGTTTCGTCATCGAGATACCATCATCAGGTTTTCATTTTTAAATATAAACCTGTCATTTTTATTGCAGTGTCGTAAATCTTGCTTCTTCTAACGTCTTTGTGCAATATTACTTTAACCAAATATCAACGTTTCGACCCTATAAAGAAACATCTTCAATCTTTATATTCTTACATTCGGATTTGTGACTTTATTGGTAAAGATAAAGAAAAACTAATTAAACTTTTGCATTGCCGTATTTTGTTTCCTATCACATAATGTCATCAGATTTCGAGTAAAACGTTTCGTCATCTAGATACCATCATCAGGTTTTTATTTTTAAATATAAACTTGTTATTTTTATTGCAGTTTCGTAAATCTGGCTTCTTCTAACGTATTTGTGCAATATTGCTTTAGCCAAATATTAACGTTTCGACCCTATAAAAAAACATCTTCAATCTTTATATTCTTATATTTGGATTTGTGACTTTATTTGAAAAGATAAAGAAAAAATAATTTAACATTTTCATTGTAGTATTTTGTTTCTTATCATATGGTGTCGTCAGATTTCAAGTACAACGTTTCGTCATCGAGATACCATCATCAGGTTTTCATTTTTAAATATAAACCTGTCATTTTTATTGCAGTGTCGTAAATCTTGCTTCTTCTAACGTCTTTGTGCAATTTTACTTTAACCAAATATCAACGTTTCGACCCTATAAAGAAACATCTTCAATCTTTATATTCTTACATTCGGATTTGTGAATTTATTTGTAAAGATAAAGAAAAACTAATTAAACTTTTGCATAGCCGTATTTTGTTTCCTATCATATAATGTCATCAGATTTCGAGTAAAACGTTTCGTCATCTAGATACCATCATCAGGTTTTTATTTTTAAATATAAACTTGCAATTTTTATTGCAGTTTCGTAAATCTTGCTTCTTCTAAAGTTTTTGTGCAATATTACTTTAACCAAATATCAACGTTTCGACCCTATAAAGAAACATCTTCAATCTTTATATTCTTACATTCGGATTTGTGACTTTATTGGTAAAGATAAAGAAAAACTAATTAAACTTTTGCATTGCCGTATTTTGTTTCCTATCACATAATGTCATCAGATTTCGAGTAATACGTTTCGTCATCTAGATACCATCATCAGGTTTTTATTTTTAAATATAAACTTGTAATTTTTATTGCAGTTTCGTAAATCTGGCTTCTTCTAACGTATTTGTGCAATATTGCTTTAACCAAATATTAACGTTTCGACCCTATAAAAAAACATCTTCAATCTTTATATTCTTATATTTGGATTTGTGACTTTATTTGAAAAGATAAAGAAAAAATAATTTAACATTTTCATTGTAGTATTTTGTTTCTTATCATATGGTGTCGTCAGATTTCAAGTACAACGTTTTGTCATCGAGATACCATCATCAGGTTTTCATTTTTAAATATGAACCTGTCATTTTTATTGCAGTGACGTAAATCTTGCTTCTTCTAACGTCTTTGTGCAATATTACTTTAACCAAATATCAACGTTTCGACCCTATAAAAAAAACATCTTTAATCTTTATATTCTTACATTCGGATTTGTGACTTTATTTGTAAAGATAAAGAAAAACTAATTAAACTTTTGAATAGCCGTATTTTGTTTCCTATCATATAATGTCATCAGATTTCGAGTAAAACGTTTCGTCATCTAGATACCATCATCAGGTTTTTATTTTTAAATATAAACTTGCAATTTTTATTGCAGTTTCGTAAATCTTGCTTCTTCCAAAGTTTTTGTGCAATATTGCTTTAACCAAATATCAACGTTTCGATCCTATAAAACATCTTCAATCCTTATATTCGGAAAAGTATGATGGTTGTGAAATTTAAAATAGACTGTTATTATTGTCTTTGAAAAACGAATATATCCGAAAAAGAAAAAGCATAAATTGAAAACTACTTATCTGGTCTAAACAAAATTTGGCATACGAATGAAAAATGAGTTATTGTGTGGAACAAAAATTTTGTGTGTTAAAAAAAGGTTGTTTCTTGCTAGCTGTCATTTTGACAATTTTAAAGTTCAACTATTTCAATTAAACTATTTAATATTAAGTGTTAATTTTGTGAAACATAAATATAAGGAATAAAAATAAAATACACGCGTTACAGTATTATTAGTTATATATTGACAGCTGTCATTTTGACATTTTTTATGTGTAATAATCGCGTTTATAAAAAAATATTTTGTTGTTTTAGTGTAGTTCTCATATTAAGATTGAAATACTTAAGTATCAAATGAAATATTTGTAAATATTTCTTGACAGGTGTTATATCGACAAATTAGGCGATATGTTTTCACATCACAGTCCGAAGGAGTGTGATACAAAAGTAAATAATATAGTAAAACGGAATATTTAAAAAAAAAATTATAAAAAATGAAAAAACAATTAAAAAAATTAAAAATTCAAATTTTTTCAAATTCTTTTATGTAATGACTTTTACCTTTAGAGTCACGACAGTGACGATCAGGCGATATGCAGCTTTTACATATCGCCCCTTTCGAGCGATATGTATATATCCCCTTTATTTTAAAAATGTTCGACCTCTGTCGTCGTCGTCGTCGTCGTCGTCGTACCCGATTTTTGAAATCGCGATTTTTGACATTTTCGATTTTTTTTCTCTCAAGTGGTAAAACTCTAACTGATTTTGATTATTTGGTTTTATAGAGGAATAACGGGGGCACATTTTGTGAAAAATTTCAAATATACAGGGTGTACCGGAAAAAAGTTATTAAACGTCAAAGTCGGGAAATATGCGAAATCCGCTGTAACGCATTTCAGGTCGCAAAAATTTTTTTTTTCGATTTTTACTTTTGGAGGTTGGAGAGGGCCGGCAGCCGCCCAACCCTATTGTTTTTGAGAAAGATTAGAAAATTGAAAGTAATTTTTTTTATTTTTTAAAAGTCGAAAAATGGCCATCGCAGGGTCGTCTTGGGTACCGAATAACTCGAATTGGGTACGTCGGACATATTTCCGGTTTAAACGATCAGATGGGCCGTCTCAAATACTATCTTTTCACAATACATCTTTCTATACCTAAAATGATTAGAAATTGTGAAAAATTGTGAAAATCTAGAAATTACGATTTTAGACCCAAAATTTTCACGGTTTTTAATTTTTTTCTCGAAAAATAATTTTTTTATTAAAATGTCGTACATCCTATCGGAAAGAGCTCGTCGAAGTACGTTTAAAATATATTTTTTCGATTTTTAATCATTTTAATTTACAGAGGACGAAACGAATGTATTTTGATTTTTTTTTGATTTTTTACAATTTTTTTTTTAGGTACTGGTCCGCTTAAACCCGTCTGTGAGCTACTGTAATTAACTTTTTCAACTTTTTTTTGGACTGTTGTTTAGAGGCATAAATAGACTTTAAAATTCATGCCGTTTGCGCTCCTCGTTATGACATTTAGTGGTTCAAAAAAAATATTATTTAATTTTTTTATGTTTTTTTTACCAAAAATTTTTTATGTTCGATTATAGCTTCTACTATAATATCCTTAGAGAGTTCATTTTAGGCTTATTTTATTCCTCAATCTTTTCTAAACACGCACGTATACTTGAATATATTAATTTATTTTTTTTAATTTGAGTAAAATTGATATATTTAGAGCGAGAACAGAAAAATTTGTCAAATATCAAAATTCAACGTTTTTTAAATAGCTTGCCATGAAATCTCAAACAGGCTTCCATATTGAAATAATTACAGCTGTCAAAATTGGCCTAAAATGGGTGTTTTTGACTTCAGAATGTGACCTTGTTTCAACGTTTTGACGTTAAAAATTGAATGTTATAGATTATTTGGGACTTTTACAATTTAATGAGACCAAAATTAAAGCTTCATATGTCAGATTAGTTATCGAATTTTTAATTTTAAAAAGACTCTGCAATTTCCGTAAAAGTTTCATTTTAACAGAATTATGACTTTTCGAAGAGATTGCTTTGGATGCATAAAACGTCATCGTGAATATTAAAAATATGAAGTGTCAAAAAAGGCCAAAAATAGCCGAAAATGGCATATTTGATCGCAAGTTTTTAAAGTTATTCTAGCAGGTCGCGCTTTAAAATTTGGGATAAGAGATAGCTCGAAACTTCTACATTACAGTGCTATAAAACAGATAGCTCCAAATATAGTATTTATACATGCATTTTTCATTTTAATGTAGGTCTGCTTACCTAAATTTTGATTAATTTTTTTCAATATCGGGGATTTTCGGAATAGCCGAAAATTGCCGATAAGATTTTTTCCAAGTTTTATTCATTGTGACTGTATTTGAACAGATAAAGAAAAAATAATTTAACTTTTACATTGCCGTATTTTGTTTCCTATCATATGATGGCGTCAGATTTCGAGTAAAACGTTTCGTCATCTAGATACCATCATCAGGTTTTTATTTTTAAATATAAACTTGTAATTTTTATTGCAGTTTCGTAAATCTAGCTTCTTCTAATGTCTTTGTGCAATATTGCTTTAACCAAATATCAACGTTTCGACCCTATAAAAAAACATCTTCAATCTTTATATTCTTATATTTGGATTTGTGACTTTATTTGAAAAGATAAAGAAAAAATAATTTAACTTTTGCATTGCCGTATTTTGTTTCCTATCTTATGATGTCATCAGATTTCAAGTAAAACGTTTCGTCATCTAGATACCAACATCAGGTTTTTATTTTTAAATATAAACTTGTAATTTTTATTGCAGTTTCGTAAATCTTGCTTCTTCTAACGTATTTGTGCAATATTGCTTTAAAAAAATATTAAAGTTTCGACCCAATAAACATCTTCTATCTTTATATTCTTATATTTGGATTTGTGACTTTATTTGAAAAGATAAAGAAAAAATAATTTAACATTTTCATTGTAGTATTTTGTTTCTTATCATATGGTGTCGTCAGATTTCAAGTACAACGTTTCGTCATCGAGATACCATCATCAGGTTTTCATTTTTAAATATAAACCTGTCATTTTTATTGCAGTGTCGTAAATCTTGCTTCTTCTAACGTCTTTGTGCAATATTACTTTAACCAAATATCAACGTTTCGACCCTATAAAAAAACATCTTCAATCTTTATATTCTTACATTCGGTTTTGTGACTTTATTTGTAAAGATAAAGAAAAACTAATTAAACTTTTGCATTGCCGTATTTTGTTTCCTATCATATAATGTCATCAGATTTCAAGTAAAACGTTTCGTCATCTAGATACCATCATCAGGTTTTTATTTTTAAATATAAACTTGTAATTTTTATTGCAGTTTCGTAAATCTGGCTTCTTCTAACGTATTTGTGCAATATTGCTTTAACCAAATATTAAAGTTTCGACCCTATAAAACATCTTCAATCTTTATATTCTTATATTTGGATTTGTGACTTTATTTGAAAAGATAAAGAAAAAATAATTTAACTTTTACATTGCCGTATTTTGTTTCCTATCATATGATGGCGTCAGATTTCGAGTAAAACGTTTCGTCATCTAGATACCATCATCAGGTTTTTATTTTTAAATATAAACTTGTAATTTTTATTGCAGTTTCGTAAATCTAGCTTCTTCTAATGTCTTTGTGCAATATTGCTTTAACCAAATATCAACGTTTCGACACTATAAAACATCTTCAATCTTTATATTTTTATATTTGGATTTGTGACTTTATTTGAAAAGATAAAGAAAAAATTATTTAACTTTTGCATTGCCGTATTTTGTTTCCTATCATATGATGTCATCAGATTTCAAGTAAAACGTTTCGTCATCTAGATACCAACATCAGGTTTTTATTTTTTAATATAAACTTGTAATTTTTATTGCAGTTTCGTAAATCTTGCTTCTTCTAACGTATTTGTGCAATATTGCTTTAAAAAAATATTAAAGTTTCGACCCAATAAACATCTTCTATCTTTATATTCTTATATTTGGATTTGTGACTTTATTTGAAAAGATAAAGAAAAAATAATTTAACATTTTCATTGTAGTATTTTGTTTCTTATCATATGGTGTCGTCAGATTTCAAATACAACGTTTCGTCATCGAGATACCATCATCAGGTTTTCATTTTTAAATATAAACCTGTCATTTTTATTGCAGTGTCGTAAATCTTGCTTCTTCTAACGTCTTTGTGCAATATTACTTTAACCAAATATCAACGTTTCAACCCTATAAAAAAACATCTTCAATCTTTATATTCTTACATTCGGTTTTGTGACTTTATTTGTAAAGATAAAGAAAAACTAATTAAACTTTTGCATTGCCGTATTTTGTTTCCTATCATATAATGTCATCAGATTTCGAGTAAAACGTTTCGTCATCTAGATACCATCATCAGGTTTTTATTTTTAAATATAAACTTGTAATTTTTATTGCAGTTTCGTAAATCTGGCTTCTTCTAACGTATTTGTGCAATATTGCTTTAACCAAATATTAAGGTTTCGACCCTATAAAACATCTTCAATCTTTATATTCTTATATTTGGATTTGTGACTTTATTTGAAAAGATAAAGAAAAAATAATTTAACATTTTCATTGTAGTGTTTTGTTTCTTATCATATGGTGTCGTCAGATTTCAAGTACAACGTTTCGTCATCGAGATACCATCATCAGGTTTTCATTTTTAAATATAAACCTGTCATTTTTATTGCAGTGTCGTAACTCTTGCTTCTTTTAACGTCTTTGTGCAATATTACTTTAACCAAATATCAACGTTTCGACCCTATAAAAAAACATCTTCAATCTTTATATTCTTACATTCGGATTTGTGACTTTATTTGTAAAGATAAAGAAAAACTAATTAAACTTTTGCATAGCCGTATTTTGTTTCCTATCATATAATGTCATCAGATTTCGAGTAAAACGTTTCGTCATCTAGATACCATCATCAGGTTTTTATTTTTAAATATAAACTTGCAATTTTTATTGCAGTTTCGTAAATCTTGCTTCTTCTAAAGTTTTTGTGCAATATTGCTTTAAACCAAATATCAACATTTCGATCCTATAAAACATCTTCAATCTTTATATTCGGAAAAGTATGATGGTTGTGAAATTTGAAATGGACTGCTATTATGGGTTTAGAAAAACGAATATATCCGAAGAAATTAAAGCATGAATTAAAAACTACTTATCTGGTCTGAACAAAATTTGGCGTACGAATAAAAAATGAGTTATTGTGTGGAACAAAGATTTTTTTTGTTGAAAAAGAGGTTGTTTTTTGCTAGCTGTCATTTTGACAATTTCAAAGTTCAACTATTTCAATTAAACCATTTATTATTAAGTATTAATTTTGTGAAACATAAATAAAAGGGATAAAAATGAAATACACGAGTTACAGTATTATGAGTTATATACTGTCAGCTGTCATTTTGACATTTTTTTTATGTGTAATAATCGCGTTTATAAAAAAATATTTTGTTGTGTTAGTGTAGTTCTCATATTAAGATTGAAATACTTAAATATCAAATGAAATATTTGTAAATATTTTTTGACAGGTGTTATATCGACAAATTAGGCGATATGTTTTCACATCACAGTCCGAAGGAGTGTGATACAAAAGTAAATAATATAGTAAAACAGAATATTTAAAAAAAAATTATAAAAAATGAAAAAAAAATTAAAAAAATTAAAAATTCAAATTTTTTTAAATTCTTTTATGTAATGACTTTTACCTTTAGAGTCACGACAGTGACGATCAGGCGATATGGGTTTTTGCATGTGTTACTATGTTGATTCGCATACCCAATACACGGCGCGTCGCCCTCAATGCAAAATTCCCTATCCACATTTTTCGCCGCGCTGCACATAAGTGCCTGGCAAGCTTAATGCGCTTCTCCATACTATTTGGTGTTGTTGGAGCCATGTTATTATTTAGCAATAATAAAAATAAATTATAATTATGTGGTTAAAATTGGTATGCTTATTACAGGGTGATTCCTAAGTTGATACTTTTTTAGCTGTGTATAGAAAGCAACATTCATTTATTACACTATGGATCAAATACGAGTAGAGGCTGCGACACTTGAGCGCCCGACGGTTTTGCGACACTTGGGCGCCAGCTACTGCTCAGGCGCCTGTCATATGTCATACTTCATCTGTCAAACTTCATACTCTTGGGCGATAGCTACATAGGCGTTAGCTACTTGGGCCGTAGCTACTTGGGCGTTAGCTACTTGGGCAATAGTATCATTGGCACTAGTTGTCATTGGGTAAACGTCATCCATCATCTGTGATACGCCATCTATTACATGTCACCCGAACCTCACCTATTAGGGTATTAATTTTCAGGGACCCAAGTCTACAAGTCGGGACTCCGCTAAAAGCCCTACCTCTAAGAACCGGTACCCCAATAATTTCTAAGTGGGGCCCCTATTGAAATTAAATGATTAAAAAAGTTTTACCTGTATGGATTCGATCCCGGGTCACTGGATTTCAATTCTAATGTCGTACCACCACACCGGCGAGCTATTATAGAAAAATCCGCTTTTAACTTGAAGGTTATCTAGGTATACGGTTGTCCCGCCTACGAGAGTCATGCATCGTGACGCGCCATGATAAGTAGTTTTATAGGGGAAACAAGAGTAATAACGGATCATAATTTGATCATCTTTATTAAAGTGTTGGGGAAAGATTAAACAGCGGATCAGCTAAATGAACCACTTAATGAACCGTAGAACCACTAAATGAACCGTAGAACCACTAAATGAACCACTTAATGAACCGCGGAACCACTAAATGAACCACTTAATGAACCGTAGAACCACTAAATGAACCGTGGAACCACTAAATGATCCACTTAATGAACCGCGGAACCACTAAATGATCCACTTAATGAACCGTAGAACCACTAAATGAACCACTTAATGAACCGTGGAACCACTAAATGATCCACTTAATGAACCGCGGAACCACTAAATGAACCGTGAATCAGGTTAATAAACAGCGGATCTCTGCGAGTTCTTTCTATGGCAGCAAGAAAGGGGGGGGGGGGGGAAGGGGAGGAGGAAAATCAATGATAGACGATAATTTTAGTAAAAACCTTTATTTCCCACTAATATTACAATAACTAATATATAACCTAATTAATATCTAACCTATCTTATATCTAACCTATTTAATATCTAAACTAATTATTTAAGAACAGTGACGTCACAAAAGATTGATTAAAGTATATTTAAACTTTTCGAACAGTTCCCACTAATGGTGAGTACTTTATAAGCTTATCATGAATAATAAGAATGCGGTAGTATTTGCTGGAACATTTTCTTTCGTTTCAAACTCCAACCTGACATCAATAATCCCCGAATTTAATATTTCATTTTGTCGGGAACAATCAATCACAATTAGAGGAGTATTTGTTAAAAAGTCTTTTGGAGAGAAAAGTGGTTCATTTTCTTTTTCGTAAAAACATTCTTGGAACTCTGAGTACATTTCATACAAAGAAGCAATTTGACCTTTAGAAACATCTAAATTTAAATTATCATACGGAAACATTTCAGAATTTAAATAAAGTTTAACATTAAATACATTACAATGATCAAACAAACTACAGTTTTTATCTATCTTATCCTTTCTGTCGGTTGAAAATCCTAAAATTACCCATCTGGGATGTTCTACTTGAATAGCATTCTTTATAGTCCAGGTATGCTGTTTAGCCGTTTGTAATGTAGGATATTCAGCTAGCTCCCAACTTCTAAAGCCAATATCTAATTCGGTGCCAGTTTCAATAATCTTTAGTAGATCCAATCGTTCCATATCAGATACCGAAATATGAGGCAGCTTCCAAACAATTTTATCTATTGTAACCCCCATATTCTCGGCTGCGTTAGAGTTGATAATTGCATTTTTATCAGTATGACTTCTTAATAAGACCAATTCATGCTTCACATTTATTAATATCTTCTGAAAATCCTCTGCAAATCCCAAAATCGTGCGTAGCGGAACACAAACATTAAATGATCCTGTAGTTCTATCAACCAAATCGCAAGTAAAATTATCATCAATGCTCCATCCAGCGTTCTTGTATTTCTTAAGTTCGTTTGCATTATATGAAACATATCCCTTCATTGAGGTAGCTATTCCAGGATTACGTACTGAATCCAGGATTCTACCCCCAAGCTCAAATCGGATTTCTTCAAACAAGTGGCAAAAGAAATTGTTTACAAATTTTGCTGTAGTTGAAACAGTTGAATCGTCTTGTTTTAAGAGTCTTCCTTCCAGGTATATATGACTGGCATAAGGCAGTGTGTATATATCAGTTTGCTGAACAGGAATTCTTATTTCATCATTGTTGTTAAACGAGTTGGAATAAGGCAGATGACTGTGTCTTTCAATTTTTACTATTGAATTGTCAAAGACAAGAGATTCAGATACGTTTAGTATACTCATTATGTATTCCCTTTAGGGTATATCCTAATGATTTGAGATACTTGCTATTATCAGCTGATAAATTTTTTAATTTCCTTAGAGGACTTCAAAAGCTGTTCAAAATTAATGAGTTTGTGACAATTATATTTCACAACCATTCTCTACAACGTTTACTTAACTACTAAAAACATGTGCTTGTAACAAGTCTTATATACCTTTCTTCAAATGAAGCCTGATCGTAATGACTTCACCTCTAAGGTTTATTGCATCACCATCCTGATCAACAAGCTTTAATTCAATATTACTTATTAATCTGGTGTTAATTGGCATATAAATTATGTTTTGAGGAATTTCGATTATTTTAAATCCAGCGGGAACAGATGGTGAAAATTCATGGATTGTATGAACTAGATTACTATTGTGATATGCTCCAGTAACAATATTACACTCTACTTTAATAACATTTACTTTAAGGATATTTACAGGTGTAGGAGATACATGTTTAGTACCAGCCTGCAGTTTCATATTGCGGAATCCTAACAAGTCTCCAATTAAACCCTTCTTGGAGAAATCTACGATATGAGTACATTTAAGCTCACATTTTAGCGTGCTCGTATTTCCATTAAGGATTAGACCGCAATTAAAATCTGGGTCGATATTATTCTGCTGCTCAATTGCTTCTTGTAGGTAGTCATTTAGAGCTGATATTTCATACGATCCGACTGGTATTTCAAGTACAACATCACCCACATAAAATTTATTGTTATTTTCGTCTATATTGGGGATGGCGTTAAAAGTCTCCAAACTAATAAGTCCCATCACATAATCACTGTCATTATTTCTTAGATCCAATGGAGGGGAGTAATAAGCTTTTAAGACAGAACTATTACCACTTAGACAAAAGGTACTCATCTCGAAGGATTTTAAAGACAACTAATTCATTAACTTAGTTGTTATGATATTTATAAGGTGTGATGTAAAGCCCCAATCCACTCTTGTATTTCTTTAAATACAGACCACTGCCACTTTTTCCCAAAGCTATAGACTCCATAGTTTCGTTGTACCTTTTGTCTTCCTCTAACTTTTGTTGAGCACTTTTTGCATCGTTAACAGCTTTTGCAATACCAGCAGCTCCACCACTTAATGCTCCCAATGCGCTAAGACCGGCAAAAAAAAGAATCAAAGGTAGGAATCCTTCTGTTTTTGGGATCGGAATTACTCCTGTAGGAAGTACTTTTTCAACTCCTGCGAATGATTTTAAAGCCACTTGTGCTGCCGACAAAAGATCTTGGGGTTTTTCCTTAATAATAGCCTCTCGTGATCTGTTTAGAGCGGATATAAAGGGAATCCCCTTGCCCCTTTTAGTAATTCGTTTTTTACAACTTTATTCTTAAACTTCTGCATTGTAGACCAGTCAGTACAACAACCTTAGTAACACTAATGCTGTGGTATTAATGCGAATGTATATATGAACGTTAGTTAAGTATACTGTTCAGTTATCTAGTAGCAGTTGTGGAAGCAACAGCTATTTTTACTGTTCATTTTGCTGTTAAAATGCCATCAAGTCTTGCCGGTTTGGACCCTGATGTTCAAAAAAGAATAAAGGACGCTGCTAAAAGTATTAGAAAGAAATATCTGCAACTTAAAGCAGAACGAAAGGGAGAAAATGATAATCAGCAGATGGAAGATGAGGAGGAGCTTAGGAATGCACGTACGGTTCAAACTGATCCTAAAATCATCAAACTTATTGATAAGCATTCACAAACCGTTAAAGATTTATATAAATCACTAAAAGAAAACCGTTACGAAAGTGCTCGTGCATTGCAAACTTCATATCGTCCTCTAGCTAAAATGTTAACCAAGACAATTGAAAAATCTACTTCAGGCAAGCTGTTCACGCCTTTCAAAACCCATGCTTCACTAAAAAGACCAAAGAGTGAAATCAAACACTCTTCAACATTGGTTAAGAAACCTCGATATCCTTTACATTTTAATACTCCTAATAAGAAAAAAGATCGCCGCGATGAACAAAGACAGGAAGAAGAAGAAGATCATGATGATAATATGGTGATAGAAACTATTGAGATACCAGATAATGAATCATTTAATCAAACAATTAACTTTGATAATGACGATGCAAACACTACCATGTTTGAGTATAATCCTCGCGAAAGCTTTTTTTACGACGATGACTTTAGACTAGATTCTAATACACAACCCATTCAAGCCGAAGCAATTCCGGAAGAATCGTTTGAAGAATACATGGAACAGTATGATGAACTACCTCGAGAATATATGAGGGGGCTCATACGTGATACAGATAATCAGTATGATCGTACTTATCTGAAACATGATTTTGAGACGGATCATATATATTTTGGCGATTCCAAACTTGAATTTAAAGGACCAGATATTGTTATCAAGGGACAAAATTTCAAAGGAACTCCTGGTCTTTATGAGCTTATGTTTAAAACTGTTCCAGCTTTCAGGTGGTTCCAAGGTCAACACTTCTGATACTTTTAAAGAATATTCCAACAATAAAACTGATTACGTGTATTGGGACGATCCAAATGAACTAGTTGATCGACTTAGAAAAATATTAGCAAGTTCGAAAGTAGGTAATAATTCTCACATTAGCGAAATAATCGGTATCGAGGAAGAGTTAAGAGAGGCTGGAATTATAAAATAAATATATTGGATGTATGCAAATGTTATTAGTTTCAAGATGACTATCGATAAATTCGGTCGTAATCTGGCCCATCCGTATCACTTGTCTAGGAAGCTAAAGAAGAGTCCAGAAGTGGTACGAGAAGTACAAACAAAGCAGTTGTATGGTTTTATGCATATGACTCTGTCTGGTAGCGTCGATTCATCGGGTAATTGTATGATTCATGGCCAGCCATTTTACAAATTTCCTCTCAAAAGTGGGACTATTGAATATGTAAATGTTCATCCTCAAGATGTACGCACTACAATCAACAAGAAACCATACACGATGTTACTGCTTAAGAAACTCAAATTTTCTGATAAAATATCATTTTCAACCAAATCAAATTCTACCGTGCTGTTTATAGAATTTTTAATAAAGTATCCAATTGAATAATTAAAAATATTATTAGTTAGTATAATAATTCTTATTTACATCCTCTTCCTCTCACCACTTAACTATTGTAGAGGGGAGGAATAGGGTTTAAAAGTGACTGAAAGCGATTCATTAACGTTCACTTTTATTAGAAACGCCTAACAATCATGGCATCAAAACTAATGACAGAAAATTGGCAGAACAGTTTATTACTAGCTGTTAGAAAAATTGAAAATGAATTTAATAAAGAAATTAATTTAAATACAAAGTATGTTATGGCAAGTATTTCATCTTGGGCTAGATTTCATAATGACGAAATAATGTATTATACACAAGGTGCAAAGTTGTGTAAAGATTATTACGAAGGAAAAGATTTGCTCAAATTATTAGAAGGACTTTTAGATAATGAGTTTTTTAAGCAGATGATATCTTTAAAAAAATTTGTACCTGAGGATCAAACGGATGCGTTGGAGCTAATTCGTTTAGCAAAATGTTGCATTGAGAATTTTGGTGAATACAGTAAAAATGGCATTGATAATTCGGACGAGGACAGTGATTAAATATGACCGATTATTCTTAAATAAGTAGTTTAGATATTAATTAGGTTAGATATTAGTTATTGTAATATTAGTTAATATAATATTAGTGGGAAAATAAAGGTTTTTACTGAAATTATCGTCTATCATTGAT
This sequence comes from Polydrusus cervinus, assembly GCA_935413205.1. NCBI lineage: Eukaryota > Metazoa > Arthropoda > Insecta > Coleoptera > Curculionidae > Polydrusus > Polydrusus cervinus. Next base: position 12,800,477 of record OW284518.1, read on the forward strand.
TTTCCTCCTCCTCTTCCCCCCTTTCCTGCTATCATAGGAAGAACGCGCCTTGACCTGATGTGCTGCTGCTGATCCGTTTAACTGCTGTTCATTTAACTGTTCCACTGTTCATTTAGCTGTTCCGCTGTTCATTTAGCTGTTCCACTGTTCATTTAGCTGTTCCACTGTTCATTTAGCTGTTCATTTAGCTGTTCCACTGTTCATTTAACTGCTCATTTAGCTGATCTGCAGTTGACCTTGGTATCATATAGGAAATAGAGATGACGCAATCTTAACGATACCGTATTATACGAAGTATATTCCTACTAAGAAATAAGCATTGCCAGTGCTTTGCATGACTTTATCGTGTTAAGTGTTAAGGCCCTAATGGTTTAATACATCTAGCTCCGTTATTAGTTGAGATATTTGAAAAATTGTTTTACTGCTTGATAGGTTCTATATTCCTCTGCCTACAATTAGAATATCAGCACTCCACTAATAGGCATAAGGACACTAATCGCAAAAAACTGTATCAACCAGCTGGCCGATCGACTTTGGGTTTTCTCTAAACGACTTATTACGTCACCCTGAATACGACCCACGTGTTAGATTTCAATTTTGACATTTGACAAGTGACAGGTGTCCTTGACATACCTTAATTGACAGGTGACAGCCGCCATCTTTTCCTAAACATAATATGACGTTATCCTTAACCCGTGCCCTGTAATGAATACTATTGCCCAAGTAGCTAACGCCCAAGTAGCTAGTGCCAAAGTAGCTAACGCCCAAGTAGCTAATGCCCAAAGAGCTCTCGTCCAAGAGCGTGACATGACAGATGACGTATGACATATGACACACGCCTGCGCACTGCCTGGGCATGCGCAGAAGGGTGTGCGTAAATTGGCGTGAAACATATCATCTCCCTCTACTAATACGGTTCTGCCTAACTTGCCCGTTGAATACCATTAAGAAAACTTCTGGGTGTAGGATAAACTCGAAGCAGCAGCCGCACTTTGACGGCACTCACCGTAAATTAGCACCTTATCTACTAGTTCATTGTTTTCAAATTTTACCATTTTCACGCAGCGGAATGCCAAATAACTCACCAATACTCAATACAAGTAAATTGCATGACTAATAAGACAAACAACATAAAGTATAGCAGGCTACGTTTTGATGACCAGGCCTGCACTTAGATTTTTATCCTGTATCTCGCCTATTTTTAAGTTTTTTGAAAAAAGGTATTTTAAAATGTTTATTTTAATGCCTTCTATACACAGCTAAAAAACAAATATTAACTTAGGAATCACCCTGTATTTCAATTTTTCATGAAAACGTATATGAATAGTATACAGGGCATTCCATTTAAAAAAACTTACGTTTGAAAATCTTCAAATAATGTGAATAATCCTGTATATGCATAAGAAGGTTTGATATTTTACAATTTTCTTTAACCAAGTTGCAATTGCGACTTTGTAAAATAAATTATTACAAATAATCAGCTTGATTATAAGTGACGAAAAAGAAATTGTTTTCCCATAAGAAATTGCGATAACACGGTATAGATAATTTTGAACATATTTCTTCCTGTACTTTATAGATAGTTCTTTTAGAGTGAAGTTTTGTTTCAGGTTAGAAAAAGATTTAAAAGAAAACAACCGAAGAGCAAAACAAATGGTCATCAGCTTCGCTCAGGAAATGAATGGCGAAGAAGTGAGTGGTACCCGAACCCACCCTCTGAACTCATACGAACAAAGCAAAATATTTGAAAATGGCCTAAAAGTTATTCAGAAAAACTGCCTTAAACCAGACGGTAGTAGCATTGTGACATTTTTAGGCATAAGTGTGTGCAATTTTCAAGATGTTAAAAAAGTGAAGGAAATAACGTCGTTTTTTAAAACTATGAGAGGCTATACAAAAAAAGAAAATGAAAATAAAAATCCCCAACCAACAGAGCTTTCATATGAGCATGAATACAATGAAGCTAATATTACTAAATGTGGTTTAGCAGAACCTCGAAGTTCCTCTAGTAACATAACACAAACCACACACAGTCCGAAATCGGATTCAGTATATTCAGATACTACAGAAGACGAGTATGAACGTAACGAATATATTTATTACGAGGAAATCAAGCCAGAATCAGTAACTGATCAGGGATTTATTGATGATATTGTAGATTGCAATGAGAATGATTACGCTTCAAATTCTTCAGAAGACTCTATAAGTCAAGAGTTTAACTTTGGGACCTCGACTTTAAAACATAATGGGCAAACTTCCACACCAAATTCTTTTTTCTCCAAATATTTTAATGCGAACATAGATAGACATTTTAATACATCTAAAATTTTAGAAAATGTGAATCAGAACGATATTGAAGAAGATGAATATGCAGATAATGCTGTCGAGGTAGAGTGTGAAAAACCTAAACGTGTAAGTGATGAGGTTATCATCACACCTAAAAGTTCGTGTTCTGAGTGTGGAAAGACAATAAGTTATTTGAATTATCAATCTCATATGGATTACCACTTTGCTATTAATATGGTAAGGCAAGAGGCCCATTTATACAAATCAGAATGCAATAAGCGTGATCCTACAAGACCTTCTGATTGCAAATCTACAAAAGGTAAAGAAAGACAAAAGCGAAAAGAAATGGACAGGGTCAAGTCTAAACCAATCGTCCAGTTTTTTAAAAATAACCTTGATCACATGGAAGAAGAAAATAGTCAAAGTTGTCCAGAATGCAATAAAAGAATTCGTTTGAATGATTGGGAAGTGCATGTGGACTTTCATACCGCCAAAAAACTTCACCTAGAAATGAATGTCAAAAAATCTAAGTTAGTAACGCCAAGTATAACATCGAAGCTTAAAGGTCAAAAGAATTTAATGGGGTTTTTAAAGCGATCATGACATAATCAAGTAATTAAGCGAGTACGATGCATGTCTGACAAAACAAATCTTAGGTGGGTAATTTCGTTCCATATTTATACAATTTAAAAACCATTATCATAATAAAATAACCATAAAACCTAAAATAAGTCCATAGGACAAAAAAATTTCAAATATTTATGTTTTTATTTAAACGATTTTATACCAAGAAAAATTAAAAAATATATCTCATTAAAAAAATATAAAGTCGAAATAAAAGATATTGGAAACGGATAATTTAAAAATATTTTTGGAAATGTTTTAATTGATATTGTTATGAATAATATATTTTTCAAAATTTTATTATACCTATTATCTTCAAAAAACTGCGTTTATATTTATATACTTAAACGTTTTTTATTTACATTTTAACTTTTATACAATATTAAAACAAAATATTTTAATATTCCTATATATTTAAAATATTAAGATTTGCCCCTAACAAGCACGTTTTCGGGGGATCAAGAAGAAGTTTATTAAGGAAGATAAATAAACAAATTTATTATATTATAAATATATGTTGCAAATGTTTTGCGACGAGCTTTAATTTCGGTTTTCAATCAATAGGAAATAGAATTAAGTTAAACTATAATTTCCAAGACTATAAAATAAACAAAGGTCCAGAACACAACAAAGTATTAGTAAAGTAAATACCGTGCCATGGGCGAGTCCAATAAAATAACTAATCCTAGTCCTGTAAAACAGTTTTTTTTGGTTAAACATATTAAACCGGAAGTTGTAACTTTTAGATAAAGAATAAAAAACTAAGATAGGGAAGTGAAACCCATTTTTGTCTAAGATATTTAATAGGCCCTGGCTATTTGAGCACCCTGTATAATTTAAAATAATTTTAGATTGTAAGACTAGGTTTTTAAAAAATATTAAGGCCCGGTTGTACAATAAGGACTTAAGCTTAGTTCAACGTTGAACCAAACTCAAACTTCATTTTGACAACCAATTTACATTCTTGTTAGTTGTCAAAATGAAGTTTGAGCTTGGTTCAACGTTGAACTAAGCTTGAGCCGTAATTGTACAACCGGATCTTAGTACTTGATATGTGTAATCCTGTGATGAGAGTGGGACCACCGGGACCACCCTATACAGGGTGTTACAAATTCGACATACCAGCATTGGAATCTCGGAAACCATAGGAGTTAGAGAAACGGTTAAATGAGGGCAAAGTTGTGCAATTCGGTGCTGATTATAAGGCTGCTTTAAAAGTTTCCATATTCTGAATACTTCCAATTTTATTCGAAAAAAACGGAAATTTTGCAAAATTGTTTTTATTTTTTCTTGAGCTAATTCGACTAGCTATTTAAAAATAAATGACACTTTGTCATTCCCACGTTTTCTCCTCTACAAAATGACGTTACTAAACTAAAGATCCGCCGTTTCGTCTTCGAGCGGCCATCACCAACTTTACTTTTTTAAATACGGACTTGGATTTTTTTAAACCGATTTTTAAACCCTCCTACCCTCAACATGTAATGGCGATATTACTTTCTCATAATGATGAATTGTCTTTGCTTATTTTTTAAATTCATTTTTTTACGCTTCTTGTCAGTCTAGTCCTGGTAACGAATTACAATATTAATTAAACACTTTTTTATTTAAAACATTCATACATAAGTAATATAATTTATTTTATAGGAATTTTTTAATAATTCTAAATTTACTAATTATAAATCCTAATTTTCTAAGTGTTCAAAGAGATTGACGTTTTGCTCAATAAAATGATCGATTTTTCTTCCAATTTTGGCGTCAGTCCTTTCAACCGATCTCCTTATTCTACCATATGCAACCTTGCAATGCAATTTTAAAAAATATGAATTTAAAAAAATTAGCAAGGACAATTCATCGTTACGAGAAAGTAATATCGCCATTACATTTTGAGGGTAGGCGAGTTTAAAAATCGGTTAAAAAAAAAACAGGTCCGTATTTAAAAAAGTAAAGTTGGTGATGCCCGCTCGGAGACAAAACGGCGGATCTTTAGTTTAGTAACGTCATTTTGTAGAGGAGAAAAAGTGTCATTTATTTTTAAATATCTAGTCAAACGAGTTAAGGAAAAAATAAAAACAATTTTGCAAAATTTCGTTTTTTTTCGAATAAAATCGGAAGTATTCGGAATATGAAAACTTTTAAAGCGGCATTATAATCAGCACCGAATTGCACAACTTTTCCCCCATTTAACCGTTTCTTCAACTCCTATGGCTTCCGAGATTCCAATGCTGGTATGTCGAATTTGTAACACCCTGTATAGTGTGTCCAAAAAAATATGCAACATATTGGAGATTTTTTTATTACCGATTTTTCAGAAAGTTTTATTCTTGATAAATGTTGGTGCATGCCTTAAAACTAAAAACGCATATTTCAGATTTCACCTGCGGCTAACAGTAAGGGAATAAATGCTATTTTGTCCAAACTGCCTTAAGAGCGTAGTAGGCAACATTTTACCAATAATTAATTGATCTTCGCCATTTACGGCCGATAGATTTTTGCTTTTATTAGAATTATGTTAAAATATTTCAGTTATTTTTTATGACTAAAAGTTGTAAAATCTTATACTTTTAGTAGGAGTTTGGTTCCAATTACGAGATTCAAAACCGCGTGTGAGTTATTGTATTTTTTTATCTAATAGTCGATTTAGGTCATGTTATAGGCAAAAAAAATAAAAAACTGGAAACTTAAAATGTTAAAATCACTATTATTTCTGTACCCTCTATTCTATTAATAATCCATTATTTTTTTAATAATAAAAGAAAAAATAAGCTTATCGTGTCTCTGTTAGCTCCATTTTCATAATGCAGAAACTTGGCAATTTAAATACGTCGAGCTGAGGCAGACGATTTTTCAGAAGGATGCAACATCTGAGCTTCTGTTTTCTCGTTTTATAATAACATCAACTCCTTGGGTGTCCTAGAAAAACACTCCATGGTTTTTTTTTCAAATCGACCATCTAAAAAGTGGGGTAAGGACTCCTAAAATCAGCCCGACGCCAATGAAAAAAAGCCCATGAACTACTCAATGTAATAGAGAGAGATACGGGGAGAAGCATAGCCTGCAAGGCAGAGAGATGGGTGTCACAACGTTGCTAAATATCAAACTGTCAAAATCAGGTGTTCAATAAAGAAAACATATGGTTTTTAGGCGTTACAGCATCAGCTGTTTGTGTTTAGTAAACAAGAAATTATTTTTTAACCAGTTCACTTTTTAACTAAATAAAAATAATAAAATAAAGGAAATAAATAATTAATCAATCGTTAGTTTTTGTCAGCTGCCTTGGTATTTCGTTAAGTTTGCCTAACATAAAGTAAACAGGTCCACAAATTTTAGGTTAAAAGTTGTAATGATTACCAGTTTTTTTTTTGTTTTACATTCTGAGGGGGGAAAAGCTCATGTTCATCACAAGCCGCGAGACTTGTGATAGTGTGGGACTCTGGGTCTCCTGACAGTCCTGACTGAACAGCCTACCCACTAAAAACCCCTTCACCTTACCGACATATTATACATAGCATTTTAAGCACAGATTATATTAATACTGCCAAAGAACTTTAAAACACAAATGTTTAAAGATCGCAAGAATACTACTATATATCTTCTCTAGCGAATTCGACACTATCAAAGTACACAAAACACTATAAATCACTTTAAAATACCTACCAAATTTACACATGACGGCATGATTATTCAAATTTCACTAACAAATTCGACGCTATCATCAAAGTACACAAAACACTATAAATCACTTTAAAATACCTACCAAATTTACACATATGACGGCATGATTATTCAAATTTCACTAACAAATTCGACGCTATCATCGAAGTACACAATACACTATATATAAATCACTTTAAAATACCAAATTTACACATGTGATCGCATGATTACTCAAATTTCACTAGCAAATTCGACACTATCGAAGTACACAAAACACTATAAATCACTTTAAAATACCAAATTTACACATATGATGGCATGATTATTATTTAAATTTCACTAGCAAATTCGACACTGTCGAAGCACACAAAACACTAATCACTTTAAAATACTAAAATTTATATTGCAACACAGTTATAGCCTGAGAATAATCCTAAGGCATTTTATTATGCTTTTTATAATTTTTTTTTAGATTGGAAGATGTTGGAAATGTCGGCCCCTTGCTTCAATACAAGCGTGAGCGCGTCGAAGCATATGATATCTCAAGCTCTTTGAAAAATGTTTAGCATTTCTCTTATTCGTTCGGCTGCTTCGAATATCTTATTACGTAACTGATTCACATCTTCAATTGGGTCTGCATAAACTAGTTCTTTCATGGTACCCATAGAAAAAAATCACATGGTGTAAGATCTGGAGATCGTGGAGGCCAAGCAACATGAATATCTTTTTCATTTCGTCTGATGAGGTTTCGTCCAATCTTCTAGGAACATTTTCTTCCAAGTATTGAGTCACAATACGACCCAGGCAGCAAACTTACGTCAAATTACGTAGGAATCACGTCATAGCTCGACTCATATGACATCCTAATATAACGTAAATATACGTAATGACGACGTGAGAATGGCACAGCCCATCGTTGTCGTTTGTGACGTTATTTTACGTTTATAATATACGTTCTTTGACGTTATTTTTGACGGTATATTACGTATAATTTGACGTTGCACGACGCCGCATTTCGACAATTTTGAGCTCTACTAAAAATATATTTTTTAAACTTATATTTTGATATATTTCTTATGTGCTTTTTTAAATTAAAATATTAGCTTTTTTCTATTACTTCCGATTACACCGGAAGTAGCAGTCAAAATGGACATTTGAATATAGTTGACCGGAAGTTAATTCTTAAGCAGAAAATTAAATTTAGGTTAGTAAGCAATTTCTATAAATAAAATGCAATTTTTCAAATGGTAATATATTAAAAACTATTTGAAATTCAATAAAAATAATCATAAAAATATAAAGTTGACGCTGACGGCTACTTTCTGGTATAACGGGAAGGGATAGAAAAAAGCTAATAACTTAGTTAATAGAGTAGGTACAATTATATCTAAGCACAAGAATAAAATAATACTTTTAGAAGATTTCTTCTAACGATTGCTCGTCGTAGTAAACTAAAAAAATATTATGAAAATAACAGCATATACGATGGACAATAATACTAGTTATACAAAATGAAACGTTTATTGATATTTTTAGACAAAATATAACAAATACTAAGTTAAATAAAGTTATACAAATGATAGAAAACAAATACTAGGATAAGAAAATATTGGAGCTAAAAAATAATTAACATCCCAGTAAACACAATTACGTAAAATATATGTGAAATTTATATATCCACATTACTTGGCTATGTAAATTTAAAATACCAACAAAGTCAACAAGCACGTAAAATTTAACCTAAACGTACTGCATAATGTCATACTTTTGTACATGTAAAATTTATAGTACAGCTATATAAGCTGTATTATGTAACTCATGTTATGTAAATTTGATATAGTATTTTTTTACATAAATGTGATATTTACTTATGTACCATAATCTGACATAAATAAGTTATGTAATTATTACATAATGTCGTTTGTTCTTAGTGACCTGGAAAGAATTTTAAAAAAAGTATCTGGTAGTCCAATCTGCTATATAAATAGTAACCCAGATTTATAAATATTGAAAATCAATCTTTAAACCCAAAGATCAATTTAATTATTTACAAATCTGGGCTACTATAAATATACCAGATGTGATTGGCACACTTTTAAAATTTTTGTACTAACAACAAACAGCCACAGTAATAGTCGAGTTCCCACATCCACTAAAAATATTACTAAATTAATTAGTTCTTTTTATGAATGCGAAATTTGCGCGCTTGACCCGCAATCCTAAAAGTGAAACAACATGGTGATAAAAAATAACTGCAGCTTATTATAATTAACTTGACATTTATTTTTAAGGTACATATATCAGTTATTTCTGCTTTTCAATTCTTTTCTCTCTTTGATTGGACAATCTGAACCATTCTCCAATTGATTTTTCGATTTCATGGAGGGAGCTCGAATGGCGAGTCATAATAACATCTAAAAATTAACATATTTCTATCAGTTTTATTATAATGTTTGCGTATACTTATATTTTTTGTTAACTGTATTGTATTTTTTTTTGTTCTGTTTATAACTTGTTCATTGTTTATATATAAGTACTTTCTATAGAGCTTTGTCAACAAATACGATGTATTTTATGTATACACATAATATGTATATACAATAAAGTATGTTTTGAATTTGAAAATATATATATAACATTATGTTAAGGAGCAACCATGTTTATGATAAGTCACTTTATTTTGAAACTCTCTGCACAAGATATAAAACATGCAAACTGAAATTAAAAAATATATCTTACCCACAAAAGTCCTAATAAAATTAAAATTTTGTAGTTTAAAGTTGCCTCTTAGGCCTATATAAGAGCACTCTCTTCCCAAACTATTTGTGAATATTTTAGGGAGACATCTATTGATCTGGTCTCTTTGATCTTTTCCCCCAATATTGGTGATATAGTGTATCTACGGTAAAAGATTTAGAATAAACTTAAACTTATGCCTGAGGGCAAACTTAAATTTTATTTATAACTTATCAATCAAATACTATATTGTTAGAATTTAAGAACACACAAGGTGACTTACATAAGACAATCTACTTTCTAAACTTAAAAGCTCCAAGGGTGGTTTACACAGATTATTTTAAGGCATTCTTACGCTAAATATAATTATGAATATGTTCATTCTGTGTCAGTATTAAACTATGTAATATCATTCTAAATTATACATAGCTTAATAATACCATTTAAATTAAAAATTTTAACTTGTTCGCTTTCAGAAAGAACTCTTGCTCATTGCTTTTAAAGTTGTCTGTAATAAATTACCAAATAAAAAAAATTAAACACACTAATGTCAGGTTACACAAAGATTTTTAATAGTATTAACTAACCAGCAACTTTGACTGTGACTAAATAACATTGGCAGGCATTATTTACTCACAATCGATGTTGCCTGATGAACTAGAGTTTTTAAAAGATGGAAAAAAAATCAGTTCAGATAGGAGTCAGAGTAAAAGTAATCTAAAAAAGTTTTTTTTAACTTTAAGTAAAAGCAACATTTTACAACCCTTTTTAAAAAATAGAGAAATACTATGCCAACAGATTATTAATGAGGGTTAAATTATTAAATTTATTAAAAGGAAATTAAAAGTGCTAAAACAGCTGTAAAAAAATAAGGTCTATCTTTAATTTTTGTACTCACATAAGCTCTGTTTGTTTCATCGTTTTGTGATAAGGTTGTGTCAAATTTTGTAATTTCTTCCACAGATTTCAAAGGCAAATAATTTAAAATAGTTGCCATTACCTCATTCAAAACAACCTTTCCTTGTTCTAAAGTAATGGCCTTTAGTCGGTTGTCTATGCTTAATACATATTTCTGAGTGTTGCTTGCAATTATTGACAGTTTTTCTAAAACAAATCTCTTGTTAGATATTAACCATTAAAAAATATTTGTAAAATAAAATTATTATTTTAAAATTCTTTAAATCTACCCTTAACACATATAAATAAAGCTGTAAATAAGTTTACTTACCAACTGCTGTTAGTAAATCTTTTATTGTGTCGTTTCCTAAAAAAAAATATAATTTAACATTTTTTAATCATAAACAGACACTTTAATTTAACTTATGGCGAGTTGCACAAAGATTTTAAACAATAATTAACTAATCAGGCTGTGACTGACAGTAATTTACTCACAATTAAAGTTGCCTGTTTAAATAAATCAGGAATTAAGCCAACTGGTCCACTTTAATTGAGGGAAAATTATTTCTGTCAATGTCATGCATATTACCAACGAAGTTGCCTGTCTAGTTAATTATTGTTAAAATCTGTGCAACCCGACAAATAACTATTAAAATTACCTTTACATTCACAAGAACATATAGCATTTTGCATTACACTCTGAATTTCCACTTCAGTGTCCTTTTTGTTTCCACTGAATATTTCATCCAATTTAATTGAATGGTGTACTAGCGTGTTACTATCATAGCTTGCAAGAACCTTAAATGTTTCATTTGCTTGTGCAGAGCCTGATACATTATTTTCTTTTGCAGAATTGATTAATCGTTCTATTGTTTTTTTTGAAGCTTTCTTTTTTCTTGATGTTGGTGAAGGAGGTGGTGTAATATCGATATCTGAGCTACTGCTAGTGCAAACCTTAGGTTTCCTACTTCTTTTTTCAGTCACTAGGTCCTCCCCCCCAGTGAGGTAGTCTGGATTTTCAGCTTTTTTTCGTGCACTTTCCAAGGTAGCTGTTTAGACAAAAAAAAATAGCAAATAATCATAAAAAAATTCACAGTATACTTACAAGCATAGGCTTCCAATTTCACTTCATGTAAATTCCAAGTTTGTTGGTCTGGAAGCTCACACCAAACCATTAATGTTCTTGCGTTAATAGAGTTGGGCCACCAGCAGTGCTTTTTATCCGGGGAAAGCCAAGTTGATGGAACTTCAGAGTATATATTTTCCGTGGGAAAATATATTACGGCGAATTGTTTTTCCATTTCTATAGTTATCAGATTACGATCTAATAATATAAAAAATAACAATTATGATTTAACATTGAAAAAATGGTAATGTATTGTCCAATTTTACCTACCTACACTGGCAACTATAGACAAGAACTTTTTAAATAAATCCAATCTGGTGAGAGCAGAACTTAAAAATATTTATTAATTTGTAAAATGGGAGTAAATTTAGAAGTAGGCCATTTTAAAAACTCTTTTTATTTTGTCATTCAATTCTCTTAAAAAAAAAGTAATACACAATCAAAAGTTTACAGGGTCATAGAAAGAATGTAAGTACACATCTTCGTTTTTAAATAGAGCACACATGTATGTATAAGAAGGTTACTTCTTTTTGACGCATTTATGATTAATAATACAAATTTAAAAAAAAACCCTTTTAGAAATTTATTGGATTTCTTTCGACACAAGTGATAATTTGCCATAATCTTAAGGTTTCCCTATTTAAGCTTTACAGTTTAACTATAGAACAGACTCAAAGATGGAGCAGGTAAAGTGCTATGGCCTGTGTTCTGCTAAAAAAATGCACTATATTATACACTAGCTAATTGCAAACAAAATAGTATGATATACTTGTGTATGTATTTTAAATGAGCTTAAATAGTAATATTTTGTAGAGTACCTACCTACCTAATTGTAGAAAGTATGATTCCAATTAGTTTGTTTCCCAGCTGATTTTATTTTAAAATTCTTTAGACATTTTATTTAGACAGATAATGCCTATTGCAAAACCAGTTAGAATGGAAGTACAAGTACAGTAAACTTTAAAAATGATGAAGAAGAGGTATTATTACCATATCACTCTCATTTATCCTTAATCTTAAACACTTTTTATCAATTTCATCCACACTAAAGGAAATTAACTCTTTCGACAACTGACTATTTTCCACTTGTGTTATTCCTAATATAGTTGAATTACATGGAACATCGAAAAATGGTATACCATTTGTGTAGCACCTGCCATAACATATTAAATCATTTTCTGTTTTTAAAAAAGAAGAAATTAAGATAACTTTTTTGTCTTTAAGCAGGCAACAATTTTCATTAAATTTTAATGAAAATGTTGTAAAATCTAAATGTATTTTAAAAATTTTATTTTTCTTTAAAAAAATCTTTGGAACTTGTACTGCCTCAGTTGGCTCATCTATTGTCAGTTCTTCTGAAATACGGTTGAATAATTGTTGTAAGGGAAACCTAGAATTTTGTAGCATATTTTTAAATTTAGTAAACTTATTTTCAAATTTGAATGAACTGAATGTATCTAATGTTCCATGACTACGTACATCCTCTGCTATATGAATAAGGTTATGTACATTGTGAGTATATTGTCCATAGCCAAAAAAATATCCAAATTTTTTCACAAAATAGGTCATCAAAAGATTTGAATACTGAATATTTTCTTCAGTTGCATTGTTTTCACTTAAAAGCCTTACTGCTACTACTAGGGCTAAAAAATGAGAATACATTTTTTTGTTTAAGATATTTTTTAAAACTACAGGACCAATATATAATAAAAATAATCTGTACTCGGTAGCCTTCCACATAGCCAAGGATGTAAAGCTTCTAGGTTTCCTTGCAAAGTCAGAAACTACATAACCTTTTGTGGATACATATAATTCTTCTAAAGTATTTATTTGTGTTTTTGTCAGGCGTATTGTCTTATTACCAAAGAGCCATAAGGAAATAATTTTTTTTGTAACACCCAATAATATTAGATGCATATAGTCTAGAGGGAATTGTTTAACCATGTCAATATTTAAACTTTCAAATGCTGATAATCCATGATGGTGCTCAGGTTGTAACCTATTTCTAAATGACTCATTGGTCCTAAGAGGTGCATTTGTTCTAAGAAATATTACTTTGCCTTCAAACATATCACCCTCAACAACACACTTTGAACAGGAAAAATACCCTGTATGACCCAAAATATTTAACACATATGCTTTTGCAGGGGCATCACAAATTATACCATTTAATTTTATTTCAAATTTTATACCATTAATAAAAAGCCCATTACCTTTTAACTCCCTATATTCTTGAATAAAATACTGTAAAAATTCCCTTGCCTCTTTGGGCTTGGAAAAACCATGAAAAATTCCAATAGTAAATGGTTCCGTGTTAACATCCATCAAAATATCCCCCAATATGGGCCAGCATTGACTGCGAGAAGATTTTGCTAATGGAAGACCATCTATATTGATATTTAATTTTAACAATGTATTTTTAGTGTACTTATACTTTTTTACTACCCTTATTACATTTTTTCCTAGTCCAAAATGAATATACCTTCCAATTCACATATCTCATGCGTACCTGACCTGGGTGTGGGTGTATTTAAAAGAGTACGAGCATCCTTTGGCAATTCTTCATATCCATGTTTACGTAATGTAATCAGTATATCATTTATTAGGCTTTGAGAGGCCTTATGTCTTATAAAATTTTCTTTAAGATCTTTTGAAAGGTATGAATGCTGTTCAACAATTGTTGCATCATCGCATGCATTATTCTCAATGGGTACACCAGTGCAATTAGGGTTAAGATTATAATTAAATGTCTGAATAAATGATCCAAGTTGGTCTCTCTTACTTTCTTCAGGAGGTACAGCAAGTATACAGCCTGAATCTAAGGCTTGAATAGACTTAGTTTGTTCATTAATTATTGGATCCGAGCTCAAGCATGAATCTGACAAATGATTTTCTAACCTTATTCGCTTATTTTGTTGCATTTCTTGACTCAGTATTCTTCTCTTTTGCCTTTCTGACAAATTAACAAATTCTCGAGGCATATCTAATACCTATCTATATTTACTTTTGCTTATCTATATTACTTTATTTATAATAAATAACGTACAAATCTTGACCTTCACAGTTAATAAACTTAAAATTAACCTCTCAAAAACTGATATTAAAATAGTAAAGTAGGTAACTAAAAAGTACCTAGGATTACTATACATAAAAATCTGAACTGGAAGGGACATATAATTATCAATCATGTGTTTAATAAAATGACTCCTTTGGTTGGGACCATAATTGATGGAGAAATTGTTTGTCGTGAAAAAGTTAAATGTATTTAAAATGCTTATTTTTTGTCACACCTTATAAGTAGTTACTTGATTTCTGTACAGGGAGTTGGATATCAATATTTATCAAAAATATACATTTATAATAAACACAAATATTTAAACACCTTATATGGATCTAAAATTGATTAGAAATCACACGAACCAATCGCAAAAAAAACACAACAGAGAATTTTGTAAAACAAACTGGCCGAGACTCACAGAACACAAACAACTGAGACTCACAAAACATAAACAATTCTAAGACTTACAATCTGGGACAAAAACACGGGCTAAAATGAATCAAATCAAAATCAAATCTACAACACAAACACACTACAAAACCACCACAAAATGTAAAGAAGCCCTCGCTCGGCACCCGCCAATTCTAACAAAATGGCGCGTTGTTGCAACGCGAAGTCGCGAAGCAGTGTTGCCAGGTCCAAGAAATAATCGTTCCTTTGCTTAGTATGTCCAAGTAATAGATTCTGATAGCATGTCCAAGACCAGAGAATGCAATTCCTACCATAAGTAATAATTTATGTAAACATATAACTTTATTTCATCAATGGCAAAAAACAAGATTCCCCAATTTGGCAACGCTGCAGATGGAATAATATTTATTAGACCGATCGTTCCAATTGCTTTTTTTGTTTAATGTATGTGATTAAAAAGAGAGCACATGTGTTCCGGATCATATCCAATGACGATGTTAGAAAAATTAGACGCGTTCACAAACGATTGAAGCATTGAAGAAAGGATACGTTCGCTATGCGATACGTCGGATGCGTAAATAAAAGTATTATACTTTATTTTAAAATAATTGAATTGAAAAATGTCTAAACATATTTTTCGTATTTAAAAGATACTTAGGTTTAAAAAACGATAACAATTATTTTACGTCAACGTTATATAAATCTGATGTAACAAAGTTTGACTAAAATGAAAGTAAAATATTTTATATAAAATTTACATTTTCAGCTTTATATAAAGGCTACATCTAATATTTTACGTAAATATTATATTCTATATGCCACGTGTTTTTAGTTTGCGTAATATTTATATGAATATTACGTAAAAGTAATGAAGTCAAAGTTATTCTTTTAAATTTACGTAAAATTTATGTCAATGTCACAGATGTGTTTACTGGGATAGAGCTCTAAATATTTTCAGATATATAAACTCAACTCCTGGTTGTAAGGTTTTGGTACAATAATAAAGAAAATAAAACCAATTTAAGCACAAGCAAACTAAAAATTAGTACCTTAAAACTAAACAATTCCGATCAAACTGAAACTCCGTAGTCACAAAAACTTTATAAACTTTCGTTGCTAGGCACCTGCCGCACGAGATCGACTCTCCGGACCAATCAGGATACGGACTCACAAATGTCACAGCATTATATGTTTACCGCCAAATTCAAAACTGGTTTTATCGTTTGTTGTTCCGGTGGAATTAATAATAATAATAATAATCTTTATTTCAAGTTGGTTACAATGTAGGACAAAGCAAAACAAAATGAAATGACGTCAAATCACAATTATTTATGTTAATCTAAAAAAAAACAATTTAAAACTGCTTGTGCTAAATAATAGTCAATTCCCTTAGGTACCTATCTGCTCGAGTAAAAAAAATACTTATGTTGAAAACGAATTTTATTCAAAATTAGGCATTAGCAAATAATTTTTATGAAAAAATCGATTTAAAAGGTATAGTGTCATCAGGTTAAAACATTAATTACGCTATGGTCAAGTTTATTTTATTTAAATAGGTTGTGACAGGAAATATAACGTATGACGTTGCATGAAGGTAATCTGAAACGTAACTTTTAGTCGTATAATAACGTCGTGTAATTGGCGTAAATATTCGTCATTTATTGTTCATAGTTTAACTTTTCGACGAAAATAACGTCATTATGACGTAATATTGACGTAAATGGACCTAGCTCTGCTACCTGCGGAGCACTATGACACGGGGCGCCATCATGCAATAGCCACATATCTCTGACTCTAGCTAACGGAACATTTTCTAAAAGTTCTGGAAGGTCGTTTTGCAGGAAAGCTAAATAACCCTCTTCGTTTAGTCTTGCTAGTAGAATATGAGGTCCTATTAGGTGGTCGTCTATACTAATACCAGCCCATATGTTAAGGGAAAACTGTCTCTGGTGATGTTTTCTCGATTTTATGTATTATGCTGATTAAATATTCCATTTCGGGTAAAGCCAGCTTCATCTGCAAATAATATCCTTCGGAACTAATCAGGTCCTTCGTCTTGACTTTTCTGTACGTAGGTACCACTCGCAGTATCCTTGTCGTAAAGGATAGTCTCTTGGTTCCAACTTTTGTTATGTGATACGGATGAAGTATCTCTTTAAGAGTGTGCCATGTAATATAATTTGATGCTAGCTGCACTTGTCTGGTTATGTTCCGAGTAGGTACCTAAGGTTGGATCTTCTACCGCATCTATGGTCAAATCACTTTAACTTGAGAAAGATGACACAAAAAACAATTGAAGAAAAATTAATTCCATTGGGTGAATCCATGGCAAAATTAAACGGTAACATATTTGTCGAATTAGCCGTTTTCCTTTTACTCACAGAAGAAAAAAGGGTTTGTTCCTTTTACTTATAGAAAATTTTAAATGCCATTAAAGACATCAGGTTTATATCTATCTTTTTCAAATTTGACATTTTGCATAATACGAGACAAAAATGACTATAGTTATTGTAAAAAACGAACAATGTGTTGTTTTGTACCAAAGCCATTGTGATCTCTTGGTTTTCAGAAATGTTTTCTTGGTTGCCTACTTTCGCTAACAAAAAAGCCCAGTTTCTCAACAAAATAGCTTTAAATTCATTTAAAAAATACTTTTTGGGAATGAATATTAACTTTTGAGTATTCGTGATGGTAAAGTTTTTTAAAATTAATTACATTCTTTTCCAATTTACAGTAATAACATGGCAACATTGTAACCGTTAGAAGTGGCAATACCGTAGGATATTTTTCTGACAAGCCGATATGACATTACCTCAAAAAGTAAAAATATTATTTCTTTAAACCTTATAATTTTATGTGGTTTTATGGACTTGTCTTAATTTTCTAACATTTAAGGACTATTTACCAGTTTAATTTCTATTTCTGTTGCATATAATAAAAGTTTTAAGGTCGATTGGGGCCCTGTTGAATATATCAGAAAATAATGTAAATAAGTGTGTTGGAAAAGGATTTACTTACAACAAAGGTAAATACAGATTTTCATTTTGTTAGATTTACATTATTTTTATGCTTTAAATGTTGTAGAAATTGTGCCGAAACAAGTTGAAGACTGGAGATTTTTTAAATAAGTGAACAGTTGTTAAACATAAAAACCAGTTTAGAGGTAGGTATTTACACGTGTTAGCTTCCTAATTTGCATGAAACCTTTAGTACATTTTACCATTTTCAATACCCATGTAGGTAGAGAATATTCTTGTTCTCGGTTAGTTCAATGAAAATATATTTTAAGTCTCATATCTTCAACTCTGGCACCATTTTGATAACTCTTTCAGAAAAAATTAATAAAAAACTGGTGTATGCATGCATAGGATCTCTGAAATAAATGTTTTTTTCCTATTTTTGGGGGTTGATATGATACGATGTGCTCTATGTAAATATTTCAAGTTATGGACGCAATATTAAATTACTAACTGTTTTACACTACGCAACTGATGTTACATTATATCAGCTTAAAAACACATTAATTAATATAATTTTCTTCATAATAGGTATATACCTACTTTACTTTAAGATCGAACCACAAACCCGAAGAAATAATAATTTTTATCTGAAAACCCCCATTTGAAATGTAATTGTGCTCAATATAACCTTTTAGAGTTTATCATGTCAGTACATGTATGTCTGTTATGTCCTGGTATATGTTTGTCAGCAACTGCACTACCAATTTGATTTTTTTTTATTTTATAGAAAAGATTTCATGATGGTTACATACAAGATGACATGTAAAAACTTTAAAATATAGTGTTTTAGATCATGGACAACACATCTTATAGGAAAATTTGTGTAAGTTATTATATATACACCAGGAAATCTATGGAAACCCCTCGGGAAAACCTAAGACAAATTAACTTAAAGCTGACACCTGTGCTTTTCAATGGCTTTGGGAGTCCCATATGAGATAGTAATAGTCCCTATATTTCCTTCCTATCGAACATCAAAAATACTTGCACATGTTCTAATTCTAATTTTTTATCAGCTTGTTAATTAGAATTGCATGTTGCAGTAATAATGTTAGACGTACGCCACTGTTGAGATCAGTTGTCAAAATTATTAGCGAATTTTAAAAGTTAAATTTTTCACAAAAAAAAATACAAAATATTGTTTTATAATATACCAAAGCCCGAATGGGCCCCATATCTACTCCAGAAAATAAAGATAACATCAATTTTTACCGTTATTAAATTTGAGCCGCAAACCTAACCTCAAACAAGAACGTGCATTTAAATTCAAAACACATTTCCACAAAACGGAACAAAAATACCATGGCAAAGTGCCTTATTTGTGCGGCAGATGAAGATAAAACGCTGCTTTATACCTGCGACTGCTGCACCCAGAAGATATGCAGTAAATGTGCAGATCTTACGAGCTCCGAAGACAAGGTAATGGAACTGAAAAAAAACAGAAAAATGAAGTTCTATTGCCAGACCTGTAATAATCCAATCCTTTTCTTAATGGAGGAGCTGAAGATGCTTCGCGGCGAAATAAGATCCATGCATGAAAAACTGACCTGTTGCTTAAAACAAGGTAGCAAGGCTACCACTGTCGATCCAGTCATCACCATCAAACAGGCAGAAATAAGTGTGGAAAGCAGTAAGATGCAAAGAAAACCTGAAAAGAACCAATATAAAAAGGTAACGTCTCCAAAAAACAATTCAAGAGGTCAAGAAAACAACCAAACAAGTGACCATGAAATTAAACAGCGGGAAATCATGAATGACATTATAAATCTAGCACAGGATGACTCTGAAAAGAATCTGAAGGTTCCAAATGTTCTACCTCAAAACACCTCGCCAAAAAAACACACGTTACAGAATGCACCAAGGAAAAGTAGCACTACACTAGGCTCTAATACTAACATATTAGGAATATCAGCAGTAGAGAGCCGTAGAAGTATTTTCATCTCGAGACTCAGTCCAAACACAACAGTTCCCCAATTAAAAAATCATTTGGAAGAAAACCAAATAAAACACATAATGCTGGAAAAACTAACAACAAAATCAACCGATATAGCCGCTTTTAAAGTTCAGGTGAGCTTCTCGGATATGAAGAAAATTTACAATCCAGAAATATGGCCAAAATATACCATCCTGAGACCATATCGAGCTCCAAAAGTAAATCCCGATAAGAATTTTCCCATCATCATCAGGACCCAGGACCATGGATTGGTAAAGGGAACAACGTCCAATTAAAGGTGTTTTATATTAATATAAGATCAATTAGGAATAAGTTGGGTGAATTGGAATCATTCTTACAAAGGTACCAAAACAGTTTTGATATAATTTGTCTTAGTGAACATTTCTTAACCAAAAATGAAATAGATTTTCTTAAGATTGACGACTACAATTTAGCCTCTTTTTTTTGTAGGGAAAATACTAGCCATGGTGGTACTATTATTCTTAATAAGCCTAGTTTAAACTGTAGAAATAGGGAAGATATTGCAAGCCTCTCTATTGAAAACCATTGTGAAATCTCGGCAATTCAAATTAAAACTTTAAATTTTATTATTATTACAATCTATAGGCCACCTAGTGGCAATTTTGATATATTTATGAATGCCATGGAGACTATTCTTTCAGATCTGGTAGATCTCGAAACACACATAATCATTAATGGTGACTTCAACATACACTTTAACTCCAACGATAGAAAAAATAATGAACTGCTAAATCTTATGCAATGCTTCGGGTTTGTTCAGCAAATCTTTAACAAAACCACACATTTAAATACTTTGGACAATATATTTATAAATTTTAATGACACTTTACATTTTAAAACAGAGACCATCGATCCTCATCTCTCTGATCATTACGCGACGAATATCTTTGTCAATTTGGACAGGGGTGACTCCGTGTCAAGGCCTATAACACAAAGACCGATCACCGACCGTGGTAAGTTCCTAATGCATAGTCTCTTGGAAGAACAAAATTGGAACTTTATTCATAGCACAGATATTTCCTTGGAGTGTAAATATGATATCTTTATGCAAGTGTTGCTGGATGCCATGAAAGTGGCTTTTCCAATAGTAAAAAAAGTCTACAATAACAAAAGTAATTCCATTCAGTGGTTCAATAAAGAAATTCGTCAAATGCGTGACACGCTCCAATTAATTAACGAATCATATGCCAATAGACCTTCACCGTCAATGCATGAATACAAAAACCAGTACAGACAGCACTATAGAAAAACTATAAATAAAGCTAAACAAAATGCATGTTCAAATTTTATAGCAAAGTCTGATAATATTGCTAGGTCCTCCTGGCAGGCTATTAACTTCTACAGAGGCAGGACACCTGCAAAACACACAGACTGTGAATTAACTGCTGAAGACTTCAATAAATTTTTCTCAAACATTGCTGACCATATTATCTCTCAACTACCAAATCTTTCCTCAGGAAACAACTTCATCTATCTTTTTCCTTTCAGGAAGTCAGCTATAATCATGTTAGGGATGTCATAGATAACTTAAAAAACAAAAAAAGCAAAGATATATATGACATGAACATAGAACTAATCAAATACTTAAAAAATATTCTCATATATCCAATTACCAATCTGATAAACCTTAGTTTAAAAGAGGGTGTTTATCCCAAATGCTTTAAAATTACAAAAGTAATCCCCTTATTAAAAAAGGGCGATTTTAATGATTTAAATAACTATCGACCGATATCTCTCATGCCAATCATATCGAAAATTTTTGAGTCAATTATGAAAGAACAACTCTATCATTATTTTGAATCAAACAAATTGTTCTCTGATAGCCAGTTTGGATTCCGGACTAACCGATCAACTTCGCTAGCTGTGCTGAAGGTGCTCGAGGCGGCAGTGGAGGCCTTTGAAAATGGACACTTTATGGATGCCGTTTTCTGCGACCTTTCAAAGGCCTTTGACTGTGTGTCTCATAGCATACTATTAGAGAAAATGAGCCTTTATAGGATCAATGGAAGTAGCCTAGAACTACTAAAGAGTTATCTGAGTGACCGAACTCAAATGACATTCTTTACTGAACTATCCTCGAGTGCCTCCATTAAGCATGGAGTTCCCCAAGGCTCCTTAATATCCCCTCTACTCTTCTTAATTTACATAAATGATATCAGTAGCTCTGTTCCTGATGGGGACGTTTGCTTATTTGCCGATGACACTACATATTATCAACATGACGAAAGTTTCCAAAACCTTATTAAAAAAAGAATTGAATCCTTAATAAACCTGGAAAAATGGTTTAATTGCAACAAACTATGTTTAAATCAAGATAAAACCTCCAAGATTATATTCACTTTAAGGCATCTTCAAGAGGATACTTCAAATCCCCAAGAGGTAAAGTTTTTGGGTGTCTACTTGGACCCTTCACTTACCTTTGAAAACCATACAAAACACCTTGCAGACCGGCTTTGCAAGGGTGTTTTCTTATTAAAAAATCTTAAAGGCATAGTACCAACATCAGTAATGCTTCAAGCATATCACGGACTTTTCCACAGCCTGATTAGTTATGCAATCCTGGTGTGGGGTCACTCCTGTCATGTTGGCAGAATTTTTGGGTTGCAGCGGAGGGCTCTGAGGGTCATGGCTGGTTTGGAATACCGAGCGGATGTTAGGCAGACTTTTGTTGATCTGAAGATTATGACTACTCCGTCTCAATACATATACCAATGTTTACTACACGCACACAAAAATATTAACGATCTTCAAAAAAATAATGACCTGCACTTGCACGATACGAGGCTTGCAAACGATCTTAGAATCCCCTACTTTAGGTTGAGTAAATCAAGAATCTCATCAAACTATTATTCTTTAAAATTTTTCAATAAGCTACCAATTAGTCTTCAACAAATGCCCTTCATAAAATTTAAAAATAGTATCAAAGAATTTCTATTAACTAAAGCATTCTATAATGTGGATGAATTTCTTGAGTTTAGGTTTTAAATATCATTAAGTAACTGATCTCAATTCCTACCCGAAATTTTTACTTTTTAAAGTTTTATCTTAAATGTAATTAATGTGTGTTATAACGTCTGAAATTTTAAATGTTAAATTTAAACTGTGCATAATGTGCTCTATAATATGTATTGTTTATTGTATAATGAATGTATTTAAATGTTTTTTACATGTTTTCTACATATCTTAAGTTTATTTTAATTATTAAGATTGACGTGTGTAAAAATTTTAATTTTGTGACACAAATACTTGAATAAATAAATAAATAAAAAGAATTTTTTATTTTTATTTTTATTAGCATTTGTTAGCAGGCTCTTAGATGTTTTCTTTACATACATTTGTATCTGACAATTTTTTTTTCTGTTTTAGGAAAACAACTTACAGTTAAAATGATTTATTGATAAAGCCGAGGATAAAACGATATAATTCCAAAAAAATCAATATCATTGCATGTCAATACAATGACATGGTGAAAATAATGGGGAGACTAATGTCAGGTTGCATAAAGAATTTTCATAATAAATAACTAACCAGCCACTTTGACGGTGGCATACATGATATTGGCAGAAAAACTTTTTTCACAATCATATAGATCTGGTTGGCAAGTTTGATTGTGAGTAAATTATGCCTACCAATGTCATTTATGTCAGAGTCAAAGTTGCTGGTTAGTTAATTGTTGTTAAAAATCTTTGTGCAACCAAATATATAAGTTTTAAATACACTAATTTGATTTTCAAAACCCATATATCTTCATCAAAATTCAATCCATTCCATTTTCACTTCAATGGGTAGGCTGTCTTTTGGACCACTTAGTACAATGTGTGTTACTTCACTTTATGTCTTTTTTATACAGCGTGATCGTTAATAGTCATAGTCAAAAAAAAAAATTTGAAATTTGTTTATTAAAAAAAATTATTTCCAAAAATCGTTATTTTTTTAGAACCATTTATGAAAAGGAAAGACCTATCGTCGTGACAAAAAAAAGGCATTTATGGACTAATAAATTACTAATTTGGGAAGCACAAGGAAGCATGTTTATAGAATATGTTGTCGACATTCAGAGACGAGCCGCCTTAAGGCGAACGTCTAGGAGTAGGGATACAATTTCCTACTAAAACGATAGTACAGTGCGCACAAGCCCTCTGTCTATTACTCCATTTTAACTTAGTATGTCGAATCTGTGATATTATGTAGTGTGAATAAATTTATATACCGAATAAACTGTGTCTACTTTCAACAATAAACCACCGGTCACATCTAAGACATAACAGAATATATACTGACTTAAACACAGGACTAACGTTCTTGAAGAAGAATAAAACAGAAGGCTTCCTATTAGATAAGGACCCTCTTGTACTTAAGTTCAAAAGTCATAATTGTGAAAGTTCGAGTAATATTTATTTATAAAGATTTTAGTAGAGTCATCGAACAAATATATTTTTTTAAATAGTACTTAGTTATATACAATTGCAACTCAAGCAAACTTAATTTTAATCCTGATTTCTTCATATATAACAAATATAGGGTGTATTTAACATAAGAAATGTACTGTAAACCTAAAACTGAAATATATTTGATTTGTATACATAGATTAATTATTATTTAATTGTCTAAATAAACTTACCTATTTTGAAAAATGAGAAAAAGTATAATGTAAGAATAAAGTATTGTTTCAGTTTGATTTCTATCAATAAAGAATTTTCATTTTTTAAAAATAACTATGCTAGAGAGACTGCTAAGTGTAAATAAAAACATAGTCTTATAGTTTTAATCATGTTTTAATATATTAGTACACAAACACATTGGATTGTAAGTATTGACGTTCATACATTTATTAGTTGACTATACTTATAAAGAATATTTTATTTTTCCCATATTTGTTAACCATGCTCCCTAGGAATACTTTTTTCTCAAAAGTATTAAGCCGTAATGCTTATACGTATCTAGATATTTTAAAATAAACCATAGAGTATAAAATATTACTAACCTAATTAATTCCTGTAAAATAGAAAATGGTCTAAAAAAACTCACAAATTATTATTATTTAGCAATAGTAAGAGGTAGAACCGATGAGACTATTCTGTTATCACATGTAAATATCACAGTGTGTAAAGGACGCATGAGCTGTTCCATTGTTTATTGTCTCTGTCAAGTCTATTCTTAAATTGGTTTATTGGGGTTGCATTGACTGTGTCTTCACTTAGTCGATTCCAGTTGTACACTACACAGTTCGAGAGGAAGTTTCTTTGTAGAAGTTTGGCACATCTCTCCTTTGATAACTTCTTATTAATCCACTATATTTTTGTTAATTCAAGCAACACATAAATACATACTTATGTTAGGGAAAGTGCATTCGATGCATTTTTCTGATATTCTTGACTAAAATATTGTTTTTAACAAACTTAGTTGGGTTTAAACATAACATGGCTGTGAAATTAAAATGGAGTAATCTTTCTCTTATAAAACTGTCCAATTAAGTTGTGTAGTAGAAACAGCTTTTCTTTGGAGTATTACATAGGTATATAAAGGTTTTAATTCTGCTTTCATCATAACATAGAGGTGTCCAATTTATATTAATTCTCGCACTAAAATCACTTCTTCAATGAAATTTAGGTATATATAAAGTTTTCATTCTTCTGCTCTCGCCATAAAGGGTAGGTTTCCAGTCTCTTTATCAGCTTATTAAAAACCAAAACATTATTTTGCCACTCAAAGCAAAGAAGTTTTATTTATCCATAACTGGAACATAGCAAACATTTAGGTATTTTCGACTTAAATTTAATAAACTGACCGGTCAAAGGGCATAGATAACTAAACACATAATCCACAAATGTTTTTAACTATAATTTTCACTCAAATGTACGAATACCACCGAAGAAAGGTTTTAATTACAGCAAAATAAAAAATAAACAAATCTGACAGAATTGTCACTTTTTGAAATGTACCCTAACCTCACTTCTCTAAAGTGTCAAGTAAAATTTAACGCGTGTTTAATGGGTTTCTGTCATCTTTCTCAAGTTAAAGTGATATGACCATAGAACAGCTTCTTCCGCGGCCAACGTGTTTGCATTTCTTGTTCAGCCTCTCTCAACGTCAGATCCTTTAAAATTACCATAATTTCTTAATTGTTGCGCCGTCTATAAAAATGTTCCTTCAGCTGGTGGCACCCGGTTTGGAAATGTTTCAATGTACAAAAGCCGTGCTTGTCTCGCATTTTGATTTTCTTCCCCGTAACAAAACAATATCAGTTAGTTCACCAGCCGTTCTTGGCATTTTAAAGTCAACTAATAAATTTACTTCAAAAAACAACCCAAAAAAGGATTTTTGCGCGAATTTGATCGTTCTCATATATGATCTGCCGTGACGTGAAAATTTTTTTAAATCGTAACAGATTAGCTTAAAAACCGTAACAGATTGACTAAAATAATAACAACATTATATATTATCTCTTCTTCTAATTCAAAGAGTGACTTCTAAAAAAAAAGGTCAGCACCACAACAAACGCACAGGACGAACCCGCACACAAGTGATAACTAACAAACCACCAAAATAGGTCCTTTCTCCTTCTACCCAAAAAGAAATCACACCTCAAGAAAACGTAACAGATTGCTTTAAAGGAGTAATCCTTTAAAAACGTAACAGATTTGTTACATAACAGATCGGCAACACTGCTTCTTACTATCATAGTGCATTCTTTTATGTCTATGGTGCATTCCTAGCGCATTCACCAGAACCAATCAATCAAGTATTAAAACTATTATTTTAGTAAAGAGAAAATTATTAGCGCTGATTAACAAAGGTAAAATTGTTCATTCTATCAATAAAAGGTAAAATGTGTTTCGCGCCTACTAAAAAATTTCCCAAACTTAAAACAGACAGCAAGATTAAATGGTTTTGCAACGAATATTAGTTTAAATTTGGCGCCATTTGCAGTGATGTAAATTTTCGTTACTTTTAAGGACTTGGACCGTTTCGTTACTTTGGGTATTAGGACTCGTTACTTTATGTAAATCGTTACTTTTTAAAATAAAAAATATGGTTTTGATCCATTGCCAAATACTCATGTTTTGTAGTATAAATATATTAAATCTAGGTTATGTACTATTAATTCTCAAAGATGAGATTAAGAAACACATAAAAACATACAATATAACAACAAATAGGAATAGAACATAGCGTATTGATTAAAAAATAGATTTATTTGTTTTCAATTTACACAAAATATAAACACTTCGTTTCTGCTTTTGGGCATCTGATTCTAGGAATCGAAGCTCTATAATTTTATAATTTTCTAAATACCAGTGTGAGAAGTGAACTTGACTAAACACAATTTGTTAACATTATACAATCTAAGAAACAGAATACTCAATTTATATTATGTTTATAAAATAAGTGCCTGTTAAAATTAAAAAAGAAATATAAATTAAAAATACATAAGAATAAACATTGATTTCATCTCTCAATGGTAACTTCCAGTCCTGTATTTCCTCGACCCAACACGCAACATGGCTTCTCGACAACAAATTAACCAAATATTAATACGCCATCTCTCCAAAGTACATGCAAAACAACACTCCATCGGCCGCCTGACGAGGTAAAAACAAAATCTAGCTCGAAAAATAATTTTGATACGTTTTGTCTGTCATCTGTTATTCGCTATCAAGTCCACGAACGAAACCGCCCGCTGTAAAATTATGGGTAGAATAGTTAGTTAGATTTAATTTCATAGTAACGAAATGCCAAAAGTAACGAGTCTTTTATAACATTAAGACTCGTTACTTTTAGTGATCACATAGTAACGCTTACTTTGTAACGAGTCCTTATTTATTTTACATCACTGCATTTAAGTAGTTAATTGTAATAACAGTCTGACAGACACATGTACTTCAACCTTCAACGGGGTTATGATTTCGTCGGTGTTTCTTGGGTGACAGAATTTAATTGTCTTTAAAATAAATAAAAATATCTGCACTAAATAAATAAATCCGATAAAAGGGCTCGACAATCAGACCAGAGACGGAAATGCCGGCTTCTTTGTGTGTATTCATGTTTATTTGCGAAGGTTTTTTAATTTATTTTGGCCAATACCTAATTGACTTCAGCAAAAAAAAATCCGACTACGATCTGATATAATAAAACTAGTTCTTTTGCTTGTAATTTGGACTAAATTAAAACATTTTAATTTAACCCTTAACTAGGTATACCTACTATCGTGGATTATTTTAATAGCAGTGCTCAAATTTTTAAAGAACTTTCTATTTTAGGTAGGTAATCTCCTGAAAGGCCCCTCTATAACACGGTGAAAAGACTTACGAAAAATAAATTTATTTCTGAAAAAACAGCGCTTGGGGTGTCAAAATATCCCACGAAGTAGGTACCTAGTTTCGTTAGTATTTTTTAGTATTCGTAGGAAGATGTAAGATAGCAACAAATATAGGTATTGCGCACGTTAAACGCACTACTCACTAGCAATAACAATGCCTTTGCAACATGATTGTCAATTTTTTTTAAATATATAGTATATACATGTTGTTCTTTGTTTTGGGAAGTACCTACCTACCAAAGGAGAGGTAAAAAATGTGTTTTTAGTTTTGTTAAGGATTTTTTAAGCGGGGTTGCGTTTTGTTTTGTTATTTTTAGGAAATTTCCGTATACTTAATTTGTATTTTTGTAATAAATAAATTATTTTTTTATTTAAGTTGCTTGCTTGCTTTTTCGGCTTTTTTCCTCTTCGTTCGCTGTCAGGACCCGAGGGGACCTACAGCTTAACGTGTATTCCGAACCACGATCCTCGGTCATGCGACACCCCCGAAGGGCTATCAATTTAACCCTCGGTTTATTGCCATTATTGCATGACCTACCGATGGGGAAGTGTGTATCTTCTTCCGCACCGAGATTTCCGATCTTATCCGGCCTGGTTACCGGCGTGAATAGGGTGGGTTGGGAGCTGATACTTTTTACACTCTTCCCTGCATTCTTAAATCCACTGAATTTCGGACTTTTTTTTTATTGTACGTATGCCCCCTCCGGGAATCGAACCCGGGTCCCCACGGTCGGATACCAGTAACTCACCTCTGAGCCACTGCTGCGGTTTTATTTAAGTTGGCTGTAATTTTCTTATATCAAATATTATTATTATACCTACCCAGAATGAAAAAACATACAAAAAACAATTTTCACAAAAAACATATTGGGGTGCCGAAACACTCCACGATAGTAGTTACCTACGTAACTAAAAAAACACGATAGTAGTTAAGGGTTAAAATTATATTTGAGGCATTTTAAACAAATGCGGTGTTTGTTTTTCAAAATAAGTTACCTTCAATTTTAATAAATTTTACAGGGTGCTATAAAAGTGACTGTTTATTATTGTGTATACGGGTACAAAGCGGCAAAGGGCGCCAAGCACAAAAGGGGCGGGGAGAGCAAACGCCCCCCACTGCAGTTGAATTTCTTGAAACGTAAAAGAGAAAAGGTAATAAAGTGTTTAATTTAAAAATATAAATAAAATACCTTACCTAATATTAAAAATTTAAATAATTAATCGCCATATCAATCATATTTTACATGTAATAATTGAACTCATTTCTACCTATGTAAATTTCAAATATTCCGGCATCACGCTATCCGCCTGACATGCGCAGTGTGCCGGCAATAGGTTGGGATATAGACGCGAGTGTCGCACACTCACTATGTATATTGTTTTGCAAAATATCGATACCTTAGACAAGATCGATATAGTATAATATAGTCATTCCTAATAAGAACGTTTGGCAACCTAGCCTATTCCCACTTTCACATTGCTCATTGGTAGAAGGGTAATTTCATGAATTTGAATCGTAGGAAGGGTGGGGTCTAATGAAATTCGAAAATAAAGAAGTAGGGAAAAGCACTGTTGCTGAGTCCTCCAATTTATTAGTTAATCTACTGACTTAGTTTTCCATCTTGGCAAATGTACTGATTATTTTATGTATTAATAAATTAAATAAATAGATCACCAAGCAGTGGCGTAAATTACACCCATTTATTTAGGGGATCCAAAAAACCCAACTCCATCCACAATTTTTAATTTTCACGATTTATCTTTGACTTTTCATTGCTCTTTGAAGGGAAACATGATTTAATTTAATTAAACGTATCTTTATTGACAAAAATTTAAACTATAATTATGCAGGATTTTATTATCTCACCCATTCCTGATATCTTCAGGTGTTCTATAATTTTTACCAAGAAAGAATACAAATACAGACAGAACTAGGGCAGCTTCGGCACCTCACAAAGGGGAAGCCGAGAAGCGTGCCGGCGGTATTGCAACTTGCAACAAAGTATGGCCTTCTAGAATTTAAGGAGAGTGAGTGCGAAACTCTAAGGCCAAGACATAATTAAAAAATATGCATTAGGTGATAAGCACTAAGCAACAGAAATACATTTTGACACATACAAACAAATCAATCACGACACAATCAAGTTTTAAGCAACAAGCATTTATATTATTATTTTTTTTCCATCGACCGTGTATTTACATCCGATATTAACGTTCCCAAAATCATTCATTAATGACCCCTATTAATGCATGATTTTCTGTAAATGCACGATTTTGGTAATTAAAATTAAAGGCAACCATGCAAACAAATCAACAAAATAATAAAACGTCAATCCAAAACATCGTCCGCTGTCATTAGTATTTGTAGAATTGTGAAATCTGGATTGTAAAATAAAAGTTGTTAACTGTTTTGCTTCACTTTAGTAAAAAATACGGTCGACGAAAAAACATTGTAACCAACTCTTACATTAAAATGCGATTAATGATCTCGAACATTAACGCGTTCGCTACGCTCACGCGTTAAAATATTTCGATCATTAATCGCCATTATTAATGTACTTGTTGGTTAAATTACTATATTTCCTATTACCTGTTTCTTATTGTTGCATATTGCTAATTTTTTAATTGTGTCTCGGCCTATACAGGCCAGCTCATTGAAGAAGGGTGGGGGGAATTTTGACATTTACCACATAGATGACGTAGGTCGTGCCTGCTGCTACACATTCTTAAATAAACAAACCGATGTCACCGTCTTATGAATTAGGGAATCCAAACCACGTGATTCAATATGGCGGTTGGATGGCAAAAAGCATTGAGTCACCCGCTAAATGCCACCAGCAATATTATTTTTAGGGTCACGTGTACCAATTACAAAGCGGTATTTGCCATCCAGCTGCCATTCTGACACATCGTTGGATTGCCTAATTGAAAAGCAAAACTAACCTCAAAATACATTTAATATGTCAACGCCTTGACGTCTTGTCATGATTTGACAAACCAAACTAACCTTGAAATACATTCTTGTCATGATTTGACAAACAAACTAACCTTAAATTATTTAGTTCTGGCCACTGAATTAGGCAATCCAATGATGTGTCCAAATGGCGGCTGGCTGGCAAATACTGCTTTGTAATTGGTGCACGTGACCATAAAAATAATGTTGGTGGTGGCATTTAACTGGTGACTCAATGATTTTTGCCATCCAACCGCCATATTGAATCACGTGGTTTGGATTCCCTAATTGAATATAAATTCTCGTCAAGACTACCTGACTGTCTAACTATTTACAAAGCGGAAGTTGTAGCAATCCACGACGCTGTTAAAACTGTTATCGATAAACACATTAATAACGCTATCATTCTTTCCGATTCGAAAAGCGCCATAACTAAGCTCAGTACTAATCTTTTTTCGGCCAAAACGGAACATTGGATACTATCTGCAAGACAGTTAATAAACATGGCTAATAAAAACGGTCATGATATCCGGCTTGCGCGGGTGCCAGGTCATGCCGGCATCCCGGGCAATACGGAGGCGGACACTCTGGCAAAAATTGGATAGTTTAAATTTCAATGTTTTAAAAGAGAGAACTATTAAAAACTATAAAGAAGCCTGGGGTTGGCAGTTACACAGAAAAAGCATGGCTATGCTAAAATACAATCGAAATTCCTTAACAAGAGGTGGTTTTCCAATATAAATTATAAAGATCGAAGACACATTACAACAATCATTAGAATGCGTACCGGTCATTGTCTAACCAACTCTCACCTCTACAGAATCAATATAAACGATAATCCCCTATGTGACTGTGGGGTTATAGATGACTTAAATCATATATTTGTTGAATGTCCTATATATGTAAAACCAAGTGTAGACTTGTATGAAAAACTGATTTTAAAAAAAAAATTTCACCCATATCGATGTCTGACATTCTGTCTGTGTCTGATGATGAAACGATTGAAATAATCATGCATTTTGTCAATATAAATAAGTTAAAAATATAAAAGCTCAACTATCTACCTCCCTTATTTCCCATGTAGTTTAGTGTACTTTTAGTATCCTGCTTCCATATGTTGTGCTACTAACAAATTCTCCTCTATAAACAAATAAAGAATAGTTAAAGTATAATAATTCCTGTTTTAAGCTATACAGATTAAGGAAACATCCAGAACTTAGAAAAAGTCCAGAGTTCCCTACATGGCTCAGAGCCAGACAGCTGGGGATCTCAAACGAAGCGAGCTGGCAATTGCCTAGTAGCAAAGCCAAGCCACGCCAAGACATGGAGTTCTCCACTCAACGTTAGCCCCCCATCTCAAGACGCCCCCGCACCGGGGAATTCGGTGTACGGTGTTTATAAATAAAAACGCTTCAAAGAGAACCCGAATTCGTACTATTCTTTGTTTTTGTTTGTGTACGGTGGCGATATTTTAGTTTTCGTAATGCGTCCAATTATTCTGTTTTTCGTGTTTATTGTTTTTTGCGGATTGTTCGCTTAAAAGAATTTTCTAAGGTGTGCACTTCTTAGAGTTAGCTAGGTATATGGTATATACCTAGCATAGTTTGCTGAGAACTAGGTCAACTAGGTACCTATACTATATTTACTGTATTTTATTTAATAAAATAAAATCAAAGTAGGCCGTCAGCTCGCTGTGAATTATTAAGTATATGCTTGCTTAGAGAAGCAAGGGTTTTTTGAAACGTTTTTTTTTTTAATGCAAAGTAATAAAAAAACGTTTCAATTTTGAGCATCTACTGATTTTTTGAACATCAATCTAGTGGTGAAAATTTATTTGACCTGGCAACACTGAGGAGAAGACTAGCAGTAGCCGATCTTCGGGAGTGCAAGTGGCGACTTGAGAGGGGTGTGGTGAAGTGGGGTGGGGTGAGGTGAAGTGGGCGGTGGATGGATTCTTTCGTTTTTATAATGGCGGCTCTGGTGTCTCTGCCAATAATAAACATTCCCTCGTGATTTAGAAAAATATGGGGATTTGAAAATATTTTGACATTTGGGTGGATAAACAGATCAAAGTATCAAACTGGATTTTAGTCGCCGTCGGCACTTGTTTTTCAAGTTTATTTTAATTTCTCAAGAGCTTAAGTCTCTTGTGCAGGTGCATGAGTCGATTTTTTTTGTTCTAGGTAGGTATCTGGTACCTATCTTTATTTCAAGGCATACCTGTACCTAGAAGTTTAGTGTTTTTAGTCTATATAAAAGTGTGTTTTTTAATATATTTTGTCACAATGTCATCTAATTCAAGCCAAAGTTCAACAAATAATATTTTGTGTTTACCGCATCGTCATCGGGCCAACATCTCCCAAAGATTAAACAAAGTGATCGAAGTAAATGGTGGCTATCAATTCATTCAGCAAAATGGCCAGCGGATCTTTGAACCTAGTGAAATGATATTCAATCCCCCTCCTAAGGGCTGTGAAATATTTATTGGAAACATTCCCAAATATATTTATGAAGACGAATTAATTCCTCTTTTTCAACAAGTTGGTCAAATCTACAAATTCAGACTGATGATGGATTTTAACCAAAGAAACAGAGGTTATGCATTTGCAACCTATTTTTTTACACATCATGCAAAGGGGGCCGTTGAAAGCTTTAACGGATACAAATTGGGCAATGGGACGGCCTTGGCCGTTTTTAAAAGTATCGACAACCGCCGTTTGTTTGTAGGATGCATTCCCAGAAATAAAACACATGACGATGTTCTGAAACTCTTCCAAGGTTATGTTGATGGACTTGTAGATGTGATAATGTATTCTAGTTGGCACAATCGAGCCGAAAATCGTGGATTTGCATTCTTGGAATTTGTATCCCATACCGCGGCATCTGTGGCCAGACGGCAATTACATCCAAGGAACTTATTGATGGAGGAGCGATCGCTGTACATTGATTGGGCAGATCCTCTTCCTGATGTAGATCCATTAGTGATGGAACAGGTAAAATATATTAAGTATAGATAGGTATAGGATCTCATCGGTCGGTTACAGAATAATGGGGGAGGGGGATTCTGCTTCAGTCCCGAGATTAGGGTTGCCACCCGCCTCGTCTACTAGCAACGTTATTTAGATCCCAGGAAATCGGTTTTGTAATGGAATTTCCGCGTGGTAAGGGGTATTTCACTATAAAATTTTTGAGGAGAAAGGACCACGGTATTGTCAAATGTAATATGAGATGCGTCAGTTAGAAGAGGGGAGTTTTTGTTTACCCTGGTTATAGCGTTATAGAGCGTGAGGAGGCGACCTTTTTTTTTAAAGTCATTTTTTTTTCTCGAATTCTCGAAATCGGGGAACAGCGTTCTCATGAGATGTTGGTATGGCAACTTCAAAATCGTATTTTTGAAGGAAGGTGATCGTTAACCTTATTTTTCTATTTATTTATTTATTTGAAGTAGATGTGACGTTTGTTTAGGTGAACAATTAGGCAATCCAACGATGTGTCAAAATGGTGGCTGGATGGCAAATACTGCTTTGTAATTGGTACATGTGACCATAAAAATAATATTGCTGGTGGCATTTAACGGATGACTCAATGCTTTTTGCCATCCAACCGCCATATTGAATCACGTGGTTTGGATTCCCTAATTTAGTTTTATTATTTGAATTATTGTTGATTCCGAGAAAATCACGTTTGAAATAGTATCGTTTAGCCGGATTTTGTTGGTTGGCAAAATTTCCCCATTATCGCCATGTTATGACGGGGGCCAATTTTAGAGTTTCGATTTTAGCAAGATAATTTTGGAAAACATAAAACCAAATACTAAAAACGGCCCCTATTTAATCTATAATAACCCACTTTACATATTCTGAGTATTTAATGCTAGTTTAATTTATGTAAGTTTTCTTCTTTATCCAAGACATACCTACTCTAGTATTATTATCAAATTTCAACAGTAAAGTGACTTGCGTTGCAATTTTAAACGACTGAAACATGATAAATGAGTTTTATTCCAGTAAGCGTACGCTCTTTATATAGTAGTCATTACTTATATTTTATGCAGTAACAGATACGTAAAATTCGTTACTTATAATGTGCAGAAGTCACATACTGACGTCCTTACAACCCTTATTTGGTTCACCAAATTGCGGCAAATTCGAGTTTTCTCGAAGTCAGATCGGCGTAAGTTTCCAACGTCAGGTTGGAAAATATACCGTCGGTACGACGTAAAAATGCTAGTTGGAAATCCAAATGATAATGAATAAATGTAGGTATAATTTAGTATTAAAATTTAATAAGAAAGCAATTTCAGTTGCATTTCTGCAATTTTTTGCAAATCTGTTGCATTTCCTAATAAGACCCAGTGACGATGTTATGTCGTGTATATACGATGAAATTTGATGGCTTACCAAAGAAGACGAGGATTTTGATTGTCCTGGAGGCTGTCAATAAATTTTTAAGACTGGCTACTTATAATTTATTTTAAATGTTTCATAACATTATACTTTTATTTAAATACATGCAATATATAATTAGGCTTTCATTTAAATAGGTTTTTTATTGATATAAAGAAGTGCATTTTAAAATAGGTTCAGAAGTTAAACATAACTAAGCATTTTTGTGTGGGCCTTATTAGGACTCGAGGTTCTTAATAAGGCCGGAATGAACATTTTCTAATTTTATTAAAAAATAAAATTGTTATTGATTTTAAATAGTTTAAACCAAAATGTTTAGTAATGTTTTTCACAAATAAGCATTTGAAAAAAAATTAAAAACGTTAATAAATACGTTAAGTGGATACGATCAATATTTCTAAATTATTCTTCACAGTTACGAGCTCCATGCGAAATTATATCTATATAAAACATTAGGTACATTCTCTTGAACCCAATCCTGTCCATGCTTATTGATGAATTTTTAAAAACTTTTTAAATTTGGACTCTACAGAAATTGAGGAACGTGAGAAAGTTGTTTTTTTTTTAAATTCCCAATATATTTTTTTTGATTTTCATTGGCTTAATATCTTTTTCTGCATAAAAATAACTTTTTCATACCCACATACAGGGTGATTCACGTTGAGTGGCCTATTAGATGATCTCGGAAACGAGTAAACTTATCTTTCTAAAAATTTGATAGCAGGCATAATTGGCTTTGAGCTTTTAAAACATTATATTTTGACGTTTTTATTACTTCCGGTTATACCGGAAGTTAATGTCAACTTTGCTTAAAGCGTAGAGAATTAAATTTCCTATCTAAATGCCTAATATGTTACAATTCACATTTTTAGTCGTTTTGGAATTATGAGCAATTTAAATTATATATATAAAGCTCAAAGTCAAACGAAAATCGCAGTCGAAGCCTTGTTTTCAAAAATAATGTCGCATTAACACAAACAGTAATTTTAAGATTTTTTATTTAAATTGTTCATAATTCCAAAACGACTAAAAATGTGGATATATATGTAGGGTGAATTCGCTAGTAGTCGGACAGTTTTCGCAAATCTGAACTTCATATTAATGTAAAATATTTATTTTTAGACTTATCCTGTGTGACTTTTCTTCACACCAGGGATTTATTATTTCATTTTATGCAGAGTATCACCAAAAACTTCTATTTTTATACCTATTATTTCTGAAAATAAATAAATAAAAAAGTGCTATTTTGCCAGTAGTCGGACAGGATTTGCTAGTAGTCGGCCAAGCATTACCCGGTCGTCGGACAGTCCACGATTGGTTATTCTCCGCCAGGACCGCAATTAATAGATTTTTAACACATTTATTTTTATAAAAACTTATACATTTTTAACATATCTATATTTTGTGATAAACAAAAAGAAATATCTTAGATATAATAAATGATAAAATTTTGTCAAAGTATAAATGTTCAAGAAACTCACATAAACGAACATATAGTTTTTACTTATAATCATCATATGATCAAATATTTACAAAAATCACAGGTGAAATCCAGTTTTGAGACTTCTTTATATTTTTTACCATTTTTGGCCTGGCCTATCATTTTTAAAAGAAGTTTTTAATTTCTCCGCCCTAACTATTTTCTGTTTTTTTATAGGAAACCCGCATTTTGCCAAATTTTGAATCCATTCGACTATTTTCGCCTCATGTGCCAATGTCAAAACTGGATCAGGTCCCATTTGCAACCGCGTACTTACAACCTTTCCTGAAATACGGTCCTGTACTGTTGACTTGGGAACTCCGTATTCTCTACATGTTTCCCTCAATTTTCCGCCTCGATGGCTTTTTTGAGGTTGTTTTCGTCGCATCGACGAAATCTACCTTTCCCCCTAGTGCTCATGCTTAAAACTGTAAAAATAATTAAAAAAGAAACATTTTACTTCGCAAAAAATAATGCTAAGGGATGCGACTGTCCGAATTTAAGGCAACGTCACATTAGATCTTTGCCAGTAGTCGGACATATTTTGACGAATAATAACTTAATATTATTAAGAGACACTGTCCGTCCACTGGCGTCGGCTTCAAATATATATTTTTCATTCTTTAGGTAAAAAGAGACAAGCGATACCTTTGATGTACAGTTAAAAAAAAACAAATATATAAAAGCCTTAAGTTTCCAGTAGTCGGACACCTGTCCGACTACTGAGATTTGTAGATTTCCTTTATCCAGTAATCGTCCACCTATATTTAACCTTAAGATTTTAACAAATATCTGTTTAAATCTTGTTAAATGCCAATTTGGATGGTTTTTAATATATCTAACATCAACTATGTATATTATATTTGATTTAAATCACTTTTACTTCCCTTCAAAAATGACACCGCCCATTTGAAAAACCTTTAAAACGCACAGCACAAGTATGTTGATGATTTGGCGCGCTTTTCACGTTTCAATAGTACCAACAATGAAAAATAATAATATTCTTAACATTAGGGGAAATATGAAGCCACCGATTCCCACAAGATTTAGGGGAACCAAGATTTAAATTTTAAAGTTATTGCCGATTATAACCGTTTTGTCCGACTACTAGCGTTGTCCGGCTTACTGGCGAATTGACCCTATAGACATTTAGATATGAAATTGAATTCTCTACGCGTTAGTAAGCTAAAAAATAGGGTGTTCTATTTTCAAAAATTGACTTATGCACATTTATTAAAATGGAAACATTGGCACAATTTTAAGAACTCCCTGTATAAAAAACGTGAAACCTAAGTAATTTAAACTAAAGATCTATGTATTACTTAAAATCCCACAAAATTTAAAATGTTTACCTTTATTAGTTTCAGAGTTACTAAACTTTCTTCTCGGAGCGTTTTTACACAAAAAAATAATTTATAATTCATATCTCAAAAACGGTTAAAGATAGGAATAGATGATTATTAACAAAACTTATTTAGATTTTAATAAGGTATTCAAAATTGCTAAAATATACAGGGTGTTCTATTTGAAAAAGCAAAGTTGACATTAACTTCCGGTGTAACCGGAAGTAATAAAAACGTCAAAATATAAAGTTTTAAAAGCTCAAAGCCAATTATGCTTGCTATCAAATTTTTAGAAAGATAAGTTTACTCGTTTCCGAGATCTTCTAATAGGCCACTCAATGTGAATCACCCTGTATAGGTACTACCTTTCCATTTGTGGAAACGGAAATTAAAAATATTATAATTCAGAAAAAACCGCAACTTAATATGGGAAATTTTACCGCGTTTGGAATCACTTAAAAACACCGAAAACAGTGTTCTCCCGTATCCTATCACTAAATAACCCTTCTCCCACGATTTCACAAGTGTAGTAACCATTAGTAACATCCCAGCCCCAAATAAGTCAAGTAGCTTCCGATCAATGGCCGACGTTTCCTTTCTTGCGTGGCCACCAGTCGATTTTATTAACAGGAGAAAAAAGGGTTTATTTTATCCATTTCATCGAACGACGGTGCCAGACGTACCATAATTATGGATTTGTACCATAATTCGTCGCTGGAAAGACAACTATTTTTTATTAGAGAATTTATTTTTCAGGAGAAGCAGTTACAATTTAAGTTTATGCCTCGGTTTATGCTCTAATGAGTACTAACTATATCCCGTTTGCTATAATGCATTGGACAAAGGTTTAAGTTGTTTACTAGATTAGATAGTTCATATAAAAAGTTACATTTATGCAAAAAAAGTAGAACCTATTAAAATATACACTTCTGAAAAAGTTACGCCTGTTTGCCTATCAATTTTTCTCTATTCTATAATAATTGATCGACTTACAACTACTAAAATAATAAACGTTATTTAGCTTAATACTTACGTATTACTTCCAACAACTTAAAAGACATTATTTTTACTATGGGAAATATTAGTGCTCCGGTAGCTTTCTTATCAAAGTGTTGCCTTTGTATAGGGCCATAAAGTGTACCAATATGAACGGGCCTACTCTGAGGCTAGAGATTGCATTTTTTTAAATTTCTTAAAATCCCCCCCCCCCCCCCCTCGCCCTTTTATAATTACTACATTACATGGAATGGACCATTGTGGTTTAATTTTACGATAGCATTGTTGAACAAGTAGATATTTTATGTTGTTATTATTTTCTCTCTCTAGGGCGTGTGAAATAAAGTAAAAAATACAGATGTAAGTATAATAAAAATGAAATATATATACTTATTTTTAAATAAATGCCATCATTTGATCGGTAAAGACTTGGTGGCACTGGAAAACTTTTTTTTAGAAGTCACTTTTCCTCGACGTGAAGTTGGGTTTGTTGTGAATGTATTAGAATAAACCCCTTCCAGAAGAAATTTCTTGGTGCGCCACTGATGGGTACCACAAAAAAGATAACACACATGAAAATCGGAAAATCTTTCGTCGTCATTTCTTTTTTTTTATTTACAAAATGCTAGACTATAAAACAACTGGCAACGCTACGTATAACGATAGCCATCCCCTATTATTCTTTTGTGATCGATTTGGGGATGTGATCGATCGTTCTCTTATAACTGGAGAATTAGGCCCCTGCCCGTGCCCACCCGTCCCATCCTGGCGCCGCCGCTGAGTAAAGTCCATCCCAAAATATCTTGTGTCTTGATTTTTCCCCTAATAAATCATTTATATAAACATACCCATTGTCACTGCAGAATTAGGTGTTTAAATGTTATCATTATTACCTACCTGGCTACCCAGGGGTGGAACAGATAAAAAGGGTCGGTCGGTGTTATACGGTAATTTTAGGTAAAAATAATATAAATAATGTTATTTGCAATAAAACTCAAGTTAAAAATAAATCACTTCTTTACATTTACCTGAAGTCCATCTCGGACGCCTAGAGTAAAATACGTACCTAGAAGGGACCCATTTTATTACCTGGAACGGATTATTGAGTTAAATAAAAGCAAAAGCCAAGACGATATACTTTGGGATATACTTTACCTACTAGTAGTACGTAGGTATAAAAGAGGCCATCGAAAATTCATTTATAACAAGGTTGCCGACATCAAACAGCTATTCTACACGAAATTCGGTTTTACTGATTGAAGAGCCTTAAACGATTAAAACGTAATTTTTTCGACGATCGTGTATAAATTTCTGTATTCAGACATCCGACAAAAAATATTACATATAGTACCTAGGTATGGGTGAAGATATGGATAAAGAAATTTCTACCTGAGCGCTGAGAAAATATAGGTATCTTTTTTTGGCTTTTCGATTAGGTACCTAGTAAAACAGAATTGCGTGTAAAATAACCAATTTTATTAACTTGTAAGGCCAGGTGGCCTCGTAGATACCGTTGTTTTATGTCGGCAACCCTTTCATAAATGAAGTTGCGATGGTCTCTTTTAGTGGCGTAGCCAGAATTTTTAGTTCGGGGGGCCCAAATGGGTAGGGAAAGCGACGAACCAGCGTCGCAGGCAAATCGCCGAAGGCAAAATTTTTCTTGGGTGCCACGCCCAAAAAAAAAACTTTTTTGGACAATCAAAAAAAATTTCAAAATAAAAAAATACATATATAGGTATTTAAAGAAACTTGTAGTGAGTTATACAAATACACTAATATAATATAAAACAGATAATATATACAGGTCATGCAATGTAGCTTGAGCCCTGAGAATGCGCAGATGATAGAAAAGGAGGGCCGGTGTACGACAGAGATACCTAATACCGAATTTTAGTAAAGTACAGTCCGCGTAGAAAGTAAAAGTGGGATTTGATTGATAAAGCCGTAGTGACTACTAATCTTGTTTGCTAATTGGACCCTGTTATGCAAAAATCAACCAACCAACAAAATTATTTTTATAATAATTTGAATTATCGGAAATTTTTTCATAACTAAAACTTAACTATTCAATACCTATGTAAATTATGTTGTATTGTGTGCTTGATACAGGCTGTTTTACGCCTTCGTCTGTTTCATCGCTCCAAGCTTTTTGGTGTGTATGTGATAAATGTATATACGTTTTATCCATATAAACAATTGGCCGTCCTTTTGCACGGAAAACTCCCATTTTCTTTAAAAATTGGATGCGGAGATGCCTTACGTCAGGTTTCTCCATTAAAATTTTTCTATTCGTTTTGATTTTTCTTCAACGAAATCCAATTTTTCTTATTTATTTTCTTAAACTGTTTAGGCATCCCTGGTAATTGGTATTATTTTGAAATTTTTTATGAATTTTTGCTAGAGTTGGCACTTGTTTTTCTGTTATATGATAATAGTTAATTGTTCTGCGTAAAATACCTTGAAAAGCAATGTCCAAGACTATTTTGCATTTTCTGTTTTCACGCTTTTTGTTTGGCGTGGAAAAAGATTTAACTGCTCCGGATTCGATATTTTT
Organism: Polydrusus cervinus; assembly: GCA_935413205.1. Lineage (NCBI taxonomy): Eukaryota > Metazoa > Arthropoda > Insecta > Coleoptera > Curculionidae > Polydrusus > Polydrusus cervinus. Next base: position 12,842,319 of record OW284518.1, read on the forward strand.
GGATTCCTGCTTAATTCGTTTAATTGCGCTTAGACTAATCTTTGTAGCGGCTGAAACACGTTCGTAAATCTTTCTGAAGTCAATTGCTGGTCTTCCTGTATCTGCCTCTTGTTGCATAAATTGTATTAAATTATAAACTATTTCACGGCTTTGACCGCTTAATACTCGATTTAAAACTTTACTTTTAAAAGGCATTATTACAAATAAATACAGTAATAACTTTTTTTCCAATGAACGTCCTACTTTTCTGACAGATTGTACAGAAGTGTGCGTTTCAAAGATCATCAGATTAATGAGCTCTCGGCTAGCTCCTCCCATCTGTTTACTGCGCACTCAAAAGTCAGAGCTCAAGCTATATTGCACGAGCTGTACCTACTTGTTAAACAAAAACTTCTTCATGAAATAGGCATAATTGAGCAAAATAATATTAAAGATAAGGTACATTTTTTATTTATTGAAAAAAAAAAATTAACCATAAACTTTAAAAAAGCACAACATATATTTTTGCCTAAAACTAAACCATAATTCGTCGCCTTTTTTGACAAAATATATTGATTAGGTACTTCATATTATATCAATGTAGATTTTTTGATGAATACTTATTAAAGCTAAACTTGTTGTAAAGGTACGTTCTTCGCCTGAATGGTTTCTCAGATATGTTTTTAATCTTTTTAAACTTTTTAAAGTGGAAAAACTTCTTTGTGCTGAAGCTGTAGTTACTGGGAGGATGATTTATTATTTGGCGCGTTATTGATGCCGTCAAAAAAATTTTATGTTGCCTAATTATATTTTATATCTTCTTTTTTTCTGGATTTCTGCCCCCCCCCCCCCCCTGGCTACGCGTATCCAGTGAGTTTTAAGTGAAATAAAATTTTGTACCTACCCCCGCCATTTCAAAAAGCATGTAAAAATGCATTATTATAGACCACTCAAACGACAAAACCCTCATTGTTTTAAGAAAATTGTGGGCATGTTTAAGTTGAATAGGGTATAGAATTTCCAAAGTCAATTGACTTACCTACCTACATAAAAAAAAAAGATATTGACTAAACTGAAGGCAGCAATATTGACCTGATTGACCAGCCGTAAATAAAATGCATAGTTGATAATAATCCCTCATCCATACTATAAAGATTTGGAATAGTACGCCGGCCGGCACCTGCCATCGCCATCAGGTCTTTGATGTGACCAGTCAAGCTAATTCGTTTTTAATTTATGTCAATTGACTTTGAAAATTCTATACCTACCTACATAAAGCAAAATTTAACATAACAACTCGTAATGATAGATAAAAAACGGTTTTTAAATAACAATCGTATTTGTCTATCCAACGATGTGTCAAAATGGCGGCTGGATGGCAAATACTGCTTTGTAATTGGTACACGTGACCATAAAAATAATGTTGCTGGTGGCACTTAACGGGTGACTTAATGCTTTTTGCCATCCGACCGCCATATATTGAATCACGTGGTTTGGATTTCTTAATTCACTAAAGGGATATAAATTTAAAACTGTCCTAAATTGACATGTCTAGGTTTAAAATGACAAGTATCAGAATAAGTCAACCAAGTTTTATATTGTAAATATTTTTTCTGATTTTTTATATATTTATAAAGAAAAAAGTATTTTAGCACGTATTGTGTTCTTTAATAGAACTAAAATTGTATTTGCAACCACATCGTTGTCAAATTATTTATCGATAAAACGTTTTAATTATAAAAAATCAAATTAACACAATCGCGTAATATGGCAGATAAAATAATGCCATGGTGAAAGCGTGAGACTGTAGGTCTAAATATTTCGATGTTCTAAATTTTAAACCCCTTTAAAAAAAATGGTGTAAATTAAAAAAAAAATCTCACTCAATTTATTTAATAGAGGCATATTGATTCTTCAAAAATTCTGGATTAAGAGCAATAATAACCTACCTAATATGTCAATCAAGCTATATAGGATTTTAAAATTTTTTTCTTGCCATAATTTATTACCTACCCCATTTTAATATTTTTCATCGTTTTCTTTAAAAACAAAAACGCGTCTCTTTTAGCTTAATCTCAAGCCAGCAGATACAGTATCTTTTTGGATTTTTTTTTTGTGCCATTTTTTTTGGATATTTTTATTACTAATTTAATATAGGTAGGTACCCTATTTGGAATTTCATTGTTCGCCGTTTAAAAACAAACATGTTTAGTTGGTGCCGGTTTAGTATGCGGTCTACCTGCCCTGTGCGATCTACCTAACACCTATCTCCGGGTTATTATGGGGTCTACCTACCGTACCGTAATTATTCATAAAAGTTCACTTATCATTATTACTTTAGGCAAAGAAAATAATCCCGGCAATAACAAAGGGTGAGCCTGCTAATGACACTAATTTAAATTAGGTTGCTTACAACTTTCATATATAAAATGTATAAAAGAAAAGTCCATTTTCCAAACTGTTTAATATCACAGTGATTGTCAGGTGTATACCTACCAGAAACATGTTGTTTCGCGATTTTTATGTCAATATTGCCGCCTCCGAAGAAACTACTGTTGCATTTCTTTTGTCGGTCCTTGCACAAAATGTAGAAGCGAAATGCAAGAAAAAAGAAAAAGGGATCGTGGAGGCGAATTTAGACCAGTTTTCCGGTGTCTGAAAAAAACATTTATTTAGTTGTTTTTATAAGATAAGCTTGGGTAGACCGCATACTAAACCAGATAACCTTAGGTACACCATTTGTCGGGGGCTACGGTAGACCGCATACTAAACCGGCACCGTTAAGTTTACTAACTTAATGCCTGCAGGCACACTTTTTATTATTTGTTCATGCCATAATTTTAGCTATTTTATTACCCTATTTTGAATTTTATTGTTCTCCGTTTTCTGTTCACACGTCTCTGCTAGCTTGATCTCACTTCGACTTCAGTCAGCAGCCACTTCGATTTTTTCTTGTGCCATTTTTTTGGCAGAATAACCCATTTTTTTAACTTATCGAGACAGGTAGATGCCGGCTAAGCTCTTTGATATCGGCAAGCTTTATAAATGAATTTTCGATTGTCCCTTCTCTTCTATACCTACTTCGAAATCCCTGACAATAGCAATCTCTCTGTCTATGCATTGTGCTGAAAAAAAATTCCTAGTTCGAATCCTTAATTTAGCTAGGTAATGTATCCAAAAAACCTTTTGCAGATTTTGAATTATTATTACCCTATTTTAAATTTCATTGTTTGCATAAGTCTACCTGTCTACTTCGGCAACGTATGTGGGGACTTTCTAAAGTTTTGCTAGTTTAGCGTTCGGTCTTGGGTCTCTTTGCTCTCTATTATGTCTCGAACAGTCCTATAAGCATGCTCCCATGTTTCTGCTGATGTCAGTAGCTCTCTCATCATGTTAATAGGGTTAAATTGCATTCCTCTAGCTAGTTCAAAGATTCTTCTATTATCTTCCCATTGTTTGCATTCAAATAGTGTGTGGACTGTATCGTCGGTCTTACAGCAGTATGGGCAGTATGGATTTTCCGCTATTTTCCTATCAAAAAGATATTTTCTGAAGCAACCGTGTCCAGATAGGGCCTGAGTCAAGTAGTAGCCAACCTCACCGTGCTTTCTGTTTACCCATTCTTCTAGGTTCGGGATGGTCCATCTTCCTTTTGTGGTATTCTCCCAGTTTTGTTGCCCTGTTTCCATTAGATTTCTTCTAGCTTCAACTTTTGGAACCCCATTGACCCCCTCTTCTGAGCACCTGTTTTTAGATTATGTTTGTGACCGGTGTTACTGTATTTTGAGATTTTCTCCTCTTTCTTTTTTATTTAGAGTAGTTTTGTGTATATTTTTAGTGTTTTATCCGGTAATTTTTTAAAATGATGTCAGTACTATAAGATTTTAATATTTTTATTTACCTGATTATTATTCTAAACTTTTTTTTTTAAATATTTTTGTATCTGTAATTTTCTTTGAATCTCGTTCCTTGGAATGTTAGACTGGTTTGTTCAAGTTTTGTGTATATTTTTAGTGTTTTATCCTGTGATTTTTTAAAATGATGTCAGTACTATAAGATTTTAATATTTTTATTTACCTGATTATTATTCTAAACTATTTTTTTAAATATTTTTGTATCTGCAATTTTCTTTGTCTCTCGTTCCTTAGAATGTTAGACTAGTTTGTTCAAAAAAAAAGCCTATTTGTAAATTGTCTGTGATTGGACTATTGGATATTAAACTGAATTGGACTATTAGATATTAAGTGATAAGCTTTATCAATAGAGTTTTTCTTGAACAATAAAGCATATTATTATTATTATTATTATTATTATTATTATTATTATTATTATTATTATTATTATTATTATTATTATTATTATTATTATTATTATTATTATTATGTTTTCAGTGTTCCGTTTCTCAGCTTTTTGTTGGTAAGGCTGGTATTATTTACAGTACAGAGAAGAAATTCATCTTAACCTGTACTGTTTAGAAACTTCCGTACTATATGGCAAGTTTGGAGGATGACGCTTTTCTGAATAAGTTGGTATAAATAACCTGAAAGGCCCAGTTTTTCCAAGTTGGGCTTGAAATTTTTCGTCATAGCTCCCTCCACCGATATTATAATCGGAATTATGTCGATTTTATCTAGCTTCCATATATTTTTAATCTCTATAGCCAAATTCGAGTACTTGGTCTTCTTCTCCGATTCGGTTTTAGAGAGGTTGTGTGTTAGTGGGCAACCTATATCGATTATGAAAGCTTTCTTGGTGGTTTTTTCTATAAGAAGAATATCCGGTCGGTTGTGGTCTACTGTTCTATCCGTTATTATTGGCCTGTCCCAGTATAAGAGATATTCAGGGGATTCAAGGACTGGCTCGGGTGAGTATTGGTAGTATGGTGGGAGGTTTTCCCTTAGCCCTAGTTTATGGGCCAGTTCCTTGTGGATGATCTTAGCCACCTGATTATGTCTCCCCAGGTAAGCGTTGGGGGCCATAGCACCACACCCCGCCGTGATATGTTCTATCGTTTCTCCGGGGCAATTGCATTTTCTGCACACATCTTCCACATTTCTTTTCAAGATGACTTTTTCATAGTTTCGAGTTCGAATGACACGGTCTTGGATAGAGATTATAAAACCTTTTGTTTCAGCGTGAAGCTGCCTTTTCTCTAGCCAATTCAGTGACATTTCTCTATCTAAGAGTGGATTTTGGAGTGCAGTAGGGTATTTGCCGTGTAGGGCTTTTTCTTGCCAAGTTACAAGCTGTTGACTTGGCGGCGCGCGGATGATGTTAGGTAATCCGTTTTGCTTTAAGTTAAGGGCTGTATATCCAGCATCTGCTGCTACCACTTTTTTAAGAATTTCCCCATTCGATTCTTGGAAGTATTTTCTCATAGAGGTCTCTTGCGACTTGCACAAGTTATATATATTAATGAGACCTCTTCCTCCCTCCTTTGGTTTTTGGTAGATTCTTTCAAGTGCAGAGCGTGGGTGGTGGAATCTGAATTTTGTTAGCAGCCTGCGCGTAAGCCTATCTAGTTCGTGCAAATCCGTGTCTGAATACTTAAGGATTCCGAATGAGTAGGTAAGTATTGGTATTGCCCAGGTGTTGATGGCAGTAGTAAGGTTACCAGCATTCAGGTGAGTATTAAAAAGCTTTGTTAGTCTGCTTTTGTATTTGTTTTTAAACTCCCTTTTTAGGCTTGTATGGTTTATTTGTTGGTTTTGGGAGATGCCTAAGTATTTATATGTTTTGTCCTCATCTAGTATATCTATGCCTTCAAGCAGTCCACGATTTTGTTCAGTCTTTCCGCGTACGACATTCAAGATTGCGCACTTGTCTAAGCCAAACGACATTTTGATGTCATCGCTAAATGTCTTGGTTATTTGAATTAGTCACTGTAGGTGGGTTTTGCTTTCAGCGTAGAGTTTGATATCGTCCATAAATAGAAGGTGGTTTATTCTAAAATTCTCAGTTAAGTTGGGACGATATCCGTAGGATGTTGATTTTAGTAGTGAGGACAGTGGGTTCATGGCCAAAATGAACCAGAGGGGGCTTAAAGAGTCGCCTTGAAATATACCTTTTGATATATTTATATTGCCAAGCTTCTCTTGTCCAATATGGAGATTGGTATTCCATTGCTCCATTAGGGTGCCTAACATGTTGCGTATTAGGGGGTGTACTTTGTACATTTGCAATATCTTCTTTAGCCAGTCGTGAGGAACAGAATCGAATGCTTTACTATAATCTATGTAGCACATATTTAGATTTCGCCTTTTAACTTCTGTCTGTTTTATAATAACGGCATCGATTGTAAGCTGTTCCTTGCAACCCAAAGCTTTCCTAATACAGCCCTTTTGCTCATCAGCTACCAGGTTGTTGTTTATGCAGTGTGTGTATATTTTTGAATACATGACTGATGTTAAAAGTTTATACACCACTGACAGACAGGTGATCGGTCTGTAATTTTTTGGGTCGTTTACCTGCCCTTTTTTAAATAAAAGGAAGGTATTGCCACTGGCAAGATGAGCTGGGAAGTGCTCGGGGTTTAGGAGAGCCTTGCTAAAGCAGTTTGCGATAACAGGGTGTAGGGTGGTGAAAGTTTTGAGCCAGAAATTATGAATTTGGTCAGGTCCCGGTGATTTCCAGTTAGCCAAGTTCTTAGTGGCATCCCTTATATCATTGGATGTTACTTGCGGCTCAGGCATTTCTTGCAAAGTTTCAGCCTCGGCTTCAACTTTTTCGAGCCAGCTTGCTTTTTCGTCGAAATGGGACGCGTCGGACCAAATATTACTCCAAAATGCATTAAATTGGTCTTTATTTATGTCATTAGTTGGAGTAACGTCGTTTTCTTCTTGGCTCAATGTCCTATAGAAGGTTTTTTGGTTCCTGGTGAACTGTTGGTTTTGAACCTTCCTCTTTGTGGCTTTGTTGTATCGTCTTAGACGAGCTCCTTTAGCCTTAGATTTTTGTCTTGTATTGTCTCTTACGATTGTTAGCAACCGTTTTACATCGGGACTGTCTAAAGGAATGTTCTCTGCTTTCAGTATATCTTTAACCTTTTTAGCAACCTTGCTGCTAGAGTTTCCATTTAGATGTTCTCCAATTATATCACTTTGTGCTCGTAACTGACTGATTTGTTTTTCAAGTCTCATTTTCCAAGCGGCCACCGCTTGTTTCTTGGTTGTTTTCTTATCAGTTCTGAGATATAATGCCTGACCATTGAGTTCAATTACAGTTACTGCTGCTGCATATAACCCACTGTGTAATGCCTCGAGGTCCTCAGTTCTATTTAAGGACGTCCCTGCTGCTAGGTTTACTCTTGCTAGTATTTCGTGGGTTCCTTTCTTGAATCTTAGCTTAGGGATACTCGGTCTCAAGGTCGGGTCACTATTTTCAAATAAGGACAAATTTTCCAAATATTTTTGGTTCGTATTGTCCGTATCAGCCTGTATAGTTTGATCTTGTTCATGTATTACTTCCTGCTGTGCTGTTAGTTCTTCCGCATGCTGAAGGTTGTGCAACGTTCTGCCAACTTCACGCCGTATTTGATCTATTTCAGCTTGGGGTAGCAGGTGGTTAGCATATATAGCTCTTTGACGGCTCGCTACATTTTGTTCGGTCATTTTTAATTCCGGATGTAGTCTGGTTATTTCTCGGTGGAGTTTTATTCTCCAGCCAGGGCGGGGGTTATCTTCACAGTCGTTAATCAAGAGGAATGCTTTGATAAAGCTTCTATTCATGTCTCGACTCCACTTGATTCGACCGGTTTCTGTTCTTCTGGGTAGACCAGCGGCAGTTCTATCGACTCCAGGGTCGGGCTGCAAGCTAGTCTTCATTACGATGCTTTCCTCGCCGGTGTTATGTTCACTAATAGTTCGGTTGTCGGCAGGGGCTTGTCCTAGCATCCTGCCGTTAGTTACATTAGTACTAATCGAATTAGTGCCTCCCCCAGAATCCGTGAGGCTGACTGCTTGCGCAGCGTGGGATTGCAAACTTTCGTTTCCACCCACCTGGGGTATATCTTCTTCTAAATTCGATATCATATTTGTTAAAGTCCAAATTTACTCATTTCGTCAGAAATGGTTTGCATTTATACCTTCTGCCAGGTTACTGATACAGCCGCCCTTAACATAGGGAACAGACGCTGTTGAGAAACCGCCCCTAACATGGAGTCAGCCGTTTCTTCACTACATCAGTTCCTACGCCTACCTGCGGTAGCCAGTGACCAATGTAGGCCCCTTTAAGGCAAGGACCACCAACCTTTTAGCTGCCTTTTACGGCAGGCAGGTTCTACCCTGGGCCTAGATTCGTAAACCGGAACCCAGACGGCTTTATTATTATTATTATTATTATTATTATTATTATTATTATTATTATTATTATTATTATTATTATTATTATTATTATTATTATTATTATTATTATTATTATTATTATTATTTGCAGTATTTTCTTTTACCAGTAGGTGTATCGGTGACCCTACGATGACTTCAACTGCTTCAGTTGAAATGCTTCTGTAGGCGCTTCCGATTCTAATGAGATATTGTCTTTGAAGACTCAGTAACCTTTGCTTTGGTTTAGTTTTTTCCATCGCCGTGTGCCAGATGGGTGCACCGTAGAGTATTCGCGATTGTACTACGCTCGCTAATAACTTTCTTTTCGAAGCTCTTGGACCTTGTGTATTTGGCATGAGTGCACTTAGAGCTTTCATTGTCTTCTCTGCAAGTTGTTTCGTTCTTCTTGCTGCTGTCATTCGTCTTGACATCTCTTTGTTGTCCTGGTTTCTGTGACAGGTATTATAGGTAACAATACTGTCTTTAACACGTATTATTACTGTAACAATTATTAATCAATTTTGTGGAAATAGTCCATCTCTCAGTGGAGTGATATTATGAGTAGGAGAATAATACACACAGTCTGCTCCACTAGTTTATTGAAGGATCTCAAAGTGAGAATCCTAATGTCTTCGTACATGTTTCGAAGGTAAAAACCTTCATCATCAGCGAGTAAAATTAATTCAAGGATTTTACAAGACAAGAGACCCTCAACATTGCAAGATAAACTGCTTGAGGAACAGAAAAAGAAAAATTTAAATATAAAAATTTACATGATTTTTATGAAAAATTATATACAGTGTGTCCAAAAAAGTATGCAACATATATAAAAGTTTTTTATTACCGATTTCTCAGAAAATTTTATTTTTGATAAAAGTTGGTGCATGCCTTGAAACTATAAATTCATATTTCACATTTTACCCGTGGCTAATAGTAAGGGAGCAAATGCCATTTTTTCGAAATTTCATTAAGAGTAAAGTACCTTAGTTATTAGAAATACAGCAAAATTTTATGTGGAAATGTTATTGCAAATTAAAAACATAGCCCAAATACGAAATTTGAGTTACGTGTCTCAATTTTTATTTTTTTTTGATCTCTAATTATATGCATTTTTTTAAAGTAGGTTTTTGGACTTTAGCGTACTGGGTAAAAATGACAAATAAATTAGTAATTATTTTCAGTACTATGAATAGGGTTGAATTTTATTATAATTTAGTTTCGAAAAGAAGTTGGCTAAAATGTGTTTAAGTAGGCGTGCAACACGCTTATATCTAAACCGACCCGGTTCATTGAAAAGTTTTTAAAAGTTTGCAACTACTTAATGCATTTTTATTATAAACCCACGTTTAAGTTATTTGATAAATATATTAAAATTGCGTAAACGAAAAATCGACCAGAGGCGTACCGTTTAGGGGAAATTAGAGATTAGAAAAAATAAAATAAAAATTGAGACACGTAACTCAAATTTCGTATTTGGGCTATGTTTTTAATTTGCAATAACATTTCCATATAAAATTTTGCTGTATTTCTAATAACTAAGATACTTTACTCTTAATGCAATTTCGAAAAAATGGCATTTGCTCCCTTACTATTAGCCGCAGGTGAAATGTGAAATATGCATTTATAGTTTCAAGGCATGCACCAACTTTTATCAAGAATAAAATTTTCTGAGAAATCGGTAATAAAAAACTTTTACATATGTTGCATACTTTTTTGGACACACTGTATATTATTTTAAGAGTAAATTATGTACTCTTTTTAGTTAGGAAGTCTGAAAAGCAATCTTGACTTATCATTGATTTAAAATAGGCTACCCATTTCTTATGTGCTAACAGCTTCTTGAAATCAACGTTCTCTTTGTTAGTGTTCAGAAAACTTTTAAGATTTTGTAGTTGGTCAAAACAACAGCGCGTTTGCGAAATGTAAAAAGCCTGACAAAAGCCGGATACCGTTTATTTTGGCCAGACACGCAATCAAAAAGCCTAACTATGTCCAGCTTTATCCGGACGCCTGGCAACGCTAATGGGTTCATTTTTAAAGCACACAATAAAAATTAAACTAAGTAGGTACACACGTACAGACTACTGAAATAACTGAAAAATAAAAACAAAACTTTTTTATCACACAGTAAATCACGTAAAAACGATATCTATAACCGTAAGTTTCGCGAAGCCTCAAAATAAATACCGCAAAGGAATGCTAAAACAATTGTGCATAGGACTCACCTATTTTTAAATTGCCTTTCATCGAAATGTAAATTCTTACATGCTGGCGCGTGTCTGACGTCACGTAACCATAGCGACGGTAAAATCAAAGCCGCTTGACTGTATGATTGCTCTTCACTGCTGCGTTGAGCTCACCGCTGAGGTCGGCTGGGGCGCACCAAAATGCACGAGTGTTTATAAATTATTATCCATCGGAGTTTACCGTGGCCCTATTATACATAGCATTCGCATGAAGTTAATATTACTAATTCGAACATAATTATTTTTAAGGGCTAAGATGGTAGCTGTATTGGTAAGTACATTAATATTTAATATCAAAAAAATTTCCTCCTGGATTTTTTTTTCTTTTTGGTGAAGAGTCCTTTCACCTGACGAGCCGCCACTGGGCTGTGTGTAAAAAGTACATACCTACACAAAGCAAAATAAACTATTTCTTCATACGGCCACAGATCCACCCGTATTTTTCATATACATTTTTATTAAATTTTCTGGTATAAGTTTTTCCACGACTTGTGGTACTTCCATAATCGACGTTGGTACTGCTGGTAGTGATTTTCGCCGAGCATAATATATATTTTTCCTTACACATTCCAAGTCCCTTACGGTGAGAGCATTGGTATTGTTATCTTTCGCCAATGCTTTCCTCATTATTTTGGCTGATTTTTCTGTCAGGTCGCTTTCTGCTTTTCTTTTGCCGATTGATTAGACCAAGTTAATTCTCGACCAGATGAATCTCCGATGGTTTTTAAGCAGGCATTACACCCAGTTTTAATACAACTCCACTTGGTTTACCCCGAAGATAATTTTCGGTTTTCTACTTTTTATTTAAATTGGTTTAATACTAGTAGCATTTTACCTCGTTGACTGATAATTTCACTTAGCTCAGCAGAACCACTCAGCAATTTTTCTTAGATGTAACGCACTTTCCATTAACACTGATTAATATTCAAAATACAATTTGTGCAAGATTTGATAATTTTTATTATTATGTACTACCCATGCACCTATACCTACTACGTTAATCTCTTTACTTAATTATTATTATAAGTTAATTACCTACCATAAGTACCCAGAAGGGACATTTAATTAATCTTATCGAGCCGAGTTGAACACCTGTCAAAACTCATTTTACCTGATATAGGTATCCTTTTTTGAAACTGAGTTGGGCGACGCCATTAATTTTGTCCATGCGATGCGGCCTTCGATAATTGAAAATGTTTTAGATATAAAAATAAACAAACTTGCTTGGCTCAAATTTAAATTGGGGGGGGGGGAGAAAATTGCTCCCTGGTATGCCATATTTATCCATTTTCATTATGTCATTAACTTTTGCCATTGAGAGCGAACTTTTGCCAACGAGGGCGAACTTTTGCCATTGAGGGCGAACTTTTGCCATTGAGGGCGAACTTTTACCATTGAGGGCGAACTTTTGCCATTGAGAGCAAACCATTGCCATTGAGGGCGAACTTTTGCCATCGAGGGAGAACTTTTGCCATCGAGGGCAAACTTTTTTTTATCAAGGGGGAACTTTTGCCATCTAGGTCGAACCTTATCAATGTTGGAATTCGAATTGTTAAAAATTTTCCACACCAACCGTTCCTTCATATTGGTTCATATGGTTGGCTGGATCTCTGTAGCTTTTTACTCTCATCTGCAAAATATGACAAATAAAATGATATATTTTAATAAATAATATTAAACATTATATTTAAAACGTTTAGTACAATATCTGCTTTTAAAAAACGTATTCTCTATAACCGCCGTTCTATAAGACTGCCTCCTTTACATTTTCTATACTCAGGCCTATTCTAACATAACCTCTGGCATAATTTTTCGGTAATTGTTTGGTAGTTTTTAATTTTATTTTGTAAATATCTTAGTGTGGTCGTGGTCAGCAATTGTACCTTAAAACTTGCCGATTTTTCCTAATTTCTTTAATTTTTATTAGTGTTAAATTTGAAATATTTAATTGTTATACATTACAGGGCTTGTATACATGTTTTGTCCTGCCTTGTAGTTGGGTATGTGTATGTAATAACCTGTAAGGCATGTACCTAACTAAATAAATAAATAAACAAAACCAATGGGTTCCGTCAATATCCCATAAATAAGGTTCAACTATATCGCCGATGGCGGCCGATGCTGGTGTCTAGGGTTGCCACCTTTCTTACCAACGATTCCGGGAGTCTAATAACAAAAAAAAATTGAAGGTAAATTAGTCTATTTACATACAAAATTAACAAAAAAAATACATAAATAGATTATTCGGCCTAATAGTTAACAAAATTTTGCGCGCGGTATTCGCTCACCAAAAAAGGGACAAAAACGATTGCTTGGAGCTTCTATTTGTTGAAAAATGGACGGTGTTGTGTGGGTAATTTAATTCTTTTCAAACTAAACAAATACATACATTTACATGCAAAAAATTGTTAAAATAAAATTACAACTTATGGGTATTTACCTTTCCTTAGTGTATTAAATATAGCTCTCAGCAATTCTGCAACACAACACAACTAACTGAAACTTTGGCTAGTAAAACATTAAATTACTTCATTACTTTGCAAAAGGGTTTAAATCTTGTCTGCTTTCTGCACGAATAAAGAATTCCAACCAAATAAATTACATCTCTGGGGTTCTGCTCTGTAAAACAGCTAAACAACAACTAACAGTTGTCACTTGTCACAAAAATATCATAAATTAATATACATAAACACCCTTTGAAAACACACCGTATGCCGCACGACGGCGCGGCGCCGCGCCGATTGACGGTACCGGTGGACAAAGAGGCGGCATTTATATGACGAGAATTGAATAAATAATATTGAGGCTTATTTCACGGAAACGCTAGCGCTAGCTGTTCCTTCTATTAAAAAAACTAACGGGATATTTGATTATAATAATAAGTTAAAAATATTATAATAGTAAATTAAGGTATTAATTTTTGAGACAAAAAATAATTCATTAAATAAATGAAATTGTTAAAGAATGTAAATATTTCAGTGGGTGGACAAGAAAGGCCAGGGGGGGCAACAAGTAAGGCCAGGGGGGGCTAAGCCCCCCCTGAAACTGAAAATTAAGCTCCTTTCATCAGTAAACGCAGATTCACAACAGTGTAACAAAAGGTGTAAAAACTACTCTTTCAACACCACTTTCACACAAAACAAACAGTTCATAATTTGTGTAGTGACTAATTCAAGTTAAGTTAAAAAGTTATCAATTCGGTGAATTAGGATCTGCTATAGATCAATACTTTTAAGGACCTTGTTGTTTGAACCATATAATAAATGGTTATTTTTGTTTAAGCCTAGTGTATTTTATTTCAAGACAAAAAAAAGTCCGCTAATAACCAAAGTCTCCCACTAATGCATTTAAAAAATATAGTGTCGCTCAGACCGAGCGCGAGGCCCCTCTGAAAGTGGTTCGACCACTGGTTGAATTTACCGGTGTAAATAAGAATATACCTTTTTAAATGAGGATGTGCTGAAAAGCGGCACCTATTGACATTGACCAAAAGTTTTTATTTCAGGTGACTGTACTTTACGTGAAAAACTTGCCTTTTTATTTGAACAACAGCGAAGTTTATAGCATGTTTCAAAGTATGTTTGGATCCCGTCTGATAAAGAAAACTCACAAGATGTTAACTTTTTCGTTTGTGCATTGTTATAACAGAGCTTCCGCTGAATTTATAATGGAACACTTAACAGGTAATATAAGACTTTTAAATTTAAAACAAATTAGATAAAGGGCAGTCATAGGTGCCGAAACCACGGGGTTTTGGGAGCTTAAGAACATGAGTGGGCAGGGACGCCGCAAGCCCCTGGTCCTGACCTGGCTCTCGACTGCCCTACTCCTACTGTCCATGATACAACTATACAAGGTATGATATCAACAGGGTGCGCCGTGGATCGTGACGTCACATTGTGACGCATTTTCGAATTGAAAGCTCCAAATTATACGGCAAAGCGTAGTTTGCGTTATTAAAAGGCCATTTTATATGAAATTTTTAATAAATTTATTTCAAATCATATTAGCCTTAGAATTTCTACTGTGACTTAAATCTTGAAACATACTACATTTTATATAGATAGATGGATTATTGTCAAGATTTAAAACTTAATATACTTACCTTCCTTTTAACTTAAACTTGTAGATGTGATTATGTTGGAAGGAAAATTAAAGTATTTAGGAATTCGTTTCGAACAAAATTTCACATATAATTTAAACTCTAACTTAAACAACGGAGAATATCGCAATATGGCGGTTTTTAGGCACAAGTGACGTCACGAAAACCTGCACCTCATATATTCTTGTAGTTGTATCATGCCTACTGTCGGCTACTGTTACCTATATCATCAAAATGAGCATGTTATCTGTCTATCTGTGGTATGGCAAATGGTTTTAAACGTAATAAGGTAGGTTTTCTAAACATTTTAAATGCACAATACTCTTTATATTCGAATAAGTGAATTTCTTTTAAAAAACTTATCCTGAACAAACCCTTTTTTCTGTGCTTATCCTGTCGTATCGTGAATATCTAGAAAATCATGAGTGAACGAGTAAATTCCCACTTTTCTTTTTGGTTTTCTTTCATATTAACCAAACTGACAACCACCTCTTTCAATTTCGCTTTTCTCTATTTTTTTTTTAAATTTGATGTTTCATAAAACTATCCCTAAAATTAATGAATTAAAAAAGTAGCGAATCTTTATGAAAAGATAACTTATTTCTTTCGAGTCAGTGTAATGATTCGTTTTGCGAATGACTTTGCTATTATGGACGTCCATCATCATAAATATAATTATTTTGTTTTAGGTTTTTACCTTAATGGTACAATGTTGGAAATCGAGTGGGCTCGACCACGCGAATACAGCGCTCAGTTTCGTTCTACTCAGCCTCCTGATAATTTTTGCCTGTAAGTTAATTTTTGTTATTTACAAATCAATAATTATTTTCGTCCGCATAAATATTGGTAGCTCGCATGTATAATTACTTATCCTAACAGGGGAAGCTCGTCAACAAGTGCGCTTGTGCGCGCGCACTGCCTAAGAAAGTCAAGCACCAGCAAAAATAAAATTTATACTTATTTAAACAAATATTTAGGTAACTGAAATAAAGAACTTGTATAATATAACAATGGCGAAGGCGTAAGACTTTAAGCGCGACCGAGCGCGTGGACAGACTAACCGGCTGTGTGCTGTGGTGTGTATTCGTTCGGCGCTCTTATGGATGGATTTTCGTGCGATTTTCCTTATGCGGATTGATCGGGAATATTCGGTTAATCGCCCGATGCCGATGAGAGGGCGTCGTCGTGCGCTTTCTGAATACACACTTCAATAATTTAATATGATTGTTTTATGAGTTTATGACGCCATTGACGGCGTTGTGGATGTTTTTGTGTTGTTTTTAAGTTTGGAGTTTATTGACGGTATTGTGGATGTTTTTGTGTTGTTTTTAAATTAATAATGGCTAGTAATTCTGTAGAGGACATTATAAGTAAATTTTCGACATTCGATTTCCAAAGGAAAATTGACATAAAAAGGTTAGGAAGGCCTACGCCGGATTTAAAATTAAATCAAACTTGTAAAAAAAAAAAAGGCCGATCTTTTATTAGAAATTTTAATATTGACATTTACAAAAAACAAATGGATATGTGGGTGTAATATTAGAAACTCACTGTTTTGTTTCCCATGCTTATTATTTTATAATATAAACATGGACAAGAACTGGAGCTGTGTAGGCATTACAGATTTAAATCATTTACAGGAAAAAATAAATAAGCACTCAGTTGTCAAAATCTCATTTGCAGGCTAGTACGGAACGTGCGTTACTTGGAAAAGTAAACATTGCCCAACAGTTAAGCGCTTCCTACCGCCTAGGGATCGCTAAACATAATGAGAATGTAAGAAAAAATCGGCACATTTTAAGTAGAATTATAAGTTGCGTAAAGTTCTGTGGTGTATTTGAGTTGGCTCTTAGAGGCCACGATGAAACAGAAGATTCTTTAAATCGTGGAATTTTTAAAGAATTAATAAACTTCAGTGCTGAATTAGATAATGTTTTGAAAGAACATTTGGATAACTCAAGCGTTTTTAAAGGAACCTCAAAAACCATTCAAAACGATATTTTGGACGTATGTTGACAGTATGCAAAAATGAAATTTTAAAAGAGGTTGAAGGTGCGGATTTTTTGGCAATTCAGTGCGACGAGACTACAGATGTGAGTAATCACTGTCAAATGGCAATCATATTGCGATATGTTAAGGAGCACAGTATACGCGAACACTTCTGGACTTTTTTGCGAGTGCATGATAAAACAGCCAATGGTTTAGTGAATAGTATTCAGCAAGAAATAGATCCAATGTTAAAAAACAATAAAAATAAATTAATAGCGCAAGCGTACGATGGAGCCAACGTTATGAGTGGTGGCGTTCAAGCAAAAATGCGTGAAAAATATCCGTTTGCATATTTTGTTCAGTGCTATGCTCACCGGCTTAACTTAATAATGTAAAAAGCTGCTAGCCAGAATACGCAAGTTAGGGTATTTTTTAGCGACTTATCTGGTATCCAAGCATTTTTTTCGAACTCTTCGCACCGCAGTGATATGTTAGAGCAAATTGTTAAAGTTAGATTGCCCCTTGTTGCCCCTACTCGATGGAATTTTAATTCAAGAATAGTTAACACCGTTTACGAAAACAGGGATAATCTGATATTGTGTTTTCATGAAATTTCCGAAAAAAACGAAAAAACAATTACTAGTCGGGAAGCAAGCGCTTTAATAAGAACACTGGAAGATTCTCAGTTTATGTTTTGGTTGACGCTTTTTCATAAGATTTTTCCTTATGTTGATGTTCTCTACAATCAATTTCAATCCAGACATGCAGATGGCATTCAATTGCAAAAATCAATTTCAAATTTTGAAACATCTATATTAAGCATACGCCATGAAACTGATGCAATCGAACAAGAGTGGATAACTGAAAATATTGGTAAACGCAGGAGATTGGGCGACACTGATAAAAAAAAGCGTAACAGCCAAGGAAATTTGCGATGTAATAGTTACCCAACTGAAAAATAGGCTTTCATATAGAGGTCATTTGGAAGCAAATTACCTTCTTAAAAACACCTCTTACGAGTCTTTCAATAACAAGTTTCCAAATGATATTTTTAACAGGGTTACTAAGTTATATCCAATGCTTTCAAAGGAGCGATTAAAAACGGATTTGGAAGTATTCAAGAAATGATTTTTCTAAAATAAACAGTTCCACCAGTACCCTACAATTCATTTTAAAAAATTAATTGGAAAGCACTTTTTCAGAGCTTGTAAAATTATTGAAAATACTTATGACAACGCCAATGAACACCGCTGAACCTGAACGGTGTTTTTCCACTCTTAAAAGGCTTAAAACTTTTCTTCGAAATTCTATGACAAACGATAGACTAAATGCTTTGGCAATGATGTCAATAAATAAGGACTTAGTGCACGAGATACCGAATTTCGACGAAAAAGTGTTGGAAACATTTGTTGCGTTTAAAAACCGACGAATGGACTTTTTATTTAAAGACTAGAAACTTTTAGTGATAAGGTATGTATAAAGAAATGTTTTTTTAAAAATCTGTATACTATTTAGGTACCCATAATAGAACTATTAAAATTTTTAAAAAATAAAAAATAAATTTGGTGCTAAAACAAAGAAAATTTAAATCCCATTTAAAAACTGCGTTTTTTTTATTTTTTTGGATAAAAAGCACAAAGAAAATCGATACAAAGGTGAAAAGGGGCGTGGCACCTCGAAAATTTTTCGCCTGCGGCGCTTTTTTGCCTGCTGCGCACACCCTACGATAAATATCACGAGCCGCCACTGCATCCTAACGTCGATAATATTATGCTTAAAGAGAATTTCTAAGGGTTTACTGGTGACCATTAGCCATCTAATCGGACGGGGGTCTATTATTGAAGAAAAATTGCAAATACAATATTATAGTACACTCCTAACAACGCTTGGCCACAGAATATATAGCTACGCGTAGCTATATATTCTGTGGCTTATATATATATAGCTACGCGTAGCTATATATTCTGTGGCTTGGCGTAACCCGTTACCGTTTTGGACGTCGTCCCAACAATTTATGAGCGGTAACATTTTTACATTGGACCGTTCCTCTTAGTTTGGGTTCTCTATGTTTCTACAATTAACTGTGTTATTGAGAGTTATGTAAGTAAATCATTTCACTCAAAACCCTTTTATGGTGGTTATTTTCTTGGTCCAGAATGAGATACTATTTGTAGAGTATAAGAATGATGCGTATAATTAAGAAACGTATTGGCAATGTAATATATTGGATGGTATTGTATGTCGAGCCTTCCTTGTGTTGAGACTAATAAAGTGATAATATGCGAATGTGATGTGTTTTAATAATAAAAGTGATTGATGTACATTACATTTTGGCGACGAGTTAAAAGTGATTTTGGCTAGAAGTGTCTTATACATTAAGTTCAAAGAAAGGAAAAAGGAGAAGTTATATTACGTAAATCAAATATGCAATTAAAAATCATGTAATTGAAATTACACAATTTAAATAAACAATTGGGCAATGGTCCAGTTAGCTTATTTAAAAAAATAGGCTTGTAAAATTGAATAAAGGTCCAAGTTAGCTTATTTAAAAAAATAGGCTTGTAAAATTGAACAAAGGTTCAAGTTAGCTTATTTAAAAAAATAGGCTTGTAAAATTGAACAAAGGTTCAAGTTAGCTTATTTAAAAAAATAGGCTTGTAAAATTGAACAAAGGTCCAAGTTAGCTTATTTAAAAAAATAGGCTTGTAAAATTGAACAAAGGTTCAAGTTAGCTTATTTGAAAAAATGGGCTTGTAAAGTTGAAATTGAACAAAGGTTCAAGTTAGCTTATTTGAAAAATAGGCTTGTAAAGTTGAAATTGAACAAAGGTTCAAGTTAGCTTATGTTAAAAATAGGCTTGTCAAAGTAAATAAACAATTGGACCAATGCCTAAGTTAGCTTATTTTAAAAAATAGGCTTGTCAAATTAAATAAACAATTGGACAAAGGTTTAAGTTAGCCTTGTTGAAAATAGACTTGTCAAATTAAATAAACAATTGATCGAAAGTTCAAGTTAGCTTGTTTTAATGATGGGCTTGTCAAATTAAATTAATAATTGAACAAATATTCACGTTAGCTTATTTTAATGATGGGCTTGTCAAATTAAATTAACAATTAAACAAATATTAAAGTTAGCTTATTTTAAAGATTCCAATGACCCCTCCGATCAACACGACAAATATGAACAAAACAACTGACACACCCTCATTCATATGCACTAGTGACGTACAACGACCCCCAAGTGAAGAACAAAATCAATCAAGAAATTAATATGACACCAGAACAGATCTAACACTAGATGAACGAATAAGAAAGGAAAGAGAAACAATCACAAAAGGAGGAGAAGTATTCACTAAACCAAACGCTCCAACAAAACGGACAATAAATGAAATTACAAACACACAAAACATACAACCAAGCACATCAATATATAAGAAAATCCTAAAGCCCAGACCTGAAATACCTACCTTTAACCGTTTTCAAATACTCACCGACAACGAAGACACGGATATGGAAATTGAAACATCGGACGAAGAGTCGACAGCCATGTCAGAAATTTCCAATAAAGTTAAACAATCACTAAGAAACAACAAAACAATACCACAAACAAATCAAAATCAACAAAAACAGGAAAAACAAACAAAAATGCCACCTATAATCATGAAGGGAGTAGCACAAAGCAGAATAGCATTCCAAGAACTGACCAATGATATTAAAAAATCAGTTAACGGGAAATACAACGTTAAATTCACAAAAAATAATACTATCATTAACATCGAAGATAAAGAAGACTACAAACGCTATAAAGAACTATTACAGAACGAAGACCTAGAATGGCATACATACGCCACACGCGAAGAAAGAACTCATGCTTTTGTGATCAAGGGACTAGACCACCTACCTGACACAGAAAAAATAAAACAAGAACTTTTACACACACACAATATCAAGACGAAAAACATACATATTATGCAAACTAGATACAGACCGCTCTACATGGTAGTAACAGAAGCAGACATAAAACTCACCCAACTCGAGAAAATCAGGTATCTAAGTTCCGTCAGCATCAAGTGGGAAAGAAGAAAACAAAGCAGCCAAATAATACAATGCAAAAACTGCGGGTCAATGGGGTCATGCAACGACCAACTGCCACAGACTAACTAGATGTCTGATTTGCTCCGAAAATCACCGTACAAATACATGCACAAACAGCCAACAAAAATGCATAACCTGCAGCAAAAATCACAGGGCATCGTCACACACTTGCCCAGTGTACATATTTAAAACGGAGCAAATAAATAAAAACCAAACAAAGAAAACTGTACAAACAAAATATATACCTGCGCCACTACCGAGAATAAATTATTGGAACCAGATCAGGGCAAATAGTCCATCAGGCGACAGGGCAAATGTCGACCACCCCTAGCACCAACCCCCCAGAAGGAATCTACCACAACAGCCCCTTGAAGAAAGTGACTATAAAACGGACCATCCGCAACTGGTCAGGACACGTCCACAAGGCAACGACCCCAACAAAGAGAGTTTAGGATTGAATCAGGCAAGTAACCTATTCAGTGCTATGAAGGAATTTAACAGTCTCATAAATATTAGCGAATTTGTAAGATTGATGAAATGATTGCTCAAAGGAATTACGTAAGGCTAATACACAAGAAGAGCGGGTCTCAACCATGATGTCCATGATGGGACAAAATTTAAACAACTATCAAATTAGCCTTCCGTAGTTCACTAAAAATAATCACTTGGAATGCTAACGGTGTCTGCGGAAAAATTGAAGAACTAAAGCATTTTTTACTTAGGTACAAGGTAGACATTATTTGCATTCAAGATACTAGATTGAGTCAAAATAGACAGCCTAAAATCAGAAACTATCAAATGCACAGATTCGATAGAAATCCACATGGGGGAGGCGTAGCTATTCTAATTAAAAATTCCATCCCATTTCAAAAACTTAATAACGTGCCTTCAGCCATTGAAAACATTTCAATTAAACTTAAAAATGATGTGATAATATCAAGCTGCTACGCACCCCCAGAACCACATAGAATTCACTACCAGGATTTTGAAAACATTTTTCAAATAGGTGCAAAAGTGATGGTGTTGGGTGACCTAAATTCAAAACACGAATCTTGGCACAATTTTGCAGCTAATAGACATGGAACAATACTAAGACAATACATTGACGACTATAACTTACAAATACTACTACCACCAGTACCTACATGTTACCCACCAAGAAGAATAAGACATTCCTATTTGGACGTAGTACTCAACAAAAACATACCAAACCTGCCAGACACTACAGTTTTAGAAGGACTCTCATCGGATCACCTCCCAGTTCTTCTAAACTGACAAACTAACCTTATAAAAGAAGACAAACCAACGACATGGTTATACAATAACGTAAACTGGACCCAATACAGACAAATACTAAATACAAACATACAAATTAACAATAACATTACAACTGTAGAACAACTAGAACAGGAAGTAGACAAACTAACAAGAAACATACAAACTGCCAGAAACCGAACGGCAAAACAGGTAAAACTAGTACAAAGAGTTGAGAAATTACCAAACGACATACAAAACTTAATAAACTACAAGAACACCATCAGAAAAAGATGGCAGAGACATAGAAGAATACAAGATTGAGACTTAACAAACCAACTAAAAAATGAAATACGACAAAGAATACAAGAACACAAAAACCGAACGTGGACAACCATACTAACAAACGCCTCGACTAGAGACAATACACTATGGACTCTATTACGCAAGACAAAAAACAAACAAGACAATATTTCGTCTTTTACACAAACACCTCAAACAAACTAAGAAAAGGCGGAAACACTAGCTGCACAATATTCCCAGGCATGCGCAGGTTCACCTAACACCATACCTGAGCAAAATCTCATCACCAACATAGCAAATTAATTTACTAAATCAAAATACCCCATTCCTCCACAAATCCTACCCTACTAACCACTCCACTAGAGCTGTGTAGAGTAATAAGGGAGCTTAAAAATAATAAAGCTCCTGGTGAAGACCAAATAGCAAATATACTCATCAAAAATCTGCCAAGAAAAGCTGTTATACAACTCTTGTATATTATAAACTCCATCATAATTCTGCAACACTTCCCAAGTCACTGGAAAAAAGCAATTATAATACCAGTTTTAAAGCCTGGCAAACCCGCTATAAGACCGGAATCATACAGGCCAATAGCTTTACTGAGTACACTCGGGAAAGTAGCAGAAAAAATAATATACAAGAGAATACGGACCAGGAAGCTAGATCGGCACATTCCCGAAGAACAATTTGGCTTTCGAGAAGGCAGGAGCGCAGCACTGTTAGTAGCACATGTGGCTCAAACAGCAATAAACAAAATGAACCAACAACAGTGTACTGTGCTTCTGTCGCTCGATGTCAGTAAAGCTTTTGATAATGTGTGGATCAACGGACTGGTCTTTAAATTAGCGGCTTTCCATGAGTTCCCCTTGTATTTTATATCACTGATGTATTCCTATTTAATCGGCAGATCCCTAAAAGTTAAAGTTGGCAACGAACTATTTTCTCCGGTAAGATTGCACGCGGGTCTACAACAGGGAACCACCCTGGCCGTTCCCTTATTTAACCTCTATACAGCTGACATCCCACGCTTCCCAAACTCGAACCTAGCCATTTTTGTCGACGATGTGCTAATCCATGCAAGTTCATTCTTCGCAAACGTGGCTAGGCAGCACATTACAAATCATCTCAATATTCTCCTTCCATGGTACAAGAAATGGAAATTGGAAATAAACGGAGACAAATGTGAATGCCTTAACATCACACGAAAAAGACTCAACACTCACATCAACCAACATCTCATAATAAACAATACTCCTATAGAACCGAAAGAAAAAATTAAATATCTTGGCGTTACGCTAGATAGAAAATTAAATTTCGTACACAACACAACACACTTAACACAAAAGTTCTACCACGCAACCGCACAACTACATAAACTATAGTCAAATTTTTTTAAGAAAACGCCAAGTCACTTGTCATTTATGGCACCCTGTTGACGTCTGGTCTATTTTACGTTTAGAGGTTGGCTAAAAAGACAGGACCGGATTATTTTTATGTTCCATCAACAAACTAAAAAATTATTTAAATATTAAGTTCCTTATCTCCCATTTTAATTTATCAAAGAAGACTTTATAAATTTTTCTATTTAAATCATCGTTCTTAACTAAAGTTGTCAAGAAACTTTTGGAGATGTTATCCAAATTGGAACAAAAGTCAAGAACCTATTAGGTATCCACTGAATACTACCTAGTTATTGTGATAGGAATTACTTACAATAAAGTAATGTTCTAGTAACATAAATATTATCGACAAAGCTTTTAAAAAATTTAACTTATCGACACACTACTCTCCTTTGCTCGTGAATATTAAAGAATGTAATAAATGCCGGTAATACTGCACCAGCTAGGTAAAATACGTAAAACATTGTATATATGGTTAAAATATTGGTATACAAAACAATCACTATGCTTCATTTTAGTTATGACTCTAACTTTCAATCAGAAAACTCTATTTCACAAACTACTAAAATAGTATAATGAATTAACAAAAGACATTACAAACTCTGATTCTTTAAATTCATTAGACGAACTCCAAGAAAATTGCAATGTAAAAGTCTAAAAATATCTCAAATGTTTTTAAACACACACTATATAAAAAACAGCCACAAAAATACTAAAAAACACCAAAAAACAACGAAAATAATAGGACGCGAACTGACATGTGAACTTGTTACGGTCCACACTAAATCTAGTAACTTTTCGGCGGAACTAGAATCAGCTGGGAATGTCATCTGTGGCTTTCAACTGTCGAAACGCCGTTTTCTATCGCGATATGAACTCTATTAAACTTCAGATCATTTTTATCACCACATAACAAACAAACAATTTATAATCAATCAATTAGACCAATACTGACCTATGCTGCACCTGTATGGTGCAGCATGTCAAATGAACAATACAACAGACTACAAAAACTACAAAACATAGTACTTAGACAAATTCTTTTAGCTCGCAGAACGACTTCACTAAGACTATTACATAACGCAACAAATACTCCATACTTAATACAATACGTACACAATATTTCAAACAATTTCTATGAAACACACACACAGAACGCGCTATTAACACAAAACATCACACACATAAGGCATACAGATAACGTAACACATAAACCAATCTACCACAGGCTTCCCATTTTCCGGCAAGATAGATAAAATCAACATTTTTCCAATTTTCAATTCTAACACCATATACATCAGGCCCCACCCACTCCCAAACCCCCTCCTACATTATGCAGCAAACTACTTTTAAGCCTTTTTGACAAAATTTAGCTACTGAGTATCTGAGAAAATTCATGCTGGTTTTTTCAAAACGTTTTTCCAGCAAACACCAAACAATAAATTATTATTATTATAAAGTACCAATCGCAAACAAACACACAAAAAAGGCAATAGCTAAAATATAATTCTTTCATGGTAGTGTATGGGTTACTGGAACTGACAAAAATCATTTATTTAAAGTCAATTTCACTTTTACCTAAAGGGTTTACACCAGCCCCGTTGGAGCGTTGCTCCGACGAATGTCCTGGCAAGTTGCTAGAGGTCCAGCTACAAACTACAAATTGTAAAGTAAAATGACATGTAATTATAAAGAGTAAATAAATAAAGATATTTTGAAAGTAAAGTACTTACTTTTACTTTTAAAATCTTTTTATTTATTAATATATTAATACAACGTCAATTGCTACTATCTTACTATGTACATATATAACATTGCGTCACATAGATAACACAACAAGGCAATGCCCCGTTGGAGCTGGTGTTGGCGCGTGGTAGCAGCACATTGGCTTCTACTTCTTCTGTTACGGACAGTTCCAGTAATCTATTACTGCCATGAAAGATCAGTTTTGTTGAAACTTGAAGGTTTTTAAATGACTTTATCGCTTACTTAATGGAATTTGGGGTACGTTTGCTGGAAAAATAGGTTAAAAAATCAGCTTAATTTTCGCAGGTACAGTGTAGCATTTTGTCCAAGACTCGAAATGATCAGGTGGGCGGATAGTTTAAGTGGGATGGACTAAGCCCACATGGTACGAGAAATGGGGTTAGGTTTTTTTTGGTAGTTATTGTTGGATTTTGTTTTGTTTATTTTAATTTGCTCTATTTTCATTATAAATTGGTAATTTGTGGTAAAGGGGTTTATGTGTGTAGTCGTCTTGTTCTCTTAAGGTGCGTTTCCACCGAAGAAGCATGCAAGAGCAAGCACGCATTCTTTATGTTTGCTCGATTGGTCGAAACCGACTTACGAGCATGCAAACACGTGCTCGCTCGTGCACGCATGTGATCGGGACGGTGTCGGTACTTCAAAGAGAAGTTTTGCTTGTAGGTATTTTGGTTGAAACGAGTTTAGCAGCAGCAGTTAACGAACGCGCGCGTTAAAATACTTAATTTTAAAAAGTTTATGGTAATTAATTTCTGTTGTTATGGAGTGGAGTAATGAAGAAATGCTGCATTTAATTGATGAATACCGCATAAGACCTGTGCTATGGGATCCTACCAATAATTTATTTAAAAATCGTAATACAAAGGAAGATGCTTGGAAGGACTTAGCAAAATTATTCACAGTTATTTATCGGGCGCACCCACACCCGGATCAACTGCGAATCTGAGCACACGTTTGCTCGCTCGTTTGATTAATTATTTAAGTTTCGCGAGCCTGCATGCTTGCGAGCAAATTAAAAAGGGGCAAGCAAATATTTGCTCTGCTCGCTCCTTCGGTGGAAACGCACCTTTATGTAGGTCATGTTTGCTGTCAGTATCGTGTTGTTCGGTTTTGTTTCGTAAAACTTTATCGCTTCGTCTTGTACGTACTGTTTTAAGTATGGTGTGTTTGTTGCGTTGTGTAATACACGTAGAGGCGTATGTCTTGGTGCAGAAAGTATTTGTCTAAGTACTATGTTTTGTAGTTTTTGTAGTCTGTTGTATTGGTGGTCTGATATACTGCACCAGACCGGTCCTGCGTAGGTCAGTACTGATCATTTGATTGTAAATTGTCTGTTTGTTCTGTGGTGAAAGAAATGATCCATGTCTAAGTAATTTTTGTAAATTGTTGGTCGCTGCGTAGAATTTCTGTACTGTTCTTGCCGTGTTTGGTATAAACGTCAGTTTTTTGTCTAGCGTAACTCCTAGGTATTTTAATGTTTGTTTGGGTTCTAATTCTTTGTTGTTTATTATTAGGTGTTGATTTATGTGTACATTGTTTCTTTTTGCTGTAATAATTAAGCACTCGCATTTTTCTTCATTTATTTCAAGTTTCCATTTCTCGTACCATGGGAGAAGGACACTCAAGTGATTGGAAAGGTGCTGTCTGGCTACATTCGCATAATACGAGCTTGCGTACATTAGTACGTCGTCCGCGAATATAGCCAGATTGGAGTTTGGAAAACCTGGAATATCGGCTGTATAAAGGTTGAAGAGTGGTGCTGCCAGTGCCGTGCCCTGTTGCAATGCAGCATGCAGAGTTACAGGAGAGGACAAATCGTCTCCCACCCTTACTCTTAGTGTTCTGTTTGTTATGTATGAATGCATCAGTGTTATTATGTAAGGTGGAAAGTTGTGTAGTGTGATGAGTTTGTAAATCAAACCATTGAACCATACACTATCGAAGGCTCACCGTATGTCCAGGGCCAGTAGCACAGTACATTGCTCTTTTTCCATTTTTTCCCGCGCTTTTTGTGCGATATGCGCAACAAGCAGTACTGCGCCCCTGTTTTCCCTGAACCCGAATTGCTCCTCCGGTACATTAAGGTCCAATTTTTTGATTTTGAGTTTATGATGGATTATCTTCTCCGCAGTCTTCCCGAGGCAGCTGAGGAGGGCGATTGGCCTATAAGAATCTGGTCTATCAGCCGGTTTACCGTGCTTTAGTATTAGCACTATAATCGCCCTCTTCCACTGGCTCGGAAAGTGCTGCAGCAGAAAAATAGCGTTTATTATATAGTGAAGTTGTATAACAGTTTTACGTGGTATGTTTTTGAGAAGGATGTTTGACACTTCATCCTCTTCTGGCGCTCTATTATTTTTGAGTTCATTCAACACTTTATACAGCTCTTGGGGATTTGTATAAAGGGTGGGTAATACAGAGGGTGGGATGGGGTATTTTTGTTTTGTAAAGTTGCTGACGATTCTGGTTACCTCGTTTTGTTCCTGTGTTGTATTGGGATTCCCCGCGCATGCGTGCGAAAATTGGTTTGCTAAGGTCTGCGCTTTTTGTCTGTGGTTCTGTAGTAAATGTGGGTATTTGTTCTTAATTTTTTCTTGTTCGTTTTACCAGTTTCCAAAGTGAGTTATCCCTGGTGTTTAAGTTTGTTATGATGTTAGTCCAGGTCTGGTTTTTATGGTCTTGTATTCTTTGTCTTATTTCTTCCTGTAGTTGGTCAGTTTGTATTCGGTCTTGTATTTGTCTCAGTCTTTGCCACCTTTTTCTAACTTGGTTTTTACGTCTTATTAAGTCCTGTATGTCTTGTGGTAATTTCGTTTCGTTTGACTCTATTTTTATTTTTGTGGCCGTCCTGTTTCTTGCGTTTTGTATGTTTTTTGTCAGTTTGTCCACTTGTTCTTCCAGTTGTTCTACCGTTGTTATGTTGTTCGTTATTTCTGTGTTGTCATTTAGTATTTGTCTGTATCTCGTCCAGTCTGTGTTTTTGTAAAGCCATGTTGTTCTTCCTTCTTCCCTCTTTATGCTAGTTTTGTATTCTAGCATAGCTGGAAGATGGTCAGAGGAAAGTTCGTCCAGTGTTTTTAGTTCTCTTATGTCTGTTATATTTTTTAAAAGTCTATGTATGTTGGTTCTGTCGGGCTTTTGTAACATGTTGGTTTTGTCGGTAATAGTATCTGTATGTCATTATTGTCCATGTATTGTCTTATTACTTGTCCTTGCGCGTTTGACGCATTTGTGTCATTCCTCCACGTTATGTGTTTCGCATTAAGGTCGCCCAATACTAACACCTTGGTTCCTTGGTTAAAGATGTGACCAAAATCGTCGTCTTGAGTTCTTAAGTGGGGGGGGGGGGGGGGGGAGCGTAGCAGCTCGTAATTATTAAATTATTAGTTAGTTTTATTGAAATGTGCTCAATTATTGAATTGGTTTGTGTTAATCATGAGCTAGATTATTTTTAATTATTAGGGCCACGCCCCCTCCACGTGCATTTCTATCCACTCTATGCACCTGATAATTTCAAATGTTCAAGTTTCGTTTCTGAAATAGCTAAGATATCTATACTATACCTGGTCAAGAAATGCTTTAATTCACCAATTTTCCGTTTAATGCCGTTCGCGTTCCATGTAGCGATTTTAAGAGGCTTATGGAAGGCTAATATTGTAATTATTAAGATTATCGCCCATTAGCGACATCATAACTGAAACGCGTTCTTCTGGCGAATTAGCCTTCCTTAATTCTCTTGTACAGTCATTCAAAAACCTTATGAATTCATTAATATTAATGAGTTTATTAAATTCTTTCATAGCAGTGAATAAACTACTTGCCTGTGCTGTTCCAAATAAATCCGCGGGGGGGTTGCCTTGTTGTGGGCGGGGTCTATTTATTTGCGTTGGTCGTCGTTCCAGGTCTGTTTCTAGGTCCGATTCGTCATTTTGGGGCTGCCCCATGGGTGGGAAATAGTCTCGTTCTGGTATTCTGTCGACATTTGCCCTATCGACTGCCGATGGGGCATTTGCCCTGCCCGCCCATGGATTAAACGTTGGTTGTGGTGCTATTTTATAAGTTTGCTTGCTGGGTTCCACTCTTCTCAGACTGTTCTTTTGCAATTGTTCCAGCTTGTACTGATAAACTGGGCATTGCTGGGATGTAGCGCGATGGTTCTTGCCGCAGTTAACGTATTTTGGATTATTTTGGTTTGGGCATGTTGACGTTTGGTGCGGCAAGGCACAATGGAGGCATTGCGTTTTTCTATAACAATTGGAGGTTGCATGCCCCCATTGTGCACACTTCTTGCATTGTATAACTGCTGATGTTTGCCTTCTTCTTTCCCAGTTTACCCGTACAACGCTTAGATATTTTATTTTTTCAAGCGTAGTCAGTTTTGTAGCTGCATCTGTTATTATTAGGTATAAGGGTCTGTATTTCGTTTTCATGATGTAAATATTTTTGGTATTTACACCATGCTCGTCTCGTAGTTCTTTTTTGATGTCGTCGGTTTCAGGTAGGTGGTCCAGTCCTTTGATAATAAAGGCATGTGTTTTTTCTTGATGTGACGTGTAGGTGTGCCACTCTACCCTCTCCTCCTGTCGTAATGCTGCCTTGTAATTTGTGTAATCCTGATGGTCGTCGATATAAATGATGGTATTGTTTTTTGTGAATTTTATTGAATATGTATTTTTAATTGTGCGTTTTAGGTCTGTCGTCAGTTCTGCGTTGGTTTTTTTAAAATTATGGGGGGTGGCTTTATTATTTTTGGCTGGGTCGTTTTTGGCTGCTGTTGTTGTGGTGCTGTTTTTTGTTTGTTTTGCTGGTTTTGTTTAATTTTGAACGCTTCTCTGGTCGTGCTTGATATTTCTGATTGTGCCGTCGACTCATTATCCGTATCTTCTAAGTCGATTTCCATGTCTGTGTCCTCGTCTGTAAGCACTTGGTATCTGTTTGAAATTTTGAGTGGTCGTGGTCGTAGTATGCCATTGATATTTTGACGGTTGTTCCTGGTTTTCGCCTGCTGTTTGTATTTTGATTGTGTTTTTTGGTTTTATAAAGATGTCCTTTCCCTGAATGAGCTGCTCTCTTTTCTTTTCTAGTCGTATTCTGTCTTCTAGTGGTAAGTCCTTTTCATAGGCGCTTAGGTATGTCGTTTGTGTTGTCGGTTTTCTTGGTTTTGTTTCCAGGTTTTTGTTTATTATCGTTACAGGTGGTGTAAGTGGTATTTTAGATTTTAGTGCGTGTTTGTGTTTTAAGCAGGGCCGAGCCGTGCCGGGGGTGCAAGGGGTGCATGGCACCCGGGCGGCACTAACACGGGGCTGCAAAATGTCTCTAAAAAAAAATAACAGAACCCCATCATGCAAAAAATATTTAGTCGCAAAGCGCAAAGTGCCTTTCTTTGATAGCGGCATTTCTCCGAAATATTGTTTTCTTATTATTACAACAATATCAAAAGAGTGCGTTGACGTTGAGCGTTCGGGCGAATCGGGCGGCGGCGTAAAAAAGATAATAAATAGGTAATAATGAAGAATAGCCGCTTGCTGCAAAAACGACAGAATATATTAATACATAATAGATTACTTGAATAAAGGGATCGCGGCTTTTCTTTTGGCTTTTGACTCTTTACCGACTTTGAGAATGTGGGATTTTTTTATTTTTCCAATGCCGTGTTTTCGTGTTTATCTAAGTTTAAAATATTTTTAACCGAAATTAGATCTGAAAATGGTTTTATAGACATGCTTAATGAGGCCAAAAAAATTGCCGAAGAAATAGACTCCGAAATCTGTTTCCCAGCTGTTCAGTTAGTTAGACCAAGAAAAAAAAAAGATTTTTTTTGAATATGAACATGAAGATGAACCCATTCAATTTCCAGAGCTAAATTTCAAAGTACATTTTTATTTTTTTATTCTCGATATTGCAATTTCAAAATTAGATGAAAGATTTAAAGATTTCGAAAAACATAATGACTCTTTTGGCTTTTTAAATAATTTAGGTGCAATAACTAAAAATGAAATAATGGGATATTGTAAGAACTTACAAATTAAATTAACTGATCCAGAAACAGGAAATATCGATATAAGTGCAATTGATCTTTGCAACGAAATTGATACACTGTCAATTCATATTATTGATAAAAATAATATGTCGGCCAAAGAAGTATTAACATATCTCGTCATTAACGAGTTAAAAGGATTATTCCCTAATTTATTTGTAGCCTTACGAATATTTTTAACCATGCCAGTTACTGTGGCACATGCGGAGCGATCATTTTCGAAACTAAAACTTATTAAAACCTACTTAAGATCAAATATGAGCCAATCGAGGCTTACAAATTTAGCAGTAATTAGTATCGAGGAAGATATTTGTTCCAGTGTAGATGTTACAGATTTAATTATAGAATTTGCTTTAAAGAAGGCAAGAAAAGTAGATTTTTACATTTAAACCCATCTAGGAATTGGAATATATTTTTGTTATTTTTTCGTTTTGTTTTGATTTTTTCTTTTCTTTTACTACCTTAAGAATGTAAATTTTATTTTCATTACGTTTTTAAATATTTGTCAATAAATAATGTTGAAAAATGTGTTTTTATTAATTTTCCCAATCTAAAATGCAAACAGTGGTGCGTCATACATACATAACGTGACCATACGTCCCGTTTTGAACGGGACAGTCCCGTTATTTGACACTTAGTCCCGTTGTCCCCAAAAAAAGCTTCGGGACGCCAAAATGTCCCGTTTTCGGGAAGTGGGCCAAGTTGGTATACAGGGTGATTCACGTTGAGTGGTCTATTAGAAGATCTCGGAAACGAGTAACCCTATCTTTTTAAAAATTTGATAGCAGGCATAATTTGTTTTGAGCTTTTAAAACATTATATTTTGACGTTTTTATTACTTCCGGTTATACCGGAAGCTAATGCCAACTTTGCTATTTCAAATGAAATACCCTGTATATTTTAGCATTTTTGATTACTTTCTTAAAATCTAAATAACTTTTGTTAATAATAATCTATTCCTATCTCTAACCGTTTTTGAGATATGAATTATAGGAGGATTTTTTTGTGTAAAAACGCTCCGAGAAGAAAGTTTAGTAACTATAAAACTAATAAAGGTAAACATTTAAAATTTTCTAAGCTTTCAAGTAATACATTGATCTTTAGTTTAAATTACTTAGTTTTCACGTTTTTTATACAGGGGGTTCTTAAAATTGTGCCAATATTTCCATTTAAATAAATGTGCATAAGTCAATTTTTGCAAATGGAACAAAATGGGAATTTCGTTTGGCTTTGAATGAGAAATAGCTAAGCAACGAACATAACAAATGGTAACAAAACTCAAAGTCAAACGAAAATCCCAATCGAAGCCTTCTTTTTAAAAATAATGTCGCATTAACACAAAAAGAAGTTTTAAGATTTTTTATTTAAATTGCTCATAATTCCAAAACGACTAAAAATGTGGATTGTAACATATTAGGCATTTAGATAGGAAATTTAATTCTCTACACGTTAGTAAGCCAAAAAATAAAGTGTTCCATTTGCAAAAATTGACTTATGCACATTTATTTAAATGGAAATATTGGCACAATTTTAAGAACTCCCTGTATAAAAAAAGTGAAACCTAAGTAATTTAAAGTAAAGATCTATGTATTACTTGAAAGCTTAGAAAATTTTAAATGTTTACCTTTATTAGTTTCAGAGTTACTAAACTTTCTTCTCGGAGCGTTTTTACACAAAAAAAATCCTTTTATAATTCATATCTCAAAAACGGTTAGAGATAGGAATAGATTATTATTAACAAAAGTTATTTAGATTTTAAGAAGGTAATTAAAAATGCTAAAATATACAGGGTATTCCATTTAAAATTGCAAAGTTGGCGTTAACTTCCGGTATAACCGGAAGTAATAAAAACGTCAAAATATAATGTTTTAAAAGCTCAAAACAAATTATGCCTGCTATCAAATTTTTAAAAAGATAGGGTTACT
Source organism: Polydrusus cervinus (assembly GCA_935413205.1). Taxonomy (NCBI): domain Eukaryota; kingdom Metazoa; phylum Arthropoda; class Insecta; order Coleoptera; family Curculionidae; genus Polydrusus; species Polydrusus cervinus. The sequence goes on from OW284518.1 coordinate 12,875,733, forward strand.
CGTTTCCGAGATCTTCTAATAGGCCACTCAACGTGAATCACCCTGTATATAAAACTCAATTGCAAATATCAGTCCTTAAAGCGATGTTGATTATGAAGGTGAATGTGAATAAAGCCTGTCAAGAATACCATTCTTTTCTAAATTCGTCACCTAATATATTAAAAAAAATTTCTTCATCTGAGAAATACCAAACTTAATTAAGCCGCCTATTATAATGATGCTTAAAAATAAATTTTTCAATTATGTTGTGCTTTTCTTTAACAAACCAAACAGATTTTGCAGGGTCCCGTTTTGAGGAGAAAAATAAATGGTCACGTTATACATACACCTCTAAATCGGCATTGAATTATCCAATTACTCCTATCTGCAATAAGATCCAGACACATTTGCTAGATAGAGACGATTTTTACTAATGAATATTTTCCGGGGGAAGGTAGGTACTTTCTATCCGACTAGACTAGAAATTTACCTCATATCTCGCCTCACTAATCAAATTTCGACTAGGTACGCTAATAGGGCGGCATATTTTGTTCTTGCACCCGGGCGGCGGATACCCTAGGCTCAACCCTGGTTTTAAGTGTTGTTGTATTTCAAATCTAAGTTTGTCCCTTTCTGATTTACTATATTGGCATTTTTTATAGTATTCTAGGCATACATTGTAGCATACTTTGTACGTCATGAGGTATTTCAGAAGAGTCTTTTCTCTTTTTGGATTGTTAAATTGGCTTGGCCTGGCTGCTAGCGATGCTATTTCGGTCATCTTCGATGTTCTCGTTGTTCGTCCGTTGGGTTTGTTCGTGGGTGCCTGGGGCACCCTGCGGATCACTCATCGCACTTGGGCGGAGCTACTTTGGTTCGTTCGCTTATTGTGGCGAATTGGCTGGTATGTCAGGAATTCCAACTATGCGAGTTTTTCTGGTGCAGGCCAGTGCTTTGTGTTGGTGTTTTACACACAACACGGCACTGCACTCTGGTTTAAGTTTGGTTTGTTATGTTTGTTTATCCATTGTAATTGTATTTTGTTTGGTATTTTGTTAAATACCTCATAAAATCAGTCTCAGTTTACTTCTGCTGCAGAAATTTGGGCAGCTCAGCGCGTTCGATCCGACCTCTAGCAAGGCCGACAACCGAACTCTAAGTAAAGTAAAAGTATAAGCAAAAAAATTAAAAACCGAGCAAACTCCTTGATAACAATTTGGCAACGTGGGAAAGTTGCTAAAAGCATCAGCCGGGCCGGGGTCCTTGCGGCGACGGCCGACGGGTATTCACAAAGATATGTTTTGACGTCTTTTTTCTTGTTTTGTTTTATATTTCGTTTCCTTGTTTTAATGGGATGTACCGTGTCGTACGTATTATGAGATTATGACAATTATTGTCATAATCTCATAATAATATATAATATATATAAATAATTATTATGAACTGATTGTGCATTTTTTGTAGTAGGTAGTGTAAGTGCTTACCCATTGACTTTTTTACTCTTGGTGTTTCGTTAATTTGTTTATTAATAGTTTTCTGTTTTACAAACAATAAAATAATGGCAACTGGTCTGAGCTTATCTATAAACCGGAAAAGTAGGCAAGAGCTATGTAAAAAGTTGTAAGTATAAATTTTTTTCCTTATAAAGGAGGAATTTTAAAATAAATTGTGAATACTTATAAGTAGTTAGTTTGCTTATAAAACATATAGACATATATTAGTTAAAAACAAAAGGGTGAGAGAGAATAAGGGATAAAATGTTGGCCAGAAAAAAATGTCAAAAGTTTGAGTAGATACTATAATATACAGTTGAGTGTGTTCATAAGGAGTGGACAATAGAACAAATCTTTATTGTGGATTTTAGGACCAAGTCATTACTTATAAAAATTTCTGCTTGTTGAGAAAATCAATTGGCCATATAAATATTATATATTTTAGATCAGATATTCCTATAAATATAGGGTGTTAAGGGGGATTTCTACTGTGATGGTCCTATTTTCATCGTTTCTTTACGATTTTTTTCTGGGGATAATAAGACAAATGCAAAAAAACAAGTTTTCAATTCTTTTTATTAAAGATAAGATATACCAAAAAGAAATTTTCAACCCCCAAAAAATGAAAAACTTGAGGGTGCTGAAGTTACCCCCTCAAAAAAACCTTACTTGCTGGCGGGATTCAAATACATTTTTCACAAAAATAATTGACCTAGATTCTTCAATTGTAAGCATGTAGTTATATCCCCTACTAAAATCAAGTCAAAGCTCGAGTAACTGTTAAAATGGCGCGAGATTTAAATTTTTTTTTGAAAATTTACCATTTTTTTGTATTTTAAGGGCCGTAACATTTTCTATAATATCACAAAATACTTGGTTCTAGAGGGGGCTATAACCATTTTTTGTATTCTGAGCATTTAAAGACCAAAATCATTAAATTCTGATAATTTGAACATACCGAAGTACTTTCCGCCAGCGCGAAAAACAGGGTTTCGAGAAAAACAACTTTAAAGTTTCAACAGTGGCTCACAACAAAATAGTCTCACTGTCTTTTAGTCTGCGATGCCTGGCCCGTAGATTACACCCTCCTCTTCCTCGAAAAACGATAAACGAGCTGATTGTTCCTGCCTCTTTGCGAGCCTGGCCTGACGATCCTGATCAGAGGCGGTTCTAGACCCAAAATATTGGGGGGGGGGCACCACATTGGCGTAGCCAGAAAATATGCTCGGGGGGGGGGGGGGGGGGGCGTAAGTACGACATTTTTTTTCTGAAGAGAGGGATAGTCGGGACTATATGTATTCCATGGTATTGTACCTAGCGAAGAAGGCGGAAAAGCGCTGCAGGCGAAAAATTTTCGGGGCCACGCCCAAAGTTCGTTTAAAATTCACCTAACTACTATCAAATTTCGAAAATTAAATTATTACCTCTCCCCCTTTGCATGGTTGGATAAAAAAATTTTTTTATGTTTTTTTTAATATTCCTAGCTGGCTCTTTATTTAAAAAAAAAAACATTTTTTATATTTGTGAAAAATATGAATATTGGTATCAATCCAAAATTTTAACATAAGACGTATGTATGACTCTAACCAGCGTTTTCCGGGCTCGGTTTTTCATGATTAAAAAAAAAGTAAATATCGCTCACCACCCCAAAATTGATGATTTTTTCAGAAATCATGTATTTTAGGAGCGTAGATCTAAGAGCAGTTTTTGGTGCAAATGCCTAGATTTGGAAATACTCCTTCTTAAGTGCCGTATATTTATATTCCTAATAAAGCATTCTCATTTCATCCCGCATTATTTTTTTTATTATAAATTATCACACTTCTTCCATAAAAAATGTTTCAATTGAAATGTTTACCTTAATTTTTCTCTTAAGAAATAAATAGGTACCTAATTGTTTTTGTTGTAAAAATATTTTATTGCATTGGATTATATTTTTGTTGATTTAAAATAGCTCTAAAAAAGGGAAAACGGAACAGAGAAGTATATAATAGAAAAATTCTATAAAATATTATTCTTTTTACTCGTTTTCCTTTAAAATTGCATCAAAAATCAATAACTAAAACGATATGCGTGTGAAACCTTAATCTCTATATAAAACAGGACTTTTAGAAGGAAAAGTTTAAAAGCTAAACGTTTCCTACAAGACCTTTGTAATCTAAGCCAAGAATAAATTATTTAAAGATTCAAATTAAGAGTCCATGCGTGAGATGAAAATGCAGCCCCCCCTTATATACGCCACTGTGCGCAGCCACAATTTTTGGTAGCCTTCGCAAGCAAATAATGCCACAGCCCAAAATTTTTTAGGATCATGCTCAAATTGTATCAAATTATGTAAATAATAAAGCACCCGGAATTTTTTTTATCACTGGCATGAATTTTATAGTTTTTTTCAGAAATGTTGGGGTCCTGGGCCCCCCCGTAGAACCGCCCCTGATCCTGATTGGTCGAAATTATGTCGCTGGCGACAGAACGTAGCTCTGAGAACGCGGCTTAACTTAAAAGCTGCTATAGTGGTGAGAACTGACCGGCAATCATAAAATTGGATGTAACTTTTTTTTGGAGTCGATTTGGTAAAAACGTTTACACACGGTTATTTTAGAGGCTATAGAGAGTAGAAAAACGTCGGAAAAAAAATTTCGATTTTTTGAAAACCATCACAGTATTAGGAAAACATAAAAATGCTTCGAGAGAAAAGTAACAATATTTATTATTTTTAACAAAATATATATTGAACAAAGTTGTTTATAAAGTAATAAAGTCTAAATACAAGTTTTGAAATAAAAATTCGAATATTTAAAATTAGAATAAGAAACGACATATTGATTATTTTGTTAAATGCAAATAATCACTGAAACCACTATGTAATCAATCATATTCAAATTTAAAATATTCGAATTTTTAATTTAAAATTTGTATTTAGACTATGTTACTTAAAAAACAGCATTATTGTATACAATTTTTATTAAAGATAATAAATAAAGGCACTTCTATCTTGAAACATTTTTATATTTTCATAATTTATTAACACACTATAACTCTGGTTTAACATTTTTATATGACAGCAGACTTTTTTATAAAGAATTACATTTTGTCGTAAAATCAATAATCATAGATTTTTTCCTATTGTCAACTCTATCCGCAGACACACGGTATAATTTTAGGAATAATAATATTAGGGAATCCAAACCACGTGATTCAATATGGCGGTTGGATGGCAAAAAGCATTGAGTCACCAGTTAAATGATACTAGCAACATTATTTTTATGGTCACGTGTACCAATCACAAAGCAGTATTTGCCAGCCAGCCGCCCTTTTGACACATCGTTGGATTGCCTAATTGATATCTATAGGAAATTAATTTTTTAAAGAAAACAAAATAAATTTAAACCATGTTGATTGGGCGTTTGGTTACTATGGAAATATATACCAATAATATGTAATCGTTTTATGTTTTAATAAAACTTCCTTATCGAAAAATGTAACATATTTAGTTTTCACATAACCCAATAATTTTACTGCCCAGGCAACAAATTTTCACCTTGGTGCCCAGACAGGAAAAGTTACATTTCGCTGATTGATATTTGTCTTCAAAATTAGTATTTTGCTGTCAATTGGAGAACAATATTTTCCTATTTCTAAAGATGAACACTACAAGCTCCAGAGATTGGTGGTGGTTAAATGTATTACAGAAATATCGTAACAAGAACTACATTTTTCTTCTGCGAGGTACTGTAGGTATAATAAAACACACTTTTAGTATACATGGTCCTACATCTTCCCTCCCTAGTTTTCTATGGCTTAGTTATGGTTATTAGATGGTTTGGATATTTTACAGACTTACAGCGGGTTGCACGAAGCAAAATTAGTTAACCGTGTATAAGAAACAAAATTTATAAATTCTGTGGCAACGCATACTTCGTTTTGGTGCGACAGCGCCTAAAATACGGAAAGAAATAGGTTAGGAGCTGTCAGCACGCTGTTAGTTGGAAGTGTCAAAAAGTTTTCGGAATGTTTACATAAAATGTAAATTGGAATAAAGCAGAGTTTTTTAAGATTTTTTAATAACAAATTATGAAAATACCAAAAGCATATTATGCAAAGATAAAAGGGAGAATTCTAACCAAAAACATTGATGATTAAAACACGAAGTAAATACCCCACTTCTCAACGAGCTTCCAACCCGACCACATCGAATTGTTGAAGAGGCTGTGTTTTACCTGCTTCCCACTAAAAATCTTTGTGTTTGTATAGTGTGTTAACTAGGTAAGTTGAGCTTGAGAATTATTATTGCTTGAAATTTTTATTGCTTTTTTGATTTGCTTCTACCGTTTTGTGGCTTTCATCCTGTGCATGCTTGTAGCATCCCTTTGCTTCTTGAACAGGCATGAGTGATACAGCCCCCCCCCCCCCAAGTTGCTTCCGTCTCGGCAAACGATAGAAATAATTTTAGTAAAGACAGCGAGCAGCCTGCTAATAATGATAACAATCAAAAAAAATTTGACAAAAACCCAGTTTTTTATGCTAAATCCGATATAGTCTGACGCACGGTTCTAGAGCTACAATGCCTGATAAGGCAGGGAGATAAAGACCTAACTCGAATCAAAAATGACGTCAGAAGCTGTGATGTGCATCCAGACAGTAATTGTATGGACTTTACCTTATTTTAAGGGGAATTGCCTTTTTAATGCGGCCGTTATCTCCCTGCCTTATCAGGCAATGTAGCTCTAGAACCGTGCGTCAGACTATAGAGGTCCATTTATAGTTTACATTGAAACAACAGAAAAACTGGGTTTTAGTATTGGTAAATACAATAATATAAAAATAGCTCGAGACATTTTTATTTTAAATCTTGCTGATGTTAAAAAAATTAAGAATAAAGGACTTAACAGAATATCTGTTGAATTTATTAACTTTTATGCTGCTAATAATTTTACAAAGAATAAATTACTTCTAGATAAGGGTTATAAAATTTTTATTCTATTTAATTTTGTTACTGGCAAGGGATTGGTTAGACAAATAGATCTCGAAATTGACGACAAAGAATTGTTGGAATGTTGTAATGTTGACAATAAAAAAATTTTAGATGCCAAAAGGCTTAATCGTAGGGTTATTCAAAATGGCTCTACGTCTTACGAACCTACAGGTATAGTTCTTTTTACTTTTGAGAGGGTTGATCTACCCAAATATATACATTTTTATAAATTGGAAAAGCCGGTCTCGATATACATTCCTCCAGTCACACAATGCTTTCGTTGCCTACGGTTTGGACATACTCGAAACAATTGTAAAGGTAAAGAACGCTGTATCAATTGTTAAGAATTAAAAGGACAAGAAGAAGACCATGCATCCTGTTCGACTCGTTGTTTATTTTGTAAAAATGCCCATAAATCCACTGACAAAAATTGTCCAGAAAATACGCGTCAAAAAAATATCAAAGAACTTATGGCCCTTGAAAACTTAACTTTTTTCGATGCGAGTGATATGGTTAAAAAATCTTATATTCCCCAGGATGAGTTCGTTTACCGACATGGTGACTTTCCTAACATAAAAAACAAGAATTTCTCAAGTCAAACGGAAATCAAAGAGAATCTTATTCAACCTTCTCAAAGACGTTCGCAGCAGTTTAAGTCTGACACTAAAAGATCTTATCAGCAAGCAGTATCTGAAAATTCAAAAAAAAAAGAATTATTCACAAAGGATATGACCAAAAGGCTCATAATGAAAATCTTCTGTATCCCAATTCAAGAGTTGAAAAAGACAATAACTCACAAAATATTCTTCAATATTTACAGCAAAATAAACCCCAAAATAGATCACAATCGCCTAGCAATAGTGCCACGCAAAGCTTTAATACACATACACAGAAAACGACGTTACGTACTGCGGAGGTTAATAATTTTATAAGCGCTTTTCAGAATACTACTGAAAAAAATAAACAAGCTATCAAAGACTTTTTATTTCATGATAATTATTCCTATGGTATGGAATTTGATGATTCACAAACAGACTAACTTTAAATTTAATTAAAATTTCATACTAGTAATGAGTGACACAAATAACTTTAAAATTGTCCAGTGGAATATTAGAAGTATTAATTCCAATAGGGCCAATTTATTAGGTTTGATTTATAAAGAAGATCCAGACTTATTATTTATTAACGAAACCTGGTTAAAGGCAGATAATGGTTTTAACCTGAGTGGATACAATGTAATAAGGAAGGATCGAAATGATGGTTATGGAGGTGTGATGACATGTGTTAAAAAAAATATAGTTTTTAAGATAGTAAAGATCTTTTCATCTGAAAATACTCAATTCATTATTATAGAAATAGGAGATATACAATATATTAATATTTATTGCAATTCTGGTAATAACCTGAGCATTGACATCTTAAACGATCTCATATCACACAATCCAAGAAACCTAATTATAATGGGAGATTTAAATGCACATCACCCGTTATGGGATAGTTCGACTCCTAACAAGAATGGTAAGTTAATTAGTGATTTTGTTTTTAGTAATGAATTAATCATTATGAACGATGGGTCTCCAACTCTGTTTCAACTTTTCTAGTGCCGTTGATCTGTCAATTGTAAGTGGCGCTATGGCTGTAAAATCCACATGGTTTACAATTCGGGATTGTGGTAACAGTGACCATTTTCCTACATGTCTTTCCTGTAATCACATTTATAGCAACAATTCGGGAAATAATTTTATTAGCCCATATGAAATTAAAAATTTTAAAAAAGCCGACTGGGAATCTTACCACGATAAGATTTTGATTCATCTATCTGACGCTCACTATGATTTAAGCTATGATGAACTTCTAAATACTATAAGCTCGGTCGCTGAGCAGGTTATTCCTTTAAAGCAACTATGAATATATATATATATATATATACAGAACGCTAACAATACTGCGTCTTTCCATACGGCGACCTTATGGCGTCTCCCAGAAATACGGTACTTAGGCGGTATCTTATATAAATATATCGTTAACAAAGAAAACACGGTGTCATATCTGGTTTCAAATTTGAATTATCTTTAACGGTTGCGAAGATGTATATTTGTACAATACTGCGTCTTTCCATGTCATGTACTTTATTGCGTCCGAAATATATTTTTCTTATTCTACTAACCATGCTGCACAATGGACATCCAGTAAAGCCATAAGGCGTTGTTGTCGGTTTTATTAAATTTCTTTATTTTGTTACTGCTTTTAGCAAAAAGTAATAAAAGCATTCATTCTTTATTTTTATATTACATTCACTAAGAAATTAAAATTATTCTGATGCTATAAAGGGTGGTTCTTCAAAGTTTCGTTTATGGTTTTGTTATTAAGAAGTTAGACTATAAGATATAAATCGACATAATTTTACTTAAACATTTTCAATTGGGACTTGGGACTAGGAACATTTTTTTATTATTCAATTTAGCGCTATATTCTTTGTAGAGCCGTTAGAAATGGTAAGTGAGTTAATGGACACTGGGTTTATTTAACACTGGACGCCATTCAGGATTTTCAACACATACACACATAATCATGGATTTCGACTAGTTTCGAAAGGGTTAGACAGAATCTTTAGTTAGAAAAGCAGGAAATGTGAATAGAAAAAAGGCAGTGGGAGATCTATAAAGTTCACACTGTACAAAAAGTACACAAACATCTATTCGGCATTTAAGTCAGTAAATGTATCCTACAAAACAACGATTATTGTCGAAGTGACCATCCCCAGCGAATGACAGTTTCAGAGTGGTTTAAGTGTAATTCGCATAATAATGAAACCGTGTTTATAAAGGTTTGCTTAGTGTAAAAGACCTACTGGATAGAATTACAAATAAAACAATTCCAAGGCATACTTTGAGGTTTTTTAAAATCTATATAATAAATGCAATATAAATTTTATACTCATAATATTTTTATGAACAACGCCACAAAAACAAAAATCGTTTGGTGCTTCCTTAAACTTTATTGGTTGGTTGGTTAACGGTGGGGGCCTTCTTGCAATACAGCCTCATGGCTTGTTATACCTTATCCTGACCATGTCTTTTTAAGAAAGATGTATTTCCTTTTAGAAAGTCCGATAGATGTCTATGACTACGAAGCCATGCCGAAGGTTGTAATCTCCTTTAATTTCTCCGAGGATTTTAAATCTTCTGCAGGTTAGTACTTCGTAGATAACTTTAATGTGTTGGGTGGTTTCGTTATTGCGTAAAAGGACTTAGCACCCCACAGTCTCCAGATTTTACCACATAGATCGACAGTCATCAACTCAATGGTATTCCATTTAGATCCGTAATTCGTGAACCGTCTCTTTTATTTCAGGTGTCGGATCAGTCCGAATTATTCGTAAGATCCGACACTTTGAACCGGCTCAGATCCGATCCGTCCATCTCTACATATTACACACCCGTATACCTCATATAATTATGGGTTAATGGCAGTGATGTATAACCACAGCACCATTTGGAGTGTGTCTTCAGGTTTTTCTAATCAGGCTTCTTCATCTTATTAGGCCAATTTTTGCTTTGCTTAGGTTTCCAATAATTTGTTGGTTCCAGGTCAGCTTGGCATCCAGGATTAGTCTTAGGCAGTGTACCTATTTAACTATTTTTATCTATTCGCCAAAGATTTTTAGGTTGTCATAATTTCTTGTTTATCTTCGTTTGGTGAAATGTAAAATTGCAGTCTTTGCTTCGTTGACGTTAAAGTCCACCTTATCAGCACTGCTCGCTTCTCAGTGGTCTTTGCAAAAGCTTTCCTAGTATATTGGCTTGTATAGAGTATAAACTGTTTACCTAGTTTTGCTCAAGCTATCAAAACGGGTATTCACAATGCAAATTCACTTAACAGCAATTAAATGGCAGGGCACAACTTAGTTACATGAAATAAACATAATAAACAATTACTGTTCTGATCAAGAACCAAAACTATTTTATGCTAACTGGGGGTTGTATCGTCCCCTTGCTTTATTAGTACCATCGAGTCACTAATTTCATTTTTTTTTGCATTTATGACATTATCTTATATAAACTCTCATAATATCAATCAACTAGCTAGTGCCCCCCGAAATAAGTAATATATGTTATAAGACAGAATTCCATCGAACGGGCAAAGGATTTCAACAAAATCCACCTAGTAGGTATGTTAATCAGGTCCCATGTAAGACCTGAAACTTACAAGACGGACTCCTGAAGGTACGGACGCCCAGAATCCCAGTGAGGTTTTTAATAATTCCTGGAGTACCAGGAATACTTAGCAATTGCTTTCTCACCTATGATCATAACAAATACATTACGTTACATACTAGGCTTCTTATCTTTCATTAACCTGTCCTTTGTGCACTTATATAATCACAGATGCCGTCACAGACCCTAAGTACACTTTCATCTTTCTGCAGTCACTCACTAACTAACTGTTCTTAGATGCATCTTTTTTTTTTATCTCATAATATGAAATAATAGGGATCCACAGAAAAATTTACCACATCATTACAATACCAAGAGAATGCTCCTATGATACGTGCACTCAAAAGGAAACTAAACCAAGAGAAATGATCCAATGTAAAAATGTTACCGATCATAATTCTGGACGACGTTCAAATCTGTAACGTTGCCTGTAATAAAGATTCAGCGAACGCAAATCTCCGTCTAAAGTCACTTTTCTTCGCGACATTTACGTCGCGGCTTTGAGCCATGCTTTAACCCATCTAGAACAGATGTTCAAGTTAACTAAGTTTATGGGGCACTTCGATCACTATCTTTAAAGTTTGTATATTCGTAATATCTTCAATTTTAGCTGGGTCTATAGAAATTCCGTGACGAATTACAACGTCACTCAAATATCTCAGTTTAGCAGAACCAAATTTACTTTTATTCTCATTTAAAGTTAATCCAGCTTTATTTAAACGATCAAAAACAATTTGTACAACTTCTAAATGTTTAACAATAATTTCTCATTATACTCCAAAAGAAAGCATACGAAATTAAAATAAAAATTCTTCTAGGTAGAGGGAAACTAAATCTATGTATTTCTTATAAATTAAATTTAAAATAATGACCTGTGTCAAGATTTATTATCGCGACAAGCTTTTATTTATATCATTCAATTTTATAATATAACAATAGGATGGGTTTGATTTACTTCAAAGATTATTTTCTTATTTTTAGTGCATTCAAATAAAAGCATTCTATAAAAAAAAATTTAATATTAGTTTATTTATTTCTTTTTTAGTATTCGTTAGATATTTTTTCTAAGCATGTTCAGTTTAATTACTGCGTCATTATTCAGGTTTGTTCGGTTTTTTTTAAATGCATTGTCATCCGTACTAAATCACTAGCAAAATTTCAACTCCGTAGGGTGAGTGGAAGAGGTTTGAGTTTGCTCGGTTTTTATCAAAAAAATGCATTATCATCGGAAATAAATCACCATGTAAAATTTCAACTCCGTAGGATAAGAGGATGAAGTTTAGGTTTGTTCGGTTTTTTTTAAATGCATTGTCATCCGTACTAAATCATTAGCGAAATTTCAACTCCGTAATTTGAGAGGAAGAGGTTCTGGTTTGCTCAGTTTTTATCATAAAAACGCATTATCATCGGAACTAAATCACCATGTAAAATTTCAACTCCGTAGGATAAGAGGATGAAGTTTAGGTTTGTTTGGTTTTTTTAAATGCATTGTCATCCGTACTAAATCACTAGAAAAATTTCAACTCCGTTGGGTGAGAGGAAGAGGTTCGGATTTGCTTGGTTTTTATCATAAAAATGCATTATCATCGAAACTAAATCACCATGTGAAATTTCAACTCCGTAGGATAAGAGGATAAGTTTTAAGTTTGTTCGGTTTTTTCTTAAAATGCATTGTCATCCGTACTAAATCATTAGCGAAATTTTAACTCCGTAATTTGAGAGGAAGAGGTTCGAGTTTACTCGGTTTTTATCATAAAAATGCATTATCATCGGAACTAAATCACCATGTGAAATTTCAACTCCCTAGGATCATAAAAATGCATTGTCGTCTGAACTGAATCACTAAAAATTCAACTCCGTAGGATAAAAGTAAGGGGTTCAGGTTTGTTGAACATAAAAATACACTGTAATCGAAACTTAATCACCATGTAAAATTTCAACTTCGTAGGATAAAAGAAAGTGGTTCTAATTCAGCTTGCAAGATTTGACACTAACACACACCCACAAAATCCATACATATATAGCAAGTTAAATGATTTTAAAAATTGTTTCATATTTAGGGGTGCGTTTACCCTCTTAGAGGGTGAGTTTAAAAAAATCCTGTCTTAGTGAATGTTTGCAGCCCAAACTAAAGCTATATGCAAAATTACAGCTTTCTATCTTTGGTAGTTTGGCCTGGGTTTGAGAAATTAGCGGTAGTGGTAAAATTCCGACATAAAAAATAATGTTATATAAAAAAATTAAACAAAATTGACGTGGTTTGGTGTTTTCCTTAAAAGTCAAAGGGTTTTAATATGAAAAAAATTTAATTTTTAATGTTTTTTTGTCCTAAGAGGGCTAGCTTTGCAATATTCTTGCTTAGTGGACGTCTAAGAACGTAAATAGGACTGTAGGTCAAATTTAAACTTTTTAACATTAGTTTTATTTTTTATTCATTTTATGCGAAATACCCATTAAAATTTGAAATCACATTTATTATCTATTATAATAAAGGTTATTACATTGTTGTCACATCTGTGGACGCAGCATTGTACCTTTTCAACAAAATCGTTAAAAAATACCCGGATGTATATTTTTCGTACAAAGATGAACGCCCCTCTATATTGAGTTTACATGAACTAAAAATATACATTTACAGTTACAATACGCATAATACTGCGTCCAATTTTTTTTTTTTTGAAATTTAATAAATCATAAGTAATGCACGTAATTTAGTTTATTTTGATACCAAAAGTAAGATGAGAAATAATGCTTTATTGTGCTATTTTCAAATATCACCTATGTTGGCCCGGGAGCAAAATAACACAGGATAACAATACTGCGTCCGGTATACGGACGTCCTATCATCCAGGACGCAGCAAGATATGGTAAAGAGCAAATGCATGGACGCAACATTGTTTGTAGTCTGTATATATATATATATATATATATATATATAAACAATGTTGCGTCCATGCATTTGCTCTCCACCATATCTTGCTGCGTCCTGGATGAACGGCCGTATACCGGACGCAGTATTGTTATCCTGTGTTATTTTGCTCCCGGGCCAACATAGGTGATATTTGAAAATAGCACAATAAAGCATTATTTCTCATCTTACTTTTGGTATCAAAATAAACTAAATTACGTGCATTACTTATGATTTATTAAATTTCAAAAAAAAAAAAATTGGACGCAGTATTATGCGTATTGTAACTGTAAATGTATATTTTTAGTTCATGTAAACTCAATATAGAGGGGCGTTCATCTTTGTACGAAAAATATACATCCGGGTATTTTTTAACGATTTTGTTGAAAAGGTACAATGCTGCTGTCCACAGATGTGACAACAATGTAATAACCTTTATTATAATAGCTAATAAATGTGATTTCAAATTTTAATGGATATTTCGCATAAAATGAATAAAAAATAAAACTAATGTTAAAAAGTTTAAATTTGGCCTACAGTCCTATTTACGTTCTTAGACGTCCACTAAGCAAGAATATTGCAAAGCTAGCCCTCTTAGGACAAAAAAACACTAAAAATTAAATTTTTTTCATATTAAAACCCTTTGACTTTTAAGGAAAACACCAAACCACGTCAATTTTGTTAAATTTTTTTAAATAACATTATTTTTTATGTCGGAATTTTACCACTACCGCTAATTTCTCAAACCCAGGCCAAACTACCAAAGATAGAAAGCTGTAATTTTGCATACAGCTTTAGTTTGGGCTGCAAACATTCACTAAGACAGGATTTTTTTAAACTCACCCTCTAAGAGGGTAAACGCACCCCTTAATATGAAACAATTTTTAAAATCATTTATTTAACTTGCTATATATGTATGGATTCTGTGGGTGTGTGTTAGTGTCAAATCTTGCAAGCTGAATTAGAACCACTTTCTTTTATCCTACGAAGTTGAAATTTTACATGGTGATTAAGTTCCGATTACAGTGTATTTTTATGTTCAACAAACCTGAACCCCTTACTTTTATCCTACGGAGTTGAAATTTTAGTGATTCAGTTCAGACGACAATGCATTTTTATGAGCCTAGGGAGTTGAAATTTCACATGGTGATTTAGTTCCGATGATAATGCATTTTTATGATAAAAACCGAGCAAACCCGAACCTCTTCCTCTCATCCTAAGGAGTTGAAATTTTGCTAGTGATTTAGTACGGATGACAATGCATTTAAAAAAAACCGAACAAACCTTCATCCTCTTATCCTACGGAGTTGAAATTTTACATGGTGATTTAGTTTCGATGATAATGCGTTTTTATGATAAAAACCGAGCAAACCCGAACCTCTCACCCTACGGAGTTGAAATTTTGCTAGTGATTTAGTACGGATGTCAATGCATTTAAAAAAACCGAACAAACCTAAACTTCATCCTCTTATCCTACGGAGTTGAAATTTTGCATGGTGATTTAGTTCCGATTATAATGCATTTTTATGATAAAAACCGAGCAAACCCGAACCTCTTCCTCTCAAATTACGGAGTTGAAATTTCGCTAATGATTTAGTACGGATGACAATGCATTTAAAAAACCGAACAAACCTAAACTTCATCCTCTTATCCTACGGAGTTGAAATTTTACATGGTGCTTTAGTTCCGATGATAATGCGTTTTTATGATAAAAACCGAGCAAACCTGAACCTCTTCCACTCACCCTACGGAGTTGAAATTTTGCTAGTGATTTAGTACGGATAACAATGCATTTAAAAAAACCGAACAAACCTAAACTTCATTCTCTTATCCTACGGAGTTGAAATTTTACATGGTGATTTAGTTCCGATGATAATGCGTTTTTATGATAAAAACCGAGCAAACTCGAACCTCTTCCTCTCACCCTACGGAGTTGAAATTTTGCTAGTGATTTAGTACGGATGACAATGCATTTAAAAAAAAAACGAACAAACCTGAATAATGACGCAGTAATTAAACTGAACATGCTTAGAAAAAATATCTAACGAATACTAAAAAAGAAATATATAAACTAATATTAAATTTTTTTTTATAGAATGCTTTTATTTGAATGCACTAAAAATAAGAAAATATTCTTTGAAGTAAATTAAACTCATCCTATTGTTACATTATAAAATTGAATGATATAATTAAAAGCTTGTCGCGATAATAAATCTTGACACAGGTCATTATTTTAAATTTAATTTATAAGAAATACATAGATTTCGTCTCCCTCTACCTAGAAGAATTTTTATTTTAATTTAGTATGCTTTCTTTTGGAGTATAATGAGAAATTATTGTTAAACATTTAGAAGTTGTACAAATTGTTTTTGATCGTTTAAATAAAGCTGGATTAATTTTAAATGAGAATAAATTAAAAGTGAATTTGGTTCTGCTGAACTGAGATATTTGAGTAACGTTGTAATTCGTCACGGAATTTCTATAGATCCAGCTAAAATTAACGGTATTACGAATATACAAACTTTAAAGATAGTGATCGAAGTGCCCCATAAACTTAGTTAACTTGAACATCTGTTCTAAATGGGTTAAAGCATGGCTCAAAGCCGCGACGTAAATGTCGAGAAGAAAAGTGACTTTAGACGGAGATTTGCGTTCGCTGAATGTTTATTACAGGCAACGTTACAGATTTGAACGTCGTCCAGAATTATGATCAGTAACATTTTTACATTGGATCATTTCTCTTGGTTTAGTTTCCTTATGAGTGCACGTATCATAGGAGTATTCTCTTGGTATTGTAATGATGTGGTAAATTTTTCTGTGGATTCCTATTATTTCATATTATGAGATAAAATAAAAGATGCATCTAAGAACAGTTAGTTAGTGAGTGACTGCAGAAAGATGAAAGTGTACTTAGGGTCTGTGACGGCATCTGTGATTATATAAGTGCACAAAGGACAAGTTAATGAAAGATAAGAAGCCTAGTAGTACGTAGTACGTAATGTATTTGTTATGATCATAGGTGAGAAAGCAATTGCTACGTATTCCTGGTACTCCAGGAATTATTAAAAACCTCACTGGGATTCTGAGCGTCCGTACCTTCAGGAGTCCGTCTTGTAAGTTTCAGGTCTTACATGGGACCTGATTGACATACCTACTAGGTAGATTTTGTTGAAATCCTTTACCCGTTCGATGGAATTCTGTCTTATAATATATAATACTTATTTCGGGGGGCACTAGCTAGTTGATTGATATTATGAGAGTTTATATAAGATAATGTCATAAATGCAAAAAAAAATGAAATTAGTGACTCGATGGTACTAATAAAGCAAGGAGACGATACAACCCCCAGTTAACATAAAATAGTTTTGGTTCTTGATCAGAACAGTAATTGTTTATTATGTTTATTTCATGTAACTAAGTTGTTCCCTGCCATTTAATTTCTGTTAAGTGAATTTGCATTGTGAATACCCATTTTGATAGCTTGAGCAAAACTAGGTAAACAGTTTATACTCTATACAAGCCAATATACTAGAAAAGCTTTTGCAAAGACCACTGAGAAGCGAGCAGTGCTGATAAGGTGGACTTTAACGTCAACGAAGCAAAGACTGCAATTTTACATTTCACCAAACGAAGATAAACAAGAAATTATGACAACCTAAAAATCTTTGGCGAATAGATAAAAATAATTAAATAGGTACACTGCCTAAGACTAATCCTGGATGCCAAGCTGACCTGGAACCAACAAATTATTGGAAACCTAAGCAAAGCAAAAATTGGCCTAATAAGATGAAGAAGCCTGATTAGAAAAACCTGAAGACACACTCCAAATGGTGCTACATACATCACTGCCATTAACCCATAATAATATGAGGTATACGGGTGTGTAATATGTAGAGATGGACGGATCGGATCTGAGCCGGTTCAAAGTGTCGGATCTTACGAATAATTCGGACTGATCCGACACCTGAAATAAAAGAGACGGTTCACGAATTACGGATCTAAATGGAATACCATTGAGTTGATGACTGTCGATCTATGTGGTAAAATCTGGAGACTGTGGGGTGCTAAGTCCTTTTACGCAATAACGAAACCACCCAACACATTAAAGTTATCTACGAAGTACTAACCTGCAGAAGATTTAAAATCCTCGGAGAAATTAAAGGAGATTACAACCTTCGGCATGGCTTCGTAGTCATAGACATCTATCGGACTTTCTATAAGGAAATACATCTTTCTTAAAAAGACATGGTCAGGATAAGGTATAACAAGCCATGAGGCTGTATTGCAAGAAGGCCCCCACCGTTAACCAACCAACCAATAAAGTTTAAGGAAGCACCAAACGATTTTTGTTTTTGTGGCGTTGTTCATAAAAATATTATGAGTATAAAATTTATATTGCATTTATTATATAGATTTTAAAAAACCTCAAAGTATGCCTTGGAATTGTTTTATTTGTAATTCTATCCAGTAGGTCTTTTACACTAAGCAAACCTTTATAAACACGGTTTCATTATTATGCAAATTACACTTAAACCACTCTGAAACTGTCATTCGCTGGGGATGGTCACTTCGACAATAATCGTTGTTTTGTAGGATACATTTACTGACTTAAATGCCGAATAGATGTTTGTGTACTTTTTGTACAGTGTGAACTTTATGGATCTCCCACTGCCTTTTTTCTATTCACATTTCCTGCTTTTCTAACTAAAGATTCTGTCTAACCCTTTCGAAACTAGTCGAAATCCATGATTATGTGTGTATGTGTTGAAAATCCTGAATGGCGTCCAGTGTTAAATAAACCCAGTGTCCATTAGCTCACTTACCATTTCTAACGGCTCTACAAAGAATATAGCGCTAAATTGAATAATAAAAAAATGTTCCTAGTCCCAAGTCCCAATTGAAAATGTTTAAGTAAAATTATGTCGATTTATATCTTATAGTCTAACTTCTTAATAACAAAACCATAAACGAAACTTTGAAGAACCACCCTATATAGCATCAGAATAATTTTAATTTCTAAGTGAATGTAATATAAAAATAAAAAATGAATGCTTTTATTACTTTTTGCTAAAAGCAGTAACAAAATAAAGAAATTTAATAAAACCGACAACAACGCCTTATGGCTTTACTGGATGTCCATTGTGCAGCATGGTTAGTAGAATAAGAAAAATATATTTCGGACGCAATAAAGTACATGACATGGAAAGACGCAGTATTGTACAAATATACATCTTCCCAACCGTTAAAGATAATTCAAATTTGAAACCAGATATGACACCGTGTTTTCTTTGTTAACGATAATTTATATAAGATACCGCCTAAGTACCGTATTTCTGGGAGACGCCATAAGGTCGCCGTATGGAAAGACGCAGTATTGTTAGCGTTCTGTATCTTATATATAAATATATCGTTAACAAAGAAAACACGGTGTCATATATCTGGTTTCAAATTTGAATTATCTTTAACGGTTGCGAAGATGTATATTTGTACAATACTGCGTCTTTCCATGTCATGTACTTTATTGCGTCCGAAATATATTTTTCTTATTCTACTAACCATGCTGCACAATGGACATCCAGTAAAGCCATAAGGCGTTGTTGTCGGTTTTATTAAATTTCTTTATTTTGTTACTGCTTTTAGCAAAAAGTAATAAAAGCATTCATTCTTTATTTTTATATTACATTCACTAAGAAATTAAGAAGTTTCGTTTATGGTTTTGTTATTAAGAAGTTAGACTATAAGATATAAATCGACATAATTTTACTTAAACATTTTCAATTGGGACTTGGGACTAGGAACATTTTTTTATTATTCAATTTAGCGCTATACATACACACATAATCATGGATTTCGACTAGTTTCGAAAGGGTTAGACAGAATCTTTAGTTAGAAAAGCAGGAAATGTGAATAGAAAAAAGGCAGTGGGAGATCCATAAAGTTCACACTGTACAGAAGTACACAAACATCTATTCGGCATTTAAGTCAGTAAATGTATCCTACAAAACAACGATTATTGTCGAAGTGACCATCCCCAGTGAATGACAGTTTCAGAGTGGTTTAAGTGTAATTCGCATAATAATGAAACCATGTTTATAAAGGTTTGCTTAGTGTAAAAGACCTACTGGATAGAATTACAAACAAATAAAACAATTCCAAGGTATACTTTGAGGTTTTTTAAAATCTATTTAATAAATGCAATATAAATTTTATACTCATAATATTTTTATAAACAACGCCACAAAAACAAAAATCGTTTGGTGCTTCCTTAAACTTTATTGGTTGGTTGGTTAACGGTGGGGGCCTTCTTGCAATACAGCCTCATGGCTTGTTATACCTTATCCTGACCATGTCTTTTTAAGAAAGATGTATATCCTTTTAGAAAGTCCGATAGATGTCTATGACTACGAAGCCATGCCGAAGGTTGTAATCTCCTTTAATTTCTCCGAGGATTTTAAATCTTCTGCAGGTTAGTACTTCGTAGATAACTTTAATGTGTTGGGTGGTTTCGTTATTGCGTAAAAGGACTTAGCACCCCACAGTCTCCAGATTTTACCACATAGATCGACAGTCATCAACTCAATGGTATTCCATTTAGATCCGTAATTCGTGAACCGTCTCTTTTATTTCAGGTGTCGGATCAGTCCGAATTATTCGTAAGATTCGACACTTTGAACCGGCTCAGATCCGATCCGTCCATCTCTACATATTACACACCCGTATACCTCATATTATTATGGGTTAATGGCAGTGATGTATAACCACAGCACCATTTGGAGTGTGTCTTCAGGTTTTTCTAATCAGGCTTCTTCATCTTATTAGGCCAATTTTTGCTTTGCTTAGGTTTCCAATAATTTGTTGGTTCCAGGTCAGCTTGGCATCCAGGATTAGTCTTAGGCAGTGTACCTATTTAACTATTTTTATCTATTCGCCAAAGATTTTTAGGTTGTCATAATTTCTTGTTTATCTTCGTTTGGTGAAATGTAAAATTGCAGTCTTTGCTTCGTTGACGTTAAAGTCCACCTTATCAGCACTGCTCGCTTCTCAGTGGTCTTTGCAAAAGCTTTCCTAGTATATTGGCTTGTATAGAGTATAAACTGTTTACCTAGTTTTGCTCAAGCTATCAAAACGGGTATTCACAATGCAAATTTACTTAACAGCAATTAAATGGCAGGGCACAACTTAGTTACATGAAATAAACATAATAAACAATTACTGTTCTGATCAAGAACCAAAACTATTTTATGCTAACTGGGGGTTGTATCGTCCCCTTGCTTTATTAGTACCATCGAGTCACTAATTTCATTTTTTTTGCATTTATGACATTATCTTATATAAACTCTCATAATATCAATCAACTAGCTAGTGCCCCCCGAAATAAGTATTATATGTTATAAGACAGAATTCCATCGAACGGGCAAAGGATTTCAACAAAATCCACCTAGTAGGTATGTTAATCAGGTCCCATGTAAGACCTGAAACTTACAAGACGGACTCCTGAAGGTACGGACGCCCAGAATTCCAGTGAGGTTTTTAATAATTCCTGGAGTACCAGGAATACTTAGTAATTGCTTTCTCACCTATGATCATAACAAATACATTACGTTACATACTAGGCTTCTTATCTTTCATTAACCTGTCCTTTGTGCACTTATATAATCACAGATGCCGTCACATACCCTAAGTACACTTTCATCTTTCTGCAGTCACTCACTAACTAACTGTTCTTAGATGCATCTTTTTTTTATCTCATAATATGAAATAATAGGGATCCACAGAAAAATTTACCACATCATTACAATACCAAGAGAATACTCCTATGATACGTGCACTCATAAGGAAACTAAACCAAGAGAAATGATCCAATGTAAAAATGTTACCGATCATAATTCTGGACGACGTTCAAATCTGTAACGTTGCCTGTAGTAAAGATTCAGCGAACGCAAATCTCCGTCTAAAGTCACTTTTCTTCTCGACATTTACGTCGCGGCTTTGAGCCATGCTTTAGCCCATTTAGAACAGATGTTCAAGTTAACTAAGTTTATGGGGCACTTCGATCACTATCTTTAAAGTTTGTATATTCGTAATACCTTTAATTTTAGCTGGGTCTATAGAAATTCCGTGACGAATTACAACGTCACTCAAATATCTCAGTTTAACAGAACCAAATTTACTTTTATTCTCATTTAAAGTTAATCCAGCTTTATTTAAACGATCAAAAACAATTTGTACAACTTCTAAATGTTTAACAATAATTTCTCATTATACTCCAAAAGAAAGCATACGAAATTAAAATAAAAATTCTTCTAGGTAGAGGGAGACTAAAACTATGTATTTCTTATAAATTAAATTTAAAATAATGACCTGTGTCAAGATTTATTATCGCGACAAGCTTTTATTTATATCATTCAATTTTATAATGTAACAATAGGATGGGTTTAATTTACTTCAAAGATTATTTTCTTATTTTTAGTGCATTCAAATAAAAGCATTCTATAAAAAAAATTTAATATTAGTTTATTTATTTCTTTTTTAGTATTCGTCAGATATTTTTTCTAAGCATGTTCAGTTTAATTACTGCGTTATTATTCAGGTTTGTTCGTTTTTTTTTAAATGCATTGTCATCCGTACTAAATCACTAGCAAAATTTCAACTCCGTAGGATAAGAGGAAGAGGTTCGAGTTTGCTCGGTTTTTATCAAAAAAATGCATTATCATCGGAAATAAATCACCATGTAAAATTTCAACTGCGTAGGATAAGAGGATGAAGTTTAGGTTCGTTCGGGTTTTTTTTTAAGATGCATTGTCATCCGTACTAAATCGCTAGCAAAATTTCAACTCTGTAGGGTGAGTGGAAGAGGTTCAGGTTTGCTCGGTTTTTATCATAAAAACGCATTATCATCGGAACTAAATCACCATGTAAAATTTCAACTCCGTAGGATAAGAGGATGAAGTTTAAGTTTGTTCGGTTTTTTTTAAATGCATTGTCATCCGTACTAAATCATTAGCGAAATTTCAACTCCGTAATTTGAGAGGAAGAGGTTTTGGTTTGCTTGGTTTTTATCATAAAAACGCATTATCATCGGAACTAAATCACCATGTAAAATTTCAACTCCGTAGGATAAGAGGATGAAGTTTAGGTTTGTTTGGTTTTTTTAAATGCATTGTCATCCGTACTAAATTACTAGAAAAATTTCAACTCCGTTGGGTGAGAGGAAGAGGTTCGGGTTTGCTTGGTTTTTATCATAAAAATGCATTATCATCGAAACTAAATCACCATGTGAAATTTCAACTCCGTAGGATAAGAGGATAAAGTTTAGGTTTGTTCGGTTTTTTCTTAAAATGCATTGTCATCCGTACTAAATCATTAGCGAAATTTCAACTCCGTAATTTGAGAGGAAGAGGTTCGGGTTTGCTCGGTTTTTATCATAAAAACGCATTATCATCGAAACTAAATCACCATGTAAAATTTCAACTCCGTAGGATAAGAGGATGACGGTTTGTTCGGTTTTTTTTTAAATGCATTGTCATCCGTACTAAATCACTAGCAAAATTTCAACTCCGTAGGATGAGAGGAAGAGGTTCGGGTTTGCTCGGTTTTTATCATAAAAATGCATTATCATTGGAACTAAATCACCATGTGAAATTTCAACTCCCTAGGATCATAAAAATGCATTGTCGTCTGAACTGAATCACTAAAATTTCAACTCCGTAGGATAAAAGTAAGGGGTTCAGGTTTGTTGAACATAAAAATACACTGTAATCGGAACTTAATCACCATGTAAAATTTCAACTTCGTAGGATAAAAGAAAGTGGTTCTAATTCAGCTTGCAAGATTTGGCACTAACACACACCCACAAATTCCATACATATACAGGGTGGCCCATTTGTCTGACAAAGTAATATACCGTCTCTACTATTAAAGATATCAAAAAAAAGTTTTTATAAAAGTTGTGAGGTATAAAAAAATATATGTTCTAAAATTATTTTTAAACATACAGGATAGTCCAAAAAAGAAGGACAATAAAAAGATACATTTTTTTAAATGGAATACCCTATATATTTTAGCATTTTTTATTTCCTTACAAAATTGTCCATATGACGCCATATTTAGTTTTTTAATTTTTTGCAACGTTGCCAAACAAAATGCAAAATTCTTAAAAGTTTGGAAAAAACATGATAGTAAAAAATTACCTGTATTTCTCAATAAGAATATCGAAAATCGAAAATTTCTTGTAAGCTCTTAAGTTTGGGGATAGATAAACTGTCTTAAATCTTTAAGTACCGAAAATGTTGTACAGGGTGTTTTCTGTTGACCTTCAAACATACAAAATTTTAAAATACAATAACTCCGTTTTTTCAAATGAAACACCCTATATTTATTAGCCTCATCTGATAGATATTGTAAGTATCTTTTATTATTGTTAAGTCATACCTATACCTATATTTACTAGTTTTTGCAATATTTCGATTTTTATTTAGATTTTGGTGAAAAAAACGATAGTTTTTATTTTTCTAGTAAGCCATGACCAGCAAAATAAAAACAAATGTAATTAAATATTATTCCATATTAAAACAAATTGATAACCATAGTTAGTTTTGTATTTATTTAATTTAATAAAATTTTGTTTTTATTACGCAACTGGATATTGAAAATAAGTTTAAAAACATTATAAATATAAAAATAATGATAATAAATATGACAATATATTCAATTACATTTGTTTTTACTTTGTTGGTCATGGCTTACTAGAAAAATAAAAACTATAGTTTTTTTCACCAAAATTTAAATAAAAATCGAAATATTGCCAAAACTAGTAAATTTAGGTATAGGTATGACTTAACAATAATAAAAGATACTTACAATATCTATCAGACGAGCCTAATAAATATAGGGTGTTTCATTTGAAAAAAACAGAGTTATTGTATATTAAAATTTTGTATATTTGGATGTCAACAGAAAACACCCTGTACAAAATTTTCGGTACTTAAATGTTTAAGACAGTTTATCTATCCCTAAACTTAAGAGCTTACAAGAATTTTTTGATTTTCGATACTCTTATTGAGAAATACAGGTAATTTTTTACTATCATGTTTTTTCCAAAATTTTAAGAATTTTGCATTTTGTTTGGCAACGTTGCAAAAAATTAAAAAACTAAATATGGCGTCATATGGACAATTTTGTAAGGAAACAAAAAATGCTAAAATATATAGGGTGTTCCATTTAAAAAATTGTATCTTTTTATTGTCCTACTTTTTTGGACCATCCTGTATGTTTAAAAATAATTTTAGAACATATATTTTTTTATACCTCACAACTTTTATAAAAACTTTTTTTTGATATCTTTAATAGTAGAGACGGTATATTTCTTTGTCAGACAAATGGGCCACCCTGTATAGCAAGTTAAATAAATGATTTTAAAAATTGTTTCATATTTAGGGGTGCGTTTACCCTCTTCGAGGGTGAGTTTAAAAAAATCCTGTCTTAGTGAATGTTTGCATCCCAAACTAAAGCTGTATGCAAAATTACAGCTTTCTATCGTTGGTAGTTTGGCCTGGGTTTGAGAAATTAGCGGTAGTGGTAAAATTCCGACATAAAAAATAATGTTATATAAAAAAATTAAACAAAATTGACGTGGTTTGGTGTTTTCCTTAAAAGTCAAAGGGTTTTAATATGAAAAAAATTTAATTTTTAGTGTTTTTTTGTCCTAAGAGGGCTAGCTTTGCAATATTCTTGCTTAGTGGACGTCTAAGAACGTAAATAGGACTGTAGGCCAAATTTAAACTTTTTAACATTAGTTTTATTTTTTATTCATTTTATGCGAAATACCCATTAAAATTTGAAATCACATTTATTATCTATTATAATAAAGGTTATTACATTGTTGTCACATCTGTGGACGCAGCATTGTACCTTTTCAACAAAATCGTTAAAAAATACCCGGATGTATATTTTTCGTACAAAGATGAACGTCCCTCTATATTGAGTTTATATGAACTAAAAATATACATATACAGTTACAATACGCATAACACTGCGTCCAATTTTTTTTTTTTTTTGAAATTTAATAAATCATAAGTAATGCACGTAATTTAGTTTATTTTGATACCAAAAGTAAGATGAGAAATAATGCTTTATTGTGCTATTTTCAAATATCACCTATGTTGGCCCGGGAGCAAAATAACACAGGATAACAATACTGCGTCCGGTATACGGAGGTCCTATCATCCAGGACGCAGCAAGATATGGTGGAGAGCAAATGCATGGACGCAACATTGTTTGTAGTCTGTATATATATATATTCATCCAACTAGCTTCTGGGCGTCCGTACATTAACGATTTGCTATTTTCCAAGCGTCCGGCTTCAACAGAGCGTCCGTATACGGACGCTCTGTTGAATCGCCGTAGAATCTGTGCCCACGTGATCATAGCACTCCACAGATTCGAAATCTTTTGGACGCCCGGGAAATAGTAAACGCTACTGTTTTGAATATTATTGGTATATTATTAGTAGCACGGGTCGGCCGGTAGAGGTGCTAGGCGCCACCTTTGTATATTCTTTAGGGATATATTCTACTTTCAGTGCGTCGATTACCAAGAGTCCTTGGTGACATCGCCTTGTGGCAACGCTGTAGGTCTATTTTTAGAATTCTTGTAAGCTGGCGTCTTTGATAAATCATTTGATTTGAACGTCGTATTTTTTAATTTTCATTAAATTCTATATATTATTTTGCTCTCTACCTCCAGCGGCGTGCATTAAAAAGGTTTTTTTTTAATTAAGCAAATTGAGATACAATAATAATAAACGTAATATGCAATTGGCAGCAGCGTATCAAATTTTTTGGCGAACTTTTTTTTGAGGCTCCCTATGTCACTATTCTATTATCCAAAAATAACCCATTATAGTAAATATTTATACACAATATTATTATCTAATAGTCAAAAACACAGCGAATTTTCGAAACTTAATTTATTTCTATAAATTATTATATGTTATTATAATATAGGAGGGATGATTGAAAAGTTCTAAAGAAAATGTTCTTCTAATACAAGAAAAACATACAACAAATATTTAACTAATAAGTACAAAGATATAGAATTAAATATGCATTATTTAAAAAACTACTTATAAAATACCCTAACGTTTGTACCTTAACGAAAGGAACTTGTCAACTATTTTGTCTAAATCTACATCTTACGCTCGTTCATTTTCTACTGAGATTATGGCCAATGAGCTAAGGCGTGTTGTACCATACTAAATCTCGTAAAGCTTTTTACTAGCTTCAACTTTGAAAAAGTCCTTTCTGGTTGAGTCGGTGCTAGTATTTCAGACCTTATGCAGCATTTTCAGACCTATTTCAGACCAAAAATTTCGACTCGGGTATTGGGGGCCCGGGGGCCCCCAATATACCCCCCCCCCCCAGCGCGGCGGGGTCTGCGGGGCCGTTTGACACTCGCCTGGCAATTGGCTATGATCCAAAACGGCATCCTATCTATCAAATCTGAGAGCCAATATTTTTTCGCTTAAATTTGAAATCATTGGAGACCATATTATTATAACTATGTCTAATAGTTTATTATTGTGGTTATTAGGAAAATTACCAGTGAATTGAGACAATTAAAAAAATATCTCGGTACTTGAATACACATAGATGTTAAACAATTCTGACTATCTAGTTAGTACAAAATTTTTTAATAAAACAATGGGCAGTCGTACAAACTTCTTTTAAAAAAGAACAGGTTCTTGTATAATCTGTAAAAAACAACATTAGAAAAATGTATTTATAAAAAACTTCGTACAAATAATATTAGAAAAGTAAAGCTGAGGAAAGAAATTACCTTACTAGAGAAACGTCCTCTTTCTAGTGTTTCTAATTGTAACCATTTTCTGTAGACGAGTTTCTTATTCTTAAAAAAACCATTAGATAAAAATAATATACAAATAATATTAGGAACGGAAAGCTGAAGAAAAAATGTACCTTACTAGGGCAATGTCCACTTTCTTAGTGTCCCTCATTCAAATCATTTGCTTAAGACCAGCTTCTTGTATAATCTGTAAAAAAAAGAGCGTTAGAAAAATGTATTTAAAACAAAATTGTATAAATAATATTACTTACTTACTAGAGATGTCCTCTTTTCTCATCAGATATCCACCCTGGCAGACATCCACCCTGGCAGACTTAAAAAACTTGATTTTATTTGAATATGCTACGTAACGATCCATTTTATTAAGTTTTTTCTCTTGAAAAAACTGCGTCAAACAACTTGAAGTTTTCCCTCCTCCTACCTAACTCAAAGAACGTAATTTCTAAAGACCATCTGGAATATTTTCGTTGTATAAATTTACCATTTTTACAGTTTTTGGTGCGTTGAAGCTAGATGGTCTTCCTTTTATATCAATCGCTTTACGCACGCTACGTCAAAAGCGTATCTTGCGTCTTTTGCCTTCTGGATCTAATGTTAGTAACGGTGTTAATAGTCCAATAAAATTTTCTGTTGATGTTTTTTCTAATCGCTTTAGCTGTAACGTCCATAATATAGTTCATATGAATACTAATTTTTTTTTTATAAAACGGCACATCCTTTTTCCTTATGGTGTCCATGCCCAATCTTATACAATTGAGAATGTCTCGTTTATCAGCAAGGAAGTCTTGAAATTGTACACTAACGGAAGCTTTGAATCTCTTGGTATTTTTGATGATAAACATTTTAATGTTTCAATCAATTTATTTTAGCGTTGCTGCTCCGAATCGCGTAAATGCTCTAATGAATAAGCAGCTACGGAAACACGGATGATAATAATAAATCAGTTGTATTTGGCATCGGTACTTGTCACTTTTATTACTAACGTAAGATCAAAAAAGTCTACCTCCTTTGAAGGCTTTAAAATTTTTCAGCTAGTCCTTAAGTATCTTGATTACTTTTTCCTTGTGAAATATTTTTAGAGCTTACTGAAAGATCATTTTTTTAATTTACTTTATTTCAATAATTCTCCTTATGTCTATTTGTTTTAAATTTTTAAGTGGCACGTGATTTATTGCTAAAGAAACAAAATGAATAACGTGATTTTCACAAAATTGTTCAAAAGGCGATAATTTTAGAATATAGCAAGTGTATGCGTCATCCCATGGTGATGGCTGGGATGTATAAGAAAATTAATACAATATTCTACAAATTTTTTCCTAAGAATTGTCACAATACGAATCTTTTCATTTTTCTTTGCAGAAAATTTGTAACTCGTAGATATTCAACTCGAATCATTCAAAACAATAAATATAGAAAGTTAACATTTAAAAGTCAATAAAACTTTTATTCTGTAACATCTTAGTTAAGTCCCCATATTTAAAGCGCATAAATTGTTGTAATTATTAAAAACATTGCCTAATCGAAAACTACCATACCATTCAATTTCAATATATCTAGCCTGCTCCGTGATTCCCCGATAAAGAATGTTATTACGGTTGGGGGGTAGGAGGAAAAGGTTATTCGGATGGGCTTAAATCTGGCAACAATGTCAGACGCTCCATAATCGACTGAATAAAAGTTAAATATACGAATGGGACGCTAGGGGGCGGAAATTTAAACGTTTTTAGTATATTTTGGACGCTTTCGAGTGGTTTTATAAAAGGACGCCGAGATATCGGTGATATAGATCTTTAAAAAATATTTCCCGGCAAATTTAATTTTAATGACCCGTGATGACATCTACATTTGAAGTTTAAAATATATTCATTTGGAAAAGTAGGAATTCCTTGAGAAATTTGTGGTGGACGCTCAGAGGAGGAGTTATGAAAGGACGCCCAGAAGATAGCGGGATGTATATATATATATATATATAATATAAAAAAAAGGGAAATCCCTGGTGGGATAATGAGTGCTCCTTATGGATACAGAATAGGAAAAGGGCTATTGAAATATTCAATGAACATCCTACAATTGAAAACTTTGTTGCAGCAAAAAAAAATATAGCGATTACTAGAAAAAAATTAAGAACAAAGAAAAAAGAAAAATTCACTAAATTTTGTGAATCCCTAAATCGAAATTCGAATATGTCCTTTGTCTGGCAAAAAATTAAAAGGTTTAATAATAATTTATGTAGAGTTTGGTGGGGAGCTGATCCAAACACTTTATTAACAGCATTTTTCGCGTTAGTTAGGTCTCAATTGGATTTTGGTTCAATTTATCTAAAACCTTGTAGCGCTAAGGCACTTAATAAATTGGACGTCGTGTTTTTCGAAGGTTTGCGCATTTGTTTGGGTTGTATGAGGTCTACACCAAGAGCTGCGTTATTGGCGGAGGCGGCAGTGGTTGATCTGGAATGTAGGAGAAGATTGCTGGCCCTTAAATTTGTCTCTAAACTTTTAATGATCACGAATCACCCTATCGTCGCGTTAATGAACAATATACGTATGAAAATTATACATAGGCCGGAATTCTGGCACGAGGGTCGTACCCCATATTTAGTAGATGCACTGCAACTGTTTCGCCCTCACTTTAGGTCTCTTTATAGGGGTTCTACCTTTCCGTGCTATGAATTTCCCTTTAATACCTCAAATGATCCGCCCAAAACCATAAATCTCAATCTAGAGAAGGGAGACATGATGTCAAAACAAAAGTTTATCGCAGAATCACATGTCTTTAAAAATCAATTTGCCTTCGTGTACTCTGATGCATCCAGAAGAGGCGACAGGGTGGGATATGGAATTTCTATCCCAGAAATTGAATATAAGTTCTCGTCAAGACTACCTGACTGTCTAACTATCTACAAAGCGGAAGTAGTAGCAATTCACGACGCTGTTAAAACTGTTATCGATAAACACATTAATAACGCTATCATTCTTTCCGATTCGAAAAGCGCCATAACTAAGCTCAGCAGTAATCTTTTTTCGGCCAAAACGGAACATTGGATACTATCAGCAAGACAGTTAATAAACATGGCTAATAAAAACGGTCATGATATCCGGCTTGCATGGGTTCCAGGTCATGCTGGCATCCCGGGCAATACGGAGGCGGACACTCTGGCAAAAATTGGAACTAGTTTAAACACGCCTAGAAAAATGCTAATAGACATACATGATATTTTAAATGTTTTAAAAGAAAGATCTATTAAAAACTATAAAGAAGCCTGGGGGTTGGCAGTTACACAGAAAAAGCATGGCTATGCTAAAATACAATCGAAATTCCCTAACAAGAGGTGGTTTTCCAATATAAATTATAAAGATCGAAGACACATTACAACAATCATTAGAATGCGTACCGGTCATTGTCTAACCAACTCTCACCTCTACAGAATCAATATAAGAGATAATCCCCTATGCGACTGTGGGATTGTAGATGACTTGAATCATATTTTTTTTGAATGTCCTATATATGTAAAACCAAGTGTAGACTTGTATGAAAAACTGGTTTTAAAAAAAAATTTCACCCATATCGATGTCTGACATTCTGTCTGTGCCTGACGATGAAACGATTGAAGTAATCATGCATTTTGTCAATATAAATAAGTTAAAATTATAAAAGCTCAACTATCTACCTCCCTTATTTCCCATGTAGTGTAGTGTACTTTTTGTATCCTGCTTCCATATGTTGTGCTACTAACAAATTCTCCTCTATAAACAAATAAAGAATTAGTTAAAGTATAATAATTCCTGTTTTAAGCTATACAGAGTAAGGAAGCATCCAGAACTAAGGAAAAGTCTAGAGTTCCCTACATGGCTCAGAGCCAGACAGCTGGGGATCTCAAACGAAGCGAGCTGGCAATTGCCTAGTAGCAAAGCCATAACCAAGCAAGCCAAGCCAAGTAAATACCCACAAGTTATAATAATAAATAAGCATTTTTTTCTTAAATAGTGGACAATGTGACTAGCTTAGTTTATATTTTTTTATATATTTTAGGTATTATTACAATTTATTAATTCCTATGAAAAGATAGAGATGTAGAGTAAAAGAATGATGATATAATCGTATGACTAAGGAACTTATTGGCAATGTTAGATATTAGATTCATTATATACTGAGCCTTCCTTGTGTTAAGACTAATAAAGTGATAATATGCGAATGTGATATGTTTTAATAATAAAAGTGATGTACGTTACAGGGTCATAGTGAGAAGAAATCATAGAGCTTATTGTTGTTTTCAGTGCATTAATACCAGAAATGATGGATGTGACTTTTTTTGATGCATAAGAAATTTTTTCCAAATTTTTTTTTATTTTCATGTGAACATTAATATTTGTTTTTGTACTACATTTCATCCCACAGTCTGTGCACACATAAACTGTTCTACAATTTAAAAAATGACGGTTAGGTTTTTAAGTTACTGATTAATAACCTGCCCGTTCATTTTAATTATGCCACACAAGGCCACAAAACTGGCAAACTGTTCTTTTAAGAAAACTTAATACCTCGACTATGACACATCACCGTGACGTAAAAAAATAATTAAATCCAATTCTACCTATATTTTAAATGTCCCGCCATCCGCCTGACATGCGCAGTATTCCGGAGTATGGCTGCCATTAGGCTAGGATATAGACGCAAGTGCTTAAGCTCCCTTTCAAAAGAAAAAAACATTACTATCAGTAAAACTTATCAATTAATTATTTTATTTTATTAATATTTGCAAATATACAGTGGCGGGCGTAACATCCATATCACATACAATTTAATACAATAAGAATTAAAAGAGCAAGACTATGAAAGAAGAGTTGAATTTAGTCAGTGGTGCAGGACATGATACAACATCAAGCGCAGTTTTTCGTATAGTAATGTTTAGTGAAATGGCTACGTTTCATAACAATGGATTCGTAAACCGGCATAATTTCCATTACTACGAAACAAGAAATCCTTTTTTTACTAGAGAAGTTAGGAATCAACATAACTGGAGTATTAATATGTGGGCTGGCATAATAGGTAATCATGTTATTGGGCAACATTTACTCTAATCTTGAACGGCAGTAGAGTTTTGGACTTGCATTGTCTTTATTTGTTTAGAATCACTACGTTTCAACTGGTAAGCATCTCCAGTCATCCTCGGGTGAATATATGATAACTACAGCTCTATTTATACTAGGCAGGTGCGGTGACGCATGACTAGTGGGCGGAGTCATGCTTGTTGCTAGGTGATGACGCATAACTGGATGAATCATGCTCGATGAATCATGCGTTTATCTCTTGGGTGGTCTTATTCTAAGATTACATTTACTTAACCAGGGTTTCCAGACGTTTCTTATATCTAATGAAGACTTACTAAAGCAACCTGGATTTTGGTGTATGGTCGCAGCTTCCTTAAACTTCCTCTTCCTCCAGTGCGGTTCTTTTTTGACATACGGAAGGTTGAGTATTGGTTGTATCTCTTTCTCTGCTTTACGTGTGTTTGGCCGATTCTTGCGATTTTCCAATATTGTGTCAATCAATCTCAAGGGGTAGCCATTCTTGGGTCGGTCTTGAAGTGGTTAGTTTCTCTTTTGAGAGCTTCATTTGTGTTACAGAGCAAGAAGAAAGACAAGAAAAATTGTGTCACCAGATCCCCTGCGAATGCGGCCAATCTTACATTGGTGAGACACTAAGACCACTAGAAGTAAGGATTAAAGAACATAGAAATAACACCCAAAAAGGAGAGACCGAAAAATCAGGTGCAGCTGACCACGCCTGGACGCACGGCCATCATATCATGTGGACAAAAGCGAAAATCCTGCAAAAAGAACCGCACTGGAGGAAGAGAAAGTTTAATAAAGCTGCTGGGGGGGGGGGGGGGGGCTCAGTGGGCGTAAGTAGGACACTTTTATTTTGGAGAAAGGGACAGTCGGAACTACATGTATTTCATGATATTGCACACAGCGAAGAGGGGCGAAAAATTTTCGGGGTCACGCTTAAAGTTCGATTAAAATTCACCTACATCATCTGCTATCTAATTTCGAAAATTAAATTATTACCTCTCCCCCTCTGCATGGTTGGATTAAATTTGTTTTTGTAAATGTTTTTTTTTTACTTTTTTTTTGATATTCCCTCTTTATTTAAAAAAACATTTTTATATTTGTGAAAAATAAGAATATCGAATCCAAAATTTTAACATTAGACTTATGATAACAGGCGTTTTCGCGCTCGGTTTTCCATGATTAAAAATAAATTAAATATCACTCACCACGCCAAAATTGATGATTTTTTCAAAAATCATGTATTTTAGCCTAGGAGCGTAGATCTAAGAGCAGTATTTGATGCAAATGCTTAGGTTTTTAAATACTTCTTCTTTTGTGCCGTTTTGTATATTCATAATAAATCATTAGGTATCGTTGTAACGCCCGCCCCATCTTGTCAGATTGTAAAACTTTTCTAGTTTATGTATGTTGGCCTAATTATCACTTTTATATATATGGGACGAGTTACAATATTTATTTGTGGGTTCGTGGACTCTGGGTATTAATTGCCTGGCAGGTACGATCTCTTATCCGTATAAACACCATTAAAATAATCACTTTTCAGATAAGATGTCATCAGACGTTTGGTGAAACGACCTACAACAGCCTTGTTGTTACGGGGGTCGATTGAAATGAAATATAGATTGTTACTAAATTCATTTATTATAAAAATGTTTAAAAATGATTAGAATTATTCATTACACTAATAGAAGGTCTCAATTAACCTCAGAAAGTCGAAATGGTTATAACTTCTCATATAAAAACATCATAACAATTTAAGTCACTAACCTATTTGATGAACTTGCAAACCCATCATATTATGTCACAAATCAAAGATTCACAAAACAAACAACACTTATCTAGGTTACAAGATTAGATTTCGGTCTAAAGAGAATATGTTTTATTTGACATTTTACATTTACGTTTCCCTAGCACTTTTAAAAGACTTTCCCGTTACACTTCACTATGTTTTGTAGTAGCACTTTTTACTCTTAGACTGGCACTGTCACTAGGTTCGTTTTTGACTGAAGACTTAAGACTAAGACTTAGACTCAGACTCTGACTGAGACTGAATTGCTACTGCTTTTACGCAGGTTTATATAGTGAAATTTGTGCTGAGATTGACAGTTCTCACGGGTTCATAACCCTACAAACGACCTCGGTGTCAGCAAATTCACAAGAATTTGCAACTAATTATTAACTTAACTTTCTAAGAACAGTAACATAAAACGGCCGTAGCCCCTACGCTAAAGTGGTTCTCACCATAAATCATACACGTTATTCCACGTACAGAGTCATAAATAGTATCCTTAAGACGCTTAGACTGCGCAACTGATGACAGTTTACTGCACTCTAAAGTACTGTAGCACCCTGTTCTCACGGTCACAATACCAAGAGTGATGGCGCATGCTTCTGAGTACGCCGCAATTAAAGTGTCATTCCTGCATCTAGAACTTGCGGGTGGGCTTTTCTTGGATTTCTGTCGTTCTAACGAGTCCGTCAGCGAAATGCGCGAATGAACACGTTACAAGAGTTTTGATTGGTCGAAACATAAGTTTAGAGAGGGGACTCGATAATCTGGATTCTCGAGCGCTGCTTGCGCTTCGTATTATTTCTTTTCGTTCGTGTGTTTCATTAAGAGCAGGTGAGCTTTTGTTGTTTTGTTTTTCTCGTATGGTTTTTATTTTATTTTAATTAAAACTATTAACCCTTCAATAATATTTTTATTATCTGATTTATTTTATGGAAATACTTTGCCTATAAGTGACATTACTCGTAACGTTTAATAACTTGGTATTTACGTTGGTATTACTCAACTAGTTGGATATTCTCTCGTGTACATTTAAAATACTTTTAAAGCAATTATATTTTGATAATTTAAAACCCTCTTAATAGTTTTGATTTTCGAACTTTAACTTATTTTTAAGTATTTTATTTATTTATTTAATTTCTTCTTATCTAGGTTAGAATGCGTTTATTCCTTTTACAATTTATAGACGTTAACTTTTATTTGTTTGTTTACCCTGGTATAGTTAAATAATATGTTTATTTTTATTTATTTATTTAATATTTGGTTTTTGGGTTTTTCTCTCATAACTTATGGTAGTGTATTTTTATTACTAGGCTAGTGGGTCACCACATTCCTCATAACCCCGTAAAAGAAATTTTGTCCACAGTGATAAAATTTCTTTAAAGTTCTGAATTAATTTGCTTGCACTCGTATTTTTATTTTACATCATTCGACCCTCCGAAATATTTTGTTTAGGTCGTTTTAAATTATGACTCTGTTACGTGATAACCGTAATCTTAATTCGACAATTGAACTGCTGAGATAGTATAGGCATTACATACGCGGTGTGATTATATCCGTGCGTATTTAGCACTTGTTTTAAGTAAAGGTGAGGCTGAATAAAAATAGTTAAAATAATTGTGATACCTATAAAATCTTTTTAGACCACTGGGCAGTTCTCTTATTAATTAATAAGGTTAATAAAATATTTATTATTTTTTAAAAATAATAGAATTCTCATTTTACTATTTTTAAATCACTCTTATTGCTAAATATGTTTGATGGGTTTGCAAATACTTATATACTATCTTAAAATTAACATACCTAATAACTAAATTCTATAATTGGTTTAGAAGTCATCATCGATCCAATTCATAATGAGCTCCCCCACAATTCCTAGGAGGTCTTCTTCCATGGCCTGCAAGCCCCTTGGTTGCGGGTGGTGCAACGGGAAAAAAGGGGGAAGCTCAATAACTAGCTGTCTAACTAGTTCGTCGGGCTGGGGCGCGGCAGCCTGTGGAATGGCTACCGGTGGAGCCCAAGCGTCGGGGATGGCGACTTCGGGTCGGGCGGCTTCCGGGACAGCGGCCTGAGGTATGACGGCTTCTGGAGCTGCAACTGGCGGGCTCGGCGACCTTGGAGGCGGCGGATACGGCTGGTTGTCCTGAGCCGCGGCGGCCTGTAGTAAATGATAATCCCGACGGACTTCGGGAACGTTATAGAACACCTCTAGCGGCGGAAACACGCGCACGGCCGGGTCGCAATGAACACAATCGCACGGCCGTATTTCCGCTTCCCCATCATAAATTGCCTGGTAGGTGTCTATCCGCCGTAGGTCTTCATGGACCCTCACTGTCAGTAGCCGGTTTCTTGCCCGTAATTGGTACAGAAGGGGGTGACACGGCGCATCTGCCCCCAACAAGAAAAATTCTTCCCTTAGGTCTGACAATGTTGCCCACAGAAGTGGACGTTGTTCGTGGAAACTTAGGTGGCGGACGTAGCGTAAAAAAGGTTCAAAATCCATTGTAAAAACCGACGCACTCTGTGTTTTTTTCGAATAAAGACTAAATGTTTTGTCCATTTTCCCCACTATTTATGGTAATTTTTAGTCCAGTATTCACTTTATTCTCTTTAATAAGCGTTTTTGCACATTTACTTTGTAAGAGTCTTTTTCTCACGAAAATTTTACCCGGTATAGTGTTATCCTGTATAGACCGTCTGTAAGGTCCCTTTCAACAGGTCACGTTTTAAGTTCATTCCTACCGATAACATTTTTATTAGGGTCGCACTTTGGTTTAATTTCGAATCTCCATTGATTTAACTGTTACTTATCGTAATATTTCCCACTCGGGTTATTACTACCTGTTTTAATAATTATTTTGTGCTGACTATCGCCACCTGCATGTCATTTGGTTAAGTCGCACATTTGAGAAGTAGAATGTAATTAATATTTTAATTAGGTATACTCATTGGTTCACAGAGGGCGACTTATACACGTCGAACTGTCGGGAACTTTATAAACCACCGTGATGACAACTAGATTTTTGATTTTTAGTTTTGCGTATTGGGCGGAGTCACGGTACTTAATTCATGACGTAATATGGGGAACGTCCAAACTGGTCTCATTTCTGAGTGTACAATGCTATGTAATTGTTCATTTTCTGGACATCGCGAATTCTGCGCTGGTGACGTAACAGGATCTATTATAAGGGTTGGTAAGGGTGTAGGGCAACTGGGTCTTAAGTCATCCATGTTCGTATATCGCATAGGGTGATACAGGTGCTAGCAGTAGTCGGTTCTTCACTTAAACTATGGTATTATTAGACGTATTTATATTTACTCGCTGGAATCATAGAAGTCAGTATAATAATCGTTAAACCTCTTTGGTCTAATTATTTCTCGTCTTGGTCTATGATTTGAAGATCCGGGAGAGTTATTATCTTTGTTCTCTATATCCGGCAAATCTACTTGTAGTTCTGCTTCTGCGCTGGTATCATCATTCGAATCGGCTTTATTCGAGTGGTTGACTTGGTTGTCGGAGTCTTCGTCGGACTCAACTAAATCATCCTCGTTCTCATGATTATTTTCTACCGCTGTGTCGTCGTCGTTATCTAGTTCCTGGCTACTTTGATTGCTTATGATTGACTGGTTATCTTCCTCTCTAGTGTTATTATTTTCAAACGGTGTGTCCAAAACACGTGTACTATTATTATCTGACTGGTCGTTTATGTCTGGTTCATCATCGCTTTCCTCGGCTAGTGAATCATCCTCTAATAAGTCAACGGCCTCGCCCTTGTACATCTTTAGTCTGTGGGCATGTACCATTTCTTCTTTTCCTCCTTCTAACTTTCGAATTTTAAAGTTAACAGGGCCTTTCTGCTGGATAATTCTATATGGACCAGACCATTTGGGTTGCAGCTTGCTTGAAACTAATTTGTTTTTTATAGCCGGATTGTACAGATATACTCGATCACCAACTTTAAATTCTTTTCTTGTTTTCTTCTGGTTGTGCTTTGTACATCTAGCATTAATCGTGTCTTGTATGCTTTTCTGAGCTTTTTCGTGAGCTATTTGTAAACGGGTTACTAATTCGCTGGCATAATTTTCGTCAATGTCGTAACGAATTCGTGATTCTTTTATGTGTAAATGATGAGGAAGCTCCATATCTCTTCCAAACATCAAGAAGAATGGGGATTCTTTGGTCGCATTGTGAGGTAAGTTGCGATAAGCCATAAGGGCATATGGTAAGAATGTGTCCCAATCGTGATCATGTTCTGTCATATAGTGTCCAAACATAGTTTTTAACGTTCGGTGCATCCTTTCAACGATACCGTTAGATTGTGGATGGTAAGGAGTAGTTTGGAGTTTTTGAATCCCTAATATATTACAAATATTTTTGAATAACCTAGAAATAAATTGTGATCCCATGTCCGTAAGTAATTTTCTAGGTGGACCAAAACGAAGTATTATATGCTCGACAAATGCTCTAGCTACAGTTTCAGCGGTTATGTCCGGCAAAGGAATGCATTCGGGATATCGAGTTAAAAAATCCACGCATGTTAGTAAGTATCGATTGTTCCGAGAAGTTCGATTGAGTGGTCCTACAATATCTATGCTGATAAAACCAAAAACTGTTTCAGGAACTGGAGTTTTTTGTAGTTCCGGTGGAGGCTGGTTGGGAGTTTTCAGTAAGTTACAAGAATGGCACTGTTCACAAAATTTAATTACATCTTTCTTCATGCTTTTCCAATAAAAGTCTTTCTTAATACTTTCTAACGTTTTGTGTTGTCCGGGGTGGGCTGCAAATACGGATGAATGGTAAATCGCTAAAATATCTTTTCTCATTGATGCTGGTGCCACGATTTTATCATTTCTTTTACTTTCCACACGTGTCTTGTAGAAAACCTTATCGATGCTCATGTAAAAATTATCATCATTATTCATATCGTTGTTGTTTATTAAACCTTGTACTTCCGGATCGGATTGTTGCAGGTCAGAGATATCTTCTCTGGACCAAATAGCGGGCAATATGGGAGATATCGTTTCTTCAGTATTTATAACGGATATTATAATTTCTGTCTGCCTCACTCCTTCCTCGTGTTTTATTCTGGATAAGGTGTCCACGTTTGTATTCATCCTTCCTGGTCGATACTCGATCGTAAAACTGTACTTTAATAAAAACATAGCCCATTTGGCGAGTCTAGAACTAGGATCCTTGATAGTAAGTAAATATTTTAAAGGTCGATGATCCGTGATAATGGTAAAGTGAACTCCAGTTAAATATATTCTGTATTTCTTAACAGCCCATACGACTGCTAAAAGTTCCCTTTCTATAGTGCTATATCGTCTTTCGGCGGCATTAAGTGTTCTGCTCGAAATAAGAGTCGCAAAAGCCGAAAACTGTTTTTAAAAAATTTATTTATTACAGTTACAAGCAAAGATTAAAGCGAGAATGAATAATGATACCATTTTACATATATTTATAACATAGTATAAAAATGCAGCGTTTACGGTTTCTATGGGAAGCGTATTCTAGTCATCTTCACATAACTCCTCCCTCCTTAAGAAGAAAACATAAGGGTTGATATGTTTTCTTAAATTGATTTGGGTTTATTGATTGGTGATTAAGCTTCTTCTTCTTCTAATATATATTTTTACCAGAACGTATCCTATCAATATCATAATAGCTAGTGTAGTTATGGTACTTAGAAAACTCCAGCCAACTGGATGGATTTCATATTTTTCGGGGGTCTTCATGGATTGTGCTTTTCTTTGAAGTTCATGTATTTCTTCCATATCGATTGAATGGATATTGATTGGGTCTTGATCCATGTGATATTTGTTTTCTTTGTTAATTTTAATTTCTGGTAAGTTAAGTGGGTTTTCTTTGACATTTTCTTCTTTATTGTACAATTGGAAATCCAATATTTTGATTTCGCAATTGATTGGTATTTCTATTAGGCTGGGTTGTTTGATGAACATATATTCTCCATTGGACTGGCATTTTTTGAAAATCTTCAAAGGCTTGTTTGTAGGTATGGCTACTACGTGTTTGCTTGTTATGGCTTTTATAATAGGATTCGGTAGATGTATTGGCATTATGTTGCAGTTTTGATTTTCGGCGTCGCGGATCATTGATACGATGCAATCGCTAAACAGTGGTTTCAATCGGTTTTGGCAGATGTAGATGTCTTCTATGTAGGGGCAATCTTCATAGTCTTCTTGCAGTTGACTGTTGCCAAGTATAAGGTAAGGATAATTTGGAACAATAATTGATTGGTTAATAGGAATTGGGATGAGGTAAAAGTTATCGAAAACCTCATTTTTCATAATCGGAAAGTGTATTGCGAAAATAATTTTATTATTTGAGAAACTTACTTGAAGTCCGCATAGTTGGTAGTAAGAAATAATATTTTTAAAATTTATTATTTTTTCATCCTTATATAGTCCGGTCAAATAAGTTACAATATTGTTCAATTCAGTGCCCGAAATTACTGCACTGTGTAAAGTATTCAATTTTGCAAACATAAGCGCGTTTTCCAAATTGTCCAAAAATGTGATTATATTTTGACAATTTAGAATTATTTGATCTAATGTATTTTGAGCTCTTAAATAAGCCGAAATATCATCTATTGATCGGTTAACGTTATATTGAAAAAATTCTAACCTTTGTTTTATTAGTTGCTGATTTATATTAAGAAGCGAAATCGTTTTATTATAATTGTTAATCAGCTGTTTTGTTAGGGACATCTGAAGAGACATTTCATGGTATATAGAATCTTGGTTCTTTTGTAACACAGATATGGCGTTGTCAAATCTTTCGCCGTCATCGCTATCTAGTGTACCGTAAAGCCATTTTTGAGCTTTCCCTACTATATTTAATAAACCGCGTCTTTCGCGTTTATGAGGGGTAATATTATTAAGTTTGTTTTTTGCACTTAAAATTAAATGTTGCGCATGCGTAAGTAAATTGCGTAAAAGATTATTATTATTTACCTTAGGTCTAGATACATTTAAGCTTAGTTCTACTGTTTGATAAAATTGATCAACTTTACGTAGTTGATCGCTAAGATGTGATATTTCTATAAAATGAATAAAGGTATGTTTATTCTCGAGTACTCGCGCTTTTTCTAATTGAAATGGGAGTAAGGGAGATTTTATGTCCGTAATGGCAATGTCATTACCACTAGCAAGAGTCGTTATCGTCAAGAGTATAACTACAACCGGGTTGAGGTTGGTCATGTTGTGGGTCGTTGGTTTTTTCCTGTGAAAGAGAATGTTTGTTAGTACGGGGTCTAGTGATCTGAGATTTGTGTACTAATTTGTCTTTAGCAGTTTTTATTTTATTGGGCAAGTTTTCTTTAACTGTTATTTTGATTTGTCTTGGTTTTGCTTTGTTTCGTTTGGCTGCTTTATTTTTAACATAGGCGCTTGCATTAATAGCGTATGTAGGAGGTTTTTCGCGGTTTTCATTACGTTTTTCTATGACGCGCGTTTTTTCGTTGAGCGAATTTTCATGGATTTGATTGTAGAGGTGTTTTAATCTTTCTCGTCTTTCTATAATAAATTGATTTAAAATCATTTCGTCCGTTAAGTCGAAGGGGTCAATTGCTTTGACACTACCGTTTATTACGTCAAAGGGTTTTTGTTTTGTAACACTGTGAACTGAATTATTATATCCTAAAACTGCATATTGCATTGTCTTTTTTATACTTAGTTTCGGGTCTTTTAATTTCATTACTCTGAAATTGTCTAAGAGGGTAGAATGAAGGCGTTCAACAGGGCTGTTACTGTTGGAATTTCCTGGGGTAGTAAAATGTAGATTTATCTTATGTAATTTACAAAAGTCTGTTAAAAGTGATGTTTTAAATTCGGGGCCATTATCACACGTGATTTGTTGCGGTATACCAAAATGAGTTATAAAATGAATAAGTTTGTCAAGGGTAGTTTCTGCGTTACAAACGGGTTCTAGGGGGTATGCTTGTGCATATCGTGAAAATACGTCTATGATGGTAAGAAATTTTGTATTTAGAATTTGGAAAGTGTCGATATGAATGGATTCCATTGGTTCTTTGGGCGTTGGTGTTAATGCAAATTTTATTCTCGGAGGGTGTCTATCATATTTTGCTTGTTGGCAAATTTCGCAGTTATTTATATATTCGGTAATTTCTGTTTTCATACCGGGCCAAAAATATAAAGTTTTTAAGTCAGACAAAACTTCATTAATTCCACGGTGACATGTTTTTTCGTGATAGTATTTAAGTAGGTCTTTTCGTCGTTGTACGTTAGTGACGTCCGTTAGTAATTTTCTAGAAATTAATTAACGATAAGAATGGTTTTTAAATGTATTTGACAGTACTGTACTTATTTTTGGTAATAAGTCAATATCTGAGTCTTCTAAATACAAGCAGTGCATGTTTTTTGGATTGACATGTTCTTTGAAAAATTTAATTATTTCCTGTTCGAGATTTTCGGTCAGAGTAACGACCTTACGCGTTTTCATATTATCAAAAAGACTCGAACTTATTACGTGATAGGTATTACTTTTTTTGTATTTAATAATTATTTGGTGACTATAGTAGTTTACAGCATTTTCGGTAAATGGTATATTAAGTATGGGATTTTCTATAGCCGAGTGTACTGTTTCATTGTCATCTGGTTCTCGTACTCTTGGTAATTCGAGAGCTTCGATATTTTCTACTGGCTGATTGACATTAAATATTTGATCTAAGTTGTCTAAGTCTTCTACTGTTGGTGGTTGGTCGGTGTCTGTTTGTAAGTATCGATCGATATCTTGATCAATATCTCCGGGGTTGCCTAATAGGGATTCATTTTCGGTCATGTGAATTTCGACACGAGAGAGTGCGTCCGCGTTTGTATTTTGCGTGCCCTTTTTGTACACGATTTTATAATTATATTCTTCAAGTTTGAGGCGCCACCTTACCAAACGAGAATTTGGTTCTTTCAAACTGAACAACCATTGAAGTGGCTTGTGATCTGTAACTATAGTAAATTTACGTCCGAATAGATAAGGGCGGAAATATTTCGTTCCCCATACGATTGCCAATAGTTCTTTCTCTATCG
Source organism: Polydrusus cervinus (assembly GCA_935413205.1). NCBI lineage: Eukaryota > Metazoa > Arthropoda > Insecta > Coleoptera > Curculionidae > Polydrusus > Polydrusus cervinus. Next base: position 12,919,092 of record OW284518.1, read on the forward strand.
TACTATAGTTCATTTCTGCTGGATTGAGAGTGCGTGATGCATATCCGATTGGAAGGTCATTTCCTATTTTTCCCTGACTAAGCACGCAACCTATAGCAACGTTGGATGCGTCGCATGTTAAATTAAATGGTTTTTGAAAATCCGGGTATTGCAAGATAGGGTCATTACATAACAGATTTTTGCACATTTCGAAAGTTTCGATGAACTCAGGTGTGTGTAGTATAGTTTCGCCTTTTTTTAGACATTTCGTGAATGGTTTTGTTAATTTGGCAAAGTTTTTAATGAATCTGCGGTAGTATCCTAAGAGGCCTAGAAACGATTTGATATCTTTAACCGTTTTTGGAATCGGAAATTTTTGAATGGCTATAATTTTTTTTGGATTCGGATTGATTCCTTCTGGCGTGATAACATGCCCTAAAAACTCGACGTCTTTTCGTAAAAACTCGCATTTATCATGTTGTATTTTAAATCGCGCTTCGCGTAAGCGTTTAAAAATTGCTTTTAGATTTTTTATATGTTCTTCTAGACTGGCTGAAAAAATAATTATGTCATCCATATAAACGAGACATATAGTGCCTTGCAACCCTCTTAATACATTGTCCATGACCCTTTGGAAGGTTGCGGGGGCGTTTTTAAGGCCGAAAGGCATCCTTACGTACTCGTAATGCCCGTTCTCAACATTAAATGCCGTTTTTTCTACCGATTTCGGGTCCATTTCGATTTGATGGAACCCGGAAGCGAGGTCAAGAGTTGAAAAGTATTGGCATCTACCTAGTTTATCTAATATGTCTGTAATGTTGGGCAGGGGATACCTGTCATCAATCGTCTTGTCATTTATTTTACGATAATCTTGAACTATCCGCCATTTTTGTTTACCGCTCGCATCTAGTTTTTTGGGTACAATCCAAATTGGACTAGACCAAGGGCTTTGGCTAGGTTTGATTATTCCGTCATCTAACATTTTATTTATTTGTTTTTGTACCTCGTTTTTATGAATGAACGGATATCTATACGATTTTGTATGAATCGGGATCTCGTCCGTAGTTTTTATTTCGTGTTTAATCGCGTTAGTGAATGTTAATTTATCCTCATTTTTGTGAAAAATGTCTGAAAATTCTCGGCAAATTTTTAATATCTCTTCTTGTTCTTCCGAATTTAAATGATCGATTCGAATTAATTTTGAAATATCGGTTTTTATATTTTTACACGATTCTGTATTTTTATCAGGTAGGAAGTTTTCCATGTGAAATAATTCGAAATCCTCTTTCTTCGCGTCTGGGAAAGAAATTACGCGTATAGGTTCCCAAAGGTTTAATATTACTGTTTCGTCAGAATAATTATAAATTTCTGTTTTTGCAAGTCCTTGTTTTGCTACAGTTAGTGTTTCTGCAAAATGAACATTATCTCTATTGCATTCAGGAATTATGATATCACCGTTGTAAACAGATACGGGTACTTGCACGGCGGCAACTTCGTGTGGGTTAATACATATTTTATAAGTTTTATTCTGCGAATTCGGATAAAATATGGGAATTTTTGTAAATTTATTTGTCAAATAATTATTTTTGAAATCAATGACAAAATTTAGATTTTGAATTTCTTTGAGCCCTAATATACCATCGAAAAATGTATGAAAGTCAAAAAGAATAAAAGTTATGTTTTCTTTGCTTTGTAATTCTTTTGGTGCCGGAATATTTACTTTAGAGAGAACCGTTTTCTCGCCTATGCCTGTGCGTATTTTAGTAGGACATGTAAACATTTTATCTGGAAAGTATTTTTCCGCAATAGATGGCCTTAACATTGATTGAGAACAGCCGGTATCAATTAAAAGTTTTATAGGTGGGTTTTGGATTTTGATATACGGTAACTTGCTATTAATTTCTGTATGCATTTCAGTTACTGTTATTTTTGGTTGTTGTTCTGGCTGGTAATCTGAAAATTTTCATAAAAATTGTCGTAGTCCTCGGAATATTCGATGTTAGGATCGCCATAGCCATCGTATTCATAGTGATTATCTGGGGTATAGTACTCGTTATTATAATTTTGGGGTTCGTAACGGTTTAATTGCGTATCTGGGGTTGTTTCTGTATTTTGGCTTGCAGCCTCATTATTTACAGTATTTTCGAGATTCTCGGGGTTTTCTATTTGAAATAATTCTTCTGAGATAATATGTAGCGGGTTCGCGCGGTTCTTAAAAGGGTTGTTTTGATCATACCCTTGGTATGCCGTTTGTTGAACTGTTGAGTTTCGCGATCTCGTCGACATTGGTTCAGGTTGATTGTTTGGCACTTGCCCTGTGGGCTTAAATACATTTTTTGGTGGGCCAAACACTTCGCGGTTTGTCGGAAAACGCGGGGGTGGCAATTGCCGGGGTTGCACGTTTATCGGTTGCCTCGGGAATTGAGAGTTTTGAAAATTTTGTTGGTATTGATTTTGCCGAAAGTTATTTATCGGTTGATTATAACGGAAATTGTTCATCGGTTGGTTATTTCTAAAATTATTTATTGGTGACAAATAATTCATCGGTCTTTGTGGGTGGTAAAATTGGTTGTTTGGACTCCAACTTTTGTTCGTAAAATTTTGATTTTGGAAATTATTTTTTGGTACATTTTTAGACTCAGCCTGCGGCGGATTTCTAAATAGATTTTGCGTATATTGAAAGTTTTCTTCTTCCGTTATAAGGGTAATCGCGGTTTCTAAATTCGCGGGGTTTCTTAGGCGTATGACACTTTGTAGGGGTCCGTGAAGACTTCTTATAAACGTTCTCAACGTAATTTGTTCATACTGGTTTAAATAAATAATTTTTGAAGCATTGGGCATTATAATTTCCGGAATAGATGTCAATTTTTGGGCTAATTGACTACGTAATATTTGCAATCTTTTGGCAAAATCTAAGGTACTTTCACCCTTATTAGGTCTGGCTAAAAATAAATCTTGTTCAAGACATTCTAAATTTCTGTTGTCTCCAAAACAATTTTGAAGTGCACCTTTGATTTTGTCCCAAGTATCTAATTCGTTTCGACAGCCTACTAATAATCTAGCCCTGCCTATCAGTTTATTTTGAATAACGCGAATCAAATAATTATTTAAAATGTTATCGTTAGTTTGACCATAATTCACCTGTATAAAATCACATGCAGATATAAAATTTGATAGGGTGATTGCATCACCATCAAAATTTGGAATTATATCAACGTACATTTTTAACATGTTTAAATTTGGGCCTGGTGCTTGAACCTGTGGTTCAGGTGCGTTAGCCATCTTTTCTTTAGGGGTAGTTTTTATGTTTAACCTTTGGAAAAAATCGCTTACAAGTAGATCTATATCTAAATCGTTATTTTCAGTCATGTACTGAAATAGTTTTGAGCCTGCGGCTTTTTCCTATGCCTATATAAATAATAAAATAACCGAAATAAATATACTATTTCTTCGCTTATTTAAAATGCAGTATTTTCAGTATATATTTTTTTATAATATTGCAACCGCTAATACGTGTAAGTTTCAACAAAACAAAACTATTTTCGTACTTTACAAAAACCAAAATTCAAAAATCTTAAATCTACAGGACTTTTCTTATACGGAGAAAAATCTTGTCCTAAAATTATGAGGTTTTCCTATTTAGGGAAAAGAAAGAAAAAATGGTGTGAAAAACAGGATAAGGCACTTGGCTTACCAAATATGACGTCCTGTCTGCACGGGGGTGATTCTCCTCGTCTTGGCTGGCTCGTGCGAAGTTCTGGATGAATGCCAAAGGATTGAAATCCACGTTTTACGCGATCGAACCGGACCCGATGCCGTGAAAATAATTCGAACGAAAAACTGCACAAATCCTACCGACTGCGCCAAATAAGAGTCGCAAAAGCCGAAAACTGTTTTTAAAAAATTTATTTATTACAGTTACAAGCAAAGATTAAAGCGAGAATGAATAATGATACCATTTTACATATATTTATAACATAGTATAAAAATGCAGCGTTTACGGTTTCTATGGGAAGCGTCTTCTAGTCATCTTCACATAACTCTCGAGTAGCATACAGGGTGTTCTAATCCTTCATACTTTTGGGTTAAAATCGCTCCTAAGGCTGTCCCACTTGCGTCAGTGTTTAAAATAAATTCCTTAGTTAAGTTGGGATACTTTAAGATTGGTGATGTCATTAAAGCCGTTTTTAAAGTTTCGAATGCTTGCTGCTGCTTATCGGACCATACAAACTTGACCTCCTTCTTAGTTAATTCAGTAAGGGGTTGTGCTACCTTGGAAAAGTTGGAAACGAATTTTCTATAAAACCCAGCTAATCCTAGAAATGCTCTGATATCCTTGACGGTTTTTGGTGGAGGATAATGTTCAATAACTCGTGTTTTGTCGGGATTAGGTTTATATCCATCGCCTGAAACAACATGACCCAAGTATTCGACTTCTTTTTTCAAAAAATGGCATTTGGTAGGTTTGAATTTGAGGTTACTCTCTCTCATTTTTTCGAAGACATGCCTAAGCCTAGAAAGATGCTCTTCAATATCGTCGGAACTGAACACAATTACATCATCCAGGTATAGTAGACACTCCTTATATGACAAGTTTACAAATATTTGGTTCATGAACCTTTGCCAAGTAGCTGGGGCATTCTTTAAGACCATCGGCATTCGTTTGAACTCGTAGTGGTTGTCAAAAGTTGAAAAACCTGTTTTCTCTTGGTCGTCGGGATGAAGCGGTATCTGGAAGTATCCAGAGGCCAAATCCATCGTTGAAAATAGGCTAGACCCAGACAGGCGATCTATAGTACCCTCTAAATGTGGAAGAGGATAAAAATCCGTTTTACTAATGTCGTTAAGCGCCCTAAAATCTATGCACAGTCTGTACTGCACTTCCTCTCCTGGGTGTGGCTTCTTTTCAACGAGAATTGCTGGAAAACTCCATGGTGACTCACTTTCCGTTATAATTCCATCTACTAATAGTTTATCTATTTCTTTCTTTAATATTTCCTGGCGGTGATAAGGAACGCGATATGGTCGCTTAGTAATGGGGGGAACATTTTCTGTTATTATCCTATGCGTTACCTTAGAAGTATGCGTAAGCTTTTGACTAGGAGCTCTAAAAATGTCTATATATTCTAAAATAAGCTTTTTCAACGTTTCCTGGTCTTCAGACAGATCTCCAATTAATTCTAGTTGAGTAAGTATATCTGTGGTATCACCTCTACTTATTGATTTTATTGATGGGACATGAGAGTCTCTTTTTGTCTCTACGATTGCTTCACAAGCTTTGGCAATCACGCTTTTTCTTGTAATTAATATAGGCTTTTCGGTAACATTCATTATTCTGATCGGCACCGATGAACCCACTTTACAAAGACTCCTGGCAATGAATAGTCCTGATGGAACATCGTCACATGGTTCAATGACCATATGCTGAGCCTTAACTCGTGATGCTTTGCGAAGACTAGCCATACACAAGGTTTGACATCTAGCAGGTATTATCAAATCTTCCGATAAGACAATGTTGGCTGTAAAGTCGTTTCCTTGATCCTCTCCGTGGATTGGAACTTCAGTAGCGGTAGTATCTATCTCAATGTGTTTTTCTTTATTTTCTCTTTTCTTCTGTGTCTCGAGCACACTTTCAACTTTTCTCTCTTCTTGCTTCATATTTTTAGCATTAGGAACTGATATCTTTTTCTTCTTCAAAATAGGTACCCTATCTTCCTCAATTCTAGGAGCTGCAGACTCCATAACCACATTGGTGGTGTTGCTGTGAATTTGTGTTTGTTCTGACTTGTTCAGGTGACTGAGGATCACCTGCTCGTCTAAATTCTCCCCCCTCCTCAGGAAAGAAGAATTATTCACAAGCGTCGCCTCCAATTTGGCTTCTAACTTTTTAACTGCTTCTCTAAGATATTGTAGTTCCTCTAAAATCTTCCTCTCTGTTCCTCCTTGGTTTCTTACTTTTAACCAACTTGCTCTAGATACCTTCTGGTTTTCTTCAAACAACGCTACAACTTCCTCCAATACATACATCCATCCATTTCCCCAATCTACCTTAACACCAAATTTGTGTAAAAAATCTAGACCTAATAGTATATCTGCCTCAAAACTTAAGGGTGTGTCGATAATCATAAACTCTTGCGTAATCACTTTTCCTGCTACCAACTCGAGTGGTAATACAACCTTTCCTGTACTAGATATACCATTTCCTTGAACATCAATTAGATTACTTTCACATCCTTGGTTAATTCTAAACCCTGCGGCAATACCGGGTTTCGCAAGGGATACAGCAGCTCCAGAGTCTATAAGTGCTAAGCACTGTCTGGTTCCTATAGTTACCTTAGCAGTATTACGCGGCCGTAAGTTTTCTGCTGAGCTCTGTACCCTGACCTCTTGTACATCTATCGACGGTTTCCATCTTGTGGTGCAGCCTGGCTTCGGGGTCGAAAAGTGGCTGCTCCGGCGTTTAAATTCATTTGAGCACCGGATCGTCGTTGACGGTTACTGGGACAATTTCTTCGTAAATGTCCTACCTTGTTGCAGTGGTAACAAGTGCGTTGCTCCCTCGTATTGGTTGCTTGGCATGCACTGGCAAAGTGCCCAATCTGGTGACACTTAAAACAAGTCAGTTCTCGAGATCTTCCGGAACGACAGTCTTTGGCTAGATGACCCGTTTTTTGACATTGGTAACATTTAATGATGTCGTTACCTTGACTCCTTTCCTGGTCATGAGACGATTGCAGACCTCTGACGAATTCTCGATGAGATGTCGAAGGCTTTATGATGCTTTCGATGGCTTCTTCTCTTTCGGCTAATTCCAGTGCCTCACTTAGTGTTTTTGGTGCTTTGGATAAAATTCGAGCCTTTATAGGCATCATTATCCCCATCATAAATTGTGTTATAAGTTCTTCCTCATAACGAATTTTCAGCACATCGTCCACGGCCTTGGTTCCAGTATAGTAAACCGTTTTGTTTCCTAATGACTTGAGTCTTGTTAAAAATTGTCTGCACTTCTCCCCTGTCCTTTGGTTGCATGCCATAAACTTTCTTCTAGGTTCTCCATTAATCTCGGCTCGTCGAAACTGCTTCTTTAAGGCACGGGATAAGGCATCCCAACTTGGGGTAGTTTTAAGATCTTCTTCCGATTTAATAAACTGTTTGTCTTCATCTCTGAGTTTAAGTCTGGTTATGGCAACCTTTTGAGCTTCTGTCCAATTAGCAAGGGTTGCAGTTTCTTCAATAATTGCAATAAACTCATCTATATTGCTTAAACCATCGTAAGTAGGAACTGAATCTAAACCAATCACTACATTGTTCCAGATCACTGGTACTTCTATTTTCTTTTCCTCCGTCATGTTTACAGTAACAATCTATATAACTAGGCAAAATACTATCGTGGGTGAGTCTCTGACGTCCACAGTCTCAAAGTCCAAAATTCCTGCTGTTTCTTTTACTTAAGGGTAGTTTCATGTTTTCATCCCCTATTTTGTTTTAAAGGAACACCCCACACCTGACACCATTTGTAACGCCCGCCCCATCTTGTCAGATTGTAAAACTTTTCTAGTTTATGTATGTTGGCCTAATTATCACTTTTATATATATGGGACGAGTTACAATATTTATTTGTGGGTTCGTGGACTCTGGGTATTAATTGCCTGGCAGGTACGATCTCTTATCCGTATAAACACCATTAAAATAATCACTTTTCAGATAAGATGTCATCAGACGTTTGGTGAAACGACCTACAACAGCCTTGTTGTTACGGGGGTCGATTGAAATGAAATATAGATTGTTACTAAATTCATTTATTATAAAAATGTTTAAAAATGATTAGAATTATTCATTACACTAATAGAAGGTCTCAATTAACCTCAGAAAGTCGAAATGGTTATAACTTCTCATATAAAAACATCATAACAATGGTTATACAGTCACGATAAACAATTTAAGTCACTAACCTATTTGATGAACTTGCAAACCCATCATATTATGTCACAAATCAAAGATTCACAAAACAAACAACACTTATCTAGGTTACAAGATTAGATTTCGGTCTAAAGAGAATATGTTTTATTTGACATTTTACATTTACGTTTCCCTAGCACTTTTAAAAGACTTTCCCGTTACACTTCACTATGTTTTGTAGTAGCACTTTTTACTCTTAGACTGGCACTGTCACTAGGTTCGTTTTTGACTGAAGACCTAAGACTTAGACTCAGACTCTGACTGAGACTGAATTGCTACTGCTTTTACACAGGTTTATATAGTGAAATTTGTGCTGAGATTGACAGTTCTCACGGGTTCATAACCCTACAAACGACCTCGGTGTCAGCAAATTCACAAGAATTTGCAACTAATTATTAACTTAACTTTCTAAGAACAGTAACATAAAACGGCCGTAGCCCCTACGCTAAAGTGGTTCTCACCATAAATCATACACGTTATTCTACGTACAGAGTCATAAATAGTATCCTTAAGACGCTTAGACTGCGCAACTGATGACAGTTTAGAGTTTACTGCACTCTAAAGTACTGTAGCACCCTGTTCTCACGGTCACAATACCAAGAGTGATGGCGCATGCTTCTGAGTACGCCGCAATTAAAGTGTCATTCCTACATCTAGAACTTGCGGGTGGGCTTTTCTTGGATTTCTGTCGTTCTAACGAGTCCGTCAGCGAAATGCGCGAATGAACACGTTACAAGAGTTTTGATTGGTCGAAACATAAGTTTAGAGAGGGGACTCGATAATCTGGATTCTCGAGCGCTGCTTGCGCTTCGTATTATTTCTTTTCGTTCGTGTGTTTCATTAAGAGCAGGTGAGCTTTTGTTGTTTTGTTTTTCTCGTATGGTTTTTATTTTATTTTAATTAAAACTATTAACCCTTCAATAATATTTTTATTATCTGATTTATTTTATGGAAATACTTTGCCTATAAGTGACATTACTCGTAACGTTTAATAACTTGGTATTTACGTTGGTATTACTTAACTAGTTGGATATTCTCTCGTGTACATTTAAAATACTTTTAAAGCAATTATATTTTGATAATTTAAAACCCTCTTAATAGTTTTGATTTTCGAACTTTAACTTATTTTTAAGTATTTTATTTATTTATTTAATTTCTTCTTATCTAGGTTAGAATGCGTTTATTCCTTTTACAATTTATAGACGTTAACTTTTATTTGTTTGTTTACCCTGGTATAGTTAAATAAAATGTTTATTTTTGTTTATTTATTTAATATTTGGTTTTTGGGTTTTTCTCTCATAACTTATGGTAGTGTATTTTTATTACTAGGCTAGTGGGTCACCACATCGTTTCTTCCTGCACTATTTTTATCACACTTCCTCCATTAAAAATGGTTCAATTAAAATTTTTACCTTAATTTAAAAAAAAATAAATATGTATATAATTGTTTTCCGTTTTTGTTGTAAAAATATTTTATTGCATTGGGTTATATTTTTGTTGATTTAAAATAGCTCTAAAAAAGGGAAAACGGAACAGACAAGTATATAATAGAAAAATATTATTCTTTTTACTCGTTTTCCTTGAAAATTGCATCATAAATCAATAACTAAAATGATATGCGTCTGAAATCAGCTCGGCAACACCCCCCCCCCCCCCCCCCCTAAATACGTCACTGGACAATGTTATTTAATTCGTTTTGGAAGTGTTCAAGGTTAATTTAAAGAAATCCAGCCAGGTTTTAATTTTTTTTTATTGCATCCATAGAGTCTTTCACTTTCACCCTTGAATACCACAGCTGTATTATTTTTGTTTGACAGTGAACAAAAAATCATACTCCTTTTTCCTTTGGATCGCCTTAGAACGCAATATAAGACCAGATAATGAATCAACAAATATTCCAAAACAACATAATTTTTATAATATATTTTGTGAAAATTTCGAATCCGTTACTGGAATCTACGATTCATATCTGATCTTTAATCATATTCATACATCATTCCAACTTCCAACTAAATAAGACCAGACGACACGGCGAAAGAATTTATTGCGATGATCATTTTAGGTTTCAATTTTATTTTTTTATTTTAAGTAGGTACGCAGTTTTAGCGGCTTTATTGATAGAAGCTCGTTTTTTTTTAGATCAGTACCGTTGCATTCCCGCAAAAGAATAATGGACACAGCCAATGAAAGAAAGGTTTCATCTTATGTAGCTTCAGATATGGTAAGTGGCATACGCACGAGAGGTCGCGTCGGTTGGTGTCATTCTGTCTTCAGAATATGTATAAACCTCATTGAATATAGTAGTTCGTACAACAAGAGCGGATTGGACGCCCATGGTTAGCTGGTTGGTTTAAGGCTTGGGTCGAGCATTCGGCCCAAGCTTCTTGCACTGCAGCCTAGTGGCTTATTGTGCGCCCCTGTGCACCTTGTTGTTCCTTGCTGCTAGGTCTTTCAGGTTGTTTCGGCAGTCCATTGTGATCCTCGATTTGAATCGATTGAAGTGTAGAGCCTTAAGGGTAGCTTGACTGTCTGACAGAATGTATATCTCTTGGACGTGATAGCCCTTTTCGATATTTTTCTGTACACATGCTTGTATAGCACGTACTTCCACTTGGTATACTGTGACGTACTTTCACAGGGGAATGCTGATTTCAATTCTGGGTCTTTCCCCAAATATACCTGCGCCTTTTGACCATATGTCAGAGTCGTACCTGATGTTGAATGGTCTGATGAAGTTGTAGACCTCTTTTATGTGATCTGTTTGCATCTCTAAGAGGTCGTCGTTGGTTAGGCTCTTGTCTTGTCCCTATTCTTACGGGGTGTTGTTTCCATTCACCATTTATTTTCATCCTAGAGACGCTGCAACTGGCCTCCTTTCTGATGTAAATGTCTAAGCGTGTTAGTCCTAGTATTGTCACGTGGGGAAGAATTAAAGGCGACAAGTCTCCATAACACCTACTTTATTATGCAATATGAAACAGCAGTTTAATGGTTACACAAAATCAAACTTTACTTACAATAGCATATTTGACTAGGGACAAGCTCTCTAGGGCAAGGGGCTGATACTTGGAACAGGACTCTGTGCTGCTACTGACCCAATGTTACTGCTCTGGACCGAATCTTATATCGATCGGGTATCGACCTGAAGGGTTTTTAACCAAATGGTCGTGACTTGAATGGTCTTGACCGAACTGGTGCCGACCGGAATGGTCGAGACCCGAATGGTCGAGACCCGAATGGTCTTGACCGAGTGGTATCTTTTGCATAGTACCGGCCTGCTATTTATACCAATCAGTATCAATAAACTTAACCCAGTTATTGATTGGTAACAAAATGCAAGCTCGGCAATATGCTAAGATAGCATCCTTGTAGTCTGCATGTTTTGATAACAAATGGGTCAGTAGGTATATTTAATATTAACTTTAAATAATAAGAAAAAAGGGAATTTAAGACAGAAGGATATGCTATATGTCTATATATGACAGTATTACTTCCATTACTGCGGTGGGGGTGTTTTTCATTGCACCGCCAGACAGACAGGCAAGCCAGTCTCTGTAGGCTGTTTAGACTGGTGACTGTCGTAGTTTGCTATATTTTTGTCCAGCATATTAGAGACCCAATATGTCATTCTGGGTCTGTTGACTGTGACATATAACCACAACACCATTTGCCCTCTGAGTCCCCAGGTGATTCCAAACAAGCGTCTGCATCTCATTAGGCATATTTTCGCTTTGTTTAGATTTTTGATTATTTTTGGTCCCAGGTTAGTTTGTAGGGTTCAAATGTTTCAATAACCCATTTAAGTCTTTCATAGCTAACTGTTTTAAGCGTTGTTCCAGTCTGCTCTCTTGGCTCTGTTCACCACACATTCACATTTTGCTGTTGAGCTTGCGGTTGTGTTATTCTAGATCCCGGAAAGTACACATGGAGGAGAGTTTCTAGTGTCTCTTTCCCATTTGTATAGTATATTCGCCTGTTGGTTTTATTATTGTCTCTCTATCTCGTTTAGCTTTTCTTAGAGCTTTGAACAGAAACAGGTATTCTTAGTTGGACACAATTTGATGTACCATTTTTGAGATAAATCGACATAAAAATTACCTTACATGCCAAAAAAACAATGCTTACCTATATTAGTTAATTATTTTTATAAAAATCATATTTTGTAATAGTAAATCTTTTTTTTAGTTATTATTGAAATTTGTGATTTTTGGCAGACCAGGTATGTTTTAAGTTACAAAACTCAACGCAAAAAAAAGTTAGGTCCATTTTTAGTCCACTACTCCCTCTTTTTGGCGCCATTTTAAAAATAACGAGATTTTAGAGATGGACTCGGCGCACAAAGTTTACCAAAACTTAAATATTTCGTAATTTTATCATTGACGGTTTTGAAAATATTTAAAGAAAACCATCATCAGAGTCCCCCTTTAGGGGACTGTAGCTCGGTAAGTAGGGGACATAGGAGAACATTTTATAAAAAGTTCTGACCTTATTTTGATCCAATCTCCCTAAATCTCAATTATTGACCATACCTTTTAGGACACCCTGTATACCAGTGTTATCCAAATTAAGTTTCCACCATTGGTAACTTTGTTATTATTAAAGATGCCAAATTGTTCAAATTAGCAAACTAGTAGTAGTATTTTTACATCTCATTAAGATAAAAGAATAAAAAAACAGTAGAGCATCGTGTTTTTGGGGTTAGAAGTAAAATGCATTTTTTTTTTAATGCGAATATATATTATACGGGGGTTTGCAATTGTTTTAGTAGGTACGGTTTTCATTTTTTTTTCGTTTATAAGTTTTGTTGTGTCAGTTATGTCAGTCATTTTTTAGGTCTATGTTATCTGACAAATCACGCTCACTTTTTAAGCTAGTGAGTCTAATCGCTCATTTCCCATGCTTGTGCGTAGTACATTTTTTACAAATTTCAATGTGCTGAATTTTCGCTCGTTAGATGCTACCGAATAAGCAGCGGTGCATTGGCAAAAGGAAAAGCTATCTTTTAGAACGATCTTTTGTTCAGTTGCAATTTTCATTACGTCTTCCATAGAAGCAGCTTTTTTTTCTATGCAAATATCAAAGCCTACTTCTGGATCGGGCTTGTTAAAAGGTAATTGGTATTGGACCCAAATAGGTCGCGTTATCCTTTTCGAAAAAAAAGCTGTTTTACTTAATTATATATAATTACTTAAGTTGATTTATCGGGTGGGCGAGATTAGGCGTGTTTCAGTGATGTAAATTTTCGTTACTTTTAAGGACTTGGACTGATTCGTTACTTTGGGTATTAGGATTCGTTACTTAATACTTTATGTAAATCGTTACTTTTAAAAATAAAAAATTGTGGTATAACTTTGATCGATTTTCAAATAGGTAGGTACTCGTGTTTTGTAGTATAAATATAGATTGTCGATTCTCAAATATGTGATTTAAAACACATAAGAACATACAATATAACAACAAATAGGAAAGGATCTACTCGATGATCCTTTCCTATTTGTTGAATTAAAAAATTTAAAAAATATTTATGTTTTCAATTTAAATTAAATATAAACAATAGCACTTCGTTTCTGCTTTGGGCTTCTGATTTTAGGAATCGAGCCTCCATAATTTTTTAAATTCCAAAATGTGCAGAGTAACTTGACTAAACACAATTTGTTTACGCTATACAATCTAAGAAACAGAATACTCAATTTATATTATTTTTATATTTTAAAAGTGTCTGTTCAAATTAAAGAAGAAACATTGCATTCGCCTCTCAATGATAACTTCCAGCCTTGTGTTTCCCCAAACCAACAGAATTAAAACCACATAACACCTAAAAATACGTCATCTCTCCGATGTACACCGAGAAAAATTAAAGAAAGACTTAACAAAAAATCCTACAGAACAAAAACGACATGCATACAAAGAATACAGAAACACACTACAAAAACTAATAAAATCACTAAAAATATATACTACAAGAATAAAGTAGACGAAAACATAGGAAATTTAAAAAAATGTATAAACTTATAAGTGAAGCAACAAACGAAAATATAACAAAACCATCACTGACAGAAATACAACAAAATGGACTAACAATAACAGGTCCCAAAGAAGTAGCCAATGTCTGCAACGAGTACTTCATTGATATTGGTAAGTCTATGTCGGCATCGTTCGGGACTCCGGCAGAGGGGGTTAGGGGTAACGACATAAACGATCCTGATTGGTCCAGATCATGTCGCTGGCGACAGAACGTAGCTCTAAAAACGTGGTTAGTTGGATTTAAATTCAGAGTAGGTAACGAAATGCTAAAAGTAACGAGTTTTTTATAACATTAGGACTCGTTACTTTTAGTGATCAGTGATCACATAGTAACGCTTACTATAAACTCGCGCGTCGCGTTGCTTTCTTTGTTAAAGTTGTTGCTACTGTCTTTGTTCTCAACCTCCGCTCGAAGTTATCGAGCAACGGCCACGTAGTGTTGTAAATATCCGTATCCATCATCCGGATACGTATCCAATTCTTGACATGCGCAGAAGTTGGTTCCGAATCATGTATCCGTATGCATTATTATGAAACCGTTGTCGTGTCACATGACCCGAAGTAAAGGCGCGAAGAACGTAAAGCGCCGTCGTATTTCTCATTTAAATTCGGTTTTGATGACGCTGGCTGAGTTTATGCAGTAATGTAACAACACAAGTAACGTATACCAAATACCCAACCTACCCGATACGTCTTCCATCTTTTTTTATAAAATGTCATTGAAAAAAGATAGCGATAAGCAAATACACCGAAGCACAGATTCTGCATCGTTCGCTTATACTCGTGACGTGCCCGATTCCGTATTCGTTCGGTTCCGTATCGTTTTCACATTTCGTTCTTTGCATTTGTAAACGTAACCACACGCCGCATGCGTATTTATTTTGAATACGAATCCGTATCCAAGCTCTCTATTGGTTCCGCATAATACGGATTCTTTTAATATCCGTATCCAACGGATTTTTGAATACATATCCTTACATCACTAGGCCACCGTGATTCACTCGCATTCAATGTCACCGCAACCGTACAGTTAAATCATAAAATTATCGCTTCGCTTGCAAATCTAAACAAAAGAGTATAAATATTGATACGAAAGGTTGTATATTTTTTAGGACTTCCGATAGATTATTTTCCAGAAAATTAACAAGAACGTTCAGAACTTCGTGGCGATAAAATTGGTTTATATCCATATCTGCGGCAATTTCATTTCGTTAGTCAAATCTTTTTGGAATAACTTTCTGTCTGTGATGTTTCCTAAAATTCTCCTCCAGATTGACATCTAAAGAAGTAGCAAATATTTTGGATGCCGCAATTAGGTTATCAACTTCATCGGGACTTGATCTAATGTTGGACAAGGTATTTTTTGTACTATTAATGACGGAAATTGCATCAATTAGATTTAGGTCGTTGGATTCTAGGATTTCCGTAACAATCTTCATCTTTAAAAATATAGTTTTTAGAAAGAGCAGGCAACAGATAAAATCAAAATTTAAAATACGTTTAAAGAAACCATAATATGCTTTTCTTTAGTACTACTGTCAACATTCGTATTCGTAGAAATATCATCTTACAATATAATGTAGTGAATAATAATTTGCATATGAAATATAATATTTTGCCAGTTGCTTTCTGAACACAGGCAAAAGAATTATATACCCGTATAGAATTATTTTGTTTTTGTCTACGTTTCGGAAACCAACTGACATAACTTTGGAAGGGGGGAGGGGAGCGGGGGGGGGGGGGGGGGGGCTCCACATCCTACAACCCCTTGGGTCCGACCCTGGCTTTTTTGTTTAAAATTTATAGCTTTAACAGATAAAAATATAATATACAGGGGTTTCCATTTAAAAAATTACATTTTACTTCTAACCTCCAAAACCCGATGCTCTCCTGTTTTTTTTTATTCTTGCTTAATGAACTGTAAAAATACTGCTAGTTTGCTAATTTAGGTAATTTTGAATCTTTAATTATAATAAAGTTACCAATGGTGGACAGTTAATTTGGATAACACTGTATATATTTTTAATCCATAGATATTATTTTTTATAGTCTAGGCCTAGTTCCAGTACATGCTCGTCCGAGGACTCAGCTTAGACTTAGACCATCTTCATCAAGATGCAGCGAGACGTAGTATTAAATTTACTTAGGGTTTCGAATTTATTTGTTTATTGAGTTTTATGACAATTTATGATTAAGTAAGTATAGGTGCTTGTGCTCTCTATTGATGGACTATTTTTAGTATAGCATTTCACATATAGATTTTTGACATTTATTTAGTCTTTAGACACATGCCGTATGACGTTTTTTATTATACCGTAATTTATTTTTTGTACAACTGTCAAAAAAAGTTGACATTTTTTCATCGCTATCGATACGTAAACCTTTTGTTTTTTTAACAGTGAAAAAAAGACTTTTTTTCACGGTGAAAAAAAGACTTTTTTTAACTGGAAAAATGATTTACAAAAAAAACGATAAAACATTACTTTTTAAAAAATGTATTGAATTTTTTTGTACAAATTTACTAATTAATTACCAACTACCAAAAAATCTCATTTGTTACAATAATAATTGATGGTGAAGTTCAAACAATTGCTTCCAATATTAATTCCCGAAGCTGGTCCACCTTGCTGCTGATCAGAAACGCTAGATATTCCTTGAAAAGTTGAGTCCACAATTGTATCAGTTATATTGATTTGTTTGGAAGTAGAGGAACAATTTAATTTATTAGAAATATCAATTTTATTACTCAAACTATCTTCTATTTATCCTTCTGCTATGGCGGCAGATTTCCAACCACCGTGGCGTTTTATAGATGTCATGTTACCCCCTGCATTGGCTAAGAGAGTTGCAGAACTCCTCCTAAAACAGTGACCTGTGTAGCTCTTATGCAATTCTTTTCCCAGCCATTTTGCAATCAAGCTAGGAATTTCCCCTATTTTATTTATTCCCACATGTTGGTCAACACATTTTCCTCTTGAATATTTTAAAAATAATCTCTTTTTGTGTGTATGGGACGGCCTTAGTGCTCTATACTTGCGATATATCTCAATATAATCAGAATTTGAAACGGTAAACATTCTTGGGCAATAGGCCTTTGTATCCGGTATTTTAACAATCAATATAGACCCGGTATCTTCAATGTCATCAATAGTTACCTTCAATAATTCTTCACGGCGACAAGCACCGCTGATTCCCAAAATTAACGCAACCTACAATTAAAAAAATATTGAAATTACTGAAATAATACAAAATTTTGATCATCTGTACCTTATAAAGTAAATTTGTTTCATCATCAGCTTCTTGAATGAATTTATTAATATCGTCTCTCGATAAAACTTTAGATTTCTTCCCTCGGTATCCGACGTTTTTGTTCTTAATAAAAGGCACCAATTTTGAAAACTTCTTTATATCAATATTTTCTTTAACATTCAATGTACTCTTCAACATTGAGTAGACACTCCATAAAGTAGAAGGTTTTACAGTTTTTGATTTCTCCTCGAAATAGCATATAAGTACCTTTTCAGACACTTTTTGTATATTTTTCTTGCCGCACCATTCACGGAATTGGTTATAATTTTTCTCGTATATAATTCTTGATTTCGCCGGTAACATGTTAGCTATAGCCGAATTTGCTATATCGGCTATATCTGAAGGAATCTCGCTATCACTATCGTAATCTACATCCATTTTAAGTACTTATACTATTTATTTAAAAAATTGCAATAAATATGAACAGCTATCAACGTATGACAACAAAACAAGCAACGTGCCAACAAACCATTTCTATAGTAACGACAGGGCTGTTAACTTGATTATGTGAAATTATATAGTAAAAATTTTTTATAATATACAATTTAACCGATTAATTTAAACTTTCAGTTGTACAAAAAATGTTGTTTGTATTTCGTTTGTGAAATTCGTGTTTTAATGGCACATTCGAGAGAATTTTTCGCCTCGACCTGCGGTCTCGGCAAAAAATTGCCACTCTCATATGCCATTAAAAAAACACTCACTTTACGCACTTAATACAAAAATAACTATTCTATGGCCTACAGAATAGGAACTATGTAATTAGGTACTTCATTAATTTTACGTTACAGTTACGTAATGAGAAATATTACAACATTAATGATTTAATGATCTAATTACGTAATAAACTTTTTGACATGCTATTGGAATGTCAAAATGTTAATATATTTTATCTACAAGACTGCGGTAAGTAACTACTTACCGCACTGATTTCAGTTCGGTAAGTATCACATTACCGCACTAGTGCTGTACGTAATTACACATCTACTATAAAAACAAGTTTTTATATTATTTCAGTGTATTTCTATAATTTATTTCCCTAGCAACCTGATATTAATGCATTGTTGATAACGACTTACGAGGCACCTACGGGGTAAATTAAAACAGTGCTCTTTTAGTTTTTAATATTAGTGCCCTAAACATACTTGTAGATAAAATATCGTACAATACACTTAGAGCGTTTTCACACGGCACCATATATCGCGCGCGATAAATGGTCGCAATATTGCTTTACACCAAATTATGTGTTCTCTAATATCGCTTGGGTGTGAAAATGGCTCATTAGAAAACACATAATTTGGTGTAAAAGCAATATTGCGACCATTTGTCGCGCGCGATATATGGTGCCGTGTGAAAACGCTCTTACGGTAGATGTATTTACTGCATTTGCGTGATTTACCAAACTCGCCTTCAGCTCGTTTTGTTAAACATCACGCACATGCAGTAAAGACGTACCTACCGTACTTGTATTGTAATATACTATTATATTAAATGGTAGTAGATGAAATATTGTACATACATTACACGTGCGCTATGGCATATTACAGCACTCGTCACATTACCGTGACTAGATCTGTGACCCCATCGTGTTGGGTCATTTATTTTTGGTTGTTTGAATTATGTAATAAATTTCACAATCACCCTAGTAATATAATGCACTAATTTTTGGATACGTTTCAAAATTAAAATTTTATTGTCAAAATTTGACACTAAAAATCAAATTATATATTTTTTTATTTAAATGTCCGAAGATAAAATTAATATAGTCGATTATACGTGCGCTATGGCATATCACAGCGCTTGTGAGATCACCGCCATTTCGTCTCTTACTTCGTTGTTAAAAAAATCTCCTATTCGTGACTTGTTATATAACGCTCATACTGTATTTGTAATGTAAACATTAACTATTATCTACGACTAACAGTATAAGAACTATTAAGCCATTTATTTGTTTTAGTTACGTAATAACATTCTTTATCGCGTAGTGATTGGACACGACCACAGTAGCTAGGTATATATTCTGTGACACGACCAAGGGTCAAAATTAGAATATCTAATGTCAGGTCAGAATATGACTTTTAATATTTGGAAGCGCTCTTTTTATTTGTATTTAATTTTGTATTTAAATGCTAGTAAAATATAAAATACTCTTTCATCATTTTGTATAGGCAACTTTAATTAGTAAATTATAAGGTTCGTTCCAGCGTCAGAAATAGTCAGGATTCTACGCAATAGCTTATGCGTTCCAAGCAGAGTATTACGATTAGTAAAGGTTTCTGTTACGTATAAAATGCAAACCTGTTTAAAAACTATCAGGACGGCTTCCGGATTATTTTCTGACCATTTATCCGGCGCGTAATTGATGAGTTTCCAAACAAAACCCCACAAGTCCATCAAATCCAAAGTTTAAAAAAAATATTTTTAAGCCTCATTTTCAAAACATCCAGTATTCTTTTAATGAACTGTTACATTTTGGACTTAACATCAAAAGGGTAAACGTTTTTCAAATCATTTTGTTTTTGAAATGTATGAGCAAATCACAATAAAAGTTTGAACATGTGGAGCTTTGCTTATTTTTTAAAACTTGTGATGTCTTTTTGAACCCTAATTATTCTAAAAAACCAACACAGCACTTTAAGACTCATTCAATGTATATCCAAACCCACTTTAATGTACATCCAAATCCACTTTAATTATCGGGTGGTCAACTAAGAATGACCGCCGGCCATATCTCAGAAACTAGTAATCGTACAGCATCCGGGTAAATTTGTTTATGACAAAAGTGCCCAAGAGACAATGCTGGAAAATATTTTTAAGTTCCGCATTTTGCCGCAAGAGGGCGTAATTGAAAAGTAAATTTTAAAATTTTACATATCTCCGAAAATTCTACATTAAGGTATATCTTGATAACACCATTAAAAAGCTTGGACAATTATGCATCATTTTAATAGGAGGGGGGGGGGGGGGCTGTTGAAAGTGTAATCAGTTAAATCGCTGTAACTTTTAAACGACTATTATTATTAACATTGATAATGCAAAATTTTGTTTTATAAAAATTGGTGGAAATGACCACCTTCACTTAATAGGCATGCATGAAGCTAATTTAATTTAATTATTTAAATTAAGAACGGTGTGCCTGAGGAGAAAACGCAAGAGACCATTTTTATGCAGAATTGACCAGGCTAATCAGAAATTATATTCACAAATATCAGTGGCGTACCTCTTTTTTTCTAAAGAATATATATAATCGCTTAGTTTTAAAAATTATTCTATTGGCGATAACGCTGAAACGAACGGAGATATCGAGCTGCGGTTTAAATATTTTTTCTAGCAAATTTCATCTACTTTTCGATTATGGTATCATAATTATACCGTATGATTTATTTTTTCGGAGTAAAATCAAACAATGTGTTATTATTGCAAATTGCGCCCTCTAGCATTTTTTCTGAGAATTATTATGGACAACTAAATACGATTGGTGAAAGTGCATACATTTCTCTTCCCAACAGTGTTTAGTTTGCTAAAATCGGATAAGTCGTTTAAAAGTTAGAGCGATTTTACTAATTACACTTTAAACAGCTTCCCCCCTCTTATTAAAGTCGGTACGCCAATGAGCATAAGACCAAAATGATGCATAATTGTCCAAGCTTTTTAATGGTGTTATCAAAGATATACCTTAATGTGGAATTTTCGGGAATATGTAAAATTTTAATATTTACTTTTTAATTACGCCCTCTTGCGGCAAAATGCGGAACTTAAAAATAATTTCCAGCATTTTCTCTTGGACACTTGGATTCTGAATGCTAGAGGCAAAGTGATAGAGAGTCACGCGACTTCAATTATTATATTCTATTGATTGCTGTGGACGCATGTGGTTATATCCTATTGGCTCTTGCGAACATATGGGTATTTTCACAAATTAGAGAGGTGGACATGTGTGGTTTTGCTTAAACATGAGATTTCTCATTGTTATTTTACAAGGAGTTGTGATGAATTTGCTTTAAGAGAACTTCGTTTATACACCTCTAAAATCGAGTTTTCTTCCCAAATCGATTATGAACAAAATGTTGTATATAAAAGTTTTTAGAAATTTAACAAAGAATATTGGTTTGTCATATATGTAATATATATTAAAATCATTTATTTTTTAATTTAGTAACACCATATGGACTTTCCAATATTCCTTAATTAATTTTAAATAACTTTTATTAAAATAAGTTTTCAAAAAAAATTACGGTTTTTTATTTAACCTTTACACCAGGCGACATCCTTTTTCGATTGATTTACAATTGTGTGTTAAAGGGTGAGGGACTGTGTATGTTAAGGCCCGTTACTTGTATCACAGAATATATAGCTACGCAACAGAAGGCTGATGAGAATTAGACAAAAGGCGACATGCGAAAACTCTCCGAAATGGTTATTTAAATGCCTTCAGGTGGCGCCAGGAGTATCATCCGTAAGCTAAAAGCGTATTTCGCGCCCTTCAGACGAAGAATTTATCTAGAGCGTTGCCGTTGCGATATCCTCTTGCAATTCGATGTTATGCAAATATTTTTTCTAAGATATATTTATTATTTTATACTATATTTTATATAGATAGATAGAAACGTCTTTATTTTTCAACTCGGCGAAGAGCAGCATTGCTGTTTACTTAACCGAGCATATACAACGCAAAAATATACATACATTAACATGTCAATATTACTGCTGATTGAATAGCAGCACCAGTGGCGTATTTAGGGGGGGGGGGAGGGGGGGCTGCAGGTCTAAAAGTCTAATTGCACAATTTTTCGTCTCACGCTTGGACTCTTAATTTAAATTTTTAAATAATGTATTCTTGGCTTAGATTACAAAGGTCTTGTAGGAAATGTTTAGTTTTTAAACTTTTCCTTCTAAAAGTCCTGTTTTATAAAGAGATTAAGGTTTCGGACGCATATCGTTTTAGTTATTGATTAATGATGCTATTTTATAGGAAAACGAGTAAAAAAATAACATTTTATAGTATTTTTCTATTAGGTATATACTTGTCTGTTCCGTTTTCCCTTTTTTAGAGCTATTTTAAATCAACAAAAATATAACCCAATGCAATAAAATATTTTTACAATAAAAACAAAAAACAATTAGATACCTACTTATTTATTTTTAAAGAGAAAAATTTAAGTAAACATTTTAATTGAAACATTTTTTATTGAAGAAGTGTAATAATTTTTAATAAAAGAAAATAGTGTAGAAAAAGAAACGAGAATGCTTTATTAGGACTAATACAAAACGGCATTTAAGAATGAGTAGGTATTTCAAAACCTAAGCATTTGCACCAAAAATTGCTCTTAGATCTACGCTCTTAAAATACATGATTTCTAAAAAAATCATTAATTTTGGCGTGGTGAGCGATATTTACTTTATTTTTAATCATGAAAAACCGAGCCCGAAAAACGTGGGTTAGAATCATACATAGGTAACATCTTATGTTAAAATTTTGGATTGACACCAATATTCATATATTTCACAAATATAAAAAATGTTTTTTTTTTTAATAAATATAAAAAAAAAAACATTTACAAACACAAATTTTAATATTTTAATCTGGCCATTTGGTTTCAACCAGAGCCATAAAACCTAATTACACACAATATTTTAATAATATTTTATGTATGCTCCCCTATGTCTAAATTTATAAGTTTTTAGAATGTTATTTTTAAATAATTATCATTTTCTTATTGGGCATGCCAGTTTTTATTGAATTTAACTATGGGATCGGCTCAGAGAAATCCTAGTGATAAAGCGTTCTTATTTGTAGATTAATTCAGTGGCGGTAACTATTTTGTATCGGGCGATTACAAGAGGAGGGGGTAGCACCAAAAATTACTATCAAAACTTTTCCAGAAGGGAAGTACGGGGGCAGCTAACTCCCTCCCCCTTCTAATTATACTGTTTATTTAAACATAATAGCATTATTTTCAAAACGCTTTTAGTTTCTAACTATGAAATATCTTTTATTTCTTGTAAATAATAAACATTTTTAATATTCAAAAGGAGCCTTAATGTACGAACAGTGAAAATTAACAACATTGTCGAAACCATTAAAAACGTCAACCTCTCCGTCGCTGCCGGTCGGAGGTCAAAGAAAACATCAAGCTCGCCGCAGCCGCCGGCCAGCTAGGGCAAGGCAGTGTTGCCATTCGTAGCGACTTGTCGCGAAAATAGCGATTTTTTTATTGCCTTGAGACGTAGCGGCGATTTACAGAAATAACCCGAGTTTTAGCGATTTTTTGACTTGATTTGATTGTTCCAGAATTGTTACGGCTATTTTAATAATTCCGCCATGGAAATGCGGATGTTAAAAAAAAATTTCGGTTATGGCAGGCCGTGGCAGACGTAAAAACGAAGAAAAGAAATAAATTAAGTGTTGAACTTTTATGTTGTATTTTAAGGGTTCAATTAGATTTAAATCAAAGTAAGGGTTGTTGTTTAACGTATAAATTTAATGATAATCACTTATCAAAAAACAACATGGTTTATTAATATCAAAATCCTACACGCTACAACAAGAAAAGTCTTTTACAAATGACAATAGCAGTTGCTAACCTGTCTTCGGTTTCTGTTTAATTATATTCTCAGTAAATAATTGAAAAAAATAAAAATTAAAACCGTAGAAAATTGTATTTTTTCTTGCTCTATACCTACGATAGGGTCAACATCAAAATCAAGCCCATTTTAATTCGTTTGTCGAAAACTTTCCATCCAGGTTTATTTTTTTGTAAATGATAAATCAAAATACGCCGGGGACACGTAAACTTTAGTTCTCAAGGAGATATATGTTTTTGATATGTTTACCCTCCACCTGTTTGAGGCCCTGCGAAACAAAATGTTTCTATTCCTATTAGCAGAAAATATATAGTAAATGAAAATGGACATTTTTTCTATAATTTGTCTTTGCTCTGACGACAAAATGCATAATATGGCAACAAAAATATAATAACTTAAAAGGTTTGCATTACGTTTTTTTGAAGTTTTTGTAACATGTGTGACATTTTTGCATCTATTAAAAAGAGAAAAAGTCCATTTTGTTCCCGTCACAGAACAAAATACTTCTTCCTTTATATACCTAATATGTAGTGGCTAGTGGCTGTTGATAATCTTATATTCTGTTATTGCCTTTGTTTTGAAATTCTAATCTAAACTACACTTTATAATACTATTTTCGAAGTGGTCTCCAAAAAAAAATTATAATAAAGCCAATAAATTAATAACAGAATTATATTGGTCAATAAATAATCGATCACCTGATATGAACGTCGTTGAACTAGTAGCAGTATAATATTAATTTATGTATACCTATTTATTACCCATTTTTGTTAGTAGTATTATTGACTTAGTAAAGTAGATTTAGTAAATAGGACATTTCTTTTTGTTACGACTATAGAAAAGGATAAATAGCTTTTAATTATATCGCATGCTATTTTTTAAAAATTTGTATATATTATATTTTTAGTTAAGAAAAAAATTAAAAGAAATAAAAATAAATTAAACTTATCTACCCTGATTTTATACTGAATATAATGAGGACCCATAATACTAAAATCACTGAATATTAAGTAGCTATATTATATTTTGTGCGAATATCAATTTAATCGGTCAAGTTAACTCTAGTTTTGATAATTTTATGACACATTTTAAAAATTAATATCGATGCCTGTCAAATCGAAATAAGTTTCAGGAATACAGCGTTTCACTCAAATATAAATAATTTCTCTCGCTAATATTGAAATATCGAATATTTGGATGTATTTCATATTATCGATAAATCAATATTTTTTTAAATGCATATCTGCGTATATCGATATATCGAATTTATCTCGTAAATAGGACTGGACGATATTGAAAGTCTAATATCGATAAACGAAAAATATCAATATAGTCGCTATATCGATAACAACGATATAACAAAATTATTAAAATATCGATATTTTCGATAAATTTATATTTTATTGTTTGAATGTCGTTTTTCAATATATCAGGTATAATATCGATATATTGCTATAATATATCTTAAGGTTCTTGTGTATGAACACGGTAATTTGAATTTCAGAAAAAAGTATTTCCTCGAGCCGGATTCGAACCGGCAACCTCCGTATATCCAGTACAGAGCGCTAACCAATTGCGCCATCAAGGAAGTAGGTTCACAACGGCAAATCGGGAAACACATAGTTTGAAACAAAAATTTGGAGTTACAATTCGAATAGGTAGTAGGTTTTTCCATTCAATACTACACAATTATTCTTAAACCATATTTCCCTATATTTACCAACACGGCGTCACGTTTGGCACCTATGCACAACCGTGAACGGCATCTCTCCGGTAAAGAATGAACAAAAGCTGTTTAAAAACCATATAGGAAGCCAGCGGGAAGCAATGGGCTTCCTATTTCAGCTTTGATATGTTGCCAAGTCACTAGAATTCTGTTGCGTAGCTATATATTCTGTGGCAGGGTATACAATTTCGACACAGTGCGTTTACGATTTGTAATCTTTTGAGTAAATATGTATTAGGGCGTATAGAGTATGGAATTGTTCTAAAGAGTATATCGACCGGGATATGTAAGGCAGTAGTAGGTATTGATGAGGGCCCTGATTACTGCAATCAAGAAGAGATTTATGCACCAATTGATAATAGCGCCTTTCGAACTAACGTTGGTGCACTAAGCGGGTCCCTTGAGGTGGAAAATAGACAGATATACCTAATAATAATAATGCAGGACTAAATTTTTTAGAAGTTCCTCATCCTCCTCAGTTGATCAGCTAGCAAAAACTGACATATTGACCTTGAATATTAGTATTAGAAATAAAATAAATGAACTGGAAGTATTATTGGAAGAGGTAGAGCCTAAAATAGTATGTCTAAATGAGCACTGGCTCAACAATGACGAAATTGAGATGTGTAGAATAAATAATTACACTTTAGTGAGTAGTTTTAGCAGATCTATGAGTAGGGGTGGAGGTGCTTCTATTTATATTGAATCTAATTTAACTATAAAACCCATTAGCACATGTGTAAAGCCTGTAGCTACTGACAGTACATTTTGTTGTGCCCAGGTCATATTAGGTAGTGATATTTCTACTGTGGTTTCTGTTTATCGCGCTCCAAATGGCAATATGCCTGTTTTCTTAGATGTAATGGGATGTCTGCTGGATGAAATTTTCAGTGGGTGTAAAAATTTGTATGTATGTGGTGATTTTAATGTAAGGTTTGATGAACCTGATGGTGATGCCATGGATATATGTGAGCTGTTTTTAATTTATAATTTAAAATCAAACATTTCGGGGATGACTAGAGTAACAAATACAAGTAGTAGTCAATTAGATAACATTTTTTCCACTCTAAACGATGATGAATTTATTGGAAATGTTATAAGTACAGATATTTCTGATTATTACGCACTGGTATTGAAAATTATAAACTTTAAGATCAAAACAAGGAGAGCTACACGTTGGCGTAGACATTTCAACAATCAAAATGTTGACGGATTTAGGACTGCTATAAAGAATGAAGGCTGGGATGACCTCGCGTCGGCGCATGATTGCAATGCAAGATATGAAACATTTTATAACATATTCAGGTACTATTTTGACATTTTCTTGCCATTAACCAAAGCTACTGTTAAGTCCAGTACTAAAAAAAGTGGGTGACGAATGAAATTAGTGGGTGGTCCTCGAATCTGCGTGACATGTACCTATGCGCTGTATAAAAGAACGAATGATGAACGCATTTTAAACCATTATAGAGATGAACGTAAGGCTTTTAAAAGGTATATTAAACAATATAAATTTTCAATGGTAGTATAATATCTAGTTCTGGTAATGTAACCAAATCAATGTGGCAACTCCTTAATGGCATTCAGAATAGTAATAAAAAAACTAGTAAGATTGAGCTTTTATATAATCAAACCCATATCAAGGGTGCTAGTGTGCTGGCAGGCCTTTTCTTACAAAAAATTAATCTTAATGATATTTCCAACGGATCGGATTATCATGTCTTTGATAACCCTATGCAGCCAGTATCATGCTCTTTTTTTCTTTTACCAACAACAGCTGCAGAAGTAAATTAGGTTATTAGGCAGTTGCCATTAAAGTACTTCACTGGTGTGGATGAGGTTCCTATCAGTGTTATTAAGGCGGTGTCTGAGATCATTAGTGCCCCTTGGCGTTTATTATAAATGAATGTTTTGAGTCTGGTGTTTTTCCAGATAAATTAAAGTTGGCTAAAGTAATGCCAATCTATAAAAACGGAAACCACAGTGATATTTCGAATTATCGACCAGTGTCCATTTTGTCAGTTTTCTCCAAAATTTTTGAGAGAATATTTTATGTTAGACTGTTGGACTATTTTATTAAAAACAATTTATTCTATATTGGTCAACATGGCTTTCTTCCAAAGCGATCAACGATAACAGCGATTTTCCAGTCACTAAATAATATTATAGAACAAATTGATAGGGGAATGTTGGTATCTGGTCTATATTTTGATTTAAGTAAGGCATTCGACTTGATTGATCATGGCATATTGTTGCGTAAGCTAGAGTGTTATGGTGTTCGCGGTGTGACTAATAATTTTATTAAATCATATTTGTCAAATAGAAAGATGACGGTTTGTGTCAACAAACAACGATCAACAAACAGCATTCTTGGAAGTTATTACAGTTAAAAAGGGCGTACCACAGGGTTCCATCTTGGGCCCAATATTGTTTTTGATATTTGCCAATGATCTTAATAAAAAAATTGATATTTCAACTTTGTATCAGTTTGCGGATGATACGTCATGCATAGTGTCCTGTGCAAGTAATATTTTGTTGGCGACAAAATCTACTGAGATCGTGACGAGTGTGTTGAAGTGGTCTAGAGCAAATAAGCTAATTTTAAATAGTAAAAAAACCTGCTTGATTGTTTTTCGAGGTAATAATAATTTCAATGAATCTTTATACGTTCCTATTGAAGGGAAAAGTATAGAGCAGGCACAAACTGTTAAATTTCTAGGAGTAACGTTGGATGATACTCTGCAGTGGGCCCAACAGGTTAATGCTGTTGTAATTAAGATTAGCAAGGCAGCATATGCTATTCGTTTTTTGCGTCACCAGGTTGGTTTAAACGTATTAAGAATTTTTTATATGTCCAGTGTGCAATCTGTGATTGCAAACAGTATCATGTTTTGGTACCGTGCTTCGGTTGCGCATGCACATAGTTCACATAGAGTTTTTGTGACTCAAAAAAGAATAGTTAGGATCATGTTGGGGATGTATTACCGAGATTCTCGTAGAGGTAAATTTAAACAGTTAAACATCATGACTGTACCATCATTGTTTATATAAAGCTGTGCTGTATTTGTAAAGACTAATGCTAATATGTTTGTTAGGAATAGGGATGTCTCCAACAATATTTATACTATATAGGGGTAGAAACGATTTGGTTACACCTCTTCACCGAACATCTCTTTTTCATAAGGGCCCTCTCATGAGCTGCATTAAAGTGTATAACTCTTTACCTAATGAAGTTAGGTCCATCCAGGGCAGTGAATTATTTAAGCGTCATTTAAAGAGCTTTTTGATTGAAAATGAATTTTACTCAGTTAATGATTTCTTTGACAGATAAATTTATTCATATTGGAATGACGATTTGCTGCCCTGATTTTTATTTTTTATTTTTTATTTTTACTTTTATTTTTTTCTTTTGCCTTCTTATTGATTTTGATTTTTTATGTTTTCTGCCGTTTATCTATACTGTTGTCTGTTTCGTTTGTAGACCGAGCATTGTTAGAGTACTATATTTTCGTCACTTATTATGTATTAATTTGTGTACATACTTAGGTTAAGGTTTTGTTTTATTTTATTTATTAGGCAATCCAACGATGTGTCAGAATGGCGGCTGGATGGCAAATACTGCTTTGTAATTGGTACACGTGACCCTAAAAATAATATGGTATTTAACGGGTGACTTAATGCTTTTTGCCATCCAACCTCCATACTGAGTCACGTGGTTTGGATTCCCTAATACCACTGACGTTGTCAATGTTCATTTCTGAATGTTTTTATGACAATAAAGAGATTATTATTAATAAAATTTAATCAATAAAAAAATGATGGTCGAGTGATATTTGGTAAGATTATTTCGTACATCGTTAAATAAACATTCCCAAAGTTCAACGAGTAAAATTGCCAAATAATAATATTATATTTGCGAGGCGAGTATACAAAGTCAGCCTTTTTTTTCTGGGGGGGGGGGCTAGGCTTCCCTGATACGCGTCTGCACATAATAGAATTTATTTGAAACTATACCCAAAAAATAACCCGAGTCGTCTACAAATAAAAGCTACAAGCAACCGCTAAAGTAAAAAACTACATTTAATTTATATAAACTGTATAGTATACAGTATACCTCTAACACCGTTTAATATCAACTTTAAAAAATATTAACTTCAAATTTTGCAAGTCACTTAAAATTGAATATAAAATATGCGAAAAAAAGGATAACTAACTAGTGCATACACGTGGTTCGGATTCCACGTTAAGCTGTAGGTCCCGTCTGGCTGACATTACCCAGACAATAGGGGATACAATGGGCCTAAGTATACTGGCTCTTCCGACAACCCAGCAAAAAACGCATAATAGTTTTCTATGAAGCTGAATCCTGTGAAAAATACTCCAGAAATTTTCCAGAATACGCGAGTCGATGAGAAGGCGGGCTAAAGCGTGCATACTTATAGGAGGTGCCGAGGCGGTAGGTAACATTCTTTGAATTAAGGGTACCTACATATATTATTATGTTTTTTTGTGAACACTTGAATACTATACAATAAGTAATATTATTATCATTATTATGATATTTATATGTAGGTACAAAATCAATAAATGTTACTACCTACAACACAATGATTTATTTTTCAGGGTACCTACTGTAAAGTTTAGTAAACTTAAGTGTACAGTTTTTAAGTAATGATTTTTGCCGTTACAATTATGTATTTTGCTATTATTAAATATTTAAGGAAATATTTATTACCCACCAAACAACGTTTGGTTACCTCAACATCATTGTACTCATATAATAATGTGACATTCGGAGGTATGGTGAGTGTAATTACAACCAATAGAATAATAAAATGTATCTCAGGTTTTAATACAACAAACTGATATTCAATGTCACGCAATATCACAATAATATATTGCAACAACACCCATGCAATGTGTTTTTTGTTATAATAATTTATATATTGTTATAATAATTTTAAAATATCGTGGAGTAACGTGAAGATCCCTATTTTGCCCATAAAAGCTATATTTTTTATTTATGTTTATTTTTATGTAATATTGCCTAAAATTTTCGCCATATATTGTCCTTACTGGATTCCCAGCTGCATTCGGCCACATTATAGCTCTTCAGTGAGACTATAAGACTCGATGAAAGTTAATTGTGCATGGAACTATAAATATTAAAAAATATCAAAGGCATAAAGCGAGAGCACGTAAGCCGGGACGACATCTATAGCTATAATGTCGAGGTGGACACTTTATTCATGGCCTATCACTTTGTGATGTTGAGGAAATATAACTTAATAATATATCATATCCATCTGAAATAAGAAAGGTAATGTCGTGTTCAGTTATGTTGGGTGACACAAAGATTTTTAACCATAATTAAATTAACTAACAAGTAAATGACTAACAACATAAATGGCACTGGGCTTGCATTATTTACTCACTATCAAAGGTATAAGTAAATTTAAAATTAAAGTAACTGGGGCACTATATGATTGTGAGAAAATTATTTCTGCCAATGTCATGATATGTAACCGTCAAACTTGCTGGTTAGTTAATTATTATTAAAATTCAATGCTACCCGACATTTACTTTTAAAAATGTAAAAAGTTATACTGTTGAACAATGTATAACTAAATGTTATTGTAATATAACATGTTTAGTGGGTACAGACAGCAAGGAATTTATCAAGATCAATAAGGAGCAGCGGCGGCGCCAGGGGGGACCAGGGTGGGCACCAGGCCACCCTAGAAACAGGAGTGCCCACCCTGGTGCCCCCCTAAAATTGATGGATCCGGTTTTGTAATGGAATTTTCGGGGGAAGAGGGACTTGGCTATATAAGTTTTGATGAGTGGTTGTATATGGTATTTTCAAGAGAACGATGACCTTTTTTTTAGACATCACTTAGAACAAGAGGAAAGTTTTGTTTGTCGCTGCATATGGCGTTGTAGAGCGTAGAGCTGCTGCCAGATTGCAAAAAAGGTCGCCCCCCTCCCACATTCTCATCTCTCTTCCCAATAAAAGGTGACTTCTAGAAAAAATGGTTATCTACACGTGTAACCCTTCTCCCCGATACCCGTAACCTGGAGTCAAAGGGTTTCGACCTGGAGCCTCCACACCAAACCTGGAGACTCCAGGTCAAACCTGGAGGGTTGGCAACCCTAGTAGTGGTACATAAGACAACATTGTTTTTGTCTAGGATTTGTTAGAAGAAACCGGTGAATTTCTACGGCGGGTTTATCAGTTGACAACGGCTAGGTATTCATGCCAAAGGCGTGGATGCATTGGGGGCATGCATGCAATAATTTAAGTTTATTGATTTAAGAACGGTTTGTAGAAAAGGAACACGCAGTTGGGATCAGTTCTCCAACACTAAACAATATTAAGAATAGTTCAGTAGTTCCCAACCGCAAGTCAATTTTTTTAAATACGGACCTGGAATTTTAAAAACATTTTTAGGGACTTCTACGCTTTAAAAATTTAATATAATGTAAAGATTTTTAAAATTTGAAGGTTTTGTCATCAAATATCACATCATTAGTATTTCAAATTATTCATTCTTTTCTATTACGGGCTACGGCCCTGGCAATTATTTTTACATTAAGTACAGGAAGGATTATGGCGTTTAGGCCGTTTTATTTCAATAAGAGTTACAGTAACAATACTCTAGGAAGTAAATAAGTTTACAAGTCATGAGATGTATTTCTATTTTTTATTAGTAGGTATATTATTTATTTTATTAATATAACATCTTAAGTCCTATGAATTTTGCCTTAGACCTAGACCGAAATACTGTAATACCGAAAAAAATTAGGGCGCCCGAGTAAGGAAAAGATAACTGGAGTGTTAGTCTAGTTATGTTACTGTGATGCGCTTAAGTTTGTTTCGAAAACAATTTCAATTTTTTTTACTGTTTCTGGCAAAAATAATAAAAATAAACAAACAGAAAAATATTTGAGGCCGAGACATCTGGTCGTTTCCCTTGCAAAATATCAAATACATATCAGGTCTTTTTAAGTAAAAATGGACGGATTTTTCAAATCAGAATTTTTTTTTGGTTTGGCTCTAAATGTTCACAACCGTAATGACATAAAAAGATTTTAACATGAAAAAATTTGTTATTAGATGACAAAACTTTAAAATTTCAAAAACTTTAAATTGTATAAATTTCTAAAGCTTACAAGTCTCTAAAACTGTCAGTGGCGTAGCAAGAAAATATGCTCGGGGGCATGGGGGGGGGCTGAATGGGCGTAAGTAGGACATTTTTTTTTCTGGAGAAAGGGATCGTTGGAACTACATGTATTTCATGGTATTGTACCTAGTAAAGAAGGCGGAAAAGCGCCGCAGGCAAAAAATTTTCGGGGCTACGCTCAAAGTTCGTTTAAAATTCACCTAACTACTAACACATTTCGTCAAAATTATTAAAATTTGTTTTTGTAAATATTTTTTTTTACTTTTTTTTTTGATTTTCCTAAAAAAAACATTTTTTATATTTGTGACAAATATGAATATTGGTGTCAATCCAAAATTTTTACATAAGACGTATGTAGGTATAACTCTAACCAGCGTTTTTCGGACTCTGTTTTTGATAATTAAAAATAAAGTAAATATCGCTCTCCACGCCAAAATTGATGATTTTTTCAGAAATCATGTATTTTAGGAGCGTAGATCTAGGAACTGATGTGAAGTTAGCGGCCAAAATCTCGAAAATTGCCGAATGGACAGTGGCGTCAGAATATTTTCCAGAGAAAAAATTTAAATGTTTACAAAATGCTTACAAGGTCTTCAGATCTACAGTAACCGTCTTAAATCATTTTAGTCAATTTATCGAACAATTTACTTCCAGTGACGTGTCCTTGTTTCAAATTCTCATCATATTTTGGCTGCTAAGTCATTTTCGTCAATTTCGCGAAAACTAAAGGCGATAACAGGTACACATTCACAGGGTACTTAAGGAGCAACTAGTTCACTACTACAAACATTTTGTCTACGAACCTTATATTTTCGATGTTTTCACCCTGTAACTTTTTTCGTACGGGTCTTTGAAAATTCCCATATAGCAGGTAAGATACACCCATGGGGTAGTTCACTAAAGACCATAAATCCAAATTGAAGAATTTTAATCTTCACTACTAAAAAAATTAAAATGCGTCTATGAACCATATACTTTTCGATGTTTTCACCCTGTAACTTTTTTCGTACGGGTCTTTGAAAATTCCCGTATAGCAGGTAAGATACACCCATGGGGTAGTTCACTAAAGACCATAAATCCAAATTGAAGAATTTCAATCTTCACTACTAAAAACATTAAAATGCGTCTACGAACCCTATATTTTCGATGCTTTCGCCCTGTAACTTTTTTCGTACGGGTCTTTGAAAATTCCCGTATAGCAGGTAAGATACACCCATGGGGTAGTTCACTAAAGACCATAAATCCAAATTGAAGAATTTCAATCTTCACTACTAAAAAAATTAAAATGCGTCTATGAACCATATACTTTTCGATGTTTATAAATTTATAGGCGGAATTGACACATACCCCAAAATATTTTCGTTGCTGGAAAAACGTTGCTGATAAACGTTGCTAACTTCACACATATAGTATATAATAGAAAATACTATAAAATATTACTCTTTTTAATTGTTTTCCTATAACATTGCATCATAAATCCATAACTAAAACGATATGCGTTCAAACCCTTAATCTCTATATAAAACAGGACTTTTAGAAGGAAACGTTTAAACACTTAATATTTCCTACAAGACCTTTGTAACCGAAGCCAAGAATACATTATTTAAAAATTTAAATTAACAGTCCAAGTCCAAGCGTGAGACGAAAAATTAGGTTGCAATTAAACTTTTAGACCCCGAGCTCCTAGGCTAGGGGGGGTGCAGCCCGGCAGCCCCCCCCTAAATACGCCACTGAAAACTGTATTTAAAATTCCAAAAAAAATTGACTTGCGGTTGGTATTTAAATTTGCGTTATTGAGTATAACGAAATACTGACACAGTGACACTACTGGCAAGAACATTAAACATTCTGATGATTGAAGCTGCACAGAAAAAGGCGTTCTATTGTTGAGACCTATATTTAATAACATACCGAGTGTATTTTATTGTTTGGCATAAATGTATTATGTAATATAAAAGGTGATGATTAAAATATTTGATGATAATATATGATATTCTGGAGGTGACAAGTTTTGATTTTTTTAAAAGTATTTTAGTTATTGTTGACAAGGTAACAGATTTGTCTATAGGTTGTAGACGCGTGAACATCTAATAGAGTTAATGACCCTTAGATGATACACACATTGCATTTGGTTTAAACCAGTGACATTAACGTAACACACATAAAAATATTATACAAACATTTTCTAAAGTAACTCTCAATCATTTAAGAAAAATGATAAACAATTTAAATTCAAATGAAAATTACAGTGAGGTTTTAACAAAGAAATTGATGAAAGAATCATTTGGAGTTATTGGATATTATCTACTTTACTTTATTAATGTTTGTTTAAACAATGGGGAAATTCCATCAGACCTTAAATGTTCATATATTACCCCGGTTCCAAAGATTAAAAATTCTAAACAATGGAACGAGATGAGACCAATAAATGTTTTATGGGACATAGAAAAATTAATAGAAGAAGTAGTTTATGAGCAAGTTATAGATTTTTTAGATGAACACAAAATTTTAATTCATTCACAAGCTGGATTTAGAAAAGGGTATTCAACTGAAACAGCCATCCAGTATGTAGTTGAAAATTGGAAAAGAGATTTGGAGAAAGAAAAATATATTATTGCTGGATTTCTTGATTTTAAAAGAGCTTTTGAAACGATTAATAGGGACATTTTACTTCAAAAATTATTTGAATATGGTATCAGGGGTAAAGTTTATCAATGGATTAAAAATTATTTAAATAATAGGACACAGACAACAAAAATTTGTAATATATTTTCAACAAAAAAATTAAATAACATAGGAGTACCCCAGGGAAGTATTTTGGGTCCTTTATTTTTTATTTTATATATTAATGACATGCCATTAGTATTAAAATTGGCTAAAATTCAAATGTTCGCAGATGATACTCTTATTTATATTAGTGGTAAAAATATTTTGGAAATTTTGGAAGTTTTAAATTCAGAACTTGTTTTATTGTCAAATTGGTTAAAAGTAAACAAATTAAAATTAAATGTTTCCAAAACAAAATGTATGGTTATGGGTTTAAATTTGAATTTAACCAATTTAAATATTTTAATTGATGGAGACAGATTGGAAATAGTTAACTCATTTAAATATTTAGGTATAGAAATTGACTCAAAATTAAAATTTAATATCCAATATGAAAATTTAATTTCTAAAATTGCGGGAAAAATGAATTACTTTAAAAGAATAAGTTTCAATTTAAAATTTTATTCGAAAAAAATTATTTATAATACTTTAATTTTGCCATATTTTTTATATTGTTCTACAATTTTATTTAACGCTGATGAAGGTGTAATAAACAGATTACAAATTTTACAAAATAAAGCGATGAGAATTTTACTTAATATGGATAGATATTCAAAAATTAATATAATGTTAAAAAAATTAGAATGGTTAAATGTAAAAAATTTAATATTATTTTTGGTTTTGATATTTATTTACAAAGTTCAAAATGGTATGTTACCTTCACATTTAAAAGAGTTTACTGTTCTAAATTGTGATCATCATAATTATTTAACGCCAAATAACAATAATTTTTTTCTTAATACTTTTCAAAAAACATAGCTTATAAATCGGTATTTTATAAAGGGCTTATTGAATTTAATAATTTAAATAAATCAATTAAAACACAAAAAAGCTTAAAATCATTCAAACAGGGTTTAAAAAAATATTTATTAAAACAACAAGAAAAATAAAAATGTTTCAAAAGGTCATTTAAAATTGTATTAAAAAAAATTAAAAATAATTATTTAAATGTATTAGTAGCCATGTGCTAAATAAATCTTGTTACTACTACTACTACTACACCATTACACACACACCCTCCCTCATTGGCAAAAAGAAGCCCTAATAATGCGTATTTAAAATTTTAAATTTGGTTTTGGTTAAGAGATAAGTCCGATTAATAAATTACTATATACTATCAGCCGGTTGCAATAAATCACGTTTTTTTTTTATTTAAATCGTCGCAACCCTGCTAACTATACTATGGTTTATAAATGCTTATAAAGAGTGCGTTGGCATTTTCATTTTTACCTGTTTATACCTTCTATGTATCAGGTGAATATTACAGACGTTATTGTTATGATTTTATATGACTAAAGTTAATCTATAATTTGCATTAGTCAAAGAATTGGTGTAATATTAACATCACCGCGGTAGTGGCTCAGAGGTGAGGTACTGGCATTCGACCGTGGCGATCCGGGTTCGATCCCCGGAGTGGGAATACGCATAATAAAAAAAGTATGTCCGAAATTCAGTGGATAAAAAGAATGTAGTATGCTACTAGTGATTCCTAATATCGGGACCAAGAAGGGCGTCATGGGCCTCTGGGGGCGTAAAAAGGATAAACTAGTGCATACTCGTGGTTCGGATTCCACGTTAAGCTATAGGTCCCGTCTGGCTGACATTACCCAGACGATAGGGGATACAATGGGCCTTATAGGCTTAAGTATACTGGCTCTTTTGCCAACCCCAGCAACAACAAAAAAAAATATTAACGTTTATGTAGTTTTTACAGATAATGACCCAGTTGTTACGCCCCGCCACTGGTTATTTGCCAATAATAATTGAACAAAATAATTAATCGTATTGTATTATATTTTCTTGGCTATTTGAAAGGGAGCTTTAGTGGCTGGCGAACAGATATTTTAAAATATGGTTGGGTTCTTTTAGTTTTAACAACTATTAGTGATTTTTCTGGGAATAGGGTTTAACTCTATAACTATTCTATTTACTGGTCGATGAAAATAATAACCCACTATAGTGTTATTATACATTTAATGTGAATATTTAAAAATAGGATTTTTTAATGGTTACAGAATACATATTGCCCCAATGGCAATTTTTTAATTTAGAGGAATTGTTTTTTATTGTCCTAAACCCACAAACACCTACCTACCTGGATTTAGAAATAGGACGCTAATTTCATAACATTAAGAATAATTGTTCTTAGCTATGCGAAGTATTACATTAGGTTAACTTTGTCAGATTCATGCGTTTTATAAAATGATAGCTGAAAACACCTATTCGCTGATATATTAATTATAAGAGTACTGCGTACATTTGGGTTAATGCAAAATGATTATACGGGTCCATTATATCACTGATTTTAAATATCATTGTTTTTAAAAGTCAATAAACTTACTGCAATTAATGTTCAATATAGAAAAGTAGCGTCGTTCTTTCTTTCGTACGGCTGGGCTGGGCTTCGAGCGTTGCACTTTAACGTAAACACACTAGCGACCTGATAATGTAAACCTTCGGGTTAAAATAGAGGCTGAACCCTTAAGGTAATTATGAATTGTTATGTAACTTTCTCACGACTTTAAAAATAGATAAAAATAATAAACAATTCTTGCATTAAATTGTCTTAAGTTTAACTGGCCATTGAAAACCGAGGCACTAAGGGTTTTTACCCTTTTAGAAATTTAGAGTTTGACATGAGTCTAAGGAAATACTTTTGTCAAGAGATTCTGATATAATAATAATCCCGTTTGTCGCGGTCCAGCGTTTTTATATTTTTTATTGTACTCAGTAATTTCCTCAAAGCGCAGAACTAGAATTTTTAAGGCGGTGTCTAGAGGATTATAGTCCCGCCTATAGGTCATTAGCTTCCTGTATTTTAAAATTTTTACCTTGAATATTTTTTTTTAAATAAAAATTTAGAGCGATTAAAAAACTAATAAAAGCAATTAAGGAAGTAAAAAGTAATTAAATTTCGTCAAAAACGATTAACTTAATGGTTTTAGGTGATTAAGAAAATGTTAAGTAAACAAAGTCCCAAGGTTTTTTCTTTTGATTGTTTACCGCGATGAGGTAATGCGAGCTTAGTACGTCTGAACCCATATATGGTTTTGACTTTGTTTGACCAATGATCGGCAAGAAGAATTGTACGAAATTATTAAGAACACTCCCAGCTTGTATGAGTGAGAAGAACGATACCTTAAATTATGTCTCTTTCTATGCTTATTTTGATAAAGATTTGATTCGGAATGGATCTCCGTGGTTTTCCTAATAAAATTAAATAGACTTCATTCGATTAAACGAAATAAAATATTTAAGAAAACTTTAGTAAGATCTCTGCCTGTCACACAGTTATGAAGTGACTTATGATGTATTAACTATTGCAATAAATCACTATTGAGTTCAAGAGTACAATAGTATAATAGTAAATTATGTATCCATCGTTCGTAGCTTTATTTTACGAAAAAGGGTTAGAAGATAACGTTTATACTTTGATCTACTGCAATTGTTTATAACAAAACATTTAAAAATATTATAATTGTCTTCAGTGCTATTTGAGTTTGTATTTCTTTGCTCTTTGCTGTTGTAATATTTTGAACGAAGTAGAGACTATGGCGCTGTTGTATTTGCACTAAGACATTTTAGAATTTATAGAGTATGAAATCGAAGACTTTTGAGGATGATGCAAATGAGTAAGAATTCTGGTAGCGGTAGATAAGATGAAGCCATGCATGAATTGCATCAACCAGTGAATAGAAGTTACGTTAGGTTTAGGGTAGTAGCCCTAGTTTTTTTTGGCAATGGGTTGTAGCTAGGGTTGCCATCTGTACAATTATTAAACTAGGACAAGAAGCTCGAAAACCCCAGATTTTTTTAGCCTAACCCCGCATATTTCTGCCAGAAAATTTTCATCTCAGTCACTAATACAAAAAATTGAAATTCTTTTAATTTGTCATTTTTTATTTAACTTCATAAACTATTATTTTATAAAAGTATCTGTATATCTACTTATGAAGGATGCCACAGCATTACAAAGTTCTAAGTAACTACTGAAATACCTTCAGTATTAATTGGTCGTTACCGTTTTTGGCATAAGTTTTACAAAAGTAAAATAAAATATTTTCTTTTACAAAAATTTTTATT
Source organism: Polydrusus cervinus (assembly GCA_935413205.1). Lineage (NCBI taxonomy): Eukaryota > Metazoa > Arthropoda > Insecta > Coleoptera > Curculionidae > Polydrusus > Polydrusus cervinus. The sequence continues at coordinate 12,958,767 of OW284518.1, forward strand.
TTTGTCTAAAACATGTTCTATCTCTGTGCTTTTTGGTAAGAAAAATAAACGGTCGGTAGACGGTAAAAGTGGTGACAACCCGGACTATAAAGAAAACTCCGCCCGGACGCTCCCCGGACACCCTCCAAACTAGGACAAATCCGGGGAAACCCGGACGGATGGCAACGCTAGTTGTAGCTCAAATTCATCCAGTTGTTAGCGTAGTAGCCGTAAGGCAGTAGGTGGAAGCCCAAATTCATATGTGGCTGAAGTTAGAAACGGATTCAGAAACGATTCTACCAACGAGTTTCGAGTTTCCAATATTGGGAGATATAAGATATAATTGAAAAAGTACGTTTTTCTTAAATGTTGTATAGTCAGCTGGCCCACACAGTAAAAATTATTTGTGATAAACATACGGGTGTATGTTCTGAAAATTGGTCAGTCTGCCAGGGGCTGCAGGGATGGCTAAATTATTAAAATTAATAACTTATTAAAATTGGGCCCAAAAAAGAGTAACCGATTTTTGTAGATCGTTAGATTTTAATATGAGATAACAACCAATATTCACAAAGTTTTTATATATCAGAAACGGAAAAAGTCAGGGGCGGCGGGGGTGAAATTGATTTATTAAAGTTACTATTGGGAATAATAAATAGTTAACGAATTTTGTACACCACTAGATTTTGCCACAAGATAAGGTTTTTAACTAAAAAAGTATTTATATATCAGAAACGGAAAAAGTCAGGGGCGGCGGGGGTGAAATTTATTTATTAAAGTTACTATTGGGAATAATAAATAGTTAACGAATTTTGTACACCACTAGATTTTGCCACAAGATAAGGTTTTTAACTAAAAAAGTATTTATATATCAGAAACGGAAAAAGTCAGGGGCGGCGGGGGTGAAATTTATTTATTAAAGTTACTATTGGGAATAATAAATAGTTAACGAATTTTGTACAACACTAGATTTTGCCACAAGATAAGGTTTTTAACTAAAAAAGTATTTATATATCAGAAACGGAAAAAGTCAGGGGCGGCGGGGGTGAAATTTATTTATTAAAGTTACTATTGGGAATAATAAATAGTTAACGAATTTTGTACAACACTAGATTTTGCCACAAGATAAGGTTTTTAACTAAAAAAGTTTTTATATATCAGAAACGGAAAAAGACAGGGGCAGCGGGGGTGAAATTTATTTATTAAAGTTACTATAGGGAATAATAAATAGTTAACGAATTTTGTACACCACTAGATTTTGCCAAAAGATCATGTTTATAACTAAAAAAGTTTTTATATATCAGAAACGGAAAAAGTCAGGGGCGGCGGGGGTGAAATTTATTTATTAAAGTTACTATTGGGAATAATACATAGTTAACGAATTTTTTACACCACTAGATTTTGCCAAAAGATCATATTTATAACTAAAAAAGTTTTTATATAGGAGAAACGAAAAAAGACAGGGGCGGCGGGGGTGAAATTTATTTATTAAAGTTACTATTGGGAATAATAAATAGTTAACGAATTTTGTACACCCCTAGATTTTGCCAAAAGATCATATTTATAACTAAAAAAGTTTTTATATAGGAGAAACGAAAAAAGACAGGGGCGGCGGGGGTGAAATTAATTTATTAAAGTTACTATTGGAAATAATAAATAGTTAACGAATTTTGTACACCACTAGATTTTGCCACAAGATAAGGTTTTTAACTAAAAAAGTATTTATATATCAGAAACGGAAAAAGTCAGGGGCGGCGGGGGTGAAATTTATTTATTAAAGTTACTATTGGGAATAATAAATAGTTAACGAATTTTGTACAACACTAGATTTTGCCACAAGATAAGGTTTTTAACTAAAAAAGTATTTATATATCAGAAACGGAAAAAGTCAGGGGCGGCGGGGGTGAAATTTATTTATTAAAGTTACTATTGGGAATAATAAATAGTTAACGAATTTTGTACACCACTAGATTTTGCCACAAGATAAGGTTTTTAACTAAAAAAGTATTTATATATCAGAAACGGAAAAAGTCAGGGGCGGCGGGGGTGAAATTTATTTATTAAAGTTACTATTGGGAATAATAAATAGTTAACGAATTTTGTACAACACTAGATTTTGCCACAAGATAAGGTTTTTAACTAAAAAAGTATTTATATATCAGAAACGGAAAAAGTCAGGGGCGGCGGGGGTGAAATTTATTTATTAAAGTTACTATCAAGCAAAATCTAGTGGTGTACAAAATTCGTTAACTATTTATTATTCCCAATAGTAACTTTAATAAATAAATTTCACCCCCGCCGCCTCTGTCTTTTTTAGTTTCTCCCAAATAAAAACTTTTTTAGTTATAAATATGATCTTTTGGCAAAATCTAGGGGTGTACAAAATTCATAAACTACTTATTATTCCCAATAGTAACTTTAATAAATAAATTTCACCCCCGCCGCCCCTGACTTTTTCCATTTCTGATATATAAATACTTTTTTAGTTAAAAACCTTATCTTGTGGCAAAATCTAGTGGTGTACAAAATTCGTTAACTATTTATTATTTCCAATAGTAACTTTAATAAATTAATTTCACCCCCGCCGCCCCTGTCTTTTTTCGTTTCTCCTATATAAAAACTTTTTTAGTTATAAATATGATCTTTTGGCAAAATCTAGGGGTGTACAAAATTCGTTAACTATTTATTATTCCCAATAGTAACTTTAATAAATAAATTTCACCCCCGCCGCCCCTGTCTTTTTTCGTTTCTCCTATATAAAAACTTTTTTAGTTATAAATATGATCTTTTGGCAAAATCTAGTGGTGTAAAAAATTCGTTAACTATGTATTATTCCCAATAGTAACTTTAATAAATAAATTTCACCCCCGCCGCCCCTGACTTTTTCCGTTTCTGATATATAAAAACTTTTTTAGTTAAATACCTTATCTTTTGGCAAAATCTAGTGGTGTGCAAAATTCGTTAACTATGTATTATTCCCAATAGTAACTTTAATAAATAAATTTTACCCCCGCCGCCCCTGACTTTTTCCGTTTCTGATATATAAAAACTTTGTGAATATTGGTTGTTATCTCATATTAAAATCTAACGATCTACAAAAATCGTTTACTCTTTTTTGGGCCCAATTTTAATAAGTTATTAATTTTAATAATTTAGCCACCCCTGCAGCCCCTGGCAGACTGACCAATTTTCAGAACATACCCCCGTATGTTTATCACAAATAATTTTTACTGTCTGGGCCAGCTGACTATACAACATTTAAGAAAAACGTACTTTTTCAATTATATCTTATATCTCCCAATATTGGAAACTCGTTGGTAGAATCGTTTCTGAATCCGTTTCTAACTTCAGCCACATATCTAGTTTATAGTAGCCCTAGTTTGTTTGGTTGTGGGTTGCCACCTCTCCCGGTATTCCAGGAGTATCCTAGAATCGGGAAGGTGCTTGAAAAATTTGTTTTAATTTTATTTTAGTCAACATTACAGATAATGTAAGCTTTCATTGCTTTCTACTGCTCATGATTTCTTTCAGTGGCGTCAATTACAGCCCCGCACCGCAGGGGGCCAGCCACCTAGGAGGCCCAAAAAACCCAACGCCATCCACAATATTTAATTTTCATGATTTTATTTTTAGGTTTTTATTACCCTTTGAAGGTAAAAATGTTTTAATTTAAGTGGATCTGAACAATATTTCTAAATTCTTCTCCACAGTTACCATCAAACGCGGATCCACATTAAAATAAACAAGGTATATTTTTTCCATTCATTGAATTTAAAAATAAATACCTAAATAAAAAAAAAATATTTTGAGTAAGAAGAGCTTGCTAGAATAATAATTATTATTTTAATACCTAATACTCTTTGAGTCGCCGCCGGTCTCGCAGGCGAGGTTAAGCGGCAGTATCAAAGAGAACGGAGGTGCCTTCGGCCTACTTTGGCAGCAATGCCGAGAACGTAGAAAAAGCCAGAAGCCGACAAGCCTTCTGGGACAATTTGCTAGAACCTCTTCGTAGTTAGTTTTTAGAGTTAAAAATATATTTTGTCTTGTTTAGAACGCCTGAAAGTGGAGATGGACAGTAACAATGCCGTCTTGATATTTGTCGGAAGCTACGAGAGTAATATCAAAATTTAATGTTTTTTTTCAACGAAGTCCGTCAAATTCTAAGGATTCCCGCCTCCGACGAACATATCAAAGCCAATTACCTATTATTCCTATACTATTTAGGGTTGCAAATAATAAAAAAATTACATAGAAAATAAAAAGTTTTTATAAAAACAAGACATATTAGAAGCAATGCCTTTTTGCCCTAAAATGTTTATGTATATTTTTTATTATTTTATCGATTGTAGAACTTTTTGTGTTCTACCTATACTGGGTATCAATATTTTTTTAAAATAATAATGTCGATAACGAACCTGGCAATTTTAATTTTTAGATAATTTTTCGCCTGTGGCGTATTTCTTGTTGAACATTGGGCGTGGCCCCAAAAAAAATTCTACTGCATTTACATGATTTAACCCCCTCCAAAACAAAGTTCTTAATCCGCGCCTGGTTCCCATCTTCATGCGATATTATATCTATGTAATACATTAAGAACATTGCGTTCTCTTGAAACAAATCCTGTCCATGTTTATATTGATTTTTAGAAGCTTTTTAAATTTGTAATCTAATACAGATATTCCAGAATGTGACAGTTACTTTTATTTAAAAAAAAATTATTCTCAATATATTTTAGAATAGCGTGTTTGTATAGGTTAGAAAAAACGATTGTCGACAACAACTGCTATTGATAGTAGCTTTAATTTTTTTTCTTTAGCATAGAAGCAAAGACATTTTGTATGACGCTTTGTCCGGGCAACATCTGATTGCAACAAAAGTAAATTGAAATTCTACAAAATAAAACAATAGGTCAGGTTACTGTTAGCTACATTCCGTATTATCAAATCTGTATTACCACAAAATATATAGCTACGATATATTCTGTGGTATTACCAGCGGCGGCGCCAGGGGGGGGGGGGGGGGGGCAGGGTGGGCATCGGCCCACCCTAGAAACATGAGTGCCCACCCTGGTGCCCCCCCAAATTTGAGTGGTTCGGTTTTATAAGGGAATGGTGGTATGTTCAAGTTCAAGTGAACGAACGAGGACTTTTTTTTAAGTTTTTTTAGTCACTTTTGATTAGGATAGTGCCCACCTATCCCAAAAATCCTGGCGCCGTCGCTGGGTATTACCTATATACTATCAATGGTCACAGAACAATTCCTTAAACTATGTTATAATATAAAAATTAGTACAATGTAGGTATAATAATTGTACAAAAATTGATAATTTATTACAAAATAAAAACCCCATGAAATACCTAACATAATTATAATACACAATTGATCACTGATCCAGTAAAGCACCGACACGGACAACATATAAGTGATTAAGAATGATATTTTTTTGGAAAAACGCACAATTGCAGCTAAAATTTAATATTCTTATTCTGTGTAAAAAAAGACTTTACTTCTGATACATAATTAAAACCAAAAAAAAACATATCGTAAAGCAAGTTAAATAAATAAAAAAAACTTATAGGCAGTTACTGTATAGGCAGTGACGTATTTTAGCTCGGGGGTCTAAAAGTCTAATTGTTTTATATAGAGATTAAGGTTTCGGACACATCTTTTTAGTTATTGATTTATGATGCAATTTTATAGGAAAACGAGTAAAAAAGAACAATATTTTAGAGTATTTTTCTATTTATATACTTGTCTGTTCCGTTTTCCCTTTTTTAGAGCTATATTAAATCAATAAAAATATAACCCAATGCAATAAAATATTTTGACAACAAAAAACAATTAGGTATTTATTTTTAAAGAGAAAAACATTTTTTATGGAAGAATTCTGATAATTTATAATAAAAAAAACAGTGCGAGAAGAAACGAGAATGTTTTGTTATGAATATACAAAACGGTACTTAGGTATATAAGAAGGTATATATTTTAAAACCTAAGCATTTTCACTAAAAACTGCTCTTAGATCTACACTCCTTCCTAAAATACATGATTTCTAAAAAAATCATCAACCGAGCCCGAAAAACGCTGGTTAGAGTCATGAGTCATACATACGTCTTATGTTAAAATTTTGGATTGACACCAATATTCATATTTTTCATAAATACTTATAAAAAATGTTTTTAATAAGAAGGCAGCTAGAAATATAAAAAAAAAAACATTTGCAAAAACAAATTTAATCCAACCATGTAGAGGGGAAAAGGTAATAATTTCAGTTTCGAGCATTGAGGCCCCCTCTTCTCCCTCCCTTCCAGCCAGGGGCGGCTCGTCAACAAGTGCGCTCGTGCGCGCGCACTGCCTAAGAAAGTCAAGCACCAGCAAAAATAAAATTTATACTTATTTAAAAAAATATTTAGGTAACTGAAATAAATAACTTGTATAATATAACAATGGCGAAGGCGTAAGACTTCAAGCGCGACCGAGCGCGTGGGCAAACTCACCGGCTGTGTGCTGTAGTGTGTATTCGTTCGGCGCTCTTATGGATGGATTTTCGTGCGATTTTCCTTATGCGGATTGATCGGGAATATTCGGTTAATCGCCTGATGAGAGGGCGTCGCCGTGCGCTTTCTGAATACACACTTCAATAATTTAATATGATTGTTTTATGAGTTTTTGACGCGATTAGATAAGTTTGGAGTTTATTGACGGTGTTGTGGATGTTTTTGTGTTGTTTTTAAATTAATAATGGCTAGTAGTTTGGATTGTGTCACACGAAGTGATATAGTTATGGACCAAAATTCTGTAGAGGACATTATAAATAAATTTTCGACATTCAATTTCCAAAGGAAAATTGACATAAAAAGGTTAGGAAGGCCTACGCCGGATTTAAAATTAAATCAAACTTGTAAAAAGAAAAAAGAAGGTCGATCTTTTATTTGACATTTTAATATCGACATTTACAAAAAAAAAATGGATATGTGGGTGTAATATTAGAAACTCAGTTTTGTTTCCCATGCTTATTATTTTATAATATAAACATGGACAAGAACTGGAGCCGTGTAGGCATTACAGATTTAAATCATATTATACAACGGTGAAAAGAGGCGTGGCACCTCAAAAAATTTTCGCCTGCGGCGCTTTTTTGCCTGCTGCGCACACCCTACGATAAATATCACGAGCCGCCACTGCTTCCAGCGAGCATATTTTCTGGCAACGCCACTGATTGAAAAGACTCTTTAATTAATAACAGATATACCTTATTTTTTGTTTCTGTTATATGATTATGTATTTGCGAATTGTGATATGCATCCAGCCAGTAATGAGATGAACTATTATACCTATAGTAGGTATATTTTTTAAAACTAAAATAAAAAATCACATTTTTAAACTACATAATATACCTACCTAACTAAAATATTTTACTTATTTTTTCAAACAATTTTTCTCAACATCGAGTTTCGGCCCCTAGAGCAATCGATTTTTCAATAAAAAAATGTTTGCCCCCCGCCTGCCCTGGAAAGGTTTCTTCCGACGCCCATGTCTTGACCAGTTACCTACTATTAATTTTTAAGCTTTATTGTCTTTCCTATACAAAACAGGATGAGACATTCAAATTATTTCTGGAAAAATGTTCATAGAAAATTAACACAGCAGAAATCATGGGAATTGATATTGTATAATAAATACCTACCTAATACCTAATAACAGTGCGACATTACAAACGTTTAATGAATAAGGTCTTTATTTAATCTAAAAACAACCACATTAATATTCTGAAAATATATAACAACCAAAACCTCACTGTTTTATTCTTTGCAAGCAATTCTTTGTTTCTAAAATTTATAGATATTATTTTACTTCCATAAAATTTCTTAGAAATTTATGACCTTCAAAAATGGTAATCGGTGTGTACCTCAAAGGCGCCGCAAATAGATAAACAAACTGAACCCTTCAGGTAGGAGCAAAACTTCGACCAATAATAATCCCTGTTTAGGTAGAGTTTTTTACCAATACGGTTCTAGAAAACCCCTATAAAAATTTTATTTAGTTTGGTTGCACAGTTTCGTTTTGGCGGACGTGTAGTGTTAAAATGGCCGTCGCGGATGTTAAATATTGTTTCGAAAATTCGGTTTATCGAAAGATTTTGTATTCTCCTTTAAAAAAGTTGGGGTTCGTACCCGAGAAGGAAACTGAAATTTTTGTTTCTGCGATTCCCACCTGGGTGACAGTTTACGATTTGGCGCGGTTTTTCGAACAAGTTGGTGAACTGTTTCAAGTGAAGTTATTAGTTGATCTCGATGGCGTTCACAACCGCGGCTTTGCTTTTGTCACTTACATGAATGCAAAGCTTGCTCAAAAAGCAATGGACCAGTTAAGAAATAAACCATTTATTGGTGTTAATTGTCTGACAATGCAAAAGTCTGTAAATAACTGCAGGATCTTCGTTGGAGGGTTACCAACTTCAAAAACCAAAGATGAAATATGGCAGGAAATTCTGACCACATATAACATTACAAACATCGTGGACGTTATTACCTACCGAAATTATTCGAATCCCGCTCACAATCGTGGCTTCGTGTTTCTGGAGTTCCGTACACACGAGGAGGCGTCATATTTCCGGGCTAAATACTCCGGAAAACTAAGTTTATTTGGAAAACCACTCTTGGTGGATTGGTCTGTTCCGGTTTTAGAGACGAATGAAAATGCGATGTTTCAAGTAAGTACCTATACATCTGTTTTTTAAGGGCTGTCCTAATGCCCGGTTTTATAGACTCTAGTTGCCCTTAATTCGAAAATATTGGCTGTTTTATAAACTTGGGTTAGTGGTATATATATTATCTCTGCCCTCCCATCGAATACCGAAATGAGATTGTAAATTGTAATAAGGACCAGTTTCAGTGGCGTAGCCAGAAAACACTCTGGGGGGGGGGGGGGGGATTACATGTATTTTATGATATTGTACCTAGTGAAAAAGGCAGTAAAGCGCCGCAGGCGAAAAATTTTCGGGGCCACGCCCAAAGTTCGTTTAAAATTCACCTAACTACTATCAAATTTCGAAAATTAAATTATTACCTCTTGGATTAAATTTGTTTTTGTAAATGTTTTTTTTTTACTTTTTTCTTGATACCTATTCCTAGCTAGCTTTTTATGTAAAGTCTATACGAAGTCAGTGTAAACAGCAAAAAACCTAAAACTCTACTTATAGCCGGCATCTCCTTTCTGAAACATAGGCGTGCCACGCAACGGTAAAAATGAAAAAATAATTAGTTATAGATTTCATAATATCTAAATAATAATTATTATATTTATATTATAAATGAATATTGCGAATATTGATTGGCGATATTCCTGAATTTTGCCTAAATATTCTTATCGGAGAGCTACTATGCGATGCGATTCTATGGTAACCATTATTTTATTCAAATTTTTTATTTAAAATCGCATTGAGTAAGATATTCCGCAAAGTGCCGAGAGATTTTTATTCGTAATCCTGGTATTCCTGTAATTTATCCCGAATCATTTCTAATGTTGGAACTAGGCTCTCTTTATAAAATTGATACACTACTCGGCGTATAGGTAACTTCATTGGAAGCATTATCAGTTTTTTTTTTTGGTAAGATATTTTTCGCTTTAAAGAATGGTCGATATCTCCTACCTTAATTACTTTATAAATTATAGAGCGGGGAAGTTTAGTTAGCTCACAAATCCGTTTACGACCTGTTTAACATATCGCGACGGTAAAACCCGTTGAGTTTTAAATGGGCTATTTTCTTTAGATTTAAGTTTTAGAAGTAAAATTTTCACGGGAAATCCTTATGGGTGATCTACTTTATCGAGTACATACGTCAAAATAATTTTTTCCCCCAATTAGTTGCCTTAGGGCAGGTCAAAGACACTTAACGAATTTTTTTTAAAAGTTATGCATATTTGAAGGTTAAGATTTTAAAGTAAAATTTTCAGGGGAAACCCTTAAAGGGGATCTATTTTATCGAGTACATACGTCAAAATAATTTTTTCCCCCCAACTAGTTGCCCTAAGGGCAGGTCAAAGACACTTAACGCATTTTTTTTAAAGTTATGCATTTTTGAAGGTTAATATTTTAAAGTAAAATTTTCACGGGAAACCCTTAAGGGTGATCTACTTTATCGAGTACATACGTCAAATTATTTTTTTCCCCCCCAACTAGTCGCCCTAAGGGCAGGTCAAAAACACTTAATGCATTTTTTTTTTAAAGTTATGCATATTTGAAGGTTAAGATTTTAAAGTAAAATTTTCACGGGAAACCCTTAAGGGTGATCTACTTTATCGAGTACATACGTCAAAATAATTTTTTCCCCCAATTAGTTGCCTTAGGGCAGGTCAAAGACACTTAACGATTTTTTTTTTAATGTTATGCATATTTGAAGGTTAAGATTTTAAAGTAAAATTTTCACGGGAAACCCTTAAAGGGGATCTATTTTATCGAGTACATGCGTCAAAATAATTTTTTCCCCCCAACTAGTTGCCCTAAGGGCAGGTCAAAGACACTTAACGCATTTTTTTTAAAGTTATGCATTTTTGAAGGTTAAGATTTTAAAATAAAATTTTCACGGCAAACCCTTAAGGGTGATCTACTTTATCAAGTACATAGGTCAAATTAATTTTTTACCCCCCAACTAGTCGCCCTAAGGGCAGGTCAAAAACACTTAACGCATTTTTTTTTAAAGTTATGCATATTTGAAGGTTAAGATTTTAAAGTAAAATTTTCACGGGAAACCCTTAAGGGTGATCTACTTTATCGAGTACATACGTCAAAATAATTTTTTCCCCCCAACTAGTCGCCCTAAGGGCAGGTCAAAAACGCTTAACGCATTTTTTTTTAAAGTTATGCATATTTGAAGGTTAAGATTTTAAAGTAAAATTTTCACGGGAAACCCTTAAAGGGGATCTATTTTATCGAGTACATACGTCAAAATAATTTTTTCCCCCCAACTAGTTGCCCTAAGGGCAGGTCAAAGACACTTAACGCATTTTTTTTAAAGTTATGCATTTTTGAAGGTTAAGATTTTAAAGTAAAATTTTCACGGGAAACCCTTAAGGGTGATCTACTTTATCGAGTACATACGTCAAATTAATTTTTTCCCCCCCAACTAGTCGCCCTAAGGGCAGGTCAAAAACACTTAACGCATTTTTTTTTTAAAGTTATGCATATTTGAAGCTTAAGATTTTAAAGTAAAATTTTCACGGGAAACCCTTAAGGGTGATCTACTTTATCAAGTACATACGTCAAAATAATTTTTTTCCCCCAACTAGTCGCCCTAAGGGCAGGTCAAAAACACTTAACGCATTTTTTTTTAAAGTTGTGCATATTTGAAGGTTAAGATTTTAAAGTAAAATTTTCACGGGAAACCCTTAAGGGTGATCTACTTTATCGAGTACATACGTCAAAATATTTTTTTCCCCCCCAACTAGTCGCCCTAAGGGCAGGTCAAAAACACTTAACGCGTTTTTTTTAAAGTTATGCATATTTGAAGGTTAAGATTTAAAAGTAAAATTTTCACGGAAAACCCTTATTAAAAAAAAAAAATTAAGTGTCTTTGACCTGCCCTTAGGGCAACTAATTGGGGGGAAAAAATTATTTTGACGTATGTACTCGATAAAGTAGATCACCCTTAAGGATTTCCCGTGAAAATTTTACTTTAAAATCTTAACCTTCAAATATGCATAACTTTAAAAAAAAATGCGTTAAGTGTCTTTGACCTGCCCTAAGGCAACTAATTGGGGGAAAAAATTATTTTGACGTATGTACTCGATAAAGTAGATCACCCATAAGGATTTCCCGTGAAAATTTTACTTCTAAAACTTAAATCTAAAGAAAATAACCCATTTAAAACTCAACGGGTTTTACCGTCGCGATACGTTAAACAGGTCGTGCGAAAACATGTGCTGAGCGGGAGTCAAAGCTAACTTCACGCACATGATCTAAAAGCAGTTTTTGGTGCAAATGCCTAGGTTTTGAAATATTCCTTCTTAAATGCCGTTTTAAGAGGACTCCGTACACCTCTAAAACGAGTTTTCATTTCAAGGGTTTATTAATCGATTAAGAAAAAAATGTTGTATATAAAAGTTTTTAGAAATTGAGCAAAGAATATTGGAAAGTCCTTTTGGTTTGTCATATATGTATTATGTATATTTAAATCATTTATTTTTTAGTTTAGCAACACCATATGGACTTTCCAATATTCTGTAACTAATTTTAGACAACTTTTATAAAAACATTTTTTTTAAAACGATTACAGTTTTTTTTTAAACGAAAATTCTATTTTTAGTCTATTTTCTTCGCTTATTTATAATCCATCGCAGTCGTCCACCGATGCTCTCTCTCTTACAATATCAGTGGCGAACTTTTTTAGACGCAAACCGCCTCGCCTTGCCGGTCGGTGATACCAAGGATCTGTACAATGCACCAAATAAATTGTATAGATAATTGACTCATAGTTATTTATGTCTCTTTATGTGGACGATTAGACTTTAATATTCTATTATTAGAGTAAAAGAATTATATTTATTTCGTCATGCGAACCAGTTTATTGTTTATGAGGGCGGATTTGATTTTCTGTTGAAATTATGTTGTACGGGTTTGTTGTACAGAGTGAGGATTATAACCGGAACAAATTCGCTAGATTAGGAAAATAAATTTTTTTTTAAATGGAAAAACACGTCGATTGAGATTTTGTATGATCTACATTTTGGCAACAAAATTTTTTTTTTCATTTGTTTTTTTTATGATATTATTATCTGTCATTATAGTATACAGGGTCCTGCGTCTCACCTCCCGTCTTCGATAGCTCACTTATTAATTAAGTTAGGATTTTAATATTTTGCAGACTTTACCTGTATCCCAGGGCGCATTTCAGAATAATATTTTTATTTATACAGGGTGTTCCAAAAAAGTGTGACGTCATTAGGATCTATTTTTTTAAATTACATGTCATAAATATTTTTATTTATTTGAATGCCTCTTATAGTAGCCTTCATACCCCTAAAATTTTAATGAAATCGGTTCAGTATTATAGACGAAAAAAAAATAAAAACTAATAAATATTAGTTTTGCACCACTGGTTTTAAAAATTAATAAAAAATAAAAAGAATGCCTCGTTAATAAAATTATACATAGGCACTTAATAAATAAGGTCGAACAGTCTCGTTAACCAAGTTTTATTAATACGAATTGTACAGGTTGTCCAAAATTTAGTGTCAAACTTTATATCAATTTATTTTTCTTATTTCAAATTGGAACCCCTGTATATTATTATGTCATTCGATGCAGAATTAAAAATCAAATATTTGTTCTAATTACAACCCTATCGCAATTTCTGAGGCACCAAGACTTATTTGCAGAAAACTCATTTTTATCAACTATTCCACCAGTCATTATTATAAATAAATATCGAAGGTGGCTTTGAAAAACAATTTATTGGTATAAAAGTTTATTAAAACGACAAAAGCCCATTTTGACTTTAGTTTCAAATATTGTTAGATTATTAATTATTTAAGCTATATTATTTTTTATAATGGAATACAACCAAGAAGAGCGCGTAGATATGATTTTCATATTAGAAGCATGAGAAAATAATTATTTTTTGTTACATTATTAAACGTTAATTCCAATAAATTGTTTTTCAAAGCCACCTTCGATATTTATTTATGATAATGACTGGTGGAATAGTTGATAAAAGGAGTTTTCTGCAAATAAGTTTTGATGCTTTAGAGATTGCGATAGGGTTGTAATTATTAGAACAAATATTTAATTTTTAATTCTGCATCGAATGACATAATAATATACAGGGGTTACAATTTGAAATAAGAAAAATAAATTGATTTAAAGTTTGCAAAGTTTGAGACTAAACTTTGGACACCCTGTACAATTCGTATTAATCAAACTTGGTTAACGAGACTGTTTGACCTTATTTATTAAGTACCTTTGTACAATTTTATTAACGAGGCATTATTTTTATTTTTTATTAATTTTTAAAACCAGTGGTGCAAAACTGTTTTTTTTTAGTTTTAATTTTTTTTCGCCTAATAATACTGAACCGATTTCATTAAAATTTTGGGGATATGTAGGCAACTATAAGAGGCATTCAAGTAAGTAAGAATATATATAGCATGTAATCTAAAAAAATAGATCCTTATGACGTCACACGTTTTGGGAACACCCTGTATATACAAAAATATTTTCCTAAAATGCGCCCTAGGATACAGGTAAAGTTTGCAAAGTATCAAACTCTTAACTTAATGAATAAGTGAGCTATAGAAGACGGGAGGTGAGGTGCAGGACCCTGTATAGTAGACACACCATTTATTTAATACAATGTTACGGTATATTGGAAATGTGTCTTATCAACACGCTATAAATGTTAATATTAATATTTAATTTTAAAAATTCGAATTTTTATTTCAAAATTTGTATTTAGACTTTACGTTAGTTTATAAACAACTTTGTTTTATAAAATTTTTGTAAAAAATAATAAATAATAGTACTTCTCTCTTGAAGCATTTTCATATTTCTCTAATTTATTAACACCCTGTACATCTGATCTGAAATTTTTTTATCGTGAATTCATTTTCTCAACAAGCAGAACTTTTTATAAAGAATGACTTTTGGTCGTAAAATGAATAATAAAGATTTTTTTCCCCTTGGGGACCCCATCCGCGGATACACTGTATGTTCTATAACCCGTAATCAACCCTTTTTTTTTAGGTTAAAATAATTTTTTTGAGAAACCTCGATGTTACTTTACCGTCGGAGGCATTTGCTCGCCAAATTTACCAACTTATTAGCCGGAATGTTGTCGAAAAAGTCTACAAGTTCAAGAATTACGCTTACGTTCATCTAAACTCTAGGCAAAATGCTGAAAAATTATTGGAGATATTAAAAAGTAAGTCTGTAAGTCTTATTCTTATTGTTAAAAAACAATATTAATCCAACATCAATTATGAAGGTCAGCTTGTGAACTGGTTTCTATAAATCGAATGACTATAATGACAGCAGTGGTCCCAGATGACTCACAACTAAATATTGACAAACAAAAGTTAATTTAATTTTAAAATTCTATATCGTCGCTTACCTATAAGATCCCTTGTCACCAATTCTTCTCTCCAATCAAAAACGTTTTCTAAAAAAAAGTCGCGTCGCGGCACAGGATCATTCGTAGCGGTTCAGGTAAACTAAAAAATTCGTTAACAACTTAAGTCTCCGTTTAAAAATCACCCGTTAAAACTGTTTTTCTTCCGTTACCCTTCATAAAAATCTGCTAGACCTGACCGGAAATCCGTTGGCAACACTGGTTATTGTAAAGAAGCGGATCTACCTTTTATATAGAATACCGCCAACTTAATCAAGAATCGCTTGGACGCGTCAAATAATTTTTTTTGAAATGCATTGTTTTATAAAAAATATATTATACAGGGTGGATCATACAAATGCTACGTGTATAAACTTTATTTTTTTTTAACGAAATATTAAGTACCTATGGGTATATTTTTTTTATAAACGGCAGTAGAGTTTTGGACTTGCATTTTCTTTATTTATTTTGAACCACTACGTTTCAACTGGTAAGCATCTCGAGTCGTCTTCAGGTGAATACTAAACAAAACAAACAAACAAACACAATATTTGTATATTCTACAATCAATGCTATACATTTTTTATAAGTCATGGCTCATGGCGTACGTATCTATCTTCAACCGTTTACGAAATATTAATAGGTTAGCGACGGCATTTATCAACGCAAGTGCATCGCACCGGTCGCAATTCCAACGAGTTTGTTGCCGGGCCAAGACAACCTGCACCGCGCATAAAATGTTTTATGGATTACTAATGTTTAAATGCAATATGATTAATAAACCACTGAAATTGATTATAACAAATGAAAAAAACGTCACATATTGATTATAAAAAATGAAAAAAATGTCACATGCTGATATAAATTAATATCTTAAAAATCAAGATCGAAATTTTAAAAAAGACAGTAATTTAAAATATGTTTTTGAAAACTATAGATTTGCAGCCGCAAACCCCTTACTGCTAAATTTGTTTAATTAAAGATATGGGGAATACCTTACTTACTACATTTTTAATAAAATGATATAACTACCCGCCGGTTGAAATTTATCTGTAAAATGAACTTTAAATGAATAAAATAACATTTATATGCAAGGGAACAATCCTCTTAAGGGTTCCTGGGGGGTCACAACTAAAGAAAAGTGATGGTAGAATCAATATTTTTTCATATATTAAAAAGGCCGGCAGAAACGATGCCACACACCAGAACCGAACTTTATAGAAATAAAAAAACATATTTCGATTTAAATAATAAGGTATTTGACGCTACAAAATCCCCGTTGCTGTTTTTTTTTTTACTTTAAAATATGGGTACTACCCTACTAAGTATATTGTTAATGAAATATGTTAAAGGCCGGCTAATTAAGCCGACATATTAAGCACCGGTTCCCGCAGATCACCGAAGTTAAGCGGTGTCGAGCGCGGTTAGTACTTGGGCGGGTGACCGCTTGGAAACACGGCGTGCTCTTGCCTCAGGGAAGAGTGTAAAATGAATCGACACCTAACCATCTTATTCACGCCGGACAGGCCGGATGAGATCGGATATCTCGTAGGATGAAGGTGCCGTTTCACACTCCTCAGTCGGTAGATCACAATTGTGGTCGATGACCGGTTCAAGATGGCCTACGTAGTCGGCGAACCGTAAAAAAAATAAAATAATAAAACTTGAATAATCTAAGGAGGGATACAATAGTATCAGGATAGTTTATAATACAAAAAAATGCTGCTGTGATATGACACACATAATATCAGATGGATTATTTGTGTCCAAATTTTTCGCCTGGAATAATATTCTTCAATAATAGAAAACCCAATATTTAATTTTGAACTTAATTTATAATATAATACATCACTCAAATAATGCTTTTAATATAAATAAGAAGCCTTAATAAAGCAAAACTAAAAATTAGCAACATGGGAAAATTCCTTAGAATATGAAACGCCTCTTTTCGTTTGAGAAATGCCGCCAGACGCTCGGTTTGCTAAACTATGCGTTTGAAGTCCGTCGTGTGGCAACCCGCACACGCTACCGCCGGAGAATCAGACTACGCCGAATCGTAGTCGGCACCTTTGTTTTCATTTTGTTAAGCTTGGCGCGCACTTATGCGAAGCGCGGCGAAGCACGCCGAAGCGCTGCACGCCGTTGCACGCCTAGGGTCCGCTAACTATAGCGCGGTTTGGTGCACGCAGTTGCACACCTTATTTGGTATAATTACGTTTCCAGTTCAGTGTCAGCAGTGTTGCCAACCCGAGGGAATTTTCCCTCCACCCAATAAGGATAAAGGAAATCTTTTTAGCTTTTTCCAATTTGCAGAAACTTTTCAACATAATTCTACTTCTGCCGCATTCAACTAACTTTTTTTTAAGGGCCAAGTTATCAAGGTCAGTCGTGTCATAAAATAGACCTAAATAAGTGGCTGTGCAGTGATCACTTTAGGAACCAAGAATTTCATTTAAAAAAACAATTAGTAACTTATATTGGCAGGGCTGTTAGGGCAAGCATTGACCAATAGTTTGTGGTGGTATTTTTTTGTAAAATAGATGCCTAAAAGCTCTCTTTAACTACTAACATTATCGTTAAAATTTCTATGATTTACCTTGAAAGTAAACATGTCGATTCTCAGAGCTAAAGCAAAAACACAACAATTTTTACTGGTAATATGATACTCTCTTATCTATCAAGTCACCTTGTACAAAGAATTCTAGGAAATACACGTTTATTTTCAACATCTTGGTACCGATAGTGCACAAAACACGAAAACCATGAAAATAAACAAAAATGGGATCAGATTACATGCTCGTTTTTTATTTTTTACTTGCCGAGAATATGTCTATCTCTCTTCGTCACATGCGACCCTACCATAAAGAGAACTAATCTAATCAAATAACGAACCAACGCGAATGGTCAATTGAACCAATGTATTCAAGATTGTCATGTAGTTAACCGGGTTGGCCGCTAGGGTATTTGGCCATTCATCAATTTCATTGATTTATTAGCCGTAGTCAGGCCCGGACTGGTAGGTTTATTAGAAGGGAAACGTTATAAGAATATTATATTTTATCGTTCAGTTTTTTTACGAAATTACTCAAATTCAAAATTGTAGACGCGTAATGTTTTAATTTTTTATTTAGTGCCTATTGTGGACCTACTTACACCTAATTTGGTGAAAAATATATGAGATACACCCTCCTAATGAAAAAGTAGTACCTTTTCGTATCAATTAGACTACTTTTTAAAAACGCTATTCTTGAAGCAATATGTATAGGTACCTACCTACTTATGAACGTTCGTTTTGAAAAATGACACTTTTTTATTTGACGAATTTTAAAAATTGTTTTGGTCGTAGGTAGATCTTTTTGATACAGATCGTATGACCGTTGATAAATTAAATTTGATTTGTGTTGGTGAAGTTTAAAGTGGATATTGTACAGTTTGGAACTAGACCCCTCATTTAAAGACTGTTATTCTGAATAGTTATCAAAAAGTATACCTATTTTAAAATTATTTTTAGACTAAAAAAAAGCTCCAGCCGTCTCATCTTTCTGGGATCGCAAGGCCATAAGATATATTTTCCAAAAGTTCACTAGTTTTTAATCTTATAATAGTATTATGTCAATTTTCTTCCCGAACAATAACAGTAAATACAAAGTTCAACTTTTAAGGCGATAGATCAGTGAACAGAAATTCCGGCGTCGCGGAGGAAATCCGCTCCGTCATATGTATGCAAATCGCTCCACCCTTGACCGGGGGTGTAGCACTGGCAACAGTGATGTTTAATTTGACCTTGGCTTGCGGGAAGCTAGCAATTTACAGAAATATTAACTCATCTCATAACCCAAATCAGGTAGTAATAAATATAAAATTATATAATATATAATAAAATATTATATTTTAACATTTTCTTATTTATTCAATTTTAGGACTAAAATAGTCCGGGAGAATTATACCTTTTCTACAAGGAGTCCTAATGCAGTCCACAACAGAAAATAGCAATATGACCTATTTGTTACTTTGAGCTGTCCTTGTATTTGATAAAAATAATTATGGTTTTTCTTTAATTATAATTTGCCATTATTTAGTGTAACAAAAGTTATTTTTTTCTGTTGAATGGCCTCTTCTGGTGTTAACATTTTCGCTGTCGAAGGACACTTTACTCCGATTATTCCATCGTCTTCAATAACTTCATCTGGGCTAGCTGCCAAAAAGCAATATTTTTTACGGACAAACAAACCACAAGGATAAACTTTTTTATTTGTTTTTGTTTCAAATGCTTTTATAGCTATATGTTCTTTTTTGATTTCATATTTTGTTGCAGAGCTTCCCATAAATTTGCTATATAATAGATTCTTTACCACATTCTCACAGCTTGTGGGTTTCCGTAATTTACAAACAGCTCCAAAATTAGAGGCCGTTAGTCTAAGACATTGGTTCCGCAAGTGGTCCAGGTGGACTCCCAGGGGTCCACGGGAGACTCGACGGGGGTCTACGTTGGCGTGACAAAAAAAATGGGGGTTCACAATTCGTAAGCGGGGGTCCACAAAAATGTATTTGGTTTCGATAGTGAAGAACTAAAATGTTGGCTTGACTTCATCACCTATTAATGTAGGCAGATAATATTTTAAGAAGCTCAGCGACTGTTGTAAAAACTTGCATAGGTATTCCATATTCAGTACAACGTGTCGAGAACACAAGAAAATTTACTATTTTTCATTTTATTTTTACAACTCAGGGAGTTTTTTAAATAAAATAAGTGAGAGTTGATTTGTTTCTTGTGCTGTGAGTAGAGGTCAAAAAAGTAAAGTTTGATGGAATCACTTTTTCGATTGGCCAACTTTACTTTTTTGACATCCACTCACAGCACAATCAATTAATGAATTAACCACACAACAATTAGTTGGTTTGGCGCTAACAGATGGCGTATTAAATCAGGACTTTTTCGCAAAATGGTTTTTCAAGGATTTTGAGCAAACTATTTCATTTTAATTTTTAATTTTTTGCCAGCATGTCTAAATTAATAGCCGCGAGGGTGCTATAGAGCCAGTTTTTTAAAATATCTTTTACTTTACAATATAAAAATAAAAAAATAAAAAAGGTGTTGATAGCCCTTAAAAGTAAATCACAAAATTTTGTGAAGTAAATAAATAAAACAAGTACAACTGAACGCAAGCCATCTGAACGGGGAACAAAGGTCAAATCGGCTCTTTTCATGTATGCATCTCCCTTACATCAAGCTCGGCCTGCGTCGTTGCCAAATATATGAAATCACAGATATGGAATAAGGAGGGGTTATAATTTCAAAACATGGTGAAAATAATATGTATAAATGAAGCGCAACACTTTTATCGCAGAAAAAAAAAATTAACAAGAAGTTAATACCCACACTTTGATTAATAGAAATGAC
This sequence comes from Polydrusus cervinus, assembly GCA_935413205.1. NCBI lineage: Eukaryota > Metazoa > Arthropoda > Insecta > Coleoptera > Curculionidae > Polydrusus > Polydrusus cervinus. Next base: position 12,979,251 of record OW284518.1, read on the forward strand.
TCTTGGCTATTACGATAATGGTATATACAAGTAATTCTATTACTTAGGTACCATTTTAATATTGTATACTTATTTTATATAAAATTACATATAATTTATATATGTTACCTGCCAAACCCGATATTTTATATATTCTACACCTGTGGAATATGACTATGTAGGGATTTAAATATTGTACACATTGACTTTAAGCGTTAAGTATCAAGGGCGTAGATATGGGAGGGGTAAAGGGGGTAATTACCCCCCCAGGACCATAATAATGACCATACAATTTTTGTTACAGACATTGTCTTGTATAAGTACTTATGCATATTACGTACCAAGGATAGAATAAGTTAAAGTTTAGATACTTATTCCTTTATTATAGTACCTATGTTTTTTTTACATTATATTATGTAAGTTATTGTTTTGTCAAAATGCAATAAAAATACTTTCGAAAAAAGAATTTGCAAAATTACTCTGGGAATTAAATTTTGCTTTATACACCTTACTTCGTAAGTAATCTCGCATATTGTTGTGTAATATTAATAAAAAAATTTGAGATCTAACACTAGCTTTACCACCACCCCCCCCCCCCCCAGAAAAAAATAATATCTACGCCCTTGTTAAGTATAAATTTAATTAACAGCGACATTTTGCCAACCAACAAAATCCCGCTAAACGATATTTCAAACGTGATTTTCTCGGAATCCACAAACACAATTTTGTAAAAACCTGTTTTATATTCAGCGGCAAATATAATTTCTGTTTCTTTTCAGCGAATCGAAAATCCGGTTTTATGCGTCAGCCAGTGCAAAGATTTTAGCGGCTATATAATAAAATGTTAATTTTCTTACTTCTTATTAGGATCAGGATTCATTGTATTATGATGTGTCAGGCATTTTACACAAAGGATCGGTTTACTACAATAATTTATTATTTTAAATATGAAAGCCGCTCATTTTTGGAAAAAATGGTTTACTTGTTATTTTTATATTTGGAACAGAGAACTTTAGATTTTGTCAAGTTGGTCAACGCCAAGAAGTACACGTTGTAAAATAAAAGTTTTAAGATCGAGATTTATTGGTGACCTTTTGCAAACCAACAAAAGCCCGCTAATCGATTTATCAGCCGCTAAAATCTCCGCACTGGCTGACGCATAAAACCAGATTTTCGATTCGCTGGAAATAAACAGAAATTATATTTGCCGCTGAATATGAAACAGGTTTTTACAAAATTGTGTGTGTGGATTCCGAGAAAATCACGTTTGAAATATCATTTAGCGGGATTTTGTTGGTTGGCAAAATGTCGCTGTTAATTAAATTTATACGTAACGCTTAAAGTCAATGTGTACAATATTTAAATACCTACATAGTCATTTTCCACAGGTGTAGAATATGAGCTATTATGACAATTTTTTACAACGTGACAACGCCGTATTTAAATAAAATATTCTGGGTTTCCTAGAAGCCCTCGGACAAGGTCTCAAATCTTACAAATGATTGGAATGTTTTACGCTAAAAATAAATATTTGGCGATCCGATATTTGCGCGCCATCTACGAACTTCTAATTAAAGCAAATCTCATTGACAGATAAAAGCAAGAAAATGGCGGCGTTAATAGACCCTTAACTAACTTTACATAGACAAAAAGAAATAACAGACTGGGAAAAACTTTGTTAAATGCAATTTGCACCTTTCGAAGCTGTCTTCAGTCTAATGAAAATGACGTTAAACCATATGTGTGAAGTTAGCAACGTTTCTCCAGCAACGAAAATATTTTGGGGTGTGTGTCAATTCCGCCTATAAATTTATAAACATCGAAAAGTATATGGTTCATAAACGCATTTTAATGTTTTTAGTAGTGAAGATTGAAATTCTTCAATTTGGATTTATGGTCATTAGTGAACTACCCCATGGGTGTATCTTACCTGCTATACGGGAATTTTCAAAGACCCGTACGAAAATAGTTACAGGGTAAAAACATCGAAAATATAGAGTTCGTAGACTTTTTTATTGTTTTTAGTAGTGAAGATTGAAATTCTTCAATTTGGATTTATGGTCTTTAGTGAACTACCCCATGGGTGTATCTTACCTGCTATACGGGAATATTCAAAGACCCGTACGAAAAAACTTACAGGGTGAAAACATCGAAAATATAGGGTTCATAGACGCATTTTAATGTTTTTAGTAGTGAAGATTGAAATTCTTCAATTTGGATTTATGGTCATTAGTGAACTACCCCATGGGTGTATCTTACCTACTATACGGGAATTTTCAAAGACCCGTACGAAAATAGTTACAGGGTGAAAACATCGAAAATATAGAGTTCGTAGACTTTTTTATTGTTTTTAGTAGTGAAGATTGAAATTCTTCAATTTGGATTTATGGTCTTTAGTGAACTACCCCATGGGTGTATGTTACCTGCTATACGGGAGTTTTCAAAGACCCGTACGAAAAAAGTTACAGGGTGAAAACATCGAAAATATAGGGTTCGTAGACTTTTTTAATGTTTTTAGTGGAGAAGATTGAAATTCTTCGATTTGGATTTATGGTCTTTAGTGAACTACCCCATGGGTGTATCTTACCTGCTATACGGAAATTTTCAAAGACCCGTACGAAAAAAGTTACAGGGTGAAAACATCGAAAATATAGGGTTCGTAGACGCATTTTAATGTTTTTAGTAGTGAAGATAAAAATTCTTCAATTTGGATTTATGGTCTTTAGTGAACTACCCCATGGGTGTATCTTACCTACTATACGGGAATTTTCAAAGACCCGTACGAAAATAGTTACAGGGTAAAAACATCGAAAATATAGAGTTCGTAGACTTTTTTATTGTTTTTAGTAGTGAAGATTGAAATTCTTCAATTTGGATTTATGGTCTTTAGTGAACTACCCCATGGGTGTATGTTACCTGCTATACGGGAATTTTCAAAGACCCGTACGAAAAAAGTTACAGGGTGAAAACATCGAAAATATAGGGTTCGTAGACTTTTTTAATGTTTTTAGTGGTGAAGATTAAAATTCTTCAATTTGGATTTATGGTCTTTAGTGAACTACCCCATGGGTGTATCTTACCTGCTATACGGGCATTTTCAAAGACCCGTACGAAAAAAGTTACAGGGTGAAAACATCGAAAATATAGGGTTCGTAGACTTTTTTAATGTTTTTAGTAGTGAAGATTGAAATTCTTCAATTTGGATTTATGGTCATTAGTGAACTACCCCATGGGTGTATCTTACCTACTATACGGGAATTTTCAAAGACCCGTACGAAAATAGTTACAGGGTGAAAACATCGAAAATATAGAGTTCGTAGACTTTTTTATTGTTTTTAGTAGTGAAGATTGAAATTCTTCAATTTGGATTTATGGTCTTTAGTGAACTACCCCATGGGTGTATGTTACCTGCTATACGGGAATTTTCAAAGACCCGTACGAAAAAAGTTACAGGGTGAAAACATCGAAAATATAGGGTTCGTAGACTTTTTTAATGTTTTTAGTGGTGAAGATTGAAATTCTTCGATTTGGATTTATGGTCTTTAGTGAACTACCCCACGGGTGTATCTTACCTGCTATACGGGAATTTTCAAAGACCCGTACGAAAAAAGTTACAGGGTGAAAACATCGAAAATATAGGGTTCGTAGACGCATTTTAATGTTTTTAGTAGTGAAGATAAAAATTCTTCAATTTGGATTTATGGTCTTTAGTGAACTACCCCATGGGTGTATCTTACCTGCTATACGGGAATTTTCAAAGACCCGTACGAAAAAAGTTACAGGGTGAAAACATCGAAAATATAGGGTTCGTAGACTTTTTTAATGTTTTTAGTAGTGAAAATTGAAATTCTTCAATTTGGATTTATGGTCATTAGTGAACTGCCCCATGGGTGTATCTTACCTACTATACGGGAATTTTCAAAGACCCGTACGAAAAAAGTTACAGGGTGAAAACATCGAAAATATAGAGTTCGTAGACTTTTTTATTGTTTTTAGTAGTGAAGATTGAAATTCTTCAATTTGGATTTATGGTCTTTAGTGAACTACCCCATGGGTGTATCTTACCTGCTATACGGGAATTTTCAAAGACCCGTACGAAAAAAGTTACAGGGTGAAAACATCGAAAATATAGGGTTCGTAGACTTTTTTAATGTTTTTAGTAGTGAAGATTGAAATTCTTCAATTTGGATTTATGGTCATTAGTGAACTATCCCATGGGTGTATCTTACCTGCTATACGGGAATTTTCAAAGACCTGTACGAAAATAGTTACAGGGTGAAAACATCGAAAATATAGGGTTCGTAGACGCATTTTAATGTTTTTAGTAGTGAAGATAAAAATTCTTCAATTTGGATTTATGGTCTTTAGTTAACTACCCCATGGGTGTATCTTACCTGCTATACGGGAATATTCAAAGACCCGTACGAAAAAAGTTACAGGGTGAAAACATAATTATAATAATAGAATAAAAATATAATTCTTGTTGCGGGTCCTCGTCGAAAGTCCACGTGGAAAATGAGGGCGGGTTAACAAAACTAGCGCTTTTAATTGGTCCCTGCCGAAATTCTTTGGGTAAAGCGTTCTTTTTATACATTGCCGACAATGATGCCGACTTAGAAGCATGACATGAGGGATGATAATGTAAGGTATTAGGTTGAAATACTGATCTATTTTCGCCATTTTTATTCGGAATGAATTGAAGATAAAGTGATTTCTTGAATGTTGTGTTTGTATTAAATTAAACTAAAAACATTAAAAAATCTACGAACTCTATATTTTCGATGTTTTCACCCTGTAACTTTTTTCGTACGGGTCTTTGAAAATTCCCGTATAGCAGGTAAGATACACCCATGGGGTAGTTCACTAATGACCATAAATCCAAATTGAAGAATTTCAATCTTCACTACTAAAAACATTAAAAAAGTCTATGAACCCTATATTTTCGATGTTTTCACCCTGTAACTTTTTTCGTACGGGTCTTTGAATATTCCCGTATAGCAGGTAAGATACACCCATGGGGTAGTTAACTAAAGACCATAAATCCAAATTGAAGAATTTCAATCTTCACTACTAAAAACATTAAAATGCGTCTACGAACTCTATATTTTCGATGTTTTCACCCAGTAACTTTTTCGTACGGGTCTTTGAAAATTCCCGTATAGTAGGTAAGATACACCCATGGGGTAGTTCACTAAAGACCATAAATCCAAATTGAAGAATTTTTATCTTCACTACTAAAGACATTAAAATGCTTCTACGAACCCTATATTTTCGATGTTTTCACCCTGTAACTTTTTTCGTACGGGTCTTTGAAAATTCCCGTATAGCAGGTAAGATACACCCATGGGGTAGTTCACTAAAGACCATAAATCCAAATTGAAGAATTTCAATCTTCACTACTAAAAACACTAAAAAAGTCTACGAACCCTATATTTTCGATGTTTTCACCCTGTAACTTTTTTCGTACGGGTCTTTGAAAATTCCCGTATAGCAGGTAAGATACACCCATGGGGTAGTTAACTAAAGACCATAAATCCAAATTGAAGAATTTCAATCTTCACTACTAAAAACATTAAAATGCGTCTACGAACTCTATATTTTCGATGTTTTCACCCAGTAACTTTTTTCGTACGGGTCTTTGAAAATTCCCGTATAGTAGGTAAGATACACCCATGGGGTAGTTCACTAAAGACCATAAATCCAAATTGAAGAATTTTTATCTTCACTACTAAAGACATTTAAATGCGTCTACGAACCCTATATTTTCGATGTTTTCACCCTGTAACTTTTTTCGTACGGGTCTTTGAAAATTCCCGTATAGCAGGTAAGATACACCCATGGGGTAGTTCACTAAAGACCATAAATCCAAATTGAAGAATTTCAATCTTCACTACTAAAAACATTAATATGCGTCTACGAACTCTATATTTTCGATGTTTTCACCCTGTAACTTTTTTCGTACGGGTCTTTGAAATTTCCCGTATAGCAGGTAAGATACACCCATGGGGTAGTTCACTAATGACCATAAATCCAAATTGAAGAATTTCAATCTTCACTACTAAAGACATTAAAATGCGTCTACGAACCCTATATTTTCGATGTTTTCACCCTGTAACTTTTTTCGTACGGGTCTTTGAAAATTCCCGTATAGCAGGTAAGATACACCCATGGGGTAGTTCACTAAAGACCATAAATCCAAATTGAAGAATTTCAATCTTCACTACTAAAAACACTAAAAAAGTCTACGAACCCTATATTTTCGATGTTTTCACCCTGTAACTTTTTTCGTACGGGTCTTTGAAAATTCCCGTATAGCAGGTAAGATACACCCATGGGGTAGTTCACTAAAGACCATAAATCCAAATTGAAGAATTTCAATCTTCACTACTAAAAACATTAATATGCGTCTACGAACTCTATATTTTCGATGTTTTCACCCTGTAAGTTTTTTCGTACGGGTCTTTGAATATTCCCGTATAGCAGGTAAGATACACCCATGGGGTAGTTAACTAAAGACCATAAATCCAAATTGAAGAATTTCAATCTTCACTACTAAAAACATTAAAATGCGTCTACGAACTCTATATTTTCGATGTTTTCACCCTGTAACTTTTTTCGTACGGGTCTTTGAAAATTCCCGTATAGCAGGTAAGATACACCCATGGGGTAGTTCACTAAAGACCATAAATCCAAATTGAAGAATTTCAATCTTCACTACTAAAAACATTAAAATGCGTCTACGAACCCTATATTTTCGATGCTTTCGCCCTGTAACTTTTTTCGTACGGGTCTTTGAAAATTCCCGTATAGCAGGTAAGATACACCCATGGGGTAGTTCACTAAAGACCATAAATCCAAATTGAAGAATTTCAATCTTCACTACTAAAAACATTAATATGCGTCTACGAACTCTATATTTTCGATGTTTTCACCCTGTAAGTTTTTTCGTACGGGTCTTTGAATATTCCCGTATAGCAGGTAAGATACACCCATGGGGTAGTTAACTAAAGACCATAAATCCAAATTGAAGAATTTCAATCTTCACTACTAAAAACATTAAAATGCGTCTACGAACTCTATATTTTCGATGTTTTCACCCTGTAACTTTTTTCGTACGGGTCTTTGAAAATTCCCGTATAGCAGGTAAGATACACCCATGGGGTAGTTCACTAAAGACCATAAATCCAAATTGAAGAATTTCAATCTTCACTACTAAAAACATTAATATGCGTCTACGAACTCTATATTTTCGATGTTTTCACCCTGTAACTTTTTTCGTACGGGTCTTTGAAAATTCCCGTATAGCAGGTAAGATACACCCATGGGGTAGTTCACTAAAGACCATAAATCCAAATTGAAGAATTTCAATCTTCACTACTAAAAACATTAAAAAAGTCTACGAACTCTATATTTTCGATGTTTTCACCCTGTAACTTTTTTCGTACGGGTCTTTGAAAATTCCCGTATAGCAGGTAAGATACACCCATGGGGTAGTTCACTAATGACCATAAATCCAAATTGAAGAATTTCAATCTTCACTACTAAAAACATTAAAAAAGTCTATGAACCCTATATTTTCGATGTTTTCACCCTGTAAGTTTTTTCGTACGGGTCTTTGAATATTCCCGTATAGCAGGTAAGATACACCCATGGGGTAGTTAACTAAAGACCATAAATCCAAATTGAAGAATTTCAATCTTCACTACTAAAAACATTAAAATGCGTCTACGAACTCTATATTTTCGATGTTTTCACCCTGTAACTTTTTTCGTACGGGTCTTTGAAAATTCCCGTATAGCAGGTAACATACACCCATGGGGTAGTTCACTAAAGACCATAAATCCAAATTGAAGAATTTCAATCTTCACTACTAAAAACAATAAAAAAGTCTACGAACCCTATATTTTCGATGTTTTCACCCTGTAACTTTTTTCGTACGGGTCTTTGAAAATTCCCGTATAGCAGGTAAGATACACCCATGGGGTAGTTCACTAAAGACCATAAATCCAAATTGAAGAATTTCAATCTTCACTACTAAAAACATTAAAAAAGTCTACGAACTCTATATTTTCGATGTTTTCACCCTGTAACTTTTTTCGTACGGGTCTTTGAAAATTCCCGTATAGCAGGTAAGATACACCCATGGGGTAGTTCACTAATGACCATAAATCCAAATTGAAGAATTTCAATCTTCACTACTAAAAACATTAAAAAAGTCTATGAACCCTATATTTTCGATGTTTTCACCCTGTAACTTTTTTCGTACGGGTCTTTGAATATTCCCGTATAGCAGGTAAGATACACCCATGGGGTAGTTAACTAAAGACCATAAATCCAAATTGAAGAATTTCAATCTTCACTACTAAAAACATTAAAATGCGTCTACGAACTCTATATTTTCGATGTTTTCACCCTGTAACTTTTTTCGTACGGGTCTTTGAAAATTCCCGTATAGTAGGTAAGATACACCCATGGGGTAGTTAACTAAAGACCATAAATCCAAATTGAAGAATTTTAATCTTCTTTACTAAAAACATTAAAATGCGTCTATGAACCATATACTTTTCGATGTTTATAAATTTATAGGCGGAATTGACACATACCCCAAAATATTTTCGTTGCTGGAAAAACGTTGCTGATAAACGTTGCTAACTTCACACATATGTTAAACCTATGATGTAAATGAAGAGCATCTTAAATTACACAAATTAGATACCTATGTATTCGGTTAATAACAAATATTAATTCATTATACTTAAAATGTACTACCTAATCTTTTAGTTATTTTCTCGGATTTGTTGGAGGATGAAAGAATTTTTTTGAAACTGAGTTAGAAAATGTCCTTTGAAGAAAAAAATGTATGTAGTGCTGTATTTTATTCCAATTTCACTTGACCTGTTCAATATTTTTACTATATTGTCCAATACCTATTTTACATCTACCTATATGAATAACCTCACAAAATTTCTTCCCTGAAGATGGAAATCAAATTTCCCGAAAGCTTGGACCAACTTTAAGGAGTAGTAGGTACTCTTTCATTTGCTGCATATCCCAATATTTCCCTAGTTTAATTCCTAACTAGTCAGCAACGACTACCCTATCTCTATATATAAGGGCATGCGGTTTTTACCAGTTTTCTTTCTATTTTTTATTTAAATGACAATTTATATATCGTTCTAATAAAATTTTTTAAGAAAAATTGAAAAATCCGGTGATTACGCAAATAGCGCCCTCTTGCAGCGACAGATATAACAAAAAATAGTCATACTACATTTTAAATGGTACTATAAGACAAGCTTTTTTAAATGAGACCAAGTTTGATGAATTTGGTTACGGCAAATCAGAGTTATGAGTAATTCTTTTAAAAGAGCCCCCCCCCTTCACCCCGCAGTTTATTTTGCGAGTTAGATTAAAATGTCGTAAAGCAAAGTTAGGTTTGTCTAAGTTTTGACATAATTGTATTTGGCATATTATCTATAAAAAAAACTCTGTGGTTAAACTTTTTTTTCAATTTAAAATATTTTATTAGTGTCTTAATCTTGGGGAATGTTTATACTGTTTTCTTCCCATATTTAAAGAAACACATGTAAAATGGTAAGAATCATTCAAAAAATCAAACTAAACAAAATGTAAAAATTATAGGTTATGAAACTTTGTTTGGGGGGTCTGTGATAAAAGAGTGGGTTTGGTGGGTTCCTGGAAGTTTCGAAAAATATTTTCTTCATAAGTTTCGTATCTAAATGGATGGATACCATTATTTGGTAAATATTTCGAAGCAAAAAAATCCCACACCACACCTCCATATAGTTTAATTAAAAATGTTTCGAAAAATAGTCACTATCCGCATGTGTCGTTAATGTATGGACACTATGGTTGGTAAAGTATTTTAAAATAAGCAATGCTTAAATGTTTCCAATAACTGAATTCGAAAATGTGCTGCAATAGTTTCTAAAAAGCAAATAACTTTTGTTTAAAAATGCTACTTGGGACACCACTCTAAATAAATATGGAATTTCTGTAAAGTCGCCGATGATCGAAGGTTTGGGAAGGTTTTTTTAGAATTCACTTTTGATCCTGGGCTCATTCTAAAAACATTAAGCCCGCTTATGCTTACCCATTATAATTTTTCTGGCGCCGCCACTGAGCACGCCGAAGAGAATTTCTTCGCTCAGGATTCTAGGCTTGCAATCCCAATCGAATCGACATGCCGTGCAGCGCTTCGCTTCGCTTAAGTTAGCGGAGCTCCATAAGAATACATGTCATTTAATCCAAAACGCCTTCTTCGGCGTGCTTCGCCGCGCTTCGGCGCGCATAAGTTAGCGTGGCACCTTCCAATCTCAACCGCATCGACGTGCCGCGCCGCGCTTCGCTTAAGTTAGCGGAGCTCTATAAGAATACATGCAGTTAATCCAATGCACGGTTTTTCTCCGCGCTTCGCCGCGCTTCGGCGCGCATAAGTGCGCGCCAAGCTTTATGCGCCTTCCCGGGAGTATTATTACCAAGAATAAAGGATGGTTAAATGCCAGCCTTATTTGCATATTTAGAAATTTTAACAAACTAAAAACGGTTGAATATTGATAATAGGTACTTCAGTTGAGAACCTATGGTGGTTTATTATTTGATTTAATTAAAAGTCACAAAAAACAAAAAGATTTTATGGTAAACATAGGCTGACCAGACGTACTCTTTTTAAGAGAACAGTTCTCTATTTATCACTCCAGTACTCTTTGCTCTTTTTTTGTTAAAATTTAGGTAAAAGTTCTCTTTTTCCGTTTTACAACTAAAATAAATGTATTGTTTTCGAGCCTTGCGAAATCTTTTCAAGGTGCCTTTAGTGATTAACTTTCGCTTTTCACTATTAAATTTCTAGGTTTTGATAGTCCAAAAAAGGGCGTGGCACCTATAAAAAAGTTGCATAGGCGCATTTTTCAAGGCAGAAATAAAGAAAGAAAATGTGTACTCTTTTGGTTTCAAAAATTTCTGGTCAGCCTATAAAACATTCAATCTATAAAAAAAAATAAAGAATTGTAAGGTAAATAAAACACTTTAAGTCAATCCCTGCATTCCCTGCTAATGTATTAAGAAATAGAAAAAAACTTTCTTTTATACTCTACATGTTTCGGACGTAGAGACGTCCATAATCAAAAGAAAAAAATCCTTATAGAAGAAAATTATTTAAAGAAAAGACATAGAAATGGTACCCTTACAACACAGCACAAGATGTGTTATTCTTAAACCAATTTTAACCCAATTGTAATAAGCTCTATCAAGGTAGTATCACCAATTTACAAAGGATATTTTTCTCCTGATGATGGACGTCTCTACATCCGAAACATGTAGAGTATAAATAAAGTTTTTCCTATTGATGACTTGACCTGAGCTTAATTCTTGGTTTACTAATAATTAAATTTCTTGTATGTAAAGGGACGGATGGGCCATAAGGGAGACCGGGAAATTTCCCGGTGGGCCGGTCGGCCAGTTGGCAATAAGTTACTACAAAATTGGTAAAAATATATTTTGGATAAAACCAAATATTTTTTTTGTGTTCACCTACTTTTTATATTATATTTAATTACCGTCGGTGCATATTGAAAACATTTCCGTAATCGATCTACATTCGGCCAGTCAATCCCAGTCGGCCTTGTCTTATTGGATTGTTTATCTTCTGTGAGTCTGTAATTCCCCGAATTTCTGTGTGAATATTGTACTTAGGCAAAAAAATACCGGGCTTTAGGATGCACAGGCCCGCGCCGTACATAAGGGCAAAGTCGTGTGGTGCACGACGGCGCCGAGGCGCCGAAAAGCCTTAAAATTCAAAAGTAAAAAAAAGATAAAGCAACAAACAACATTGTCAAAACAAAATTTATAATGATAAAAAAAAACAGTAAGGAATTGCTAGCTATTACATTGTTTTTTATTTGTTGATGCTAAAGAAATAGCATCCAGCTTAGACATAGAACCTACATTCAAAAAACAAAGAGGTCTAAAACCGCGAAAAATAAAAAAAAACATTTTGATAATGAATGTGACGATGAACCGATCCAGGACGCAACTTTAAAGTTCAAAGTTGATTGTTTTTTTAATGCTCTAGATGTAATCATAACATCAGTGGATGAGAGATTCAAATTACTTTCTTCTTACTCTAATAATTTCGCATTTTTATGGAATATTGATAAATTTAAAAATTATTCTGAAAACGAACAATTAGAATTATGTCAAAAAGTAGAAAATTTATTAAATGACAAAACTCGCAATGAACGAGACATAACTGCCGTGGAACTTGTTAAAGAATTGCAATATTTACAAAATTTTGATGAAAAAGTTATTACGTCTCCAGAAGAAACTTTAAATTATATAACAATTAACAACTTAGCGGATTCTTTTCCTAATACGGGCATAATACTTCGTATTTTATTAACAATGCCGGTTTCGGTTGCTACCGCAGAACGATCTTTTTCAAAACTCAAAATAATAAAAAATTATTTAAGATCGACCATGGGGCAAAACCGACTAAGTAATCTTGCTATCATTTCAATAGAATCGGACCAGCTAAAATAATTAGACACCGAAGATTTAATTAAACAATTTGCAAAAATTAAAGCACGAAAAGCTCAATTCACTTAGCTAAAATATTAATAACAATACCTAATACCTCGATATTAACCTTAAAAAGGTGACATGTTGCATTATTAAAATAATATATTGTTTTGTTTTTATTTGTCGATCAGTTTCGTCCTGTGATATATAAACGAGTATTTTTTATGTTTTAAATATTTTTTTTATTTCTTGTGCTTTTGTATCATATATTACATTTGAAACTAAAATACAAAAATTTTGAGTTGTAATACTGTTAGAATATATTTCTGTTTTCTATAAGTTTATAATTCTGTTATGTATCTCAATGAGAAAATACTTGTATGGCTTGTACTTGTAAAATATAAAAATAAATTTATGAATATACTTTTTAAAATTATTGTTCAATTCAATAGTGGATAATAATACCTAACTTAACCCGTATCTGTACTCACATATGAACGTTGAACGAATTTGGGGCGTTATTTTAAATTTGCACAAGGGCGCCAAAAGTGCTAGGCGCGGGCCTGAGGATGCATAAAGGAAAAATGAAAGGAGGGGCAGAAAAAGAGAGGGAGATTGATGGAAGAGGCAAGTAAATGTCAAAATTTAGATTTAGGCTAAGAAATAGGTTAGGTGACGACAGGCTTGATAGATAACGAGGATGTTATAAATGAAGTGGCAGAGTCCAGTACATTATTAAAAAAAGCTTGATGTACTGAGTACCTACTGACAAAAATATTTTTATTTTAAAATACTAATTTTTTGAAAGTTGTTAAATGTTTTTATTTTTTATACCAATCTGTTTCGTATTTTTTGATAGTTAAATTCTCATTTGAAGTTTAATACTCGGTTTAAGCTGAAAAAAATCAAAGAAGCGATATTTATAACTTAGGATATTTATAAGTTTAGGTCTTCGTTCATGATATTACTTGTATCAGTCATGACTGATAGAAGTGTTTTGGCCTTGCATTGTCTTTATTTGTTTCATATCACAACGTTTCAACTGGTAAGTATCTCCAGCCGTCTTCAGGTGAATACTAAATAAGTAAAGAAACTACAGTTTTTTTTTTAGTTCGTGTGCGGTATTTTAAGTTTACATCTGCTTAACAAAGGTTTCCAGATATTTCTTATATCTAATGATGGCTTACTAAAACAATCTGGTATATGGTAGCAGCTTCCTTGAACTTCCTTTAATGTGGTTCTTTATGCAGGATTTGGGCTTCTTTCCACTTGATGTGATGACGTGTGTACAGGCATGGTCAGCTGCACCTGATTTTTCGGTTTCTCTTTAAAGCGTGTTGTTTCTATGTTCCTTGACCCTAGTTTCAAGTGGCCTTAGAGTCTCACCAATGTAAGATCGGCCACATTCGCAGGAAAAAGACAGGAAAAACTGTGTCTACCAGATCCCCTTTGGATTGGAAGTTCAAGGAAGCTGCTACCATATACCAGAACCCAGATTGTTTTAGTAAGCCATCATTAGATATAAGAAATATCTGGAAACCTTCGTTAGGTAGATGTAAACTTAAAATACCGCACACGAACTAAACGCATGACTGCACCCATCTCAGTCATGCTTCAGTGCATCTAGCTAGTATAAATAGAGATGTAGTTACTTTACTTATTTAGTATTCACTTGAAGACGGCTGAAGATACTTACCAGTTGAAACGTTGTGATATAAAACAAATAAAGACAATGCAAGTCCAAAACACTTCTATCAGTCAAGAAACATCATTGTCTCCGACCTTCAAACATTATTTGTATATATTATAATATTTTTATGTTTTGTTGAAAGTTGTTAAATTTAGGACTTTGATTCACAGTTTTACAGGTTACAAATATGAAGACCTTTGCTTGTGTTTTCTTTGATTTTTTAATATTTATAAATTTCAAAGGCGTTCACTTAAGTTTCAGCATAATATGATATAACTTGGAATTCTTGTTATAATATATTGTTAATGTTCTCTAATATACGATTAGTTTTGTCATTACTAAATAACACCTTTATTTAGGTCGTACCATAATGATCTCTTTTAATAAGGAGCATACCTTTTACACACGAAATGCCAAGTGGGCCTCTTGACCCGAAATTTTCCCGGGCCGGTCTCACAGAGCCCATCCGTCCCTGTATGTAAATATTGTCTGCAAAAGTCATTCATGTCAAATTTTATTGTGTAAAATTATTGTGAAACCCAACATTAGATTAGTTGTAGGTAGGTATCTAATCTAGTATCTACCCAGGATCAAAAGAAAAATAATAAACTTTTTTGCAAAACAAAGCCGTTGCTGTCACACCACACCGCATACATAAAAGCGGGGTGGCTCGCCCTAAAAAGTGTTTAAATCTGTTTTTTTTATTCATTATAAACTGCGCCACGCGCCCGACAGATTATAATGAAATAAAAAATTGCAATCAACAAATAGAATAGTGGAGGTTGAAAGCATGGTGTTTCCGATCTAAGAAAAAGTCATCAAATTTTCGTATGTGCCGCTGCCGCTGATTTTTTGCTTTATTGATTGATGCCCATTTTCGAGTTTAGCTTCGTTTTGCCGCCCCTCTTGTGTTGCCGCCCGGGTGTTTTGAACCCGCTGCACCCGGGTTGAGCCGGCACTGCTTATATGAAGTTAGTGCGTGTTTTTCTGAATTCGATTTTTTTTGTGAGTACCAAGTGCATAAACAATAGTTCTAGAATTCTCGACTAAAAATTGTTGCAAATAAATTAATAATAAAAAAAAGGCGCTAACTTCACGCAGCGCCGTTTTTTCAATTAATAATAGTTCTGAATACAATTTTGGATAAAGCCCAAAAAGTTTTAGAGTTGCTGACTATTTTTTGAAATTGGTATTTCGACTAGCCAGAGCAAACAGGCAAAAAGCTTGAAAACCACGTGACTAACTAAAAATGTATACGATTTGTTTTTGATACTTCTGATATGAGTTCAAAGTACTACCTGAATAGTTCTAAAAGAGTACAGGTCGAGAAAGTTATTTAATCACAACATTTTTTCCGATAATTTATTTCAGTTTAAGTCGCCAAGCTGTCGGCGCCTATGGTCGTGCGTTGTGCTTTCCAGACCAGGGCAATAAAAGAGAAGTCGCATTGGAACTAAGTTATGGAACGTCCTCCACATAAGAGCCGGTTCCTTTGTCGGCTTCTTTGATGCACCGGCATTCTCTTTTCGGTGAGCCATACCGGTAATTTTCAAAGATGCCTACAATTTTAAGGAAGGAAAAATGGAGGGAAAAATAATAAAATACTAAATTAGTAAATTATTTACGTCTTGGGTTCCTAAATTTTCTGTTGCATTTTAGGATCTTAGAAATTTTATAAACTGCAGCATTAATATATCTATTACCAGCTATATAACATAACATACAGCTCTGTAGTTTTTTTTCGCCTAATTCTGAAATAGGTACAAGTTTGTGTTCCGACCAAAGGCCAGGTTTATGCGATTTGTTCCCGAGAATCCTGGCAAAGCCTCCGACTAACTGTCGGAGGCTACGGTTCTGGTACGAATTCTGATTTCTGAGTGGCGCCTAAATAGTTCTTGGAGAGTACAGGTCGAAAAATGTGTTTATAGAAATCATGCAATTTTCATAAATAAAATGTTTTGTATCTTAAATTTGTCCAAAAGGCATTTTTTTGTTTTTTGATATACATTCGCTCCAAAACCTTCAAGACGTCATAGAAAGACGCCCTTGAGCCTCAATTAGCCCAAGATCTTGGTTTAAAAATTTTTGGCAACGACGTGGTTAACATAATATGACATTTGTTTTTATTTAAAATTGCGTGGTTTCTGTTAAAAGCGTATCGACTCTCCTAAATCTGTTCAGGCGATACTCAGAACCATTATTTTTAACTTTTTAAATTAGATATTGTGAAAATACGGCGTCGTGTGCCAACCGCGTCTTTCTATGAGGTCTGTGAGGTTTTGGAGCATCCGTTTGTTCCCGTTACTTATTCTAAAAAATCTGAAACTTTATTTATAACACTTGCATGTTTTCTTTAAAAAAGGTTTTCGACCTGTACCCTTTTAGAACTATTCGGGCGCTACTCTAAACTCATATCAGAACTATCAATAACAAGTCTCATATATTTTTGGCTTGCCACGTGGTTAAGATAAAAAACTTAATTTTATTTATAACATTTGTCTGTTTTCTTTAAAATACTTTTTCGGCCTGTACTATTCTAGAACCATTCAGACGCTACTCAGAACTCATATTAGTATTAGAACTATCGAAAACTCTGAAACCTGTTTTTATTTTTAACACTTGCGTGTTTTCTTTAAAAAAGTTTTTTGACCAGTACCTACTTTTTTGGAACTATTCAGGCGCTACTCTAAACTCATATCAGAACTATCGAGAACAAATCGCACACAGACATGTAATTTTACCAGCATCCGTTTGTTCCCGTTACTTATTTTAAAAAATCTGAAACTTGTTTTTGTTTATAAAAGTTTTTCGACCTGTACTCTCCTAGAAGTATTCAGGCACTACTCAGAACTATCCAAAACAAATCGTATACATTTTAGGTTTAGGTATACCTACTTAGTAGGCTAGTACCCATATTTTAGAGTAAAAAAAACCAGCAACGGGGATTTTGTAGCGTCAAATAGCTTATTATTTAAATCGAAATATGTTTTTTTTTATTTCTATAAAGTTCGGTTCTGGTGTGTGGCCTCGTTTCTGCTGGCCTTTTTCATATATGAAAAAATATTGATTGTACCATCACTTTTCTTTAGTTGTGACCCCCCAGGAACCCTCGAGCTGATCGTTCTTTACTAATAAACGCAGTTTTATTTAAAATGTAGACTTTTATTATTTTTTTAAAGTTTTTTCTAGTTTTGGAGAAAAAATGTAGCCGGCCTTTAACATATTTCATTAAAAATATACTTAGTAGGGTAGTACCCATATTTTAAAGTAAAAAAAACAGAAACGGGGATTTTGTAGCGTCAAATAGCTTATTATTTAAATCGAAATATGTTATTTTTATTTCTATAAAGTTCGCTTCTGGTGTGTGGCCTCGTTTCTGCCGGCCTTTCTCATATATAAAAAAATATTGATTGTACCATCACTTTTCTTTAGTTGTGACACCCCAGGAACCCTTGAGCTGATCGTTCTTTACCAATAAATACAGTTTTATTTAAAAATTAGACTTTTATTATTTTTTTTTTAGTTTTTTCTAGTTTTGGAGCAAAAATGTAGCCCGCCTTTAACATATTTCATTAAAAATATACTTAGTAGGGTAGTACCTATATTTTAGAGTAAAAAAAAACCAGCAACGGGGATTTTGTAGCGTCAAATATTATTTAAATCGAAATATGTTTTTTTTTATTTCTATAAAGTTCGGTTCTGGTGTGTGTCCTCGTTTCTGCCGGCCTTTTTCATATATGAAAAATTATTGATTTTACCATCACTTTTCTTTAGTTGTGACCCCCCAGGAACCCTCGAGCTGATCGTTCTTTACTAATAAACGCAGTTTTATTTAAAATGTAGACTTTTATTATTTTTTTAAAGTTTTTTCTAGTTTTGGAGAAAAAATGTAGCCGGCCTTTAACATATTATTTCATTAAAAATATACTTAGTAGGGTAGTACCCATATTTTAAAGTAAAAAAAACAGAAACGGGGATTTTGTAGCGTCAAATAGCTTATTATTTAAATCGAAATATGTTATTTTTATTTCTATAAAGTTCGCTTCTGGTGTGTGGCCTCGTTTCTGCCGGCCTTTCTCATATATAAAAAAATATTGATTGTACCATCACTTTTCTTTAGTTGTGACACCCCAGGAACCCTTGAGCTGATCGTTCTTTACCAATAAATACAGTTTTATTTAAAAATTAGACTTTTATTATTTTTTTTTTAGTTTTTTCTAGTTTTGGAGCAAAAATGTAGCCCGCCTTTAACATATTTCATTAAAAATATACTTAGTAGGGTAGTACCTATATTTTAGAGTAAAAAAAAACCAGCAACGGGGATTTTGTAGCGTCAAATATTATTTAAATCGAAATATGTTTTTTTTTATTTCTATAAAGTTCGGTTCTGGTGTGTGTCCTCGTTTCTGCCGGCCTTTTTCATATATGAAAAATTATTGATTGTACCATCACTTTTCTTTAGTTGTGACCCCCCAGGAACCCTTAGGCGGATTGTTCCCTTGCATATAAATGTTATTTTATTCATAAAGTTAATTTTACAGATAAATTTCGACCGGCGGGTCATTTTATTGAAAATGTAGTAAGTAAGCTGGTATTCCCCATATCTTTAATTAAATAAATTTAGCAGTAAGGGTTTTGCGGCTGCAAATCTATGGTTTTCAAAAACATATTTTAAATTACTGTCTTTTTTAAAATTTCGGTCTTGATTTTTAAGATATTAATTTATATCAGCATGTGACATTTTTTTCATTTTTTATAATCAATATGTGACGTTTTTTTCATTTGTTATAATTAATTTCAGTGGTTTATTAATCATATTGCATAATCTTTAAAACATTTTATGCGCTTTGCAGGTTGTCTTGGCCCGGCAACAAACTCGCTCGTTGGAATTGCGACCGGCGCGATGCACTTGCGTTGCAAAATGCCGTTGCTAACCTGGCTACGGTGAAATATTAACCCTTTAATGCTGGAATGCACCATTGATATGTTGCTCGACTTCAACGTTTTGCACTTATACCTACCCAGGGACGTATATTAGGGGGGGGGGGGGGTTTAGGGTGTTCAAACCCCCCCCCCCCCCCCCCCAATCGAGCCGTCCGTGTATACAAAAAGGATAGAATTAAGAATATTATTATTCTTCTGCGGTATTAGAATTACATTTAATACAATTATTAAAAATCTAAAAACTAAGCTTAAAATAAATAAACTGGATTTCAGTGTACTTATTTAGCAGCGCCCGCTAAGTGCGAATCAATTCTCAACATTAGTACCGGCAGTCCGGCAACATTGTATGGAGGAAAGCGTCGGCGAGCGGCAGTTGCCGGTCCATAGTCAGTCTTGTGTGCTGGTGCCCCCCCCCCCCCCCCCCCCCCCCATTAAAAAGCTATAAATACGTCCCTAACCTACCTATAGGTAGTAGGTAAAGTCTATACGAAGTCAATTGAGACAACGTAAAAACTAAAAACTGGCTTATAGGCGGCATCTCGTTTATGAAACATGGGCGGCGCTGGAAATGTAAATATGTTTTACTAAACTAATAAAATTAGTTCTTATTGGTAAAAATATTTCTAGGATAATTTTATTGACACTCACCTATTGAACGATTTTTTGTTGTCAAGAGAAAATTGTCACTATTCACTATCAGAGTTTTCAGAACTTGAGTCGTTATTTACACTAATAATAATTGAAGTGATCGGTGGTAAGCTACAATATTCACTTTCTTTTTTTATTACATTAGATACACACGCCCTCCATATATCACTTTTGTTTACTTCATCTACTACTGTCCTGATATTATTTACTACAGACTTAATTCTGGTGATTGATTATATTTTCGCAATTTACTTTTAATATCAGCCCAGACCATCTCAATGTGGTTAAAAACGCAATAATATGGAGGCAGACGTAAAATAGAATGACTGTTTGCTTCAAAAAGTTGATCAATAACATATTCATTTTTGAAATTTTGCTTTTTGATCAGTTCCAATAATTCCTTTTTTGTCTTTCTCTCGGATATTTCCATACCTTTATTTTTTATAAATTGAAATACATCGGCCTTTTTGGTACTGGTGTTTGGAACTTTTGTTTTCTGACGAGAGTGGTATGATGCGTTGCCCATAACGATTACTGAATTGGGTGGTATATTTGGTAAGAGCTGCTGCTCTGCCCATTTCTCAAATAAGTCGGCTGTCATGTCCTCGTGATAATCAGCAGAGGATTGCTTGATGTTTTTGGCAGACAACAACAACGCATTAGGAATAAAGCCATCTTTACTTCCAGCATGAAGAATTATAATTCTTTTTCCCCTGGAACATGGAGCACTTAACTTACACTTTTTGCTGTTATCTACCCACCCATATTGGACGACATCGGGGGTATCAAACCACGTCTCGTCAAGATAAATTATATCCCTATACGCATCCCGGTATTCTTTTATTTTGCGCAAGTAATCTTGTCGATGGTCAACTATACGTGCTGATTCCATAATAACCATTCGTTTGTCCAATTTTTTATAACTAAAACCGCAATCTAGTAAACCATTTCTCAACGTCTGGATCTGGCAGACGGATCTCAATCTGGATATTCTCGTAGCTTATCCCGAATCATCTCTAAGGTTGGCACTCTATTTTGATGATAAAACCCATACACAACTCGACGAATAAAATCCTTGTCTGTATCAAGTTTCTTAAGTTTTTGGCCAACTCTTTTCCGTTTAATAGAATGGTCCACTACATCTCCAGCACTAATAATCCTAAAAATTGATGCACGGCTAACTTTGGTTAGTTCACAAATTCTATCCACAATTTTGTTGTCTGAAGAACCACTATTTTCACTCTTAAGACAAAAATAAATAGGTAAAATAACCCGTTGAGTTTGAACGTGTAGGTCTTTGTTTACAATTTCGGCTTCAATCGACTCTAAATTAGCATGACACTCCTCAGTTTCGTTGTCACTAGTATCAAAAGGTCGCCAAAATACCATATTTTTTCGAATTATTAACCAAAACACTAATTAAATAAAAGATTTTACAAAATATATCCACTAGAAATAATTAACCCTTCGGGCAGCCACCCACCTGTTAGTTACCGCACTGCCATGTAAAAATCATAAATATTTTAAAATACATCTGCTCCATGCTATTTTAATAATCTAAAAATAGAATCCAAGAATTTAAAAACCACCAATTAAAATCGCAACTTGACAAATCAAATGTGCGGGTTATAGCTCCGCCCACAACTTTTGATGACAGGCGCATATCAAGTCCACGTTGACTCGACGAGTCGACGCTAATTTCTCGGATATTTGTATAGGGAGCGATCAATAGATATTTTGTTATTTTTTGTCACTGTGTGATACAGTAAGTTGATCGGACCCCGATATTTACATTGTCTCACTGACTTCGTATAGACTTTACCTTTCTAGTTATTTATTTTTATATTTAATTCAACGTCAAGTTAGCTTATATTATTTTTTTTTTCTGAACTAGAACTTTGCCCAAAAAACGATTCTATTGATTACTGATCGCTAGATGTTGCCATGTTAACATTTTTAGTTTCCTGTCTTATCTAGTCTAAGCCAATCCGTAAACAAAACCGCTAATAAGAATTGCCTAGAAATTACTACAGAAAAAGAAAACCCGAAATTATTTCCTCTTTATATTATTTTAGCAATGATTTATAATTGATTGTTATGTGCGTGAAGTTAGCTTTGATTTTCGCCCAGCACATGTTTTCACACAACCTATTTAACGTCTCGCGACGGTAAAACCAGTATCGTTTTTTTTACGGGAAACCCTTTAAGATCATCTACTTTATCGAGTAGGTATACGTCAAATAATTAATTGCTCCTGATTAGTAACACTGAGGGCAAGGGCGTCAATAATTTTTTCTTTTTGGGGGGGGGGGGGGTAACAAATTAACAAGATAAATTTTCAAAACATTTTTATTGTTTGTATACCTTTGCCCCTTGGCATATTGAGGAAAAGAATTATAAGGTAACAAAACTTAGTGTAGGCAAAAAACTTTTTTGTCAATCTTGGGGGGGGGGGGTAATTACCCCCTTATCGACGCCCTTGACTGAGGGCACAACACTTTTTTTATTTTTAAATTGATATATTTTTTTTAAGTACCTATAGGTACCTACATGCCAAAACAATTTATATTCCTCGATTAATGACCCAAAGGTCATACAAGAGAAAGGACCAGTAAAACATTGTCTAATTTAATTATCTCATATAATACCTAATTAGAGAAACTATTAGTATATACCTATTTGATGTATACATTCGAATCAAATACACCTATACACATACACCCCTATAATTTTCTGTTTACTAGATTTCACCCTGGACTATTAATAATTTCCCTAATTCTTCGGAATTTAATTTAAGGCTCTACCACGCGCAAATTTAGAGGATAAAAAACACCGTTTCGCTACTGCAGGATTCTGCAAAGGCTATTTGAAATATTTGTCGGGACAATTTAAAATTTAATAAAGGAATGTTTGTATTTCTAAGGTACAAAGCCCTTTTTTGAAAAAAGTAAGAATATGTATAAGAAAATGCCCACTAAAGGTGCGTATTTTTAGGCACTTTTCCAAGGTTAATATCGTAGCTAAGAATTTTTTTTTCAAAAAAATAGCCATGTACCTTAGAACTTCCATGTCTTATCTTTAAGACTTCAAAAATTGAGACAAAACAATATCGTAATAAGTCCGTTATCTTGCAGCGCGTAACTCATGTTTTAGGTAAATTTTGTTGTCATGTTATAGAAGTTGCCTATATACAGCTGAATTTATTCTCGGCTGACGTGAAACAATTTACATCCAGAGAGAATAATGATACACTGAAAAAAATTATAGGTGGTCGAACAAGAAGTAATTTCGGGGGTAATTTTGGACTAAATTTTATGTTTTCCTTTTTGGATTGTCTGGGCCAATAACAGAATATCTAAGCGTTAATATTAAAAAGACGTAACTAGTAGTTGTGCTATTAACTCCGGGTTACCATACATTTTTCGGCTTAGACCGGGATGGTTTATAATGCGCCGCAGGGCAAAATGTTCAAGGCGCGTTCACCATTTTGTCAAAACTGGTGTTTGAGCTTTCAAAATTTCTTATTCATGTTAGGTAAGGATAAGAATTGAACGAAATCCAGTCGATTTGTTGCAATCAAAAATGGGCTATATTGAATTTTTTGTTTCGTTTTTTTATCGAAATGGGTTATTCTCTTGATAGTGAACAAAATATACTAAGGTAAATAGCTTATCGGTATTAGAGGCCCAAACTGGGTCACCGGGAACTTACGACAAATCCCAGGATGTATGGTAACCCTGGTATATTAACTCTTAGATCTAAAATTAAAGTTTAATTGGTCTTGGTAAAGGGTGATAGGTGCAATAAAATAAAGCCATTTATGAAGATTCTTAGTGAGTAAAGAAACCAACTGTTGCATAATGAATCTATTTCTATTCGATTGTTTTATATTTTATGCTTATTATACAGGCTCTATATATTGTTTATATAGTGAGCTTCTGTCTAAACCTGTTAAAATATAAATTCATTTTAAAGGTGAAATGTGTTTTTTATTTTATCCATGGTTTAACGATTTAAAAGTAGTTGTCAGGCACGAATTTGGCGTTGGTCACATGATATTTATCTGTTCATGTTATTGGCTCGCAGCTACAATTTGGTGCAGCGAGACTACTGTATAGTGACAATGCTTCTAAGAAGCTAGGTAGGTAATAAATAAAAATTGGACAGTATGCCACGCAGAGTAATAAAATACAATTTTTTGTTAGGCATGGGCGTCCATAAAGAGGGCAGTTGCCCCTGTCTCTTGACCAAGGGGGAGCGGGGGGGGGGGGGTAAATATACTTTTTACTAACTTTTGTTAGGGGGAGTTTATGAAACGACTGCGACATTTTTTTTGTAGGAATCACTTTTGATAGAAGTTCTTGAAAACGCAAAGTTTTGTTTCTTTTGTAGCCACTTTTGAACGGTGGAGAAAGTGTAGAAAAGGCTGCGAAGTATTTTATTTTATAGAATTAACTTTTGAGAACTTACACGTTTTTTTGGCCCCCTATCACTTTATGTTTATAAGAAACATTAATACCGTGATTTTGTATCGGATTGGCGCGACGATACGGTACGGTACTACCTCCTGTTGTTTCTGTTACTAAAAAAAAATCTAGGTACTTACTTTTTTTTCTTTTGAAGGTGCAGCGCAATTAATCGTCAAAAACATACCACTTTTAAAAAAAATTAATTATAATGGCACGGAACGCGACGGACAAAATACTGCGCGAGTTAGTAACCACAGTCAACAAATCCTGGAACCAGCGGGACTTATCTTTTGTTTTATAAATAAACATGGTGAAAAATTTGTAATATAAGAAAATTTTGATTGAAAAACTATTGACCTTACGAAGTATTTGATAACCAATGCTGAAAACCTTTAGTTTCAGGGTAGGCCTGTGCCTCCCAAATTTGACAGTATATGTTATTTATAATGGTGGCACTTCCCGTTATACCGGAAGTAAGTGTCAACTTGCTTATTTTAAATAGAATACTCTATATATTACTACATTTTTGCATTTTACGCAAGAATTTAGGCATATCTTGTATACCATGTCCTATACCTATGTCTAAGCGTTTTAGATATTTTTAATAGATTTTTTATAATATTTTGATAACTATTAATACAGGGTGTTTAAACAATACGATTAAAAATTAAATTGAAAAACTGCAAAAAGACTAGATTTTCAAATGGAAATACACAAATTTTAGTAGAGGGGGAAGAGGGTTTCACCATCAATTTGCGGAGGTCCCTTCTGCGCATGCCCAGGCAGTGCGCAGGCGCGTGTCATATGTCATACGTCATCTGTCATGTCACACTCTTGGGCGTGAGCTACTTGGGCATTAGCTACTTGGGCGTTAGCTACTTTGGCATTAGCTACTTGGGCGTTAGCTACTTGGGCAATAGTATTCATTATAGGCTCCGTGTTAAGGATGACGTCATATTATGTTTAGGAAAAGATGGCGGCTGTCACCTGTCAAATAAGATATGTCAAGGTCACCTGTGACTTGTCAAATGTCAAAATTAAAATCTAACACGTGAGTCGGGTTCAGGGTGACGTAATAAGTCGTTTAGAGAAAACCCGAACACGATCGGTCAACTGGTTTGAAAGATATAGTATTTTGCGATTAGTGCCCTTATGCCTATCAGTGGAGTGCTGAAATTCTGGTTGCAGGCAGAGGAATATAGAACCAATCTAACAGTGAAGGAATTTTTCAAATATCTCAACTAATAACAGAGCTAGATGTATTAAACCATTAGGGCCTTAACACGATAAAGTCGTGCAAAGCATTGGTAATGTTTATTTCTTAGTAGGAATATACCTCGTATATTAATTATATTTATATACCTCGTATAATACGGTACTGTTGATATGTTGTTAAGATTGCGTCATCTTTATTTCCTAGTAGCATAATATTTATCTTGTACCAGGAATCAATTAACTATTATTTAGCGAAATAAAACACTCAAGTAATAAAATAATTATTTATTTAGCCATATTACATACAGAGTTTTAGTAATTCTATATAAATTAATTGCTAGCAATAAGAAGCAGGTTACAGCTATAAATACAATTAAACTATAATTGCTGGGTGAGTCATCTAAATCCTCGGTTGATGTAGAGTTGTCACATTGGGGGAAAGTGGTGTTCTTGTATACGCTGATTAAAGTCTTCCAATCTGTCTCGCCAATAGTGTGATCTCGGAACAAGAGCTTAACCTTATAGCGAAACAGTTCGTTAGCTGCTGATGGGACTGTTATGTAAGAGGCAGGAGTAATTTTCTTATCAATCATCTCAAAAGGCATCTTTAACCATGTATTATTAGATGGAAAGTCATTGGTTTCAATCATTACTGACACGTTCCGAACGTTAAAAGGAGTGTATACGTAAAACACATTTTGCACCAGCGCCACCAGGAGTACATATGACGAACTTAACGCAGCCATGGTTGGAATATAAATGAGTTAAATTTTCTTCTTAAAGATACTTATAGCTTCATAACTATTAAGCAGACCCGTTATAAATATTATCAGTAAAACTATTAAGTAAAAACCACTTCGTTTATAGCAGGATGGTTCTAGTTTTTGCATCTTTTTCTCTTTAACAGGCCTGGACGGTTTATTTGCTTTAAGTTGTCTGCACTTCCATAACATCTTTGCCAATTTACAGTGTTTAGCGTACTTGTAATGATCTGCTAGAGGATCGTCTCCTTCTTTCCAATTATCAAATTCGCAGTGGCAAAAAGCACATTTAACCACATCAGAATGTTGTGTAAAATAAAAACCTGCATATGCTAGGGCTTCTGGATTAACTTTATTGCGCCACCCAGTAAATGTGATTAATCTGTCTTCAAAATTTCGAAGCAGCCCAAGGCCATCATCACCGCAATCTAGACGATCTACACTATCCATTAGGTACATGTTTCTATCTAGAGAGTTGTAACTATACTAAGAAATAAAACATGAAATTGTTTATTTATTCATTTATTAAACATCAGTACACATATATATTTTATCAAAATCATCCATCACCTTCTGCGGATTATAATGCAATAACTCTAAAATATAATAATTCTGTTCAGACATGTTTAAATTACAAATACTTTTAACAACATCAATAATGGTGTTATCTATATTAACATAATAACAAGCATATCTCAATAAATCATCATAAGCGGTTCTAAAGTCTAAGTTTTTTACTAATTCTAACCTATAATTAACTAAATGTTTAATACATAAAATATCATGCATGTCTTTACAGCAAAAACATAATGTAACATTATCACATTTAATATTAATTATTTTTTCTCCCAACAGAACTGCTGTGGACATGGTAAAATTTTCAGTTTCAGATACGGAGGTTGCTACGGTTTCGCCGGATCCATTATCTTCAAGCATCTTGGAAGCCATTTTGAGAAATTCATACCAGTCAAAGTTAGCCAGAGAGATTGAAACTTGTTCTTCAGGTAGATTTAAAAGTGTATTTGTTAACTTTACACTTGGCAGCATTCCTCTGGCGACACTGAGGCCTACCACTACCTTGAAATGGCCAGCAGGATAACACACTTCATTTAAAAACTTCTTTTCACTTCTAATTTCTTCCTTGCTTCTTAAAATCATACTATCGAGATACTTCCAATACGGCGTCGAACTTCGAGAGGTATCATCATCATCTTCAACCATTTCACTAAAGTCTGCAGAGTAGTCAGAAAGACAACTATCGTCAAACATGATTGGAATTAAACTGGGTTTGACAAACATAAAGCTGTTTATATTATACCCCCCACTGCTCGATTGAATTTATTTATGTTGAGTTCTAGAAACAGTAGCTTAGACAAGGCCCAACCGCTACCCACCTCCCTAAATTCTGAAGCTTTGGTTAATAAAATATTTTGATAAAGAGTATAAAAATCTTCCAAATTAGTGTGTTGATCAATAACACTATACTTGGAGTTAAAAGATTTGGTTTCCTGTTCTTTTGTTGAACTCAACAGATAACGGCCATATAGCTCCATATTGACTTTTATTTTTTGATTTGAATTCAAAACCTGTTTTAACAATGAAATAATTTTATCTTTCAATGATTCTAAATAAAGCTTGACATCGGTCGAGTGTGAATCACCGGATACATGATAAGTAACAAGCCGGTTCTTAAAAGCTGTTTGAACAAGTTTTACATCAGAGTCAAAGTCCACACAACAATTCTGTTTGTGTTTTGTCGTACGATTATGGCTGCTAAGCGATACGACTTCGCTGCTGCAGACGTAACAAAACGGCATAATGTTCTCAAATGATGAGATTGCACAAGAGACGTTGTTTTTATTCAAATGTTTGATTAAGCAATTCTGGGGTACCGTAATTAGGTGATGAATTTGTATTTTTAACATCAAGCACAATACTCCATTCTCCATCGATGCTTTCAAATAGTTTAATACATCCATGTAAATGTGGAATCATGCCCTCGACTTCTATAATTTTCTGTGTTGTAATTTCTACAGTTTGAAATTGGGTTGGGAGGATATTAGACTGTAATAATTGTGTTTGTAACCATGTACCCAGCGGTTTTAGCATACTAAGCATATCCCAGTATCCATGAAATGACAGATTATAAAAACATTTTTCTCGGAAATGAACGTCCTCGTAATCACTATATTTGATACGCCTATCAACAAATAACGACTTGTGCAATAGACAGATGCTACAGTTGGAGGATGGTGCATCACACAGATCTCGTCTTTCTTTTGCATAAGCTTGACTTGCTAATAGAGAAGCATTGTTAGCCCATATGGGTAAATATTTGTGCTCAAGTAAATAGTACAAGTGGAGCCCTTCCAACTTTGCCGTATTATCTCCAGGTATTTCCGTTATACAAATGGATAAAATTCCTCCAATATATGATTCTTCAAACTTCCAAGTACAGACAACATCAGAAATATAAACTTTTACATCGGTATTTTGCAAATAATTTAAGATTTTTTTAAATTTAGGATGTACTGCTAGATACAACACTTTTTTTCGTCTTGATGCATCTTTTATTCGAAGTGATAGGTAAGCAGCAAAAATTATTTCAATGTACAGAGTATCGTGTAATAACTCATCTCGTTTATAACGACGACCATACATGAAGAGATAAGTGGGTATAGATGTGGTTTGACTATCATCATTATTCTCTTCTAATGAAAATTGAAGTGGTCCTTGAAAACACTTGAGTAATTGATCTTTTTTTGTATGATGTTTAAGCTTTCTGTTCAACCATGGTTTCACCAATTTCACCTTGCTGATAAAGTGTAGAAACGCAGGAAGAAACGTTGATGCTTCATTTAACCTCTCACAATTTATAACTTGGACCCAATCTATGTAGTTATCAAACTTTTTCAACAGCACAACAGATACATCTGTTGCAAGAGCTTCTGCGGTGATGGTACTCATTACCGCCTCCGATGAGAGAACAAACCCACGCTTTTTAGTCACTTTAGACGACATACTATGCTTGTTGATTTGTAACTGAAGAAACAACCGAGGGAAAAACGGTATTTATAGATATATTTAACCAATCAGTAACGAGAACAAACAAACCTGTTGAAACCTGTTTATTCTAAAAACACGTGACATGAATAAATTTAAACCACATCCTTGGACATATCAACCCAACTGTTGTGAGATTTATCAAAACCAAGCCATTTGACATACATTTTCTTGCCTTTTTTGCGTAAAATTTGTTCTATAAGAAACACATCAGGTTGTTTCGTCTTTTGCAATTCGTATTCGTAGAAACCACCACTTATAGGGTGCCCTTGCATATCTTCTATTAAATACGTCGTTGGATTGGTAATCTGTACTTTGATAATTTTAAACAGCTCAGTAGTCCAGTTAGGTACATATCCTTTTTCAAAAACATGCTTAGCTTTACTTATACGAACAACATCACCGACTTTAAATTTCTGTTTCCCTACAACCTTGAGATTATTATAAACAGAATTTAATAATTCTGACTCAGTGTTTTTAGCCACATCTTTAGGCTTCATACCAATAGTGCGATGCTTTGTATTATTATAAGTATCTGTAACTTGTTCCAACAAGTCGATCCATTTATGATTGCCATTCAAGGTAAACAACTTAAACAACTTTTCCTTTATTGTTCGAATTACACGTTCGGCAATGGAAGCCTTTAAAATGCTAAAGGTGCTATAATGATGTATATTATGTTTCTTCAAAAGATTCTGAAAATTAGAGTTATAATATTCTTTCCCATTATCGGTGACTAATTTTTTCGGTATTCTCTTTGAATGTTTAAGTATATGTTCCATAGCAGTAGTTACATCCTGAGCAGTTTTGGACTTGAGAGGGCGTGTCCACAAAAATTTCGAAAAACAGTCAATTACAACCAATATGTACTTAAATCCGCGGTTCTCTCGAGCATACTGATCGAGTTGCGCAAGATCGGATGCAAAAGTATCATCTAATCCATACTGTAGAAATCTACGACGTTTAAATTTAGTTCTAGCTGGCCTATGTAACTCATTAACAACCTGCTCCCTCGCTTTGGTAATGCTCTTTGCCATTTTTTCAAACATAATAAATAATTTTTACAGAACAGGTATATTTATAGGATTACTTTAACAAATCAATGCGCTTGCCCAAATTCAATACATTATTTTTTAATAGTTTTCACATCTTTGTCAATGAGATTAATAGCATTATTAACGGCAGTATCTACATAGTTCTTAAAACCAATGTCAAGTTTATCAAGCCAGTAAGCCATACCCTCGCCCACTTGCTTCCTTATATTAACATCAAACTCGTCAAGCTTCTGCGTGATATAATCATTAGCAGCTAGCTGTATTTTCGCTGAGAGGGAAGCCACCAAATCATCTACAAATTTTTTATTTACAGCATCAGAGGCATCTGTTGGCGATTTAACGTTACAAAGTCGATGATCTGAAAAATTATAATCGCCATCCCCAGTAACAGCAATTAGGTTTGGTGCTTGTAGCACTCGAATCATTTTTTGCTGAGATGAGGAGGGTAACGAACGTCCGAACTTATTCATGGCTAGTACTATAATGACGTTGAATAAATAAACCGCTGTATTAATAAAATTCAATTACTCCAAGTCGTTCCAATTCGTGTAATATACTAAAGATTTCGTTTCTGTTATTATTATTGCCAACTACCTCAGAAGCTTCCAACTTTTTCAATCTTTCAACCAACTCGTTCACATCGTCGTAGTATACAAACTCCTTAGGTTTTTCATTATATTGCATTAGGGAGGACCCCGATTTATTTCCTCTCTCTGATTTGGATCTTGTGTGTATTTGCCTGGTTGTAATATTGGGCGAAGGCAACTTAGATGTTGATGACAAGAGCGGTCTAACAATAGATGTATATTTATTAGATCTATTACCCTTTAGCTGGCCAGTTTGTTTCATGTATAGACCGGTGCGTTTAAGAATATCTCCATATTCTTGTTCATCAGCTTTAGTGTGAAATTTAGGATCTTTTAAAAACAACAAGTCATATAAGCCCAGAGTTCCTTTATACTTGATGCTACCTACTTGAATGCTTCCATCTGCTAAAAAGTTTACAGGCTCTGATCCTATTTGCCAAGAATCATTTTCAACATTGTATTTTATTCCCTTTGCATCTATTTCAGGAGAGTCATACCAATATTTTTTTACATATTCTTGAGTGATCTCAGGGTATTGCTCGATAAACTTATGAAACACTTCCGAATTTCGAAGAGAAGTTTCAAAAGCATCTTTCATAGTTTGCAACGATGTTTCTGCAGGGTCTTGAAAGGCTTCTTCAAACACATCATCAGAATGATCAACATCACCATACTGTGCTTCATCAGTTAGAAATTGCACTTGTGGTTTTAGTTCGATTTTTTTCAAGGGAGGAGGTTTGACATCATCAGAAGTTTCGATTTTTATTTTACGTTTTGTAGAGTTTTTCTTATCAATCGATGCTTCAACCAGTTTATTTAATGGGTTTGTAATGGGCGTTAAGAATCTATTAAGCGCATCATCCTCCTCACCACGTTCCAACTTTAGCGCTAAATATTTCTTTCGTATGGTATTACCCGCCTGAATAATTCTTCGCTTAACATCCTTATCGAGATTTTTCAAATAAGAAGCCATAATTGCTAAACAGCTAAAAACGCCGATAAAAACAGCTAAAACAGCCCTGTTTAAAAACAGCCCTGTTTAAAAACAGCTAAAACAGCCCTGTTTACAAACAGCTAAAACAGCCCTGTTTAAAAACAGCTAAAACAGCCCTGTTTAAAAACAGCTAAAACAGCCCTGTTTAAAAACAGCTAAAACAGCCCTGTTTAAAAACAGCTAAACAGCTATGTTGTGTTATTGATTCGATTTGTTAAGACACGTCTATACTCAATGACGTCATGTGTTGGACTGATGTGTTATGACTTAGGGTAATAAATAAGTATCAAACTTGCTACGATACCGTCCCTTATTAATATCATTATCTTTAACAATAACTAAAAATCCATACCTATCTTTCCAACATTCCGAACATACACGCTTAAAAGTATCAAAGGACATGTCTGTATTTACATGATCATCGTAGATATGTTTCAGGTTTAAATCATCCTGTTTGAATAATATCAGTACATTAGCATTGTCACGAACCAGCTGTTTCGGAATCTTGGAGTATGTTTGAGAGAGGTAGAATGAATCGATATCATTATGACGCCCCATACAGAAATAATTACGTATTTTATCTTGCTTCTCGCAGGCTACATCGTCAAATATAAACACAGAATGAGGCAGGGCACTGGAAGGATCTAGAACATCATCATTATCGCTATAGCCGAAATATCTAAGACGTGAATGCTGTAAGGCCTTTCGCAGAAATTCGTGGGGCGTCATAATGATATCGATTCATTCTACCTCTCTCAAACATACTCCAAGATTCCGAAACAGCTGGTTCGTGACAATGCTAATGTACTGATATTATTCAAACAGGATGATTTAAACCTGAAACATATCTACGATGATCATGTAAATACAGACATGTCCTTTGATACTTTTAAGCGTGTATGTTCGGAATGTTGGAAAGATAGGTATGGATTTTTAGTTATTGTTAAAGATAATGATATTAATAAGGGACGGTATCGTAGCAAGTTTGATACTTATTTATTACCCTAAGTCATAACACATCAGTCCAACACATGACGTCATTGAGTATAGACGTGTCTTAACAAATCGAATCAATAACACAACATAGCTGTTTAGCTGTTTTTAAACAGGGCTGTTTTAGCTGTTTTTAAACAGGGCTGTTTTAGCTGTTTTTAAACAGGGCTGTTTTAGCTGTTTTTAAACAGGGCTGTTTTAGCTGTTTGTAAACAGGGCTGTTTTAGCTGTTTTTAAACAGGGCTGTTTTAGCTGTTTTTATCGGCGTTTTTAGCTGTTTAGCAATTATGGCTTCTTATTTGAAAAATCTCGATAAGGATGTTAAGCGAAGAATTATTCAGGCGGGTAATACCATACGAAAGAAATATTTAGCGCTAAAGTTGGAACGTGGTGAGGAGGATGATGCGCTTAATAGATTCTTAACGCCCATTACAAACCCATTAAATAAACTGGTTGAAGCATCGATTGATAAGAAAAACTCTACAAAACGTAAAATAAAAATCGAAACTTCTGATGATGTCAAACCTCCTCCCTTGAAAAAAATCGAACTAAAACCACAAGTGCAATTTCTAACTGATGAAGCACAGTATGGTGATGTTGATCATTCTGATGATGTGTTTGAAGAAGCCTTTCAAGACCCTGCAGAAACATCGTTGCAAACTATGAAAGATGCTTTTGAAACTTCTCTTCGAAATTCGGAAGTGTTTCATAAGTTTATCGAGCAATACCCTGAGATCACTCAAGAATATGTAAAAAAATATTGGTATGACTCTCCTGAAATAGATGCAAAGGGAATAAAATACAATGTTGAAAATGATTCTTGGCAAATAGGATCAGAGCCTGTAAACTTTTTAGCAGATGGAAGCATTCAAGTAGGTAGCATCAAGTATAAAGGAACTCTGGGCTTATATGACTTGTTGTTTTTAAAAGATCCTAAATTTCACACTAAAGCTGATGAACAAGAATATGGAGATATTCTTAAACGCACCGGTCTATACATGAAACAAACTGGCCAGCTAAAGGGTAATAGATCTAATAAATATACATCTATTGTTAGACCGCTCTTGTCATCAACATCTAAGTTGCCTTCGCCCAATATTACAACCAGGCAAATACACACAAGATCCAAATCAGAGAGAGGAAATAAATCGGGGTCCTCCCTAATGCAATATAATGAAAAACCTAAGGAGTTTGTATACTACGACGATGTGAACGAGTTGGTTGAAAGATTGAAAAAGTTGGAAGCTTCTGAGGTAGTTGGCAATAATAATAACAGAAACGAAATCTTTAGTATATTACACGAATTGGAACGACTTGGAGTAATTGAATTTTATTAATACAGCGGTTTATTTATTCAACGTCATTATAGTACTAGCCATGAATAAGTTCGGACGTTCGTTACCCTCCTCATCTCAGCAAAAAATGATTCGAGTGCTACAAGCACCAAACCTAATTGCTGTTACTGGGGATGGCGATTATAATTTTTCAGATCATCGACTTTGTAACGTTAAATCGCCAACAGATGCCTCTGATGCTGTAAATAAAAAATTTGTAGATGATTTGGTGGCTTCCCTCTCAGCGAAAATACAGCTAGCTGCTAATGATTATATCACGCAGAAGCTTGACGAGTTTGATGTTAATATAAGGAAGCAAGTGGGCGAGGGTATGGCTTACTGGCTTGATAAACTTGACATTGGTTTTAAGAACTATGTAGATACTGCCGTTAATAATGCTATTAATCTCATTGACAAAGATGTGAAAACTATTAAAAAATAATGTATTGAATTTGGGCAAGCGCATTGATTTGTTAAAGTAATCCTATAAATATACCTGTTCTGTAAAAATTATTTATTATGTTTGAAAAAATGGCAAAGAGCATTACCAAAGCGAGGGAGCAGGTTGTTAATGAGTTACATAGGCCAGCTAGAACTAAATTTAAACGTCGTAGATTTCTACAGTATGGATTAGATGATACTTTTGCATCCGATCTTGCGCAACTCGATCAGTATGCTCGAGAGAACCGCGGATTTAAGTACATATTGGTTGTAATTGACTGTTTTTCGAAATTTTTGTGGACACGCCCTCTCAAGTCCAAAACTGCTCAGGATGTAACTACTGCTATGGAACATATACTTAAACATTCAAAGAGAATACCGAAAAAATTAGTCACCGATAATGGGAAAGAATATTATAACTCTAATTTTCAGAATCTTTTGAAGAAACATAATATACATCATTATAGCACCTTTAGCATTTTAAAGGCTTCCATTGCCGAACGTGTAATTCGAACAATAAAGGAAAAGTTGTTTAAGTTGTTTACCTTGAATGGCAATCATAAATGGATCGACTTGTTGGAACAAGTTACAGATACTTATAATAATACAAAGCATCGCACTATTGGTATGAAGCCTAAAGATGTGGCTAAAAACACTGAGTCAGAATTATTAAATTCTGTTTATAATAATCTCAAGGTTGTAGGGAAACAGAAATTTAAAGTCGGTGATGTTGTTCGTATAAGTAAAGCTAAGCATGTTTTTGAAAAAGGATATGTACCTAACTGGACTACTGAGCTGTTTAAAATTATCAAAGTACAGATTACCAATCCAACGACGTATTTAATAGAAGATATGCAAGGGCACCCTATAAGTGGTGGTTTCTACGAATACGAATTGCAAAAGACGAAACAACCTGATGTGTTTCTTATAGAACAAATTTTACGCAAAAAAGGCAAGAAAATGTATGTCAAATGGCTTGGTTTTGATAAATCTCACAACAGTTGGGTTGATATGTCCAAGGATGTGGTTTAAATTTATTCATGTCACGTGTTTTTAGAATAAACAGGTTTCAACAGGTTTGTTTGTTCTCGTTACTGATTGGTTAAATATATCTATAAATACCGTTTTTCCCTCGGTTGTTTCTTCAGTTACAAATCAACAAGCATAGTATGTCGTCTAAAGTGACTAAAAAGCGTGGGTTTGTTCTCTCATCGGAGGCGGTAATGAGTACCATCACCGCAGAAGCTCTTGCAACAGATGTATCTGTTGTGCTGTTGAAAAAGTTTGATAACTACATAGATTGGGTCCAAGTTATAAATTGTGAGAGGTTAAATGAAGCATCAACGTTTCTTCCTGCGTTTCTACACTTTATCAGCAAGGTGAAATTGGTGAAACCATGGTTGAACAGAAAGCTTAAACATCATACAAAAAAAGATCAATTACTCAAGTGTTTTCAAGGACCACTTCAATTTTCATTAGAAGAGAATAATGATGATAGTCAAACCACATCTATACCCACTTATCTCTTCATGTATGGTCGTCGTTATAAACGAGATGAGTTATTACACGATACTCTGTACATTGAAATAATTTTTGCTGCTTACCTATCACTTCGAATAAAAGATGCATCAAGACGAAAAAAAGTGTTGTATCTAGCAGTACATCCTAAATTTAAAAAAATCTTAAATTATTTGCAAAATACCGATGTAAAAGTTTATATTTCTGATGTTGTCTGTACTTGGAAGTTTGAAGAATCATATATTGGAGGAATTTTATCCATTTGTATAACGGAAATACCTGGAGATAATACGGCAAAGTTGGAAGGGCTCCACTTGTACTATTTACTTGAGCACAAATATTTACCCATATGGGCTAACAATGCTTCTCTATTAGCAAGTCAAGCTTATGCAAAAGAAAGACGAGATCTGTGTGATGCACCATCCTCCAACTGTAGCATCTGTCTATTGCACAAGTCGTTATTTGTTGATAGGCGTATCAAATATAGTGATTACGAGGACGTTCATTTCCGAGAAAAATGTTTTTATAATCTGTCATTTCATGGATACTGGGATATGCTTAGTATGCTAAAACCGCTGGGTACATGGTTACAAACACAATTATTACAGTCTAATATCCTCCCAACCCAATTTCAAACTGTAGAAATTACAACACAGAAAATTATAGAAGTCGAGGGCATGATTCCACATTTACATGGATGTATTAAACTATTTGAAAGCATCGATGGAGAATGGAGTATTGTGCTTGATGTTAAAAATACAAATTCATCACCTAATTACGGTACCCCAGAATTGCTTAATCAAACATTTGAATAAAAACAACGTCTCTTGTGCAATCTCATCATTTGAGAACATTATGCCGTTTTGTTACGTCTGCAGCAGCGAAGTCGTATCGCTTAGCAGCCATAATCGTACGACAAAACACAAACAGAATTGTTGTGTGGACTTTGACTCTGATGTAAAACTTGTTCAAACAGCTTTTAAGAACCGGCTTGTTACTTATCATGTATCCGGTGATTCACACTCGACCGATGTCAAGCTTTATTTAGAATCATTGAAAGATAAAATTATTTCATTGTTAAAACAGGTTTTGAATTCAAATCAAAAAATAAAAGTCAATATGGAGCTATATGGCCGTTATCTGTTGAGTTCAACAAAAGAACAGGAAACCAAATCTTTTAACTCCAAGTATAGTGTTATTGATCAACACACTAATTTGGAAGATTTTTATACTCTTTATCAAAATATTTTATTAACCAAAGCTTCAGAATTTAGGGAGGTGGGTAGCGGTTGGGCCTTGTCTAAGCTACTGTTTCTAGAACTCAACATAAATAAATTCAATCGAGCAGTGGGGGGTATAATATAAACAGCTTTATGTTTGTCAAACCCAGTTTAATTCCAATCATGTTTGACGATAGTTGTCTTTCTGACTACTCTGCAGACTTTAGTGAAATGGTTGAAGATGATGATGATACCTCTCGAAGTTCGACGCCGTATTGGAAGTATCTCGATAGTATGATTTTAAGAAGCAAGGAAGAAATTAGAAGTGAAAAGAAGTTTTTAAATGAAGTGTGTTATCCTGCTGGCCATTTCAAGGTAGTGGTAGGCCTCAGTGTCGCCAGAGGAATGCTGCCAAGTGTAAAGTTAACAAATACACTTTTAAATCTACCTGAAGAACAAGTTTCAATCTCTCTGGCTAACTTTGACTGGTATGAATTTCTCAAAATGGCTTCCAAGATGCTTGAAGATAATGGATCCGGCGAAACCGTAGCAACCTCCGTATCTGAAACTGAAAATTTTACCATGTCCACAGCAGTTCTGTTGGGAGAAAAAATAATTAATATTAAATGTGATAATGTTACATTATGTTTTTGCTGTAAAGACATGCATGATATTTTATGTATTAAACATTTAGTTAATTATAGGTTAGAATTAGTAAAAAACTTAGACTTTAGAACCGCTTATGATGATTTATTGAGATATGCTTGTTATTATGTTAATATAGATAACACCATTATTGATGTTGTTAAAAGTATTTGTAATTTAAACATGTCTGAACAGAATTATTATATTTTAGAGTTATTGCATTATAATCCGCAGAAGGTGATGGATGATTTTGATAAAATATATATGTGTACTGATGTTTAATAAATGAATAAATAAACAATTTCATGTTTTATTTCTTAGTATAGTTACAACTCTCTAGATAGAAACATGTACCTAATGGATAGTGTAGATCGTCTAGATTGCGGTGATGATGGCCTTGGGCTGCTTCGAAATTTTGAAGACAGATTAATCACATTTACTGGGTGGCGCAATAAAGTTAATCCAGAAGCCCTAGCATATGCAGGTTTTTATTTTACACAACATTCTGATGTGGTTAAATGTGCTTTTTGCCACTGCGAATTTGATAATTGGAAAGAAGGAGACGATCCTCTAGCAGATCATTACAAGTACGCTAAACACTGTAAATTGGCAAAGATGTTATGGAAGTGCAGACAACTTAAAGCAAATAAACCGTCCAGGCCTGTTAAAGAGAAAAAGATGCAAAAACTAGAACCATCCTGCTATAAACGAAGTGGTTTTTACTTAATAGTTTTACTGATAATATTTATAACGGGTCTGCTTAATAGTTATGAAGCTATAAGTATCTTTAAGAAGAAAATTTAACTCATTTATATTCCAACCATGGCTGCGTTAAGTTCGTCATATGTACTCCTGGTGGCGCTGGTGCAAAATGTGTTTTACGTATACACTCCTTTTAACGTTCGGAACGTGTCAGTAATGATTGAAACCAATGACTTTCCATCTAATAATACATGGTTAAAGATGCCTTTTGAGATGATTGATAAGAAAATTACTCCTGCCTCTTACATAACAGTCCCATCAGCAGCTAACGAACTGTTTCGCTATAAGGTTAAGCTCTTGTTCCGAGATCACACTATTGGCGAGACAGATTGGAAGACTTTAATCAGCGTATACAAGAACACCACTTTCCCCCAATGTGACAACTCTACATCAACCGAGGATTTAGATGACTCACCCAGCAATTATAGTTTAATTGTATTTATAGCTGTAACCTGCTTCTTATTGCTAGCAATTAATTTATATAGAATTACTAAAACTCTGTATGTAATATGGCTAAATAAATAATTATTTTATTACTTGAGTGTTTTATTTCGCTAAATAATAGTTAATTGATTCCTGGTACAAGATAAATATTATGCTACTAGGAAATAAAGATGACGCAATCTTAACAACATATCAACAGTACCGTATTATACGAGGTATATAAATATAATTAATATACGAGGTATATTCCTACTAAGAAATAAACATTACCAATGCTTTGCACGACTTTATCGTGTTAAGGCCCTAATGGTTTAATACATCTAGCTCTGTTATTAGTTGAGATATTTGAAAAATTCCTTCACTGTTAGATTGGTTCTATATTCCTCTGCCTGCAACCAGAATTTCAGCACTCCACTGATAGGCATAAGGGCACTAATCGCAAAATACTATATCTTTCAAACCAGTTGACCGATCGTGTTCGGGTTTTCTCTAAACGACTTATTACGTCACCCTGAACCCGACTCACGTGTTAGATTTTAATTTTGACATTTGACAAGTCACAGGTGACCTTGACATATCTTATTTGACAGGTGACAGCCGCCATCTTTTCCTAAACATAATATGACGTCATCCTTAACACGGAGCCTATAATGAATACTATTGCCCAAGTAGCTAACGCCCAAGTAGCTAATGCCAAAGTAGCTAACGCCCAAGTAGCTAATGCCCAAGTAGCTCACGCCCAAGAGTGTGACATGACAGATGACGTATGACATATGACACGCGCCTGCGCACTGCCTGGGCATGCGCAGAAGGGACCTCCGCAAATTGATGGTGAAACCCTCTTCCCCCTCTACTAATTTTATAATTATTTTTTATTTAGCATTAAAAATAAGGTTAAGTTTGTATATTCCAAAAAATTTTAGTTTTAGAAACATTGCCAACTTAATATTTTTATATGGCGATTCTGCTGCAGATTTTAAGTTTAGTTACTTTTAGTTGGCTATAACGGCGTTGAAAAACAATCAAATGCGAGAAAAATTTATGAAGCTGTCACCATTAAAACATCATTAATTGTCATGCCTGTGCGCTTAAATTGTACATACAAACGAAGATTATTTAAATTTATTTATTATTTATGGAGAATGTGTTAAAGTTATATCAATATCCGCAAAACAGAAGCCATCACAATGTGCTTAATAATAATGTTTAACATTTTTGGGATATACAAACTTACCCTTTTTTAATGCTAAACTAAAAGTAATTATAAAATTTGGGTGTTTCCCTTTGAAAATTTAGACTTTTTGCAGTTTTTTCAATCTTATTGTTTAAACACCCTGAATTAATAGTTATCAAAATATTATAAAAAATCTAATAAAGCAGGTCCTTTATAACAAGGAATCCCGCTTAAATTAAATAAATATAAGGCTTCTTTATAGAAAAAATTGATAATTATTTTAAGGCTTGCAAACGTCATTCTTAACAGAAAAATTCAAATATGTCAAAAACGCTTAGATATTTATAGGTATAGGCATACAGGGTAGGGACTTTAACTGGAATAAATTCGATATTATTAAACCTGCTGAAGTTGCGCCTACAAAATTTGGTATGTGGGGGTTTTAGAGCATGCGGAATTGGATTATGATGTCGGCGCAGTTGCCAGATTTCTCAGCTTTGCGCTACACGTAGTAATTTTGTTATTTTAAATAGAATGCCCTATTTATTTTTATTGCAGTGAATTGGTAGTATCAAATTTAGTAAGATCTCAAATTTACAAAATTCTATCTTCACTAGTTTCTGAGCTATAGCAAAACTGAAGTTCCCTTAAAAAGTACCGGGACGCTTGTCTACCTCCATAGTTACTAAGTTATTGACAAGATTCAAGAAAAGTTCTTGTCTTTTCAAAATGGCCTATTTAACTTAAACTTTAAAAATAGAAATTCTCATGGTACTTTTTAATGGAATTACAGTATTGCCATAGCTCAGCAATTAGTGAAGATAGAATTTTGTTAATTTGGCATCTTATTAAATTGGACACGCCCAATGCACTGCAATAAAAATAAATAGGGCATTCAATTTAAAATATTAAAATTACTACGTGTAGCGCAAAGCTGAGAAATCTGGCAACTGCGCCGACATTATAATTCAATTCCGCATGCTTCAAAACCATACATACTAAATTTTGTAGGCGTAACTTCAGCAGTTTTAATAATATCGAATTTATTCCAATTAAAGTCCCCACCCTGTACAAAATCTGCCTAGAATCTTACGTAGAATGCAAAAATGTAATAATATATAGGATATTCTATTTAAAATAAACACGCTGACACTAGGGTTGCCAACCCTCCCGATTTAGTCGGGAGGCGCCCGCTTTTTTACTTAACCTCCCGCCTCCCACGCACTTAAACAAAACTCCCGCTTTTTCAATAACACGACGGACGCCTAATAACTGTACAGCTACCTTAGAGAGGGGCGACCTTTTTTTTAGAAAGCACGTTTGATGCGTAAGGTCAACGGGGTATCGACCTTTATTTTTTTAGAAATCATCAATATAATTATTTTAAGCACCTCAAAAAAAACTTGTCCTCCAGGCACTATCCACTTCCCGCTTTTCAATTTTTAAAATCTGGCTACCCTAGCTGACACTAACTTCCGGTGTAACCGGAAGTACCACCATTATGAAATTTTTTTAGTCCGGTCGTCCCCATCAGCATTACCACGATGGCAAATTTTGAAAATTTTCCTATGTATAGTTTTCCATATATAGTTCGAAGCGGTTCCCGGTGGAACACGAACACCCTGTGTGCAGGTGCTTTTATACCTATTATTAATTAACACTTTAAACTATCTGCTCTACCTACCTAATTTTATTTTTTGTAAATATTCTATAGCTTTAATAATAAAATAAGACGAAATTTAAAAGATATATCCGTATAACGATTAGGTACATTATTTTAACTAAGAATACAATAACAAGTACTTATTTTCCACAAAACAAATTTCTCGTCTCCGAAATAAAATCAACCAAAACTCATTAGCATAATAAAGAACCTACCGCCTTGCATCGTGGTTTCAGTGTGTGTATGATTGTATGATTGTACCCCTTTCTCCACTACAATGCTTTTTACATCAATTTCATCTCTTTTGTTATTTTTTAAAATAAATCCCTATATGTCTATAATTTAAATAAACATGTTTAAACTAATGTTTACTGGTTAAACATACTATTTCTCCTAGTAATGGGTGTCTCTACATCCGAAATATGTAATGTAGAGTATTCTCAATTTGATTCTTTAATATGTCTTAAAGTAGGTAGGTATCTCGTTTGTTTCCATCACACATTTCTAGTAATTGTAGAATCAATTAGTAATATCATCCGCCTTAAGAGCATACATTTAGGTGATTCATAGTGAACGGTCCTAGAAATTTTAGCACTGGCCTTAGACAACTTCGATTTTTCTAATATTCTTTAATTTCCGATTATACTGAAACAAGGTAAACTTTACTATTCTCAAATGAAATGGAGCAGCTTTTATTGTATTTTGAATTGAATTTTACGCAAGATTTCAATTAAATTTTGTGTAGCAGGTCATTAGATAGTTTTAAAAAACTATGTGTATTTGAAAAAATACATACCTATATTACTTTTCGAAACGCTGTACATCTTCGAAGAATCGGATGGCTCATACTATCTTAATCGCCATTTAATTGAGAGAATAAGAAAGTCTAGAGGTTTAATTTTTTTGATAAACTGTGGAACTGAAAATAAAACCTAAGCATTTCACCTGTTTTTTAATCACGAGCCACCACTGCCCCAAACCCTAAAAATGATTTAGTATTGAAGGATCTTCCTTGATCATATTTTTGGCTGCCATCTGATAAAGTTCGTTATGTTTTTAGGTATTTACATTGGCACAGCAGTTGAAGTAACTTGGGCCAAGCCTCCAAATAAATTTAGTGAACGAAGCTTTCGGGACAAAGCATTGTAAGTAGAAAATTAGGTAGTCTTTTGTATTTTATTAAAGTAGCACCTACGAATAATTATATACATATGCGTAGGTACAGAAGGGACCATAAAAATTCATTTATAAAGGTTGCCGACATCAAACACGAAATTCGGTTTTACTGATCGAAAAGCCCAAAGAAAAACGTTAAAAATGTA
Organism: Polydrusus cervinus; assembly: GCA_935413205.1. Taxonomy (NCBI): domain Eukaryota; kingdom Metazoa; phylum Arthropoda; class Insecta; order Coleoptera; family Curculionidae; genus Polydrusus; species Polydrusus cervinus. The sequence continues at coordinate 13,022,709 of OW284518.1, forward strand.
TTTTTTTGGCGCTCGGCGCCAGGATTTTTGGGATGGGTGAGCACAAGTGGTCACAAAGGTCGCCGCCTCCCCGCGCTTTATAACGCCGTAAGCAGGGACAAACAAAACTTCCCTCTTGTCCAAAGTGACGTCTGTGAGCCGGTGCCCCCCCCCCCCCCCCTTGCGCCGTCGCTGTATGCTCCGCAGGCAGAAATTTTTGCAAAACATATTTGAAAAATTATGACCTTTGTGTTCGCGAACTATTATTAAAATGCCTTTTTAAAAACTGAGAAAAATATGAAACAGGGACAGCGAGCTATAAAATGACTACAGCTGGAACTGCGCCGAGGTAAAAAAATGGAACCTATAAATTATGTAGGTAATGGAAAACTAAGATACATTTTGAACCGGGCTGATAAAGATATATAATTTTTTTAAGAAAAGCACTGTTAAATTAAGAAGAAGAAATAAATATGCAGTACCTACTTATAGGCGAAAATTCTTGCAAAAATTGTCATAAACCTAAAGGAGTATTATTGTTTGTTTGATCCGGATGGAATTCTTGGGTGTTTCAAACCGTCATCTGGTATATACAATACACATTAAATATCAGTATTAATTGTAACTTTTTAATTTTCAGGATAAGCCGAAAAGCCAAATCATGCATGGATACCGCTCCATCTACACAATTTTCAAACCCTTTACCATATGGATCCCATTTAATGGCACTATCTGATGATATTACTAGAATAAATCAAAATTTACAGAGTAATAACTTTTCGTCACATAGAAGCTCTGGAAATTTTTTTGCGCCTGGGCACAGACCAAGCAAATTATCTTCACACAACATTTTTAATAATAACGAATACACAGCGGACCCTAGTACGAGGTTTACCTTTAACCATCAGACGCGACCTAGCTCATCCAGCAATTTCGTAGTGCCAATTTTACCTCAAAACTTAATACCGTTTCATCAAATACAACCACTTTATCCACCGCAGCCCTTGGAAATGACTTTAGCAAGACCGGCTGCCGGAACTAGTATTGTTACTCATAGTTTTTCTTCTTCACCAAACTTCTCCGCTTCTCCAAGTTTTTCCGCTTCTCCAAGTGGATCAACTGCAGTGCCTAATAAGTCTGAAATTGGACTACCGGACTTAGAGGTAAGCCCAAACGAGTAGATCACTTTTTCACAGGTGGGGGGAGGGGAATAATACATGTTTTTATTGCTATATTTATTTACTAAAATTATTAAAAATCATAAAACTTTCCCGCGTGCAGTTAGAAAAGTTGTATCCTTTTCATGAGAAGGCTGGTGAAAACGGACGCTAACCTATGCGCGGCGCGGCAAACACAATTTATTTTGTTTACGATATACAATCTAAGAAACAGAATATGTAGGTACTCATTTCATATTATTTTTATAAAATAGGTGTCTGTTAAAATTAAAAAATAAATATGAATTAAAAAGAAATAAAAATAAACATTGCTTTCGTCAGTAAAAAAACAAGTTTCCAAATTTGCCGCATAGGGCGTTCAACATTTGACTAAGATAATTATATGATTTTTATAGATAATATGCTAAATACAGCTATGTCAAAACTTAAGCGTTTTATTCTTTGGAATATAATAATAACTCTCTAACTTTGATCTACTAAGCAAAATAAACTGAGGGGTGGAGGGGGGACCTCTTTTGAAAGAAATACTCATAACTCTGGTTTACCGTAACCAAATTCATCAAACTTGGTCCCATTTGAAAGAGCTTTATAACATTTAAAATGTTCTTAAAAATTTTAAATAGAACCATGTCACAGAATATATAGCTACCTATATATTCTGTGATAAATATTTATTTAAATAAAAAATAGAAAGAAAACTGGTGAAAATCGTATGCCCTTATCTTAATTTAAGCCCGAACAAGAAAAAATATTTATAAAATCGGCTGCACCGAACCGATATTTTCATAAAATAGGTATCGTTCTCGTAAGCCTCGTTCTCAGAGCTACGTTCTGCCGCCAGCGACATCATCTCGTCTCGACCAACTAACCCTAACCTAACTAGTGGTGGGTCGGTATCTGTGTAACTGCTACTTTAAAACGGAATTTTTTAATACCATCGTGTCGCGCTCCACCTCATACAATGAAGCAGTTCCCTCTGAAACTATTAAGATTTCGTCCTTCGCCGCTACACGCACACGCTGCGATGTGAACCGAGTCGACAGCGGCCGGCTGACCAGGCCGCCGCGCCGGTTCGTTGTGGAGTGTGGAGTGTGTAACAACAAACGCCGCAAACGGTATGAGTAACCGTCTGGAGCTTGAGGGTATTTTTTTTCTTGACGGTATTTTTACCTTAACGGTATTTTTACCTTGACGGTATTTTTTCCTTGACGGTATTTTGTCAGACTGGGGACGAAAGGTTGCCAGTGGAACGTGGAACTGTTGCGGCGCCGTTCGCGACGGTATGAGTATAACAGTCTCGAGGTTGACGGTATTTTGCTTAAAGGTATTTTGTCAGACGGGGGACGAAAGGTTGCGGCCGCCGTTCGCGTTATAGTTATATGGTGCTGATGCATGTTTTCTGGCGCGGTGTATAGTATTTTTCATTGGACGCGGTCTCGCGAGGATCCCTTTGGCTTGTATCGATGATGAAAGAAATGACTCAAGAAGTTGAAAAGCATTGTCGTCAATTAGATTAAAATATATTATTAGTATTAAACTTTATAAATTATTATATAAAATGTTTGTGCAAGGGGATAATATATTATATTTTATAAATACAAAAATACTTATATGTAAATAAACGATATAAATAATATAAGTAGGTATGTATATTTAACCTTATTTTGAAAAATCCAGTAAAACGATTAATATTTATGAAACTAATATTAGGATTCTAGAAACTCATAATTCTTCTGTGGGAATTTAAAAATAATAGTTTTTTGACTTTGGTAAAACCCAATCTATTATTTCTTCTATCTGAAAGAATTTGTGCTGTTTTAGAAAACGTTCTTTCACAGGGTAGGTACGTATGTTGCAACAGTAAGTAACTATGTTAGATTTTACAAGTTCCGCTAGACTGGGATAATAATTATTGTAGGAGTAATGTTTCGGGAGATTGGTGGTTCTTCTAAATCTAAATACGAATTCCTACAGGTTCAAAGATTTAAATTTATAGTCAAAATGTGCTTATATAGAGATCGCTTCTGAAGCTTATTCGAAAGTATTCCTTATTTCCTGGCCTAAATATGGGAATTTGTTCTTATTTATTTGCGTTTTATGGGTTGTACGGGATATAACATTATTTTTGACTCTTTCGAAGAAAAACCCAAGGCCGTTTTAAATTCTTTCACAGAGGAAGGATAGGTCGCAGAGGGCGCTTATCATTTAGCGTGACACACTTCAAGTTTTGACCAATCAACAATGTTCTCGATATTTTTCCAATATAGCGGAAGTCATACCGAAAATCGTTAAATGACAGGCACGTCATCAGAAGATTGACGAATGAGTTTATTAAGGAATATAAAATAAACCTCATTTTTATATTGTAACTGACTATTGAAAATAAACTTATTGTTATTATTATTATTATTATTATTATCAGTTTAAGATTTCAAGGTCACCGACAGGAATGATGAAACATTTTTTATTTCTTCACATTTTTGTAAACCAAACTCGCCCTAGTTCGTTCCGGAGTAACCGTTATTTAGTCGCGGTATTTTCCTGTCGCGGTATCAAATGGAACGTTCCATATCGGTAACAGTATTTCCCACCTCTAAACCTAACCCCCCACTGTCGTGTCGTTCGGTCGGTGTGAGAAGAAGTGGGGATATATCGCCTGCCTGCGACAGCCGTAGTCTGAGAACGCGGCTTTAAGCGTGGCGCGCACTTATGCGAAGCGCGGCGAAGCACGCCTAGGGTCCGCTAACTGTAGCGCGGTTTGGTGCACGCAGTTGCAGACCTTATTTGGTATAGTTACGTTTCCAATTCAGTGTCAGCAATGTTGCCAACCCGAGGGAATTTTCCCTCCACCCAATAAGGATAAAGGGAATCTTTTTAGCTTTTTCCAATTTCCAGAAACTTTTCAACATAATTCTACTTCTGCCGCATTCAACTAACTTTTTTTTAACTAACTTTACATAGACAAAAAAGAATAACAGACTGGGAAAAACTTTGTTAAATGCAATTTGCACTTTTTTCACTTGACCTGTTCAATATTTTTACTATATTGTCCAATACCTATTTTACATCTACCTATATGACTAACCTCACAAAAGTTCTTCCCTGAAGATGGAAATCAAATTTTCCGAAAGCTTGGACCAACTTTAAAGAGTAGTAGATACTCTTTCATTTGCTGCATATCCCAATATTTCCCTAGTTTAATTCCTAACTAGTCAGCAACGACTACCCTATCTCTGTATCTATATATATTATATATATAGATAAGGGCATGCGGTTTTTACCAGTTTTCTTTCTATTTTTTATTTAAATGACAATTTATATATCGTTCTAATAAAAATTTTTAAGAAAAATTGAAAAATCTGGTGATTACGCAAATAGCGCCCTCTTGCAGCGACAGATATAACAAAAAATAGTCATACTACATTTTAAATGTTACTATAAGACAAGCTTTTTTAAATAAGACCAAGTTTGATGAATTTGGTTACGGCAAATCGGAGTTATGATTAATTCTTTCAAAAGAGGCCCCCCCTTCACTCCTCAGTTTATTTTGCGAGTTAGATTAAAATGTCGTAAAGCAAAGTTATGATATAATTGTCTAAGTTTTGACATAATTGTATTTGGCATATTATCTATAAAAAAAACTCTGTGGTTAAACTTTTTTTTCAATTTAAAATTATTTTTTTAGTGTCTTAATCTTGGGGAATGTTTATACTGTTTTCTAAAATGGTAAGGATCATTCAAAAACCCAAACTAAACAAAATATAAAAATTATAGGTTATGAAATTTTGTTTGGGGGGTCTGTGATAAAAGAGTGGGTTTGGTGGGTTCCTGGAAGTTTCGAAAAATATTTTCTTCATAAGTTTCGTATCTAAATGGATGGATACCATTATTTGGTAAATATTTCGAGGCAAAAAAATCCCACACCACACCTTCATATAGTTTAATTAAAAATCTTTCGAAAAATAGTCACTATCCGCACGTGTCGTTAATGTATGGTAAAGTATTTTGAAATAAGCAATGCTTAAATGTTTCCAGTAACTGAATTCGACAATGTGCTGCAATAGTTTCTAAAAAGCAGTGGTGGTGCCACTCCCGCCCAGGGGATTTTTTGCCAATTTTGTGTCTTCCTCGAAAACAAAATCGACAGGTCTGAGCGTTTTTCCAAAAAAAGAACTGAGCTGTCAGTAAATGTCTCTGTTTTTCGTTTTCGATGCGTATATATTTGAACTGAATAGTTGATAAGCTGTTTGTTAATGGTTTTTTAAGTTTATAATACTTTAATGTTGGTATTTGTTTCAGAGGTCCTATTGTGCCTACTTCAGTTGGCTACACTTGGGAAACTTTTTATTATTAACTTTACGAAAAAAAAGTTATTCTTCATAAAAAGTTCTGCATGATCCAAAACCTAAAATGCATGTTTAATTTCAGATGTTAAATTTTTTCAGGCGTATACGAGGTTTGTCAAAAAATATGAATTTTTCCCAAGAGTAAAGTACCTTTATTTTTGACAATATCGAAAACTGTAAATATGAAAAGTTGTTAGGTATGAAAAACTGTGATATAATATGCAATTATAGTAAAAAATACTGTTTCATTTCTACAAATGTATCGGTAATTTGAGACAAGATTTTCAAAAATTAAAAAAATATTTTTCAGTGTTATTGCATGTTATGACATAGTTTTTCATACCGAAAAACTTTTCATAATTACAGTATTCGATATTGTCAAAAATAAAGGTACTTTACTCTTGGGCAAAATTCAAATTTTTTGACAAACCTCGTATACGACTGAAAAAATGTAACATCTGATAGTTGCATTTTAGGTTTTGGACTATGCAGAACTTTTTATGAAGAATAACTTTTTTTCGTAAAGTTAATAATAAAAATGTTTCCCATATGAAGCCGACTTAAGTAGACACATTGTACATAATAGGCATAGGCCAAAACCTGTTCTTTTTTTAAAAAATGTGTTACTATTTTTTTTTTAATGTGTTATTTTTTTAAAAAATGCATTATTTTTTTAAAAAATGTGTTATTTTTTTTTAAATGTGTTATTTTTTTAAAAATGCGTTATTTTTTCACAAAATGTGTTATTTAAAAAAAAATGTGTTATTCAATAAAAGAATAAACAAATTATTACAAACTTTTATTTCTGTAGTTCTAAGAATAAATTATACATTGTGCAGATTTATTGACTATATGTTGTTACTGTCAATCTTGGTTATTTTTTAAATTTTGGATTATTGCTTGATAATTTTATCAAAACATTCAATGGTGAAGGCGTCACTATTGGTCTGTTTTTATATAAATTTAAAAAAATGATGAACGCAGCACAGATTTTAAGGCACCATGTCTTAAAATCTGTGCTGCTTTCACCATTTTTTAAAATTTAAATAAAGACAGGTCAATAGTGACGCCTTCACCATTAAATGTTTTGATACATTTTTCATGCAATAATGCAAAATTTAAAATAGTCAATAATTCTGTGTATAAAATGGCGAGAGCGCGCTATAATTATGTACATAAAATGGCGAAAGCGCGCTATACCGCAAAAATTAAATTATCTGGCGAATGCGCATTAATCAAACTCCTAAATACCCTTAATTAAAATAAACGAATAACTATAATGCAATATGTGTATTGTGGTAATCAGTGAGTGATAAAACGGCAATCAAACCCTTTGGTTATGGTAATCAATATTTTAATAACGGTAGATAATCAAACTACTTTAATAACGGTAACTAAAGCTCAGCTGTAAAATTACTTGTATAATGGTAACCAGGCGTCAACATTATCCCCTATTTCATGTTGATATCTTGGTTATGATTATTAAAATTTTAGTTATGGTAATTAAAGTATTCTCTCAGTGTAATTTAATTCTTTTCAAACTCAACAAATATAGGTATACATCTACATGCAAAAAATTATTAAAATAAAATTACAACTTATGGGTATTTACCTTTCTTTCAGGGCCGTAGCCAGAAATATTTTTCGGGGGGGGTTATTTTGCCGCCCGGCGCTACTTTGCGCCGCAGGCGAAATTTTTTTGGGTGCCACGCCCTTTCTTGGGTAAAATACCCATAGATAGAGAACTAAAAACAAGTATTTTTATGTCTGCCTTTTTAATTTCTTGTAAAAGTTTTTTCTATTTACCGACCTTTGTCCAATTTTCATCGCCTCCACATATTAAACAAACAAAACAAAAAAAGTATTGGTATTTTGGTATGACATATAATTTATGATTTATGTATAACTTATTAACATGCACGGGAAAAGTTAAAGCGTGACAACTGTAAACTGTAATTAATTACAAGAAATGTATTGGATTTTAAGATACTAAATTTAAGCGTCGCGCTTTCTCAGTAAACAAATTAAGAACTTATTCGTTGTCAATATTAATATTTCTATAAATGCTCATAAGTGCTAAATCGGACATTCTTTCTTGTCCAGTGCTGTTTCTTATATAACTTTTCACTCTCTTCATAGTTGAAAAAGTTCGCTCCGGTGTAGCGGTCGTCACAGGAAGAGTACATAAAATTTGAATTAAAATATATATGTTGGGAAAAAAGGTCTTGTCACACGAATCTATTGTTTTTAGCGGATTCTGTGGAACCCGAATCGCTGGTTCTTTTTTCCATTTATTTTGCCATATTTTAATTTCAGCTATAGTAGTATCCTTATCCAAAAACTGGCTGTAAAATTCAAGTGTGCTGTACAGGTCCTCGTCCAAAACGTCCGTGCAGTAAGTAGTAAATTATTTTAGATTTGTTAACATTTCGGGGGGGTTACAACCCCCCCCCTACCCCCCCCCCCCCCCCCCCCCCCCCCCTGGCTACGGCCCTGCTTTGCACTTAGTGTATTAAATATAGCTCTCAGCAATTCTGCAACACAACACAACCAACTGAAACTTTGACTATAGTAAAACATTAAATTACTTGATTACTTTGCAACAGGGTTTAAATCTTTTCTGCTTTCTGCACTAATAAAGAATTCCAACCAAATAAATTACATCTCTGGGGTTCTGCTCTGCAAAACAGCTAAACAACAACTAACAGTTTGTCACAAAAATATCGTAAATTAATATACATATACACCCTTTGAAAACACACCGTATGCCGCACGACGGCGCGGCGCCGATTGACTGTACCGGTGGACAAAGAGGCGGCATTTATATGACGAGAATTGAATAAATAATATTAGTCCTTATTTCACGTAAACGCTAGCGCTAGCTGTTCCTTCTATTAAAAAAACTAACGGGATATTTGATTATAATAATAAGTTAAAAATAATATAATAGTAAATTAAGGTATTAATTTTTGAGACAAAAAATAATTCATTAAATAAATGAAATTTTTAAAGAATGACAATATTACAGTGGGTGGACAAGAAAGGCCATGGGGGGCAACAAGTAAGGCCAGGTGGGCTAAGGCCCCCCTGCCCCCCTTCTGGCTACGGGCCTGACCGTATTTGATTCGAAGTGTAATAAATGAATGTAAGTACTAAAGTACTTTATTTTTGAGTTTTTTAAAAAAGGTATTTGAAAATGTTGTTTATTATAATGCCTTCTATACGCAGTTCAAAAAGAAGTATCAACTTAGGAATCACCCTGCATTATATTATATTATTATTTAGAATTATAGGTATATTATTACATTATTATTTAGAATTACTATTTACATTAAAGTAGGTATTAACGTTATGATTCTTACTATCTTTTTTAAAAATTAATAAAATTATTAAATTAGCAATATAATGCATTTTTCTTGCCAGTAATTATTGAATGACCCGGTATATTACAAATATGTCCTTTTTAAAAAAAAATATTTCCAATATTATTATGTTTTTTATTGGTTTTCCAAATGGCCATCGACCTTAGTCCTTCAGCCAAAAATATTTCTAATAAACTTAATAGGTATTATAATGCATCATCGAGCACAGGTAGCTCCGTGCCCAACTAGTCCTATGTAGGATTATATAAACCCTCACTTGAGAAACAGATTACATAGGTAAACGTGCCCAACTGTTGAACTCCGGGTAAATCACCCTTCCACTGTTTTTATTTATATAAAAATACACAATGCAAAATGACCAAAAAATAGCGACAAAACAGTTAATTCTAAATAACAGTTACAACTTTTTTTGCTGTTACTTTGTAAACTGTTATTAAAGTACTGTAATATTTCGGGGTCAGGTTAGCCGCCGCCGACGACATCGTGCGTTATGCTCGTCGTAAAGATAAATTAGAGTATCGTTTATATCATATAGATAGAGTATTCGCAACGACTTGTCCTTACATGCATTAAAGACACCTTTTTGACATAATTATGTTCTAATGAAGAGTTGGTTTTTGACAAATTCCATATTATCCCAAACAGCAGACTGACGTCTAAATCATTTCATTACGATATTTAGGTCTTCGACATCATGTAATCAAAAAATTGGGTGGTTTAGATGTCATTATATTACGTCATTTAAACGACATGGGGTTTACCTAAATATAACGATACTACGATACTAGATGTCGTCATAGGGCTACGTCTCGCTTTAGGCCTATGATATTTTTATATATAGTTGCGTGCATCACTTCTTTCATCAGATCTCATATACATAGTCTCACTGAAGAACTGCTATACCTAATGTGATCAAATGCATCTGGGAATGGGTTTGACGAAATAAACTTCTCTCTTCTTCAGCCATCTTTGCTAACTTTTATTAACAGTTCATCAAATCGTCATAATAAATAATGCCATTAAATTTATGTTATAACGTTATTTTATAACGTGATATGTCGGCACTAATAACGTCATTATCACATAATTAGCACGTTAATAAATTACGCTCTAGGGACGTCATCATAATGACGTCATTATTACCTCATTTTTAAAGTACAGTTTTGTTGTTGTTGACTGATGTTTTTTTATGTTGTTGCAGGCAATGGTTAACGATCTGTTAATTGACTCCTAAACTCAGTGAACGTCATATATTATGTAAATGGTAAGTTCACTTTAATTTTTTATATAAAATAGATATAGCATCGAAGTATTAAACTAGGGGAAATGCTCAAGTTCCAATATTTTTTCTAATTTGGGTATATTCAATTCCTGATATAAAATATTTGTAGGTGTAAGATATTCAAAATTAAATAAAATTTTTAAAAATTTATTCTGCATGATTTGTATTTCACTAAAACTGGTTTTTCCACAGGTTCCCCAAATGGGCAATAGATATCTCAGGTGTGACAAGAAAAAGGCATTATACCTATATTTGTTTTTTTGTTTTTTGAGAAATATAATTTCGACACCTATAAATAATAGGTATCATAGGATTCACTTTATTTAATATTTTGTTTATATGTAATTGCCAATGCAGGTACTCATCTACAATTAGACCTAAGTATTTAATAGATGATACTTTTTCCAAATTAATATTATTAATTTTTAAATCAAATTTACTTACCACTTTATTTTTTTGTTTAAGAACTATAAAATTAGTTTTGTCGACATTTACTTTTAGTTTGTTAGAATAAAGCCATCTGAGATATCTATCAAGATCCTCATTAATTAGTCTCTCTAATTCCTCTTCATTTTCACCTGTGTACACCAATAGTGTATCATCGGCAAAGGTATAATATTGGGCCTTGAGGCCAGCAATTTGCAAACTAAGGACATATAAGGAATAGAGCAATGGCCCAAGGACGGAACCCTGTGGTACCCCATAATTGTTTTGCAATGTTTTACTACAACATTCACCCAATTTAACATACTGGCTGCGTTTCTTTAAGTAAGATTCCAGGATGTTATAAAATTTACCTCTAAAGCCCATGTTATATAATTTTTTCAGGAGCAAATCCGTGCCAACTGTGTCAAATGCTTTACGTAAATCGATCGAAACCACAACTACAATTTTTTTTTGGTCCAAGGCTTTAGTCGAAAAGTTTACAAAGTCAAAGGTCGCAGACAATGTACTGCTTTTTTGTATGAAACCATATTGGAATTGATCACTTAATGAGTTATTTTCTATAAATTGTGTCATTCTTTTTTTGATCACCTTTTCTAGAATTTTGGAGAGAACGCTAACCACAAAGATCGGTCTATAGTTATTCATTAATTTTTTATCACCGGCCTTAAAAATGGGACACACTTTACTCGTTTTAAGCTCTTTTGGAAAAATTCCAGTAGTTAATGCCTGATTCACTAGCGTTGCAATGGGTTGAGCTATGTAATCTTTAAGGTTAATTAAATCCATAACTGATACCTCATCATTACCAGGTGCCGAATTTTTTTTCAACTCCAATATAATTTCATTTATTTCCTCTTTATTTGTTAAATCTAAATTAGATGTTACGATATCACAATTAATCTCATCAAAAGTGTTATTTATACCTAAGTCTTCTATATCCTTATTTACATCCCTAACTATAGATTCCCCTACTTCAACAAAATATTGATTTAAACAATTTACAATGTCCCCCACTTCATACACAATCTCACCATTCACTTCTATGCACTCAATATCAGTGGTCTCTGCTTGTTTACCAAAAAATTTGTTTATAAACTTCCACTGTTTTTTTGTATCAGTACCCGCTACTTCCCATTCCTTGCGAAGGTATAAATTTTTTGCGGATTTTATTAGGTTATTGACCCGATTTTTACACTGTTTAAATGCTTGTGCCTTGAACCAGATTTTTTCTTGCATTTAAAAGGGGGGGGGAGGGCATTTTTACAAAAAAAAATTATTTTTAATTTTTTACGAAGGACAAAAAAAACGCGACCCTTCTACTACTCTTCACGATCCCAAAAACCCTTTATATTTAAGGAAACCTCATTCAAATCTGGCAACACTGTTAAGGACCAGCTTGATTATGATTAGTATACTTTGTTATTTGGCGGGAAGCTACTTTAGGATCCTGCTACAATTTAATAATTAAAATATATCATTGTGTCCCTATATTAAAACCAGCCCCGGTATCCCCTACCAAGGCGCGTAACCACGGGGAGGGGGGGGGGGTTAGAAACCCCCCCCCCCTCCCATTGATCCACTTCGTTAACTTAAGCACAGAATATATAGCTACGCAACAGAAGGCTGATGAGAATTAGACAAAAGGCGACATGCGAAAACTCTCCGAAATGGTTATTTAAATGCCTTCAGGTGGCGCCAGGAGTATCATCCGTAAGCTAAAAGCGTATTTCGCGCCCTTCAGACGAAGAATTTATCTAGAGCGTTGCCGTTGCGATATCCTCTTGCAATTCGATGTTATGCAAATATTTTTTCTAAGATATATTTATTATTTTATACTATATTTTATATAGATAGATAGAAACGTCTTTATTTTTCAACTCGGCGAAGAGCAGCATTGCTGTTTACTTAACCGAGCATATACAACGCAAAAATATACATACATTAACATGTCAATATTACTGCTGATTGAATAGCAGCACCAGTGGCGTATTTAGGGGGGGGGGGGGAGGGGGGGCTGCAGGTCTAAAAGTCTAATTGCACAATTTTTCGTCTCACGCTTGGACTCTTAATTTAAATTTTTAAATAATGTATTCTTGGCTTAGATTACAAAGGTCTTGTAGGAAATGTTTAGTTTTTAAACTTTTCCTTCTAAAAGTCCTGTTTTATAAAGAGATTAAGGTTTCGGACGCATATCGTTTTAGTTATTGATTAATGATGCTATTTTATAGGAAAACGAGTAAAAAAATAACATTTTATAGTATTTTTCTATTAGGTATATACTTGTCTGTTCCGTTTTCCCTTTTTTAGAGCTATTTTAAATCAACAAAAATATAACCCAATGCAATAAAATATTTTTACAATAAAAACAAAAAACAATTAGATACCTACTTATTTATTTTTAAAGAGAAAAATTTAAGTAAACATTTTAATTGAAACATTTTTTATTGAAGAAGTGTAATAATTTTTAATAAAAGAAAATAGTGTAGAAAAAGAAACGAGAATGCTTTATTAGGACTAATACAAAACGGCATTTAAGAATGAGTAGGTATTTCAAAACCTAAGCATTTGCACCAAAAATTGCTCTTAGATCTACGCTCTTAAAATACATGATTTCTAAAAAAATCATTAATTTTGGCGTGGTGAGCGATATTTACTTTATTTTTAATCATGAAAAACCGAGCCCGAAAAACGTGGGTTAGAATCATACATAGGTAACGTCTTATGTTAAAATTTTGGATTGACACCAATATTCATATATTTCACAAATATAAAAAATGTTTTTTTTTTTAATAAATATAAAAAAAAAACATTTACAAACACAAATTTTAATATTTTAATCTGGCCATTTGGTTTCAACCAGAGCCATAAAACCTAATTACACACAATATTTTAATAATATTTTATGTATGCTCCCCTATGTCTAAATTTATAAGTTTTTAGAATGTTATTTTTAAATAATTATCATTTTCTTATTGGGCATGCCAGTTTTTATTGAATTTAACTATGGGATCGGCTCAGAGAAATCCTAGTGATAAAGCGTTCTTATTTGTAGATTAATTCAGTGGCGGTAACTATTTTGTATCGGGCGATTACAAGAGGAGGGGGTAGCACCAAAAATTACTATCAAAACTTTTCCAGAAGGGAAGTACGGGGGCAGCTAACTCCCTCCCCCTTCTAATTATACTGTTTATTTAAACATAATAGCATTATTTTCAAAACGCTTTTAGTTTCTAACTATGAAATATCTTTTATTTCTTGTAAATAATAAACATTTTTAATATTCAAAAGGAGCCTTAATGTACGAACAGTGAAAATTAACAACATTGTCGAAACCATTAAAACGTCAACCTCTCCGTCGCTGCCGGTCGGAGGTCAAAGAAAACATCAAGCTCGCCGCAGCCGCCGGCCAGCTAGGGCAAGGCAGTGTTGCCATTCGTAGCGACTTGTCGCGAAAATAGCGATTTTTTTATTGCCTTGAGACGTAGCGGCGATTTACAGAAATAACCCGAGTTTTAGCGATTTTTTGACTTGATTTGATTGTTCCAGAATTGTTACGGCTATTTTAATAATTCCGCCATGGAAATGCGGATGTTAAAAAAAAATGTCGGTTATGGCAGGCCGTGGCAGACGTAAAAACGAAGAAAAGAAATAAATTAAGTGTTGAACTTTTATGTTGTATTTTAAGGGTTCAATTAGATTTAAATCAAAGTAAGGGTTGTTGTTTAACGTATAAATTTAATGATAATCACTTATCAAAAAACAACATGGTTTATTAATATCAAAATCCTACACGCTACAACAAGAAAAGTCTTTTACAAATGACAATAGCAGTTGCTAACCTGTCTTCGGTTTCTGTTTAATTATATTCTCAGTAAATAATTGAAAAAAATAAAAATTAAAACCGTAGAAAATTGTATTTTTTCTTGCTCTATACCTACGATAGGGTCAACATCAAAATCAAGCCCATTTTAATTCGTTTGTCGAAAACTTTCCATCCAGGTTTATTTTTTTGTAAATGAATAAATCAAAATACGCCGGGGACACGTAAACTTTAGTTCTCAAGGAGATATATGTTTTTGATATGTTTACCCTCCACCTGTTTGAGGCCCTGCGAAACAAAATGTTTCTATTCCTATTAGCAGAAAATATATAGTAAATGAAAATGGACATTTTTTCTATAATTTGTCTTTGCTCTGACGACAAAATGCATAATATGGCAACAAAAATATAATAACTTAAAAGGTTTGCATTACGTTTTTTTGAAGTTTTTGTAACATGTGTGACATTTTTGCATCTATTAAAAAGAGAAAAAGTCCATTTTGTTCCCGTCACAGAACAAAATACTTCTTCCTTTATATACCTAATATGTAGTGGCTAGTGGCTGTTGATAATCTTATATTCTGTTATTGCCTTTGTTTTGAAATTCTAATCTAAACTACACTTTATAATACTATTTTCGAAGTGGTCTCCAAAAAAAAATTATAATAAAGCCAATAAATTAATAACAGAATTATATTGGTCAATAAATAATCGATCACCTGATATGAACGTCGTTGAACTAGTAGCAGTATAATATTAATTTATGTATACCTATTTATTACCCATTTTTGTTAGTAGTATTATTGACTTAGTAAAGTAGATTTAGTAAATAGGACATTTCTTTTTGTTACGACTATAGAAAAGGATAAATAGCTTTTAATTATATCGCATGCTATTTTTTAAAAATTTGTATATATTATATTTTTAGTTAAGAAAAAAATTAAAAGAAATAAAAATAAATTAAACTTATCTACCCTGATTTTATACTGAATATAATGAGGACCCATAATACTAAAATCACTGAATATTAAGTAGCTATATTATATTTTGTGCGAATATCAATTTAATCGGTCAAGTTAACTCTAGTTTTGATAATTTTATGACACATTTTAAAAATTAATATCGATGCCTGTCAAATCGAAATAAGTTTCAGGAATACAGCGTTTCACTCAAATATAAATAATTTCTCTCGCTAATATTGAAATATCGAATATTTGGATGTATTTCATATTATCGATAAATCAATATTTTTTTAAATGCATATCTGCGTATATCGATATATCGAATTTATCTCGTAAATAGGACTGGACGATATTGAAAGTCTAATATCGATAAACGAAAAATATCAATATAGTCGCTATATCGATAACAACGATATAACAAAATTATTAAAATATCGATATTTTCGATAAATTTATATTTTATTGTTTGAATGTCGTTTTTCAATATATCAGGTATAATATCGATATATTGCTATAATATATCTTAAGGTTCTTGTGTATGAACACGGTAATTTGAATTTCAGAAAAAAGTATTTCCTCGAGCCGGATTCGAACCGGCAACCTCCGTATATCCAGTACAGAGCGCTAACCAATTGCGCCATCAAGGAAGTAGGTTCACAACGGCAAATCGGGAAACACATAGTTTGAAACAAAAATTTGGAGTTACAATTCGAATAGGTAGTAGGTTTTTCCATTCAATACTACACAATTATTCTTAAACCATATTTCCCTATATTTACCAACACGGCGTCACGTTTGGCACCTATGCACAACCGTGAACGGCATCTCTCCGGTAAAGAATGTACAAAAGCTGTTTAAAAACCATATAGGAAGCCAGCGGGAAGCAATGGGCTTCCTATTTCAGCTTTGATATGTTGCCAAGTCACTAGAATTCTGTTGCGTAGCTATATATTCTGTGACTTAAGAAAGCACTTCTAAAATAATATAATCCTTTCCTTAATTCTGAAAGAATAAATTCGTTTAAAATGAGAACGTCGGCAACAACGCAGTTTTAGTTCACTAGTCGTCGGTCGTCACTACGTCCATTATTAGTATTATTACACTTTTTTTTAGACTAAATAATATACGTTATATGTAAAAGTCGTGTTACTTATGTCAATAAACTAAACTTTAAATTAAAAAAGGCAAGTAAATAATATTTAGATGCGTAATGCAGCATTTCGAAATACTTTGAATATTTTCTATGGTTATGTTTTTGCTGCTTTTGCATTCTTGCCGGCCGGCAGCGAGAAGTAATTTTTCAACATTGCCATATCTTTATTATTTTTGCCGCTAACCTTTTTTTTCCTTTTCAGCAAAATGTCTGATAAGGATAAGAAAAAAAATCAACACGCTCGATTTCTTTATTATAAAAAAGCAAAAATTAGATGATAATCAATTAAGTAGCATACCCTTGCTCTTTCCTGCCGTGAGTGCTGTGCAATCTAGTACACCAGATTCAGAAGACCCATGTACTTCTCAATCCTTATCCTCGCTCCCAAAAAAGGGCGTGGCACCCAAAAATTTTTCGCCTGCGGCTCAATAAAGCGCCTTCGGCGCGGCGACTAAGTTATAAATTCGCCCTTGGGCTATACAACCCCCCCCCCTTTAATAATTTCTGGCTACGCACCTACCCCTATCTACTTAAGGGTTGCGCTGAAAAATACTGAAAATAGAAATATTAACTAATGCCAAAATAATGTTAAATACATTTTTATATAGTACACCTGAAAGATTTCGGGCACACGTCCAGCGGCGGCGCCAGGGGGGGGCCAGGGTGGGCACCGGCCCACCCTAGAAACATGAGTGCCCACCCTGGTGCCCCCCCCCCCCAAATTTGAGGGGTTCGGTTTTATAAGGGAATTTCCTAGGGACTTAGTTAGGAAAGCTGTCATGAGAAAAGAGTGTTGGTATGTTCAAGTTCAAGAGAACGAGGACCTTTTTTTTTTTTAGAAGTCACGTTTGATTAGGATAGTGCCCACTCTAAAATCATTGGGCCCGCTTGTGCCCACCTATTCCAAAAATCCTGGCGCCGCCGCTGCACACGTCGAAGCCTCGACCATATTATTACTGACATACCTATACCTATGTAGGTATAGTATTATCAAGCGTACCCACCCGCCTATATAATATGAATTATTGTAGTTGAATTTTATGGCAGATTGGCAGACCAGAGTGCGCCCCTAACCAAATCTACCTCTAATTTTTGTTGATATTTTTTTGACTTTCTCCATTTACGAACTAAATATTTTCATGCAATGATTATTATTAGTAGGTATGGCTTTTATTTTTATTGTGTTGTGATTCATCGCTTTCACATAGAGTGGCAGTGGGTGAGGTATACGAAATTAGAGGAATCAAATATCTAGTGTATTTTTGAACTTCTAATAGTCAATAATTTTGGGCCTGGAGTACTTAGGTATAACTCGAGGTATAAATAACTCCTAATTCTAATTTCCCTCGAAAGAATATTTGCTGCTGCATGAAGCAGGTTTTTACAGAATTGTTTGTATAGTTTCAGAGAATTCGCGTTTAAAATGCCGTTTAGCGGGATATTGGTGGCTTACAAAATCTGGCTAATATTACAATATAATGGTTATACACCGTCGTTTTTAACCTAAAAACCTTATAAAGTCCACCCACCCAAAAAAAAAAACGAAAATCTGAAATGACGCCCCGTGATTTTAAAGAATAAATAAAAGTAGAAAAACTCAACTTGATTATTAAAATTATATTAGTAATTATAATAGTGAATTTTTTTTTGTTTCAGGTGATTATTTTTTACAAGATCACTCAAAGGCGATTTTTCTATAATGTTTAATAAATTATGTGATTTTTGGCAAGGCCAATTTTTTTTGTGTTAAATATAAACTTTTTTTTGCATGTTTCTGTTAATTTAAATTTTTTCTGTATCGAATAAATATTCTTTATAGTGTCTACTGACCGAATTATATTGTTTATACCTACTGTCTAATGTCAGACCGTAATTTCATAGTTAAGTATAGTTTTTACCTATATAGATAGTGTATATGAGTATATTATGTATTCTGTTACCTATATACACACATAAAAACAATAAATAATTACACTAAAAGAAGAAAGTTTTATTACCTAAGACAGTCTTTGTAACGCCAGAACTTTTCGTCGAAGGCGGCCATCGCGATCACTCCGACTTCGTGAGTCTACAATGGCTTGTTGCTTTGAATATCAACCTGTAGAATTTTTTTATACCTAGATACATTTTTAACCTACTAAAGATTACTACTTATCGAACAACTAATTTTTCTTAATATCGCTTTCGTCATTTAGGGGGCCTAAAAAACTGTACGCCATCCACAATATTTAATTTTCACGATTTGATTTTTAGCCTTTTATAACCTTTCAAAGCTCTAAAGGGAAAAATGATTTAATGTATCATTATTAACAAACATTTAAACCAAAACTATTCACGATTTTATTTTATCTCACCTATCCCTACTCACGCGTAGTCTTTAGTGGGTTTAGGTTTTCTTTATTTATTTCTCGTAATAGTTAATATTTTTTTTTCTTAACTGTTTATGTAATTATTATTGTTTGGAGAATAAATAAATTTTGATTTGATTTGATTTGATCCCTAATTTCTTCATGCAGGTTTTCACTCAATTTCTATGATCAAAAAACAACAATTTAATTAAATGTCATATACCTACCTACCTATTAGACAAAAAAAAAACGCTTCAACAAATGGTATCACTGGCCGCATAAAGTACATGGTGTCCCAAATTCGAGCCTCATCATGGGGATCTCGGAAACTAGAAGACAACATACAGCATCGGGTAAATGGTGGCAAAGTTGCGGAATTTTGCTATCTTTTTTAGTTTTGTAAATATTTGAAAAAAACTAAAATATTGAGATTTTGTTTTTTTAAATTTGCCGACTTATTTTATCTGCTATAAAAAAACAAACACAACATTGTTAGGGCAACTTTCTTGCTTCATACCGTGGTGTTTTTAGAATTTCGTTTTTGTGGAACCATGATCAACTTTAATTTTTTAATACGGACCTGTATTTTTTATTCTATTTTTTGAAATCTTTTTAAGCTCTGAGTTCAAACTTGTATCACACTTAATTATATCAAGACGTTTTGATGTCATCATTTCATCATCTGCAATTTGATAATTGTTTTTACCTAAATACGGCCCTGGTGTTAGTTACTTAATTATTTTTACCAAATGCAACATGTTAATAGAGCCCGAATTTATTAGTTGTAGAATTAACTTACTATATAACATAATATTTCAATTTTTATATAGGTACCTAACAAACTATAAAATAAAACTAAACAAAACAATGGACGCGAACTTTATGCTTACCTACGTAAAGAAGCTTCAGTAAGTTTCCTCGCCGTTTGGTATTTCAAGTTC
Source organism: Polydrusus cervinus (assembly GCA_935413205.1). Taxonomy (NCBI): domain Eukaryota; kingdom Metazoa; phylum Arthropoda; class Insecta; order Coleoptera; family Curculionidae; genus Polydrusus; species Polydrusus cervinus. Next base: position 13,042,547 of record OW284518.1, read on the forward strand.
CTTTTAAGATGTGCTATTTGTTCACAAAACTTATGGTTTTTCGACAAATGTTCAAAAAACAGTGTTTTTCCCAAATACATGACTCTCAAGACCCACAACAGAAGTAAAGCAGCAACTCAGGGATCCATAGCAGGATTGAAGAAATGGTTGACGGAAGAAAAGAAAATTCAATTTAGAAAAAGAGGTATTTACAATATTTATTTAAAAGTAGTTCACACGGAATTGTTATTTAAATTAAATTATATAGAATTTCTTGTTTTGGATAGAGATACCAGAGAAAAGGTTAATTCTATTATTCATAAAAAATTTCTGACACAACGTAAAAAGCTTAATTTTCTCATTTCTAATAAAATTAATTCTCAAAGAATATCTAAAAATAATAATAATTTTTCTGAACATAAGTTTTTTGACAGATTTATTAACTTAACTACAGTAAATTTCTCTGAACCCGAAAACAAACTAGTAGAGAAAGGTTACAAATACAATATACAAGATAATATTTCTCCCAAAACCTTAGAATTGTTAGGTGTCGAAACCGAAATGGCTCTTAAAAACATTCCTTCTAACATTTCTCTGAAACACCAAGCCTCTTCTATAATAAAACAAGAATTTTTAAAACAGACTGTTCCAAAACAGGAAATTCGATTAGCTAAAGATATTAAAAATAAATCTAGGGATATAATTTTTACCAAGGCAGACAAAGGTAATACGGTAGTAGCAATAAATAAAACCGATTATATTCAAAAAACTCTCGAATTTCTTAATCCTAATAATTATCAATGTTTAAAACGCGACCCTACTACTATATTCCAAAAGTCTGTAAAAACTATTATTCAGAATTGTAAAAGTTTATTTTCTGACATAGATTCTTTCAGATTAAGTCTCATGAATCCTCAACCCCCTAAATTGTATTCACTAATAAAGCTCCATAAAGGTGGATACCCTATTAGACCAGTAGTTTCTTTTTTCTCAGCACCGTCATACAAACTTTCAAAAAAACTAATCGATATAATTATAATGAACACACAATTTTCAGCAAAATTTGCAATAAAAAATTCTCTCGAGCTAGTAAATAAAATTAAGAATATTGATTTACCCAATAATGCTAAACTAATTTCTTTTGATGTGACTAATTTATTTCCAAGCATACCTATTGATGAAACTATTACCTTAGTTAATAAACTTCTCACCCTAAAAAATGTTAATTTGATCAAAAAACAAGAAATTATAACTTCACTAACCATATGCTTGGAACAAAATTACTTTGAGTTCAACGATAAAATATATACAAGTAAAAATGGTCTTATTATGGGTAACCCCCTTAGCCCCTTGTTGGCTGAAATATTTATGGATTTTTTAGAAGATAAAATCAGCAAACATCCTCTTTTCAAACAGTTTCTTTATTGGCATAGGTATGTTGATGATGTCCTAACATGTTTTCTCGGAACTGACAGACAGTTACAAGTCTTTTTAGAATATATCAATAGCTTACATAAGAATATCAAGTTTACAATTGAACAAGAAATTGACAATTCTATTAATTTTCTTGATTTAAATATTAATAAAGAAAATGGTAGACACATTTTTTCAGTTTTCCATAAACCTTCTCATACTGACACGGTTATAAACAACTCTTCATGTCACCCTATACAACAAAAATTAGCGTCTTTTCATAGTATGATACACAGATTAGTATCTCTCCCTTTAAACACAATCAATTTTCAAAAAGAATTAAACATCATAAAACAAATTGCGGTTAATAATGGTTATAGCTCTAATCTTATTGATCAAATTTTAAAAAAGAAAACCTACAAAAAAGCTATTGACCTAGTTTTTCCCAAAATCAAAACTTACGCTAACAATTTTAAACTTGTCACTTTCTTTGGTCAACCTAGCAAAATAATTGGCAATTTTCTCAATAAACTTGATATAAATGTGGCTTACAAAACTAATAACTCTTTAGGTAAATTTATTAAAAACAATAAAACCAAAAGTGATAAAAATAAAAATTCTGGCATCTACAAATTAAATTGCAAGGATTGTCCGAAAACATACATAGGTCAAACAGGGAGAAACTTCAACAAAAGAATACACGAACATTATAATAGTTTTATTAAAAATAAAACCGATTCTAACTACGCTAACCATTTGCTCAATAACCAACATAATTTTGATCCATCTTTTAAAATCTTACATACAGAAAATAAGGGTTTAAAACTTAATTTGTTAGAGTCTGTCGAAATTAATAAACTTAAGAATACGGACCTGTTACTTAATGATCAATTAGATTTAAATAGTTCACCTTTGTTAAACTTATTCTGTTGATAATTGTATACCTAACAATGGTTGGAAAAAAAACCCATCATTTTATTTAATTGAATTATACCGACCCTTTCTTTGGGTTTTTCCTAGCTTTTAACCCTCCCACTGTTTTTATTTACATTGTCAATAATCTATACCTTTTACATTTTATTTCACATTGTCATCTGACGAAGCTGCCGTGCAGCGAAACATGTTATGTTTCTTCTTTTTTAATATAGTGGAAATTTACAAGTTCAACTTTGTTTTACTGTATCCTATAATATAATACTTACCTAGGTACTTGATTGTTTGTTTGGCTTAATTATGTTGACAATTGTCGCCATTTATGTTAAATATTTCAGCAAAATTATGTTTTCTGCTTTAGAAAAACGCAACATTTTACGAGTTTATTATTTTTCCAATAGGAATTCACAAATTTCTTGTGAGCGTTATTTACAGGAGTATCCTGAACGCTTGCAGCCTCATTTGTTATATGAAAATTGAAATAGGTAGGTATTATGTTATAAGTAATAGGGCCTATAGTAAGTAAATTAATTCTATAACTAAAAAATTCCGGATCTATTTACATGTTGTATTTGGTAAAAATAATTAAGTAACTAACACCAGGGCCGTATTTATTTAAAAACAATTGCAGATGATGAAATGATGACATCAAAACGTCTTGATATAATTAAGTGTGATACATGGTTGAATTCAGGGTATAAAAAGATTTCAAAAATAAAATAAAAAATACAGGTCCGTATTAAAAAATTAAAGTTGATCATGGTTCCACAAAAACGAAATTCTAAAAACACCACGGTATGAAGCAAGAAAGTTGCCCTAACAATGTTGTGTTTGTTTTTTTATAGCGAATAAAATAAGTCGGCCAATTTAAAAAAAACAAAATCTGAATAGGTATTTTAGTTTTTTAAAATATTTCTAAAACTAAGAAAGATAGCTAAATAATTTTTTTACGATATTACTGGGCACAAAATTCCGCCGGGCTGCAGCCCCCCCCCCCCCCCCCCAGCCTAGGAGTTCGGGTCTAAAAGTTTAATTGCAACCTAATTTTTCGTCTCACGCTTGGACTCCTAATATAAATTTTAAAATAATGTACCTAATCTTGGCTTAGATTACAAGGGTCTAGTAGGAAAGGTTTAGTTTTTAAACTTTTTCTCCTAAAAGTCTTATTTTATAATTTTAGGTTTCGAACGCATCGATTTGCGATAAACGATTTTTGGTTATTGATTTATTATGATGCAATTTTAAAGGAAAACGAGTCAAAAGAATAATTAATATTTTACGTTTGGTTTCTAAACTTTTCCTTCTAAAAATCCTGTTTTTCGGACGCATACCTGTCGTTTTAATTATTGATTTATGATGCAATTTTAAAGAATGTCTTATACTTAGTATTTTTCTATTATATAGCCCTAGGTACTTGTCTGTTCCGTTTTCCCTTTTTAGAGCTATTTTAAATCAACAAAAATATAATCCAATGCAATAAAATATTTTTACAACAAAAACAAAAAACAGTTAGGTTTAGGTAGGTAGGTACCTACCTAGGTATTTTTAAAGAGAAAAATTAAAGTAAAAATTTTAATAGAAACATTTTTTATGGAGGAAGAAGTGTGATAATTTATAATAAAAAAAATAGGGCGGGAAGAAACGAGAATGCTGTATTATGAATATACAAAACGGCACTTAAGAAGGAGTATTTCAAAACCTAAGCATTTGCACCAAAAACTGCTCCTAGATCTCCGGTGGTGAGCGATATTTATCTTATTTTTAATCATGAAAAACCGAGCCCGAAAAACACTGGTGTTTCATGCTTTTCACAAATATAAAAAATGTTTTTTTTTTAATAAAGAGCCTAGGAATATCAAAAAAATATTTACAAAAACAAATCAAAAACAAATTTAATCCAACCATGCAGACTTACAGAGGGGGAGAGGTAATAATTTAATTTTCGAAATTTGATAGTATAGTTAGGTCAATTTTAAACTTAAATACTTACATGTAGTCCCGACCGTCCCTCTCTCCAGAAAAAAAAGTCCATGAGCCCCCCCCCCCCCCCCCCTCCCTCCACCCCCGAGCATATTTTCTGGCTACGCCACTGACCCTTGATAACATCATTAGAAAGCTTAGACAATTCTGCATCATTTTGCTTTAAGTCTCATTGGCGTACCGACCTTGATAAAAGTGGGGGAAGCAATTGAAAGTGTAATCATTTAATTTGCTGTAACTTCTAAACGACTTATCCGATTTTAGTAAACATAAGCTTCTTTGGAAGAGAAAGGTAAGTACTCTTAATTGTCGTATCCATTGGTAAACGATAGTTCCTAATAAAATAGTTAGAGAGCGTAATTTGCGATAGTAACAGTTTTTTTGATTTTATCCAGAAAACTCAAATCATACGGTATAACTATGACATCATAATCGGAAAGTAGATTAAATTTTCAAGAAAAAATGTTCAATATCTTCTTTCGTTTCGAAGTTATTGCCAAAAGAATAATTTTTAACACTTTAATTGAAGAATTGATTGTTTTCATAGTCATCAAGCATTCCACGACAAAAAAATATTTTTAACTTTTATGATTATGTAAGTTTGTCTGTCACTCATTATTCCTATGGCCCAAAGCTACTTATGAATCATATAATTCTAATATTTCTAATTTAGACATAATTCGAATATGGTGTTTTAAAAAAATTATCTAGATAGCTGTAAAACAAAATTGGCAGGTTTCCATGAAGATAATAAATTGAAATACCTACCTATGGCCAACAGTTTAATTTTGACAGGGGTTGATTTTGGTTCACGGCTATCTAGATCTATTTTTTAAAACACCATATTAGAATTATAGGTAGGTATACCAATTATTGTAATTATTACCAAATTATAATTTGTGTAAAACTAGGTAGGTAGGTACAGTGGCGGCTCGTCAAGTGAAGTATGTGAAGGAGCCCTTCACCAAAAAATAAATAAAATCAGGAGGATAGTTTTTCGACAATATTAAATATTAATGTACCAATACAGCTACCATTTTAGCCCTTAAAAAATTATTAGGTAGGTATGTTCGAATTAATAATATATTAATTTAATCCGAATGTAGATACGTAGCCTCCGACAAATATCTAGCCATGAAGAGACGTTTGGCAACACCGCACTCGACGACGTAAACCAGTCTACTTTGAACAACCGACTGCTACGTGTTTACGGGATTTGGCTAGCGTAGGAGGTAACAACACAAAGCGCATAGTTTTAGATATCGATATCAAATAAACAAAATATTTGACCAATTGCATTATTGTTGGTGTCATTGGAAACAAAAATAAATATTTTTGGGTAATTCCCATTCAGTTTGCTTGGAGAAAGTTTAATCACCAGGAAATTAGTATATACTCCAAAAAAACAGACAAACATCATGATATGTAGTTTTTTTGTGTGTAGACACGTTATTTTCCGGGACATTAAACGTTTTTTGGCACATGTCTTATTGACTGTTCTTTACGAAGTTTTCAGAGCGCATCTATCGGCCGCCGCTTAACCGCTGGCTGTGATACGAAATTTGGCAGCGCCAAACTGCTGAATTATGGAGTTATAGAATTTCCGACTAAGTCAGTCAGAATCGGGGCAAAGTGGTTTTCCCCGATCCTGAATAGAAGAAACGGGTGCGGGGCACCCAGACGAACATTTTGACACCCAAAACATAGGGTCCAAAACACAGCCTGGAGCACCAAGGAATTTAAGGAATTTTTTGGGAAAATATTTTAAGAAATTTCAGATGAAAATTTTTATTAAAGAATATCTTATTATTATTATTAATAAGAGGAAAACTGTCCAGAATAATATTCCCTATCAACTGGCACAGGAATTCCCCTCCAACAATCTGACCTAGGAAATTGGACCAGGAATTGGAAAATAAAAGTCGAGGGTGTTTCACTGTGGCAGTAGAGGTGTACAAATTCTTAAGGCAGGACCAAAAAAGGTCTGGCAGTACAGGCAGGACTGTGAATAGGATCCGGCAGGACCTGGCAAATTGATTTTAACGATAAAGAGACGTACCCAGACCAGACTGGAATATCGACGATGGTTTGCAAGGAATTTTTTTTTAAGTTCCATCAGCTCTCTTCTCGCATAATTTACTTTCAGAAAAGTGTTTACAACAAACTACGGCCCTATCTGATGGGTTAAAATCATCTCTTGGAATTGCATTTAACCCTTTTTTAGGATCTTTGGGAAAAAGAAAAACCGAAATGAGCTTTCCCCCTTGCTCCTTTTTAATAACGCTATTATAATTTGATTTACACCCGGGAATACAACAAGTACTAGGCATATTAAACGCTGTGAAATGTAATAAGACTACAAAAATGTTTTATAAATAACTTACCTGAAAATTTTCGATAAAATCCCTCTAACTGCTATTATTTATAAAATATTGCACCTACATAGGTAGGAATTTTTTAAACAATACACTACCTACACAAAGTCACAATATTTATTTAAAAAATTTTACCAAAATTATTATATTAATAAAAACATTTTTAACAAACGCCATTGTTGCAATAAAAAAAGCCGCATAGTGACACATAAAACCCGGCGACATAAATCACAGTATTGAGTTCAAATAAACTTTATTCGACATTGTAACTGTCCGAGGTTTTAGATTAGAGCCCTTTATGCATTTTCCACTGTTAAAATTAGGAAAAACTAATTGATTTTCACAATTTTTAGAAGAGATTTGTGCTCCGGGCACACTTTTATAAATATCCAACATGACCGAGACTCGGCAACATAAATCACAGTATTGAGTTCAAATAAACTTTATTCGACATTTTAACTGTCCGAACTTTTAGTTTAGTATCCTATATGCACTTTCCACTATTAAATTTAGAAAAAACTAATTGATTTTCACAATTTTAGAAGAGATTTGTGTTCCCGAAACTTTGACTAACCGCCATTTACTCCGCGCAAAAATGAACTGGTATACAGTGTTTCGGATTTAAGACGTCAGGGCTAGAATATCAAGACGGCAATGGTAGATACCTATACCTATTATGCATAATAGGGCCACGGTTAACTCCGATGGACAATATAATTATAAACACTCGTGTATTTGGGCGCGCCCCAGCGACCGTGTTCGTTAGCTCAAAGCAAGTGAAGACCCAACGCCCAACATGGCTTTGATATTCACCGTTGCTATGAATGTTACGGTAATAACAAGATACAGAAACAGTATTGTTACCTATAACACCTGTAAGAGAAACCATGAGAACGAGAGATGTCAAGAACGAATGACAGCAGCAACAACGAAATAACACAAAACTTTTAATTATATTATAAATTTTCATTTTTAAATTAAAGCCTACCCAAAAGTAATAATTGAAGATTATTGATTAATACAGTCCGCTAAATCGAGGAGGTGGGACAACGCCAGACATACATTTTGTTCCCACGAACCGGATTAAAAACAAGAAAAGCAAACTCAAGATAAGTAACAGAAGTCCATGTATCCTTTCCCTTCCTTTTATCCTTGTAGTTTTGATTTGCATTTAATGTAGAGTTAGTTGTGTTGTGTATTTCCGGGATTTCGAAAATATTATACCGCAGGTTACAATTTTCAATTAGCGGATGATATTTTCACGATTATTTGCGATTAATTTGATTATGTTGCTGTCTTAAGATTATTTTCGATTAATGTAACGATTATAGATTGATTTCGATTTAACTGGAGTTACAAGATTCCAGGTGGTTTAATTTGATTAACAGGTTTAAAGTGCCTACTACGATTTTGATTATTTTCTTGATTTTTAGATTCCTAAAATTGATATTTTGGGATATTGATTTATGATTTTACCAATACAATGGTATACTAGATATTACACAAATTAACCTACAAGAGTTGTATGGTTAGTACAAGATTTCCCGAGTAAGTTTTAGATTATAATACGATTTTGATTATCGCGATTTTTGAGTGTCCAATGAAATTGGATTACGTACAAGTGTATTTCATTATTTTGATTAAATTGATTACATATTATCAAATGTAAGTGATTAGTTCGATTTTGATTACACACGATTAATTTGATTTTCCTTTAATAGTACAATATGGAGGATTTAAATTTGTTGATAAGAAAAAGAGGTACGGTAAAATTCAAACTGACAAAATTTGGAAAATATGTTGAACCTTTTCGTAATGCTTTTTTAAATAATGAAGAATTAAATGCGAAAGAAATTATCGAACTTCAATTTAAAGTCAATAAATTGGAGCTACTTTATGATGAATTTGAGTCTGCTCAGTCAGAAATAGAAATGATATGTACTCTAAGTGATCTTGAAAAGCAATACGAGGAGAGAAGCAAATTTTATGATTGCCATATAGATATCTTGGCAAAGGCCAAAGAAATATTGGATAAATATGATAATAATGAAGGTTCCGTGATTAAATCTGTAAGCTGCCCTCAAGCTAATGTTTCAAACAGTGATAATTTAAATTTAGTTAAATTGCCTTCGATAAAATGTCCAACATTCAATTGTGAGTTTAACAAATGGCTAGAGTTTAAAGACACATTTGAAGCTTTATTTCATAGCAACTCAACTTTATCAGAGATTCAAAAATATCACTATTTGAGGTCATGTTTGGGGGAGGAAGCTCTTAAAATTATTCATAGTTTAGAGTTTGCAGCGCATAGTTATAATGATGCTTGGGCATTACTCTGCGATAGGTTTGATAACACTCGATTATTGGTTAATAATCATATTAAAGCTTTATTTGAAGTTGAGAGCTTAACTAAAGAGTCATCTTCAGGATTGCGCAACTTAATCGATGTAGTAAATAAACATCTCAGGGCACTGAAAACGCTTAAGCTTCCAACGGAACACTGGGATGCTTTAATTATGTATATGATATCATTGAAATTAGACAAAGCTACAACGCGAGAATGGGAGCAGTCAAAAAATGATAAAACGTTGCCAAATTTAAATGATTTCTTTAAGTTCTTAAAAAATAGGGCCGATTTTCTTGAAACTCTAGAATTGAATAATAATCAGAAATTAAGAGATACGCGATTACCCGATAATAGAAATACAAGGCGTCATAATTTTTTGATTAATGGTCCTAGTGAAAGGTCCGAACAAAAATGCAATTTTTGTAAGAAAACTCACTTAATATATAAATGTCCAGAATTTTTAAAAATTACTATAACCGAAAGGTGGGATATTGTAAAAAAGATGCGATTATGTTCAAATTGTTTATGTTTTGGGCACTATAGTTTTAAATGTAAATCAGGTCAGTGTAGATTTTGCAATAACAAGCACAGCTCCCTATTACATAACAATAATAACACAGGGGATAATCGAAGAAATCAGAGTAACGAAGTACAAGATTCTCAAAACCATGAAAATGCGTTTAATGGTTCCTCGATTATCAGTGCTACAACTTCAAATAACGATTATGTTCTGCTATCCACAGCAATTGTGGAAGTAAGAGATATAAAAGGAAAATATCACAAAGCTTAAGCTCTCTTAGATTCAGGCAGTCAGTGTTCATTTGTTTCTGAACATTTCAAAAACCAGTTAGATTTAAAAGTGGATAGTATCAATATTGCAATCTCTGGGATTAATAGTGTTAGGTCAAACGTAAACTCTAAATGTAATTTATTGATTAAATCAACGGTTAATAGTTATCAAACAAATCTAGCATGTTTAGTAGTACCAAAAATAACAGATAATTTACCTCCATGTAGGTTTAACATTTCAGATTTATGCATTCCAAAAAACATAAAATTAGCTAACCCATCTTTCAATGTTTCTCTGCCAGTTGATATTTTAATAGGCGCAGATTTATTTTGGAGCATTCTTGGCAAAGAAAAAATCATGTTAGGTAAAGGCAAACCTATTCTGATTGATACCGTTTTTGGGTATGTGGTAACAGGTTTAATGAGTACGTCTATTGAGAAACAAGTTCATTGCAATTTTACTTTGAATGACGACCTGCAGAGGTTTTGGTTAATAGAAGAAATTCCAACTGAGGCAAATCCTTTAACTAAAGAGGAACAGATTTGTGAAGATTATTTTAATGAAACAGTTTCACGCGATTATTCAGGAAAATTTGTGGTTCGATTTCCGTTAAAAGAAAGTCCTCTAGAGTTAGGCGATTCACGAGATTTGGCAATTAAAAGATTAATTCTTCAAGAAAATAGATTAAAAAAGGATGAAGTGTTGAAAAATAAGTATTTTGATTTTATGATTGAGTATATCGAACTAGAGCATATGAGGCGATTGACAAACAGCGATTCGATTAAAATGTTTAGATGTTTTTAACCTCATTTTGCTGTTGTGCGTAATGATAGTTTGACTACAAGTGTTCGAATAGTATTTGATGCTTCGGTTAAAACAAAATCAGGGAAATCTCTTAATGACATACAGTATTCAGGGCCAGCGATACAAAATGATATATTTGGGATTATGTTACGTTTTAGAGAGCATAGATTTGTTGTAATCGCTGATATAGCAAAAATGTACCGCCAGATTCTTATTCATCCTGATGAGAGATATTTACAGAATATAGTATGGAGAAATAATTCGAATGATGATATATCGGTTTATGAGTTACAAACAGTGACGTATGACACAACTAGTGCGCCATACTTGGCTATTAAATGTATTAAAAAATTAGCTTTTGATAATATAAGTACATATCCTGTTGCATGTAAGTTGATTGATCGTGATATGTACGTTGATGATTTGATAACTGGGTTTAATGATGAAAAAACAGGTATAGTCCTTTGCAATGAAATTTCAAAAATATTAAAGTCAGCTTCTTTTCCTCTTAGAAAATGGGCATCTAACAGTGATAAAATTTTACAAGGTTTAGAAGATACTTCTGATGCCTTCAGCATACTTGAACTAGGTGAGAATGATAAAGTGAAAACGCTGGGACTTCAGTGGCTTAGTCATTCTGATTTGTTATCTTACAAGGTTCTAACTGATTCGGAAAAGTATCCTATTACAAAAAGAAAATTACTTAGTAATATTGCTAAAATTTATGATCCACTAGGGCTAATCAGTCCCTGTATAATTATTGTCAAAATTTTAATACAAAAATTGTGGTCATTGAAATTAGAGTGGGATGATATAGTACCTTCGGATTTAGGAAAGAAGTGGGAATATTTTCATTCGAGATTAGATATACTTAACGAATTAAAAGTTTCTAGATCTGTTATGTGTGATAATCCAATTAATATTGAACTGCATGGATTCAGCGATGCAAGTTTAGAAGCGTATAGTGGTGCAGTTTATATAAGAACTTCTGATTCTTGTGGAAATATTTGTGTTAGATTACTTTGTTCAAAAACAAAAGTCGCACCAGTCAAGGCATTAACCATTCCAAGGTTAGAGCTATGTGGTGCTCTTGCACTTGCTCGGTTAGTAAAACAAGTTTCTGATTCTCTTACATGTAAATTTAAAACATATTATTGGTGTGACTCTCAGATTGTCTTGTGTTGGCTTAACACAGACGCAAACAAACTTCAAGTTTTTGTTAGTAATAGAGTGGCTGAAATTCAACAGTTAAGTGATATATCAAAATGGAGTTACGTTAATACTAAACACAATCCAGCTGACATTGCTTCTCGAGAAATGTATCCTGACGATTTATACAAGAGTGATGTCTGGTGGAACGGCCCTTTGTTTCTTTACGAACAAGCCAATTGGCCACGAGAATTTCAGTTTAGTAAGACTAGTGATATACCGGAGATACGTAGACAGTGCAACATATTTGTCACTACTATGATTCAAATTTTAGATTTTGATAGATTTTCTTCGTTGGAAAAACTTCAGCGAACTTTTGCCTACTGCTTAAGATTTATTTTAAATTCAAAAAATATTAAAAATAAAAATACCGGACCAATTACCGTTCCCGAAATTGATAATAGTATGCAACATTTACTTAAATTAGCACAAGGCGAAAGTTTCGCTACTGAAATATCGTCCCTTCAAGGTGATAGACAATTAAGTAAAAATAACAGATTGCTCTCTTTAACTCCGTTTTTAGATTCAGATGGTTTATTGCGAGTTGGGGGGCGATTAAAAAATGCGTCTTTATCTTTTGATGAAAAACATCCTATTTTATTGGACGGTAAACATAAAATAACAAAATTGATCTTTCGATCTGAACATAAGAGACTACATCATGCAGGACCCCAATTATTATTGTTTTCTGTGCGTCAAAAGTATTGGGCTACGTCTGGCATGAATGTAGCAAAGATGATTGTGCGAAATTGTATTCGATGTTTTCGTACTAAATCAAAACCAATTAACGCAATTATGGGTGATTTACCAAAACATAGAGTTGAGGTTGCTAGACCTTTTTCGATTGTTGGAGTTGATTACGCGGGTCCAGTGATTTTACGCGATAGAAAATGTCGTCCATACAAGACATATAAAGCATATATTTGTATGTTTATATGCTTTGTAACAAAATGTATTCATATCGAACTAGTCACTGATTTAACCTGCGAAGCATTTATTACTGCATTTAGGAGATTTTCTGCTCGGCGTGGCACTCCTGCACATTTGTACTCTGACAACGGATCCAATTTTATTGCAGCTCAAAAAGAGTTAAAAACTTTGTATGATTTTTTGGAAAATTCTAAAGATGAATTCGTCAAATCTTGTGCTAAACTAAGAATAGTTTGGCATTTTATACCTCCGAATAGTCCAAATTTTGGTGGGTTGTGGGAATCTAATATTAAGGCAATAAAATATCATTTATATAGAGTCATTGGTCAAAGTGTATTAACGTATGAAGAATACTCTACATTACTTGTTCAAATTGAGGCTACGTTAAACTCCCGACCTCTCTATCCCATGTCCTCTGATCCCAATGACTTTGCACCTCTGACTCCTGCTCACCTAATAATTGGCCACCCATTGACAATGCCTCCTGATCCTCTGTTTGAAGATGTCCAGATCAACCGATTGTCTAGGTTCCAATTATTGCAACAATTACACCAAAGTTTTTGGAAGAAATGGTCGTGTTTTTACCTGTCTGAGCTTCAGAAAAGGCACAAATGGAAAGTAGGCAACTCCAATGTTGAATAAGTAAGTAGGTCAATTGGTGGTGATGAAAAATGACAACCTTCCTCCATGCAAATGGATTCTCGGAAGAATAACTAATGTACCTACATCCTGGGCAAGATGGCCAAGTGCGTGTAGTGACGATTAAAACTATAAGTGGTACCTACAAGCGCGCTATTTCAAAAATATGTCCCCTTCCATTAAATGACAATGAGTGTTTTTAGGTCAAAAACTAATTTATGTTTTGAACTGATCGTTCAAAAGGTGGGAGTATGTTACGGTAATAACAAGATACAGAAACAGTATTGTTACCTATAACACCTGTAAGAGAAACCATGAGAACGAGAGATGTCAAGAACGAATGACAGCAGCAACAACGAAATAACACAAAACTTTTAATTATATTATTAATTTTCATTTTTAAATTAAAGCCTACCCAAAAGTAATAATTGAAGATTATTGATTAATACAGTCCGCTAAATCGAGGAGGTGGGACAACGCCAGACATACAATGAATACGTGACGTCAGTCATGCAAACAGCATGTAACAATTTGCATTATGATGAAGGGCAATTTAAAAATAGATCAGTCGTATATATGCACCATTGTTTTAGCATTGGTTCGCCTAACCTTAAGGTATTTATCTTGAGGCTTCGCGAAACTTACGGTTATACCTAGTTATCGTTTTTACGTGATTTACTTTGTGATTAAAAAGTGTTGCTTTTATTTTTCAGTTAATTCAGTAGTGTACGTACCTATACTTAGTTTTAAAAATGAACCCAATTAATGACAGTATGTAATTTGTTGAAAACTCCATTTAGTCGTTGGACAGATGAGGATAAGAGAGATGTTTTGTTACACGGATTTTTAGTTAATGTTTGTTTAACCCGCACTACATACCTGGCTCACCATTTTTTAAGAACTCGAGTCGCCACTGGGTAGGTATACCAATAAACGGGTAGTATAAACCTTGGCGCGTACTTATGCTCGAGTTAAATACCTAACACGATTGACGCAGCTCCTTTTAAAAAAACATTTATTTTTATTTATAGATCCTACCTATACCTCAGGTACTTAAAATGAAAAGACTTAAAACTACGATGAACAATAATTAATACGAACAGCAAATAGCTTTCACACGATATTAATGTTTATGTTTAATATTTGCTTTTATACCTACCTATATGAACGAATTAGTCTATTCAGCAGGTACCTATGGCTGGTCTAGGGATACCTATATTACTCGCGGAGAAAAACGGTGCTTTGGGATTTATCGCATGTGGTACAATATGTAGGTCCGCGGTAGAGTTGATACAAAATACTGATCACAGGTACTTGGTAACAGGTATGAGTGCATAACAGTCAGTCACAGGTATCGATTTTAAAATACTAGGTCCAGCAAGCGTATTTCTATAGGAACAAGAAAAGGCAATGACGGCGATGTGAGACGTGCTCCAGCCGTGACTAGCAAACGTCGACTGCGGACTGGACTGAGCCGCCGGAGCGATTACTCGGCGACCGGCGTACTCTACCGTCTGCGACCGACGGCCGTTCAGATAACAGGTTACTAAAATACTGAAATACTGAAAATACCTATCCTAGTATTTTCCGACTGGGCCGCCGCGCCGGAGCGATTACTCGGCGACCGGCGTACTTTACCGTCTGCGGCCGATGGCCGTTCAGATAACAGGTTACTAAAATACTGAAAATACCTATGCTAGTATTTTATCATTTTGATATTTTTGATCCATGTAAGGTATGAAATACGCAGTGACAGCGGCGAGTGTCGGTGATGGTCTCGGTTCATAGGTAATAGCTTCCTAGCGGAATAGGATACGTATTTACTTAGTATTAAGGTATTTCTCTGTCAAGTTGGGGCTATCGAGTACAATACAAATTCATTTATTTGTGGTGTATATTAAAGTATAGCTGGAAAAAAGGATGAATACGTTATTATTTGTTTAATTTAAAACAATAAATTGTTTTTTTTTCGTTATTTAATATGGGTTAATATTAATGTTAGGTATTAATTAAGTATATATATTCAAACAAAAGGTGTTTTATATGATCTCATATATTTTCCTTTGATCAAAAAATGGATGTTTATTTGAAATATATTTTTATTTGAAAGACAAAAATGGCGATGGACGGTTATATGGTAACTTAATAAATAACTATTATTATGTAATATCACAACGGCACGGCGGCGAGTTGCAGGGCTCAGGTGTTGCCAGTTATCGAAAAAATTCCCTAATAAATGACGATTCATGACCTTATAACCGTCCTTTAAATTTATATTTGAAAATATGCAACTCTAAATACTAGGTAAAAAATAACAGGTATTTGTAACAGGTACTAACTCGGAACTGGTACGTAACGTCCCTGTTACAGAAAAATACTGATTTGTATCAACTCTAGTCCGCGGACTCTAGCGAAGCGCGGCGCGTCGAACTCAATGCTAAAATCCCCATTCTCATATTAAGGCGCGCATGAGTGCGCGCCAAGCTTAACTCTTTCAAAATAAACCAGATAATTTTGCATGAAAACAATAAAATTGTTAAAATCCGCATTTAAATGGGGTTTTACAAAGAAACTACTATAGGTCTATGGGATATTGTCTGAAATTAATATAATTTACATATTTACAAATGACCACTTTTTATCGATATTTTTGAAACTCAACCATTCCTAAATGTGTCTGTTGGCAACAACGCAAATCGTATTTCGGTGGTGGGTCACGCCCAAGGTCTGGTCACGCCTATCAACCTATCTCTTCTCTTTCTACCTTCCTTCAATTTCTTTAATGGTTGGAGAGGAAACCATTTGTAATTTGTAACCGGCCGGCTGACAAGTGATGCAAAGACAGAAGACTATTAATTCCCCTATTTCCCGTTTATGATAAATCTCCGTTTATATTGGCATCCTAGATTCGGGTTTGCCAATAGGTATGCTTCTTGACTCCTTGATTTACCTAGTTTTGAATAAATAATAATTGTAGATTACAATTCAGGTTACAACAATTTTCTTGACGGAAGAATATTTTTTTGTTTTTACGGGCACCTATTTATAGTACTTATGTCTTCTCTTGACGCTATTTACGGTCATAAAATGCCCAAAGAGTTTGTGCTTGTTCAGGAACGTAGTCAGTTACGCGCGTATAATACACATACCACAAATCCCAATGGCCGAGGCTTTGAGGTGTTCATCTATAACTTACCACGGGACATTTTAATACAGTACGTTTATAAGTTTATTCAACAAAGTGGGGAAGTATATGACATTCGCGTTTTGATGGACTTTAGTGGTTTTAATAGGGGTAAGTAGGTACCTATACGGGGTGTCCGGTAACTTATGGGCCGTAGAGTATCTGGAGATACTAGACATCAAACTAAGCCGATTATGTCATAAGTTTTTTCGGATTGTCACTTTTGTTTTTTTTTTGTTAATTTAATTATTTACTGTTTTTTTATGCTTTGGGATGTTTAAAGGGAAATATCTCGAAAACCGTTAAAGATATTAAGATCAATCAAGTACACATTTTTGACTCAGAAAATGTCCTTTTTAAGAAACTATAATTGAAAAACACAATCACAGGTAAAAAAAAATCATAGATTTGTGAAGCCCCATGTATGCAACTAGAGCCCTCTAGTTTAAAACTTAAAAATTTCTACAAATTCTTATTTCTTGCTCATAAAAACATAATATTGCCAACTTCCAATTCGATTCATTAAACCGTTTTAAAATTATGGCTTATTTTCGAGAATAAACTTTTACTTTCAACACGCTGTATCTAGAACGAGTAACAATCCGAAAAAACTTATATGACATAGGGTATACTACGTTTTGATGAGGACCGAGTTCGATTTGAATATTTTTTACATTTTTACCCTATTACATTCCCAGGCGTTTTCATTCCAGTTTTTAAATCGAATTGAAATCGATTTCAATTCGGATTTGAATTTTCGACAACAGTCAGCTGTCATGCGTCAAACCTGTGGTTATAATCGCTCTTTTCTCGTACTTGTCTATGTTTTTGCTTTTAGATTTTGTTTCTATTGCTTTTTTGGTCGGTCATTTTTACAACGTTTATAACAGAACCGTCAAAACCAAACATAACGTAAGAACTATTTGTAGGTTATGAGAATCATATTTGTTCCGATCTCGAACCGTTTTCATGATTAAAAATTTCGGTACGATCCCAAAAATTGGCGAATCGACCTTGAACTGAAAACGAACTCAATATGGTAAAAATACCTGTTTTCATGTGTTCAATTCGGATTCAAATCGAACTGAATCCTCATGAAAACGTAGTAGATATATAATCGGCTTGGTTTGATGTCTAGTATCTCCATCTACGGCCCATACCATAAGTTACCGGACACCCTGTATAGCTCTGAAAGTAGGTACACCTAGTTTCACGGTTAACTTCCAGGTTGAAATATTGAAATTTGGTGGATTGTTCATATGATACGCACTATATATACAGCCGAGTAAAACCGAATAATAATACCATTCTGGGAAGAAGCGAACGGAATGCAGCCAGCCAATAACGTTTTTAATATTGATAAGTGTTGCCAGATCTTTAGTTTTAGCGGTTAACCGTTTTGATGTCTTCCTGTCTATCGCTAAGCTACCACTAACATTACACGTGAATTAATTTACGCTTTCAAACTAGACATGCTCATAAATACTAAAATAGTTTCCTTAATAATAATTTTTAATTTAATTTACAACAAAAGACATAAATATGTCAATATTGGAGCAAAATCATTATTGCCGGGTCGGCACCACACTTCATTCTCCGATTAGGTATACCTATCTTAAGTCGATTAGCATTATTTGTCAAATTATCGTCGGTATAAATAACTACCTACCAGAATAGCAGACTTTTCTGCATTTAACAAATTTTTGGAGGCATATCTATTTGCAGAGCTACAGAATCATTTCGTATTAGCATTATTTTTCAAATTATCGTCCGTATAAATACCTATCAGACTTTTTTGCATTTAGCAGATTTTTGGAAGACTATTTGCAGAGCTGCAGAATCATTTCGTAATTTGCAGATTTTTAAAGAATTTTTAGTAAATTAGGAATACCTACTTTAACAATTAGATTTAAAAACACAATATACAATGAAACTATTCAGAATTTTGTTTTTTCTGAAACTATTGGTAAGGACGAAGTAAGGGCAAGGGGCCAATAAAAATATATCTGATAATACACCGTGATACACAATTCAGCAGATGATCCAATCCGCAGAATAATTCGGTGACCAGTCTGGCAACACTGCCCCGATGTTTGCGCTGGTACACTAATAGTGTCGGCCGGCCTAAGCGTTGTTGCGCGATCGTTAGCATTGTTGCGCGATCGTTAAAATTAAATAATAATTTGGCCATTGATTGACTGTGACAAAGATCGAAAGTGAAGTAAGATTATTTTATAGTATTTTTGACAATAAGGAGATAGAGTTTAAAAGTTGAGATTTATTATTTATTTCGATTACTTCTTAGGAGGCCAAGACAATATAATATTTGAGTACTAAGTCTGGCAGTTTTTGACATACCAATTTCGAGAGCTGTAAATTTCAAGATGACAGCTGGGTCCGCTTTTAGAATATTTTTTTAAATGGAAATGGGGTTCTCCACGTTTACAAGATACATTTGAAGCAGTTATTTTTGGCGAAGCTAGTCGAAATTACCAAGCTGCTGTTCGTATGTTCAATGAATGATATCCGGAACGCAAAGTATGCAGACATTTTTTGCAAAAACTAATTTTAATTTATTTTTAATTAATTTTTTCTTTTTAATTTTGTAAATTAGAGGATGTCTCAAGCATTAAAATACCTTTAAAATGAGGTATCAGTAGACGAATGTATTTCAAAAAAGCGGACCCAGCTGTCATCTAGAAATTTACAGTAGTATGTCAAAATATGCAAGATTTATGTCGGGTTGTACAAAGAATATTAATAATAATTATTTAACCAGCAAGTTTCACTGTGACAGACCGTGACAGACGTAACATTGGCAGAAATAATTTTTTCACAATCATACTGGCCCGGTTACCTTAATTTTTAACTTACTAATCACGCACCTTTGACTGTGAGTACCCATCTAACGCCTCCTAAAGTCATTTATGTCACAGTCAAACTTGATGGGTAAATAATTATTAGTAAAATTCTTTGTGCAACCCGACGTTACTCAAATATTATTGTTCTAAATTTCATTAAAATATACAGAACGATTTAGAAGTTAGAGGGGAGGGGGGGGGGGCTATAGGTCCTCACTGTATAACATAGTTTTATAATTTTAGTCAATATCTTGGGATATTTTCAATATTTTTTTTGTTTAATGTCCCAGGGCAAGAATTATCCTAATTTTCTTATTAGAACAGTTTGTTGTTTTGGGCACAACTTACACAGCATTATCCCGTTAATCACTGTTTACGCAGTTTTTTTTTGTATTTACTGTATAATTTGGTTTATTTCCTAAAAAGAAAACTAATAAATGATCCTAAGATATTCACTCCCAAATTCAGGAAGTGATATAAAATAACAATGGGTAATACGAAACTAAACTAAGTGTTGTGATTGGTGAAACGGCAACAAAACCATTTTTCGAACTTTGTGATAAGCAATTTAGTTGGATTCATCCTTCTCATCAATTTATCGTTTATTGTTACAATTTGACATTGACAGCACCTGTCGAATTTTGATAATAATTTTTTTTAGTATATATCCCTAAAGGTTAGTTCATATACTTAGATGCGAATCGCAAACATACGCAAAAAAAATCGCAATTTTTTCCTATTTCATATAGGATACGACGAATATTCTCGAAATATTGACAGAGTGACATTTACGTCACATATTTATTTTTACCTATAAGTAATTCCGTTTTAAGTTTTCATTTCTTTTTCATTGTTGATTAAACTTTAATTATCAAGAAACGTCCAAATGAACAATGCAAATTTGTTATGTTGGCATTGGTGACGAAGACGAGCAATCGCTGCCAATTTATTGTTAAAAAATAGAGCACACAAAACACAGGTCAATAGAAACCTGCGAGATTTTTTAATTTAGAAAGAAACTAAGAAACAGGGTGCCTATCATAATTTAATTCAGGAAATGAGGCTAAAGGATGACAAAATCAATCTTCCCGCCACTCATTTTAAATCGGCCAATAAGATAATATATACCTTCAAGATTCTCGTCCTCTAAATTAAAATTTTGCGAATTCGCAAAATAACTTAAAAACCTCTAGTCATTTTTACCGCCACTAAATTTAATTTGAAATCGACCAATGAGAATGAAATTCGCGATTCGCCTTTCGTGACTCGCGTCTATATGAACTAACCTTTAATCACTGATTCCCTTTGTCACCTTGTCTTTGCGTCCGCATAGTTTATTGTATCAATATCGTCGATCCAAAAAACATACAAGACAAGACAATATCGTCGATCATTACAATTTGACACCGATACATCACATGTCAAATTTTGATAATAGATTTTCTTGCGCAACATATTATTTGGTTTAAAAAATTTTAATCGCAATAAATTTTATTTATTATTAATATTCAAACAGCGAACAATTAAACCCTTATACCCCCCCCCCCCCCCCCCCCCACACACACACTCTTGTGACCTAATTAACGTCAACCTATTGCCAGCGGGTCTCTTAAATTCATTGCAAAGCATTAAATCACATTATCTTGTTTAATAGCGATGAAAGGAATTTCTTTCTCTGTCTTACGCATACTATTGATTTGTAAAGACGCTAAAAGACGAAGTTTCACGACCCGAAAATATATAGGCTGTTGCGGCTAAAAATTGCAGCAAATTTAAAATTATTTTATTCCCCTGGAAGTTAGCCGTGAAACTAGGTGTACCTAGTCTAATTTCGAATACCTAGGTACTATGATGTAGTGAAATAACTAAAAAAAATTTATACATAAAAAAAATAGGTGGTACCTTAAAGGTGGTATCAGTAGAGGTAGGGCTTAGATGTACCTCTTCTAAATTATGTCATGCCATTTGCTTGTAATAAAATTATATTATTGTAGCTCAGTGGCGGCTCGTGACCTGCTAAAGAGACAGTGCTGCAGAGCATTTACGCTGAGAAAATGAGTTTACTAAATTTCTTTGTTGGGAAATGGCAATTATTTATAGTTAAAATACCAATAAATCATGTAATTTTAACCAAATGGGTACCTAGCATTTTTGTAACAGCTAAATTTATTTTGCTACCTACCTATAATCTATTATGGTTTAATAGAAATTACTTATAGGTAGGTACCTAGGTACCTACCTATACCTATTTAATTTAACTTTATAGCATATTTATTTTTAAAATAAGTTCTTGCTAAATAGTTTCTGTTATCCTTTTTGCGATACAACTCAAGTAAGCAGGGTTGCAAAAAATCATGATTTTTTTGAAAAAATCAATAAATCTGAAATCTGATTTTTTTTTATTAAATCGTGATTTTTTGATTTTTATCAATTTATACTGATTTTTTCCTTATTATGGCAATAATGAACTTTAAAATCACTTATTTTTATTATTTTCTCTATTCGCCCAAAAATATTTGTTGTCTAGATTTACAAACAACCTAGGTACCTACACTGCCCTGCCAAAAAAGTCCTATAAAATCTCATAAAAAAAAAGTATGAGTTTCGAGGAGATTATAGGTATTATATAGAAAATGTGTTGTGCTTTTATGAGCAACGATGAGATTGTATAGGGAACCTTTTCCTCCTGAAAACTTTTAAAAACGTTTATAAGTTTTAAGGAGTTTCAAGTGGCAGTGTTGATTCAAAACATAGATTCTTATTAGTTTTTATAGGTACGACAATTCCTAAACAATTTGAGGTTTTATGGTGAATTAATAAGATTTTATAGGTTATATTTGGTTCAGTTTATATGCTTTAGATGATTTTCTATGTGACATTGATATGTCAAATACGCATCAAAACTTGTGGATACTTTATAAGATTGGATAAGTTTTGAAGATATATGAACAATGACGAGATTCTATATAGGGAAGTGAAACACCTTTTCCTCCTAAAGACTTTTTCGTATACCTACGTATGCCGTCAGCACCGGTTGTCGGATGAAAATGATCGCTATCATTACGCATCGGTCTTCTAATATTTGAGGGAATGTGTAACAAGGTCTATAATTAGACGAATGAAAATAATTGGGCTTTAGTTATGCAAAAGATTAATAACTGTTTACCAGATATTATTTAAAAGATAAATTAGAAATCAAGGTGGGTTTTTAAAAACTGAAGGTTTTTTACGGTTAATGTATTGTAGTGTAAAATGTAAATATTAGTCGGAGATCTCCTTACAACCTTATAACTTAGTTTAACTACAGATTATAGGCGCAAAAAGATATTGGTCAAAATCAAATAGTCGACAGTAGACTATGTCACAAAATTGGTATTACTCAAAATTGAGAACATTCTTAAAATTCAGAACACGGCTATGAATAAAAGAAATGGCCTAAAATTTCAGACCTGAATAGATGCAGTCTTAGTTTGTACAGACCAAGACGGCAAAAATCCAAACCTGCAAAGTCACAATGACAATCCAAATAGATATAATTTTAATTTTATCAAATTAAGAATTTCTTAAAGTAAAGAAGTAAAGAAGAATTAAACAGATAGGGTAGTAGGGTAGTATAAGGTAGTAATAGGCGTAATCCAAGAAATTCGTGAACCGAAACTCTAAGGGGGTTAACCTTAGGTTTCACTGATGGTTACGAATGAAATTTAGAGCCAGGGCATACAGCTCTCACTTGCTCAAAAAATTAAAAGGAGAATAAACGTTATGTTCTTCTTAAATAAACGTATTAATTTTATAACATATAAACTAGTGAACCGAAACTCGCTGGTTTCTTTTTGGTCACTAAAAAGAATAGAGAAATAAAATCTATGTTTTATTTTTAGAATGAAGAAATCTTAGTTTTATTTTATTTAGTTTTTTAGTAGGAATATCTAAGTTTTAGTTTAGTAGTAATAAGTAAGTTTTAGTTTTTAGTAGAAGTAGGGTATTTATTTTAAGAGAATTCGTGAACCGAAACTTGCTGGTTTCTTTTTGGTTACGATTAAACACAAACACAAAGTTCAAAACCTTTATTAAGTTTCACAATCACATCAAGGCGATAGTTTTGTATATAAAGTAAAATCAGTGTTTTACTTCCAAAAGAAAGAAACTTTATAAAAATTAGTGAACCGAAACACCCTGGTTGCGTATTTTAAGTTTAGTTATATATTTTAATGAGGTAGAGAGTTTTAATAATCTTCACAGTCACATCAAGGTGACAGTCTGTTTGACAAAAATAGAATCAGTGTTCTATGTCCAGAAAAGAATTTTATTAACAAGGTTATTTAGTACTAACGTTCAACGTAATGAACCAAATTTTAATTTTTCTTTTTAGTGTGCTTAATTTTTCTTTTTATTTACAAATTATTATAGTCACTCTATACTATAATAAATGCTTAAAAGTTATTTACAAAATGGTAATCAAGAACGACAACGTTCTATTACTTTCCACGTTCGATGAAATATATTTTTTATTATGGAGACTTTAAAAAAATGTAACTTTTACACCAGGTTAAAATGTTCATAAAACTCTTCGGAGAAGATGTCCATCAAAACGATTTGTTTTAAACACACGCAAAAGTTTATCTGCACTAGTTAAGTTAAATGCTTTAATCTTCGACGATGCTTTCCAAATATACTTTGTTTGATGATTCTAACTTTTTCCGTCGGCTATATTTATAAAAACTTTTCGGAGACGATGTCCTTCAAAACGATTTCTTTTTAACACACGCAAAAGTTTATTTGCACTAGGTAAGTTAAGTACTTTAATCCTGCTTTAATCTTGGACGATGCTTTTCAAATAATACTTTATTTGACGATTCGAACTTTTTCCGTCGGCTTTTGTATTTTACTGGTTTCAATGTTACTTTGACACTTTTGAAGAAATTTGAAAATTTATAATTTTTAATTTACAGTAGAACTAATTAGAGATATGATTATTGCGTAGAGATGACGATTGGCTTCGTATGACGGTGTTTTTGAATTAAGAATTTTGGCTCTACAGACAGATTTCAGTGAATCTGATTGTCGAAAAATACTCGTAAATTTTAGTATTACAAATTTTCCCTTTTCACGGCAAAACTTTAATTATAGTACTATGTACGTTGTATTCAAGAAAAATAATCTTTATCGAAGAAATAGGCTTTTATATGAACTACTTTCAAAGATTGCCAACTATTATGGACAAACTAGGATTTGGTATCATCTACGAAGTTTTCGAACAAAAGAGTGTTTAAAATTCTTTATGGCCTATTATTTTATACTTGCTGGCAAACACAAGTTTAACACTTACTTGAAAGGTGCAAGGAAACTCACTTTCATTTCAGAAGAACCAACTTTTTGACACTCTGCGCAACTTTTTAACTTTTTCTAATCGCGGATGAGAAAATTATTTTAATGGAGTCAGAACTTGTTCACTAAAGCTGATGTGTCTACTATTTCATATGGTTTTAGAACTAGTAGGTATATAGCATCGACAATAGACATTAGACTAGCCATTCTATCCCTTTTTTCTAACGGGGTGCAAGTGTTAGAATACTCAGAATACAATGAAGCGGCGACGTGGAGACTGGATGACTATAAAATTTGGACTCCCAGATATTTAAAAATGAAAAAATATTTTTAGTCGACGAGCTGCAAAAGCACGTGGTTTTCGGTGAATTTTAGACTTCTTTTTAATTCTATTGGCCTATTTCGGCGAGTAGGTTTTAAAACTTAAAGACGGTATCCATGCGGACGTAGGGGCGACAGAACGCTTTTAGTAAAATTGAAATATGATTTGAAAAGGCCCCTGCCTTATGGAGATTTAGCATGGGTAAATTATAAGATTTTAGACACAAATTATTTTACGTTTTCTTTATCATTTTTCTACGAAATGTTGCACGTTTTACTGTAAATGATTTACAGTTGGGTGAGGTATTTATATATTTTTAATTTTTAAATGTTTCTTTGTTTGTGTAATTAGGTCTGATAATGCTCATTTGTGAGCGAAACATGTAACCTTTGTACTTATATATAAAAGAATTTTTGAGACCGGGACTTTGTGGGATTTATTATTTATACTTAAATCAGGTCTTTTGGAGAAAATGGACAGCTTTTTTGAAGCCAAAGTAATGCAAGGATGTCCTCATGGAGGGGTATTGTCGCCTCTTCTATGGAAGTTAGTGGTACCTAGATCAGTTACTGACATATCTCAATGCAGAGGGATTCTACGCCCAAGGCTATGCAGATACAAGAGTCTGTGGACCAGACGGATAGGTGCACCGAAAGAAGCCGAACGCCGCGGTGTCAATCTAGGTTATGTGCGTTTACATGTCGTCCGAAACAATAATAAGATGTAGGCGTATTTACAAGTTTACATGTCGTTTTAAAACGATATTAGGTAATAAATAAATTATATTAAATTACGTTATATTTATGAATATTTCCGGCTTTTTATGTAATTGGCAAAACTCTTAAGTTCAGAATTCGACGGTGTTAGGACAGTTTTTAGCTATTTTTATTGTTTATTATTATGGTAGTAATACAAATTTAAGTAATTAAAAAAGTAAATCAAATGAAAATCATTTTTCGTATTAAAAAAGTAAAGACAAATCAAATAATAGTATAGGGATAACATACCTATAACGGTTGGTTGCCCATTAGAAGTTGAACTGCCGTATCATTTCTTTCTTCCATTGTTGCACCTAATGTTAGGTTTTTAGACATTTGTCAAGTTGGTATATAAGTATTACATGACTTTTTATACAATAAACTTTTCAAGCAATAAAAAATCAATAAATATCTGGGCACATTCTGCCGTTAATAATAATTTAGTAATTCCGTAGGTACGGTGGTAAACTTTAATTATTTTACAAATATGTAATAGATTTCTTGACAAAACGGTGAAGCTAAATGCCAATTTTTTACAAACACAAACGTATAAAATTAACAAAAGTGTAATAGATTTCTCGATGGAATGGTGAACTTGATAATATTTATTTAGAAATACATACTTAGGTAGATACCATACAATGACATTTGAAATAAGAAAAAAAAGTTAAAAGTTTGACACTAAACTTTGGACACCCTGTACAATTCGTATTAATCAAACTTGGTTAATGAGACTGTTCGACCTTATTTATTAAATACAAATTGTATAATTTTATTAACGAGGCATTATTTTCATTTTTTATTAATTTTTAAAACCAGTGGTGCAAAACTGATTTTTCTTTGTTTTTATTTTTTTTTGTATATAATACTGAACCGATTTCATTAAAATTTGAAGGCAACTATAAAAGGCATCCATATATCAGAATATTCAGGGCGGAATATTTAACTGGAATAAATTCAGTAATAGAAAGCCGCTTTATTTGCGGAGAAAATACGGAAATACGGGTGCCTTTATTTTTAGTTTGGTACACTTTTCTCGTCCCGTTATGAAATTTACCCCTTCTGGGGGGTAGAAACCGCCCCTAACTTTTTTTTCTCAAACGTATTGCGGTAGCTCGTTGGAAAGGGCATAAAAAAAGGAAAACGACCCACTATTTATTTTTGCATTTCGATAATCTAGACGCATTTTTTTTTATTGTAAAAATTGTTGGAAATGTTAGGGGGGTTTCTACCCCCAGAAGAGGGGTAAATTTTATGACGGGACGAAAAAAGTTTAACAAACTAAAAATAAAGGCACCCGTATTTCCGTATTTTCTCCGCAAATAAAGATACTTTCTAATACTGAATTTATTCCAGTTAAAAATTCCACCCTGTATCTGTGGCTTGGTACAAGAAGTGCATATTATATGTCACTATTTTGCGTTTTTGAGATAAATATGCCAAAGTACTAATAAAAAATATTTTCCTGAAATGCGCCATAGGATACAGGTCTAGTCCGCAAAATGCCAAAATAATAACTTAATTTTTAAGTGAGCTAGGGAAGACGGGAGGTGATGAGATACACGACCCTGTAGAATAAACTTTCATTCAAAAATGATAGACTGATATAGACATTATTCTAAATATTTCCCATTTAAAAAATGTGTATAAGTGGCTTTTAATCCTCCCTTGTATACTCGTACATAATTCAAAATATATATTATAATGTACCTTATAGTCCTAGATTGTCTCGCACAGGTCACAGGTCACACAATGAATACTAAGTACGCGTTTATCGTTTATCAAACGTGCCTGGTAAAACACATGAATTTCGCGCCAATAAGTTATGTCAAACGGTTTTCTTTCGATTCGATCGATCGGCACCGGGCACCGGAGTTCGGCTTCTTTCGGTGCACCTATCCGTCTGGTCCACAGACTCTTGTCTATGCAGATGATGTAGTGATTTCTCGTCATAGGAACACACGCCACTATACTGGCAGAACTCACGCAAAGAGCACTGAGAATAGTGCAGCGCTGATGTGAGCAAGTAAAGCTCAAAGTCAACGCAGCTAAAACCGCAATCCTGTCTTTCACCAAAAGAAGACAAGTAGGAAAATTTAAGTTATTTTAAAAATAGCCATACCTATTAAGGTAGTATTTTAATATCTGGAATGAAAAGCATATCCATTCTTGTGACGGGTTGATCCAAGGATTTTTTTTGCATCTCCAATAATAACGGTGTGAAAGCTGGCAAATAAGTTATTACTAAACGTAGGTACTGTATCTTTTATATAATTTTAATAAATTTGGGCTCGTTTGAATGATAATTTTACGATTAAATAGAAAGTAATATTGTTGATGGTAGCTATTTCGTATTTTGTTTTACAGAGGGCGCTATGTATAAAAGTTTCAGTTTTTCCTAATTTTCTTTAAAAAAATAAATAGAACGGTATAGGTACCATGTGGCTGAAGTTAGAAACGGATTCAGAAATGATTCTACCAACGAGTACCCAATATTGGGAGATATAAGATATAATTGAAAAAGTACGTTTTTCTTAAATGTTGTATAGTCAGCTGGCCCAGACAGTAAAAATTAATTGTGATAAACATACGGGGGTATGTTCTGAAAATTGGTGAATCTGCCAGGGGCTGCCGGGGTGGTTAAATTATTAAAATTAATAAATGATTAAAATTGGGCCCAAAAAAGAGTAATCGATTTTTGTAGACCGATTTTAATTTTTATAGATTTTAATAGATTTTAATATGAGATAACAACCAATATTCCCAAAGTTTTTATATACCAGAAACGGAAAAAGTCAGGGGCGGCGGGGGTAAAATTGGGAAATAGTAAATAGTTAACGAATTTTGTACACCACTAGATTTTGCAAAAGATCACGATTATAACTAAAAAAAAATGTATTTATTAGAAACGAAAAAAGTCAGGGGCGGCGGGGGTGAAATTAATTTATTAAAGTTACTATTGGGAATAATAAATAGTTAACAAAACCTACCTTTTGTATAATATTATATTTGAAATGCATAAAAATACCTACATTTTGCCGGAAACTGCGCTTTGATATCTTTATTGGTTTTCGAGTTATTTTCAAATAACCTTATTTTTTACCAAGAAATTGATGTTAGCCATTTCAAATGATTTTTGTGCCTAGGTGTCTTGATTAAAGAGGCCTTGGAATTGACTTTGCAAGGATAATAGTGGGCGGTGAAATCTCATAAAAAAATTTTTTTAATAACAAAGAGGACTCCGTAGCTACCCGCCATTCGACACGCTCCGACCCAGTGGCGTATTTAAGGGGGGGGGGGCTGCAAACCCCCTGCCGAGCCTAGGAGCTAGAGTCTAAAAGTCTAACTGCAACATAATTTCTTGTCTCACGCTTGGACTCTTAATTTAAATCTTTAAATATTGTATTCTTGGCTTAGATTACAAAGGTTTTGTAGAAAACGTTTAGTTTTTAAACTTTTCCTTCTAAAAGTCCTATTTTATATAGAGATTAAAGTTTCGGACGCATATCGTTTTGGTTATTGATTTTTATGCAATTTTAAAGGAAAACGAGTAAAAAGAATGATATTTTATAGTATTTTTCTAATACATAGGTACTTGTCTGTTCCGTTTTTTCCTTTCTTAGAGCTTTTTTAAATCAACAAAAATATAACCCAATGTAATAAAATATTTTTACAACAAACCAAAAAACAATTAGGTAATTATTTTTAAAGAGAAAAATTTAAGTAAAAATTTTAATTTGCACATTTTTTATGGAATAATTGTAATAATTTATAATTAAAAAAAAGAGGGAAAAAAACGAGAATGCTTTATTAAGAATATACAAAGCGGCACTTAAGAAGGAGTATTTCAAAACCTAAGCATTTGCACCAAAAACTGGTCTTAAATCTACGCTCCTAAAATACATGATTTCTGAAAAAATCATCAATTTTGGCGTGGTGAGCGATATTTACCTTATTTTTAATCATGAAAAACCGAGCCCGAAAAATGCTGGTAAGAGTCATATGTTAAAATTTCGAATTGACACCAATATTCATATTTTCACAAATATAAAAAATGTTTTTTTTTAATAAAGAATAGGAATTTAAAAAAAAAGTAAAAAAAATATTTACAAAAACAAATTTAATCCAACCAGAGGTAGGTAATAATTTAATTTTCGAAATTTGATAGTAGTTAGGTGAATTTTAAATGAACTTTGGGCATGGCCCCGAAAATTTTTCGCCTACGACGCTTTTCCGCCTTCTCTAGGTACAATGTTGTGAAATACATGTAGTCCCGAATGTCCCTCTCACCAGGAAAAAAAGTTCTACTTACGCCCCCCCCCCCCCCCCAAGCATATTTTCTGGCTACGCCACTGCAGTCCGACCTGACTAATTTCTCAAGACTGGTATATATTTCTAATCTGTTCTTTTCTATTTAAGTTATCGGAACAAAGACAACAATATAATGGGATGACGTACAACCCTTCTCGCCTCATATTTTTGAACTTGCAGCTTTCCCGCCGTATTTTTTATTGTTTCTAGAAAATGTTTGTGATACCTACTCTGGCAGATTTTTATTATTGGGATATGTTTTCAATAGGTTCTAGTTCAGGATGTTATTGCTGAATATGATAAATTCGATTGTAGTGAAAGTGAGTAAGCGATTAAGTAAAAAAAAATAAGAATGAAAGACGACAGTGTGTTTTTGATTTTCACTTTTATATTGTCAACATGACATATGTTTCACAGCGACTTCTTCAGATGTAAAGTACCTACCTATACAAACAAAAATTTCCTAATTTAAAGTCCAAAACACAATACCAATGGAAAAAACCAATAAATTTTAACATGTAAATTATTTTAACAGAAAAATTACGTGTAAAATTTGAAGTCAAAGCAGGCATGTCTTTTTAAATAGGGTGATGGCTAAAATTACAAGCTGTGTAATAAAATTGATGGTTCTAAAATACAAATCAATAAAAATTAAATTTTATTGTTGTTTAGCTTTAGGTACCTACTTACTGTACCCACTACAACGCAGTGCCGTTTGTGCCAAATAAAAAATTAAATTAAAAAAATCGTTATATTATCTAAACCCACTTTTTCCTGGTCTTCGAGGATGGAAAATACGAAAAGGGTTGATATTACAGCTTTATGTTAAGTACCTAATGTACCCATTACAGCTCGGTGCCGTTCGTGCCAATTAAAAAAAAATAATTTTAAAAATCGTTATATTGCTAATTACGTTTTATAGCAGCATGGCAACCTAAAGAATTTTGGAATTAAAATTTATTTTTAATTTGCACGAACGGTAGGTACAGCGCTGTAATGAGAACAGTAATTATTTATGTTACACAAAGCTGTAATAAACACTTTTCCTTATTTTCCGTTCTAGAAAACGAAAACATTTACCAATATTATCAATACACTATATACAGTGCGTCCATTAATATAATATTCGAGTGTTTTTCCGATAATGAAATAACTCTGAATTTTAAATGAATTTGTGAAGACTTTATGGACGCACTGATGTGTATACATATAAAATGGTCCATTAATAGTAGTTAGAGAACAAAAGATGATATTTTTTTGGAAATTTATCTGTAGAGATCTATCTTTTAAAAATACTTTCGTGGTGCCCAATTTGGAAATCGTACCACTTGAGGGATTTAGACAAAGATTTAAATATACTGCTCTTTTTGTTCGTTTCATGAATGTAATGATGTTTCCCGGCTTCATCATTTGCTGCCATTTTAGAGCGTTCTTTTTCGGATGGCGTTATTTCTGTAAATTTAATGTTATAATATATTAAAAATTTGGTTTTTCATGCTCCCTACTTTATTCTACAGTCATCACAGCGAGAATTAGGTTGGTATTTTACCAAATTATTTCAATTTTAATTTTGAAGGTTATGCTGTTAAAATGTAGGTATGATACATTTTTGCGTTTTATGTTGTTTTAAGCATATATTTTTCTTGGAAACGCTGTCCCAAATACAAATTCAATTTTGTACGAGGTCCATGGCCAAGTGATATAGGTAGGTAATAACACATTTGAAAAATGATTTGGTAAATTTTGGTTAGAACACCCCCCCCCCCCCCCCCGGGTACCTTTTTTGGCCCTTGCAGTCACTAACTAATTGGCTTACTGAAATTTTTCCTGCGTGCTTCTTTATTTTATCTTAAAATGTGAAGCAATAGAGGTAGATAAGCAAAGGACCACAAATTTATGTAGGTAATTCATTGAAATATTTATTAAGAATAAAATATATAAGATTAATTTAAATAATAAATTAAAAAAAGAACAAACAAATAAAAAAAAAACTTAAAAAATATACTTTATTCACTTCAATTTTAATCATGTTAAATGCTGGACAATTAAACGTATAAGTATATTTTTTATTTAAATTTTCAGGGATGTGCTACGTGAAATTTCTTAATAGAATCGCAGCTAGGAAGGCAGCACTAGTATTTGATGCTTGTGACATTGTACCAGATCATCCAGTTTACATAAGAATGTCGTTTGATAATAACAAGTTAGTTATGCAAAAAATTCCCAAAAACGTATCCAGTATTCAAGTAACAGAACTTATAAGTTCCATAGTTGGAGAGGGAATTACAACAATTTCATTAGAGGACCAGGTCGACGACAAAAATTCAAATTGCTGCTTTTTGACTTATGAAAATCATCGCAAGGCTTTGGAGGCCAGAAAGAAGTTGTGGCCTGGGATTGAACTATGGGATACCATCATACCCATTGAATGGGCAGAACCTCCAGAACTAAAACAGGTAAGAAGTGTAACGAAGTTACTATATTTTTACAAGTGTGTAATATATCTTAAGGTGGA
Organism: Polydrusus cervinus; assembly: GCA_935413205.1. Taxonomy (NCBI): domain Eukaryota; kingdom Metazoa; phylum Arthropoda; class Insecta; order Coleoptera; family Curculionidae; genus Polydrusus; species Polydrusus cervinus. The sequence continues at coordinate 13,075,225 of OW284518.1, forward strand.
GGAGAGTTCTTGTGTATGAACACGTAATTTGAATTTCAGAAAAAAGTATTTCCTCGAGCCGGAAAAATATTACACACTTGATTTTCTTACGAAACGAACCGATAGGTATTAATCAGCCGCCTGACAAGCATGCATCTAGTTGCCGAAATGGTAATGTTGCTGTTTAGAAGGGTAAAAATGATTTACAAGTATCTATCACTCTGCGTATATTTTTATAGTGTTTTATTCGTGTCCGTCCTTAATTTTTTTATTTTATACAAAGTCCGTTCTTTTTGGTAAATCATTTTGGTTATTTTCTTAAGTTTTTCCTTGCAAAATACCGGAAAAGGGGGTTTTCGGCACACTTGCTAGTATTAATAAGCAAGGACGCGAGACTGAAGCGCTTACGGTACCGCCTTAACCTTCAATCACTTCACGTTTCTTGGTTTGGTACCTATTTAAGCCACAGCGCACCATATTTTTAGAAGAATCCCACGTTCTTAAGGGCTCTCCGCACCAGCCAGCTACAACCTGCCAGACAGCGAGACCAAAGAATAAAGAATATGTATAGGGTTCAGTGACGTAAAATAAATAAGGATTCGTTACAAAATAAGCGTTACTCCGTTACTATGTGATCACTAAAAGTAACGAGTCCTAATGTTATAAAAGACTCGTTACTTTTGGCTTTTCGTTACTCTGAATTTAAATTTAACTAAAGAAGTACTTTCAGTTTTTTGTTTCTTGTGGATATAGGTGTTGTTGAAGTATGAGTTTTTTGGTCCCTTTTTCTACATCTGCTGTCGAATTCTAAGCTGGCAGTTTAGGTCCTTCATAAGATGTTATATTATGCAAAGTGCTTTGCGTAATATTATTTAAAATCTCGGCATCGTGCTCATCAAATTCACTCGTTTGCGTCTTTAATGGGCAATGTGTAGAAGGGGCACTGTTTGATTTTTTGTCATATTATGCAACTTCAATTTCTTCCAGTCATTTTGGTGTTGATTGAGGCCTTAGCTGGTCAGCTGTATATAAATCTCCATTTATTAAAATTTTGTTACTGTGAATGATCTTTGATGGCAGCCCTCGTTACTTAGCCAACTTTAAATGTTTTTGTAGTACCTTTAGGTCCTGACGATCTGCGTAGCACAGGTAGGGTTGCCACCTCTCCCGGTATTCCGGGAGTCTCCCAGAATCGGGCCTAAAAAAGCGTGTCTCCCGGGTTTCATATCATTTCTCCCGGAAATCCAGGGGGAGGCGCCAGGCGGCGACCTTTCTTTATTTTTGAGGTTTTTGAGGTCACTTGTTGGACAACAAGAGGGCAGTATTGTTTGTCTCTGCTTATTGCGTTATAGAGCATGGGGGAGGCGGCGACTTTTTTTTGGTGGGTTTTTGTTTATTTTGTATGTAAATAAACGTTTTTACCTTCAACTTTTTTTTTTTCGGTTATTTTGGTTATTAGACTCCCGGAACCGTTCTTAAGGGAAGGTGGCAACCCAAAGCACAGGTCCTGGGCTATAAATATTTTAGTGCATTTAAAGTTAAAAGCACATTTTAGAAGTTGTTTCTTTTTAATATATGAAACGAATTCAATCTTTATGGGCGTCCCAGTATCACTACTTGCATTTTTAGTGAATCCGTAGCACATATTATGTATATTGACCTTCATTTGATTTTTAAAAACAGTTTCAAAAATTCATGAAGGTCGTGTGGTGTGTCATCCTTTATAAGACCAAAAATAATGATGTTATTTTGTCTAATTTGTCTCTCAAACTGTAACTCCTATAACCAAAAATAATGATGTTATTTTGTCTAATTTGTCTGTCAAACTGTAACTCATTCTTTTCAATTTTTGTACATCGATCATCGAGTTCTATAAGTTTACCATTGTGATCATCAATTTTTTTTTATCGGTACTTCATTTTGACTTGCAATGTTGTCCTTAATGTTTTTTGGTATTTTCTCACTGTTCACTGTAGGTATTGCTATTGTCTATTTCAGAAAGGTGTAGAACAGTGGCGGCGCCAGGATTTTTAAGATAGGTGGGGACAAGTGGGCCCAATGAATGGGCACTACCCAAATCAAAAGTGACCTCTAAAAAAAAAGGTCGCCGCCTCCCCCACGCTCTATAACGCCCTATAAGCAGAGGCAAACAAAACTTCCTTCTTGTCCAAAGTGACGTCTAAAAAAAAAAGGTCATCGTTCTCTTGAAAATAACATACAACACCACTCTTTTCTCATCAAAGCTTTCATAGCCAAGTTTCCCTTCCCCCCGGAAATTCCATTACAAAACCGAATCCAACAATTGGGGGGCACCAGGGTGGGCACTCATGTTTTTATGGTGGGCCGGAGCCCACTCTGCCCCCCCCCCCTCTGGTGTAGAGTAATAAAAGCTCATTAGGTATGCAAAGGACTACCTACAGAGTGACCCAACAAATATTAAAGCCTTTTTCATAGTTGACATTCATTTCATTGCAAAAATTTTTATTTTTACAAGTGCAGGTAGTACCACTCGGGGTTGGGTCAATTTATGGGTTTTGCCTATTTGTATCCACTCACAAACACTGAAAATGGTGTGACGAAGGCGTGCATTATGTACATAGTATTGGGTACACTTATTTTTTATTAAATATTATAAAAAATACAAAATACATTATACAGAAATTAAATTATAAAAAATCATAATATTCTTCGTCACCTGAGGAACCGTCATCTCCTCTTGACGTTATAATTAACGGGTCGACGATCCAATCGATTAGGTGGCCAAGATCCCAAATTTTCTCCTCTTCTGCTTTTCGCCAGTTCTCTGGTGTCACTTCCTTAGCTACAAATCCGTTCACTTGCGCCCATATAAGTTCTATAGGATTTAGTTCGCAATGATATGGCAGTATGCGCAGCACAGTTACACTATGTTTTTCAGCTATATCTTCCACGGCATATTTCATAAAACGATGTTTGTGTAAATTTTCTATACCTAGCTAATATAGTTCCTTCTTTATCAAATTATCTTCATATTCAATACTGGTGGTTAACCAGTCGATAATTTCTTGTTTTCTCCAAGATGAAGTTGGAGTCTTCTCTGTGCGTCGTGAATGATATAGTCAAATTTTTTTAAGAAAACGCCAAGTCACTTGTCATTTATGGCACCCTGTTGACGTCTGGTCTATTTTACGTTTAGAGGTTGGCTAAAAAGACAGGACCAGACAATTTTTATGTTCCATTAACAAACTAAAAAAATATTTAAATATTAAGTTCCTAATCTCCCATTTTAATTTTTTAAAAAAGACTTTACAAATTTTTCTATTTAAATCATCGTTCTTATCTAAAGTTGTCAAGAAACTTTTGGAGATGTTATCCAAATTGGAACAAAAGTCAAGAACCTTTTAGGTATCCACTGAATACTACCTAGATATTGTGATAGGAATAACTTACAATAAAGTAATGTAAAACTCTAAAAATATCTCAAATGTTTTTAAACACACACTATATAAAAACAGCCACAAAAATACTAAAAAACACCAAAAAACAACGAAAATAATAGGACGCGAACTGACATGTGAACTTGTTACGGTCCACACTAAATCTAGTAACTTTTCGGCGAAACTAGAATCAGCTGTGAATGTCATCTGTCTGCTTTCAACTGTCGAAACGCCGTTTTCTATCGCGATATAGACTCTAGCTTGCGTTATCCATAACTACTACTGAATCAGCTGGAAGATATTTATCATTTTACCAAAATAGTCCCCAAAAACATTCGAATTCATGTCCTCGTGGTAATCTCCCGAATTGAATTACGCAATTACTTGAAATTTTAATATTACAACCAATACTATTTTATCTTAATACCCGTTAACCTAATTCCCTAAAATTTTTGGTTAGTAAATCATAAATAATTTAATGCACAAAATCTACGTGCGCCTATGGTCGACACCGAAATTGAGCCGAATTGGACGGAATTTCCCATTTTATTACTCTACACCTTTCTGAAATAGACTATAATAGCAAATTTGCATATAAATCAGTGTTACTTAATTCAGTCATGCTTTAAAAGACATCAGTTTTTGATAATTAACAATTTTCATAGAAAACAAGGCGTCAAGGCGATTCCAAACAAAGCCATCCAATACAGAAATCCGCACAAAAAGTTATTAAGCCAGTAAAATCAACAAACACGAGCAGTTTCACTGATAGGATTATCTTGTTTGAAATGTTAAACTGTTTGTTCTGAGTATTTTATATTTTAAATGATTGTCTTAAATTGTTATTCAGATTTAAGATGCGATTTTCGGTAAATTGTATTTATATTTTAATTATACCGTTTAAAACCAGGATTTTCTTACAAACACAACGATATACAATTTATTTTCAATAAACCATTAGGTTAAAATATGTTTTTAAAATTTTTAGGCACTGAGAAAAAAAAATATTTATTAGGTCTGAAAAACAGTCTGAAAATAGGTACCTATACAAACATAAAATCATAAAAGAATTTAAAAAAACTTCCCAATTAAATATGGCCGACATAGATCAAAGAACAAATTGAACTTTCCGCCATTCGTCTCCTAGACTATTAAGCGGCAGAATGCTTGTCGGGCCCTTTGAAACGTTGGCCTTCTTTTGTCCGGCCATTTTTATTTGATAATATTTTTAAATTAAAATAATTTTGGACAAATTTCTTTTGAATAAATGTTTTTTTATTCTTGAATGATTTTAAATTAAAATAAAAACTCTTCCTAAAATAATTTAAATAACATAAATATCATATTTTTCCAGAAATTTTTAAAGAAGCCGCCAACGTCCTTGAACGAATACCATCAGTAAGTGTACATCTTCTGATGACGTCTTCTTTATGGTTCTCTCAAAAAAATAATATTAATATTTCAATAATTTTTAATTGCATAAACGGCGACAAACGTGTGCCGCAACATGTCAGGATTTTTTTACGATTGTTTTTTGTGTTGCACAGTAATAAATAAATCTGTCAATCGGCTTAGAATATATAAAATATTTTTTTACAATAAAAAAGTTTTGCAGCATCTCAGTTTTGCAAATAAAGTTTTTTATCTTAAGTCTTAAGGCCTTTTTACATTAGGTGCAATTGCAAGAAAAATGGCCTGAAAGCATGCGCTGTGACGACGTTTTTATCAGCTGATGCAAGTTTACTTTCTTGCACCAGGTCTATCGTGATTTTGTATAAGCATAAAATGTTCCTAAATTTTCTAGTAATATTCTTTACTACCGACTTACGAATGTAACCTCCAAAAAAGTGTTGTTGGACGTTGACTTCGTTTTGTTATTTATTTTGTGGCTTTGTTGTTTAGATTATGGACTATTTTTTGTGAATTTAAATTAAAGTATGTCGCAGAAAAAAAGAGTTCTTTGTTGTTGGCCCTGCATATTTTGCATTTTTTTCTTTGCCTTATACACACAAACTCCCATAAACGCTAGATTTTGTTTGCACGTTGGTGAATTAATATGCTCCTCTTTTCAGGTAATTTTTGAGATCGTGTAAGGTAGACGGGTTTTACTCAGATGTGAAATGAATATGAAAAGTTTCGGCTTTCTCTATTCTATCATAAATGCAAAGTGTTATAGAATATTAAGGCCTTTTTCCATTAGGTCTTCAATTGCAAGTGCAAGTAAATGATCGTTTAAAATGGGAAAAATTGCATCAGCTGATTAAAATGTCATCAAAGCACATGCTTCCAGGCAATTTTTCTTGAATGTGCACCTAATGTTAAAATGCACAAACATAATTTAAGAAAGCAAGTCGTCATTTGAATAAAAGAGATGTTTTTTTAGAAGTCTTTTTATGACGATGACGTAGAGTAGAAGTTTTGGGGAGGTAGAGTTGTTTTTTTTAAAGAAGTCACTTGCAATCGGAGGAGAAATTTCGGTGAGACAGACATTTTTACTTTTGATTAGAAAGGGATACCTAGAACCTAGAATAGTATATAAAGGAAATTATTACCCTAGGTATGATGATGCTCTTTTAGAGCGTGTAACCATAGAACTAATAAACCTTTATGAGACCCAGACTGTGTATCGTTTTCCTAAGATATATTTTATCTGGAACGTCTTTGACTTCTGCTGGTCATCCGATAATAATAATAATAATACCAGTAGGCAAAGCATCTAATAATAATACGATATAAATAACTCATATCTTTTATTTTCCAGTCGCGTATACTATATTTTAAAAATTTCCCTGAACAGGCGACTCGTTTGGAACTATTTGAAGCTCTGACCTCCTTTCTTGATATTCACACTGTTCTGAAATTACGTTTAGAAAATGGCATGGGCTGCATTATCTTCACAGGATACGATACTAGAAAAGAAGGTTATAGAATTTTGTCAGGTAAGCGTACAAATTTAAAATAAAAAGTGGTCAGGTACCGTCCGTCAGTAGCAAATTGACACACTGGTTAACGTGTGGTAAATGGTATCTACTTTATATAGCGGCGCTGCATAAAGTTTATTTTTATTGCTGGGCGGTTAAATTAAGTTCTGCTAATTGTAGCAAAATAATTATGATTTGCATTACAAAGTTAATATTAAGAGGCGAAATTTAATTAATTATAACAATTTGAATTCGATATTTTAAGAGTTTTAAAGTCACCATATAATAAGATTTTCTTTTTGTTTAATGGTAGTAATTATTGTAAAATATTTATTTAGTATAAGATATAAAGTATCTGCATACCTTCAGATTAACCGCAGTGGCGGCGCCTGGATTTTTGGGATATGTGGGCACAAGTGGGCCCGATGATTTTTGAGTGGGCACTACCCAAATCCAAAATGACTCCCAAAAAACAAGGTCGCCGCCTCCCCCACGCTCTATAACGCCATAAGCAGGGACAAACAAAACTTCGCTCTTGTCCAAAGTGACGTCCAAAAAAAAAGGTCATCGTTCACTTGAAAATAACACTCATTAAAACTTTCATAGCCAAATCCTCCGGAAATTTCATTACAAAACCGAATCCATCAATATTGGGTGGGCACTAGGGTGGGCCAGTGCCCACCCTGGCGCCGCCGCTGATTAACGGTAAGTTTCTCTTCGATTTTATAGCACAGCCTTGTTTTTTTGTGTAGGTACTTTATATTTTCTGGCACTGTTTAAGCTCTTTGGGGGCGGAATTATTACTAGTAAAGATTCTTTCTATACCTAAGTTTGCAAAGCTTTACATCATTTTATCTCATATAAGGCACTCTAGCTATTCGTTACCTTATATAAGTATACATTAGCTTTGTCTATTCGTTTTAGGTTCAAAAAGGCCTCAAGGATCGCGTGTCCAAATTTAACGTTGTTGCGGGTAAAATATCTATCAAACGCGAACATCCGTAGAAAGTTACTTCGCTTCTCTGCTTTTATATTGAAGAGGTGCGGCGCCTCGTTTTCTTCCATTTAGTTGGAATGTCTCAGTTGTGTAATGCCCTCTGCCCTTTCTCTACCCTCATTTCTTTATTTTGTTCTCTCTATTACAAGGGCAGAAACATTGCAGACTGAGAATGGGAACTGGGTCGGTCTTAGAGCACTAACTATCAGTAAAACACAATTATTGTAATGATGATTAAAAATATATTGTAAGTTGAGAAAATATTGAAATTTTAACAATCTTGTTTCCAATAGTCCAATTAAGCAAAGGCACATACATATAGTACATTTTGTCAACGATTTAATCTTAATCCAAAATCCTATGTTAAACTTCTTTAAAATACAGCTTTCCAAAATAATGTTAAAATGTTTAAAATCATTTCTTCAAAATAATCATTTAAGGTTGGCACTATAACAGTTCCAAAATTTAGTTTCATTAAGGGAGCATCAACTGTTTCTAACTCATAGTCATTTAAATTAAATTATAATATTCAAAGGGAGCATTTACTTTTTGTAAAGTTTTAATCTTCAAAATGGTTTAAATCCATAATTTTCAAAGGAAGCATATTTATACAGCTTCTAATTTAACTTCTTATAACTCATTATCTATTTCTTATTCATTTTAAATTTACAGGGAGCACTAACAGTTACAAATTAATTTCTTAACATTTCCAGGAGTTATTAAAAAGTCTTTACCTTTTCGACAACGACGATTTTTCATACCAAAGGCCAAAAGGTTAAACACACACTTTTTTATTTATATAAAAATATTTAATTTGTCTTGGCGCACAAACTCTTAACATTTTATGTCTTAAGTTTGGACTAGCTGTCGAAACGATTTTTTAAAAAAACTATTATTTACTGCGATTGAGGGGGATCCGAGCCCCTCACGACTTTACTTTTTAGAACTTTTTGATTTATTTTCTGCTATTTACTTTTAGACTATGTACGGAAGATTGATCAACTTTCTTGAGTAAATTACTTGTGTAACTCTTTAAAGAACTCACTTCAAAAAAACTCTGTATCTAAAGAACTATCTAAAGAACTATATAAAGAACTGTCCTCAAAAATGGTTCGTTGGTTGTATTTATAACATAGCTGAAAGTGACGTATTGTTTTTGACTATCCGTTGTTTTTCTCGCGATCTTTGCTCAATATTTTTCAGGGTCTAAAAACTTTCCTAAACACGAAAACATTTTAGGTAGACGTGACGTGACTAAAGTCGCTCGGTACTTGTTTGGGTCAATATAGAAAATTCGAGAAGAACGTAACAAATAGAATGTTTTACAAATGTCTCTCAAAGGTTAAAAACAAAAACATTATGGGGTGATCTAAGTCGCCTTGAAATTGTTTTTAGGAAAAATACAAAAACGTAAACAAGGTTCCCGGCCTACGTGAGACCTGTCTTGAAAACTTTGGTTCTAGAAATATTCTAGAACTTTTCTATATTAAACACGCAGAAAATCGTAAATGGAATCTTTTTATAACATGACATCACATGTTTTTGTGTACCGATCAAAACAAGAAAAGGAAAATTTTCAATTTAGTTCTGTGTGTTCGGTGAGAGTTAACACATATATTTTGAAAGCATTTTTGAAAAATTTTGATTTTAATTTGAAATTAAGGTACAGGAACTTTATTATCATTGAAAGATATAAACTTATTTTGATTTGATTATTTTTCTCTTTTGATAGTGATTTACAATTATCACGATTATTTTAATTTTCAAAATTTTATTTATTTATTTTTCTGCACCCGTTTTCTTTTTTAAAATTTTATTAATTAATTATTGTTGAAACATTTAAAATTTGTTTGGCTTTTGTTGTTGAAATAAATCAAAATATTTTTATCTTTTTTTTTTAATTGTATTTAATTTTAAACGTTATTTATTTATTTTATTTTTTTTTTAATTTTTAGTACCTATCTTTAAAATTTTAATAAAACATTTTTGACTTTTGACAACTTAAATAAAAATTACTTAGTTATTTTAAAATTTTCATTCAACAAAATATTTTTAAAATATTTATTTCTTTTCTCTTTAAATTTTTGTTACGTACCTAGCACCCAGCGCTACAGTTGTATGGTGTATTACCGTTAATTTTTTTCTTTTTATTTAAGTGGGTGGATACGCTAGGTTTTTAACTACGTGAAAAAATTGTAATATTTAGATACTTGCTTAAACTTATTTTTCTATGATTTTCAGATTCTCGCCTCCTTGGAAGAAGGCTCTATTTGAGCTATAGAAAATTTCGCAAGTACAGGTGTGTATAATGTTTTAGTGTGGGCCTTGTTTAACTGGCTACCTGACTAATTAAATTCAAATGATAGATATTTGTTAAGTATACCTCTTATGCCTCATCATCACTATCCAGCATTTGTCTCGTGCAATCCCTTATTTACCCCTTCCATTTCTCCTTTTAGTACAAATGTAACCTATGACAAAAAAAGTCGCAATATAACAGTGGAGAGATGTCACTCCTTACCCTGTAATAAGAATATATTCAAGCAACCAAATGTCACTGTTCCTGGTATTTTTCAAAATACAGTTATTTAAATGAATGTTCTTGTGTTTTTTGTTTCTTTTATTTAAAAATATGAGTCGGCACGGTACCGCGGACTGATTTTATTTTCAACGATCTCAAAAGAACCTCGGCAAGACCGCAATAATTTTTAGCTATCAACCCAGAGAAATACGGGAAGACGAGATGACGCTTAGTGGCTCCTACGAGGAATGAAGACACATCATTTTAACCCTTTTACATGTAGCGAAATGTGGACATAGATATCGTGTTTTCTTTGCAAAATTTGGAAGTGCTTTGTTGAATTATCCCAATATTCTTCAAGACATTCAGGATTTAAAAAAATTCTGTTTGCTGTGTTGTTTCTTGAAGCCTTTGTATTTAAATTGCTGATCTTTTAGAGTTGTAGTGTCATATCTTTTTAACGTTTTTTTGTGTTGTGTAAGCAGAGTTGCCATAGTTCAGGTAATTTCAAAAAATTCAATAAGAACTACGGTGTTTCTGTGGTGTATGTACTGTTATCCGAGGTAGGCTCCCTTTGCCCTTTACCTAGTTTCTCGGGCTCTAGCCCATATGTGCCTCGGCTAAGATGCTCTAGGGACAGAGCGGACTCCGTATCTCCATGAGGCAAAGGAGCACCTTGAATAAACTGTTCTGTGTTATTTATTATAGGGCCAGCCGGGTCTGTATATAGGTTTGTCTTTGCTCTTTCTTCGGGATTCATATCGTCTCTGACTGACATCCTTGATGTCCGGGATGGTTTCGTCGGCGAATGCTTGGTTAGAGGCATCCCGTAACGTCCCTCGACCTCTATCCTCGGGACGGATGCTTTTCTTCGTTGTTTAGGCGCCAGGAGTTTTTTATAGAGGAAAAACTCCAAAACTTTGGATTTTCACTGTCAGGCTAACTTCTAAGGCCCACTAGTTAGCGGTCTGATTCTTGGGTCAAAAGTTAGGGAATATTATTCCCTTCAACTTTACTCTCTTGTAAAGATGAGGGCCGACCTCCCCTTTCGAAGTTATTGAAGAAATAAGAATTTCTTAAAAAATTCTCTAAGTCCAAAAATGTCCAATTTCAGAAAAAACCCTTTAAATTCCTGTGACGTGAGGCGCCGTCTTCAGGTTCCGGGTTTTGGGTGTCGTTCGTCTTGGGATGTCGATAGGAGTCTGTTTTCACTATGCAAAACAGGGGCGAGCCACTTTCGCCCTGGATTCCATTGTCTTAGCCGCGATTTCCTATCTTCTCGTGTTTGGTGATTATAAGTGAATCGGCTGCCCGCGGCTAAGCAGCGGCCGATCACTTGGCGTCCTGAAATGTATCTAAACGTCTGCTAATAAAACAAATATATTTTCTTGATTCGGTGTCGTAGGTTTCCAATGATAAAGTTAACGAATTTCTTTTGGAGCCGGCGAGATCTTACTGACTTTGGATCTCAATTTTGGGCTAATGATATCTAACTCATCCGCTTAATAAGTTACAACCAATCTGATGTTAAGAATTGGCTGAGTCGGACTTTAGAGTCAGAATCTTATCTCTCATCGGCCGTGTGCTGGCCGACTCCCAGATACTTTTAAAACGCGTTCTTACATATCAACATTATAATATTTAAATGGCGACTTATTATACATAGCGCCCTCTATTGACAAAAAATCTAACTTTATACTTGAGAGAATATGGGATTTTGCATCACTTCCCCCCCTAAGATTACACTTGGGCTTGTCAACAACAAGACACAAGTGACATCGATAACTAAAAATAGGAATCCCATATGATCGAATACCTATCATCCCCTTTCTCATTGGATACCTCTTCCTCCTTTCTTTATTTATAAACTCAAAATCAAAATATCATTACAAACTTCAATACAAAATTTCAAAACCTAAGATTAATTAAACTTAAGATATTTCAACTTAACTAGAAGGTTACATTTAAATAACTATCCAACTGATCTTATTACTAAATCCCTATATCCTGAATCTTTCTCAAAATTAATTTACATTAAAACCCTCTTTTCTTTAAATCCCATGATATCCATATCCACAAAAATTTCTTAAGCGCCATGCTATCCATTACTATCCCCTTACTTTTATTAACAATAATACCCCTCAAAATAATTTCCCAAATTTAAAACTACACTGAATTCCTATAAACATTATTTCACCTTAACTAGATCCTCAATCTAACATAGATAATTTCTCTAATTCCTTACTTAACTTTACTGATTAAAATCCCCTTTATTAATCCGCTTTTCCTTAGTTCCCTGAACTCATAAATTCTCCGAAATTCCCAGAATTTCTAATTCCTGACTCCCAGAGTCATTTTCCTAGGTTCCCTAAACCTTCCCAATTCTCCAGTTCCCAGAGCTTCTATTAATTCTCCTAATTCTGAACTTCCTAACTCATAAAACCTTAATCAGCTTTCCCTTATTTTTAATTTGACTATAACTTCATTTATTACCTATGCCTGACTTTATATCTTTCTAAACTCGAAAACTCCCTACACATGAAACCTCAAAACTATAATTTTCCCAAAATAAAATAAAAAATCCTGCCAATTATATTATATCCCAATATCCTACTGGTACTTTTCCGATCTCCAAACTTATCTTAAGCGCCATGAATTTTCCCCAATAAAATTCAAAAATCCACGCGCCATGAATTTTCCCCAATAAAATTCAAATATCCATTCACATCCATCATGATATAATATCAACCGGATTTCATTCAGAGACTACTAAAATTTCCCAATCTAACGTTGAGCGCCAGAATTTTTTAATAAAAAATCCAAAACTTCTTTAAAACCCCTGACCATTTTAATCTATTATCCCTTTATTAAGCATCATATTATCCATTCCCCCCTTTATACTGAGCATCATGATACACATTAATTTTAATGCCCCTTAAGCTGGACGCCATATTATCCATTTAACTTTTATTCTATTATCCCCTATATGTCAAATCTTACCCCTCAGTAATTTTTTAAAACTACATCAAACTTTACTGAAAGATATTTTTACCTATTATTTCTGATACTGAACCTTCTAATCAACCTAAAATGAACTCCTAGCTTCCTACTGCCCTAACAAAACTGACAACTTCTGATGAATCCTCTATTTTTCATCGGCTGCCAGCTGTTAGGCAGCGGCCGATGTAAGCGCATTACCTTCGCAACTCACCTTCTTAAAGATACCTAATACCTTTACAACATAACTTAACTAAAACTAACTAACGAACTATTTACAACTTAATACTACTTCCTAGCCTAATCTATCTAAACATTTCTTCTCCTGATCAATGCTTTACCGCACTTCTTTAGCCAGGTCCACCAGCGCGGACTTCCCGCTGAACTAGATATGGGTGTCTCAGGGGATGCTTCTATATAGCTTGGGTCTGAGCGGGTTTCTTCAATCTTCTGGGGTCCAGTAACCTTTGGTTGAGGAGGGGCCCGGGCTAGGCACCGTGTTATTTCCTCTACTTGTTGTTGTGTCTGAGCTAGGCATCTTGTTACCATCTCCATTTGCTGCTGTATCCGGGCTAAACAGATGGGTTGTTCATCGGTCCCTGCGGGTGCGCAGGCGAGATCTTCGAGGACTGTCATACAGCCTAGTCTCATGGTTGCTTCCGGTTCGGGGTGGACTTCCGCCTGAATAGTAATGGTTTGGGGGAGTTCGTCAATGCTGCTGTCACTAGGGGTGGCGGAGGGGACGGCTGCCTCTTCCGAGCCCTTCTCTGTGTCCTCGGTACTGCTAGACTCGCTGCGATGGACTCTTCTTTTTTTGTGCACTGGCCTCAAGTCGTCTAGGTGGCATTTGGCATGGGTGCCATTTTTGTCAATTAAATAAGTGGTTGGTCCCACGACCTCAAGTACTCGGTAAGGTCCAGTCCATGTGGGGGCGAACAGGTCCTTTTTCTGTGTAAAATTTCTCACCCAGACTTCGTCCTTTTCCTGGAATTGGATAATAGGCCGCCGGGGTGGTGCAGCGTATCTTAAGCGATATCTTCTTTGCCGTTGCCTGGCCTCTTGTCGCATTCGTTGGATTTCCTCTTGTCTAGTTTCTGCTACTTGTTCGGGTTCTTCCCTCATCCACTCCCCTGGTCGTCGTAATTCTTGCCCATAGAGTAGCTTGGCTGGTGTTTCCTCGGTAGCCTCATTTCTCCGAGTTCGTAGGGCATATAATACCTTGGGAATATGCAAATCCCAAGTAGCGTCCGGCTCGTACAATATTGCCGTTCGGAAGGCCTTCTTTGCCTCTTGCCAGCGGCGCTCTACCGGGTTGGCTTGTTGGTGGTAGATCGCTGACGAGGTCCATTCGATATTATTTTCCCGGCAGAATCGATCGAATGCTTCTCCCCGGAATTGTCCACCGTAATCAGAATAAATTTGGGCGGGTGTACCCCAATCGGGTATAACTTCTTCCTTGAGAAACTTGGTGATTACTGGGCCATTGACCTTCGGATAGGGCCGGGCTTTCACATATCGGGTATATAGGTCCATCAATAGGATTACATAACAATTTTTTCGCGGCGTCTCACAATACGGGCCCATTATATCGATGGACCATGCATAAAAGGGGCACGGCGCCTGAATTGCGCGGAGGGGTGCGGCGTCCTGCCTCTGCCCCCGTTTAGTCTGGGCGCACACTGCGCATTGTTTTACGTACTCCCTGACGTCTCGATCGATATTACTCCAGTATAGCGTGCGTTTTATACTCCGACTTGTTTCTGGCGCTCCTGGGTGTAATGCCTCCTCGTGATCGTGATAGGTTGCTATAACGCCTGAGCGATTAATCGGCGGTACTACCAGTCGGAGTCCTCCGGCAGAATTTTTATACCAGTAACCATCTTTCATGGTGTAATGGAACCACCACACCCCCCTTTGACTGGGTGGCGTCTCAGCCATATGTTGCCATGTACGGATCTGATCTTGGGTATCGGCATCAGTTAACTGTGTTTGTTTTACTTTATTGATAAGTTCCGTTGTGCTCACGATATAGGTAGGGGCGACCATGATATCTTCCTTTTTTGTTACTGGCGGTATTAATCTTTCTTCATTAGTGATCTCCTCAGTTGGCACGACTTCCTCATCCGGATTTCTGGACAGGAAATCCGCAAATTGATTCTCGCTTCCCTTGCAATGTTCTATGGTAAATTCGAACTCCTGTAACAACAGGGCCCATCGTGTTAGCTTAGCTTTGGCATCTTTCATCTTATTAAGCCACGTGACTGCTTGGGAGTCTGTGCGCAAGGTGAAGGGCCGGTCTTCTAGGTAAGGTCGGAACCTCCGAATAGCCCATACGATTGCCAAACACTCTTGTTCATTGATGTGATATTTTTGTTCCGTCGGTGACAATTTAGCCGATGCATATGATACAATTTCCCTTCCGCCGGCATCATTCATCTGATATAAGGTAGCTGCCACCCCGGTTTGGCACGCGTCTGTTTGTAAATACCACCGCCGCCCTGGGGCGGGCCGGCTCAGACTAAGTGGTTTTCTCAATGTTTCCTTAAGGCGGTCGAACGCTTCCTGTTCCACTATTCCCCATTGGTATGGCTTCTTTGCCTGGAGGAGATCTGTCAGAGGTTTTAATAATTCTGCTGCATGATCAATATATTCCCGCAGCCAGTTGATTGTTCCTAATAGACTTTGCAGTTCTTTTCGTGTACGGGGCGTTTTAATCTTCTCGACCTGGATCAAATGCTTATTCTGTGGTTGCATTTGATTCTGACAGATTCGATGGCCCAGAAAGTCTAACTCCGACCGGGCAAATTGGAATTTTTTAGCGAACACCTCAATCCATAGGCTTGTAATTTCTCTAAGACCTTCCGCAGGTGTTCCATATGCACCTCATGATTCGGCGAGTAGATTATGACGTCATCCAGATAAACTTTAGCGAATTTATGTAACTCCCCGGACAGGATTTGTGTCATTAACTTTTGGAACGACGCAGGAGCATTCTTTAAGCCGAATGGCATAACTTTAAACTCATATTGGCGACCGTCGGGGGTACTGAAGGCCATAAGTGGTTGAGACTCGGGGTGTACCGGGACTTGCCAGTAGCCGGCTTTTAAATCTATGGTCGTAAACACTTGAGCCTGGCCCAATTCCTTTAGAGTGTCCGCTATTGACGGCAATTGTGATATTTCGTCCAACGTGATTTCATTCAGGCGCCGGTAGTCTACGCAGAATCTAGGCGTGCCATCCTTTTTATTGACTATTACAATTGGTGATGAATAACCTGAACTGCTGGGCGCGATTACGCCGGCGCCCAGCATTTCCTCAATTTGATCATTTACGATTTGTTTTTTCTCTTCCGAAAGTGGGTATGGCTTTAATTTGAATGACATTGCTCCTTCCCTTAATCTGATTTTATGCTGAGCGGCCTTTGTGGTGGGTTGTTTTAACCCCTCCAAAAATAATCTACGGAAGTCTCCTAGGATGTCCACATATTTGTCTCGGAATTGTATTGGTACTTCTGGGAGTTCCAATGAAGGTAACTTTTCCATTGGTTCTTGCTCCACTCTTCCCCAATACAGGGTTATCCTTGGTCCTTCTCCGAAGTGCACACATGCCCGTTCTGCATCAAATAATACAGAATTTTTTACGAACCATGGCATTCCCAAAATTATGTCCTCATTCAATTCATCGGTGGCCGCAAATGTTTCTACGAAACTTACTTCTTTTATTTGTAATATGATTTCGCACTCTCCTCTAGTGCTAAATCCCTTTTTTCCACATGCTGTTTTTAACATTATCTGTTCTCTCCTTCTTTTTGCATTTTCTGGTACCACCGATGTTCTAATCAAATTTTTTGCTGCTCCCGTGTCAATGAGTGCTTTGAACTTTTTTCCTTCTATTTCCACCTCTATTCTAGGTAAATGCGCCGTATTCCTCTTCTTTTCCCCTTCGATATCCTTTTCCCTTATTATTTTCTGTCGCACGGACGCCCCATCCTTCATCTGACTTGTATTGATGCTAATATTCTGATTTCTTAATTGGTCGGATACCTCTTTGTTATCATATATTTTCAGGATTGCATCTTTAAACTGTGGCCATGTTATCTGGTCATTCACATAAATAGCCAGCCGTGTTGCTGCTGGCGTTTTTAAGTGCCTATATGCTGTCTCGCCCCATTGGTGTTTTGGCGTATTCGTTTTTTTACAATATTCTTCAATGCGTCTCAGAAATATTTTTGGGTCTTCCGTATCTAGGCCTGTATAGGATGGCGGTATGGGCATTTGCTTGGGCGTTCTTGCCTCTATTATTGCGTTACTCAGCATTGTACCCATCTGCGTCATTGCATCTGCCAAAATTTGTCTGTCACTTTCTTCACTGCTACTTGAGCTTGGCGTAGATGTCCTTATTCTTGGTTCTTGTTTTTCTGGTTTGTATTGTGAATGCCGATTTCCTTGCATGTCGCATAGTGGAGCTCTTAGTATAAACGTAGCTGTCCTATTTTCCTGGCTTTCACTGGTTATCGTCTCATTCGGTTTTTCGTACACATCAGTTCTTCTCGATCTTGTATTATATGCTGGCCCTTGATCTAACACGTCGTTTTCGCTATTTGAGTGATAGTCCATTATTTGACTATCATGGGGTGGGTTCTCCAGCTCTACCTGGAGTCTTGAAGACATTTTGCCCTTTATGTTGGGCGCCATGTTATCCGAGGTAGGCTCCCTTTGCCCTTTACCTAGTTTCTCGGGCTCTAGCCCATATGTGCCTCGGCTAAGATGCTCTAGGGACAGAGCGGACTCCGTATCTCCATGAGGCAAAGGAGCACCTTGAATAAACTGTTCTGTGTTATTTATTATAGGGCCAGCCGGGTCTGTATATAGGTTTGTCTTTGCTCTTTCTTCGGGATTCATATCGTCTCTGACTGACATCCTTGATGTCCGGGATGGTTTCGTCGGCGAATGCTTGGTTAGAGGCATCCCGTAACGTCCCTCGACCTCTATCCTCGGGACGGATGCTTTTCTTCGTTGTTTAGGCGCCAGGAGTTTTTTATAGAGGAAAAACTCCAAAACTTTGGATTTTCACTGTCAGGCTAACTTCTAAGGCCCACTAGTTAGCGGTCTGATTCTTGGGTCAAAAGTTAGGGAATATTATTCCCTTCAACTTTACTCTCTTGTAAAGATGAGGGCCGACCTCCCCTTTCGAAGTTATTGAAGAAATAAGAATTTCTTAAAAAATTCTCTAAGTCCAAAAATGTCCAATTTCAGAAAAAACCCTTTAAATTCCTGTGACGTGAGGCGCCGTCTTCAGGTTCCGGGTTTTGGGTGTCGTTCGTCTTGGGATGTCGATAGGAGTCTGTTTTCACTATGCAAAACAGGGGCGAGCCACTTTCGCCCTGGATTCCATTGTCTTAGCCGCGATTTCCTATCTTCTCGTGTTTGGTGATTATAAGTGAATCGGCTGCCCGCGGCTAAGCAGCGGCCGATCACTTGGCGTCCTGAAATGTATCTAAACGTCTGCTAATAAAACAAATATATTTTCTTGATTCGGTGTCGTAGGTTTCCAATGATAAAGTTAACGAATTTCTTTTGGAGCCGGCGAGATCTTACTGACTTTGGATCTCAATTTTGGGCTAATGATATCTAACTCATCCGCTTAATAAGTTACAACCAATCTGATGTTAAGAATTGGCTGAGTCGGACTTTAGAGTCAGAATCTTATCTCTCATCGGCCGTGTGCTGGCCGACTCCCAGATACTTTTAAAACGCGTTCTTACATATCAACATTATAATATTTAAATGGCGACTTATTATACATAGCGCCCTCTATTGACAAAAAATCTAACTTTATACTTGAGAGAATATGGGATTCCGCATCAGTACCTACTTTATTTCAAGACTTGCCATTGTCTCAGTAGTGTAAGTATGTTTTAAGACTTATCGACAGGGCAGGACAATCGTGTGTTACTAAGTATTTTACCGTTGGGTTATTTTTATCCACAATATGCGATGGTCATGTTAGGTGATTAAAATGTACAAGCAAAGTCAAATCTATAATATTTTTTTAGCAAAAGGTATATAACATGTAATTAAACAATAATGTTTACATATTTTTAGTTTAGGTTTCTTAAATATAGTATACGTATATTTATATGTTTTTCTTTTTTATTGTGTCGAATGCTAGCATATCAATATTCTTAACACTAACAGCAACATAGGCGCCGATTCCGAGGGGGCTCTGGGGGATCTGGCCCCCAGAGCCATATTTTTTTGGGGGCGTAGCCCCCATAGCCGAACCCTCACAGTTTATACCTGCCACTTCTAATCGTTGTTAAGTTTATTATTAGTATTTATTTATTATTTATATTATTAACCGCTTGATATTATTCTTTTAATTTTTTACTTTTGTTTTTGTAAGTAGTTATATATTTTTTGACTATTTCATTACAGCCATTTTTAGCCAAATTTGTTACCTTTGAGGTTTTAGAAATATGTTATTACTAACTATTACATCATATTATGTGTATATTTAATAAAGGAATTTTTTTTATTCGTTGAGATCCGGGCTCCAAGCCCCCAGAGCAATTCTGAAGTTCCGGCGCCTATCAATAGCAACATATTTATTTATTTACTATATATTTTTCATAGACAAATTTGTGCAACAACTGTTGCTATGTCAATTATCGTGATATCTGGGTTGAGTGTAAAAGCGCTGCTCACTGTCTTCAGGTGAATACTGAGTATTCACCTGAAGACGACTGGAGATACTTACCAGTTAAAACGTTGTGATGTAAAACAAATTAAAGACAATGCAAGTCCAAAACTATTCTATCATTCATATCAATATCCTGTTAAATCTTACAACAATTTTATTTCTATTGTTATACCAACATTTTTTTCCATGGAATTTATCTTGCTAGTACACGGGTTAATATTCTTCATAAATTAAATATCTCTTCGGACTGACATACGGTGCCATACCTAAGCACTCCATAAACGGCGACACCGCATCATGATTAGCTTCCTACGAATCTGACAAAAACCATTAATAGTAATCGAAACGTTAACATATACATATAAATGGAAAGAAATAAGAAACTTTAAGTCTTCCTCCTTTCTCTTCATTTAAATTTCCACTCTACTTCAAGTATGGACTATTTCTTCAAGCTAAAATATATGATTTATTAAACTATTGTTTTGTCAGTCTTTGACCAATACCACAGAATATATATACTATATAGCTACGCAACTATATATTCTGTGCGAATACCCAACTTTAAAAAAATTAAAATACTATTTTGTTTCAGTAATCCTAACAACGATGTAGTTTTAAAAGACCCTTGCAAAAAAAATAAAAAGGTAAGCATAGCAATTTTTACAACGATTCAATAATATCGACATGAATTTGAATTTTTGGGGAATAAATAAATTCGATTAGGGCATTTAGCAAAAGTTGATAGACTTCTGTTTGGTTGCACAACATTTTATCAGAAGCTGGTAACAACTTCATGTTTGGATAAAATCGTCTTAAATTAATATTGGAAATATTCAAGGAACATAATAAAAATCATCATAAAGATAGACGAGGAAAAATATTAATTAACCCCACTGTTAGACAAAAAAAATACTAATTCAGATTGCATGGTACTGCCAAGGAATGGGAGCTTTTTACCTGTTTCGAACTCTTTTGTTCTCATCAGTAGGTATAGGGAAATCAGTAGGTACAGGGAAAGTTTTCATTACCTTTACTATCAGAAAAAAATTCATTTACGCTAGTGGATAGTAAGTATTTTACGGCGTTTAAAGGAATGCATCCTTAAAGAATAAAGGGGAGTATATACGCTGTTGCCAAATCTGACAGCTGTTAGTATATAACTAATAATGCTGTTACTCGTGTATTTCATTTTCATCCTTTTTATTTATTTTTCACAAAATTAACACTTAATATTAAATAGTTTATTAATAATTGAAATAGTGGAACTTTGAAAATGTCAAAATGACACAGCTAGCAAAAAACAACCGTTTTTTATCACACAAATTGTTTGTTCCACGAAATAATCAGATAATTTTGATTGTGATTAAAAATAATGCCTGTCTATGTCATTTATCCCACACCCAGACAAAGCTGCGGTTACGGCCATCTCTAAAATATTTCTCCGATAATTATAATCTCAGTGTACATACTTATACTAAATTTTGATCAGATGGGATAAGTAGTTTACGAGGTAAATTTATTTTATATGCGTATGCCAAATTTATGGTAGATCGGTTAGGTAGTTTTCGAGTTACAATAAAATCGATTTGTTAAGGAGGACAATACTGCAGTATTTCTTAAATATTTTTTCTAAAATTATAAACGTCTTTTACATACGAATACCAAATTTTGTTCAGATCGGGTCTGTTTTCGAGGTAAATTAATGTTACATGCGTTCATCAAATTCTGGGTAGTTCGATTAATTATTTTTTATTTCATCCTGTCCAGTAAATTTACTTACCCTGTACTCATTTGCGTCCGGTAAATGGAACATTACAGTATCAGATACTGTAATGGGTTGCCCCTAGCAACAATGGTATGATTTTAGAAACAAAGATTGGTTACATTCGATCTTTGACAAGTTGTCACTTAAAAGGTAATATGACCTATTTGTTTATTCTTTTTAAAAAGGATTATAAAGACAGGATGAAATAAAATATCATACGATAGACGTCTGTTAGGTGTTATTACAGCACTCGTTTATATTCCAGACTCGGTTCCTACGTCTATGTCGGCTCGTCCGTAAACCAACTCGTACTCTAATAAGTCACCTACCGGACTTGTAACGTAAAATACTATTAAAGTATATTAATTTTACGCGTACTTACATCATATTTTAACCCTTGAATTATATCTTGCTTTTTCCGAATATAGAAATTGAACATGTTTTTCTAGGGTCGAAACATAGGACTCGAGATCTGATAACATCGGAATGGAAGGGTAAAATTATATTTTCTTCATCTTTGTAAATAAAACTTTTCCAAACATAATTTATAGCGAAAAATTCGTATCTGTTAACGTTTGGCCGCGGCGCGGCGCCTTGCCGGTCAAACCAGCGCCATGTCGCCCATGTCTACTGACGTTGGGGCCACAGCGCATTGCTTATCGAACTTTATTAGCTGCACCGAAAATTTTACCCGTTTTACATATTTTACATAGATATACCAATTTTTTTTCAGATCGGATAATTAGTTTTCATAGTAATATTCTATTAGATATTATGTATACCAAATTTCGGATACATCGGTTAAGTAGTTTTTGAGTTATTTTAATGATTCAATTTATCAAGGCGGGAAACCCATACGTATTTTTCTTTCTAAAATAGTTATACTGATATAACTCATTTTTTAATCGTATGCCAACTTTTTTTCAGACCGGATAAGTAATTTCCGAGGTAAATTAATTTTACATGCCTTTATATATTCGTTTTTCTAGCAGTCAATTTCAAACACAACCATCATACTTTTCCTAGTATAAAGATTGAAGATGTTTTATAGGGTCGAAACGTTGATATTTGGTTAAAGCAATATTGCACAAAGACGTTAGAAGAAGCAAGATTTACGAAACAGCAATAAAAATTATAAGTTTATATTTAAAAATAAAAATCTGATGATGGTATCTAGATGACGAAACGTTTTACTTGAAATCTGATGACATCATATGATAGGAAACAAAATGTCGCAATGGAAAAGTTAAATTATTTTTTCTTTATCTCTACAAATAAAGTCACAAGGAATTAAAACTCGAAATAAATCTTTTCGGCTGTTCCGAATATTCCCGAACATTGAAAATGTTTAAAATTTAACGTATGCAGAACGATATTAAAAGGAAAAATGCATCTATACTATAAATACTATATTTGGAGCTTCTTATCTGTTTTATAACACTGTATTGTAGACGTTTCGAGCTATATCTCTTCTCCCAAATTTTAAAGCGCGAAATAGGTACTAAAATAACTTACAAAACTTGCGATGAAATATGCCATTTTCGGTCTTTTTTGACACTTTATATTTTAAATATCCATGATGAAGCTTTATGCATCCAAGGCAATCTTTCGAAAATCATAATTCTGTTAAAATGAAACCTCCACGGAATTTACAGAGTATTTTTAAAATTGAAAATTCGATAATTAATCGGACATATAAAGCTTTAATTTGAATCCAAAATTGTAGTACATAGTTCCCAATAATCTATAACATTCAAACCTTCAAACAACTTCACAATTTGTGGCCAAAAACACCCATTTTAGGCTAACTTTGACAGCGGTATTTAATTTCAATAGATACTGACTTGAAACAAAATATTTCAAAGCACTCTAATCGTATCCGAGTTAGTTTGAGATTTAAAAAATTTTCCTATCCCGGCTATCAAAATGTTTATTTTTCTCAAATTAAAAAAAATTATATTGACAAATTAAGATATGAGGCCTTGAGAAAAGGTTGGAGAATAAAATAAGCGTAAAAGGAACTGTATAAGGATAAGGATATTATTGTAAACAATATAGTCGATTAAGTAAAGCACTTTTGATACAAAATTTTTTTTTTTAAATCAAAAAATATTTTTTTAAAATTTGAAATGTATTGCTGTAGGACGCGCATAGTGTGAAATATAATGTCTATTTATCCTTTTAAATAATAGAACAAGAAAAATATCGAAAAGTTAAATACAGAATGGAGAGTGGCGGGTTTGAGCTTACCAGTAAAATTAGAAAATTTTACTTTTAATCGTTTATTACTCTTTTGGTTAAAAATATTTAGTATCAAAATAATATATTTCCGGTGTATTTCGACGAGCTCTTTACGATAAGGCATATGCCATTTAAATAAAAATGGTCTTTATCACGAAAAAACTTTAAAACCGTAAAAAATTTTGGTCTAAAATCGTCGCTTCCAAGTTTTCTCAAATTTTAACGATTTAAAAAAATATTAGGCATAGAAACGTGTATTGTGAAAAAACAAAGGTATTTGAGACGGCCTATCAGGCTGTTTAAACGGAAAGTATGTCTGATTTTTTAATATGCCCGTCGAGGTGACCCAAGATGACTGCATAGAGCATTTTTCGATTCTTAAAGATTCAAAGAAATTACTTCCCATTTTCTAAACTTCTTCAAAAACAATAGGGTTCTGTAGCTGCTAGTTCTCTATAACTGTAAAAAGTTAAAATTGAAAAAATAATTTTTGCGATCTAAAATGGATTTCATAGGAAATATTTTTTCATTTTGACGATTAATAACTTTTTTCCGGCACACCCTGTGTATTTGAATGTTTTACTGAAGATGCTCCTATTATTTCGCTATAAATCCATAAAGTTTGAATATTTTACCTTCATCCGTTTTCTAGAAAAAAAATCGGGAATATGAAAATGTCAAATGTGAAATCCTAAGATAGGGAATATAAACATATTGTGGTTCGCGATATGTTAAAAATAGGAATTAATTTTTTTAGTACAATTTCACAAGTTATTTAATTAATTTTAAAAAGTTGATTTTAGGGCGTCCTCACCAAGTACAAAGATCATATCAACCAACTCATATTAAAATCGTGTTAATTTCTTATAATTTATTCGCCCCCAAATACCACCTTTTTCAAAAAAAGTAAATATTTTGTCAATTAATTAATTAATTCAAATTTTATTTCAAAGCCTACCATGGTTCGAAAAAATCGTCCATTTTCTCAAAGAGACCAAAGTAACAACATAAATAGGAAGACTTTGTGATTTTTGTCTTCCTATTTATACCATGGTTCGTAGACATAACAATTATTAAATTAATCGTTTTTTTAGTACATATTTCACTTGAAATGTTAAGTAATGTAAACAGATCTTTTCAAGAACCTGTGACTTGGGCACAAATTAAAATGAAAAACATTTTGATTATTTTAAATAGTTTAGTCAAGTCATGTTCAATTTTAATAATAAAACTTTATTTAAACATAAGTTATGAAATTTTTAATTATTTCGAAAACAATTGGAATTTAAAAAAAATGCTAATGAATTTTAGATTAAACAATCAATTAATATACCTACAGGTTGTTCCATTTGAATAATTTGCGAAAAATTATTTTTAAATGTATCGTTTTTGAAACTTTTTTATGAACCCTGTATAAAATAGATAAAAACTATTAGATTCATAATATCTTATCATAAATATCATCCAATGCCATGGTTCTAAAAAATTAATTTAGATGTTTTTTTAATTTTTTTTCCATGACCATAAACTTTATTTTTTTAGTTTTTAATTTATTACTCTTGCACAAATATTTGTAAAAATAATTAACTAACCATAAAGTTTGACTGTGACATAAATGACTTTGACAGTCATATACTCACATTTAACAAGCGCGTTTTATTTTAACAAGGTGCGTGATTAGTAAATTAAAAATTAAGCTAACCGGGACAGTATGATTGTGATAAAATGTTGTCTGCCAATGTTACGTCTGTCACAGTCAAACTTTCTGGTTAAATAATTATTATTAAAATTATTTGTGCAACCCGACATTAAACTACCAAAGCAAAATAAATAAAAGCTTTGACAATTATAAAGGACTCTAATACGAACCTAAATATGTAATAAAATACTAGGTGTTCCATTTTGGTTTTAGGGTTAGTTAGGTACCCAACTTTTTAGGCGGTCGTTTTAAAAAAATTAGGTATGGAGTGTTTCTCTCTAGGATATCCAAGGTGTCGCCCATTTAATAATGCATTCCATAATATTCCATAACACCGTTATAGTCAATATATCGATATATTTCTAATTAAAAAAAAATCGTGGCAAAAAATACTACTTTCTGTTTCTCTGACAAGATGTATTTCTAAAAAAGGTTTTTTACAAAAGTACCATTATCTAAAAATACATCATTTTACTTTAATAAAGAGTCTCTCTACTCTAGTATTGACTTGGCATTATATCGATATTGTCGATCTATCGGTATAACAACATTTTCGGTATATTCGATAAATCGATATTTGCGATATGTTGATAATATCGATATTTTATTCTTTAAATACTGTTATTCGATATAAGTATTGATAAAAATATCGATTAATCGAATTTTTTCGCAGCCCTACTCCTCACTGTACTTTAAAAGATCCTAAACATCTGATGACTTGTCTGACTTTTAAAGTTAAAGAATTTAAGAATGTTGGCCCATTCTAGCGTAGATGAAGCAATTATTTTTAATTTGTTGTTACAGAAAACGCCTGAATACAAATCTTGTTCCCAGTCAAAACTTGATAAGCTTCCATTATTCTATCTCACTGCTGTATATGCACCGGTAAGTTAATATGTTACTATAAGAATTTTTTTTCAGCGTGCAATAAGTATCACATTTTCGTACACTTCAATTTTAATTGTTATGGCCCGTTCATCTCCTGGTAATTTGACCAGCCAGATAATTTCTATGGAAACAATTGTCTCAACAATGACTTTTTTGGAAATTACCAATACCTTGCTGGTAAAGTTACCAGGAGATGGATAAAAAATGGGCCTATATAAAAAGTATCAAGAAAAGATTTGGTGTAAGACCATCGAAAATTAATTTATAAAAAGGTTGCAGACATCAAAGGGCTTAGGCGGCATCTACCTGGCCACCTGACTCAACAAGTTAAAAAAGTGGGTTATTCTACACGTAATTCGGTTTTACTGATCGAAAAGCCAAAAAAAAAAAATGTTAAAAATGTATTTTTTCGGCGTTCGTGTAAACATTTCTCTCTCCAGAGAATCACCCATATAATTAATCTCGGATGACGCATACCCATATGGGTGATTATCTGCGTAGAGAAATTTTTACATGAGCGCCGAAAAAATACGTTTGACACAAGTATTTGGCGGAACAACAAGCACTTCATCATGGAACACGAGTGTGTCCGACGAACAGCATTTATATTAATAATAATAATTCTCATTCTTAAAGTTAATTTCAATATTTTTAATAAAAATCGTTTCTAATAGGTATTACATATTATTAGCTCAAATATATAGAAATGTATTTTTTAGGGTTAGAATAAAAAATTATTTAAATTATATTTTCTTTGTCAGAAATTATAGTAAAATAAAGCTATTTCATTGTACTAGTATAATAGATTAGGTACCACTTTATGTCCGCTAAACAGTATATAATAAGCCATCGTACCGGGTGTACAACTAAAAAGGAACGCCGGCTGCTGTATCTTATTGGGAACTATGAATCGTATAACTTTCAGTTTTTTTTATAAGAAAAATGGCCCAAAGAAATAACTGGAAATTATTTTTAGTTTCTTAGATGGCCGCGAGAGGGCGTAATACTAATGTTAAACTAAGAAAACGAAAGTATCTCCCTAATATGCCTAGTTAAGCGTTAATAAAAATGTTTGGTTGAAAAACTTCTGAGCAACTTTGTAAGAAGCAGTTATAGCTTCAGCTTCTCAAATAAAGGAGTGGGGGAAAAGACAACGAATCTAATTTGATATCGTCTAAAAGAAATCCAACGACCAGTATTTTTTAAACCTGGTTCCATTATCAAATAAATAAATGAAAATAATAATTTTATTAAAAATAAATCAAAATTCCACAATAATTCAGATATAAACATAAACAAATGAGAAGTATCAGCGTGAACCGTATGCTCAGTAACAAATTCTTTATCGGGCCTGTTTTGCGATTTTGAAATTGATTTAATTTGAGCATGATTTCAATTAGTGGCAGCCACGTACTGATATATCACCCAAACAATTAAAATGCCAAAACTGTCAAATTTGAGAACAATGAAGGCCTATTCTTTCAGATTCTAGACAATTTAATATAACCCAACATTATTATAACCACATACAAAATTAGGGAATCCAAACCACATGATTCAATATGGCGGTTGGCTGGTAAAAAGCATTGTGCCACCCGTTAAATGTCACCAGCAATATTATTTATATAGTCACGTGCACCAATTACAACGCAGTATTTGCCAGCCAGCCGCCATTTGGACACATCGTTGGATTGCCTAATTACACACATTCTTTCTGTTTTAGCTCGGTTTCTACAATGAATTATATGGTATTCAAAACGCCTTACATACTTTTCTGAAAGCGGAATTTCCGAACAGTTGTTGGACTTGTTTGGATCCAGAGGAACAAAATGTATGTATACTATACCTCTCTACCCATTAATTAATGATACGTTCATTAAAATATTAACAACGAATTTGTGTAAAATGCTTACTGCTAAATACGATCATTATAATGGCGGACATTTGCCAATGAATATTTGAATTTTTATGATAGATAATAGATCGATAATTAATGTCGGGCTGCACAAAGATTTTTAACAATCATAACTAACCAGCAACTTTGACGGTGACATATAAGTACATGACATTTGCAGAAATTGTTTTAAATGAAATTAATTATAAAATTTAGATTGGAAAATTTATTTACCACAAAAAAGGTAATCTTAATAAAAGACTCGATTATAGTACTGTCATGGTTTTCACAAAATTTATTTTTAATAATAAGCAAAATTGTTTTTATCGATATGATTTTTATCTGGATATAAGGCACTTATCACACTCCAATCATAACAATGCTTATTAGCGATTCATTTTAGCAAAAGTACCTATAGGTACAGTGTATCTTGGGATAAAAAAAAACTATTTTTAACACTCAGGTCGGCTTCATACATATGTTGTAGGTAGTCGTATTGTGAAATTCGCCGTTTCATGAAAAGCCTAGCAGCGCCGATTTAACCATTAGGCGGCCGCCTAGGGCCCGGTGACAAAAGGGGGCCCGGTAGGGGCTCGAAAACAAAAGTAAAAATAATAAAAAAATTAAAATTAAGAAAGCCTTTAGCGGGGGGAAGGGCCCGTCCTCAGCCTGCCGCCTAGGGCCCGACGCAGCCTTAAACCGGCGCTGAAACCTAGGCAAACTCCGGCATATTGTGTAGATAAATATTGTTACGCTATCGGCCTCGGCTTTTTGTGAGAAGCCTAATAGTTTTAGTCATATAGTGAACTAATTAATTAAATTTCGTGAAAAGATGGTATAATATCATTCAGATAGTGTTTAGCAACGGCTCTTGTTTATTTATATTTTTTGTTAATGTTTAAATAAAAAAATATTATATTATGATTATGATGTTTTTTATAAAGATAAAATAACAAAGCGTCCGTATAATAAACAACAATTACATGCAGCGCTGGATTAAGGGCTGTTGCCCAGGGCGGTATTTAAATTAAAACAAACGTTGTGTTTGACCGCTACGTTGTGTTTTCCGTCGTGTAACCCAAATCCGCTGATCAGCAGTATGAAGTATAACACCGAGAAAAGCGCCGAATTCTGAACAGGGAATTCTTAAAGCCGTATTTTAGTAAGTGTAGGACAGTTAGAAGGTTCGAGTACCCGAAAGTGGCTAAACGCTAACCCCGGATAATTTGAAAGAGACGCGGCGCGGTAGGCGTTATCGGCTGCTCAGAGAAAATCGGAAAATTCCAGTTTCCAAAGGTTTGCCTACCCCGTGCACAGGACGAGCTAAATGAAGCTATCGCTTAAGGCATTAGTCTTTCTCTATAGGCTCCCCTCATGCAGTTGCCAGGATGAGCTATCGCTCCAGACTGTCGTCCACTGTCCCACGTTGAAGAAAACGGAGGAACAGTCCGCAATCTCGCCTTATAACCTCTAACGTAGGATCGTATAGAAAATTATTAGAAAAGTGAGGTTAGACCTATCAGACACCTTTTAAATTATGTATAGAACCGGCAGTACCGGGCTGGCTAAATAGAAAGAGGCAAATCACGGCAGTGGAAAATGAAGTCATTTCAAGACACAGTAAAAATCCCCACATCTCTGCGACTTTCATGGGTAGAAAAGTCGCTATATTCTCCTGGCTCGAGCAGTAGCTCAGAATATAGGGCGGTGGGAGAGCTTGGGAACAGACATGTCTACGAATCTAAACCGTGTCCGAAACATCCCTTATATTCTCCGCCATGAACGTAATTAGCTAGAGGGACGTAATAACATTAGCCAGAACCCGATACTTCGCGTATTTTATTGAAGATAAAAGGCTTTATGCGTCGTCCAGTAGATTTTAGATCAGAGAAAATAAATTATGTTCTATAACTTTGACCGTGGTTAGCGCTCTGATTAAATTTACTGGGCCTGGGAATCGTACCGGGTCACTCTTTGACACCCACTTGAGGGTTTGTTTACTTATGTGTCGGCGTGGAGCGTGAGAAAGGAATTTTTCAAGACTTCTATAATCCACGTTATTAAATGACTTTCTTTAGCAATTTTATTAATGAAACGAAAGTTGTGCCCAAATAAGTTTTTTATAGGC
Source organism: Polydrusus cervinus (assembly GCA_935413205.1). Classification (NCBI taxonomy): domain Eukaryota; kingdom Metazoa; phylum Arthropoda; class Insecta; order Coleoptera; family Curculionidae; genus Polydrusus; species Polydrusus cervinus. The sequence goes on from OW284518.1 coordinate 13,105,373, forward strand.
GTTAATCCCCAATTTTAAAGAAAGAGCAATATTCTGAAAAGAACCCTAATTAGCACGGTGGTTTTATGACCCTCCTGAATTATATCTAAAGCTCTTACAACCTGAGAACCTGTCCCTTTACAAAGCAAACTAATAAGTTTTTAATTTTTATTGGCCACCGCCGATGTTTAGATTTTCTTTACCTTTTAATTGGTTTTATTAAGTTAAGTTAGATTTTTCAATTGCGTAGTACGCCCCCTGATCAAAAGCTATCCCCATTATTGTAACACGTACAAAAGAAGAGAAATTAATATTTATTTAATTGAGAATTTCGTATTAATATCATTATTATTATTATTACCATTTTCCGTATTTCGCCCAGTATACCTATTCCCGGATTTAAAGTGGATCTATTACTGTTACAAAAAAATAAATTAAATTACAGAACCAAGGCGATATGACCTAATTAAGGTCGTACGTATTAATCAGCCGCCTGAAAAGCATACATCTGGTTGCCGAAACGGTAATGTTGTTGTTTAAAAAGGGTAAAAATGATTTACAATATCTATCACTGTGCATATTTCAGTAAATATTTGAAATTTTCGGACGAAAGTGTTTCCCGACTTGCCGTTGTGAACCTACTTCCTTGATGGCGCAATTGGTTAGCGCTCTGTACTGGATATACGGAGGTTGTCGGTTCGAATCCGGCTCGAGGAAATACTTTTTTCTGAATTTCAAATTAGGTGTTTATACACAAGAACTTTCCATCTTAATATATATATAATATGTATTTCATTTAAAAATAAGGTAATACGATCAAATAAACGAGGCAACCCGAGAGGGGTAATATTTATGCAAAACAAAAAAATATTCTATGTTCAGCAAACGCTGATGACCCCAGTATAACAAACCGACTTCCTAGGCCCGTCTTCTTATCAATTATATGGCCAGCCGACGTTAACAGACCCTGCTGCGTTGCCACTACTATTTTCATATTTAATGCATTCTGGGATTGAAAAGTCGGTGATGTGAGGTTCAGGTCACTTGTGTAAGCGGTACGAACTGTAATGAGTATATAATATGACCTTGATTTTTGTTTTTTTATTTTTAAGAGTACGTGTTATCCCGAATACACCGCTATATCACTCAACCCTATTTAATTACGTTTCCGGTTTGTTCGGATTGTTAATTATTACATCATTAGAAAAATTACGTACAAAATTAATCGTGAATAAAAAAATAATTAATAGCCGTATTCACTAAGGTACCCTAGATCAATTTATTGGTAACTTTATCAACCAGATATTTCTGTGGAAACAATTTTCAGCATTTTTTTTTTGGGAATTTGGGAAACTTTACCAGCCAGATAATTTCAATAGAAACAATTGTCCCAACAATGGTTTCTTTGGAAATTATCTTATTGGTAAAGTTACCAAGAGATTGATCTGCCGGACCTAACCATCCTAAACTGACAGTTCTTGGTGTAAAATGACAAGTGTCAAAATAAGTTAACCAAATTAAGCATATAAGTATTTTTTCTTCTTTAAATTTATCAAGATACAAGAATTTTAGTGCGTCCTGTTTTTTTTTTAATAGAATTAACACTATAATTATTTTCAACAATATCCCGGTAAAATTATTTATCGATTAGATAATTTAATTGCAAAAGACCAATTTAACACAAGAGTCATATGCATAGCATCAAAATCACCACATGCATTAAGCGAAAGTAATTAACGCACTTCCGCTGCTTTGCTAAAATTATAATTGCTCAAAAAAATTAAATAACTTTTATTCAAAAAATTTCTCGTTTATCATGTATATTTCTAAATTTTACTTTCGTTTTTAAAATACGCATGCCTTTTTTATCATTAAAATAATCCAACATTTTTCTAATTCAAAGCCATAATCTGAAAATTTCCCTCATGTATAAAAAATGCCATAAGAGGTGTGCAATTTCCACTGAATCACAGTGGAAATTGCATCACTGGAAATTGCACTGTAGCAACCATAGCAACAAGTAATAAAGAAGTCAACTTTGACGTTTCTATTTTAATAATAATTATTTATATGTTTAAATAAAAATGCCCCAAAACCATAGCAACAAATAATAAAAAAGTCAACTTTGACGTTTCTTCTTTATTAATAATTATTTGAAAGCCGATCGTTTGAAAAATGAGTCGTTTTGGTGAATTTAGTGAAGATGCGATTGATGTAAATATAGAAAAAACTATCTCGCCCAATACAAAGAAAAGCCGATCGTTCGTATGGAAACAATTCATGGAGTTTTGTGTTGTTAGAAAGTATAAACTAGAGCGGGAAACATCAGTGCATGAGATTGCTAAAGTACTTAAAGATTGGGGCTACAACATGCAAAAAAATAATGGCGATGAATATAAAGAAAGCACAATAAAAGTAATGTGGAATTTAACTGCAAAAATGGTGATGGAGGAATACTTTGAAAAATATGGTATTAAAATAGACCCATTTGAAGATCAAGAGTTTAAAGCTGCCAGTTATGCAAAAAATGCTAAAAGAAAGGAATTGCAAAAGCACGAGGATAAAAGAAAGGTCAGTTCAATTGCCCTAAAATATAACGAAATAAAAATGTTAATTGACAATTGCAACGAATGTATCCCAGAAGGTCTGCAAAAAAAGTTGTTTTTTATATTCTCCTATGAATTGGCATGGAGAGGGGGAGAGGGCAGCAAAACCTTATTGGAATTTTTTTAAAAAGAATTTGACAATGGGGGGCAAACAATAGGTAGAATAGAATACAATCCCATATTCAGCAAAACGACACAAGGTGGCTCCAAACCGTGCGCTCCATCTAAATGGCTAGTCGCTAATAAGAAATATCCCGATCTTTGTCCAATCAGATTGTTTAACTTGCTAAAATCAAAACGAGAAGGTATTGAAAATGATCGTTTATTTTTAACGGTCAATCCATTTTGGAAAACTGGAAGTTGATGGTATAAAAACAGTCCTGTTGGGCGAAATGAAATAGCAAAATGGACTACCAGTAGGTGTCTTTCCCTGATTTCAGACCACTGGGATATATGGATATATCCATTGCCATTGATATATCCCCCCCCCCCGCCTTCCCACACATGTATCCCCCCACTCTCACCCCCACTCCTACCCCCACTCCTACCCCCACTCCTACCCCCCACTCCTACCCCCACTCCTATCCCCACTCCTACCCCCACTCCTACACCACTACCAACCTTCCCACCACTCTTCAGCACTATTTAAAGTGTGATGGTTCATTCCACAATCAGTTATGTATCCAAAATGGTTTAGAATTACTCGAACCAACTTTATTATATTATCAAGGTGTCGTTGTCTCGTTTGTAAAAAACTGTTAGTTAATAAATCAAATGTTTGTATACAGTATTGTTCAAACTGTTGTGAACTAAGACTAGTTAAAACGGTGGATGAATGTGTTAATTTTTATAAAATAGTTATGAAACAAGAATGTTAAAACCTAAACATAAAACAAAAGTGTTGGAACTTAAAAAAGCATTCGTTAAATCGCGACATAGATTGTTTCAATTAGATAGACGTGATAATAATCTACTTAGGTGGATTATAAAAGGTATACATTTATGTGATAAAGTTCTTAAAGGATCCGTTAGAACTAAATATTTTAACGACCATATAAGGCTTATTAGTTTAGCATTGGACTCATATGTGTGGTTAGACGTAATGAGAGAAAGAAATCTAATTGCGGAAGAATAAGTAACAGTGTGTTTATCATTTCACTTTAGTTCTAATCTTTCAAGATGTATCAGTGTAGTGATTGCAAAAAAAATTTTAAACATCAATCAAACGTTTATAGACATAAAAAAGAATCGTGTCCTTCTAGACCATCAGGTGTAAAAAGAAAAGCTAAATCCCAACTATGTGTTGCACCTGCAAAAAAACTTAAAACAGAAGAACCTCAAAAACAAAGTGAAGTGCATCCCCCTACCCCTAAAATTACTTTATCGCGTTGTAAAGATTGTGATACATGGTATTTTAAAAATAAACTCAGTGCGCATTTACGTTCAAATATACATAAAAGCAAACTTAAAAGTGATGATGATGTGAAAATTATAACATCTGCGTTCAAAAGCAGAATTATATCCTACATGCTTCTTCCAAACAAAAAGTATGTAGATATTGATGAATTTTTTGAGGAAGTTAAACAAAAATTCGTAAGGTTAATTTCTGATCAATTAGTTAAACATAGATGTATTAAGATTAATGTTGAGTTATTTGGAGATTATTTGTTACAAACAAAGGAGACAATAGAAACTAAATCGTTTAATACTAAAAATAAGGTAATCACGTCAACAACAAATTTAAACGATATTTATAACCAATTCTTATCAGAAATAAAAGAAAAAGTGTCAATATTTGCTGAAAATGGTTCTGGTTGGGCTTTAGAAAAAATATTACATTTAGAACTTAATCTTAACAAATATAATCCAATCAGAGCATCATCATATATTCCTTTACCCAAAGAAATTGGCAAGAAACTGGCAGTAATTAATGTAAAGAATAATGACTCTTATTGTTTCGGTTGGAGTGTGATAAGTGCATTATTTCCAGCTGAAAAACATTCTGATAGAACAAGTTCATACCCCAATATTCTTGATTATCTTAATTTTGAAGGAATAGAGTTTCCTGTAAAGTTAAAAGATATACATAAATTTGAATCGCTTAACCAAATATCTGTGAATGTTTACGGCTTAGACACTATTTACGAGGAGAATAGACTTAAACATGAAGTAGTTGGACCTCTTCATTATACTGCTAAAAAACTTCATACACATGTAAATTTGTTGTTGATAAGTGATGGTGAAAATAATCATTATTGTTGGATTAAGAATATGTCAAGATTATTATCATCTCAAATTAATAAAACAAACAGTAAAAAATACTTTTGTGATGGTTGTTTAATTTATTTTAATTCAATACAAAAATTAGAGATTCATCAAAAACGTGATTGTAATCATTTGTATACAAAAGTTCCAACCACCAACATCAAAATTAACAAGTATGGTCAACAGATACCGGAAAATATTCTACAATTTGAAAATTTTCAAAGACAGCTAAAAGTTCCTTTTGTAATTTATGCAGATTTTGAGTGCTTTTTGAAACCATTAGAATTTGAACAACCTGAAAACGATTTCGATTCATATACTAGAAATACGTTTAAACATGAACCATACGCTTTCTCATATTTCATTAAATGTTCATACGACGATTCTTTGTCAGTATTGGATTCCTATTTCGGATTAGATGCAGCTGAAGAATTTTGTAAACGAATTGAAGGTCATGTACATAGAATTTACAATAATCATCTTAAACCAATTGTGAAAATGATTCCCCTATCAAATGAACAGAAATTAGCTTATATAAATTGCAATAAATGTCATATATGTAATGAAAAAGTTGAAGAATGTGAAAAAGTAAAAGATCACGATCATTTGACAGGTGAATTTCGAAATGCCGCACATAGTATATGTAACTTAAATTTCAAAATTCCATATTTCATACCCATATTTTTTCATAACTTAACTGGTTATGATAGTCATTTATTTGTTAAACAACTCTGTTGTAAAGAAGATAATATTGATGTACTTGCACAAAACAAAGAAAAGTACATTTCGTTTTCAAAATCAATTTTAGTTGATAAATATAAAGACAAAGATAATAAAGAAAAAAATCTGTTTATTAAAATGAGATTTTTAGATTCTTTTCGATTTGTTGCAAGCTCATTAGAAAAGCTTGGTGAAAGTTTGGAATCAAGTCAATGTGTAGAAATTAAAAAACATTTTCAAGATCATAACCAGTTTAATGAAATTCGAAAAAAAGGTGTTTATCCCTATTCTTATGTTGATTCGTTTGAAAAATTGTATGAAAATCAACTTCCAAGTATTGATCAATTTTACGATAGACTAAAAGATGAGTCTATAGATCCTTCAGATTACAACAGAGCTATTAATATTTGGAATTTATTTGATTGTCAAACCCTATTGGAGTATACAAAGATTTATTTAATATCTGATATCCTTATATTAACAGACTTTTTTGAAGCATTTCGAAATGTATCATTAAACAATTTTAAGCTTGATCCAGCACAGTATTATACATTACCTGGTTTAAGTTGGGATGCAATGTTAAAGATGACAGGTGTTAAATTAGAATTATTAACAGATATAGATATGTTACATTTTTTTAAAAATAGTATAAGGGGTGGAATTTGTCATTGTAGCGTTCGAAAAGCCGAAGCCAATAATGCTCATTTTGAAAATTATGATTCTGATAAACCAAATTCATATATAATGTACTTAGATGCAACTAATTTGTACGGACATAGTATGAGTCAATATCTCCCAATAAGTGATTTTTCTTGGATGTCACGAAAAGAAATTGAAATACTTGATGTTATGTCTATACCTGACAATGCTGAATATGGGTATGTTTTGGAAGTAGATATAATATATCCTCAAAATTTACATGTTAAACACAACGAATTACCTTTTTTAGCTGAAAATATTTGTGCTCCTGATTCGAAACAAAATAAATTAATTTGCAATTTAAACAATAAAGAAAAATATGTAATTCATTATCGAAATCTTAAACAAGCAATTCAAAATGGCTTAAAATTAAATAAAATTCATAGGGTTATAAAATTCAAGCAATCACCATTTTTAAAACCATATATTGATTTAAATACTGAAATGAGAAATAAATCTAAAAATAAGCTCGAAAAAGATTGTTACAAATTATATAATAACGCCATATATGGCAAATCTTTAGAGAATATTGATAAGCGTGTTGACATTAAATTAATCACACATTGGGAAAATATTGGTAAAAAACAAGGTGCTCAGTCACTGATTGCTAAACCAAACTTTAAAAATCGTCTAGTCTTTAATGAACATTTTGTAGCAATACAAATGGAAAGAGTTAAAGTTACTTATAATAAACCTGTTTATGTTGGATTTTCAGTCTTGGAATTATCCAAAACTGTAATTTATAATTTTTACTATGATTATATTAAGAGTAAATATGGTGACAAAGCAATCTTATTATACACAGATACTGATAGTTTGATTTTACAAGTGGAAACAGAAAATTTTTACCAAGATATTCAAAACAACTTAGAAAAATTTGATAGCTCAAATTATAGTGAAAATAATATACATAACATAACTAAGAATAAATCTGTTTTGGGTCGTATGAAAGATGAATTTGCAGGTCAACCAATTTTAAGTTTTTATGGTACTGGAGCAAAAGCTTACTGTGTAAATTTAGAAAATAAATCAGAAAAAAAAGCAAAGGGAGTAAAAAAATATGTTGTACAAAATTCCATTACTAAACAAGATTATAAAGATGTGGTTGAAAATTCTGAAATTAAATTTAGGAAAATGAATGTATTCCGTTCAATATTGCATGATATGTTTACACAATTAAAAAATAAGGTTGCTTTGTCTCCAAAAGATGATAAACGGTACATAATTAAAGATTCCTTTAGAACCCTAGCTTGGGGACATAAACATGTAGATATTTTAGAAGATAACTCAAAAAGTGATGATGAGGATGTTAATGATCTATTAGATATTTTAAGAAATTTGGTACATGATCAATATAAAACCTAAGAATCGTAAAAAATATATTTATTTTAAAAATGACTTTACTACCTGTAGGAGTTTTATTTCTTTCTGCGTTCATAAACAATACTTTGTATATCCAAGTGGATCCTAAAGTTCGAGAAGTATTTATTTGTTCATCGGTTAATAATGAAAATAATGATACTTGGCCATCATCTTGGAAGAGAATGAATCTAAATAATAGATTACATTCATACCAATTTGATGATGTAAATAAATATTCCATTGTAACTTATAAGCTGAGATTATATTATTTTGATAGTTCCTCTGTAACAACGGAAGAATGGATAGAGTTGTATAGAAAATCCGAAGAATGTAATTTGAAGACATGTATAATATTATTAATTATATTTTTTATATTATTTTTGTGTACAATTGGATACATACTGTTTAAAGCATATTTGTATTTTAAATAAATATAATAAAACTATTTTTGTGTTTTATTTAAACAAGTTTATTCATAACAGTTTTTATAATTATGTAATAATTTTACATTAGCTATAGCACAATGCCATGGATTAACATTTTTGTGAAAGTAACATTCTGGAATTTTTTTAAATTTACTTAATTTTGGCTCTCGACCAATAGGTATAGCATAAATACAGTCTTCATCCAAATACTTTTTTAAAAAGTTTGTCTTTTCACTCCCCTTTACGTAAATTCTGGGTGAATCGTAAGCTTTTAACACATGTTTTAAAATATTATCAAGTTCATTAAGTTCTATATTCCCATATTCCCATTCTAATCCATGGTATTCTTCAGACCAATTAACCACTCTCAAATCTTCAACAGATAACATGTTTTTTTTAAATGGTGATTTAAACAAAAAACTTGAACAACGGATTCCATCATAAATTGCCATTTCTTTCGGTATAAATCCAAAGGAACATAGGACATATCCTTGGATATCTATAAAAAGATCCATATTCATTGTTAGTTATAAAATGATATTTTAAAAATTAACACATCCTCTTTATTGCTAAATTCATCCATCCAAGTTCCCCCACCACATTTTTATTACTTATTTAAACACACAAGTAGAACTCTAGTAACATAACATACAATTTAACTGTGAATAAGGTATCAATCAACCAACATGCAATCCCAGAATGAAGAATTTAGTAAGAAGCACAATGGTGTTCTCATCAATGAATCCATATACTACATAAATAAATCCAAATCCAAATGGGTTAGCGTTGGATTTTCCTTAGAGAGAAATTATGAGCCGGTAATTAAACTTGGTGGATGCAAGTATAACCAAAATGTTATTTTTAATGAAGATCAATGGCTATCCTTTCTTAGTAATCAAGGAAATATGTTAAGCTTCATCTACTCTAAAGGATTTGGATGGTCACCCATGCAGGGAAATGGATTTGAAATTCACTTTGTGTTTATGAATAATTCGAGAATTATCAAGCTCGTACAAGATGGAGAACATGAAATCTTTCTGGCTGAAGACACCATAATTCAACTATTTAACTTGATGAACTTAATAAAATATCGTTTGGATATATTAAAAACCCAAGAATTCTCGAAATATTACAACGTTTTAACAAGTGAAATTGCATTCAAAAATGGTGATTTAATAAAAAATGTGACAGATATTGTTTCACCTATATTAAATAGTTCAAACGTTTGTTGTGTTTTAGAGTTAATTAACTTTTATCCTGATTGTATATTAGAAGATGTGGAAACCTTTACTTGTAACGAATTTGTAAAAAGATGTATTGAAAAATAAAAAGTTTCATAAACTTTGTTTATATGTTATTTCCCCCACCTCATTAAATTTGATACTTAATACCTTAATTTCACTTAAATTTATTTATTTATCTCCAAGATGTGGTTAGCATATGTACGCGAAAGACCAGCATACAACCTAACAACCGCTGTGGAAAATTTGGCTTCACATTTTGATAATTTAGAATTTGATGCTGAACATGAAGCAGAGTATGGGTTTGATAGAATCTATACATATGATGAATGTATGGAAATCGCTAGAAATTACCAAAAGGGTTCTATAGCATGCAGTATTTACCTACATACCTCTGATCTAAGAAGTTTTCTACAAACAATAAAGGAACTGGATTTTGAGAAATTTTTGAGTGAAGTTAAGACATTTATTTCACCAGAAATTATCTGCGAAGTGTTAGAAACTTAGTTTATAAATATTTCTAAATAAAAAACAATATATTTATTTTATGTGTTTTATTCAACCATAATTGTATCATTATATAATGTATATACATTAGTGAGCGCACAAATACATGAAGACTTGTAATGGTAAAAGCAAGTGGGTTTATCAGCTGTTAGAGCAGGATGTTCGTTTAGTTCAATCACAGGACTTAGGGAGTATTTTCTTATGTATTCGGCTTTTTCTCTTCCTTTCACATAGATATGATCCATATTTTCTGTTAAACCTTTTATAATTTCAGAAAATTTGTGAATCGGTGTATATCCTACATGCCATGGAATACAATGATGATTTTTCATTAACCAAACAGCTTGTTTATGTAATTCAGGTGAAAGATACTTGATATTAAATGGAGATTTAAAGATGTAGTGACATATTTTGGTTCCATCAAAGGCAGCAAGCTCTTTGGCGAAAAATTTTCTGGATTCTATATTAAATCCCTGGATATCTATAATTAGGAATTTCATATTTTCATTAGTGAAAATTTTTTAGTCATGGATTTCTGGTCAGAGTAGTTTCGTATTTGATGTTTTAATTTCTTCAATTCTTTTAGAAAGTAATGTATACGAAGTTGTAGTTCTTCATCCATACTAATAGATCTGATACATAAACAAAAAACTTATATGTGAATTATTAAACATGCGCATTATAGTTGTCTAACATTTTTAGTTAACGGGTTATAGCTAAAAATTTTATCATGCATAATAAGACAATAGGCGGAAATTTTGTCAGTAAGATCCTCATGTAGTTCAAATTCAATTCTCATTACAATGGGACCTGTTTCGATTGTTTCTTTTTGATGTGAGCAATCAATGTATACTATAGGAGCATGGTCGTTGAATTCTTTTGGGGAAAATATTGGTTCGGGTGTTAGACCATAATATGACTTTTGGAATTGAGAAAACATTTCATATAATGATGCAAATTTATTTTTATCAAAGTCTAAATATAAGTCGTTGTAGGGATATCTCTCAGAATTTAAAAAAACTTTGATGTTTCGCAACTTGATATTAGAAAATAAAGACATGTCAGTTGTTGACTTATCTCTTAAATCTTTTTGGAAAAAAACTGCCACATGTCTCGGGGTATTGACCTTTGTAGAGGTTTTAACAGGCCAATTATGACGATTTGTTTTCAGTAGTTCCGGATACTCAATCAATTCCCAACTTCTAAACGCAATTGGTATATCAGTATTTTTATCAATTATTTTAGTAAGGGCTAATTCTTGAGGGATAGCTACTGATATGTGAGGTATATTCCAAGTTAGTTTGTTGAGTTGAATTTTTGGAGTTTCATCTACGGTATTGACTGTTGCATTTTTATCCGAATTATCTCGCACTAAAATTAGTTCTTGTTTAGCATTTAAAATTATTTTCTTATAATCTTCAAAAAATCCCATTAAAAATTTAAGCGGTATGCAAACATTAAATAATCCTGTGGCACTATCAATGACTTGTGAGTTTTCCATAGGGAACCAACCTGCGTTTTTAAGTCTATTGCATTCATTTTTATTATATGATAAATATCCCTTTACTGTTGAAGTTAACCCCACATCTCTAACTGAGTCTATAGTAACTCCGTTTAGCTGATAACGAATTTCTTTAAAAAGAAAAGCTATTCCATTGTTAATTAGTTTTAATGTGTTTGAAACTGTACCATCCCCTTTTGTTAGTTTACCCTCAATGTAAAGATAACTTTCGGAAGGTAAGGTATATTTTTCTATTTCATGTACAGGAATGATAATTTCATCATTATTTCCTAATTTTGAAGGTAAATATGGTTCGTAACCATGAAATTCTGAATGTACTATAGAATTATCTATGAATAGATCTTGTTTTACATTTAAAACATCCATTATACTAAAACCTTTAATCCTAAAGATTTTAAAAAGTTTTTATTTTCAGGTGTTATCCTTTGCGTGTTTCTATTTCTACTAATCCTTGGTTTACTATGTTTATTCTTCTTATAGTTTTTAATAACAACTTTCTTTCGTAAGTCTAAGGTATTTCTATTATAAAGAATAACCATTATACTTCCTTTACATGCAGTCTTACAGTCACTGTCTCGTTTCGGAAATCAACAATATTCAAGTCTTGATCAATTATTTTTATTGTTATTTTATCAATTACATTCACGGTGACAGGAAAATAAATAATATTTTGTGGGCTTTCTATTATTTTGTATCCTGGACTAACATTAGGGAAAAACTGATGAATAATATGAACAGGTTTTCCGTTCAGATAAGAACCCTCAGCAATACTGCAATCTATACATAAAGAATTGACTTTTATAATCTCTGCAGGATTTTCCGATATCCTTGGAACTTGGTCACCTGATACTACTCCATTATTAAAACCTAATATTTTTCCTATTGTTCCTTTTTTAAAAATAATATCAGTAGAAGTTACAATTGTGGATTTTAATGTGTTATTATTTGCATATAGATTAAATGAAATATTTCTCTTTAAAAACTCTGTTTGTAAATATTTATTGATATCAGTCATTTCATAACTACCTGTTGGAATTGTTAAAAATTCACCACTCTTCCCAAAATAAATCTTATTATTCTGTTCATCTATATTTGGTATAGCATTAAATGTTTCAAAATTTGTGAGACCGACAACATAGGATGTGTTGGTATTTAAGTAAATAGGCGGATGAAAATCTGCTTGAAGTATGGCGGAATTAGCAGAAAGGGCTATAGTAAACGACATGATGGCTACAATAAGAATAAAATTTAATTACAGTAACGTATTATTATAAATAAATTGTAAAGATAATTGACCGCAAGTTGAAGTGTCATATGATTGATATTTATTATAGTTATATTTAATATTGTTTTTGCTACCATCGCTTAAAAAATAATTTATGACTTCTGTTGGAGGTCGCAGATTTCCAAAACTATCAAAGTAATTTATGTTTTTATTGTTCTTGATATATGCAGTCCAATGAGTGCCTTTTCCCAAATAATCATCCAAATTAATAATACCTGTTTCATGAGTTCTAATCATTTTTGGTAACTTATTTCTCATAAACACACCTCTAAAATTTGGTAATTTTAATAAATTGGCATACTTTAATAAATCTACATTTGTCAAAGGTCTAGTAAGGGGTAGCAATTTTAACAGTTTTTTGAATGGGGTTTTAAATACAATCCACACCCTTTTTTATAGGGTTGAAGATAAAGACCATTTCCGATGGATACTTTTTCCATAATCTGATTATGGCGTTTTTGTTCATTTAGTTTATTTTGTGCATTTTTAGCTGCATTAACTGCTTGTGCAATACCAGCAGCACCACCACTTAAAGCTCCCAGGGCGGATAATCCAGCAAAAATAGGTATTAAAGGTAAAAGTCCTCCGGTTTTCGGAATTGGAATTATTCTTTGCTTAGGTTCCCCAATTTTTAATTTTGTTTTTTTAATTGATGATAAAGCATTTTTAGCAGCGCCTTTTATATTACTAAATTTTTTCCCAACCATCCCATGACGTGCTTTTCTTATAACATTGTTGAAAGATATTTGACCTCCTTTTTTGCGTTTCTGACTTCTTCTTTTTCTCAATCCCATACCAAGCTTGGTTTTTGCTTTCATTATTCCTGTTACAGCTAAAGACGTCAATTTTTCATCCAAGTTTGAGTCTAAAGCTTTGAATCTATTAAAAGCTTTTTTAGCTAAAATCGTATCCGCCTCGTGTCTTCGTCCTAAATCCGTATATTTCGAATAAGCTATATCGTGTTCTTTACAAGCTTCGTCTAACTGATTTATCCCTTTGTCTCCTCGAGCGAGCCTCTTTTTCAATTTTGTACCAGGACCACAATAATTATATGATGGGATATGTAACTCTACAGGTAATTTATTAATTATCGTATTGAGTAAACCACTACCTTTCGTCCCACGTTCCTTGTGTCGAATGTTAGTACTCTTATTATGCTTAATCATTATATAAGTGATTATCAAATAAGATGTTCTTACTTAAATACTGGTACTCAAACAATGAAGATTGAAAAACAAGATTTTTCTCTACCAATTAAAAATTTTGATTTAAATGAAGACAATTATCAGAAACATGGAAAATTATTTGGGGGAAACTGTAAACGTGGATTGATTGTTGGTGCTTCGGGGTGTGGGAAAACAAATTTAATTATATCTCTGATTACAAATATAAATGGAATAAGATTTGAAAATGTATATGTCTATTCAAAATCGTTGTATCAACCAAAATATGAATATTTGAAAATCCTTCTGGCACCACTAAAATGTATAGGTTATTTTGAATCCTCAAATGCTGATGACGTTGTGTCACCAAATAAAATAAAACCAAATTCAGTAATTATTTTTGATGATATTGTTTGTACCAACCAAAGTCTAATGAGAGACTATTTTTGTTTCTCAAGACATAAAAATACAGACTGTTTCTATTTATCTCAAACATATTCATCTATTCCTAAACAACTTATACGAGATAATGCCAACCTTTTAGTGATTTTTCAACAAGATGCTACCAATCTGAAACACATATATGATGATCATGTAAATAGCGATATATCTTTTCAAGAGTTTAAAGATTTATGTTCAATGTGTTGGCAACATAAATATGATTTTCTGGTTATAGACAAAGATTGTTCTGTAAATAATGGTCGGTACAGGAAAGGATTTGATTCTTTTATTTTTTTGTAAAGTATATAACTATTGAACAAAATCATAATTTTGTAGTATATAACCTAACTTTCCTTTGTAAAGATGAATGAAAAAACAGTTAAAGAATTAATAAAAACTAGAAAAGCTGTTAGACAAAAGTATAAAGCTTTAAAATCAGATTTATCTGATACAGAAATTCGTAGGGAAAAAGAATTTAAACCAATCACTCAACCTTTACAAGATTTAATTAGGTCAATTAAAACAGAACCATTTATTAAAAAAGAAAGCTATTCACCACAAGAAAAACTTCAATTCCCTACTCCATCAGTAGTCCCAAGAAAATCAAATATATTTAACAAATATCTACCATCAAATGTATCATTTCTAGAAGATGATGATGTATTTTGGGAAAATCTACCAGAGTCTAGTAGGATAGAAACAAGTGGAGAAACAACAATTGAACCTACTATAGAAAATATACGCCAAGATGTATTAAATTTAACAAGAACACCTGCTTATGCGGAATACTTGGATGCATATGATCCGTTAGTAAGAACGTTTGTGGATGGGTTAATTAAAGACACTGAAGACTCATTTGACACGAAATATGGATTCAGACATGATATAAATACAGAGAAATATCAGATTGCCAATTCTGACGTAGATTTCATAGGAAAGGATTTTAAAGTGGAAGGTGTAAGATATGGGGGGACGGTTGGTTTGTATGAGTTACTCTTTAAAAAACAACCGGTTGGTTATACGCCAAAAGATTTGGATAATTATATGGATGTTTTGAAGAGGACAAACGCTTATAGACGAAATTTTGACTCCATTAGTCAAATTCAAGGGTCAACTGATAAAAAATACTTAACAATAATTAAGCCGTATTTAGTGAAAAAAGGCCTATTGAAAACAGCTAGCATATCTTCAGAACCTAGTTATGTTTCAGTTATACCTGGAACATCGAGATTGTTACCACCACAAAGATCGCGTTCTACGAGGTCTGGTAAATCTTCAATCGGAAAGGGAATATTGATGAACTTATCAAACAAGAAGTTAGATTATGTTTATTATGATGATTTAAACGAAATAATTAATAGGTTAAAATTATTAACATCTTCACAATTAGCGGGTCACTCAGGACATCAAAACGAAATTACATCAATATTAACTGAGTTAAGAGAAGCAAAAATAATTCAATAAATACATATAGTCACACATATATTTTTTATTCCATCTCCGACTACAACAATGTCGATTGATAAGTTTGGCTCTCATATATTTGGGAAAGATAAATTTAATTCATCAACAAATAGTGATGAAAATAATCCCATAAAAATTATTGATCTTTCAGAAGTAAAACTCTATTATAATTTAGTTTTACCTTTTATCGGAAGGTTTAATTTCTACACTGATGTAGATGATGATGCGTATGAATTATTGCAAAATAAACAACGAAGTTACGCATTCCCTATAGAATCTGCAACAATCGTAGGAGCTGACTTCCCTAAAAAATATATTCTTCTAAAAATTAATGGTGAGCAAATCACTAATCCCATAGATTGCAAATTAAAAAAGGGAGATTTAATTTCATTCCATCATACAACTCATGGGACTGAGACAGAATTTTATGGCGAATTGTTATTAAAATGCCAGGTTGCAGTAGAAAAATAAGCAGTTCCTAATTATGGGTACAGAAACCAACATAAAGGAATATTTGGTCAATGAATTACATAAGCCAGCAAGAAAAACTTATAAACGTCGTAATGTTATTATTAAAAGTTTGAATGATTTGTGGCAAGCAGATTTGGTTGAAATGTTGCCTTATGCAAAACTGAATAAAGGGTATCGCTATATTTTAGTTGTGATAAATACATTTTCTAAGTTTGTTTGGGTTCAACCCGTTAAACGAAAAACTGCTGCAGAAGTAACTTTAGCTATGGAAAATATTTTAACCATTGCGAAAACTCCACCAAAAAACATTCAAACAGATCAAGGAAAAGAGTTCTTTAATTCCACCTTTGCTAAATTAATGCAAAAATATAAAATTAATCATTACAATACATACTCTAATTTAAAGGCAAGCATTGTTGAAAGAGTCAATAGGACGTTAAAAAATTTAATGTGGAAGCAATTTAGTATGCAAGGAAATTACAAATGGTTAAATATTCTGGATGATATTATTTTCAAGTATAATACAACTAAACATGGAACCACAGGAATGAAACCCATAGATGTCACTGAAAAAAATGAAAAAGATGTTTTGAAATCAACTTACACTAAAATAAAAACCATTGACCCATCCAAATCAAAATTTAAGAAGGGAGATTATGTTAGAATCAGCAAATTTAGAGAAGCTTTCCAGAAAGGATATACACCTAATTGGTCTAATGAAATTTTTAAAATTATGGAAATTAAACTAACCAATCCAAAAACTTATTTGTTAAAAGATGAGAGAAATGAAGATATAC